>JAMWYP010000141.1:0-1277046 GCA_025563575.1 Acacia pycnantha
CACATATTCATACAATAACCATCAGAGTTAGTGTTACAGTACGCGAACGTACCTTCGTTGACGGATTACGGTATTTCTAGCACGTTTTACAGAAAACTGTACTTTTACGGAAAATCGTGAAACAATGCAGACGTCGGGCAACAGAACGGCAGCAGAATCAACGTTTCAGATATCCTATGAGAATAATGTCACTTCCATTAGTAATTTGACATTATAAGCGGCATTTTAGGTAAAAATTACCATTTTGCCCCTATAACCCTACTTGGCGGAATTTCGCCAACGCTTCCGCTACATAGGCTATTTTCTTCCCAAAATTTCGCCAGAACTTCGACGCATTTATGATTCTTGAAAATAAAGACTAAAATAGCCCTCCCATATGATACCCAATCATACTCAAAATTTAAAGGCTATTACTACCCCTAACCTTTAAAAAAAAGAGCTATAAAAACTACAACTTTTCAATGACTCGATCCCTACTATGTTTACACCTCGCATATTTTTCAACGCAAACAAGGCTCTAAAACATTTGTAGGAATCTTGTCACCTACTTTCTAAATCTAACTAACAATTCTACTAACTACTAAACTAAAAACTAAAGACTAAAGCCCGAAAGACTTACCCGTTGAAGACTTCGGCAGAGCTTCCGCCTGAACTTCTCTCTCTTCTTTTCTCCCTAGGAATTTCGGCCAAGGAGCTCAAAGAAGATGGTGTGCAGAATTTTGAAGGAGGGGGGGTATTTATAGGGTTTAGATAAGGCATTGTTTGGCATTTTGGGTTATAAAAACCCATTTTCCCCGATCGGTACCCGATTCGCGTGATTTCGGAGAATTCACAAAATTCTGGATTTACAACTCTGAAGACATGTTCTCACTTAGTAGAAATGTCCAAGTTAACCTAAATTTTGATTCCATATAGGTCTCCACAGTCCCGTTGAAGTTCCTCGAAAACGTGTCCGAACGCGTCCCGTGTCGGAATTGCTGAGATATCAATCTCTTCGAAATAATTCACTCGACTCCAAATATGTCTAAATAAATTCAAACCCATTCCTAAATGTTGAGTTAGAATTTATTTTCCTCTTTTCCAAAATTATGCCTATATGCATTTTTCCCTATTTTGTTTTATTAGGAAAATGCACAAACGCCTCGGAATTAACTTCCTAAGAGTCTAATGGAAGATAAAATTCCACCGATCAATAATCTACTTTGATATTGATAATCCCATTCCTAGATCTCTAGATAGGGTCCGTTTCCTAATTTAAATATTACTATTCACATATTTTACTTTAATTAAATTATATTATTATAAAAATGTGCAAGTTGCCAACTTGGGTTCTATTTCATTTTCATTTTTATTTATTTATTTATTTCGTTTTTCCCCTTTTATTTTCTGCCTTTTCTCTTTTTTTTTTTAATTAATTATTTAATTAATTATTTAATTAATTAAATAATTATTTTTACATAATTTCTCACAACATTTTCCTATTGGTCAATTCTTGCATTTAGGCTTAAAAATACCTAAACTCATCCATTTTCCTTCAAATTTTCCAATTAATTAACCAATATATTTATGCTAATTTTTAGCCATTTATCACTAATTTTGGAGCTTTACATAATTATCTCCGAATTTTCTATACTTGTGCTTAAGTAATTTGCTAATAAATACTTAATCACTCAGTTATCACTGCTTAGTAATTTTCTTAATTAGAATACCACATTACCTCTTAACCTTTGCTTTAACATGAGATTTTTCATGCATTCTGTATTATTCGCATTTTTCCATAATCGCAAGGGTATTATGGTCATTTCCTTACTTTTTGAGTATTCTTCTACAATTTCTCTAAGTTTGTAACTTAATAAATTACCTAATTAGAGATAACATACTCTCATTTATTCAAATAATTATTTCACCGACTTTTAGGATTTTTCACAATTTTCCTAAATCGCTTATGTCCCTTAGGGGCATTTTGGTCATTTGGCACTTTGGCCCTTAAATTCTCTAATTTCCGAGAGATTTTTCCTTAGAAAATAAGATAATTATATCTTATTATTTGATACCCCATATTCACCTACTTTCTATAGGTATAATCTTACCAAATTAAGATACGTATTTTTTTGGGTATTACATTTCTCCCCCTTAAATAAAATTTCGTCTCGAAATTTGCACTCTACCCACTTAAACTCGTCCTACTCGGACTTTGGACCATACGCGTCGAATGTTTGCTTCGTTTTCCTTTTGCTCCTCTTGGTGCTCGAAAAATTCGGTTTGGTTTGACCGCAACGATCTTGTCATATCGTATTTTGATATATAGTGTCTCCCGAGGCGCCCATACACCGCGGCCAACACTACAGATACCAAAATGTCTCCATGGCGCCCATACACCATGACAACACAAAATATCATACATGTCACCATGGTGCCCATACACCATGACAAAATAAGATACCTCCTACTCAATGACATGATCACGGTCGAAATATAGTAACGAGGAAACATGGAATACGTCACGAAGATGGTTCACGTATCATACGATTTAGTTGCATAACTAACACATAGTTAACGTACGAGAGGAAAAATTCCTTAAGAGATGGTACCTTGGACTCTCTCCGGAAGTTCTTTGTCCATGGTATCGGTTAGCGCGTACATTCGGCCCGGGTTCTGCGGTCTTGACGCTGCAGCTTTCTCCGGACAGTACACACTGATGTGCCCCGGCTTTTGACACTTGAAACATATCAGCTTCCCATCGCAGCCCGTACTTTGTGGATGATACTTCCTGCATTTTGGACATGGTCGGGGTCCTGATGTTCCTGGGTTATACTGCTGCCTAAATCGGGCTGCCTCTTGCTTTCTCCTTGAGAGTCACTCCTGTGGTGCTTCTCTTCCGTGAGGAATTTTCACGGTTGCCCTCGCTACGATTGGTATGGCTACTATTTTGATTCCGTAATATACGTAATTCCTTCAGTTGCGCTCACCCTTCTCGCAGATTCCACCGCTTTGGCCATTTTAGAAAATTTCGAGATACCGGCCTTGCCCTTATGTCATATTTCAGCCCGGTTACTACTCGGTTAGCCTTCCACTTTCATTCTTGTAGATTTTCGTATGATGAATACCGCGACAGGTTGGTAAAACGGGCGAAGTAGTCGTCGAATGACTCTTCATTTCCCTGCTGAATCTGCAGAAACTCTTCTTCCTTGATTACCTGTATCGAGGAAGGAAAGTATTGTTCATTGAATTGCTCCAAGAACATCTCCCAAGTAATAGGGCTCTGTAAAGTTGTGGAAACACTCTTCCACCATCTCGTGTGCGTCACCATCGAGTTTGTAAATTGCCACCGAGCTTTCCTGCCTCCCTGACATTCCATTACTTCAAAGATTTTATCTAAGCTCATCACCAATCTTCTCGCCAACTCGTTCTTTCCATGAAAAGTAGGTGGCTTGAGCTTGCAAAACCGTGTGACCCATTGTTGTGTGGTCTCGCACGCCTCTCCCTCGTCGTGGAGGTGATTGGGACCTTTCGATCCCTCCGATTCCTCATCGTGCCCGTCACTTTGCTCGTTTTCCTCTTCTTCATTATTATGCTCTTCCTCATTCTGTCGTCTTTCTAGTTGTCTCTCAGCTTCTCGGCCTTGTCGATTCTGTCTCTCCGTAAGTGTATTGATGAGAGCCCCGCTTTGCTCTTGCAAGGTTCTCCTCATCTCCCGCATCTCATTCTCGCTCCGGTTGGTTTGGTTCCGGATTTACCCGAGGTTGTCTACCTCGTCCTCCACCACGGCCTCTGCCTCGGCCTCGGGAGCTCCTGCTCCTCTCGGATTTGTCATGTCTTGTTTTTTTCTTTTCCTTCATTAGGGAAAACACTAGTTATACTTGAGTACAACGATGATCATATCACAATTTCTATCGCACTTCATATCTATACTACTAACAAATAGACACCAAAGCAACATGTCCCTCGTTCGAATTTCGTTGGTTCGTTCTTCTTAGAAACGGGTATGGGAAACGTATCGGAAGTTCCTCTACATGAGTCAAATACTGCATGTACTTATCTTTATTAGTCTCGGGGTTTCATCCGGCGTGGCCTATCATCGCATGTAAGCTCGATGCTAGGAAAGAATCACCGTTCAACACAAACTGGCGGTTATCAGAGTGATCAGAGACTGATATCAGAGTTATCGGAGACTAATATCAGAGCTATCAGAGCTATCGGAGAGGCCGATATCGGGGTTATCGAAACGATATCGTGGATTATCGAATTGATGTACCGACGTAAAGTGGTACACCGGTTTAGAATGGTATACCGGTTCAAACTAGTACACCGAAATGAGGTGGTACACCAACTCGTGGCTATATCGCACTCATTTTCAAAATATGCTCCAAATTTTTGAAAAGGCGTAGAACCTAACTCCGTTAACCGAACGTAATGGCCTGTAAGTGTCTACCATGGGGCCTCACCGAGTTCACGGCGACTGATTGGCACACCCACGTAGACTAGCCTTGCCTTCGGCACCAAACTGTCCGTAATAACATAGTTAAATTCATGCCAGGACTACTGCTCTGATACCAAATGTAACAACCCGACTTTTCTAAAGCAGTATAAATTTTTTTTTTTTAAACATCATTTCAAAATGATCAGAGTAGTGCACCGGAGCGATTGAGTAACTGATATATATATTAAAATACCCATGGTAGCATGTCTTGCTGTTTAAACAGCGGTACAAGAGTGTTTCAAAAGTATAACAGAAAGAAGTCTTCAGCGCTACTCCTAGGCGCGCCGCTTGTCCTTCTCCTCGATCCTCTGGTCCTCCCGAACCTCGACGCTATGTTAAGAGCCGAGATCCATTTACCACATTGGATCTCGTGTAACGGTTAACCTCATGTTTATATACAACATATATGTACGATGACATTCAAATATCTTGGCAACATTTACTATGATCGACATAGGGAATACATAATCGATATGTATGCAATAATAATACAATCGGATGTAGGGTTAAAGCACAATGAGGAATGTACATAATCGATATGCACGGCATGAACAATACAATCGGATGTAAGGTTAAGGCATAATGGATAGTGATACAATGGATGTATGACATGACAGAGAATAATACAATCGGATGTATAACGTATAACAAGATATAGTCGAAGTACGCATAACAAGACAATCAGAGTACGTACAAAAGTACAATCGTAGTACACACATGACAGAGAAACACACATATTCATACAATAACCATCGAGTTAGGTTACAAGACGCGAACGTACCTTCGTTGACGGATTACGGTATTTCTAGCACGTTTACTTAAAAATCGTACTTTTACGGAAAATCGTGAAACAATGGCAGACGTCTGGGCAGAATGAACGGCAGCAGAATCAACGTTTCAGATATCCTATGAGAATAATGTCACTTCCATTAGTAATTTGACATTATAACGGCATTTTAGGTAAAAATTACCATTTTGCCCCTATAACCCTACTTGGCGGAATTTCGCTAGCTTCCGCTACATAGGCTATTTTCTTCCCAAAATTTCGCGTAACTTCGACGCATTTATGATTCTTGAAAATAAAGACTAAAATAGCCCTCCCATATGATACCCAATCATACTCAAAATTTAAAGGCTATTACTACCCCTAACCTTTAAAAGAGCTATAAAACTACAACTTTTCAAATGACTCGATCCCTACTATGTTTACACCTCTCGCATATTTTTTCAACGCAAACAAGGCTCTAAAACATTTGTAGGAATCTTGTCACCTACTTTCTAAATCTAACTAACAATTCTACTAACTACTAAACTAAAAACTAAAGACTAAAGCCCGAAAGACTTACCCGTTGAAGACTTTTCCACAGCTTCCGCCTGTGAACTTCTCTCTCTTCTTTCTCCCTAGGAATTTCGGCCAAGGAGCTCAAAGAAGATGGTGTGCAGAATTTTGAAGGAGGGGGGGTATTTATAGGGTTTAGATAAGGCATTGTTTGGCATTTTGGGTTATAAAAACCCATTTTCCCCGATCGGTGATTCGCGTGATTTCGGAGAATTCACAAAATTCTGGATTTACAACTCGAAGACATGTTCTCACTTAGTAGAAATGTCCAAGTTAACCTAAATTTTGATTCCATATAGGTCTCCAACAGTCCAGTTGAAGTTCCTCGAAAACGTGTCCGAACGCGTCCGTGTCGGAATTCGTTTCTGAGATATCAATCTCTTCGAAATAATTCACCGACTCCAAATATGTCTAAATAAATTCAAACCCATTCCTAAATGTTGAGTTAGAATTTATTTTCCTCTTTTCCAAAATTATGCCTATATGCATTTTTCCCTATTTTGTTTTATTAGGAAAATGCACAAACGCCTCTAATTAACTTCCGGAAGAGTCTAATGGAAGATAAAATTCCACTGATCAATAATCTACTTTGATATTGATAATCCCATTCCTAGATCTCTAGATAGGATCCGTTTCCTAATTTAAATATTACTATTCACATATTTTACTTTAATTAAATTATATTATTATAAAAATGTGCAAGTTGCCAACTTGGGTTCTATTTCATTTTCATTTTTATTTATTTATTTATTTCGTTTTTCCCCTTTTATTTTCTGCCTTTCTCTTTTTTTTTTTAATTAATTATTTAATTAATTATTTAATTAATTAAATAATTATTTTTACATAATTTCTCACAACATTTTCCTATTGGTCAATTCTTGCATTTAGGCTTAAAAATACCTAAACTCATCCATTTTCCTTCAAATTTTCCAATTAATTAACCAATATATTTATGCTAATTTTTAGCCATTTATCACTAATTTTGGAGCTTTACATAATTATCTCCGAATTTTCTATACTTGTGCTTAAGTAATTTGCTAATAAATACTTAATCACTCAGTTATCACTGCTTAGTAATTTTCTTAATTAGAATACCACATTACCTCTTAACCTTTGCTTTAACATGAGATTTTTCATGCATTCTCGTATTATCTCGCATTTTTCCATAATCGCAAGGGTATTATGGTCATTTCCTTACTTTTTGAGTATTCTTCTACAATTTCTCTAAGTTTGTAACTTAATAAATTACCTAATTAGAGATAACATACTCTCATTTATTCAAATAATTATTTCACCGACTTTTAGGATTTTTCACAATTTTCCTAAATCGCTTATGTCCCTTAGGGCATTTTGGTCATTTGGCACTTTGGCCCTTAAATTCTCTAATTTCCGAGAGATTTTTCCTTAGAAAATAAGATAATTATATCTTATTATTTGATACCCCATATTCACCTACTTTCTATAGGTATAATCTTACCAAATTAAGATACGTATTTTTTTTTGGTCATATTACATATGTTATTGTTATTATTTTTTTTACGCAACAAATATATTTTACTATTAATGTCAACATGTTTTTCTTATTCTTGGTCTTTTGGTATATCCCTGGTTTGTATTATAAAGCATATTTTAGAAGGAAAGAACGATGCTTATTATAAGTTACCAAGTAAGTATCAATTACATTTTTTTTCATATAAGCTCTGCTTAAAGTTTAATTTAATTTATATAAAAAAATTTAATTTAATTTTAATTTATGGCTCATTTGGGATGCAGTTAACAGTTTTAAATATAGATAATTTATTTTTAATTTTCAAACAAAATTAGTAACTCAACCATCTTTTCTTAATTTCGATGAGGTGATAGGAACTTGGAAGTGCTTTATAATCGAGAGGAAAGAGTACATATTAGGCTACGATATTTAAAATATTATAAAATTTAAGATGATAGTATTAAGAAAAAATGACAGAAAAAGACCACTTAAATTTTAAAATCTCGTTGATAACGACAAGTAATTAGATTAACAAGAACAATAAAGCATTTGACAATATATTTTGTTGGAAAAGCACTTATTTGAGATTTTGAAATTTAAGTGATTTTTTTAAAAAAATTTTCGTAGTATTAATAGTAAAACACTCCAATAGTGTTATCATGATTGTGCATATTAATTAAGGGTTTAAACTTCTCATGTTGTATGAGAGGAAGAAAATTCCTACACACATGAAATGGTGGGACCACATATACATATAATGCTAATTATATATAGGGTTTATCGTTTGTTATGTCACTCTGGACAAGATTATGTTATGAGCCAAAACTACGCTCGTTTTGGGAGTTAAGGAATTAATGAAGGGTGCTTTTGTATTTTTGTTTTAGTAATTATTATATGAATTTTACCAAAAGATCCTTCATTAATACTACACTTAAAACTACGTCGTTTTGAGAGTTCATTAATTTCTCCAACTCTCAAAACGACGTAGTTTTGGAGTGATTTCACATAACCTTATGTCGAGTGACGTGACAAACGATAACCCTTATATATATATATATATGGGTCCCACCATTTCACGTTTGTGTGACATGAGAAAACACTTCTCCTACATATGAGAAGTGTTTTTCCCATTAATTAATTCATTAAACATAAACTATGGAACCTCTTATTCAATATTTATTGAGTCAATATATATCAGCTGAACATGCATGCTTTCTATTTTAAAAAATTATTTATAACAATAATACTAAAATATTCAAATTAAAATATAAGACATCAAAATTGCCTGAATAAACATTTTCAATTTCAATTTTTCTTTAAGGACGCAAGTGGGTGCCACAATAAACATATTCATTTTGCGGGAATCTAATGACAACATTTTCATACACAAGTGGATATGACAGCCTTCATTATGAAAATACAAAAGAGATCTAAGATCTCAATATATTCTGTTGCCCCCTACAAAAAAAAATCTGAATATTCTTATATTTTTATCATATAAAATAAATAAAAAATTTAAAAAACACTTTGAAATATATATTACGACTGAAATTTTGTCGACAGCTCATTACTGTACAAGGCCATTTGATGCCAATGCCACGAGTTCATATAAGGCGAAATTTTATTTTGAAATTGACCAATTAATGAAAATCAGTTTAATTATTATTACTATAAAGCTTAAGTTAAAAATCTACACTTCAATAGAAATGGTACATCTTGAGCCATCTAAAGCAAGCTAGTCCGAGTTTAAATCCTGACTAATATTAAAAAAGAAAAAGTAATATTCTAGCGTTTCATTTAGGTTCTTTGAAAATTAAGGTAACATCTTAAGTTAGTTGTGAAACAAATAAAGCAACATTATCTATTATCCTTAACATGCAATTTTGATTACTCTCTCGGTTATAATTATAGGACGACATTTGGGAGTTGATCTTGGTCCTAATTATAGGACAACATTTTAATTTTTGTCAATTTCTTCATAAAATATCCCTATTGATACTTTCTCAATAATAATTAAACACAATGATAATTTAATAATGTACCTATATATTTTATAAAGTAAGTAATGTTTGTAACTCATTAATGCCACATATATCTCAATTCTACTTTTTTTTTGTGACACTCGGAGAAGTCTATGATGCCGGACTCAAAGAAGTCATGTGAGGTCGGAGAGGGGCATGTGTAAGGGCTATTGATTCAACAATCTTTTCTTGAAGCTATTTTAAATTTTAAATTTTAAATTAGGGCATTTTAGAAAAATAAGTATAATTAATTAATATAATTAGTACGTAGTAGGAGAGAGTACTCCTTATCATCGTTCTTTTTTAAAAAGAAAAATAATACGCATATATATAAAATCATAATCATGATATTATATAAAAATAAAGACCAAAAGTAGTACTGCTATATTATAAGCATACTTTTCTCTCTTAAATGTGATATTTTTAACCTTTCCTAGTTTTTGGAACACCTGCTGGGTATTAATTAATTACTCATGATATCCAAAAGTTGAATCATTATGGAAATTTGAGATCAGTAAGAGCGTGAGATGCACAATTACTCATTTTTTAAATGTTTAACCTTGAAAATCTACATGAGAAAAACAAAGCTTCGAGCTTAGTAATAATATTTTTTTTGTTTTGTTTTATTAGGATGAAGGGCTGGTAATAAATTAATCTAATTTAGTAAGTTAATTTTTTTTAACGAAGCAGATAATGATAGTGAATATAGAAGTAGTAGAAGCCAAAAATAATAGAGAGAGACTCCGGAGAACAAGGGCATGTGATCATTAGGGATCTTTCACTCTTCATCCTTTCTCACACTTTGTCATTATTCTCTCTGTACGTTTTCTGAGTGTGTTGGCAAAAGAGTCGCCGCCATACCCGCCCGTGGCCACCACACCACCACAACATCATCGCACGTAAAATCCTAACTAGTAAAATCTAACTAAAGATCTAACTGGAAAAATAATAGTATCAAATCGTATAATAAAATCGAGGATACGACTTCTAAATATACTCAGACATCATCGCACACCCCTTTCTAGTTCTAACCTAAGATCTAACTAATAAGTTCGACTCATAATTTACGAGGATACGAGTTCAAATATAAGACATCATGGAGTTGACTCAGTGGTAAGTTCGTACCATGCTGCCATCTCGAGTTTGAGCTGCGAATGCAAAAAGCCTCGCTATGAAACTCTCCATCATGCCAAGTGCGAAGGCTGACGGATCGAGTGGAGACGAAGATGGATCTGGATGGGAAGAAAAAAAAAGAAGACATCATTTGTAAATATGTTCTCTGATGCTTAATATGTGGTATATTTGGAGAGGTGACATTGATAATAAATATAAGACATATTTTTTATATTTGTCAATCTTTCTCTAATTTACTGTCAACAATAATCAAGGAGGAGAATGAATGATGAAATTAAGGAAGATGTCTAGGGTGTTTTAAGAAGTACATGTCATATTTATTAATTAACTCAATAAACTTTCTTAATCTAATCAAATTAGATAAACATACTTGTCTTATAAGAACCAAAGGGAGCAATTTATAAGTATTTTTCTTATATCAAGATAGAAGTTTGAGTGAGTTGGGTTATGATGACTCACCAGGGTTAGGCACACCTTCAAGCTCAAATAACATCACTCATTAACGAAATATTCACATCGACTACTATATTTGAACTTACGATTTTGAGCTACAACCGGAGCAAAACTAGCATGGACTATTTATTTTGCCTACTTTCCCTTAAGGCATTGAGAGTAAACAATGATAAACCATGTTTGCTTATATACAGAAGCTCTGAGAATCAAATTTTCAACGAGCTACTTAAGAAGGCCTCAAACTTTCTTTTATGGTATGTTTGGATGGAGAGAAAAGTAAGGGGAAAATAGGGAAAAGAGAATACTAAGAAGGCAAATTTCCATAAATAGTAAAAATATTTATACTATTTTTGGGGGAGTTTTCCCTCCTAGTTTTCTTTCCTCCTAATTTTCACTACATCCAAACATAGAGTTAATGTATGAAGAATCAATGCAAGGGCTACTGATGTGCTCTACTATAATACTAGAGAATCTGATTACCAAAAGAAAATTCATCCATGTGTACAGAGGTCGATATAATGGGATCTCTAACTATTGGTATGTGCAATTTCTAATTAATCACTCTTTCTTGCTTCGTTGAATATTTCATCCCACTTTGTTGTGTTTGATTAATTGAGGGTGATGTGAGAGGAATATTTGACCACTTATATTCTTTGTACTAAAGGTTGGCTTCCTTAATAATTCTCCTATTATACCTATTAATTTAATGCTAGAATTATTTTTGCCAAAAACATTTTAAAGAATATATATTGTAGAATTAATAATTCATCCATAGTTTAATTCCCCTTTGAAAGATTGACGAGCTTCTATTCAACCAAGTTTAATATCTATATACCTTGATTTTTTTCCTCTTATTTATTGACTGGTTCAAAATTTTTCAGAGTTCCAATTAAATATTTCAATCCCTCCGCATGCCTTTTCATTGTATCTTCCTTTTTTAAAACCTAACCTCCCATTGTAATTATTAATATTTGATTTCATAATATAATATACTATTCATCAATGTAAATTTAAAATCTTTTACTCTTATTTTAGATTAATAGTCAACTAATTCAATACAATTCTTTCCTTCTCCATCATCTCTACGTTTTTAGAAGTGAAATAAATCTAGCTAGTTTATAATTTATACTTGTCATTCTTCATATTGAAAAATTCAGATATTTTGTACTTGGGGTTAAGATGCAGATTTGCCAACGAACTATTACCTGAGGAGCGTCTAACACAAAAAACAATTGAAGGGATCAAATTGACCAACAAACTATTAAAAAGTGAAAAAAAACACAATTTTGAACAGATTCGCCAACGAACTATTACCCCGTCACTGTCTTGGTGTCTCCGCCTTCCATTAACTATCATAGTGTCGGCGATGACGGCGTCTCCAAAGCTTCCATTGTTGCTGGGTGTTCCACTCACCCTCTTGAACTCATCTAACAGTCCACAGCTTTCGATCGGTACGCGCCTTGCACCCTGGTTTCGTCCCTCCAATGCCACAAGCAGCAACAACTACTGCCATAGCACCTGCTCGCGTGGGTCCCATCTCTGTTGGTATTTTCCTTATTCAACAAGAAGGCTTAACCGCTCTTTTCTCTAGCGTCTCCGCCACTGTTCTACGCCAGTACCTTATATTTTAACTTAATAGTGATAGTTGTTTTTTTTAATAGTTATTTGATATTTTTTTTTCACTTTTTAATAGTTCGTTGGCCAATTTGGTCCATTCAATTTTTTTTTTGTGCCAGATGCTCCTCGGGTAATAGATCATTGACAAATCTGCACCTTAACCCTCTGTACTTGACTATTGACGTGTATGCGTATTCTCATCCCTTGTTATTATATTTCATTTACATAATTATTATACGTTCAATTTCATCAAAGAATGGAACTTAAAGAACTAAAATAATTTCCAGCCTCCATTTTGTCTGCCCAATATAAAACAATTCTTCAGAACTTAATTCCATGAAGTGATTAAGCCAAATGCCATACTAACAGTTACTTATACCAAAGTGTCTGTGGAAGAGAGAAGAAAACAACAACACTATATATATAGTTCATGTAAATCTAATAATAATCTAACTATTCATGAAGATATATGGTGGCAGCTGATTCATGAATCTGCAATAATAATAAATTATATATACTAATAACGATCTTTGAAAGATATTTTATACCATTAATTTAGTTTTGAAAACCTGGCCTATCATCAAATTATATATTACTACTCGTACGTAGTTCCAATTCTATAATTCAATTAAAATTAAATTATGTTTATGATAATAAATCTTATACGCGTGTGTGTGAACTATGGACCTTTGGCTAGCGGCAAAAGATAAAATCAAGCATGATTATAAAAAATAATTAAATAAAGGTGTAATATAGTATGAGGCAAGATTCTTTGGTTCTGTGCCAGTGTTGTTAAAAAATATAGACGTACGTGTCAACTCACCCACATGCACAAAAGACGACAAACACCAACGTTTTACGTAGAACTTTCATACACAATTCTCTATTCATAAATTTCTCCAATATCCCAAATTCCGATAAGCCAATCACTTTCTTTAATCCTTCGAATATTTGTCTTCATTTAAATCCCTCACATATTTAAATCTAGTGCTCTCTCACTCAAATCCATAAGTCAAATTTGGGTGTCATTTAGCCCCAGCCTAACCCTTCAAAAATGATTCCCTCTCTAGGGACTCGATAACCTGTCAATTAATATTAAATTAACATAATGTACAGTACATTAAATTATATAATCTCTATGATGTCTTATACGAATGGTTCAATTCTCTCTCTAATATATAGGCCAGAGAAAGTAAATCCTTGTACAATAAGGAAAACGATGCCCTCAAAATGAGACAGCGTGAGGGAATATAAATATAAGAGACAATTATAACAATACTACTGTCTTATTAGTTTACCCCACACACACTGTTTTCACTTCTTGACTTCTATCTTTTCACATTTTAACCTTACTTCTATACACACACACACCTTCCTATTTATAAGTCTAAAATACCAAATTCTCATATACCAAAGGAAAGTTATTTAACTCAATAAATATGGATTAAATTGTTAAAATTTTCAATTGTTTCTCATTTATGAATATATATTTTTCACCTCTTTCTTCCCTCTCTACATTTAACAGGAGTAAACTTGTAATTAACACCCTCATTTATTACTTTGAAAGTGGATTTACAATAATTTTTTCTTTTTTCAAATTGAACTTATAAATAGAATCAGGATGGCATGTGGGTTCGTTAATTTACAAACAAGAAGCACTGAGATTCATTATATATATGAGATGTTTATAAATATCTTAAGTTAATTAGGAATAAATATGAAATATGTACATATTCTCATAGTTAATTACTTAGTTTGCATATTTCAGTAAACAAAAGAACCCATTTAGATTGTGTCATGAAATATATACACACAATATATGTTTGATTAATTACGTATTTTTTTAATAATTAGTATAATATTTTAATTCTAAATGCATGCATCTCTCTGTGTGTGCGCGTGGTGCGTGCGTGAGATCAAGTTCATATATATTTCAGTTCATTCAAATGGAAGGCACCGGCCAATGGCCATCGAGGTCGTGTGATGTGATTGAAATTTCTCACGAAAATTAAATAGGAGAATACAAATTCTCCTATTTACTTTAATATTCTTCATACTTCAATTCATACCTACCTTCCTTACCTATAAAGTCGTCTTGTTTTTTTCTTCTTCTTCTTTCAAATTGCTGGAGCATATGAACATATATTAGAGACGAAAAGCATCACATAATATTCCTCCATGAATAATAAAAAAAGTGCAACGTGGTTGCCAGAAATAGAGTCAAACATGAACAATGAAAACTAATTAATTTCTATCACCATCGATCATTAGCATCAGCCTCTATAAAAACATAATATCATCAGCTTAATACAAGCATTATTCTAGGCAGGTATTGTTTGTATAAGTGAAATCGAATAAATATATACTCCCTTACATCTTTTTTATAAGAGTCCAAAATTTGAATTGTCTTTGTTCCTTTTTATATGAGTCCGATAAAAGTTGTTTGAACATTTAATGAGTTTATTTCATTTGTGCTCTTCATCAATTATATAAATTGCATTAATTAATTAAAAGGTTGGTTATACACATATTTACTCTCTCTCTCTCTCTCTCTCTCTTATTTGCCCCTCATAACTAATTTTAACGACTTTCTTAAAACATGTAATTTGGTTATTGAACTCTTATAAATAAGAGCAATGAAATAGTGGTAAGTAATTAAATGAGTAGTAATATACTCTCTCCTGGTCCTTATTATAGGAAGACCAACTAACTTTTCTCACAAACCAATAAAAGTAGTTAAAATCAATAAAGTTGTCTTAGAATCTAAGTAATTTTCAATATTACTCCTACTAATTGCACTAAACTAAACTATAATATTATATTAATTATTACTCTCACCCATTACCTTTATTAATTAGGGGTAGACATGGAAAAAAATAATCAATACCCATTGGGAATAAGCAAGACCTTATAAAAAGATCAAATAAACTTGCTAGTTGGTGCCTTTATAATAAGAACAGAGGGAGTAATTTGTTGCTTTAATTACCCCTATCATTACCGATGTATGAACAATGACAATGTTAGATTACATGTTTAAACAAACATACTGACACGAATTTTTCGAGGTTAATTTAGAGATTATTATCTGTCTGGGGATGTGGAGCTCGCTATTCGCTACACGAGTTCAGAGACACACTCATGCCCATGCATGTATGTTCATTATACTACAAATTTCCTTTTAATTAAAGGGTTAAATAGAAGACAAATTACGAAATTTAATAATATTATGATAAATGCAGAAGCCTGGATCATCTGTGCGTACTTGTCCCAGCAGCACAAGAAACTATAGGTGGATGATAATACTCTATGAGGGAATAATGAAATCATACTCATATCATATATATTTAAGAGTGAGGAGAGTTTGATGTTATTTTTGTTAATTAACTTCAATCACCTCTGAATGTTATTTAAATAAAATAACAGCGCAGCTAGCTAGGCTCTTAATTAGAGAAGAGTTCTGACTTTTTAAAGCGACAAATATTAATATGTCTTGCCATTTGTCAGTTTATGCCTGCAAATTGATGTATAGCTATCAACCAAAGCATGGGGTCATATATGCTATTAGTCAAGATAATTAGGGTTTTATTAGTTAATATATAAATATAACATTAATTAAAACATATGGGGGCTGTCAGTAAACAGAGGTCAACTAAGAGAGATTATCATGGAAATATATAGGACAACTATACAAGACAACCTGTCCAAAAAAAGAAAATGCATGGGAGAGAGAAAGCTAAGGTTAATCAACTCACATGATCATTGAATAGTCCAAGATTGAGGTCATATGCATAATGCATGTGTATTTGATCCCCTAGCTATAGTTTCAATTTCTTACTGAATTATGATCAAGAGAGACTAGATATACTCTAGCTAGCTCATATATACTATATTTCAAACCAAACAATAAAAAATTAAATAAATTAATATTTAATAACAACTAGTATGCCCGACTGTTGTCTCCTACATCTACGGGAAATTTTTTTATTATACTGATAACGTAATCGTATACATATGTACATATACTAAAGTGTAAGAATATTTGATGAGTGGTGACCTAATATTCTCAAGTTTAATTTAATTTTGAAGCTTATTAATAAAATTAACACATTATTCCAGTCAAAAGCTAGCTACTTCCATCTGTTAATAATGCAACCTAGAATAATCTGTCCGATACAGAATAAACCTCTCTCTCTCTCTTTCTGTGCTTGTACGGTTTTTTCTTCCATCAAAGTGATGATTTTCCGATCGGTCTCACGCAGATATCAGTGAAATAAGCGAATCCACTCAATATTGTGTTTAGATCTTGCAATTGATCGAGCTGGTTTCATCTGAATCATCAGTTACTTGTTTTGGAAAAAAATGCTTTTTCTCTCTTCAATAGTAATGGTATGCCCACAAACACCCATATATTTTTCTGTGATTTTATCTTAAACTGCTTGATCAACGAACTCTCTGTGTGTGTAGCAATTAAGTCAATTGATCACAGGTTTAGAATCAAAACATATATCACCAAAAGCACTACATGTACTCTTTTATTCATTTCGTTTTGATTTGTTCTTCCTATAGCTTCAGATATCATTCTGAAGCAAAAATTTGTTGATGGATTTTTTTTTTTTTTTCCCTTTCAAATTTTGATTTTGTTCTTGTAGGGTTTGTTTTGGTCAAATAACTCAGAGTTCATGCACCATTTTCCCATATATTGATAGGTATCTTTTAGGTGATGCAGTCTTCTATACATAAACAATTTTCAAATTTCTTCTAGGTTAGGGAGTGTGGAATTCCCAAGACCTAGGAATAATAAATTATATGGTGCAAAATCCATACAATTAATTAACAAAACTTGATCTTCCCACACCTTGTTGATCCTTCAATTCATCACTTCACCCTCTATATATAACAGGAAAAAGGAATCATCAGAAGATTTTTTTGATCACCAACATGGCTAAGAGTGAGAGATCAATTTACATATCCCACGAAAACAAGAACGAAGATAGTAACAACAGCAGCAACAACATCACCGCCAAACCACCTTCTTCATTGTTTTCTCCTTCTTCTCGGCTTCTTCAAAAGGGTTCGTTGTTTGACCTGAACGAAGAAGCTATGGACGATCTTGGTGGTGACATTAGTAATGGAGGATCGTCTTCATCGTCGTCGTCAGGAGAAGGTAACGTGAGTAGCAACAACTCAAGTTCAGAAGTGAAAGAGAGAGCAAGTAGTAGTTTGAGGCAATATGTAAGATCTAAAATGCCAAGGCTTCGTTGGACTCCTGATCTCCATCTTGCCTTTGTTCGTGCTGTTGAAAGGCTTGGTGGACAGGAAAGTAAGTAATTCCTTCAATCAAACAACATTTTTCTTAATTACTCTATTGGGTTCTTAATGTAAGACCTACTTTAATTAAGAAATTGAACTAAGAAGCGGATCTTATACTAAGGACTGACTAGAGGTAAATATATGATAATTTGCCGAAGCAATTTTATAAGCCAATTTTTTGTGGTTTCGTCTTAATCATTCTAACCTTTTCTTGTTTAATGTTAATGATGATGAATATGGGTACAGAAGCAACGCCCAAGTTAGTTTTACAGTTGATGAATGTGAGAGGACTTAGCATTGCGCATGTTAAGAGCCATCTTCAGATGTATCGAAGCAAGAAACTTGACGAGTCTGGCCAAGGTAATTAAAAGTTTCAGAGACTTGTGTTACTAAGTTCAAACACATTCATTTATATTACCAAAACATTATTTTCGTACAACATTGGACTATATACATATGAACTTTCAAAGGCTTATAGTATGACATAGTTTTATAAATTTTGTTTCAGTTTTATCCCAAAATAGGGCAACATTAATAAAGCAAGGACAAAGAGATCATATTTTGGATATGTACCAAAGATTTAGTGCTCATCATCAAGGAGGAGGACACTTTGGGATTGATGACTATCTCCCAACATCACCTCTCGTTATGAAGCCAATGTTCGACTTCAAATCTCATAGTTATTCAAGGTAATATACATGAAAACTCAATATATCACACAGCTGGATAGTAGTAGGAAGCGAAAGTATTTTGATGAAGTTTTGAAGTACTCCGTCCTATATATAAGATTTTTTTTTTTTTTATTACTGTTTTGCCCATACTAATGAATGTTAGTTACTCAGCTTAATATGTAGTCTAAGAGTATGTTAACATTTCATTTTTGCCTCTATTCATTAAAAACATAATTAAAGACTCATTTTCAGATCACGATTATTCTTTTTACAATTTTTAAGGGGCAACGGGATAAATCGGTTCAACTGTTAGAAAACATGATAAAATCTCTCATATTTTAGATAAGAGAGAAGTTCTAAAATATATAGGGACTGAGGGAGTATTCTTGTATATGAATACTAATATTATATATTTCAACGGAATAAAAAATGACTTGTAGGAAAGATTATGGCCTATTAATAATGAGATGGTTGATTTATATAAATTCATTGGGACATCTTCAATAATTTTTTTGATAAAAAAAATAGATAAGTTGGGTTCCAAGGCCAGAAACTCACTAGAGCTAGGCATGTTTCTAAGAGCATTCAGTCCTCCCACCAATAAAAAATCTCCACAAATATAAAAAGAAGAATGATTTTTAAGAACTAAAATTAAAAAGGGTCAGATTTTAATGTTCAAGAAGTAAAACATTTTATTCCCTAAAAGATGACCTCCCTTAATTTTTTTGAGTTTTGTTTGTTTGTAGATATCAACCAGAGACAAGATCAAGTTCATCAGTAGTAGGGTGGAGCAACAACGACTTAGGGTTGTGTGAAGCTGGTAATAAAGACAGAAGGATGATGATTCAGAGGAACAAGATTATTGGAGGGTGTCACGTATTTGAGGTTAACGATGCTACTAATAATAATACTCCCATTCAAATAAGAAATAATGAACCTCTTAGGCCAAACCTATTTCTCGAAGACAAGAGATGGCCTCCTCGTGAAAGAAATGACAAACCTTATTGGGATGACAAATTTTGTCCCAGGAAAAACCTCACAAATTGCTTTATCAATCGAAACCTTCAATTTGACGCCCAGGTAACTAATACTAATACCAATACCTTAATTTCATATCACTTTTATCCTATTTATAATTCTATTTTGATAAACAATTTGGTTCTTATTATAAGTCTAATAAATGCATTTTTTACTCTTTTACCTTTATTAATTACAATAAACAAAATGAATTTATTCATGTAGCCTTTGGAATCAATAATAGATAAGGGTGAAATTAAAAATTTAGCTCATAATTAATGAGTTAATTAACTCTCTTTGGTATATGAGAATGAGTTTATTTAGACTTATAAATAGGATTAGAGTAGTATTTTTATAATACTATGTGTTGAATTTTAGATTAATTATTAGGTGTTTTTGAACGCAGGTTCATCATCATGATAAAAAAGATGTGATGCCACATGTAATGAGATATCAGAATCATTTATCAGAAGCAGGTGAAGTCAAAGGTCAATTAGTAGATAGTTTGAAGGAGATGAAGGAACCAACCAGTTTTCTAAAGCTATGTTTAACCCAAGATTCTGCCAACAACAATCCTGGTCCTTCAGGTAATGATGGAGGAATTAATACAATGTTGTCTCTTTCATTATAACAATCTAAATTTGCATTCATGATAATAAAGGTTCATATATATATATATTTGTAATTGTGTGTATGTGAGGGTGTGTACGTCTTAGAGGGCCAGTTTGTTCAAGATTTAAAAAAAAAAAAGATTTTAGTTAGGTTAAATATGAGAAAATTGTTGGGAATACGGGGGAGTTGTTATCGGAGAATTTAAGCTATGGGGTAAAAAACCTTATTTTAATAAATTATTTGAAATAGTTTTTTCAAAAAAGCTAAAAACAAAATTTTTTTTTTGATAAATCTTCCATTATTAGCTTACAACTATTTTCCCAACAACTATAAAGTGTCAAAATTAACTCAAACTTAACTAAAATCATTTGTTTTTTAAATCTTAAATAATCTGGCCAAGACTCTATGATGTATCAAATTATAGATAAATAGGAGTGAGATCTGTTTAGTATATTTCCCGGTCCTAATTATAAGAACATTTTTGTAGTGCAAATTACACTACAAAAGTGTTCATATAATTGGACCGAGGAATACTTTCCTTGGAAGGCCATATATATATATATATGTAATTTCATGAATGGATATTAATTTACATCCCCGGAGACCAGACAAATAATATCTTATTGATTTTGAGTTTTTGGTGTTGTGTCTATATTTGCATACATGGTGGGTGTATTAATTATAACGAAGCGTATTTAATTAAGAAAAAAAAAGGTTGCCATAATTAAGTCTCACCAGATTATTTAATTATACAACTTTATTAATCTTCACACTAGGAAGACTTACCAGATTTATGTAAACTAGTATTAAAAAGGGAAAATCAGTCAAAAATCTTTGTTTTAAAATTTTATTGTTTAAAAGGACTTGAATTAGATATCATACTTTCTTTCTGTATATAAAGTCCTACAAAGTACTTGCACTTTCTTTATATAAAGACAAATCATGTAGTTCTCACCAATAAAATTTTCATGGGGAGACTTTTACCAATTCTCCGTATTAATTATAAGTAGCAATGTACTCACAGAAATAAACCATTTATGAAAGTATCTTTCACTCACTATGCTGCTTCTCTCTCTATGGAAGAAGAATTATTAGACTAGACTAATATTCATGCAAAAAAACTCCTCCTAAATATCAATAACGGATAGGCAATATGAGTTGATCGAGTACAACCAAGGTTGTCAAACTCACGAGTCTAAGAAACTCGTGATGGTGACATAAACTCGTATCAAAACTCGAATCAGTAAACTCGTAAGAGTTTACTTTTATCATTAAATATGTATTAACAGTGTAAAATTAAATAATTGAAATATAAAAATGACAATAATTTGATTTAAATATATTTTAAATCTAAATAATTGAAATTAAATATATTAACATTCATAATTTATTATATTTAATAAAGAAATTTCTATAAAATTCATATATAAAGCCGTTGAAGATGACAAAATTGAAAAAAAAAATAACACAATTTTGTAAGCTACAAACGTAAAACGGTAAATTCGGTGTATAAACTCGTGAGTTTATCCGAGTTTACCGACGTGATTTTACTAGAGACTTAACTCGATTTTGTAAGGTAGGAACATAAAACGGTAAATTCGGAGAATCAACTCGCGAGTTTGACAACAATGAGTACAACGTTATTCAGACTAGAGTTTCACAGCCACAACCTCCGCCGTCACGTCTGGTTCCTCTCTGATTTTTCGTTCCTGTTAGCACCACAAGCACGTGAAACCAGTTTTGCAATCACGAAGAAACCGAATTCCACTATGAGAATCAACAGTATGCCACCACCATATATACCTCACAATAGAAAATTCATATTTTTATTTATGATGACCACTCTCTTCCTATCTGTTTCTGTTGGGATCTATCAAAAAAGGGATGACTGAAGGCAGCATCATATATATGTAGTGTTGATCCATATTTACTTTATTTATTTTTCTCGAATGGTCAGGACAACAAATTATTTTGATTGCTTAGCTTATACGTCTTCAAGTTTGGAACATTAATTAAAATTACATATACATGGATATTTCCTTCTTTAACTCTGTCCCATGTTGATTCATATAAATTTTACTATTTGCTGTCCTCAATATAGAATATAGTTTACACTATAAATTATGTCCTATATTAAGGACCAAATGAGTATTTACTTGATCATAACCAAAACAATTGCAAACATGGCATATATAGTGCTCTTCCTGGTCCTAATTATAAGAACACTTTTACATTATTAAAGTATTTTTATAATTAGGATCGGAGGTAAGGTAGTAATATATTATGTATCATAGTCATCATCAACTGTTCCAAAATCTTGTACGGCAGTAAGTTTTCTCACCATATCTCCGGTGAGAGTTGTGAGTTTTTTAATTAGCATAAGCTCTTTCAAATGGCTGATTTTCGGTCTTGTCTTCTGAATTAATGTTGTCTAGCTTCTGACCTTTCGTTGTTGTTGTTGTTTTCTTGGTTTAGCTTCTGTGTGATGTAACTGGTTTCATGGGCCTTGGGCCGCTCTTATCACCATAAACCAAAAAATGAGCAGCATAGACATAGAGAGATTAGAAACTTGATTAAAATACTACTATGAATCAATCAATAGGATTGAGAGTAATGGAAGGAGTTAGTTTCTCACAATGTGGTGAACTAAAGTTTGAATCCCCATTATAAAAGGTGTCACATTTAGGGTGTGCATGGTTTGAGAGAGGGGAGATCTTTTACATTCTCTTTACTAAAAAGTCCATGGAAACTTTTCAATATTCCAAAAATATACTCTTAACAAAAAGGAATATTTCTTTCATTAATGACAATTTAGTTATTTTCCTACTTTCCACTCCCTTCCCTCCCACGCCCTCCCCTCAAACCAAACGCACCCTTAGTGTCCAACAATGCCTCAAACATGATTACCTCTAATAAAAGAATACATTTGCTTAGCTAAAAAAAAAGAAAGAAAGATAGAGAAAGCGTTCTTTGTAACGACCGCAAGTTAATGGGAGAACTATAAGATCCCTAATTCAAAGCAACCCTCTCAATATAAGACTCGTGACATATGTACATATGTTTCCTCCGGTTCTTATTTTGTCCTTAACTCTCATGACATTCATTACATATTCTGTAATTTATCTCATTTCTTTATTAGAAAATCCAAATACCCTCCACCTCTTGCTCTCTTACTCTCCTTCTTTTCAAGGTCCGACACTGGTTCTCGCTCACCACACCACACCACACCGCTCCAACTTTTTATTTTTATTTTTTTTATAATTCCTCTTCTTAATTATAATTAAATCCTAAAAATAAAAATTAGGATGTTATGAATAGATCTTAATCTAAATGAATAATTATACTTGCATGTATAGTTATATATCATCATCATCACATGTTGGATCCAAAGTCAAACATATGTTCATACGTAGGAAAAAGCAGAAGCAATAGCAAGTTACCATTGAAGTCTCAACCACCACCACCGCAACCTCCACCGCATCCGGTTCCACCTCCACCTCCACCGCATCCGGTTCCACCTCCACAGCCACCTCCACTGTTTTTCTTGTTGGAGGAGTCTTGTTCAGCACCATCGGCACAGGCAAGTAAAACCATTGGTATAATGAGCCAGCAAGTGAATACCATAAGAAGCAAGAAGATGAGACCAGAACTTTGAACAGGAACAATAATACTCATATCATCTTCTTCATCCGCCATAGCCATTTCTCTCGCCATCGATATCTCTTCTCCTAACACCACTCTATCACCATTCAATTTCTATCCTCTTTGTTTTTTAGTCTTTGAAGAAACAAGAGATCCTCGAAGGAGACGTTATATATAGCGGTGATATATTAACCACATATATTTTTATCAGTTAGTGAAATTCAATTAATTAATGACATTGATTGATTACAAAGCCTTCACAGCTTATTGGTCCTGAATACGTTATTGGAGCGGTCTTTCGAAGTTATTGGAGCTCTAGAAGATGGAACAAAACTAACTTTTTTAAAGGAATTTGTATTATTCCATCTAGAAGAGATATTAGTTTATTCAGTATTGGACCATCCATGTGTGTGTTGACTTAGTCTCCGATACATGGTGACTCATAACATTTATTGAGCAGGGAGTGCCTGATGCGCCCCCCGGGCTGTGCTCTCTGCTGCCCCCCAAAAATAGGGGCTTCCCATTTCTTTCTTTCTTCTTCTTTTTTGTGTGTTTCTTTTTATAATTAGATTCTAAATAAAATGAGAGACACTTTAGTATCTTATGGGCAAAAATGAGATTGCTTTTAAATTTTTTATGATTTTTTGAACAATTGTACATGACCTACATAGTAATATATTCTAATGCTTGAGTTGTAATTTGTAGAGCTGCTAGCGAGTTTCACATCACATCTCTGGTAAAGAGTTGTAATTTGTTGATTAGTGTAAAACACTCAGCATAAGCTCCTTCTGTAATGTTGTTTGGTTTCTGAATTTTTTGTTGTTTTATTTGTTATGTTTTTTTTTTTGTCCATCCGGTATCCAAAGCTTCGCTCTGACTAATCCAAATCTGACTCGCGTCGCACACCTGGCTATGGTGGGTGAGTCTCCCAACGGAGCTTTTCTGCTTTCACTAGGCTCGAACTCGATACTTTACTTAAGCGATACAAGCCGCTTACCACTTGTACCAACCCCGTTAGTGGTTAAGTTTAATTTTGTCTGATGTCATTGGTTTTACGGGCCTTGGGACGCTCTTATCACCAAAAACAACATAACGAGGAGCATAGAGAGATTGATCGAGATAGATAAACTTGGAGAACAATCAACCAACAGGTTGGATTTAGTGGAATGGGCTTAGTCCTTTATAATGTGGTGAATCAAGATTTGAATCTCCGTTAGGAGATATGCCTACATTTTAAGACTATGTTTGGTTTGAGGGAGGAGGGAGGGAGGAGAGAGAAATTTTTTATCTCATATTTACTAAATAACCCATGGAAAAGTTTTAATATTCCAAAAATATACTCTCAACAAAATGAATATTATTTTCATTAATGACAATTTGGTCAATATCCTCCTTAGAGTCTGTTCTCCTCCCTCAAACCAAACATATTATTAATGTCCAATATTAATGCTTCAAACCAAACATACTACCAACAATGCTTCCAAAGTTTCAATATAAGATTTGCCAAACAAGCACAGCTCCTTGAGAGAACCATCTCAAAAGCTTATTATTAGAGTTTAGAAATTCAAGATCTTATTAGGTCCTCTCCTTCATTCAAGGCAACCTCTGGATGTATGACTCATGACATATACTTCCTCCGGCTTTTTGTATAAGAGCTAAATGGAGGTTAGATTTTGGTCCTAAATATAAAATCTTGATCCACATTGTTTCCTACATATATTCATATATCATTATGTGACAAACTAATTTACAAAGTTTAGGTGAAGTCGTATATATATTTCATTTCTTTAAACTATCCGAATTAGTTAATATTAATTCTTATATTAACTTCAAGAGGTAATATTAAAACAATTTAAGCGTTGACATAGTGAATAGCTTAATCCAAATGGATAGTTATACTTGCATATATAGTTATATTATATATCATCATCACCAACTGTTGGATCCAAAGTCTTCTGTATATATATGTTCAAACACAGCAACAAACAGAACCAGTATAATAGCAAGTTAAATAGGCAATATCAATATATGCACCGAGTACAACAATATTCAGATGATTGATCCGTTACCATAAAATTCTCAACCACCACGGCAACCAGCTCCTCCACCACATCCACCACCACCATCACAGCCACCGCCACATCCGTTTACGCCTCCACAACCGCCTCCTTCATTTTTTCTTAGTGGAGGGTCTTGATCATCATCAGCACCATGGGCACAAGAAAGCAAGAACATTGGCATAACCAGCAAGGGAGTGAATACCATAAGATGAAGCAAGAAGATGAAACCACCAGAGCTATGAAGAAGAGGAATAATAATTCTCATATCATCAGCTTCTTCACCTGCCATAGCCATTTCTCTCGCCATCTCCTCCAAATGTCTATGACCATTGAATATTCCATTCTTTCTTTTAGTCTTAGAAACTAGAGATCCTTGAAGCTAATGTTATACATATATATATAGTGGTGTGATTTGATTTCCAACTAACATATATATGTTTTTTATCAGTTAGTACTATACAACAAATTAATGCCATTGATAAATTACAAAGCCTTCAAGTTTAAAATGCTTAAATTACATTAGTTTATAGGTGCGTGTTGACGTGGTCCCATGCATGGTGGTGACTCGGCATTTTTCTCATTGGCCATAAACTCTATTATTCACACACACACACACACACACACACACAATATTTAACATCTATAACAACTAACAAGTACTCCTAATACTATTTATAAATCGTTAGGCAGATCTAGCAGCTAATCATGAAAAATTAATATTCTTCTGTTTGTATAGACAACAATATTCTTCTGTATATTACGAATAAGTTATAACATGTATGTCCGATGGATATAATTAGTCTTTTACATGTGATATGAACATAGATTTACACGATGATGAGTGATCGCGTGTGTTTATTTGAATATAATATAGAATTAGTTGAATAACAATCTAAAGTTGTTTGTTTTCAAATCACAGTACCTTAAAACTAATGCAAAAAGAACATATTAAATAATTGACACTTAGTATATATTGGGTATTAGATGTTGACAAGTTATCAACATATTGATCAACTTTATATTAGAACATGTTACAAATTGAAGTTGACTTTTGATTGGAATGAACTTTAATTTTTTCCCTTGGAAGAAAAGAAATATATATAATTGGAATGACTAGGATGATAATTTTCTTTGAAAAAGTAACACTTTGGGATTTAGCGAATTCCATTAGTCGCTGTTTTATGTCTTAGAGCATGCCTTTTTTAGATTACAAGTTCATTGTTTTTTAAGAATCTCATAGGTAACAATTGCAAACATGGCATATATAGTACTCCTACCGATAAATTTAGGATAAATTTATAATACAAATTACATTACAAACTTTATCCTATATTTATAACTAGAGATAGTAATATACTATGAATCTGTCATCAACTATTTCAAAGTCTTGTACAGCAGCGAGTTTTCTCACCATATCTCCAGCAAGTGTGTTGTGAGTTTTTTTATTAGCATAAACTCTTTCAAATGGCTGATTTTCGGTCTTGTCTTCTGAATTAATGCGGTCTAGCTAGCTTCTGACCCTTTTTTTGTTCTTGGTTTAGCTTCTGTCTCATGTAACTGGTTGCTCTTATCACCAAACCAAAAAACGAGCAGCATAGACATAGAGCGATCAGAAACTTAATTAAAATATTAGAGAGAAACATATGGTGTTGGGTTTAATGGAATGAGCTAATCTCTCACAATACAACGAAATAAAATTCAAATCCCTATTTCCAACAATGCCTCAAACATGATTGCTAAAAAAAACAATAACGAATGCTTTCATTGTAATTATTGGGATTGAGAAGCAATATAAGATCTCTTAGTTCAAGGCAATGGGACTCATGACATATGTTTCGTCCAGTTCTTATATTCTCCTTAACTCTCATGACATATATTTATCTCATGAAATTCATTACATATTCGGTAATTTATCTCATTTATTTAATCTATTAAAATTAGTTAAATAACTCATATTAAAGATATATTATTAAAATAATTTAAGTGTTAACATTGTGAATAGATCTTAATCAAAATGAATAATTATACTTGCAATGTAGTTTTATATCATTATCATCGCCTGTTGGATCCAAAGTCAAATATATGTTCATACATAGCAAGTTAAATAGGCAATATCACCAATATATATATGCATCGAGTACAACAATATTCATCAGATTATGGATCCGTTACCATTAAAGTCTCAACTACCACCACCGCAACCTCCACCACCACAGCCGCCGCCGCCACATCCGGTTCCGCCGCCACATCCAGTTCCGCCTCCACAGCCACCTCCACTTTTTTTCTTATTGGAGGAGCCTTGTTCAGCACCATCGGCACAGGCAAGCAAAACCATTGGTATAATGAGCCAGCAAGTGAATACCATAAGTAGCAAGAAGATGAGACCAGAACTTTGAAGAGGAACAATAATACTCATATCATCTTCTTTATCCGCCATAGCCATTTCTCTCGCCATCGATATCTCTCCTCCAACAACACTCTATCACCATTCAATTTCTATCCTCTTTGTTTTTTAGTCTTTGAAGAAACAAGAGATCCTAGAACAAAAAACCGGACCGGCCGGCCTGACCGGGAAGCCGGTGAACTGACCATATGTCCGGTCTGGTTAATGGATGAACCGGCGGAAGATCAACCTGGAACAAACCGCCCTGAACCCGAAAAATCGGTGTTAAACCGGGTAACCCGCCCGATCCTTTCAAAAAAAATCTAGAAAAACGCAGGCTTTAAAGGAAGAAAGTTATACGAAAAAACAAACGAGACGAAGAAGCGAGGTATAGAGATGCCAACATAGAAGGGACCTTCAGATGATTATTGATCTGTCACCGTTGTTGCTCTGCCTGAGTCAGAGTGCCGTTTGGAGATTCATCGAGCTTCGCAAGAAGATGGAATACCGAACGACGGTGAAAGATGCCGCTGTTGATACTTGATGGAGAAGATGCGGCAGTCATAGAGGGTGCGGTTTTCTTAGCTTGCTTGGGCTTGGGCCCTGTTTTCTTTTTAAAAGAATTTAAAAGATATATAAATGAAAAATATATCTTTTATGTTTTTGTCAAGAAACGAAAATGTCTTTGACAATATATCTTACTTATGAGATAAATGATACAGTTGGCTAAGGCGGCCTTCACCTTAGGGTATGTTTGGTTTGAGGGAAAGGGAGGGGAAAAATCTTTTGGGAGGACATTGATTATTTTGCCATTAATGAAGTGAATATTCTTTTTGTTGAGTATATTTTAGGAATAATGAAAATTATTTATGAGTAATTTTGTAAAGATGAGAAAACAAAAATTTCTCTCAACTTTCCCTCCCACTCTCTCCCCTTCC
Source organism: Acacia pycnantha (assembly GCA_025563575.1). Lineage (NCBI taxonomy): Eukaryota > Viridiplantae > Streptophyta > Magnoliopsida > Fabales > Fabaceae > Acacia > Acacia pycnantha. The sequence goes on from JAMWYP010000141.1 coordinate 29,167, forward strand.
CTTCCCTCAAACCAAACATACCCTAAAAAGGAGGAGGTTTGATACCCGCTGGTCAAGGTAACGGCTTTATCAGTGGGCGATGCCTAGAGGTGTGAGTGAGATATAATTATTTTAATTATAATTGGTTTAGTTGATCCCGATGTGACACATTGACCCTTTAACTACTATCTTTACTAGTTCATTGACCGGATTGACCGGTCTGATTTTTCATTCCTCCCAAAATAAGTAAAAGTATATTTTTGAAACAAACTCAAAAAAAAAAAATTATAAAAAGGGACAAACCTATTAAAAAAAAAGGATCTTTATATAGGGACGGAGAGAGTTTACACAAAGAGATAGAGAGATTTTCAATTGAAACATGTAGCTACATTTCTACTTCACATGATGAAGAACCAAAGCTTGTTGTTATTTACAGTTTCAGTTGAAACATGTACCCAATTGTAAGTACAGAAGCAAAACCCAGTAAGATAATACAGTGACCAAGTATACAAAACCTTTATACAGCCAAAAAAGTAGCTAATCATCAGTTCATCATTGGCCATCTCCCCAGACAAAGTTCAATCTTCTGAAATTGTTGTCAGTAGTTCCTAAACAAACCGAAAACCCCTCATCAGTAGTAGCACAAAATGATATCATCACACAAGTATATCAGAGAAACTAATTGAAATGAAGATCTTATACCTCAGAAGATTTGACAATTCTTTCCCACTTAGGATCATGTGTTTTTGTTGCTGTAATATTGGCAATTCGACTAGGTGCTGGAATTTTAGCAGTAACGTTACTTAAAGAAATGGTAGGCAAAGTTCGCTTAAGCCAAGACTCTGATGGAGCTTTTGGTGAAGGAAGAGAAAGAGGAAGCCTCAAATTGATTGCTTCTTGATTGCCTTGTCTCTTTTGACATTGAATTTCTATGTCAGTTTTTCCATTACTGACCCCTTTTGACCATTCTTGAGCAGTTGAATAAGCAGGATTCTGAATTGTACCATCAAAGTTCTCCTGATTGCTCATCACTGAATTATCTGATAGTACTTTCTTGCATTGAGCCACTTTTGGACTTGAGATCCATAAATTCTTATCGAAGTTGTTGATTTCATGTTCTAATGGCTTTGTCAGCGCTATTTTATTGGAATAATTTGTGATATGCATATGTATATCATCAATGGATCTATCAGGACAACAGGTAAAAGGAAAATCAAGAAGAGATTCTGAACTTCTATCTTTGATTGAATCTGACTTCATGCACAGAATCAACATAGAGAGTTTTCTCAACAGCAGGGCTTGCACAGCCAGAATCAAATTCCGTACTCTCACAGGCTGATAATTTGCTGCTACCTGTTCTTACTTTTTCTTCTCTAAAGCCAAATTGGGAATATACTGATTTCTTCTCCCAATGAGAATTTCTAGCATGCTGCAGCACCAAAAAAAGGTAAATGTTAGAGACCAACTCTAGAACACACTTAGATCACTGAATATAACGATTTATAGCTGATACTGATAAATTTTACAATAATCTGAAGAAAGAAGACTTCTCTCCTCAGCCAAGATGGTCGCTGGTTTGTAACAGAACCAGGTCCCTTCTCCTCAAAATATCCACTCAGAAATTGCCTACCTCTCCTCCTCTCCTCAACGGTTAAAATACTACAAAAGTACTTTTCACAAGTACCCCAAAAGGCCACCCTATCAGCTAATCTAACCTATGCTTACTCCAAAATAGCTAAATTACAAAAAGGTCAACCCTGCAACCTTAAAAGGAATCTTGCCTAATTGTTGTCTTGCCCGATGTTTGTGCCCCCTTATATTCTCGTCTTGGTCTTCTCCCATAGGTCGACCAAAGAAAGGGGGTTCTTTCATTACCTTCCCCTAAAAGTCTCACCTTGTCCTCAAGGTGAAAATCTGGAAATTGGTTGGCGATTACTTCGGCGCTTTCCCAAGAATTTTCATGAGGGGGAAGACCTTCCCACTGTATAAGCACTTCCAGCTGTCCATTAGTTAGAGTCCTGGACTTGCAACTGCCTCAGGCTGAACCAGCAACTCCATCTTTTCGATAGTGGTGAAGGGACCATAGAATTGCAGACTTAGCTTCGTTAACTTGCTTGGCCAACGATCGCAACCGGTAGGGTTGGATTCTGATGTAAACCTGATTCCCAACGTCAAACTGAATATCTCGCCGATGCTTGTTGGCTTGCTTCTGCATCTCCTCTTGTGCCTTAATCAGATTCTCCTTCAAGGTTGCAATGATTGTATTTCGGAATTGTATCTGTTCGTCCACTTCCACAAACAAAATCCCCACTATTTTTAATGCATCGGTCCTGCTTAATGGAAAAAATGTTGCTGCCTTGTTTGATGCTGTCTCACTTAACCGGAGCAAGGACACTAAAGGCGGGGAGGCTTCTCTGTTCTCTATTGCCACGTGAGTAGCGAGTGAGAAAAAAGGTTGAGCTGCACAAATTGGTGTTTTGCTACTGGAAGCAATGTTATTTCTTTGAAGGATTAGGTTTTCTCTCCCACTTTAAGGCCCAAGCCCATTAGTCGCCTCATGATTCTCGAGATCGAATGTTTGGTGCGGGGGGCTGTCCTTCTTTATAAATTAAGAAGCCATTGGGCCCAAGAAAACTAAAGTCATTTAGTTTTGGGCTTCTACTATAATTAATAAACCTAGCCCTGGCCAAGTCTCCACCTTTCCTTCTCCTCTTTGCCGTCATCGTTTTGCCTCCCAATGCTCTCTTCTTGTTCGTCCTCTTTTTGTTCGTCCTCTTTGTTGTCATCGCTCCGCCTCCCAACTCTCTGTTTCGTTCGTCCTCTTTCTTCATGTTGTTCGTGTGCGACGCTGATTGCAAAGACCTCCTTCGGACTTGTCGGACATCTCTAGGAATGCTTGGCACTGTTTTGGCTGCTTCTAAAACTTGAGAACCTTCAATCTTCATCTTTTCTCTTGGGTTCTCACTAGAAACTCCTAGTTTCTCTTCACATGGAAAAAGTGACAACTTCCGTCTGTTTGTTCTTTCTCTTCCTCGTTGACCTCTGTTTCAGCTTTTCTCCTCTTCGCATCCTCATCACATGCAAAAAGTACCACCTTTTCCTCTCGCGCGCTTGCCTTCTCTTCTTTCCCCTTCGCTCAAGGGAAAAACCTTCAGGTCTCAGCTCTTCTTTTGGGTAGTCGTTGAAAACTTCTTCAAGCTCCTCTTTGCTGAAAAAGGACCTGACTTTAATTGTTCTTCAACATCCTGAAGTTCTTCCTCTATTTCTGATTTTTGTATCTGCTTCTCTACTCCTCCATTTCCCTTGTTCTGCAGTGGTAATAGGATTGCATCCAAAGATTCGAATTAGTTCTCTGAAACTGAGTACACTCAAATTTCTCTCCATTCTTCCCTAGGATCTCACAGCTCTGATACCAAAATGTTAGAGACCAACTCTAGAACACACTTAGATCACTGAATATAATGATTTATAGCCGATACTAATAAAGTTTACAATAATCAAGAAAGAAGACTCCTCTCCTCACCCAAGATGGTCGTTTGGTTTGTAATGAGAACCAGTCCCTTCTCCTCAAAATATCCACTCGTAAATTGCCTACCTCTCCTCCTCTCCTCAACGGTTAAAATACTACAAAAAGTACCTTTCACAATACCCCAAAAGGCCACCCTAAATATCAGCTAATCTAACCTATGCTTACTCCAAAATAGCTAAATTACAAAAAGGTCAACCCTGCAACCTTAAAAGGAATCTTGCCTAATTGTTGTCTTGCCCTGATGTTTGTGCCCCCCTATATTCTGTCTTGTCTTCTCCCATAGGTCTGACCAGCAAAGGGGGTTCTTTCAGTTCTTTCAGTAAACAATATATACTAATAACTCTTCGTGAAGCAAAGGCAAAGACAAGCAGATTGAGACAAATTAATGTACCTCTTTTCTAGTTCCATTATGAGTAGCTGCAGAACTTAGCACCCTCCCCTCCTTTCTCAACTCAGGAAATGGATTCAAAAAGCAGAATCGAGGAAATATCCTGCAAACTTTGGCTGCGTTGTTTTCAGATCCATCAATTTCATAGTTATCTTCATCCTCACAATAATCTTGAGCATATTGTGACAGGACAATTTGCCTAAGTAGACTGTACCTTTGTTTGCTTACTAGTACTACTTCCTGTGGTTCTTCTTGCGCAACCAGTGGCTTCCTTGAGGTATATTGAGGTTGAGGTGATTCAGAAGCTATTGCCTTTGCTGCAGCAAGAACCGACCGATCATGAAGTCACGTGCCCGTTGATCACTACTAGAGAAGCTTTCAAATGGCTGTGTTTCTTCTTGATCATCCAACACACTCAACCCACTTGCACTACAGTTCATGGAGTATGATTCAGTTGTGGAAAGTGTATCAAGTGCATATTGATAAGTCTCATCTCCATCATCTGAATCATAACCATCATTTTCCTGCATCAACTCTTTTAGAATCTTCTGTTTTGATGCACTCTTAGAAGAGATATAACTTCCTTTAGAAACTTGATCAGAATCTTGATGTTTAACTATTTTTGAAGCCCTACCAGGAGGAAGATTTGGAGTAAGAGGAGGTTGTTTAACATCCAGTTTTGGTAATTTTGCTTCATTTTTGGGTCTTCTAGGAGTGTGTTCCCATATGAAAGGAACAGTTCCAGGATGGTTCACTGGACCTGATTTCAAATCTGATTTGTAAGCAGGAAGAGGAAGCAATCTTATTGATGAATTTCCTCTGGTTTTGCTTTTCTTTTCAGTTTCAGAGGCCACTTTTGATGAGTACCGCCTCACTGATAAAAATGGTTGATTAAAATCTAACTGCTTTTCTTCTTCCATTAGATTTTTCTGATGTCATGCAAAAACACCACAGTCCAATCAAATTGAAACTCAAATGAACATGGAACAGAACTAAAGAAAGGAGAGTCAAGTCAATGGCAATATATATTTATCAAGCATATGGTTAAGAAATATTGAATCCTAAGCTGACTCTTAAAGAGAAATCTTCTGAATTTCTCAAAAGGATTTTCTCATCTTTTGGCTCAATCTTCTACCTTCCTAGATTTTGGACTTACTGGGTTATAAACTACTCAGTAAAGCACATAATTAGACAGTATGTAGAATTGAAGATGGGAAATATGCATCTATCATAAAACCAGAGTCCTTCAAGTAGGTTGATTATTTTGTGGACTAGAAATTTGTGAGGAAGCTAATGAAACAGAAACCAAGTTAACAATTTAGTCAAAGAAGATATACCTACACACAGATAGAAGCTTTATCGTACCTTACAGTGAAAGAATCACCAACCACATACGGAAGCTGGTGAAAATGTAGCGACCCACTAAATTTCTTGCTATAAAAAATCCAGAGAGCAGAGGCAAACTCATATCTGATGGGAAAGAAGAGAAAGAAAGCGATTTATGGTGCGGTTGGAGAGGCAATTCCTTATAGTAATTGAAAAGCTAGTGAATTTAATAAGCAAGAAAATCTGGGTTGAGCAGAAAATGAAGTTTGGGGGGGATTACATTTATGGGGTGGGCCAATGGTTGAAGGATCTCGTGAATATGAACGCAGAAATTCATGTGAAAGTAAAGCAGGGGAAGCTCCTCCAAAAATTTGTCTCTATGGCACACGTTAGGGACTGCATTGGTGAGTTATATTCCAATCAGGAAGAACTTATCTTGTGAAGGCAGCTCTCATTAAACGAATTATGGAATGAGCATCAACACTCAAGAAAACATGGCTTTTATTCTAAAATCATGCTGGCGTTTGGTAACAAAATCTAGCTCTTATGAACACAAGACTAAAGAGAGAGTCTAATGCGAAAAAACTAACCTGCTCAGAATCCTACTTGGGTAGGTGCCTTTGTTATGAATATATGCAAGTCCAAAAGGAGATATCAGTGTCAAAAAACTAGCCTACTCGGCTAAGAATCTTTTGTGGGTTATGAACACAAGTCCAAAGGACAAGTTCAATGCCAAAAGACTAGCCTTCTTGGCTCAAAATCCTATGTGGATAGGCACCAATGTAATGAACACAAGTGTAAAGGTAGAGTTTAATGACAAGAGACTAGCCTAATCATATGTGTGTAAGCACTTTTATCATAGACACAAGTTCAAAGAGAGAAACCAATCACTTCAATAGGAGGAAGAGTTCTTTGAATTTATAAAGCACACCACACACTTGTAAGGCTCTTCGATGTGAGACTCATATAACAGGTTTTTTGTGGGCCCCATGCTTAAAAGCAAGGTACAAATGTGGAGATGACAGTATGACACCTGGAACAGCATTGTGTATATGTCTTGGAAGGTTTTCTGAAGGGAGTAGGTAATTAATAGTGGTGAAGAAGACACAAAATTTCTGGTGGGACATGTGGGGGCCTTTTGAAAGTTAGCCTCTGATTGTTTATGCAAACGATGTATATTCCAATTAATTCAATGGAACACTGCTACGTACTCTGAACTCAAAATTAGGAGTGCACGCGGTGCTCAGGTTGCTGTTGAAATCTTTAGAGCAACTGAAGTTATAAGCACTATTGAATCTGACATCTCACTGAGAGGGAAATTCTCATATCACCCAGCTACAAGACCTTTGTCAGGCTTACTTAATTTTTGCCTTTATCTAAAGTGATCCTCATTCCTTCACTTTCTTCCCCATTGGATTTAGTGGCAGCTTTTTATGGAATTTTGTTTGAGTCGAATTATTCTTGTTCTGACCCTAGAGTCGAATTATTCGGAGTTTACTTACTTTATATTTATTTCAGATAAGATATTGTATTGAAGTTTGGATAGTGACCAATGATTTTTGGCTAGTTGTATATCAACTGTACACTTTTAAATGAAGTAGTCTCAAGATCTCCTCCGTTTAATCATTTTTAGGTTTGAATATGGAATATATATATATATATATATATATATATATATATATATATAGCCTATAGGCACATTCTGGGCAGACTTAAACAGACCAAAATCCTCTAGATCGTTGGCGTAATTATGAGTTATGGATGACTTGCTTAGTCCTATAGATAGATTCCACTTCACATAGTTAAAACTTGATGGAAATTTGTTTTCATTTAACTATCACCGGAACATTGCAATGTTTTTTTAAGTTTCAGAGTAACTTTGCATATATTTGATTGTATTATGATGCCAGTACTATATGTGAAAATAGTTTAAGATTGTGTTTAGTTTGAGGGAAGGGGGTTTAAACTTTAAAAACTAATAATTAAGTTTTTCTAAGTCTCCATTCCCTCACCTCTCATTCCCTCATTTCAAACCAAACACATCCTAAGAGAAAAATATAGATAAAATTAAAATGTTGATTTATAAAATAATTATATAATTTTTTGTCAAGCAGATTTTTTACTTTCCATAGTCAAACACATAATAATAATAAAAGGCCAGGCTGTTCCACTATAGCAATAACTTGCATGCAATAAATTTAAAAATAACAAATTTTTTTACTCTGCCATAATGTTTATCATGAATAGTTAATTCTTGGCCAAAAAAAAAATCATTTTGTCCTTTTTAGCTAGCATTTTTGTACTTTTATTTTAGATAAGATTCTATTTTGGTTCCTTATTTGTATAAAGTGCTCTTCTACGTAAGGTTTCATTTCCATCATATAATTTTGTAAAGTGTCTTAGTTTTACTAATAAAAAATGTCGATATTGAAATTTTAAATATTGAAAAAAAATATTCTCAAATGCTAACATATTTAATTTTTTCCTTAAAATAATAATAATAGGCATAAAAAGTCATCATTTGAGACTAATAGCTTTAAAGTTGAATGACTGAGAAAATACTTCATAAAATTAAAAGATTAAATTGAAAACTTATACTCCCTCAGGTGCTAAATGTAATAAAGAGTTGACTTTTCTCGGAGAAAGTAAAGAAGCTGAATAAGTTACTTATTCATATTATATATTATGTATCATTAAAATAATTTAATTAAATTTTTTAATATTTTTAAATAAATAATCTCTGTCTTATATTTAGACACAAGAAGTATAAAAGTTAGTAAATGATCAAAAGCTCACCATTACCAAAATTCTTCATGTACTTTTTTTTTTGATATAAAAATTCTTCATGTACTAATTCTTCTCTTCAGCATTTATTTCTATTTTTTTCCTCCCTTCTTGGTCCAAATATATCAAATCAAACTTTATTTTGAGGCATGTAATCATTATTTATTTGGGCTTGGCTTGATTTGGGCCTGATTTGATTGGGCCGAAACCATTTGAATGGGCGTGCAAGAGGTTAAAGAGAAGCAGCAAAATCATATGCATTTTATAATTTGTAATATTGTAGTTCGGATCTTCATCTTCATGCCCGAAAAAAAAAAAAAAGTCTACATTTTCGGTATATGTACTTGTTTAAGTATTTTGGTAATTGATAATAAAAATAAAAATATATCTTTTAAGGGACTTATGAAACATTCAAATTGATAAAAGGACCTCATCATATATAATAGTTTTGCCAAATATATATATACAAGTTGTTCTTTTTGTTACCTTTTTCCATAAAGATGATGAAATAAAATAATTCGAATGTCGTGGAAAAGGCATATTGTGCATGGAAATTATCTCCGAAACCAAGTCAAAGGCATATATGGAATTTCTCTTTATAGGCAAAATTATTGGAAGAATCTCCTTTCTTTAATTTCTTTTACTCACACAAAGCAACAAAATTAACTTTACTACCTATTTTATGTTATATCTATTAATCTTAGCTTTTCCTCTATTTTCTAGGTTTATGCCTCTCGAATTTTAAAATTATACATGTATTACTCTATTAGTAATAAAAAATAAAAATAAAAATTCCAAATTCGGAGAAACTAATCATCAGTGTATGTCTGCTTTCAACCGTACGTTTATCATATAAAGCTAATCAAAGATTCGATTAATATTTTAATTTTTATATAAAAGGAATAGGTATAGCTTGAGAGCCTTGATAATGTGTACATCATCAAGTCATCATATTCATTCTAGCTAGTCGTGGAATATTTGATTGCCGGATTTTTAAGCATATGCTGATTATATTATTCATCTAATGCATTCATAAAAATGTATGAGCACATTATACACATTGTGTGTGTATACACACATATACATACATATATATATATATATACACATGTGTGTGTAATGCATTTCATAAAGAGATTAAAAGAATGTTTAATGTTTCTGTTTTTGCTGCAGAAATTTTTTTCCTATCACACTCACATAAAATTAAGTGAATCCCATTATAAAGAAAAGATTGAGGAAATATTAGTGGGACCCACTAACTTTTATGTGAGTATAACAGAAAAAATATTTCTACAGTAAAAACAAAAACATTAAACTCTTAAATAAAATAGGAATGAGGAGAAGCAACAAACCAGTCATAACCCCAAGTAATCAAATCGCATAGTTCATCATTGTACTTTATAAATAACTAATTTTTAAAATAAATATTTAATCAAAATGTCTCATTCAATGGGGCCGTCAGCCCGTCAACAACATTTTTTGTGTACATCTGAATCACGTCATATAATTTTTTAATAATTTCTCTTCAATAGACATATTTTCTTTTCTCTTTAAAGGTATAAATACATGAATGTCAAATGGTCTAATAATAATATTACATTTTAATTAAAGCCTTACTTAAGAAATAAGTGTACGTAGGTTGAAGCTTTGGGATTGCCTCATTTTGTGGCAATAGAAGATGAATTTTAAATACGGCATGTGCTAATTTAAAAAAGCGGCTTTCGTACGTTGCATTATCAATGAACTTAATAAATACTACTATCTTCATTCTAATTATAAGATATAGTTGACTTTGTTTGGAGAGATTAAGAAAGCTAAATAAATTACTCAATCATATAACATATGCTCTATATCTTTAGAATATATATTAGTTTATAAGTCAAACTAATTAGTTTGAAGAAAAAAAATAAAAATAAAAATACTCTAAAGTAATTTAATTAGCTTCCTTAATTTCTTCAAAAAAATCAACTATATCTTATAATTAAGACCGGAGGGAGTATCTTGTTAAACGCGTGAATTTTGTGAATGCTTACTTATTTGACTCAATGGACAAATTATTTTTATATATTTTGTCAAACCCTAAAATGAAAGCCATTCCTTACCTAACGCTTTGATTGGTTCGTTTGAATCCCATTTCTTTAAGTCCAAAAATCCGGCCTCTAGTTCATTACGATAACCTATTTTAATTATTCTATCCACTTTATACAATTAAAATATTAATTACCATAGTGATGGATACTTTCAAAATATCACGGGTAAAGTTGTCAAACTCGTAAGTTTTAAGTAAACTCGTAATGACAATGAGATAAACTCGTATTATGAACTTGAACTGTCACCTTGTAAGAGTTTATTTTTACCGTTAAATACCTATTAAAAATATATAATTAAAAATGAAAATATAAAAGTCATACAATTTAGTTTAAATATTTTTTAAATCTAAATAATTGAAATTAAATTCATCAACATTCATAATCTATCATATTTAATAAAGAAATTTCTATAAATTTATATTTAAAGCCGTCAAACATGATTAAATCGAAGAAGTTAATTAACACAAATTTAAAGGTGAGTTAACACGGTTTTGTAAGCTGGAAACATAAAAACAGTAACCTCAGTATATTAACTCATGAATTTAACTGAATTTACAACGACCACGACTTTATCAGTGACTCGACTCAATTTTGTAAACTAAAAAAATGTTAAACTCAAAGAGTCCACTCATGAATTTGACAACAAAGATCACAAGTATAGAAGATTTGTTGTAGGTTTGTGTTCTTTTTTCGTGGTTAAAAAAAGTATTACTTTCGATCCTAATTATAAGACAAAGTTTGTTATGTCAATTTATACTACAAACTTTCTTTTATAATTAGGACCGGAGGGAGTATCATATAACAGTAACGCACACACATAATTTTGTCTTGCTGTAATTGTTTTTGACCAAAAGTAATATGTTGCGTGCGTGAATGATTAATTTGGGGTGAATGAAGGGACAAAAATAGTCAAAATGTGGGCACAAGATTATCAAGAGGTTGCCATGTGTCGTTATTAGAAGATAAACTGGAGAGATTAATGTCCTAAATATTAAAGCTTAAACCAATTATTCAAGTGCAAAGAACGAAATTAATAAAAGTAGCGACAAGAACTTAAATTCATTATTTTCATATCATGCGGTCTTTATAGAAAATAATCTTTGATAATGATGCACCAATTTGCCATAAGTATATATTTGGCTTGTTGGTAAAAAAAAAAACAATAAAATAATAAGGTTAAAGTTCATCCAGCACCCTAAAATATATTTTTTAGATGCATTCATCTAGTGTCTTAAAGTATTTTGTGGTACATTCAGCCTCTAAAGTATTTTTTTAAATGCGTCCATTACCCTAAAATATTTTTTTACAATTTTTCACTTAAAAATTTAGGTAACTTAGAGTGTTGAATGCATTTTAAAAAAAATACTTACAAGTGTTGGATCTACGAAAGAAATAATATAAAGTGTAAAGCACAACTAAAAAAATATTTTAAGGTGTTAGACGTATATGAGAAAAATACTACTGAGTATATCATAAAATACTTTAAAATACTATAAGCACTTGAAAAAATAATTTATAATATTGAATGTACTTAATCTTAAATGACACTTTTTTCCCAACAATAATAGGCATGACCCTTTGAGTGATGATGACTCGTATACAATGGCGGATCTAGGTTATTGATAAGGGGTAAGTGCCCCCTTAAATTTCAGATTTTTGGTTTTTTTTTTTTTTTTTAAAAAAAAGTAATACATGTTTGAATGATTGCATGATTGTTTGGTGCCTACCCTTAATACATTAAGATTGCACTTTGTAATCGGATATGAGATGAATGGTTGAATAATTGTTTAGTGTCTTATATTGAAAAAGATGTATTTGATAGCATTGATAATAAGGCAATTATGATGGAATTCCAAAAAATAAAGCCTAGAAGGATGACATTGTAATTATTTTTATTGTAATATACTTTTGTTATTAAAATATATGTATTTGAACTTATTGAGTGTCCACCCTTCATTGTAATTTATATAGCTGCATTTCTAACAACACTTAGCCTTACTTTTCAAAATAACAGGTTTTAAAATAATTGTCTCTCTTATTACATCATCAATATTCACTTGATTTCATAAATATTTCTTTTCTTGTTTATATTCTTTTATTTTTAATACATTTAAAAATTCCTTTTAAAAAAATTTGGGGGCAGCACCCCGTATCACCTCACCAATGGTGCCCCTCCTCACTATTTTTCTGGGTCCGCCCCTGCACGTATACATATATGAAATTTATTATAAAAAATTATCATAAAACTTATTTTTTTTAGACTCCATACAACAAATAGGATTCATATGCTAGTTAACATTTAGAAAACTGGTTGAGTTTTGACTCAGCTCCCATGGAAAAAAAGCTATGGCGATTTCTATGATAGGTTCTCAGTTATTAATATTGCAAATTAATTAAAAGGTTTGCTGCTATAGGCCTTTTCCTGAATATTTAATTTACTTATTGGCGAAGTCAAAATCAACATGTTCGATTTTTGAAAAGGATAAAAAGGAAAAGCTAATTGACTCTTTTTGACCATGTGTTGCTTTCGAATATTTTCCCTCCCAAAAGTAAATATATTATGTATGCCATTATGTTCAATAATTTCATGTTCAAATTATTATCACTAAGCCCCACTTGTGTTGGAAAATACCAATCGCTATCATCTCTCTTAAGATATTTGTTTTGATTCTTTATATCATCATTCTTTTCTGAGTTCTAATAATTGCTGTAAAAGTTTATACTTTCAACATATTTTGTTACTTTGGCCAAAAAAAAATATTTGTTAGAATTATAAAATATATTCTTAATTAAATTTAATGAATGAAAAAATGTAATAATACTTGTTTATATAAGGGATAAATTAATCTTTTGATTTTCTATATAATTTTGAATCGATTGTAACTAAATCATTAAACTTTGATTTTATGCAAATTTAGTCTTTATAGTTTTAATTCATTTGAAACTTAATCTCCAAACTTTAGCTCACTACGATTTTAAAATTTTAACCATTTAAAAATTGGGATAAAGACCAATTTTGCTACGGAAGTTTTGGGTTTGAAGCACCCAGCACCCGGAAGTTCTTTTTGTATCATTTTTGCCCCGGAAGTCTACAAATGTAGCAATCTTGCCTATCAGTTGATCTTAACCGTTGGATTGATCATTTGTGGTATCATTTTTGCCCCAGAAGTTTACACAAATTTGCTCCTAAAAAAAACTTTCAGGGCATATTTGCTCATTTTTGTAAACTTTCAGGGCAAAAATGATACCAAGAAAACTTTCGGGTGCTAGATGCCCCCAAGCCAAAACTTCTGTGATAAAAATGATATTTAACCCTTAAAAATTTAATCCTAAACTTCATGAAATATATAATTTCATTTTTTAAAAATATAGAGGCTAATATTTCAAATCATTAATTAAATTATAGGAATTATTGACTTATATCAAGTCAAAGTTATACACCGAATTACAACTAAATCAAAATTATAAAGACTGAATTGCATCAACTTAAATTAAAGTTTTTAGATTGAGTTACAATCGAATCAAAACTATTTGAAAAAAATAAATTTCCCTAATATATTTAACCTGGTATTTTGAAAATTAAAATCAAATTATGTGTGTGTATTTCAAAAATATATAATCAATATACTATTATACAGAATCTTATAAAAGCTACAACCAACATTCATTCAATATAAAATATAAAAAATTATATAATTTATTAATCTTATAATTATAAATTGTCATTGTCAAATACTGCAGTTTCATCTCTCTTTCTTAGTGCTCGTGGAAGCAAGGAAGAAAAAGCATATCCGTCACAATTTTATTCTTCGTTGCAACCAAGAATTCTCGATCTTTTCAAACTAAGCAACTTCAATCCATTAGTTTCAAACCATATTATCTTTTTCTTTTTCTTTTCAACGCCTAGACTGATTAAAATACCCTTAGCTTTTTCAAAACAATATTAATGGGTAGCAAGAAAAATTGCATTCCATATATAAATTGTTAGAATTTGTAGGATTGGAGTAGAGAGGAAATAAGACTCTCTAAATATTATTGAATCCGGCCTTAATACAAACAACTAAGCAAGAGCCTTTATAACCTAGACTAATCTTAGAACCTAATCTAATCCAACCTGAATAAATCGATCAAATAATAATATCAACATAAGATAAATAATATCTCAAAATGAGAATATATCAAATAATAAGATAAGGTAATAATATCTTAACACTCCTTTCAAACTCAAGATCATCTTGAGTTTGTCATCTAAAACTAGAGGCGACAACTAGAAGAAGCAAAGTGTCGATCTGTACGGAACAAAACGATGTTGAGTGATCTACACAAAGAAGGCAACAAAAATAACTTGGAGCAAGCATTGATATGGACAGGCAGAAACGATGCCGAGCTTATCGGGATGAACTAGGCAACAAAAACAACTTAGAGCAAGCATCAATGCGGGCGGAACGAAACAACATGGAGTTTATCTAGACGAAACCAGACGATCTTCGGGTCTCGGTGGAACCAAATGGTCAAAAGATCAGGCATAGCTTTGGGATGAAACCATACACTCTCTAGGCAACAAAAGATTTGGGTGAAACTAGATGGTCAAAAGATTTGGGTGGAATCGGATGCTCAAGAGATCGGGTGGAGCTCTAGTATGGAACCTTATATACACTCACCAGAGAACAGGTTTGCTGACATGGATGGAGCTCTGGGATGGAACCATACACTCTCCTGGGAACAGATCTGTGGATCTGGACAAAGCTCTGAGATGGAACCAGACATTCTTCAAGAAAGGATCTGAGATGGAACCAGATAGTATACGAATGAAAGAACAACATAGCATTGCTCGCTACGCACCTGACGAAGGAAAGTGAACGGAGTCAGAACTCTTTGCGGTAGACTTGCTACTACAGGCAAGATGACTCAAATACCATGTTATGATTTGAAGGATTGGAGAAGCTAAGAGAGGAAACATGAGCTTTTAAATATTATTGAATCCTTAATACTTAATCTTTAATGCAAGCAATTGAACAAGAGCCTTTATATAATCAAACCTAGACTAATTCTAGAATATAATCTAGTCTAACCTAAATAAATCTAATCAAATAATAATATCAAAATAAGATAAATAATATTTCAACATGAGAATATATAAAATATTAGCATAAGATATAATAATATCTTAACATAAATGTTTAACTTATAAGGGTTGCTATACTACTCATGGCATTTTTATTTTCTTTTGGCTACTATACACATAGAATATTGATTTTTTTAAACATGAAATAAAAGAGATTGAGTTTTCGACAAGCGATTGGATCTTCAACGTTGCATTTGAGTGAGGATGTTACGTCATGTTAAGTTGAATATGATATATTTTTTTTTATAATATGTGATATAATATTATTAATTGTTACAGAATACTAGTACTTAACTTAATTGAATAAATTTATTACTATATGAAATAATACTCATTTTGTTCATCAAATGAAATAAGGGATGAATACCATTTTTGCCATAGAAGTTAAGCCTAAAGAGCCTTTGGTCATCGAAAGTTCTTTGTCTAATTTTTCCCGTAAGCTAATAAAAATGAGCAATTTTGCCCCGAAAGTTTTTAGAAGCAATTGTGCCCACGAAAGTTTATAAATTAAAGCAACCATTTAACGGTCAAAATTAATAGAAGAGCAAAATTGCTACGTTTTTAAACTTTAAGGGCAATTTTGATCAAAAAAAACTTTCGGGTGATCAATGCTCTTTAGGCTAACTTCCATAGCAAAAATGATATTTATCTCGGCCAATGAAATAATTTTCATTACCATGCGGAAAATCACAATAATTCTTTTAAGAGTTTGAGCCATCATTTATTCAGGCAAAAAAATGAAATGATCATTTAATAAAACATTATTCAATTTCTAATGATTAATTTCTTTCATAATAATCACCAGGTATGGTATGGTTGGTATTTAACTGGTCTCCGGTTCAATTTTTGATTGTATGTATGAAAAAAATAAAGTCTCGTGATTAGCATTAAAACCCCTTTTAGAAATCTACATTGTGAATGAATTAGTAAAAATAGCTTTCGTTATGAAGAGTTCAAATGTAGTATAAATTCTTGAAAATATAAAATATTTAGTCTTTGAAATATAATTATAGACAATCTTGTAATACTAGGGCAAAAAAAAAATTAAAAGACAATCTTGTAATCCACACGAGACATGTATATTCGAACTGAATTAATTCCGTCAAATATAGTTTACGTACAATCTCCATAATATATTAAAGAAAGGGAAAATTACGCGTAGGCCCAAGGAACAAAAATAATTACAAAAAACTCCCTTGAAATCACCAAATTACAGAAGTCTCAATGGACTTTTTGATATTATTTGTATGAAATAAAATCCGGGTTTTTAAATGTTGTTGTAAATATATGCATTTAGTTGTAAATATGACTTTTCTTTGTTGTAATAGACCGATTTTAAATTTTGTTATAAATACAAGACTTCGTTGTAAATCTAGTCTTTTCTTTGTTGTAAATGACCTCTTTACGTTCAAAATCTAGGTTTTTAAATTTTGTTGTAAATATAGGCATTTCTTGTTGTACATATGGCTTTTCTATTGTAAATGTCAAGATTTTAAATTTTGTTGTAAATACAAGACTTCCGTCAGTAAATCTAACACTTTTTCTATTGTAAATGACATCTCTATGTTCAAAATCCGGGTGTTTAAATGTTGTTGTAAATATGAGCATTTCTTGTTGTAAATATGGATTTTTTCATTGTATATGGTCGGTGTTTAAATGTTGTTGTAAATATAGGCATTTCTGTTGTAAATATGACATTTCATATTGTTAATACAAATAATATCAAAAAATCCATTGGGACTTCTATGTAATTTTACGATTTCAATAAACTTTTTTATAATTATTTTTATTCCTTAGGACCTACACATAATTTTCCCTTAAAGAAATCAAATCAGAATAAAAAATCATTTTTATATGTTTAGCATGAGTTGTTTTGTGGCAATAAAGAAAGATTGGATCTCGAAAAATTTATATATATTTTTATAAGTCTATCTTACAAAATAAAACAGTCACGGATGATCAATGAATTGGAAACATGAGAAGCAAAGCAACTTGACCTAATTAATTCCCCACGTGCATGGCAGCTCGATCAATGGTATATGGAGCTATGAACTGGCTCGAGCCCATTGACTAGATGGGGCCCCACCAAGATTGTACCAACTGGTGCCCAAGAAAACGTAAGTGCCATGAAAGTCCTTTGCTTCGGCTCTTGTTTTTACTTTTCTTTAAAACATGGGAAAGAAAAAATAAAACAAATCCCAAACTAAGTAGCATCACCAACCAGCATTTCCACCGTCAGGCCTGAGCGGCCCCCACCGGACGGCCGTCGAAGCTCCAGTGTCGGTAAGCTAGAACTCTGGTCATTAAAAATTAATGTATTGTTTATAGAAGGATTCCACTTGTTCACGTGAAGTTACACACTTGTTTATGATTTTACTTTTTATAAACAAATGTGCAACCTATATCATTTTAGGGTTAAGGTGCGATTTTACACATGAAGTTTATCAGGGGGCGGGAAGACATTGAGAAGTTTTCGGGGAGCAGAAATGCAGCGACGTTACGTTTTGGGAGCAAAAATACACGGGCCGTTAGTTGACTAACATCCAAGTTAACGGTCAACTAACGGTCCATGGTATTTTTGCTCCCAAAACGTAACGTCGTGTCTTTTGCTCCCGAAAACTTCGTGGCTTCAAGCGCCCTTCGTGATAAACTTCATGTAAAATTACACCTTAACCCATCATTTATATACAACACATGAATTTTCAGTAGTGGTAGAAGCTCTAACCGAAATTATTAGTGATTTTTAATTAACACGATTATAAATCTTATTATATGGGATTTAAAATTCAATTATCTTAGAGACAAAAAAAAGAAATCACCCCAGAATTGAATTCATTGATAGATGATGAACGTGTTGAATTATCTCATTCTTAAAATAAAATCACTCAATTTGTTAAAATCATGATGACTAATTTCTTTATTTATTTTTTCCAGGGACTAATTTCTTTATTTAGTACATATTAAACAGGTGCAGATAATCAAACTCAACGATTGAAGGAAATTTTATCTTTCGGGAAAAAATATATAATATTACCATCAATTAATGTTAATATAGAATACAGGCCTCACATACATATTAAGTCGTTTGTTTTTAGGGAAATTAAATAAGTTAATTAAATTATTTTAAAATATTTATATTTATCATTTTTTCTCTAAACTATATTGTCTAACCTATAAATTGATATATAATTTAATGATACACAGTATATAATTTTATTAAGTAAATTATTTAACTTCTTTAATCTCTAAAAAAATTAATTATATCTTATATTTAAGACGAGAGGGATAAACAAATGCAATTCATTTGTGATTCAGAACTATGCACGTAGACCAGCTTGGTTGAGAAAACGGTCTCTGAAAAGGATAAAGGTATTGAATGATATTGTTAAGCAATTAATTGCAATTAATTTCAACATTTATAATTTTGGATTTTTAGATTGAATACAATAAATAGGTGAAGAAATGATGGTGGTTTCTGGTTTCACGCGGGAGAGAAGGGGTGTGAAACTGTGGATACAGATATAGATACACATATATCTGGCTAGGGAAGAGAGGGGGCCTGCCCTGCACGTGACCCACAACTTCTCTCTCTTTCTCTCTCTCACCTCCTCTCTTCCTCCTCACTCCCCATCAACTCTCTGAAATATAACCCATCGCGTTCTTCTTCGATCAATCATAAATACCTCCCCAAAAAAAAAAAAAAATCAAATCCCGCTCCTCTATTTCGTAGTTCCATTTCCTCGTTTCCATCACAGTTTGTTTCTCTCTCTCTCTCTATTCTTGTCGCTGACTTGACTGGTTCTGTGCTATAATAACTGGGGAATGAATGAATGAATGATGATGCCCTTCATGTGGATGAACTGAGATTCTAATGCTTCTGCATCAGGTACGCGATTTATGCTCAAATGCTTGGATCTTCCTGCGGTATATCGCTCATCTCTTCTTTCGTGCGTGTTCTTGATGATTGTTTTCCGGGTTTTTTTTTTGTCATTTTGTGTTGACAATTTGAATTCAGTTATGTTTCTTTTGCCTTTCTTTTAACCTTGGATTCTTATTGCTAGTTTTCCGGTGGCTTTCTTAGCATTGGGGAATTAACTGTTTTTCTGAAGAATACAGATTTTGTTTTTGGACTCGTGGGACGATTTGGCCTCACTGGAGTTCAGTTTTGATATAAATTGGCTTTCTTTGGGACTGAGCACGTCTCATCAGCAAGAATTTGATTCCAATGCTGTTGAACTTGTAATCTGTTTCTTTTGTCGCTTTCAATTTTAAAAACTGAATCCTTGCAGAGGCTGAACGTTATAATTAAGAGCTTTTACTGCATACAGTTGAATTTTACCGTTTTCTTTAACAGTGGCCCTGAGATTTCTTTTGAAATTTTCGGTGCTACGGGTTTTCATACCAATTCGGGATGCGAGAATAGGCAGTTTCTGCGTTGTATTATTGTTACTGAAGTAATTAGGTTTGTGCCCGCTCAATGGACGGTTTTGTGACCTTTTGCTATTTCAATCATAGCTTTCATAGAGTAACAACCAGTAGGGGGAGGAAATGTGATGATCCTCATTAGAAGAGATCAGCATCAAAGAAAAAATGAAATAGATTGATAGATGAAAGAAATGAAAATCATTAACATTCCCTGTTATTGGGTGATGGAAGGGAAGAAAGAACAGAACATGTAAAAGGAACCGTGACCAAGAAAGAAGAAGAAAATAGACTTGAGAGGGGATAGTTTGGTTAAGCTGGGAATTTAAGGATGCGGGTTATTTTAATTCTAATGAAAATGAAGATACTTGAAAGAAGATAGAATAAGAAATACTCTTATAATTGCTTCTGAAGAAGCTATGAAAGGAAGCCAAGAAGGAGAAAAAAAAATAGGGCAAAGGATTGATCTTAAGGCGAGAATATACCTCAAATCAGGAAGTATTGAGAACCTTGTGTTTAATTCAGTAATAGTATTTTTAGAACTGCTACAGTAGTACTTGCCTTAATAGCATGGTATTATATATATTAGTGTGTTGGATCTAGGGTAAACGTTTTTCCCTTGATTAAGTGGAGCTTACCTTACTGGTCTACCTTAAATCTTTTCTTAAATCTTTTTCATACACAATTGTTGTCACTCTTGCTTGAAGTGATTGGATTACTATTTTCTGTGGTACTCTAAAAGGTTATTTTCTATATAAAGAAAAAAGCCATATGGAATGTTAAATATTTTTTATCTTGAGAAAAAATGGAAATTTAATATGGATGTGAAGGCATGGAAGATATATATTAATTGTATGCAACAGAAGCATGGAAGTGTGGTCTATATACAGAGATGTGAAATCTTTGTTCTTCACAAGAATGGTCTGATTATTTGAATATTTTGCGGTTTGACTTTGTTCACACCCTTTGCTTTTGAAGGCAAGTACTCCCCTTTAAGCTAGGCTTTTGGATATTCTTCGTGAGAGAGTTGGGTCAGTAGCTGCATCCTTGATGTCAGAAACAATAATTTCTGACTTCTCTGTCTGTTTTAAGTGGAATGTGCTTTGAGTTGGAAATGCTAATACTCAATTGAAGGTGTAGATAGTCATTAGTCTTATGGTCTTTATTCTTTTTGAAGGTGTAAGATAGAACACAAGTTTCCATGTCTGTTTTCTTCACTGGGCATATTGAAACATTGGTGGAACTAGGGCATTGAACAAGTTTTCATGGTTTATTTTTAATGGCAATCTTATCTGCTCTTAATTTGAATGCTTCACTTCCATGTGGTATCTAATGTTTTAATATTTTCTTTCCTTTCAAATTCTGATATTGTTTTTCTTATTGATGTCATATATCTTGTTGTTTGGTACTTTGCTTCATGCAGGTTGAAGCTACCAAATTACTTTTAGCTTGTTGATGTCTCTTATGGATTAAGAATTGTGGCCAAATGATTTTACATTCCAAATATATAAGGACATGGATGAGAGACAAAATGATGCAGGGCCCGCAGAACAAGGGCCATCAAACTCTTCATGGTGGCCATCAGACTTTGTTAAAAAATTTGGATCTGTTTCTCTGGGTTCTCAAGAAGAGACCTTAAATAATAAAGAATCACCTAGACAGTTTGAGCACAATGTTTTGTCACCTAATAGAGCTTCGCAAATTCTCTGGCGCACTGGAATGCTTTCAGAACCAATACCAAATGGTTTTTATTCAGTCATTCCCGTGAGGATCTATTCATATCTTTTCTTCTTGGTGCAGATATTTGGTTGCTTTTTGCCAGCTTTTCCTGCATTGATTTCTTTCGTTTTTGGCGTATGATTGTTGCTGGAAGTAATACACGCAGACAATATTTAATAATGTTGCAATGGAGCTTTTCACTTGATAGCCTTTTCTTTTCTTTTCTGTTCCTTTTTTTCACAATTTGCATCCTGGTTTTGATGAAATTTATTTCAAAAGTACTGCTAGAGAACTCCTATCGTTAGTTTTTATTTTGTTGCTTTCTTTACAGTTTTCAATCTTTTGAATAAATTTCCTGCATGAAGCATCTTGACTGTTCATGTTTTAAATTTCTAAATACACTTGCTTGCAGTGTACTTGCTTTTTTAATATTGTTCTCATGGTTCATCTTTATTTAGGGATGATTTGCATTTATTCGTATCTGAATTTCTCCTTGTTGTATCCTAATATCCAGTCTTCTGCTTGTCCTCCTTTAGTATATTTTTGCCAAAAATGAAATTCAAGATCTGTCTTTATAGTAAATCTTCTGTGTACGTGTGATGTTTATGTAAAGAAAGTCTTCTAATCTTGAAAAGTCATCATATTTAAGTTTGAGGATCTTTTGCTGGTATTTTTTTAATGCTGATGTGATATAGTATACAGTTGTAGTAGATTTTGTGGCAGATGCCATCTTCAATCAAGTGTAGTAGTTGCATGCTATTGGCGTAATTAATGCTATCTTCTGTCTTTATAATAGTTGCATGCTACAGACGTCATTAATTGCTTAAGAAAGGATTATTTAATTTTGCATGAAGAGAGGAAAACTATATCTGATTGGGAATTCAAATTGGTTAAGTTACAGTTGTATTTTGTATACTTAGATTTCATTTAAGTAATATTTAGGAACTTATTTGTTCAATCGTGACAGGGTTATCATATTTCAACCTTTTTCTGTTAAGTTTATTTATTTTAAGTTCTTTCAGTTACCTAGCTCTGCTTGGAGCTTTTACTCAATATTGGTTTTAAGATGCTGTTCAATGATCTCTTGCACATCTATCACTGAGTTTGCTGGCTGTATCCTTGTATTTGGTGTGTAAGCAAAATGGTGTTTACTTTAACTTTTCTGTCATGTAATAACAGTTTAGTCTGATAATGTGCAGGATAAAAGGCTCAAGGAAATTTTTGATAATATTCCTACTATGGATGAGATTCATGTTTTGGGTGGAGAGGGTCTAAAGGCTGATGTCATTTTGGTGGACACTGAGAAAGATAAAAAATTATCTATGTTGAAGCAATTGATCGTGGCCCTAGTTAAAGGATTGAGCTCTAATCCAGCTGCAATAATAAAAAAGATAGCCGGACTTGTATGTATTATTATTGCATCTTATTGTGTAGTTTCTGTTCTCTATCTTAGGATAGCTTAATATACGGCTGTGGCCCTATTGCCATTTTGCACAAGGCTTTTTTCCTTTCTTAAAAATTGTATAGAAGTTTACAAGTTCATCCAATCTTACTTGTCTCAAATAATGTGTAAATTGTACGGATAAGACATAAGTGCATGGAGAAACTTTTTTGGAAAATCCATTGATATGGTTCTAAGCTTTGGGAAAAAAAATCCACCTGCCATGTCTTTGTTAGAGAACCTGATAGTGAATACCTAAAACCTGCCCCTTAGTTTTGTTCCAAATATGATGCCAAACGTTTTCTTGAGCTTGCTTATTTTTGATATCTGCATTGCTTAGTTTCTGCTGTTGACTTCAGTGAGCTGCATTTTTTTCCTTAACACAATCATTTCATCATTATTACTAAAATGTTGGTGGACATTACAGTATTTAGCATCTATTGTGCGTGATATTTTCATCTTATTGCCTATATTCATCATTTAATGAATTTTCTAGTCATAGTACAGGGTGTTTCATTTTATGTTGACTTCTGTGTCTGTACAGGTTTCTGATTTTTATAAGCGATCAAATGTGGAAAGTCCAGCAAAAGCTGCACTAGAGGAAAACTCCCACATATTTGAGAATCGCGGTGTGCAGATACTGGGACAAATAAAGAATGGTTCATGCCGTTGTCGAGCAATCTTATTTAAAGTGTTAGCTGATACCGTAGGTCTTGAAAGTACGCTCATGGTGGTAAGAACTAACTTCTGCTGGTGTGCTCAATACTCACTATCATATGTAAACTCACTACTTATATAACGTAGCTTCTAATCTGGTCACACAGCGGTTTGGTAAAAGAGTTCATAATAAATATGCCATTTTTAGCATTGATGTCTACTGTTTGAACTTTGAAAGATTCAACTTGTTTTACATTTTCATTTACAGGGATTTCCATATGATGGAGACGTTGAATGTATGGATTCATACAAGCATATGTCTGTGCTTGTTGTATTGAATTCTGTGGAACTGCTGGTTGATCTCATGCGATGCCCTGGTCAATTATTACCTCGATCAAACAAGGAAATTTTCATGTCACATATTTCTGCAGCAGGAGAGAGTGATTCTGCAGAAAATGATTCCTGTGATTCACCACTAGAACCAAACAGTCCTTTATATGGGGTTTCAGAGAAAGTGGATCCTGACAGGTGCAAAAGCTGCATTGGATTTTTTGCTTTCATAATTTTTATTTCAATCTCTGGTTATGCACTGGGTTAATTATAGTCAAGTTAGTCACACACTGACCATTGGACCTCAATTTAATACCCACCTCTTAAAAAATAAGTAGATTGTGATGTTCTGGCATCTATGTCAATCTGTTCATGATAATTCTGAGAGTTATCAATTGGGCTAGTATTTATCTTCTTGGTCTTCTATTTCAGCGCTGGAAAGGAGGAGAACCTGCCCTTCCAGAGGAGATTTGACACTTCTTCAAATATATCAGGCCTTTCTTTGCGAAATTTGATGTTACGGTCAAATACCAGTCTGGATAGGAAATTGAGGTAGTGATTTACATTGCTACACCCAGAACTTTGTTTTCAGCCTTTTTTAATCATCTCCTTTTCACTTGAAGCAGTACTTTTATTTTTATTTCCTTTTTCGTTTCCCTTTTTCCTTGTTTAGTTTTACCTTTAAATTGTTCTCTCATCAGGTTCAATTTGTATTATAGTTCGTGAAACATTTTTTCTCTAAAATTATAAACTGCCAGTTGTTTCTCGTTGAATTTCTTTTGTCAATTCCCTCAGTTTTTCTCATAGTGAACCCAATATTGCAATTGCATTTGGTCGGCGTAGTCGGAGAAAGGTCATTGCTGAACAGAGGACTGCTAGTTCCAGGTTAGTCATAATTCCTTCTTCTTCTTTTTTTTTTTTTTTTTGTAATTATGAGTATGCAGATGTTAATTTTGTAAGCCAATGGTCTTCTAGCCTATTGGTATGAGAGCTTCCTTATAAGTGGGAGGTCGCAGGATCCCACTTGTAACATTAGGCGCTGTTAGTCCCTGCCCCTTTTATTCAAAAAAAAAGAAAAGATGTTTTCTATTATTTATGACATCTGTTGATGTTGCTTTGCTGTTGTCGTGTTAGAATCTGAGTCAGTTTGTTACGTTATTCATTATTTCTTTAGTTTTCTTTTGGTTGGCTCTATGAGCTTCTTCTTGGGTCTGGAATGACTCTTTATCATCTAATAGTAGCAGCAAATAATTCCTACGGTTATAAATCACAAGTACATCAAATAATCTTAGGTGGAATAATAAAAATCACTTATTGGAAATATAGGTGGACTAATAAAAATCACTTATTATAAATGTTCATGGTGTGAGTGTAAATCTTACATTGGTGTGCATGCATGTGATGTGTATTGTGTACATCTATGTTTGTGCTTGGACTTAATTACCAGCATGCATTCTACCACCACCAGTGAAGGTGGTAGTTTTTCTATTGTCTGTAAATGTTGCATGATGTGAGCCAATTTGATGCTATCATGCTAGAATATGCCACTGCAATCTTTCCCATTGGTCTGATTATATTATATCATGCTTTGAATTTGGAATCAAGGTTCCCTAGATTTTACGTATTAATGTAATTTGGTATGTTAATAATTTATTGTAATTTTTCTATTTGTTTTTGCAGTCCAGAGCATCCATCCATCAAAGCACGTGGACAGTCCATTCTTAGCGGTGATAGGAAATCATTCAGAGAGTTTGCTGATGATGAGGCTGCATCAAGGTTCCTGCCTTTTTGGTCCCTAAACATTTGCTTATATTATGATATAAATTTATATGGTCATAGATGTCATCTAGAGTGGCTGGTGGTGGCTAACTGCTTTATTTTTAACTAAATATCTGGGTTCTCCCTTTAGGCTGAATGAGAGTTGTTGTCTCCCAAATTTTAAATTTCTTTTTCTACCCAATGTTTGGCTGCCTTATCATTGAATTTTTTTGGTTTGATTTATTAAACATTTATTGAACTATAATTGACTTATGTTGTGCATGGTTTATAACTTCTAAAATAATTGCAGAGTATTTAGTAATTAGTACTTGAAACTTTGTCAAGAAAAATATTTGATTTCTTTCTTTCCTATTTGCTGTAATAGTTATATTATTTTACCTGCTGCAAGACTATACCTTAATATACAATCCTCCAACAAAGTCCCATGCACTTGCTTATCTGTATTCAATCTCATCAAACATGATTCTCTGTAGGTAGAGTCTACACTTCTGTCTTGTCATAAACTCGCTTTGTCACTAAATACCACATAATTCTGTAAACCTTTATCTTAGAGCTTTGTGCAAGGTTGTAGCATTAATCTTCAAGATTTGCATGTTGGTGTCAGTTATAATTTTTATGAAAGCCATTAGTTTGGCTGAGTAGGCTTTTCCCCAGAGAGCTGCCAACAGAATGGAAAGTGAAATTGAAAAAAAAGGAACATAACCCTAATTATCACTACTCCTGTGGGTGTGGACAAAGGACCATGGGAATAACATTCTTTTCTTAACTATCATCACTCCTGGTTGTTTGTCTTTACTTTGGAGGCTTATGTTCTTTATAGATCTTTCTACTAAGGTATTTATTATATGCTTGAATTAAAAGTTGAATTATCCTTGTATTATAGGTCAGATGGTGCATCTCCATCAGAAGCTCGTAGGATCAGAAGAAGAAGCATCAGCATCACACCTGAGATTGGTGATGATATCGTAAGGTTGATCATTTTCCCATTATGCTTCGAATATTGTTCCCGATTTATTGTGATTTCTGGATACATGCCCGCTCATGTTGGTTCCTTGGACATGACTGATGATAGTTTCACTGGATGCTGTCTAAGAATTTAGCATGTCAAGTTGTTTACCTTTTATGTATGAAAAACTTGACTTGTTATTTTCTATGTTTAGATTTAATAGGGTTCAGTTTTTCTGTTTTCTTCCCCTCTCAGTATATTTATACTTTTCTAAGTTGACCTTTGTCTTAGGGTTTGCCTCAGAATCTGTTAATGTTGATGGTTCAGGGTGCTATTATTCGTTTTCATTATTCCCTTGAACAATGGAAAATTGTATTTTGCTTAATACATGGGAAAATGACATCAATCTTCCCTCAACTGCTTTTACTTGGATCTCTTTTACCACAAGTTATAGCTGCCTTGTAATTGAGATATTGTTTCCCCTCTCTGGTGTGATGCCATGAAATTGTATTAGGACTCCACCTGTTAGTGAATTAATTTAATGGAGTGATATGAGTAGGTGATTGACTATTTCAACTGGTTCCTAAATGACCAAAAGGAAGGATGCATATTCTTAACTATACTTTCATCAAGTGCTTGATCTTTTGGTCATCCTTATTTGACTATCTTAAGTATTATCATCTGTTTGCTGATATGAAAGATGCTTTAATATATCCAGGGCTGTACGTGCAATGAATGAAACACTGAAGCAGAATCGTCTTTTGACAGAGCTAGGGGATAATAGCTCATTCTCACCTTCTGCAAATGATACAAATAGTGTTGGTAACCTTCAGAAAAATGTATGTCTGCGTTTGTTAACAGCAGTGCACTGTTCTGTGTAACCTTCTGTCTATCTTTCAGCGTCTGATCAAAATTGTATCTTTTGAGATTCCATTTTATTTTACTATTGCTCTAGTATCATAGATGACCATGGCCTTCATTTGTTAAATGGTGCTATTGTCCACTGATCTAGTTTTTCTTTTCCTTTATTTATTTTAAATAACTTAATTTTCTGTCTTCCAAACTTCTTAGAGGAGCTGTCATGGTTGGCAAATGATTATCTTATGGGTTTCATTTTACTTTTCTACTTTTTGCACTTTTGGTTTTGTCATGTTTTTACCAGTTCTGTTGCTGGTAATATATTTGTTTGACTGTATCATGAGGTTAAATACCCTTGTATTTGAAATAAAAAAGGTCAAATGCAATGGATGGTGTGTGCCCAAACTAGGTCAATACTGGAGTTGAATGAATGATGAACCAAGAAGATAATCTGATATTTGGTATCTGCATTTATTGTATTAGATCATTGAAGATTTTTTTAATGATTACAGTATCTTTATTATTTAAAAATTGTCTTTTAATGATTATAGTATCGCACTTGATTATTTAGTTCAGCATAAATATCTTCCAAGTTGATCTGATTCTATGCAGTTTAACAGATGTCAGATTTCCTTCGAGATGGTCATGAGAGATCTTTGAATTCTCCTCCACCTGATCAAGTAAATTCCCAAAAGCAATGTCATTACCCTCTTCACCGCATGGTTACAGGGGTCAGACATCTGAGAGAAGTGGACTATCGAGGTATGGAGTGAACGAATTGCAGTCAACATGGAATAAAGTCCTTGAATCTTCAATGTTTAATAATAAGCCCCTCTTACCATATGAAGAATGGAATATTGACTTCTCAGAAATAATTGTTGGAACGCGTGTTGGGATTGGTAAGTATTGCATTACTTGATACCAATTATCGGCATTATGTGATATATGATTTGTACTGTGCAATTCATTATGATTTATATTGTTGGTGTGTAAATTCAGTTAAGGTCAAGATTTGTGATTGTGAATGGGACTGGATTCCCGCATTTCTGATTTGTGTTTTGTTGTGACAGATTGATCTGATCCAAATCTGATGCTCCCTATTGTTTCAGTGGTTCTTTGATGAGTTTATCTGATGTTCTAACAACTGAATACAATCTGCCAACTCCATATCTAAATATTTTTGCATTCAAATTTTCAAACATGCTGCCCCCACCCTCCTCCCGTTTGTGTAACTAGGACTGAATGAAAGTTGTGGATGTCTTGGTCTGTAGGAGTGGAAAACTGATTTTAAGGGCTTTGTTGGCCATTGCTTTCTGGTTTAAACACAAATTGAGAGCAAGAACTCACTTTTTTCCAGGGTTTTTTGGAGAAGTCTTCCGTGGTGTATGGAATGGCACAGAAGTTGCAATCAAGGTTTTTCTGGAACAAGATTTAACTGCTGAAAACATGGAAGATTTCTGCAATGAGATATCAATTCTCAGGTATCTTCTTCTTCTTATGCTTTCTGTCTGCTTTTTTCCTTTTTTGTTGTATCCAACATTTTCTGATCTCCATGCTCTCATGTTTTTTTTTTCAGCCGGCTCCGACATCCAAATGGTATTCATTTCCATCCTCCGAAGCTATTTATTTTGGTCTCCCATTATATAAACTTGCATCTTGTCTTGTAGATATTATAACTAATAATGCAAAAACAACAGAGTTCCTATTCCTTGGCGCATGTTGCATGTTTCATTTGGATTAAACTACTTTTGATCAGGCAAAATGAAATTTCATGCAGTGATTTTATTTCTTGGGGCGTGCACAAAGCCTCCACGCTTGTCAATGGTTACTGAGTACATGGAAAGGGGATCACTGTATTACTTGATCCATGTGAGCGGCCAAAAGAAGAAGCTTAACTGGCAGAGAAGACTGAAGATGTTGCGAGATATATGCAGGTGTGAACCATATCCTCGCCACTAGTCTTCATGCTTTACGGTTATTAACAAATGAAATAATAATATAAGCACCCATGGTGGTGGTGGTGGTGGTGGTGGTGTAGGGCGCTGATGTGCATACACAGAATGAAGATAGTTCACCGTGACCTGAAAAGTGCAAATTGTCTTGTGAACAAGCATTGGACTGTGAAGATATGTGACTTTGGGCTTTCAAGGATCATGACAGAGTCTAATGTCAAAGACACTTCATCGGCTGGAACTCCAGAATGGATGGCTCCTGAACTTATTCGGAACGAACCCTTCAATGAAAAATGCGATATATTTAGCCTGGGGGTGTTGATGTGGGAGCTTTGTACTTTGAGCAGGCCTTGGGAGGGTATTCCACCAGAAAGGGTATGTTTTTACTGATATCTCATTTTCATGTTAATCTCTCTTCTTGTCATCCATTTGCTTCATTTTAGATCCTAAAATTTCTACGCCGATTAGGTGGTTTATGCCGTTGCTAACGAGGGCTCTAGACTGGAGATTCCTGAAGGCCCGATAGGCAAGCTTATTGCAGGTCTGTACCGAAATGGATTTTTTGATATTCTAATCTTATAATGTTAAATGAGTAGAAAATTATTCACTTATTAACCATCGGTTGCCATATTTCCCGGACCTGTTAGCTCGTTGTAAGATGTTCATTTTCATTTAAATTTAAAAATTTACTACGGAGTTCAACCCAAAAAATCTACCATACAAACAATGGCGGACCTTCATGGAGACAATGCCTCCCCCCCACCCCCCCAAAAAAAAAAATCTGTCCCAAATTTTTGATGTAAGTTGGATTTTTTTTATACATTCGGTCCAAAAATGTATATATTATATTTGTCCCAAAAATTTATACATTTGGCCCCCCTAAATAGCTTTTTAATTAGTTAATGAGTATATATTTACCTCCCAAATATTTATCCCAAGGTCCGCCACTACATGCAAAGTGGTCCAGTTTTTGGTTGAACTAACTGATTTAGTCCCCTTTTGTAGTACAATTTTGTATTTCTATAGTATGTATAAAAAGGGAATAATTGGTATTCACATTGTTATTTTCTTTTTCTTTGTTTGTTCAAGTATATTATGATCTGCATAGGCAAATGGTAAAGCGTTAAAAGAGGCATGTAAATTTATCCAAAATGTTTTCCCCTGGAATTGTCATTTGAATGAAGGAGGATGGTGTTTGGTGCAGATTGTTGGGCAGAAGCAAATGAACGACCAAGTTGTGAGGAGATCCTCTCTCGCTTGTCTGATTGCGAGTAGCCGACTGTACTCTCTGCTGCTGGGCCAAATCTGAGGGAATCTTTTGTACATAGTAAACTTTTTTGGTAGAGTTGTTACATCTGTTCCTCCCGGCTTTATGTTGCAGTCGTGATTTTTGTTCTTTTTTCCCATACTTGTGCAAACATGATCGTTACAATTTTCATCATTCGCCTGTGCAAACATTCTCCTTTTTTAGCAATGAGAAGCAAAGTTGAATTTTGTAAAAAAAAAAAAAAGTCGTGTGCATTTTGAAGAACGTACCCAATTCTAGTATTCTATTCATGGTAACATTCATGACTCAAGATTGGACCAGAACCTCGCTTTTGTTAATGATAAAATTGTACGGAAAAATGATATCTATGATGAACTGCACATTACACGCACAACCTTGACTAGAATCTTTTCTTCCACCTCCGTCCCTGCTTCTAAGCATCAATCATAGATTAGACGCCTGTTTAAAGCATCTTCAAAGCGGCTGCATGAAGCCACTCTCATCTCTGTGCTCATGTCATTCTCTGGTGCTGGATAATAATCCTCCCTCAGCTGCACATCCCTCAGGTTGCTTATCTTAAGGAAGAAATTCATGAAATGCTCGTGGGTTGTTCCGTGAATGAAGAGCTTCCTCAGAGTGTCGCATTCTCGGAGCAAGCCAGCAGCTGGAAGAGATAGGCTCCTTTGGTTCACATCTTCATCTTGTGGTGGCCAGTAATCAAGTTCCTCAAGTGTCAAAGTGCCTATACCATTGAGGAAGAACCTCTCCCACAGGCTCAAATCCACCTGCCCTGAAGGTGCCGTTAGAGCATAACCTCTTGTCTCCCCACAATCTAACTGCATCTTTATAAGCTGAGGATAACAAGTGAGAATGCTCAGCCCAAATTCCCGCTCAGTCAGTTTTTGCCGGTCTCGGCAATCTCCTTCGACCCTGATACGAATCTCTTCCAGGTTGGGGCAGTCTTCCAGCCCTGCCATTGGCAATGGAGTGAGCAGCTCCCCAACTCCTATCCAAAGAGAAAGGTATTTCAACCTCTCCCAGCTGTTGCACAAATAACCATTACCGTTGCTCCAATTGGCCTCCATTGAGTAATCGCATCTCTGCCTCTTCCTTTTGCTTGCTTCTAAATCTGCACTACTCCCAAAGTAATCCATGAACTCTTCAGCAGCTTTGGGGGATGAAGAGCACGATTCATCAAACCCATTGAGGTCGAAAGCAAGGATGGTTTCCCCAAGATTATCAGTTTGTTTCAAGTCATTCCACACACAATCCACGTGAAGCCGCTCGATCCGATCACGAATTGGCTCCAAAGCTCTCAGAGATGCAGCGGTATCAAGATTCAAGCAGCAAGAAATCTTAACGTCAATCAGAGTCTTGCGAAGTAGGCAAGCCATCGTCCTCAGCCCTTTCTCCGTTATCTGCTTGCATCCCTGTACTTCAAACTTTACCAATCTTGAGCAGCCTCTGGCAATCTCTATCAAACCCATGTCCGTCAAATCTGCGCAATTCTTAATTGACAAAGATTCAAGTCCCTGGCACAGTGCAATCCCATCGAGCTGCGACCCAATGGCCAAGCAAATCCCATGAAATTGGCCTAAATTAAGTACCTTCAACTTGGGGCATTTGGAATTCAGCAGTTCCAAGGCAAAGCTACTGTCTCTCACATTCTTACAAACATCTAGCACCAGCTCTTCAAGCAAAGGAAGCCCAGAAAACAACTGAATTAGTGTTGTACGGCTAATCCTAGCATCCTCGGCAGTATACCCCTCGTCGAGAGGATCACCCCTCCGGTTAGCCAACGACGATGTATCGGCAAGATGAAGAAGCGATAGCTTAGGGCAATTCGAAGCTATTGCCAACAGAGCCTCATC
The DNA here is from genome assembly GCA_025563575.1 of Acacia pycnantha. Lineage (NCBI taxonomy): Eukaryota > Viridiplantae > Streptophyta > Magnoliopsida > Fabales > Fabaceae > Acacia > Acacia pycnantha. The sequence continues at coordinate 61,630 of JAMWYP010000141.1, forward strand.
TCCAACATACCCAAGGTACCTCGGATCGAAGGTACAAGCTACCAGAAGGTGCTCAAGGTTAGGGCAAACGGCAGTGATGGACTGGATTTCATGAGTCATGTATCCCTCTGAAAACGACGTGGTCAGTAGGTTCAACCTCTTCAGCGAGGCGGCCGTAGCCGGATTAGCCGTCAGAACCGGAGGGAGATCCTCTGCCCAGTGGTAGAAGCTGGATAGGTCCAAAGACCACAGTGATTCACATTTCTCGAACAATACGGCTAAATCGGACCCCGGCGCCAACGCTGGCCGTTGATGCCACCGGACGAGCTTGACGTGGCGCAATTCTGGCCACTGAACATTGAGGAGAAGCTGGAGCGTGGAGGCAGAGCGAACGTAGACGGTGAGTGAAGTGACGCGGGGGAAAGCGTAGCTAAGGCGGCGGGCGAGGAGGCCGGGATCGGAGTGAGAGATGGCGAAGAGGCCGTGGCCCCAAGGAGAAAGGAGAGAGAGGTCGAGGTCGGCGACGTAGCGGAAGCAGTCAGGGATGAAATGAAGGTCACGCGCGTTGCCGCGGAGCGTGAGGGAGGTGCGGGTAAGCCTCTCGAGACGGCGGAAGCTGCGGCAGACGAGGGAGAGGGCGTTGCGAGTGCGGGTGTCGGATACAGCGGCGAATACGATGGTGAGGATCTCATCGGGAAGGTGAGAGAGACAGGGGGCGTTAGTCCCGGCCATCGCCGGTGTAGAGAGGCAGTGAGATATTTTAGAGAGAGAGTGAAGAGAAGTAAAAGAGGTAGGAGGATAGGATTGGTATTGAATGAAAAGAGGAGGTTGAGGGAAGGTGGGTGGAGAAATATGGAGAACCACGTGATAGCGTTGAGCTGAGAAAGGGAGAGGGATGATGGGGATAGCGCAAGTATCTCCTTTTTTCTCATCATCATCCCTTCCTATCTTTAAATTATCAATTATGTTCCTCTAATCAATCTGAAAAAAAGTCACAATATTATTTTAATTTTTTTTTTTAAATTAACGACTAAGATGGGCTCATGATCGATAATGAGAAAATTGGATCATGAGAAGATCTTCTTCCAATAGGGATGACTTCTCCTTTTGCCTAATACTACTCCTAGCCGTACTCACCTCTTGTGCTAATTTCTACTCGTCGATAAATTATACTACAAACTATATTCTATATTTTGAATTAGGAGTAGTACATTGATATTTGTGAAATATTTGAATTCCAAAATCTCTGCTATATTATTAAAATAATAAATAGATAATTTGATAGAGTCTAATATCTCAAAGCTTTATTGTTTTAAGAATACCAACTAACAACTTGGATGTATACTATGACAACTTCTAAAGTTCAAGTTGTCAATCTTTATTCACAAATTGTGAGTAATTCCTATATTGAAGCTATCAACACTTAAATTTCTTCAAAATCTCATATTCCTATTGTTTATTCATCTTTTTACTAATTTAATAGACATTTTAAGATTTTTATAATTAAGATGGTATTTTTCTATCATTTTCCATAATTTTTAAAAGTGAAAATCTCATATTTGTACTTTATTCCCACTAATGTTATTTTTTTCATCATAATCCTCAGGTGAGAAAAGGTCACCTCAACTAACCTCCCTCGTGGGATGCTGGAGCTTTAATGGCCAACGGTTAAGATTTCATGTGACAAAGTTAGAAGTGTTGTAAATATCTTGTTTGGTCAAAAAATAAAAAGGTGGTAAACATCTAAAAATAGTTACCTTAGATGAAATTATTCAAATGTAATATAATTCGCTAATACGTGGTGATTTATAGTGAATAACTAATAAAGTAAAGTAATTTACTAAAATAAAGTTCCAGCAAGGGTACTGGGATGTCTTGTTGGAAAAAGAAAAAACGAGGGGTGATATAGTAATAACAATGGACTAATTTGTGATTATGTAAATTACAGCCATATTGATTTATATTTTTATATGATTTTATAAATATACAGAATTTATTCAGATAAAGTAGAATCCAATCCAACCCGGATATTTGAATGAGCAAAAAAAAAAAAAAAGGACATCGAAGTGTCACATATGCTGAGCTGTTATTTTGTACTATTTTGGAGTTTCTATGGAGAGTTTCAAAAGGAGCAAAATGTGGGGTTGCCTTGCCTTGCCTTGTTATAAATGGATATATGGTGATATTAGGAGGATTTGCTATTCCTAGTCAAAGCTAGAAGTTTCCAACCAGCTTTTCTGCACTGGGTTCCACTTTTGTTATATTTTCAAAGGACATAAGGAAAATAATATTTATTAATAATAACTATAAAAATGACAATTATTTTGAAGGACCATAAAATAAAACATTAAAATAGAAAGACTAAATTGCATTTAGCCCGATTTTCTATATTCTTTTTAGTTAAATAAAAATCTGGAATGATTGATGGATAATGACAAATAGAAACCAAATCAGAATCTGCTAAGTTAGCGTCTCTACCGCACCGAAATCGCCTCCAAGTTAAATGGATTTGATGATCTCATTCAATTTTCAAGTTCTAGTCCGTAGTCACCAAAGAGAAAAGAAACGTTTTAGGCTTTTGCTGCACTACACAACTCTAGAGAAATAAGGCAAAATGGATTACAGTGGAGGAAACTAGACTATGATCCTGACCCATAACACCAACCTTAAATTAGGACCCTCTTTCTCCATCAACAACAACAACAACAACAATTTCTTCAGCAGCAACAACAAACGTTTCAGCCACAAGCTCCGCAATCTCAATTTTAGTCGCCGCAACAAAATCTCTATCAACAACAACGTCTTCTCCAACAACACCACCCAGATTCTGATTTCGGTGCAATAGACGCTAACTTAGTATATTCTGATGTAGTCTCTATTTATTATTATCCATCAATCACTCCAAATTCTTAATTAATTAGAGATAATATAGGAAATCTGACTAAGGACAATTTAATCTTTCCATTTTCATGTTTTAATTTCTAGTCCCTCAAAATAATTACCATTTTTATGATCTTTCTTAATAAATATTATTTTTCCCCAATTTTAAACTCTTCTGGAAAAAAAAGCAAAGGGAGTATTTTCTGGAAGACCCCTCGGAGTCTCTAACTCTAAGCTCCATGTCCTAATGCAATGTACGCAAACAAAACGTTTTTTTTTATAAAAAAAAAATAATAATACTCCCTCCCGTTTACAATATAAAGCACTCCTAGAAGAAATACATTATTCAAAATATTAGTCACCATTAGTTTAATTAATATTTTTTCCTTGTTTTGCCCTGTGATCAATACTCACTTTCCAACTTTGATCACTCATTATATCCCCTCTCCCTAAACTAACATTTCCAATACAATTAAGCACATTTTTTTCAACAAGGGTAAAAGTGGAAAAAAAATCATTTTATAACATATTAAATGACCTAACTGTTATTTCTTATTTCTAGCAATATAGCTGGAGGGAGTAGATCTTTCCATATGTGTGTGTGTCTATATATATATTCCTCATTCCAAGCATAACTTAAAGGGAGTTTTTTTTTTTTGTGAAAATTCCAGAAAAAATTGTTTAAAATAGGGAAAAGATAAATTGGGGAGTTCAATATCTCAAATCAGACCTGTGGAAGGAATCTGGGATTTACAAATGTTTCCAGATAATCGATTTCCCCCTAATATCATTTGGGGAGTTCAAGTTGTCAATATGTATACTGAAATTGTTAATTGTGATTCTTAACTTGTTATTCTTTATCTATAAGCAGTCAGTGACGCTTGGTGTAATACCCGGATATTTATCTGGAAGATTATAAATAAAAGTTGGATATTTCTGATAAGTGAAATTTCAATCTCCGGTCTTGTATAAATACAGTCAATTTTCTAAGTAGAATTTCTGTAAGAAATTAGGGAGTTTGAGGGCCAAAGTGCCAAAATGACCAAAATGCCCTAGGAAGGGTAATTAACTTAGAAAATTTATGGAAAAATCCTAAAAGACAGTTAAATGACCAAGTGAGTTAGGAGAGTATATAATCTTTAATTATTGTAATTTTATAAATTATGAAATTGGAGAAATTGTTGGAAAATACTCAAAAAGAAGTAAAGACCAAAATACCCTTGTAATTATGGAATAATGCAAGAGGTATGAAAATACTAATGTTAATACAAGAGTATGAAGGTAATGAGGCTTTGTAATTAAGAAAATTATCAACAAGTGATAATGAAGTAATTAAGTAATATTGGGCTAATTACTTAAGCATAAGCAAAGGAAATTCAGTAATAATTATGTGAAGCTCAAAAATTATTGGAAATTAGTGGAATATTAGTAAAAATGTATTTACTAATTAATTGGAAATTTTATGAAAAATCATTGAGTTTAGGTATTTTTAGGCCTAAATACAAGAATGGACCAATTAGATAATTTTGTGGAAATTTTTGGAAAATTAAATAAATAAATCATTAAATAATTAATTAAATAAAAATAAATAAATATTTATTAAAATAATTAAAGGGCCAACCGAAATTTTGGGCCAAATAAAAAGAAAAAAATGAAAATGAAATAGGAACAACTTGTGCAACTTGCATATTAAAATAATAATATAATTAATTAAAGTAAAATATGTGAATAGTAATTTAAAAATTGGGAAACGGATCCTATCTAGAGATCTAGGAATAGGAATCCCAGGGTCAAGGTAAAATATTGATCGGTGAGTTTTTACCTTTAAGTGACCTCTTAGGAAGTTAATTCCGAGGTAGTTTGTGCATTTTCCTAATAAAACAAAATAGGGAAAAATGCATATAGGCATATTTTTGGAAATAAAGAAAATAAATTCTAACTCAATATCTAGGAATGAGTTTGAATTTATTTAGACATATTTGGAATCGGTGAATTTTTCTCTAGAAATTGGTGATTCCGAAAACGCGTTTCGTAACCGGACCGTCTGGACACGTTTTCGAGAAACTTCTGGTGAACACGGAATGCCCTGTATGGAATCAAGGTTTAGATTAGAATAGACATTTCTAGTAAGTAAGAGGAGATCTTCAAAGTTAGTTAACCAGAATTTTGAGATTTCTCCGAAAGTACGCGATCGGACACCGATCGAAACTTATCGGTAAGATGACTTCTTGAGGAAGTAAGTGACATCACCACCATGACATCATGGCTTTAAATGATGATGTCAGCTGCCAAATGGCCCGGTGAGGATCGTGACATGTGGCAAAGTGCGATCCGTGGCCGATATCCGATATGAAAAAGTAGTGAATAGTGTCACATGTTCTTCTATAAATAGCCAAGTTTCCTCTTCATTTCTCACACCATTTTGAAGAGCAAAACCGATTCTAGAGAGAGGATTTTAGAGAGAGAAGCTCTGGGAAAAATTACAGCGAAGCTCTGGGTAAGTTTTTCGGTATCGAGCTTTAAGCTTTCATAGTTCTTTCAATAGTTAGTAATGCTATAATAGTCTTTATTTTTATGATTGGATATCATATGGGAGGGCTATTTTAGTCTTTATTTTCGAAAATCTTGATGGCGTCGAAGTTCTGGCAAAATTTTGGGAAGAAAATAGCCTATGTAGCGGAAGCGCTGGCGAAATTCCGCCAAGTAGGGGTATAGGGGCAAAATGGTAATTTTTACCTAAAATGCCAGTTATAATGTCAAATTACTAATAGAAGTGACATTATTCTTATAGGATATCCGAATCTCTGATTTGCTGCCGTCACGCTGCCCGACGAACCGCTGTTTGAAGTTCACGTTTTTCCGTAAAAGTACGTTTTCCGCGGTAGTACCTAACGTTGCCAACGAAGGTACGGACGCATACTGTAACACTAATCTTGCACATCTTAAATACTTATATGTCAATGATATGTTCGTAGACCGTTATACGAGCACAGTTATACGGGTTATAGTTTTGATAACACCGTTTTGTTTTCCTAGCGAGGACACGACTAATTATCGTGGCACCGGTGAATAGTGAAAGTTGTTGTTGTTATTTACCTTATGGGGCTTTACATATTGCTCGTGCTTATGTTTTGTCGGCATAATGATCATGCATCTCTAGTATGCTTATGATATACTTGTTGTATTAGCTCTTGAATATCTGTTGGCCATATCTTGTGTTGTTTGGGTATGAGGTTAATAGTTACACCGAGATTCAATACGATGAATTGAATCTCACTGTAGCTTCAGGTCGGGAGGACCACGGTTCGTGGATAGAGGCAAGTACCGGAGTAGGCGTGCGGCACCAAGACTATCTCTATCTTATCGTATTCTGTTATTACACTATTTCCTTCCTAAACCTTAGGATTACTGTAATCATTACAATGTTACACAATGGTTGATGTTTTGGCTAAGAATCCAATTACTCTTTCGCTCTATTGCTCTACTCTGATTGTTTGTTTAAAAAAAAAAAATTCCGCATTTCAAACATGGGATGTTACACTTGGCATGTGTGACTTTAAAATATTACCTATAAAATTGTTGGTATTTGAAGAGCTCAAGTTGTCAATATGTATATTGAAATTGTTAATTGTGATACATAATCAACTTAGGTATAAAGAATTAGATTTAATAGTTTATATTTAATATTTTATAAAATTATTATAAGTTTGTAAATAATGATGTGCAATTGAGAGTTGAGACTGATTGTCACATTTGAAACCTAAATGTCTTATTTGCAATCAAGACTCCTAAATTTCCGGTTGTTTGAATCCGACACTGGCAACTCATTTTTTAATAAAAATTTGTCAAAACCTAACCGTCTTGAATTTTCTCTTTTGGGAGCTAACTGAAAATATATTTTATAAAATTAAAATATCAAAATAAAATTCCATGTAAATTTAAATCACTTAAAAATTCCCTTTCGGCTTTTACAACTATAAAAGATGTTATATTTTGATCCAAATAACAATAATTTATAGAAAATTGCTTACATAGTCAGATGGAGGGAGCAAGGTCTTAGAGATTATAAGAGATGATGAAAAAAGAATAATGAGAGAAACTCAACCTGAGATCCTCTCCTTATCTTTTTTTCTCATTTTCTTCCATCAGCTTATCTGAGTCGTTGATTGGAAAAATGAGAGAAAAATCAAAGTAGTATTATATTGATTGGACGGACATAATTTAGATATTATAAGAAAATGATAATAAGAGAAACTAAACCCATCCATTCCCTCATAATTTATTTCATTTTACTTTTAATCAACCTTTGGTTGCGTCTTCAAAATTTCTTCTACAAATATTTATTATACCACATCATTTAGTCTCTCATATTATTTATATATATTAAATAGTATTTTAATTATTTCATTATTTAATATCATTTGGTTTATTAGTCTGAAAATTATAATCCATTGGGTTCTAATTATTAGATGCTATCCATTAATTTATGATAAAAAAATTCTCATGAAATTTAATAAAAAATTTATGAAACTCGTCTTTTATAAATTTTGAGTGACATAATTATGAATTAAGATTTGTGTAATTTTATTGGAGCCTTTCTAGCCCAAAATACCACCAGCTACTCTCATTGATTTTTTTTTTTTTTTCCAGTGTGATATTGTTATTTGCGAAGTCCAACCAACCATCCCTCATTAAGGATAATAGGTGAGCCAGATTATGCCGTTTTATTTTAATATAAGAGGTTGTTGATTTTTGTTAGAGATAATAAAGAAGCAAAATAAAATATATATTGAAGTATTTATATTTATTATTTTCCTCTAAACTAATTTGCTTAATCTATACAATGATATACTATCTCCGGTTCTAAATATAAGATCTAATTGATTTTTTGGAGATATTAAGAAAATTAATTAAATTACTTTAAAGTATTTATATTTATCATTTTTTTCTTGAAACTATTTTGCCTAACTTATAAATTGATGTATAATATAATGATATACAACACGTGATATAATTAAATAACTTATTTAGCTTCCTTAATCTCTCAGAAAAATTTAACTCGGTCTTGTATTTATGACTATAAGTAGCATGATATAAAGATATATAACATATCATATACTTAAGTAATTTATTTAGCTTTCTTAATCATCTCCAAAAAAATTAATTGACTCTTATATTAAAGACCGGAGGCAGTATATACTTTTAAAAATGGAACGATATCAAACTCACAACTTCATGCTTACAATAAAAGCTTATGTGTGGCTAGGTTATAAGGGTGCTCCTTCTGATCCTGTTTATAATAGTCCAATAATCAAATTACGTGACGTTAAAAGTAGTTTAAAATAATAAGTATGTCTAAAATAAACTTTTTTTCCAAGCATGTCCTTATTTTATGAGGGGTAAGTAAGATATAGAAATAGAGTAAATATAAGTATCATTAACATTTTCATTAATACAATACATATAATCAATGAGGGACAAAAATGAAAAAAACTCATTAATAGCCTATTTTGTTTGATTCTATGAGAGAATGTTACATGTAATCTTGATGCAATAGACCGATTACAGTATTTGATTGACATTATGTAATATAGAGGATTACATTTTGTAATCTTAATTACATCATTTGGTGTAATTAGGATCACACTCCTAAAACTGATGAATGAGGATGTAGACATCTTATTATCAAGTGAAAAAAACACTATTGCCATTATACTTTTTTAAATTGACAAAAGTGCCAACCCATCATACTCATTGTTAAATATTAAATAATTACTAACATTAAATATTAAAAAAATTAATTAACAATATAGAAATTTTAAAAATTTCCCCATTAAGAAATTTAAAAAAAAAATTATATTCCACTGTTTAAAAATATTAAAATATCTCATTAAATAAGATTCAAACCATTAAATTTTTTAAGAATTTCATAAACCCAACCTATACACGACAAAATATTCCCACCATTAAATATTAAAATATTACTATAAATCCAAGGTGTACACTCCACGTAATGAAAAAATTACCATAAACTCAACATGTACAGTTATACATATATGTATAGAAAGAGATAATTTTGTCTCTTGCTATATTATTCTTATATTCGATGTAATCCAACTAAAGGTTTTAAATATATGCATCATCTTTCTCTAATAACAAACCAAACAAATTCATATAATCATCATTACATTACATTATCTCTGATTCCATAAACCAAACGGGTCATTAATGTTTACCTTTCATACGCTTATTTATGAAAGGTAAATAAAAGAGAAATAGATCATCTAAGTATCACCAACATTTTCATTAAAGCAATACATATAATTAATGAGAGTTAAAAAAAAACTCATTAAAGGTTCAGACAACTCTTATTAAACTTTTATATAAAAAAATAATAAATTTTTTGGCTCTTATATAAAGAACGACAAGGAGTACTTCATTACGTACATCTTAAATCACTTTCAATATAGGAATCAAGAAAAACCTTAAACAATAATTCTTTTTTTTTTCCAATAAACAATATTGATTCTATCTCAAAGTTTAATAAATTTAAAATTTTATTACTATTTAACAGACATTATATATATATCTCATAAGTATAAAGGCTACTCGATAATAAACTAAGGATAAAATCGTATATTTATATGAAAAAATTAATTCTGTGAATCATATATAAGAGAAATAACCTTACCTTTCTGCCTTTATAATTATAATAACCTCTCCCCTTTATGAAGAAATAAAATGCTACTGGCAAGGAAAAAGAAAAAGCGAAAAGAAGAAATAAAATGCACATGCTATCTTAGGTCTGTCACACGTCAATCCGTATGCCTATAAATTATAATCATTTAATAATAGTTTACAATTATGTAATATTCCCGATTGTTAAATGAAACTAGTCATAGGAACTATAAAAAAAAGTTAGTTGTATCATTAAAAGATTTCCTTCATTACCTTTAATAAATAACATAAATTTATAAGAGGTTAATAATCAAATTACGCAGTTTAAAAAAATGGTTAAAATAATTTTAAAATAATAAATATACCTTTTTTTAAGTATGAGAAAAAGAGAATAAATATAAGCATCATCAAACTTTTAATTAATACAATATGTATAATTAAAGGGTGAAACAGAAAAAAAATATATTAAATGTTCAGACAACTCTTTTTAAACTTTTATGAAAAAGATCAAAACAATTTAAATTTTGGACTTAAAAAAAAACACTAAAGGGAGTACATACTATCTATTTCAATGTTGTTAAACTCGTGACAGTGAAGTAAACTTGTTTTGTGAAGTTGAATATTAGAAAGAGTTTATTTTTACCTTTAAATAGATATTAATAGTGTATAATTAAATAATTAAAATATAAAAAATAACAACAATTTGGTTTAAATAATTTTTAAATTCAAATAATTGAAATTAAATCCAACAACATTCGTAATTTATCATATTTAACAAAGAAATTTTTATAAAATTTATATTTAAAGCTGTTGAACATGATAAAATCGAAAAATTTAACACAGGTGAGTTAACACAGTTTTGTAAGCTAGAAACGTAAAAAAGGTAAGCTCAATATATTAACTTGTGAATTTAACCGAGTTTATAATGATCACGAGTTTATTAATGACTCAACTTGATTTTATAAGCTACAAACATAAAAACACTAAACTCAGATATTCCACTCATGAGTTTAACAATAAATACAATGATCCATCCCCTCATTGAAAATTCAAAAGGGGGTTAATTTTAAAATAAAGCAATTAATGCTACTCGAATTACCTCTACCAAAATGACTTAAATTTAAGGGCAAAAAAATTCTTAACAAATGAGTTATATCATGGATATGAAATACTCCTTCGAATTTTTAATATAAGACATATTTACTTAATTAGATTAAATTAATGAAACTGGTAATTAAGTTAATTAATATGCACTTTAATCATCAATATAGGGATAAATTAAAAAAAATGATAAATATAAAAATTATATCTTAATTATACTTAGAATCAAGACCAAAAAGTATATTTGTTATATTAAGTCAAAAAGTCTAGAAGTAGGGGTGATGAGAAAGCTTGAAATCTTATCCAAATAAAAGAAATGGGGAGGCAGGATTCCGTTGGGTGGGGAAGAGAAGACTTTCCCTTGCTTATTCACACTCACTCAAATTTCTCCTCTACTTTCATCCTAATCCCTACTTTCCTTTTTTATTATTCTCAAATTATTTAGAATGCCAAACGTAGTTTGTAAACTTTCCGTTTCACTAAGAATTCATACCAAACAAGCATTAAGCACGAAGAATTCATAAATCCAAAATTTAACGTTTTAGATTAAGATATAATATCAGCTCAGTCTTATTCATTCTCTCAATCTTAACTTAGGCATCATTAAAAGCTTTTTGGGTAGAAATGTATGTTTGTTTCGAATAATGAAGATAAAAGTAACTTTTTTTGTAATTTAACTTTTAAAAAATTAAGATTAAGTAAAAGTGAATTATGTTAGATTGATGGTAACATAAGTAATTTTTTTGAAACTAAAACTCGTTTGAATGATTATTTTGAAAAACAAATTTATATGGAAAATGATTGAATATATATATAGTGATAATTATAAGAAAAAACTTAAAAATTATAAAAAAGTGAAAAAGTTATGTTGGAAAGTTTGGACAATGCTAAAATACATAATTAAATATAGTTACTGAATGCAAATGCATATAAATTAGAAATCATACAAATATAAAGTTTTTTATCAAATAATATTACATAATTAATCATCCATAAACTGAAAAAGAGTTTTATGAATATAGATCAACATAGACCCTTAACCAAAAAACACAAATTTCCACCTCCAACAAAGATCAAATCGACCACTAGAGTATAATTTGAAAAATTAATAAGTAATTATCACTAATTAAACTTCTCATGAATCTAAATCAAAGTACTGTCATAAAAATTTACCGCTCTGGTCCTTATTATAAGTTTATTTTAAAGTAAATACCCTTTCTGGTACTTGACAAAAAACACGGATCCCATTTTGGTACCTGACAAAAAAATCGACCCTTATTCATCCTTTTTATGGGACTAAAAAAGACATTTTAGAAATTTGTGAGGGATCAAAATGTCCACCAATCGACCCTTATTCGTAGTTTTTATGGACCAAAAATGACATTTTTTTGTCAGGAACGAAAATGGGGTCCATGTTTTTTGTCAGGGACCAGAAAAGGTATTTACTCTTTATTTTAACTAATTCTTTCACATCTTTCTCATCTTTATGTGTTTCCAATGAGAGTTAAGTAAGGATAAAAATACAAAACAATATTTATTAACTTTTAAGTGAATTTATATTTGGGACAAATTTTTTTTATCTATAATGATTTATAATAAGGACCCCAATAGTATTTCAATTAAAAAAGTGAGACCCAACATCTTTCTATAACAAACTGGTTTTTCTCTCCATGGTGAAAAAAACCAAAAATAAGAAATTTTAGCTTATGGGTTATGCTACTTTTTTCCTCAAAAGCCAAATTGATTTTTTTTTTTTTATCTCAAACACTTAAAAAAAAAAAAAAAAGCCAAAAGCACCCAATCTTACCTTTGTCCCCTCAATTGTGCTTTTGGAGCTCTAAAAGCCATCTCAAAACACACCCAAAAAACCACTTTTTTCACCGTCATTTCAAACACAAATCACATTTACAATCTGACTTTTATCCTATCTTATTTCTATAAAAGTCATATTATAAATAAGTCACTATTGTCACCGCTATCTAAAACATACCTATTTTTCTGTAGTTGCGTAGATTTTGCACTCTCTTCTCTCTTTAAAGATGCTTTTTAGGCGTAACACGGGAACACCTAGTCTAGGCACTTTTCTTTCCAACGTTGTTTATCTTTTCAAACTACCCCAACCTACACAATAATGAGTGTGCCATGACCTGCTTCTTTTGGAGCTTTGCGGCTGCTCTATCACAACTTGTACTCTTATTTTCCACGCAGCACCTACACTTTGCTTTTATTTGAGTCCCATAATGTCACACACAAACACACTATTGTATGCATCACAATAATCATAATGTACGTGAACAATTAAATCAAATAAGTGTGAATTATTAAATAATGTGGTAAATGAGACAAAACATATGGGAACTATTCCCCGCCACTCAAGTTGCTGATACCATGTTGAAAAGTCCACTAGGAAACACCTGGATTGACGGATTTGCCCCTTGCGTCTCAATACCCAAAAAAAAAAAAGAGTAATTTAATTAAATTCAAGAAGTTTGTTAACATAACATGTATTTTCTAAAACACCTTAATCATTTTCATTAATTCCCTCATCTCCTCTTCTTTGATTATTGTTGAGGGAGTATTCATAACTAATGAGAAGTGTCTTTAATCACAAATTGATAATTTAAATTAGTCAATTACTCAAATACTTAATACTTCCTCTGGTCTTAATTATAAGACATATTTAACCGATTTTATGGAAATTAAGGAGATGAGTTAAATTAGTTAATTTTACCCATTTTCCTAAAACACCTTTATATAAATTTAAAATGACATAAGTAAAAGTAAATCAACAGTTCCTACTACATACCTCTCCGACGTAGAATTTTTCTTTTCACACGTTTTCTAATTAAAATAATGGTCTTACTATATATACATATGTGTGTGTGTATGGAGACATACATACATATATATGTGTGTGTGTGTGTTGAGTAAATATATCTACACACATAGGCGCACACATATATATATGTGTGTGTACACATACATACATATATGTATACACACAAACAAACATGTGTGTGTCTATATATATTTGTGTGTGTGTGTATTGACAAATTAACGTCAACTGATCAACAAATAAATTAAAATCGAACAATTTAAAAATTTCACTGACTGGAAGAGTCTATGTACCTACATACATATATATATATACTCACCAAAAAACTAAACACGTATACAAGAGAAAATGAAATAGGGGTATTTTATAAAGAAATTGACAAAAAATAAATTTTGTCCTATAATTAAGATCAGAACCAACTTCCAAATATTCTAATATAATTAGAACCACAGGATTTAACATAATTTAAAAAGGTCGTCATAGTGTGGCGGGTGGTAGTACATAAGGTTACCATTAATATAAAGAAAACCCCATGCTCGTCCTAATCTAGCTGATACTAGGGTTGTCCAAAGATCGGATCGGACCGGATTGGAGGTCAACCCGAGGTCTGGTCCGATATGACCTCAGGCTGAAAAAATCAGTCCAAGGTCTGGTCCGGTTTGGTATCAGCCCGAGCTCGGGCTGGACCGGACCGGCTTAATATAGTGGTGATTTACAAAAAAAAAAAAAAAAAGGACCTCGGGTCAGACCGGATCAGTGCAGGGGGTCTAAGCCCCTGGACCGAAGTCCAGTCTTACCCGAGTAATTTGGTCCGGTCCGGTCAAATTGTCTCAGACCATTTTTTTACTTGCCTTAGACCGGGTCGGGTCGGACCAGACCGGGCCAGACCAACTGGACCTCGGGTTTTTTGGACAACCCTAACTGACACTATCGTCTTCATTCTCCAGCAATAAGAGGAAGATCATATTTATATTTAATAAGAATATTTAATATTGAGTTAGTTAATTAGAAATATTTTCAAAAATAGAGAAAAAGTAATATGTAATCAATGCAAAATATATATAGAATCGTATCGCTTACATATCTTGAAATTCGTAATGACAGCGACACTATGTAAGTACATTGAACCTATAACTAGTTCCGCAATACGAAATGGTTTCCACAAAAGAAATAGAAATGGTCCTAGTAATAAAATACTCCCTCCAGTTTTAAATATAAGAAATAATTAACTTTATTTAGAAAGATTAAGTAAGTTAAAAAAGTTATTTAATAATATCATATACTGTGTATCCTTAAATTATATATAAGTTTATTAGTTAAACTAATTAGTAAAAGAGAGAAATAAAGTAAATATAAGTTTCACTAACATTTTAATTAATGTAATACATATAATTAATAAGAGGTAAAATAGAAAAATCTCATTAAATGTTTAAACAACACTTAAATTTTGAGCTTTTATAAACAAGGAGTGGAAGGAGTATTTTTATGAAGAATAAAAAGGGCTTATAAATGAAAGATAAATTGAATAATTTGAAGAAAAAAGAAAATGGTGGGGTCATGAGTGATGGTGAGAAGCGAGGAGCAGTAGATTAAGCTTATCCTAAGAAACAAGAGAAGGGTGGAGATAACATACATATCCTATATCCATATTTCATTATTTTGTTCTACTCATTATTTCATTTCCTTTTTAAAATCGTCGTGTGTATTGGCATGCACTATGTGGGGCCATCCCCCTGCCACGTGTTCCCAACATCCACCGTCCATCTTACTCTTGTTTTGACGATGCATGATGTGATTTTGAGGGGCTGATTGCGACGTGGCACCCAAATACTATCAATCATCGCCTCAATATGTTGTTATCTCCTTCCTTTTCCATTTCAAGATTTTTATTTTTCTACAAAAAAAAAAAAGGAATTAATACCTTGCTCATGCTCTAATCATTTTTAATATCTTAAGATGCTCTTGAGTATATTATATATATATATATATATATTTTTATGGCAATGAATGTAAATTCAAACACGTATAGTCATGTTAATGACGAACTCAAGCCTAAAACTTTAATAAAGCGAGGTAAAGATGCTTGTTTATTGAGATAACTGGTCATCAACAATAGGTGGTAAAGAAAGGAAACCCTAGGAAGCATATATGGATAAGTGAATTTCATTTCTCATATTCCTTCTCTTTTTTTTTTATTTCAATTAAAATTTGGATCTTTTTTTTTTTTACTTGAATTTGTCTACATACAAATATTTTAAAAAATGAGTGTTGGAAAAAATATAAAAAATGAGTGTTGTTAAAATATTTTGCATTCTAAAACATGTGGTGGGAGATTAGCTTATTTATAATAAAATTATAAGGGTGAAAATGGAATCAAAAAATACAGCTAAAATATTTTATACATGTTTTTTTTTATTAATTCCACAATCATTTTGTTACGGATTTATATAAGGCCCATATTCTGCTGTATGGCCCAACAAGGGGCAATCCACATGGCACAGATATGACGCCACATCACTTGGGCTTTGAGGCATAGAAGCCCACAGTTCAAACCCTAAACCTAAGGTAGCCTCATATATAGCGGGTTAACCCTAAAGGTACATCATCTTCTACACGGTCTACGCTCCGGCTATTCACATACAACAGTCACAGAGCATACGACCACCCCCTTTGGCTAAACGCCTCATCTAATCCTCGAACTACGTGGACTTTGATCCTCTTCAGGGTACGTAGGCCCTAGGAATCGCTCCTAGGTCAAGTCCCAATCAACATCAACATCCTAGCCCCTCAGGGCTAGACAATCTGTGTTCTACGCCAGAACAGTGGCGCCGTCTGTGGGGAACGATAAATTTTTATTCCCATGACCAAAGATGGTCAATGATTCCAATTCCCAACTGAAAAATAATCATGAAGTTTTTAGTTAGGGTTTGTGATCATCCCAAACAAACAACTCGAAACCCTAGTCCAACCAGATGAATTTAGGGGTTCATACCAGATCCACCCAGGCAAATCACCGCTCTGCTGTTGTCGTAAAAGGGAAAGAAATACATCGATAAAAGAGAATACAGATCGATGGGGGCAACGACATCAGATTAGGAATTAAAGATAATCTATCACATACTGTGTTTTGGGATCGGAAAATTCAAGAAGCTTGAGATTGGTCTTTGTTGCGGAGCATCTCTTCAAAATTTGAGGTCGGCATATTGGGAGGCCTCAAATGTTTTAACCGAGACACAAACCAGGTTTGTTATTAATTCCCTCGGACTGGCAAGTATCAAGCCGTCTGAGTCCGAGTTGAGATTCAGTGCCGAAATCAAATACCGTGGCTGGATTCTCATATTTAACGCCGAGATACAGTGCCGAGTTTCCCCACTGCTTAAATCCTTCAAATCCGAGATCGAGCGGAACCGAGTTCCACTATGATTGGAATATCCGACATATCCCGAGGCCGAGATCGAGGATGGAAAGGGAAATCGAGACTGGATCGTGGGAGAGGGATGAATTTCGAAGGTTGCATGCCGGATCAGCCGAGAGGATCAGCCGAGAACGATTCATGTCAGACTTAAATCACAATCTGTGTTTTCGATTTCTTCATGTTTGATTGCCGACCTCCTTCTTCAAGGGAGTGTGAAAAATTCAAGGACCGAAATCCCTGAGAAAGCTTTGAAAATTTTGATGCTCTGAACGATGCCTTCTCCTAAAGAACACTGTCGCAGCTGGGGATGATTGGCGTTGTGGCCGGGATGCAAGTCGGATTATTCTCTGTATGAAGTTACCGGAATCAAAATTGGATGATTCTCATCGCATATTAAAAGGAATTCGAATGATTCTCATCACTGAAAACTGACTCACAGTACTGAATTGAAAGAGGAGCCCGTGGGAGTGGCACGCCTAGTGTAAAAGAAGCAGTCACAAGCCCGACAACACAGAATGAAGGTATCCAGTTTTCACCGATCGTGCTCCGAATTGGTCTTTGCAGACAAATTGGTTTCACAAATCGAAGAGTGATTCTACGTCAGCAACAAGCGTGGGTTTCAGTCACCCTCTGGATTCAATCGATGCTTTCTCTGGTTCAATTTGAAGAGCGATTTTCCCGCGGGTTCAGTCAGGAAGTTCAGGATGGAAAAGGAACTAGAGGGCGAACCTGAGATGTCGTTTTGGATTTCGCGGCGACAGGAAGAAGCAATGAAGAAGCCAGACATAAAAACGCAGGGACCTAAACGAAATCTCAAAAGGTTTCATCAAAGGACTTAAGTGCAAACCTTAAAAGGTTTTGCATAGGGACCTAAGCGCAAACCTTGAAAGGTTTCATAAAGGGACCTAAAAGAAAATCTCAAAAGGTTTCATAAAAGGACCTAAACGAAAATCTCAAAAGGTTTCGTACAGGAACCTAAGTGAAAATCTCAAAAGGTTTCGTATAGGGACCTAAGTGAAACTCTTAAAAGGTTTCGTACAGGGACCTAAGTGAAACTCTTAAAAGGTTTCGTACAGGGACCTAAGTGAAACTCTTAAAAGGTTTCATACAGGGACCTAAGTGGCTAAGTGAAACTCTTAAAAGGTTTCGTACAGGGACCTAAGTGAAACTCTTAAAAGGTTTCATACAAGGACCTAAGTGGAACTCCAAAAAAGGTTTTGCAGAGGGACTGAAATGCGAATTTTATTTCTGCAACGTCAAAAAGTTTGGAAGCAAAATGCGGACCCCGGTTACACCATATTTGGTTTAAACCCTGGCTCCGCATGAATTTTAAGGGGCGGACCCCGGTTACACCGAATCCGGTTAAAATCCCGGCTCTGCCAATGTTTTGAAGACGGACCCTGGTTATACCGAATCTGGTAAAAACTCGGGCTCCGTGTTGCGGCGGCAATCCTGCCAAGTCCATTTACATATGGGAAACCGAGGTAAACAAACCCGTTTTCAGAAATCATAAACCCGAAAATTCGGAGTTAAAGTCGATAACCCTAATCTCGGCGATAGAGTATATCAACCCGAATCTAGGTGATAGAGTATATCAACACGGAATCTCGGAGTTAAACTTTATAAACCTGAAATATCGGTCTAAAGTATATAAACCCGGAATCTCGGGTCAGCAAGCACGGAATCCCAACAATCGCGAGCACCTCGTCCGGAGTTGGAAAGTAACACATCGTGGCAGCTCAGAAGCCTGAACTACCAGGCTGGGGGGCAACAGAGTGGACAACGAGCTCGAAGACCCAAACTACCGAACTTGGGGGCAACCAAATTGGATAAACAAGTCCAGGGTTACGACACCCATAATGGACAAACAAGTTAAGGGTTACGACACCCACAACTGGAGAAACGAATTCCGGGTCACGACACCCAGAACAGACCTCGGTTACTCTTAATACGTGCATCAACTTGGATTGTCTCGATATGACAACTGTCATCGTCAATGCTAAAGCGTGCATAAATTGCGGGATACAAGATCTTATTCGTGGAGGTCAGGTACCATTTTTCTTTCAAATCTTGTTTCTTTATATGTGATTGCGGAATTTCTTCAAGTCCACACATCATGTGTTTCCGACCCCGGTTACACCAAATATGGTTAAAACCCGGGCTCGGGTAAAGACGGCTACGGCCACCAAATCTAGTTGAATGATCAAATTCAGGGTTACGACACCTGTATTTGACAAATGAATCTCGGGTTACGACACCCAGAACGGATCAAACCTGGTTCCACTAACTCCAGTCAAAGCAGCCCGGTTACAACTAGTATAGTTAGCATCCGGGCTCCGAGTAAATTTCTGCATACGAGTCCACCTCCAAAAGAAAAAGAAGACGGACCCCGGCTACACTTAATATTGTTAAAGTCTGGGCTCTGTGTGAGGGTCATCGAACCCGGCTTTTCAGTCAAGCGAAGCTATCACCGTAAGCTTTTGCAACTCGGTCGCTTCCAAGACTTCCTTAAATGACACGAGGCTACTGTCATCAGCCCTTGTATTGACACCGAGGTCCATAAGCCCGGTAACCGACACCGAGGCCCATACACAGGAAGAATGGTTGACACTAAAAATATCAGCAAACAAGGAGAATATAACTTAGGAAGTTCTTCGGAAGGCTCAACTAAAAGGCCAGATGACAAAGAGGCAGCTTGCCGTCCTTCTAATAACTTGAAACTCGAGCACCGAGGCTAACATCTATATCCACTGGATAGTGAAACTTCTCATGACTCGAAGAAATCAATGCATCTAATGCTGCGAATTCGTCCAAACTCTATCATGGAAGATTTAAGCAAGGATGAACCGACTTGTACATCAAATGAAAAGGATTGGAGCAATGGACTAGTTAATCCGATAAGTCATTCACTTGGAAATGAAGAAACGGATACTCATATCGGCCATAGTAGGCCGATTATAAATCCAGAAACAAGAATTGAATCCGAGAAAGTGGAAAATCAAGACAAAGCAGTGATAAATGATCTTATTGCAATAACGTCAGAGCTAGAGCATCTTGAACAAGAATTGGATCTATGACTCAAATCTAAATGCACTTCCTTGTTGAAGTTTGAGCCGGTGCGATCTTGTTAGAAAACCTCGGAAGAGAAAAAGAGAGACCTCCAAGAGTCTCTATTCTCAAAAATTCCAGAAGCACAGGGTTATTCCGGGTTATATGCCGAGATGATAAACACCAACGTGTTAGCCGACGTTGAAGTCGGCAAAAAGATGCTGAGGAGCATCACTGATCTCATCCTTCCACAACCAGTATGGCGAATCACACTGGGAGCGTGGCAGATCAATTATCAAGGAACCACTACTTTCTTGCTCTCAGATAAGGAGCCTGAATAGCTAGTAGGTGATCCAAGAAAGTTTTGGCGATCAAGATGGACCTCAGAGGTCTTTCTCGTTTTCATTTAGGCCATAAAATGAAGTCTCACTTCGTGGGATGATGATTATCCGGAAGATCTTAAGGCTATCAAGTTTCTCTCTTGAGCTTGCACGGTGTTTATCACATCTAACCACCTCCAAGTGCTTATGAGAAAACACCCAAAGATTGGGTCGGAAGGATTGACTTGCGCGACCGAGGTGACTCACAAGGATCTCTTACCTATCAAAAATGAAGAAGCCGAGATCAAGCACACAATGAGAAGTGCGTTTTTGAATCAAGACTGCCGTCTTTGGGCTTGCTAGTTTTTATCTCGGTTGAAAGGGTGGAGCCTTTGATGCTCAATCGAAGGACATTGATGAAAGCATGGAGTATTGTTTATCCGCCATGTCAAGGCGTGGTCTTGTCGACAAATCTCGGCAGAAGCATATTAAACTTCCGGCTAGATTCGACTCTATTGTTGGGGCAAGCAAACCAAGAAAGATGTCTTCAAAAGCATTTAAAAGAAGTGCCAAAAGAAGTCGAGGCGTGTTTTTCTTTCACGACAAGAAGAAAAGAATGATGCCATTAAGCTTGAAGTCAGAAACGTCAAACCTTTAAATATTCTTCTCTCCCATGGTGTTGAACCACAATTAAATCTGTTTCCATTTGGACCCTGGATAAATCTGTGGAGTTTTGTCCCTACGAAAGGGATGAAGACGCACCCGGTACTCGGGCTCAGGTTGAGACGGCAATGCCGCCAAATCTATTTCATGCGCTTAAATCCGTGCTCCTTAAGTGGACCTCGGATCGTAAAAGGAATCAAGGGTTACGACACCCATAATGGATAAACAAATCCAGGTTACAACACCCACAACGGAGAAACGAAGTCTGGGTCACGACACCCAGAACGGGTTAAGGGTTACGACACCCACAACTGTAGAAACGAATTCCGGGTTACAACACCCAGAACGGACCACGGTTACACCAAACCTAGTTAACATCCCTAGCCCGTGAAAAATTTTGAAGGCGGACCCCGGTTACACCAAATCTGGTTAAAATCCGGACTCCGCGTAGAGTTTTTCCAGATAAAGTTATACGGTTAAATCCACGTTTCCATAACCAGTTCAAAACTCGGTAACACTGAAAGAACAGTTAAATCCGCCTTTCCATGGTCAGTTCGGAACTCGGATAAACCGGCCGTGTTCCCTAGTTGGAACCCGGATACATTGAAAGAGCACGCCGCGGGCCATCGAACCCGAAAACCTGGCTAGGAAACAAATCAAGAGGACAAGGAACGGCGACAGGCTAAGGATCTATTATAGCTAGGCCTAGTCGTAGCCGAAATGCCGCAACAGACACCTCATGTCCGAATTGTCAGCTTGGTAAAGCTAATCATCTCTAGAATTAATAAAGGGTTTATTAACCGAATGTTCAATTCTAAGAGTGCTTAAATGATTCGCTGAATAAGCAGACCGACACCGAGGTCCATACGCCGTGAATCGACACCGAGGCCCATGCACCCGTATATATTTTGATGCATCGAAATTGACACCTAAGTAAGAAGGCGAATAGTCATCTTGGACCCCGATCAGGTCCACTTGGTCAAAGTGTGTCCCGACGACGACCACGGATGAGCATGTGACAATTTGCCCTTACCCTCGGTTAAAATCCCGGATAACGACTCCGAACCTCGTAGCGTGGTATATTTAGACACCCCTACTCATGCACTGGTTTCGACACCGAAGAGTACTAAGCGGACTCTAATTACTTAAAGACCCGCCCTGGTCTAGAACTTGACTATGTGCAGCTTATGCATAAAGTTAAAAGTACACAATGGACCAATTACTTGAATTTTCATTCATAAGGTTAATTGTTCAAAAGTACACACAAAACCGGCATCCTACGCCGAAACAAAAGGAAAAGGAAGAATAAAAGAAAAGAACTTCTAGCTTGAAGGGGCTGCCTCGTCCACAGGCACCCCGCCACCCTCGGAGCCAACCCTAAGCAAGACCACGGCATTCCTAGGGCCGGAGGTTACCACCTCGGACCCTTATGTCGTCGGTCCTCACCACGGCATTCCTAGGGCGGAGGTTACCACCTCGGACCCTTAGGTCGTCGGTTGCCTACCGCGGCACTCTTAGGACCGGAGGTTATTACCTCGTCGCCCTTTTGGACATCGGTATTCACCACGAGTCCTCAAGCCATAGGACGCCAACATGGCACGTCACGAGACGCAGGATGTCACCCCGACTCATCAGACCTTGCAACGTTACCACGTACACAGGGAAATGGGCTCAACAAGTCCTAGCCCGACGAGACGCCGGAGATGGGCAACACCTCTGATGACTTATCCAGACATCATACACCCCGCCAGTCCAAAACCTTGAACTACCGGGCTGGGGGCAATCACATGATTTATATAAGGCCCATATTCTCGCCGTATGGCCCAACAAGGGGCAATCCACATGGCACGATATGACGCCACATCACTTGGGCTTTGAGGCATGAAGCCCACGCTCAAACCCTAAACCTAAGGTAGCCTCTATATATAGCGGGTTAACCCTAAAGGTACATCATCTTCTACACGGTCTACGCTCCGGCTATTCACATATAAACCGTCACAGAGCATACGACCACCCCTTTGGCTAAACGCCTCATCTAATCCTCGAACTACGTGGACTTTGATCCCTCTTCAGGGTACGTAGGCCCTAGGAATCGCTCCTAGGTCAAGTCCCAATCAACATCAACATCCTAGCCCCTCAGGGCTAGACAATCTGTGTTCTACGCCAGAACACATTTTATGTTTTTTTTTTCTCAAGAATATATATATTAATAGTGCAAACCGATACAATACATGAGGATAAAAACAAACAACTCCAAAACAAATACAAAGAAATAAAAGAAAAACCACAATAGCCAAGCACCGTACATTAAAAATACAAGAGTAGAAGTAGTCATAGACAAAATCAGCCTCCTCGATGTCCAAGGTTAGAAGTAACCAGCAAGAAAGTGTTGGTTGTGAAACCCACCCGAATGGGCACACAGTCTTAAAAGCAATAGCTGCAATTAGATCAGCTAAAAAGGCACCCCATAGTGGGGAAATGACCACAGAAAACCCAACCTCAGAAGAAAGAAGACCCTTAATGTCCTGAAAAACACTTCTGCTCCATAGATCAAACAGATCCGGTGACCTCGACCACAAATCAAACAACACCTCTTTAGATCTTCCCCCAAGAACGCAGATCCGAGCTACCAAGAGATAATCGGATCTCAAAACGTCCAAACAGCCATCCAACCAAGAGGATTTGAACTCAGATCTGACAGATCTGTTTATTTTCTGAGACAAAAACACCACCACAAAACCCCAATTCACAGAAAAAGAAGCAAAAACACAAAAAACCAGAAAACTCTCACCTCGACAGAACAAATCTGAAGAAGGAGAGGGAGAAACACGCCCCAGGGACGAGAAGGGTGCTCGCCGGCGACTTGTATCACAAGCCGCCGGCGAGAGAAGGAACACCACGGAGGAGAGACGAGGCAGAGAAGAAGAGAGAAGTTGGACCTTCTCTCTCTGTCGGCTCGAGCCCGTCCAGTTTTTTCAAAATTGTTTCCGGTCCTGGCTCAATAGCGGCTATAGGCTAATGACAAGTAAATAACAGCCTAAAGCGGCCGAATTATTAAAATGGTCTAAAGCGGTCAAACTGCTGAAACGACCTAAAAACAAAACCCGAACCACTATTATGATCAGGTGATTGTCTGACAGACCGTTTGGTTCGGCTTTCAAAACCTTGATTCCAGTGGCGGAACCAGAATTTTTTTTTAGCCCGGGCCAAAAAATAAATATATTGAACTACTCTCTTTAGTTCTTATTATAAAGCACCAACTAACATGTATATTTGGTCCTTTTTATAAAACATTTACTTGTTTCCAAATTGCATTAAATATTTTTTTCCATGTATATCCAAATTATAAAGGTAGTGAGTGAAAGTAATAATTAATAAAAATTAATTATTACTCTTTTTTTCGAGAAAAAAAATAGTGATAATTAATATAATATTAGAGTTTAGTATAATTAATAGGGATAATAGTGAAAAATACTTAAATTTTAGGATAAATTTAATGACTTTAATTATTTTTATTGACTTGTGAAAATTGTTAGTTGGTTTCTTAAATAAGAATCAAAAGGAGTATTTACTAAATAGTATCAAATAACCTTGAAAATACAAATAAATAATAACCGATAATTATAAATCAAAACAATATATAAGATGATACTGACCTTTTCGATATCTTAAACAATAATTTTACTTTCATCTCATGGCCCAATGAGTAATGAAACAAACATTATCCTTACTGCAGAAGATAAAAATTAGTTGGAAGTAATTTGTGGCCAAATAAAATATCATATAATAAATACATACATATACTAACGTATTTTATAAGATCAGTCGGGGTCAGCTGGGGCCAAGGCCCGAGCTGGCCATAAAGGCGTTCCGCCACTGCTTGATTCTAATATACATCCACACTTACTTAGTGCTAGTATGAGAGGGACATGCAAACTCATGAGAAAATTAATTAGATTTTTTTTTTTTCCGAATAAATGACACGTTTTAATCACCTAACATAAATGCTTTTGTCTGCAGGAAAAAACACAATGCTTTTGTCCTCAGGCAACCAAACATTGCTTGTGAACACTTCCAAATAGACAGTAAACTTTTTTGATCATGAAATAGACAGTAAACTGATCATGTAATTTGCAAGAGAATGATTATTTATAAACAAATTACCTAAACAATGTCATCTAAGCAAATTACAATCGATGCCATTATTCAAAATTTCAAACTTGATTAGGTGGCATTGTTTTTAGAACTAGGATTATAAATGCACTGGAAACTGACATTTTCAAAAAAAAAAAAAAACACGACTGTAAATCGGGGGAAAAAAACCGACTGGAAAAGGGATCCCATTTTTATTAGTTTTATAGTGTCTATAATTTTGACTCGATTATAATCAGTCCCTACATTTTAATTCAGCATATCTCAGTCTCTATAGTTTTGACCTGACTGTAACTCAATCTCTCAAGTTTGACTCAGTGCAACTCAATCCCTATAATTTTAACTTTTAACCATTTTATAATTTTGTTGTTGTGTTTTCCAATAAAGGTTAGGGACTATATTATAGAATGTTTAAACTATAGGGGGATTGGATTGCAATAAGTTAAATTTGAAGGGCTACGTTACAACAGAGTCAAAATTATAGGAGCTGAATTACACTGAGTTAAAGTTTAAAGATTGAGTTACAAAATAATTAAAATGATAGGGACTAAAAGATTAGTTTTTATATAAAGGGAATTTATATACTATTTAAACTTAAATTCTGTTGTTCAGCAAAAGCTCATTTCACACAAGATTCAATACAAGGTGAGCGGAAAATGACAAAAGGTCATTTCCGGTGATTACATTCCTTTGTGAAAACATTTTCCCTTTTATTTAATCTATATAAATATATTTTATTTATATTTTCTCTTGAAATTAAATAAACTGAAGTTGAAGTCGTCCAAAATGAAAAAAGAACTGATGTATATTTCTCTATGAGAAAAAATATTGAGTGGGCCTTAGTTTGTAAGCCCACCAAGGCCCAAAACGTCTAGCTCACCATAAACAGATAAAAAGTTGGCCTCATATCCAAAGCAAAAATCTAGTAACAAGCAAGCAAGCTTCTACATATTCTCCGCGATTTTGCTATGCAAGTCAATTATGGCAACCAGTCATTGATCTCAGGCATCACTCTCATTTCTTTGCAACTTCATTACGTGATCGGTTTGCCTTAAATTTGAAGAGATAGTTAGGAAAGGATGCGAATGGTTAATTGGAATCTCCTTTGGTGGTTACCATTTGGAAACTTTGAACTTGGAGGATTACCACTGCAGGTTTTTATACAGATTTTATTAAACCTTTGAAGCAAGCCTCAATCATTAGGCTATTATGGAAAAGCTTTGTTCCATGTGATGATAATGTTGTGACTTCAGATTTATCTCCTCCACTGAAATTAGTATGGCATCCACCTCAAATGGGGTGGGTTAATTTGAATGTGGATGAAATAGTTACTTCATCTCGTAGTAAGTGCATTTTGTTTTAGTTTTGTAAGAGTGCTTTTATGACATTTGAGGTAAGTTGGTAAGAGAAGTTCTACCTCAACGACTTGAGAAAAAAATGCTCAAAAAACCACATTTTTTGTGATTCCCAAACAAGAACTAAGACTCAATATGGCAGAGTTATTAGAGATCATAATGGAAATTGGGTTGCAGGGTTTACTTACTCATTATTTGGCATATGCAGTGTTAATTCTTGAAGGCGAGTGGGCCATTTTTAACTGCCTTAGACTTGCATGGGACTTTGGAATCAAGAATATCATTCTTGAGTCTGACGCCAAGAACTTAATTGATATGATAATGGAGAGCAAAAGTAGTAGCAAAGTGTGTAGCTTACTTTTTGTACATATATATTCAAAGTTTCATGCAATACTCATGCATGGGAGCTGAAAGTTCAACATTCTCAAGAGAGCAAAACCGCTATTTTATGCTCTCGTGAAGGATGGCTTATCAAGTTCGTCTCTACTGAATTTATGTCTGCCCTATTTACCAACAAGGTTGGATCTAGCAAAAGATGTTAATTTCTTATAATTTGGCAAATCAAAGTGTTTTAATCTCCGCTAAAAGAGGTTTGAAAAAAAAGAATGAGTTTGACAAATCCAAGGTCAAGACTTACGAGTATTATTTACTTATATTGAAACCCAAATGTGCAGCAATTTTCATCGATAGGGAAAGAACAAGAGTCACGTCGATTCACTGGACAATAGCAATGAATTAAACAGAATATATATATTAATAGTGCTAATCATCAAACCCTGATTCAACGCTTAATTATCGCATCTCATAAATCATATATTTTGGTCAAATTCAGATAATCTTGTAAATCTTGAAGTCAGTTTGTCAGACCGACAAGTTCAGGTTAAGTCCTTCAAGAAAGTTGATAGTTATCATCTGAAAAAAAGTGACTTTTATGTATGTTCTTTGTTTTTTTGGGTCGAGTATGTATATTCTTTGTTAAGAAAAAAATGTTTTGTTTCTAAAAAAGTCGAGACATTTCGAATTGTAGGTTGACATAGACAAAGTCAAGGAAAACCTTTGAAATTATTTCAATATTGGACCTTGGACATATCATACTTTCTTTTTTTTGGGAAGATTGGAGGATTTGAACGTTTGATACTAATTTCCCCATCATATCATCTGGCCTGCCTTCAAACAACAAGATTTGTAGAATTTAATTAGAGTTAGAATACATAAAATATTTACTAAGGTCAATCTAGTTAATTCTAAGTGGATTTACAGACAGAAAAATCTGTAGGTTTTCAATTATTCCCTCTGATCCTAGGTGATAAAAAGGTTTGTTTTGATTATAAATGTAAGATTTCAATCCACTTTGTCCTTCAAATGTTACAATTTTTCTTAAATTCTCTCTATATTGATTGCATATATCGTTAAAGGGTTTTCGATCTATAAGGCCGTAGTTTCTAATTAAATGATTAAATGAGTATTTTAGAAAAAATCAATATTTTTTTTTACAAATAACTAAATTAACTAATTTTTTAATTACTCCAAATTAGTTCTCTAGCTCCTATATTTAAGATAGGAGGGAGCACATTTTTCTCAAAAACAAATGTCGGAAATTCAAAGCCTTCAAAAGTGGAGGAAATCATCGCTATATATATAGACCTATGTAAACTGATTTTAATGAGGCCATCTCTAAGAGTGGATTTGGATTAGGTTTTGGAAAATAGTTTCTGGAGAAAAAAGTGAAAAAAATTATTTTGGAAAATGATTGTGAAAAGGAAAAAAATTTGGCTTCCCCAAATCCATGGTTTCAACTCCACAAATCATGGTTTCAGGAAAAAAAAGTGTTTCTGCAAAAATTTAAGATGTTTGGGTGCCTTTTGGCAAAACCATGGTTTGGGGCTCAAAAAGTGTTTTTTTGATGTTACTTAGCTTGGTTTATTTTTGGATTAGCTTTTGGAGAATAATTTTTATGATCTATAAGATAAGTATGTGAAAAAAATTTTGTCTCGGCTTGCGAAAAAGAACTTCTAAAACCATGATTTTAGTGTAAACCATGGTTTTAAAAGTGAAGTTGCCAAACACCACATCAAAACTTAAAATAGCTTTTAAGTTCAAAATCATAGTTTGAGATAAGCTACCCAAACACTCTCATTTGCAAAATCAAGGTTGGGGGTTGAAAACTATAATTTTCCATAAGCTAATTTTTTAAAAACTTTTCTGAAGCTATTATCTAGAATCTATTATTTGAAATCACTTTTTTCTCTTTTTCTCCTAAAGCTATTCTCCAAAAATATGATACACTCACAAACAACCTGTTCAAACTAAAGATCATGTAACATGTAAGGTCTGGTTTGGGAGCATGTAAGGTCTCACAAAATCAATAATCGTATATATATTTCATTTTTGATGTTTTAGATCTTGAGTGGGGTGTGTGTCTCCCCCCTAGCTAGGTATAAGAGTTCTTGTTAATCGTATGATGATGTGTGTGTGTGTGTATCATCAAGCTATATATATCTAATACTTTAATTTTCTTCGTCATCAAAATTTCTGGTGCTTTCATTGCTCTCACACATGTATAGCCACAAACCTCGGAAAATTGTCTCATGTCTTAAATAAGTGCTATGGCAAGAGACACTGCCATGGGTCTGTCTTTTCTGGGTTTTCTCACCTATAAGGACAACAAGCAGAACAGAGATATAAAAAGTACATATCAAATAATGTTCACAATAAGTGTGTAGAGAGAGAGAGGAATGAATGATCGAGTAGATGCAAAAAGAAGGAATTATATATGTATATGTATATGATGATGAAAATGAAGGGGGGTGGTGGATTTATTACAAGAAGGCACATATTTAAGTGATATAGAAGAAGATATATAGTAATGCGAGTTTGGTTCTGGAAGATCGAAGCTTACAAATTCCCAATTAGTATGACACAGAGAGATAAACTTTCACGCGTACGCACGCACGTGGCATGGCCATATCCATATGTAGAGACAGATCTCATAAACAAAGCTTCCCAATAATACATTTTTTTAAATTGCGCCTTGCTGCTGCAATCAAATCGCTGAAGAACAGCTAACTCATCATCCCACTTTCATTATAATCTGACACACAACTACCACTTCATCCTGTCACAATAATACTCACAAGCATTAATTGATCATCTCTCTATATGTATAAAGTGCTCTTGATGAAAGAGTCTTGGTGGGTATTAGGGTTTAGAGGGAAATGTCAAAAGAACCATTGTACAAAACAGCACTACTCAATAATGAGACTCAACTAAGCAACAAAACAAGTTAATCATGTTTAATTACATGCATTTCAAATGATTCTTCCAAAGTTTGAATATATTTTTCGGATATGCAGACCAATCTAAGGCATATATAGGCAGATCAAGTTGGTTTTCAATAGATTGATGTACATGGTCATCAAAAGTATGTTCATCATATGATTTATTTATAACTTGTTAGGTTTACCCATATTTGATATATCAACAAAATTAGTGAGTGTGTGTATTTATGCATACCTTCTTTTTTACAAAATGATTACCCATTATATCCTATGCAGGAACATGGGGTTCATGAGTACCCTTTTAGAAGTACTATATGCATGAAAAGTCTTGTTTTACTTCACCAAGGTCAAAACTTTAAGGGTGAAGAATTATGAATATATCCAAAATCGTTATATACTCCCTCCAGTCCTATAAACTGAAGGTGGAAGAATATACACACATATAGACAGTGTTATCAATAAAGAATATACACAACCTAAGAAAATTACTTGAGTTAATTACGTTTGAAAAAATGTGTGTTGGTTTCTCTAGAGCACTCATTTTAATCAATTTGCACCCTTGATGGCAAACATGCTTAATATGTGCAATTAATAGGAAATATTTAGAAAACAATCATAAGTTTCATAGATGAAGTGGATTGTGGTCTTACATTTTCAAAGCAAACATATCTACTAGCTCTTACATTTAGGATATAAGGAGTACTAGATTTTGATTTAGCAAGAGATAGATTAGTAGTAAGTCTATAAGAGTCTATTTAGAGGTTATTTGCAATTTATAAATCATAAACTTCCTCTAGTCTTTAATATAAGACATATCTAAGGAGTTGATTTTGATTCTTAATATAAGATATGATTTTTATATTTGTCAATCTTTTCTTAATTTGTTCCTATTGATGCTCCCTCAACAATAATCAAGGAGAAGAGAAAATTAAAGGAGGGAATTAAGAAAGATGACTGGGGTGCTTTAGAAAATACATGTCATATTAATTAACTTAACTAACTTCCTTAATCTAATCAAACTAGATAAATATGTCTTATATTAAAGATTGAAAGAGTATTATATTTTAATACAACTCCCTCCATATCCTGTGAGTTGTAAATGAATTCTTCCCATCTCTTACAGAATCCAAGTCCAATATTGCTGCCGCAAAGTGATGGGCTAGTTAATTATGGGTGATAATGATGACTGGCTATCTTTCTCCACCAGCATAAAAATTTCCCTTTTTCCCTTTTGGGTTATATATTGAAAAGTTTGTTTGTCTAGCATGAATAAACCACTACTTCAAGTTATTTTTTGTAAATAAATAAATAAATAAAACAAAGCTATGTTAAAGACCGTACAGAGAGCCTTAAGAGTAATAAGCTTCATACAACTATCAGCAGCTAAGAAATTCCCACACCCATAAGTAAAACTAAAATAAAATAAAACACCTTCCTCTAAATGGGCACTCTAAACTAAACAGTTGGCTCTACTTCAAGTTTTAAAAAGAGTGCAAAAGGAAGGGCCAAAACAAGGGAAAAACTAAAAAAAGAGAGAGAGGGGGGATATTAAGCATGCATGTTTAAAGCCAAAATGACAGATTAATTAAGCATCGTGGAAATAAAGGAGCAGAAGAGAATGTGATATACTTTAAACTATTTCAGATTTCCCAGCACAAAAACTGCTGAGTAAAAAAGTGTAGAAGTGTGTGTGTGCTTGGTGCTTTGGTTCGTGAATACAAACAAAGCATAAACCCTAAATAGGGGGGCCTCCCTCAGCTACCTGACAATACTGATGTAAATATTCCCTTGATATTTCCTATAAACCACACATGATTTTTGTATCCATATTATTATTATGTTATGCTTTAACCCCACACAAGTGTTGTACGTAGCGCAATAACCCATATAAACTTGATTAAATAATATTCAAACTATACACACACACAAGAACAAGCCATATATATATGTTTTTTTGTGTGTGTACACACACACATATATATATTCCAACTGGTATTTGAAGTTTCATATATAGCCGACAAGATCACGTGAGATGATGGGAAGCACAAGGCTCAAGCATTTGCCTAACCAAACAACAGTTTCCCCTCAAATTTCTATTGATTAATATTGTACTTATTATTATTATATTATAATCACACCCTTGAAAATAAATGGCACTTTCATCAGAAGAGAATAAAACTACTGTGCCCTACAGAATCAGATGTTAGACGACACGCAAAATCTAAATGAAGGTACAAAAGGGTGAAATGTAAATAAAGAAGCACATATATTGCATAATACACGAAAGATTGCAATAAGTGGGACATGATGGCTAATAAGATGTGAGAGTGTGTGAGAGAATAGTTTAAGGGGTTATTTATTAACTAATTAATTAAAAAAGAATTTAATATTTAATTAAGTATATCATCAGGTTTCCTCTCCAACATCCATCTGAAAGATTCCCATTCAATCATGACTTTGTTAGTATAAAATTGTGACTTTGATAAACCCCTTACAAAAAGCATGCATTTTTTAATATTTGGTAACATGATTTTTAAGGAACCTCCAACCTTAATTAATCAAGTGCTTTCAATGTTTTGTTTATTTTGATGCTGAGTCACCTAAGAAAGTGCAACACATGCCACTTAATTATTCATGGGACACAAAATCTGCAGAATCTTATAAAGGCAAAATTAGGGGAAAGTGTTCATCAACAAATATTTAACTGATAAATTGCCACAACTCAGTGCTTTTTCGAATAATTAGTATAGTGTGCCTATATATTAGTGCTAATCACACCTTAATCATTCTTTAATTCTGACAAAAATTAGCTTAACAATCACAAAGTAATTAAGCACAAGTGGGACTTATGTTTTTCTCAGTACCAGCTATATATACTTCCTTGTTCCTTTGTGAGTACCAATGAAACACACTTGCTATTTATAATCAACTAAAAACTAAATCGTCACTAACTTCAATTTCATCACCTGTGATCTAGCTATATATCTCTTATTGTTACATTAATTAATAAAGCCAGACGTTATAATCTAAAATTAATCAACCCTTTATGAAACAAGCAATAGAACTCGATGTTATTACTACACTCACACACCCCTTATTCATATACTTAAATCATCCAAGTACAAATAAACACAGCCCAAACTTTAAATCATTGAAAGATTCAACAAGTTCTCACAACAATTTAGTTCTCAGGTATAATTACTACAAGTCAAGATCGATCTTTTCAGTGGACTGAATTTGTGTTAGGAAGGAACTTTAAATCATTGAAAGATTCAACAAGTTCTCACAACAATTTCGTTCTCAGGTATAATTACTACAACAAGTCAAGATCGATCTTTTCAGTGGACTGAATTTGTGTTAGGAAGGACGCATCAGACGTTAATTTTTTTACCTCCGCGTTAATATAATCCTTTAAATTTCAACATGGTGTCAATCCTTCCAAATTTCAACAATTTGATAGTTAAGATAAGCCACAGACGACTAAAAGAGATCATCATATCATCAAATCAATCAAGAAAAGCGCATTAATTAAAACCTTGAGAAGTAAAATTAATTACCAAAAAGAAAGGAAAAAACTAATTAATTACCATAATTACTTGAGGAAGCTGAATCATGAAGTATAAGGGAGGAATGAATCAAGAGAAGTGCATGGTAGAAGAAGAAGTTGATTCATCAGTGGCCATTGTTGCCGTGGTGGTTGCTGTCGCCGTCGCCTTCTTCTTCTTCTTGTAAGGGATACCTCTAGCCTTAGCCTGACACTCCCTGACCTCTCTAAGGTACACCCTTATGGAGCCACTGGCAAAAGGGTTAGTCTCAGGGGTCCCACCATTTTCCTCATAAGCCGCCCTGAGCCGGCCTATGAGAGCATCCAGGCTACCCCAGGCTTGCCGGAGAGGGCACGTGCAGGGTGCGGGCGGCTCCGGCTGGCCATAGAACATACAACCTTGGAGATGAACCTTAGTCTTCCCAAACTGGTCGAGGTAGCGAAGGAAGTCCAACACATGGTTGCAATTGCACTGAGATAAAGGCACTGGAGGCCTCTGGTTCTTCAGATACTGCCCAAATGTGTTCCAATCCCTTCTCTTTTGGGACTCGTAGCGGCTAAGTGTAGGGCTTGACGAAGGAGACGATCCTTCTCCACTTAAATCCATCCCAGACATGTTTGTTGTTCTCTTGAGGTATATGAGAATATTGAAGAAGTAATAAGAAGATCAAAGTAGTGTTTGTTTTGTTTTGTTTTTGTTTTGATAAAGGTGAATTGAAGAAGAATATGATAGAGAGGTGAAAGGTGAAAGGAATAGGAAATGAAGAAGAAGAAGAAGAAGAAGATGGAGATCACGACGTCATTGGGCTAACTCTGAGTAGACATCAGATGGGCCATATTAGTTGCTTTCTGTTCATCCTTTTTTTTCTTATACATATATATATATACTTCTTTATTAATGACATTATATATCATTATTATCGTGTGTGTTTACATATACGTCCCCCACCTATCCCAGGCTCTGCTTCTAGTAGGAGTACAATTATTATTATTGTTTTCCCTTAAATTGTAAAGATGTCTTTAGAATAATCCAAAGTATGTTTGATCATTTTTGTTTAGGCACCTATTAATTCTAGATCAGATCAGTTCAAATCTCTACATTTGAAAAAATATGTACGAGTTACCGTTGTTACCTTGTCATGAAGTGATAAAAGTGCAAGTTAATTAATTAATCCCAAGTATATATTATTGTGGTATTTAAATTAGAACTGATCAATTAATTAATGGGAATATTTATAAAAGTTAATTACCGCACTCTCCCCTTCTTTTTCCCATCAATTATGGGGACTTGAAACCAAAAAAAGAAGGGAAAGACCCTCCATTTTTCTAATATGGTCGATCTCTATAATGTTGCATACATTTTGTCCCCCCCCCCCTCCCCCCAAAAAAAAAGAAAGAACTCTTATAAGTGTCTTTCCTTGTTGGTTGCATTTTATGTAAGTAGGAAATGCTCTTTCCTTCTTTACATTAATCCATGTGAAGCAAACTTGGCCACCGAAATAAAGAATTTGTTTGATTTTTATCATTGTGGAGTTTTAGGTGAACTTTACCTATCTCTTCAATATCTTTTGTTTCAAATTATTTTTAATTTTTTCCAAAACAATGATGTAACTAATTAAAGTCTCCTTATTATAAGTGTATGTGCTGAATATATAAAATTAAACGAGCTAATTTCAAATTAGTGCAAAATTAACATGCGTGTCAGAATTGCGAATCTCATTCATCGCTATATATAATTGACCCTGTATATGATAAAGAAAAATCGACTTTTAATTTCCCTTTGAACTCTTTTTTAGGCTTTTTGACACCTTCCTTAAACTTTGGACAACAAACATATGGATGTGACTCAATTTTCAGACAAAAAATAAAACGATCAACAGTACTGGTTTTCTAAGTTGAGATTTGGATCGTTCATCATGTTTTGTCAACTTCCCAATCTCAGTATAAAGATATAGGTAGACGTGGAATCCAATTTAATACACACACACATATAACTGTACTGGTTTTCTAAGTTGAGATTTGGATCGTTCATCATGTTTTGTCAACTTCTCAATCTCAGTATAAAGATATAGGTAGACGTGGAATCCAATTTAATGTGTGTGTGTTTGTGTGTGTATGGGTTATATATTTTAACATATAGCCTGTGAATAATTGTGATTTGTGAATGTTGAAATTTATGAAGAACACCACTAAGGTGAAACCTTAGTGGCTGTCGTTGAGGTGTTGGCAATTCATTTAGATATTTGTCACCTCAAAACGATCCGGCGGGCGACTATCATTGAGGATTAATTAGGGATTAACCCACAGCAATATCGTCACTAATACTCTCTCATTCAACTAGTACTAATTAATTATCCACACATCACCTTTGAGCTAATTGAATTGAGGGTGATGATTATCTTTACTAAAGGAGTAAATTGATTAATGGTTATTTTCTTAATCGTTAAAATGATGATTTATTCAAAAGGGTTAAATACCAATTTTGCCACGAAAGTATTGGTTAGAGGACATTCAGCACCTAGAAATTTTTTTTGTATTATTTTTGCTCCGAAAATTTACAGACGTAGCAATCTTGTCTATCGGTTGATCTTGACTGTTGGATTAATCATTTTTGGTATTATTTTTGCCCCGAAAGTTTACAAAAATTTGCTCTTAAAAAAAACTTCCGGGGGCATATTTACTCTTTTTTGTAAACTTCCGGGGCAAAAATAATACCAAAAAAACTTTCGGGTGTTGAATGCCTCCTAACCAATACTTCTGTAGCAAAATTGATATTTAACTCTTATTCAAAATTCTAGGATAGATATTTAATCTAAATTATAGCAATTAACTGTTAATTGGTTGAGATGATAAACAGTCTTATTCTAATAAAGAGGAAAACACAAATTTAAATCTCAAAAGCGCACTTGTTAAGAAATATAAAAACCTTTGGTCTTCTAATTAAACCTCGAAAAGAAATACCCTTTGAACAAATAAAAAAAACGATATTTAATCTAAATTAATATATCCTTTTTTTTTTATACAAATTAATATATCCTTTTCATAAAACTTTTCATCTTAAAATGTGCCACAAATCAACATCCAAAAAATAAGCCCAACAACTGTGGGTTATTTCGGAACGCGTTTTGCCTATCCTCAGATAGGCAGGGGGCGCAAATCTCTGGGATTTGAATGGTTTAGATTTAATTTTTTTAATTTGGTGATTTTTAAATAAAAATTTTATTTTTTAAAAGAATATTAGTTAAAAGAATATTTTTATTTTAGATTCTCTACCTATTAAAATAATTTTTTTTTTCAAAAATACAAAGTAAAAAAAATTATATATGGACTATCTAATCTAGATAGATGGGATCTGTGCCTCTTACCAATCCTTAGATACCACTCTGGTCCTATTTATAAGTCTTTTTTGATTAAAAAATTTAGTCCTATTTATAAGTCATCTTTTAAAAGATAGATGAGATTGTGATAATTTTGCCCATATTAATTATACCAATAAAGATAGAGAGAGAAGAAAGATTTGAAAGATACTAACAGTGAAGTTGAAATTTTACTCCATAATCATAAAAATATCTACTTCTCCTTAATATGTATGTTTTAGTAAAAATAAATTTATAAATAAAATCAGAATGATAAGCTGGAAACGCATGGCGTTCCGGGTTATTTCCCAAGGACATGGTTGAATACAACAATTAATTAAGTGAAGTCCTCAGGTTCTGCTGTAATGTAACCGTAGATGTACGTGGGGAGAACAGTATGCCTGGCATCAATCTTTTACTCAGCTTCTCTTCCGTACTATAGGACACTGCCTGCTCTATTATTATTATTAAAAAATAACCAGAGGGTTTTACCAGATGGCGCTACGTGTTAGTGATTACTGATTAATAAAGTGTAAAAACTTTTATATTTCCAGAATTATCCTTCATCAATATAAAAAATGAAAATTCCCTTCTCACTGTATTTTAACCAAGGTCCAAGTGATACGGATTTGGATTTCCTCAGAAGCGCCTCTCTCAGTATCCGTGCATCCTGGCCGTCCAAAAATTGATCCAACCGTCCAGAGAGAGATACCTCATTTTTTTTTAAAATACCGCATGCGGTAGAGATGAAAATTTGATGTGTGCCTTTTTGGACGGTTGGATCAATTTTTGGACGGACAGGATACGAGTCAGGGGTAAAATGGTCATTTTTGACTAAAATGACTGTTATGATGATTGATTAGTAACATATACATTATTGTCTTTATAGGATACCTGTGAGTACGTTCTGACCAACGATTGTACCGTATATCGTCAACGAAGGTACATTCGCGTACAGTAATACTAACTCTGATATTTATGGTATATGTATATGGTTTATGTGTGTTGTATGTGTATTGGTGGTATGTTATTTAGATGCATAGTGGTGTTAGAGGATAACTGAACATATGCATGCGCTGGAAGCGGTACATCTGTATTCGCTGGGAGCGGTATATCCTGATTCGCTGGGAGCGGTACATCTGCATTCGCTCGGAGCGGTACATTTGCATTGGTTAGGAGTGATTCATTTGCTGTGCTTATATACTGTATATGTAAATATGAGGTTAACCGTTACCTGGGGTCCGGTGCATTGGACCTCAGCTCTTAACATAGCTTCACGGTCAGGAGGACCGATGACCGAGGAGAGAAGAAAGCAGCAAGCTTAGGGATCCGGCTAAAGACTTTTTGTTGTTGTTCTTTACATTTGAAAACACTCGAATCAATGTACCGTTACTACAGTTAGCCAGTTGGCATTTTGAATATATATCAATTACTCTTATGCTCCGATGCTCTACTCTGATGAAAAAAAAATATGCTGCTTTTGAAAACGGGATGTTACACTTTGGTATCAGAGCTGTTGTCCTGGCATAGATCTGACTAAGTTATTCCAAACCTTTTGGTGCCGAAGGCATGACTAGTCTATGTGGGTAAGTCATTCAGTCGCCGTGAACTCGGTGAGACTCCCATGATAGACACCTACCTGGCCAATTGGTTTGAGTAACGGAGTTAGGCTCTACGCCTTTTTAAAGAGCATGTTTTGAAAATGAGTACTGATATAGCCCTGAGTCAGTGTACCACCCTATTTAGGTATACCAGTCTGAACCGGTATACCATTCTGAACCGGTGTACAAATCTCTGTCGGTACATCAATTCTGATAATCCTGATAACCCTGATATCAGTCTCTGATAATCCTGATAACCCTGATAATTCACGTCATTCATCGGTAGCCGACAACTTCGACTATCCAAAGATCATAGATCTTGATATCAACTCCGACGCAGACTATGATAATTCTGATTCTGATAACTCTGAGAATTCTGATAATTCTGATAATCGCCAGTTTGTACTGGACAGTAATTCTATCCTAGCACAGAGCTTCTATGTGGAGCTGGGTCACGCCGGACGAAATTCTGAGACCGACAAAGATAAATGCATGCGGTATTTGACCCATGTTGAGAACTTCTATTAGTTTTTGGGTGGAAAGAACCAACGAAACCCTGAACGAGGGAAATATTACGAGTGTCCGTTCCTTTGTAGTACTAGTGTGATAAAATCTGCGATAGACTAATCATTGTCTTCTTAATATACATCTAACGTTTTCCTTACATAAAGGGAAAAAACGAGACATGGCAAATTTGAGAGGAGCCGGAGCTTCCAGAGGCCGAGGTAGAGGCCGAGACAGAGGCCGAGGCAGGGGCCGAGGCAGAGGGCGAGGTAGACAACCTCGGGTGAATCCAATACCAAACCAACCAGAACAGAATGAGATGCAGGAGATGAGGGGAACTCTGCACAAACTGAGGGCTCTTGTTGATGAACTTCTGGAAGAAAGGCGGGAAAGACAAGCTGAGAGACAACTAGAGGATCAAAATGCTAAGGAAGAAGAAGAAGATGAGCAAAGTGACGAGCACGCTGAAGAAGCTGAGGAGCCTGACAGATCTCAGTCACCTCCTCGACGAGGGAGAGTAGTGGAGACCACACAACACTAGGTCGCCCAGTTTTGCAAACTCAAGCCACCAGCTTTCCGTGGTAAGAATGAGTTAGCGAAAGACTGGCTGATGAGCCTAGACAAAATCTTTGAAGTTATGGAATGCCCGGAAACCGGAAAGCTCAACTGGCGATTTATAAGTTGGAATGTGATGCGCATAGATGGTGGAAAAGCGTCGCTACAACATTGCGAACACGTTATTGCCCTGTCACTTGGGAGAAGTTCCTAGAAAAGTTCAATGAACAGTACTTGCCTCCCTCAACACAAGTGATTAAGGGGAGGAGTTTCTCCATATCCAACAAAGCCATGATGAATCCTTTGACGATTACTTTGCCTGGTTCACCAATCTGTCCCGATATTCATCTTACTTGAAGAGTAACGATAACGAAAGCTGGAAGGCAAATCGGTTGATATACGAACTTAAGTACGAGATCAAAGAGAGGCTTGTGTCTCATCAATTTCCTGAAATGGCCCAGGCAGTGGAATCCTGCCGATTAATTGAGCGAAATCTGAAGGAGCTGCGTAGATCTCGGCACTTAAGCACTAGCAGCACAGGGCGTAGCAAGGTCAGCCGTGAAAATTCCTCGCGGAAGAGAGAAGCACCATGGAGTGACTCCCAAAGAGAAAGCAAGAGGCCATTCCAGGTGGGCGCGAGAACAATCCAAGAATGTTGGAGACCCGACCATGTTCAAATTGTGGGAGGAACCATCCTGGTGTTAACTGTAATGGGAGACAAGTTTGCTTTGGATGTCGGAAGCCAGGACACATTATTTCGAACTGTCCTGAGAAAACTGCGGAAAGACGAGTGTGCTACAGATGTCAGAAGTCGGGACACATTGCCTCAAGCTGTCCTGAGCGGACTGTGGAGTTAAAGCCACAGAACCTAGGCCGAATGTACGCACTAACCGGTGCAGAGGACAGAGAACTCCCAGAGATGGTCTAAGGTACTATCTCTTAAGAGGAATTTTCTCTAGGCATTGTATAAATTAGGTGTTAGCCCTTCGACTATGTGAAAATGTATTCCATGTTTCTTAATTATTACGACCAGACTACGATCGTGTCATTGAGTAGAAGGTATCTTGTGTTGCCATGGTGTATGGGCGCCATGGAGACATTTTTGATATCTGGTGTTGACCACGGTGTATGGGCGCCACGAAAAACACTATATATCAAAGTACGATATGACAAGATCTTTGTAGTCGAACCTGAGATAGAGTAAAGATCCGGAATTTATGATCCAAAGTCTAGATAATACAGAGTTTAGTGGGTAGAGTGCAAATTTCGAGGGCGAAATTTTATTTAACAGAGGGGGAAATGTAATACCCTAAAATTCCACTTATGATAAGTGTCATAATTTAGGAATAATACCTATTGGAAATAGGTGAATATGTGGTCTCAAAATTAGGTATTATTTCTAGGGCTATTTCTATTGAAAATAGAAGAGATAAAATGCCAAACAAGCCCTAAATGCCGTATGAGTCGTAAAATACTATGATAAATCCTGAGAGGCAATAAAATAATTATTAAAAATCATACAGTATGTTGTCTCTAATTTAGATAATTTTTGGGAATATTTTCATTGGAAAATAATAAGGCAAGATTTAATATTATTTTGAAAACCCTAAATGACCCCATGATTTTTAATATAATGCATGGGACATAAAATACCAATGTCAGTAAAATAGTTGTGAGAAAATGATTGAATATAAGTGTGTGTGAATGCACAATGCAAGTGGGCAAGTGGATTGAAGATTTTTAAGAAGGAAAATGAGATATTTTGTGAAAAAGCATATAGGATAAATGAGAACCGATAGAAAATAAATCCTATCTTGAAAACCTTGGATTAAGTGGTAAACATATAGACATATTATGAATCAGTGAATTTTTGTCCCGAAGATGGTGTTACCGAAGTAATTTCCGTAACCGACGGCGGTTATCCGAAAATGTTCAGCAGGCTTCGAAATACCCTGAATGGAATCATAAATTTGGTTAATCCAAATATTTCTCAAGAGAAAGAATAGATCTCCAAGGTGACATCGAGGAATTTTTTAGATTAGTTAAGATTACGCGATTAGAATACCGAACAGGGGACTTTATCGGTAGAAGCTCATAAAGCACATGGATGACATCATGTTGGTGACATGGGATGACATGGGGGGACGGATTTGTGGTGGAGAAGAGAGGAAAATGAATGGTTAGCAAGAGGCCACATCTTCGTCTTCTTAACCGTTGATGCAAAAGTTAATCCAAGGGTTTAGATCCATGGAAATTCTCTATAAATAGCCAACATCCATTTCACTTCTTCCTCACCAATTCCTTTGAGCAATTTCGAAATAGAGAGAGATTTAGAGAGAAGGAGGAGTCTGGAGAAAGAGTAGCGAAGTTCTGGGTAAGTTCTTCGGTCTCTAGTCTTAAGTTCTAGTGTTTCTTTCGGTAGTTATAGTAGAAATGTTAGTTTGATATTTAATCTTCCAAGTTAGTTTAGATATCATGTTTTATGGTTAAATATGATATTTATCTTGAAAATATGTTGGAGTTAGAGATATGGCAAAATTTTGGAAGATTAGAGTCAAAGTAACAAAGTTCTGGCGAAATTCCGCCGATTAGGGGAGTCAAGGGTAAAATGGTCATTTTTGACTAAAATGACTGTTATGATGATTGATTAGTAACATATACGCTATTGTCCTTATAGGATACCTGTGAGTACGTTCTGACCAATGATTGTACCGTATATCGTCAACGAAGGTACGTTCGCGTACAGTAACACTAACTCTGATATTTATGGTATGTGTATATGGTTTATGTGTTTTGTATGTGTATTGGTGGTATGTTATTTAGATGCATAGTGGTGTTAGAGGATAACTGAACATATGCATGCGCTGGGAGCGGTACATCTGTATTCGCTGGGAGTGGTATATCCTGATTCGCTGGGAGCGGTACATCTGCATTCGCTGGGAGCGGTACATTTGCATTGGTTAGGAGTGATTCATTTGCTGTGCTTATATACTGTATATGTAAATATGAGGTTAACCGTTACCTGGGGTCCGGTGCATTGGACTTCAGCTCTTAACATAGCTTCACGGTCAGGAGGACCGAGGACCGAGGAGAGAGGAAAGTAGCAAGCTTAGGGATCCGGCTGAA
Organism: Acacia pycnantha; assembly: GCA_025563575.1. Classification (NCBI taxonomy): domain Eukaryota; kingdom Viridiplantae; phylum Streptophyta; class Magnoliopsida; order Fabales; family Fabaceae; genus Acacia; species Acacia pycnantha. Next base: position 104,021 of record JAMWYP010000141.1, read on the forward strand.
GACTTTTTGTTGTTGTTCTTTACATTTGAAAACACTCGAATCAATGTACCGTTACTACAGTTAGCCAGTTGGCATTTTGAATATATGTATCAGTTACTCTTATGCTCCGATGCTCTACTCTGATGAAAAAAAATATACTGCTTTTGAAAACGGGATGTTAAACATAGATACTGAGGGATACTGAGAGGGGCGCTTCTGAGGAAATCCGAATCCCAAGTGATACATGGTAAGTTAGAAATGGGCCATACATATTAACTCCATCCAATCCTAATTAAATATATGAGTTAAATAATTACTGATTCATATAGATTAAGAAAATTAGTTAAAATAAATATTAAAAAAATACATGTTGCTTTTCATAAAATGATACTCCCTCTGGTCCTAATTATATGAACACTTTTGAAATACAAATTACATTATAAAAGTGTTCCTATAATTAGGATCAGAAATAATATTATATTCTAGTCATTAACGTAAGGTTTATTTATCTAATTTGGGAAGATTAATGTAGCTAAATAAATTATTTAATTATAATATATGTGACATGAACTCTTTTAAATACTTCTTTGTAACATTATTGTATATCAATTTATAAGTTAGGAAAATTACCTAGTTTAGATATATATAAAAAATGATATACATAACAAATGACATGGAAAAAAGTCTCACATTTATGATCAAAATTTACTTTCTAACTAGGTCCTACACTTAAGACCGGAGGAGTATTATATTTCATTAAAAAAAAAAACTAGTCCTATAAACAGTATGTGAGAGGATAAATTGCAAGGCTTATAAGAGACAAGAAGAATAAAAACTTGTGTGTAATATCGGAGGGTATATGCATATAGAACTCATTGCTAAGTGGAGGTATGGACTATGGAGATGTACAAGTGGATCGAGTCTTCACATTTGAGGTCCTTGGTTGTCTTTATCAAATATATAGGAGCAGTCCTAGAATGTGCACACATGCCCTAGAATGTTACCACAACATTATACCTATCAATGCATTCACACATGCATACTCCTCCGATCTATTAGAATTTAAATCCCACATCAGTTAATACAAAAATATATGAAATGTATATAACCATGAGGTAGGTCGTATCAAATTAATTTAAGTTCTTTTGACCGAAAGACTCCCTCACCATATGTCTTAATATTAAGAATTCAATATGGTCATTTTATAAGAAGTTTTCTAAAAGGTATTTTTTTTAATCTCTTTTATAAGATGATTTAATAGTTTCAATGAGCACTAGATGTTTTTCCCAGCTCATATTTAATAAAGGCGGTGAGAGATGGTATAAATTAATATGAGATTGGAGTTTAGAGTGGTTATTAAGAGTAATATTGAAAATCACTTAAATTTTATAATAGATTCAATATTTTTAAATGTTTTTATTAATATGTCTGAATTTGTTAAAAAATAAATGTCTATAATAAGGATAAAAATGAGTACTTTTACTAGATAACCAACCTCCACTGCACTGGAAACTTTCCATTTCAATTTTAGACTTTCCCCGGTGGCATCCTCTTCAAAGTAAGTGGAACTGGATGCACATATTTTACTTGAATAGAAAGCTCCTCAGAGATCACAAAGTTATGGTTATTTAGTATTTAATTAGTTTATCAAAAAAAAAAAATTCCCCTAAAATTTAGTGTGTTTATAGTAATTTTTCAAGTGATGACTTTGTACTACGCAAGTTATAAGTAAATATATGAAAGAAATTTTGTACCATAAAGTGAGAAAAAGCTTTTTTCTTTAGGCTGTTCCTAACTGAGGTTTAGATTCAAACAAGCTCAGGCTCGTAATAAATTTGTCTCTAAATTTTATTCATTTTTTCTACTTTTAATTTGGTTGAGTGATTCACTTTTTGCTATTCAAGTGTCTTGATGTGTAATTGATAAGGGATAACCACTTTAAATTTTATTAATTCTTAAATCAAATTTGGTCCTTTGAGTAGTGAAAAATGTGTTTGATTCTATATTGCAAACCATGATTATGAGTTCATTATTACTTCTTTCACCAAAATCATGATTTTAATTTCTAATATTAAGCCAAACATGTATACGAACTCCATAAACTATAATGTAATTAATAAAGCAAATGACATAACACACCCACACAAATGTACCGAACTTGATCTTTCTCTTCAAATGTATAATCTAGACAGTTATTGACATTAATATCTTATTGTAGACTTCTTGCTTCTCAGTTCAACATGCTGACAATGTGGTTACCAACTTAATTAAAGCAATTAGCTACCAAAGTATTCAATATATCTTAAAAAAATAGAAAGTAGTATTTATTTACTATTTATATGCTCTACACAGTATAACTAATTTTAGGTTTTGTATGAAATACATACATGGGCGTAATCTAACAATCCATCTATACCTATATTTAATATATACATTTTAGAACTCTTATATTATATAAATATATATACATTTTCTCCCTTACTTTTTACACAACACATTAATTCCAGTTTTTTACTTTTCCTTCCAAGTAAGTCACATCCTTTTAAGCTGGCTATTATCATGTACATCATATGAAAAAAATTCTGATTATTCAAAATACATTGTGGAACTTCTTGTGTGTGTGTGTACCAGGCCAGAGTAGCTTTTGCATATACATACCACAAAATGCTTAGTTGTGTCCTGTTCGGTACAGCATTCAAAGTCAAGGATGGGGGATGGGTATATAATTTTTTTTTTTTTTTTGCTAATTATAAAAGTACTTAATTAAGTACACAGTCATTTAGGTTTCATGTTTTCGATAATTTTTTTTAAGAAGATACTTTTGTATCAAATATAAGTCACTTGAAGGATTATTAATTATTGTTTTTCAATTTTACCCCTTTTTAATTTTTGTTAGAAATAGAGAAAGGTAAGAATGATTTGAAAATGAAGAGAATGGGAAAAAAAATCTAATGAGCAAATTTTAAAAAGCATTATCAATTTAAGACATTTAATAACTTAATGGTCACTTCTTCTTTTTTTTTTTGAACAACTCTAATGATATTGATAACTGGAGTCAACGCGACTCAGGAAATAAGCCTAGTAAACACAAAACAACTCAACAAAAGAAAGCACAAGAAAGCAAACAACCAACTACAAAGCAGATAAAAGATAGAAGCCACCCAGTAGGGAGGCGGGACACATAGATCAGCCAGGATCAAAATATCTGGGCAGGACCGAGACGTGGTCCCGATGATCCCTAACACTCCGACAATCTTCTTCCAGCAACTGGGACAAAGAAGGTAAGGGTATGCCTACCCACCCCACATGGCACACCTCCTTATTAGTAGATACAGCAAGCCAATCTGCTGCTCGATTCCCCTAGCGGGGAGTAAAAGTAACTGAAAAGCTGGAATAATCATATTTAAGAGCAAGTAGAATATCATCGAGGACGCCCCAAGATTGCCATTCACAAGAATCCTGTTGATAATTGTTTGCAAGTCGTTCAAGGGTCTGGCAGTCGGTCTCAAAAATGACATTTTTATTCCCCAGATCTTGGGCAATCATCAAAGCCCTGTGCAATGCTAAAGCTTCAGTCATAAAGGCTGAAATTGATTTGACTTTGTCAGTAAAAGTCCACTGGACATGGCCCCAATGATCACGACAAACCAGGCCAATGGCAGCAGAAGACTCTACAAAGGAGCCATCCAGATTGACCTTTAGCATATGTCTCTCCGGAGGGATCCATCGGACGACTTTGATTGGAGGCTTAGGGGTTGTTTCTTCATCATACCTGGGGAAATTCGCATTCCAATGACCAAGTAGCGCCTGGTTTGCTTTCTTAATGACCGCTCTGGGATCCGGTGCTATACCATTGAAGACCTGATCGTTTCTTCCCTTCCAAATAAACCATAACAACCAGCTAATGGTGAGCTTCCGAGAGGAGGAGAACGGGTCGCGGCGCTGTCTTGCATCAGGTGGTATCCCAGTTTAACACTATACTTCCCATTGGTAGCTAGCCTCCATTTGAGATGATCGTTTTGAGGAGTCCGAGATAATGGGATCAAAGTAATAGCGTTGCATGTGAGATCATCAGTGTTGCACCTGATAGATGTGATATTCCAGCATCTATTAATTACCTGCATCTATTATGGAAGCAACTCGTTGGTCTGATTCTTTGAGCCTATCATCATCAGTAACTGGCCTCAAGCTGGGGAGGGAGGGGATCCAGTTGTCCTGCCAGATTCGGGCGGACTCACCATTACCAATCTGCCAAAGATAGATCATTTTTATGAAATCTCTCCCTTCAAGAATACTTGACCAACACCATGAGGCTCTATGGCCTTTTTAGCATCTAGGAACACATTATTGGGAAAATATAGGCCCTTCAGACTTGCACCCAAAGGTCGTTGGGATTACGAGTCAAGCGCCAGGCTGTCTTCGCAAGTAGGGCATTATTAAATTTGATAAAGTCACGGAAACCCATACCCCTTCGATTTAGGTCGTGTAAGTTTGTTCCATGCCATCCAATGAGTCTTGTTTTGTCCTTCCCACCGAAATCTGCCACCAAACTGTTTAGGGCTTTACATGTTTTGACAGAAATTTGAAACAGTCATAGGGAAGATTGGGATAGCATTTATAATGACCTTGATCATGACCTCTCGTCCCGCAAATGATAAATGTTTCTTGCTCCATCCGAGGGTCTTTTTTCCAATCTTCTCACGAACATAAGCCAGTGCCTGGTGCTTGGTCTTCCCCCAAACACTGGGAATTCCCAGATATCTGCCTTGATCTGTGCTTTCACCAATGCCAAGGATGTCGCAGATGTCCTTCCTGTCAGGGTGCGGGGTATTATCTGAGAAGACAATGCTAGATTTGTCCAGATTTGGTAGTTGCCCTGATGCTGAGCAATATTGCTGGAGTATTTGGGCCAAGGCCTGGCAATTCTGAGTACCTGCATTCATAAAAAACAAGGCATCATCTGCGAAGAAGCTGTGAGACAGGATTGGACAATTATTACTTAATCTAATCCCAGTTAATCGACCCTGAGACACAGCTTTATTAACCTTATTTGAGAGCACCTCCAGGGACAGAATAAACAGATAAGGTGATAGGGGATCTCCCTGTCTAAGCCCTCTACCAGGGCTAATTGATGATATTTTCTCCCCTGCAATACATAAATTAAGGTGGACAGTTTCCACACAATTCATAACAAGATTGACCCACTTAATTGAGAAGCCAAATTTTATCAAAACATTCATCAAGAAGTCCCACTCAACCCTATCATAGGCCTTACTCATATCCATTTTTAAAGCAAACTCAAATTTGTTTCCAATTTTTTTCCGTCTCAAATAATGGAACACTTCATGGGCTATGATAATGTTGTCTTGAATTAAACGGCCAGGTACAAAGGCACCCTGGTTAGGAGAAATGCACTTATCAAGACAGTGTTTCATTCTATTGGCCATGACTTTAGAGATAATTTTGTAAGAGAAATTGCATAGGCCAATTGGACGAAAATGAGCAACTGTTTCAGGCTTATCAACATTTGGAATAAGAGTAATATTGGTTCCATTAATCTCATACAACGGGAGGTTCTTATCAAAAAATTCTTTCACCATTTTAACTGTAGACTCTCCCACCTTATCCCATGAGTATTGGTAGAATTTACCTGGAAAACCGTCTGGCCCAGGGGCTTTTGCTCCTCCCAACTCAAAGACAACAATTCGGACCTCCTCACTCGTGACAGGGCGGAGGAGCCGTTCATTTGAAGCATCATCAATCCTTATGTCGGATGCATCTAAAGCTGGGGTCAGTTGCCTAGGCCCTGAAGGAGAGAACATGTTGCTGAAATAATCTGTGAACATGGCATTTATTGTACTTTTGTCCCGCGTCCACACGCCATTATCGTTCTTGATGCTTAAGATCGAATTACGCCTTCTCCTGATAAGCGTGGTAAGGTGGAAGAATTTTGAGTTTCTATCTCCAGATTTCAGCCAAGAGATGCGAGAGCGTTGCCACCAATAGTTTTCTTCCTGATCCATTTGTTCCTCAATTTTTTGGAGGAGGGATGTTTCTTCCCTTTTGCTGGTCTCAGTTTGATAGCCCTGTCTAACCGTAGTTAGGCAAGACGGGGCACATACTTCCCAACTATTCTGAATCACCTGCATAAAATCAACATGAGCAGTCCAGTAATCCTCAAACCTAAACGGTTTTATTTTATTAGAAGAAACATGAGTAAAGTTAACAATCAACACATGGTGGTCCGAACCAAAGGGTTCAATGTGAAAAACTTGACAAGAAGGAAACTTATGACAAAAAATATCATTGCCCATAGCCCGTCAATTCGCTCTCTGATAGTTGCCTCATCCTGCCTGCGGTTGCACCATGTAAACCATGATCCATGGAACCCCAGATCAATAAGGGAACAGTCTGAGATAAATTTTTGGAAATTATGGATCTTCCGGATGGCTCTTGGGTTTCCTCCCTGTTTTTCCTGGTGAGACATGGTGTCATTGAAATCCCCTATACACACCCAACTTTGACTCCTCTGGGAGGTGAAGGTGATGATATTTTTGTAAGTCTCAAGCCTGTCCTTCTCTTTGGGTGGCCCATAAACTTAATGGTCACTTCTTAATATACAGAAATGAGGTACAAGTCAGTTATAGTATGAATTGGAGTGTTATATACCTAACCTAATATGGTTGCGCTCTTAATTACATCTTTTTTTATTATAAGCGTAATTACATCTTAATTGCAAGTAGTTAAGAAGGTTCAACACACTTGTAGTTGTGTGTAACAAATATTATTATATTATGTCACCCATCACTCTCAAATGAAAAGAGGCCGCCCTCTTGTCTAAGACTCATTAATTAAATAATAATAATATTATTATTATTATTATTCATCTAAATAAATAGTTTTCCTATATACTGTAAATTATTCTTGTAATTGAACTACGATCGCGAGAAGAATGTTCTTGAGGACAACTTTTAAGTTGATGATTTTCCCCACACACAAAAAAAAAAAAATGAAATATTACATTTCAGTCACATTTATCTTCTTAAATTAAATAAATGTATATATATATATATATATATAGGGGCGGACCCATGAATTTTATTGACGGGGGGCGAAAATAAAACATGTTATATCATAAATAAAAGTATTTGAAATACGATACAGATCTAACATACAAAAAATTGAAAGAAATCTATTATAGAAATTAAGAATACTTTAATTGACTCTTACTCTATGTGTTTTCATATTGTTAAAGTCATCTATAATTGAGTCCGTGCTAAAACTCAACAATTTCTTTTTTAATGTATGTAATCAAAGAATCATCAAGAAATTGGTCTTCCATTCTATTCCAAAGCCTCTGCTTGATTATCTTTATAGCAGAGAAAGACCTTTCAGTAGTTGCTCTAGAAACTAGAAGAGTGAGTACAAGTCTAATCACTTTATCAATAAGAGGGTAAATGGTGGATTTTCCAGTTCTTGCTAGTCTTTGACATAATTCAGATGTAGTTGCTAAATTAATGAAATCTGGATGCTTAAGAATGCCAAGCTCAAAATGTTGTAAGTCCATCTTCAAATGCAATTTTTCTTGTTTTGTGAAATCTCTACAATAAAATTTATCAACAAGTTTGCAAATATCATCACTATTAAATGACTTGCACCTGTTTCTTGATCTAAAGCCATGCTCAAAACAAGTAAAAGAGCAAAACAATGGATGGGGGATATATTAAACGTGTGGGCCCCACATCTTTATTACAGTATTATATTTTTTTAATATATATAAAAGTAAATGAAAGGTGGGATGACAGTGATGCGATACGGTATTGGTTACTGATATATGGATATATATATATATGAAGCAAATGAATGGCTGGAGACGTTGTTGGGATTGATACTTATTTTTTTAAAAAAAAAAAAATTAGGGGGGGCGGGGGCCACCCCTCACCCCTCCCTGTGTCCGGCCGCCTATGTGTGTGTGTGTGTATATATATATATATGATCATTTTCGATCTATCTATCTCATTTTTTCACAATTTTCCTAAGATTTTTAAATTAACTATGCACTTTATATTATCCAAATACTAATTTATTATTTTTACTATAAAATTTTATTGAGGTCATATTTATGTATCTATAATTTATGATGAACATATTGTTCTAATCATGCCATTTTATTTTGTGCGTGTGGTTTCTTTTCAAATGGAATTATTATTATTATTATTATTATTATTGCATTAGCATGTATTAAAACACATGCAAACACCATCTTTATAAACGCATCCTTATAAATAAGGAAAAGTCACCTAATTTAATAAATACTTTGAAACTGAAATTCTTCATATATCCTATGGTTGCTGTGTGAATAAAATTGAAAAATGGGTTTAACCCCACTTCTTTCATTTTTAATAAATCGAAGCTTTCATTCAAAATAAATATTACCATTCTCTCTAGTTTTAAATGTAAGAGTTAGAAAATTAATTTATAAAAATAATAGAATTTAGTTAAGTTAGTTTTATAAAAATATGTATTAATTTTTATAAAATACTCATTTTAAAAATTTACATTGGCAACTACTCTCATCACATGGAAATCTCTCTTTAGCATGTGCATGCAATCAATATGTATAGTTTCAAAAAAAAATTATGAATTTAAAAGATAAAGTACATTGAGTTTTATATTTAGGAGTAAAATAAACTTCTTGTTATGGAATAAAATACTAGGCTCATCCAAGGTGTGGCCCAACAGGAGACATCTAATACATTTGGGCTTGGAGGCATAAGAGGCCCAACAAGTCCAAACCCTAACCCTAAGGTAGCCTCTATATATAGTTGGTTAACCTAAAGATGTAAACATCTTCTAAACTCTCTCTCAATTGCATATACTTCACACAGAGCACACACACCACCCCCTTGGCTAAACGCCTCCAGTATCATCGAACTACGTGGACTTTGATCCCTCTTCAGGGTACGTAGGCCCTAGGTATCGCTCCTAGGTCAAGTCCCTGTGCTTTGTGATCTCCAACCCTCTCGGGTATCTCATCTATGGATACTTGGGGGAGAGCTATTTGATCCTATATCTACATACTAGCCCCTTAGGGCTAGAGATTCATGTTCTATGACAGAACATTGGCGCCGTCCGTGGGGAGTCAGTAAATTTCTGATTCCCATGGCCAAAGATGGTCAATGAATTTAATTCCCAACTATCAAACGAATGAAGTTTTGTAGTTAGGGTTTATGGAGTTGAACAAAGGCAATCAACGTCTTTTTCCCTCCGACGCACCATTCCCCTGTTGAAACCAAAACAACGTTTGGTGAATATTCCTTTAACAGGTTCCGAGCAGCGTTTTGGTGAATATTCCTTTACCAGGTTCCGCTCAAAAGCATAGGAGCCAGGGCTCTATCTTCACCATTAACGTTGGAAGGTGGCTCTATCAGTGGAAACAGGTTTTTTGATGCTGCTCTGGAGCGAGTCAAAATGGGGTCACTAAATGGAATTTCTTCCAAGTCAGTCTCACCGTGTATTTCAACTATTATGCGAGTGGGTGTGACAAGCGGGCTTGAGGGTGGTCAATAACTCTCAGAAGATCCAAAAGGAGGGTCTCCTGAACGCAAAGATGCGGCGAAGCAGAGATAGCCGAAACCACCACGTCAGCATCAAAATGGAACCGAGTTCATTATCGTAATCCTATACAGGGATGCTTGAAGTTCTTGGGTGTCTGGGCGTGGATGGAAGCAAGTAACACAATCTGCTATATCAGTTGCCGAACTAGGGAGCATGCCGTGGTGTAGTATATGGCTGACTACTCCGAGGTTCCTGCCGAGATACAAAGCCGGGATGCTACGCTGTGTGTGTCAAGGCTTTAAGCACAGATACTGAGATTGATATCTGTGTTGCCGAGGTGTCGATTTCGGATGCCGAGATTAATTTGAGAGATGCCGAGGTGCCTCAACGTGCTGGGTTCAAAATTGTGGCACTGGGAAGATGCTTCACTACACTATTGTCAATGGCACTCTGCGTTCAAGAGCTGATTAAAAGAAGCTCCGGCTTCACGAGACCAGAGCATAAGCATATTCACCATCCCATGGAATGAGTCAAATGGAGGATTCTGACCAGTCAAAGTCCACTGTGTAACACCGAAGGAACTCACGAGCAGATTGCTACGACTTGTTGACTGCGCTAACTGCAAAGTCGGGGTGCATGACCGTGATTCAATGCGTGCCGAGATGAGTGCTGAGTCCGAGATGCCTGGGATATCTGAGATGATAGTAATGTCACTGTAGGAGTCCAAACCAAAAGGATTTTTCTGGACCTTCGATGAGAGAGATCATTTAGTAGCAATATACAGATTCGCACGATCAAGTGAGAAGGACAGAGACAGTCTGATCACGGATTTTTTATGAGCTGTATTTGGCCTTTGCGACTCTAGCTGGAGTTTCCATGATGATTATATCGGCTTACTACGTGCAAACGAAAGACTCTCTGATTCAACTTCTTGAGTTTGTCGAGATGGTGGATAAAGATGATGTTGCCGCCAAAATGGTGAATGGAAGTGGCACTTCAAGTGAAGATATTCTCATTCAAGCGGGAGTGACGGAGGATGCTAGCCTGGTGCTAACATTGTCTGAACTCAAGAAAAGGTTCCAACCTGAGATGTATATTCGGAGATGGAGTGCACTCCGAGATGGGAGGAATGTCGAAATTGCTATCCGAGAGACCGAGATACTTGAAGCCGACACATAACATCAATGCCGAGATAGTGAGCTGCTTCATTATTGTCAGAGTTGAGATACTGACAGCGTTGACCAAAAGCCGACAATTATGGGAGAGCTGAGATTTGAATGCCGAGATACAATAACAGCGTGATGTCGGCATATAGATACCAATCAAGAACCAAAACAGGGTCGGAATGAGCTCAGGATTCAAGAGGTTGCTGAGATGGTATATGATACAATTCTTGTATTATTGTGGCGGTATACCTTTCAAAATGAATACGATGTGCGAACTGAGGTTTCATCTTGATTGAGACCATGATGGCATGAAGGTCGAAGAAATTTAGCGTGTTGTGCCCAGATACTTAGAGGCCGAGATAGCTCTATGGCCCATGTTATTTGACCTTTATTAATCACAATAACTCAGTGTTATATAGACACCAGATGCGGGAATCCGCTACTGTAGTATGTTCTCTTGCAGATGCTTACATCTCAAGATAGAGCAAAGAATTGGCCATGACTTTATGTCAATACCGAGATGCCGACTGAGCTGATATGTCACTATGCTTCCGGGATACCATCAAAAGGCTCAGTTAAATTCAACAAGTGCATCACAGCGGAGCTATTTTCTACACCTTGTCGTGAGGAATTTCCTTCGTCAGTGAGGCGAGCATCATTGCAAGTATATGAGTCAATCAAGAGTAAAGTGTTTATGGTAGAGGCTCGGTGTTCAATGGCATGTGGTCTTCTTCAGCTATAGTGGGTCCATGAAGGAACCCAGGGAAGCCTAAGTAGCACTTGACGCTATCAGCATGATCTGGGTACCAGCAAAGGAATCAGAGTGGGGCACAAGCTTGGATGCAGATTATTTCCCCATTATGTTGCCGAGTTATATTATGGGTGTGCATATATTGTGCGGGATGCCTCGTGTGTGTGCTTATCCGGGATACAATGCCAAATTGCTCTGACAAAGAGACGGTTATTATAAGGGATAAGTGACCACATAAGGAAAAAAAGTTGCAGCTTCAAACCTTCCAGCTGTCATTACCTTTGTCGGTCACGCACCTGAACTAAGTGAGGGGAAGCCTTCAGGAAGAAGCCATTCAGTCAATATGCCTAATTGGAGCTGCATTACTCGGAGGGGAATGGAAGCTCGCTGTAGACATGATTCTTGATCCACGAGATGGAGAGAGAAATGCAATAACCAAGGCCCGTGAAGGAAATACTCCTCAGATGGTGAAACAACACGATGATGTTAATGTGCACCCCTAATCCACAAAAAAGGGAATTTGTGCACAATTATGTAGAGCATCTAGAAATCGTTGCATAAGTTGCAGCCTCAGGTGCGTTTTTGTCATTGTTGTGTGAATTATTTCATTAGTATTCTGGCTTGACTTAGAAAAGGGTGGCAGCACATGTGGAAAGTCATATTCAAAAAGTAGCCAAACTCTTTGACAATAATGGCTTGGTTTGAAAATAAAGGGCTATGGTTGAGAAAGTGATGGCAGAGAAATTATTAACCTCTCAAGGGAGTCTGACACCTACATTGCTTGGCCATCTGCGCCTTGCCTCCTGAGTTAATTTTGTATTATCTTAAAAGGAAAATGGTTGGAAGTTATTTATAATTTTGCTTGTCTAGAAGACATTAAAATTAAATGGCTTATTATGAGAATTGAATGGTAAGGGTAAATTGTCTGATCCACATAGTGATTCTCTAGAAGATCATTCAAAAGGTGATTATATGCCAAAAATAAATTCTTCTTGTCAGCAATTCTTATATGTATAAAAAGAAGGCGGACCCCGGTCAAACCGAATCTGGTTAAATTCCGGGCTCCGTGCAAAGTTTTGAAGGCGGACCTGGTTAACTGAATCTAGTTAAAATACGGGATCCGTGTGTTTATAAACATGTATGAATTCAGGGTAATGAAACTCGTTTTCGAAAATCATGTACAAATAAAACATGTAGGAATCTGAGGTACATAAACCCGTTTCCGAAAATCATGTTGAAGGAAAACATGTATAAATTCAGGGTAAAGAAACCCGTTTTCGAAAATCATGTACAAATAAAACATGTAGGAATCCGAGGTACATAAGCCCGTTTCCAAAAATCATGTCGAAGGAAAACATGTAGAATTCAGGGTAATGAAACTCGTTTTCGAAAATCATGTACAAATAAAACATGTAGGAATCTGAGGTACATAAACCCGTTTCCAAAAATCATGTTGAATTAAAACATGTAGAATTCAGGGTAATGAAACTCGTTTTCGAAAATCATGTACAAATAAAACATGTAGGAATCTGAGGTACATAAACCCGTTTCCAAAAATCATGTTGAATTAAAACATGTAGAATTCAGGGTAATGAAACTCGTTTTCGAAAATCATGTACAAATAAAACATGTAGGAATCCGAGGTACATAAACCCGTTTCCGAAAATCATGTCGAATTAAAACATGTAAAATTCTGGGTACAGAAACCCGTTTTCGAAAATCATGTACAAATAAAACATGTAGGAATCTGAGGTACATAAACCCCTTTCCGAAAATCATGTCGAATTAAAACATGTAGAATTCTGGGTAAAGAAACCCGTTTTCGAAAATCATGTACAAATAAAACATGTAGGAATCCGAGGTACATAAACCCGTTTCTGAAAATCATGTCGAAGGAAAACATGTATAAATTCAGGGTAAAGAAACCCGTTTTCGAAAATCATGTACAAATAAAACATGTAGGAATTCGAGGTACATAAGCCCGTTTCCAAAAATCATGTCAAAAGAAAACATGTATAAATTCAGGGTAATGAAACTCGTTTTCGAAAATCATGTACAAATAAAACATGTAGGAATCTGAGGTACATAAACCCGTTTCCGAAAATCATGTCGAATTAAAACATGTAGAATTCAAGGTAAAGAAACCCGTTTTCGAAAATCATGTACAAATAAAACATGTAGGAATCCGAGGTACATAAGCCTGTTTCCAAAAATCATGTCGAAGGAAAACATGTATAAATTCAGAGTAATGAAACTCGTCTTCGAAAATCATGTCAAGTCTGTTTTATACAAATAAATCCAAGCTCTTTAATTGGATTCCGGATAGATTGTGGAGTCCGTCCTTACGAAAGGGACGAAGGCGGACCCCGCTTAATCGAATCGTTAAAATCCGGCCCATAGAAATAATGGTCAAAACGTGCACCCTTTTGGACACGGTAAAGCCGAGATAAATTCTGTTTAAAGTTTTGCAGGAAACAAAGACAGAAGGCGGACCCGATTTTAACTAAATCCAGTGTAAAATTCGGGGATCCCGGTAAAGTTTTGAAGGCAGACCCGATTTAAACTGAATCTAGTTTAAATAGGGATCCGTGTAAAGTTCCGAAGAAGGACTTGGTTTAACTGGATCCAGTTTAAGTCCGAGTTCCGTGTGAAGATCCTGCATACACCAATCTGTTAAAATCGGGCCTTGTGTAAAGGCGCAATGCCGCCAAGTCGTGAAAGTCCTTTATTGGATTATTTGCGACGACAATGTCGCCAAATTTATTTGAATGATTGAGTTCGGGTAAACAAACCCGTTTTTAAATCATAAATCCGAATCTCGGTATTAAAGTATATCAATCCGAATCTCTGATAAAGTATATCAATCCGAATCTCGTGTTAAAGTATATCAATCCTAATCTCGGTGATAAAGTAAATAACCCGAATCTCGGTATTAAAGTATATCAATCCGAATCTCGGTGTTAAAGTATATCAATCCGAATCTCGGCGATAAAGTATATCAATCCTAATGTCGGTGATAAAGTAAATAACCCTAATCTCGGTATTAAAGTATATCAATCCGAATCTCGGTGTTAAAGTATATCAATCCGAATCTCTGATAAAGTATATCAATCCGAAGCCTCGAGGTTAAAGTAAATAACCCGGAATCTCGGTGTTAAAGTATATCAATCCAGAATCTCGGTGATAGAGTATATCAACCCGGAATCTCGGTGTTAAAGTTTATAAACCCAGAATCTCGGGTCAGCATGCACGGAATCCCAACAGTCGCGAACACTTAGTTCGGGTTTGGAAAGTAACACATCCTGGCAGCTCAGAGGCCTGAACTACCAGGCTAGGGGGCAACAGAGTGGACAACGATATGTTAAGTGGAAAAGCGTGTTATCAACAACCGGCATTAATGCAAACCAGAAAGTTCAATGCAAGCTCGGACAAGTATCCGAAATGGGCACGTTGAACGATTTGCACAAACAGTAAGTATTTTCCATTTATTGTGATTTGCTTACATGTTATTAGATGCAGGAATATAAACCATGTTATGGAATAAAATACTAGGCTCATCCAAGGTGTGGCCCAACAGGAGACATCTAATACACTTGGGCTTGGAGGCACAAGAGGCCCAACAAGTCCAAACCCTAACCCTAAGGTAGCCTTTATATATAGTTGGTTAACCTAAAGAGGTAAACATCTTCTAAGCTCTCTCTCAATTGCATATACTGCACACAGAGCACACACACCACCCCCCTTGGCTAAACGCTCCAGTATCATCGAACTACGTGGACTTTGATCCCTCTTCAGGGTACGTAGGCCCTAGATATCGCTCCTAGGTCAAGTCCCTGTACTTTGTGATCTCCGATCCTCTCGGGTATCTCATCTATGGATACTTGGGGGAGAGCTATTTGATCCTATATTTACATACTAGCCCACTTAGGGTTAGACACGTATGTTCTACAACAGAACACTTCTCAACTTGCATGTATATCTAAAATCAAAGTAATTATTATTCCCTCTCTAATATCTTAAATGTAAGAGCTAGATAACTGATTCATAGATGTTTAAAAACTATTTAAATTAGTTGTTCGTACAAAATATGTTAGTTTTCTCAAAATATCCCTTTTAATAATTTGTATGAGAAACTACTCCTTTGATCGGTTTTAAAACTCAATATGTGCAATTGATCATCAATGGGAAGAATCTAGGAAAAATTTATCAATTTGAAAAATAAAAAGTTGATGTTTTACATTTGGAACCATAACTAACAAATGTCATTTACTAATTCTTATATTTAAGATCACACAGAATATATTAAAAGTTGATGGAGAATCTACACAAAGCAGGAATGGTCAAAGACTCTAGTGAAAGGATTAGGTAAAGGCATGTGAAGGAATTTTGGCTCTGAGCCTAATGTGACTTTGGGCATAATTGTAGGGAGAGTGAGATATAATTTGTGAATTGTGAGGAGGTACAAGTCACTGAGTCACTTCCATGAAGAAGACAACCGACCAATCTGGAGGGACCCACCCTCCAAGATACCCACTGCCCAAGACTCTCTCATTTATCATAATCCATTAAATTACCATTTTTTTCATTCTTCATTCATTCATTCCCATAATTAAATTAAGTTAAATATTATCAATTTGACTCAAGTTTTTCAAATTTGGACGGCTCTAAGCTCTTCCCCCCACACAACGCGTTTTCAGGACAAGCTGCTCTTAATTAAATACAGACAATATTCTTGCTTCTATATTTTAATTTGGTGTAAGTTGCCAAGTTTAATTTTAATCCCACAATCTCTTTTTCACGTGTACTTCTCGCCAATTCTAGATGGGGAATTTCTGGGTTATTTTATTCCTAAAAATTTATTCCCCCCCCCCCTTTCTTTTTAAGCTATATATAGTATATGTGCATGCCCGTCTAAGGGCATTAAGTTATTTACTGTCTTAATTTAATAGTATGCATATGCATCCATAATGTAACTACACCTAGAAAATCATTTTAATGAATCTTTATTTAAAGACTATTCATTTCTTCTAAATGCTGCCTTATAATACGGATTAAAGTAGTGCTTGTTAACACTCCCTATGACCCCAACTATAGGACGGCTTGTAAAATGAATTTTTGGTCCATAATATAAATCATGTAGAGTTATTGATACCATTTTCCAATTTTAACTTATTTATTTTTCTTATATATTGGATGTCGAAAAAGAAAAGAGTTGTGAGACATTTAAATAGAGATAAAGTTGGGAAATTTTGTAATTTGTCAGATTAAATGGGTTTATATATATATATATATAGCCATTGGATTAAATGAGTTTTGATAATGTGATTGAAAGTTACTTGCTGCATGTGTATTTTAGATCAGAGTGAGGAATTGTTTAATATTCCCTAACTCAACTTGACGTGTAAAATACACGTACAAGTAGGAGCATAGATACGTGTCAACCTCGATTTACCCATATTCTAATTATAAAATTCCCCAAACACTGCCAATAATTATTAATCCACCATAAGGTCAACAATGATGACTTAGAAACGATGTCGAACCTCGAACTTATATGTTGGATCAAAATTCCATGTATGCTCCTGATCGAGGTAGTAGTGCTATTATTTAATTTCCAGTTTCAAATTTGGCGTTTTCTTTTCATTTTCTATTTCATAAAAATAAAAAATAAAACTAACAAATTAACACACGTGGTATGTGTGTACGTAAATATATTACTGTGTCTGTGTTTATAACTGTATATATGCTCAAGAATAAAAGTCTCCTAGGGTCTTTACCAAGAAAGAAAAAGGTTGCCTCTAGGGCTCACTCACCATACTAGGGATCTAGGAGTCTAAGTGTAGGATAAAGTTTGTTATGAAAGTTCAATTTTCTTTTTCAGACACTCAAAACGGTATCAAATGGGCTTTCAACTTCCTCTCTTTTTTCCCTCTTGAAATAGTACAAACAAACCTAAAAAGGATAATGGAATAAGCAAATGAGACCAATAATTGAGTGGTTGCAAAGGAAGTCTTTAGGAGAGTCAGAGCTAGATCACTTGCTTTTCTCTTTACTAATTCCTTTATTATTCCACTCTCATGGAGGATCTTTTATATATCTTTGATCACTATTATTCTTTCTCTAACCATAATATGACAGGTGGTTAGTTCTTCAGCAAAATCATTAATTAATAAGATTTTGCTGTCATTTTAATTTAATCTATTCATTCAGAGAAAGATAAACAAAATAGTACTCCCTTACTTGTTTATATAAAAGTTGGATAACTAATTTGTAGATATTAAAGAAATTAGTTACTTTAGTTATTTGTTAAAACATATAATGATTTCTTTGAAATATACCCTTGTAATCATTTCCATTTGATATCGCTTCATTCACAAAAATTGCTTTTAATATGAGCAATCAATAAGGATAGTTGGACAAAACAAATCAAGATATTATCTTTAAGACCAAGACAAACTCATTTACCAATAACTCCTATAATCAGGACCGTAGGGAGATCTGTAATACCCTAAAAATCACACTTAGGGTAAATATCAAAATTGGGAAATATACCTATTGAAAATAGGTGAATATGGGGTCTCAAACACATTGTATTGGGTTTACCATGTTGTTAAGGTAATCTCCCTAGAAATTAGAAAATTTGCAATTAGGTCCCTAGAAGTTTGGGAATTTGCAAATAGGTCCCTAAGCACATTGTGGGTTATAAATACCCTGTGAAAGCTATAAAAGAGGCAATTAAAAATCTATTTAAAATAGGGAAGGATATTGTCCCTAATTTAGGCAATTTATTAAGTTACAAACTTGGAGAAATTGTAGAAGAATACTCAAAAAGTAAGGAAATGACCGAAATACCCCCGTAAATGCTAAGATAATGCAGAGACATAAAAACAATGATGTCAATACAAAAGTTATGAGGTAATGGGGCATGCTAATTAAGAAAATTATCAACTATTGATAAGAAATTAATTAAGTAATATTGGGCTAATTACTTAAGCATAAGCAAAGAAAATTCAGAGATAATTATGTAAAGCTCAAAAATTAGTGATTTTTGTGTTAAAATTAGTAAAAACATGTTTACTAATTAATTGAAAATTTTGGAGAAAAATAGTTGAGTTTAGGTATTTTTTAGCATAAAAACAAGTATGGACCAATAGGAAGATTTTGTGAAAAGATTATATAAAATAATTATTAAATAATTATTTTATATAAATATTAATTAATAATAAAACGAAAACGAAAAATAAATAATAAGGATCAGAAGTTGTTGACCGAAAAATTGTGCAAAAATGAGGATAAGAATTCAACAAAAATATCATGATATTTCAATGCAACTTGTATTATTTTATATTATAATTAAATTGAGTGAATAGTGATTTAAAAATTAGGAAACGGATCCTATCTAGAGATATAGGAATGGGAATTCCAAAGTCAATGTAAAATATTGATCAGTGGGTTTTTACCTTTAAGTGACCTCTTCCGGAAGTTAATTCGAGTAGTTTGTGCATTTTCCTAATAAAACAAAATAGGGAAAAATGCATATAGGCATATTTTTGGAAATAAAGAAAATAAATTCTAACTCAATATCTAGGAATGAGTTTGAATTTATATGGACATATTTGGAATCAGTGAATTATTCCCAAGAGATTGGTGATTTCAGAAATGCGTTCTGAAACCTAGGACGCGTTCGGACACGTTTTCGAGAAACTTCAATGGACGGTTGGAACCCTGTCTAAAGTCAAAATTCAAGTTTAAATAGATATTATTGATGAGGAAGAGAAGGTCTTCAAAGTTGTAAATCCATAATTTTGAGATTTTTTAAATTACGCGAATCGGGCACCGATCGGAAATCCACCTGCATAGGGCATAAAGTAAGGTGATCACCATTTTTGGACCACTCCTTGCTGCCACATCAGCTGCTGCATGTCGACCAATAGAGGGAAAGGAGAGAGAAAACTTGTTCAAGAAGTTTTCTAAAATGAAAAGGGAAAATTACAACTTTGGACCCAAAATTTGAGAAGGGAAAATTACACCTTAGGACCCACTTTTTGCCTATATAAAGGCATGAGTTCCTCTTCATTTTCTCACCCCATTCTCAAGTGCAAAACCGATTCTTGAGAGAGAAAGAAGAGAGAGGAGCTCTGGAGAAGTTCTGCAGAAGTCTTCAACGGGTAAGTCTTTCGGGCTTTAGTTTTTAGTTCGAAAGATAGTAGAATTGTTAGATAGTTTTAGCAAGTAGGGAGTGAGATTCCTACTATTGTTTTTAGGCCTCATTGCATTGAAATATATGCCTGACGAGGTAGAAACATGGTAGGGATCGAGTCCCCGAAAGTCAAGTCTTCGTAGTTCTTTCACAAGTAGGTGTTATAATGCTAGAATAGCCTTTAAATTTTCAAGTATGATTGGGTATCATATGGGAGGGCTATTTTAGTCTTTATTTTCGAAAATCAAAATGGCGTCGAAGTTCGGCAAAATTTCGGGAAGAAAATTTGTCGAGTAACGATCTTTGGCGAAATTCCGCCAATTAGGGGTATAGGGGCAAAATGGTAATTTTTACCCAAAATGCCGATATAGTACCAAATCACTAATAAAAGTGATATTACTCTTATAGGACGTCGAAACTCGATTTGTTGTCGTTACATTTGTCCGACAGACGTTTATTGTTTTCTGTCAAACGACCGTTTTCCGTAAACGTGCGAATACGAATCAACGAAGGTACGTTCGCGTACTGGTAACCTTAACTCTGATGTTTATTGTATGCATGTGTGTATAATGCCTGTACTCTGATCGTACTGTTGTTCTGCCATGCCTATTGTCTGTACATCCAACTGTACAATTGTCTATCATCCGACTGTATGATTGTCTGTACATCCGATTGTACTATTGTTCTGTACATCTGATTGTACTATTGTTTGTACATCTGACTGTACTATTACCTGTACTCCGACTGTACTGTTGTCTTACATCTGACTGTATGACTATCCATTGTGCCTTAACCTTACATCCGACTGTATTGTTATGGCCGTGCATATCTGATTATGTACATTTCTCATTGTGATTTAACCTTACATCCGATCGTATTGTTATTGCCATACGTATCCGATTATGTATACCCTATGTCTGACCATAGTAAGTGTTGCCAAAATTCTATAAATGTCTGTCGTACATATATGGTGTATATAAACATGAGGTTAACCGTTACCTGGGGTTTGATGCATGGACCTCAGCTCTTAACTTAGCTTCAGGGTCGGGTGGACCGAGAATCGAGGAGAAGGACAAGCAGCACGCCTAGGAGTCCCAGCGGAAGACTTCTTTCTGTTATACTTTTGAATCACTCTTGTACCACTGTTTAAACAGCAAGACATACTACCACGGGTATTTTAATATATATATCAGTTACTCAATAGCTCCGGTGCACTACTCTGATCATTTTGAAATGATGTTTCAAGAAAAAAAAATTATACTGCTTGTGAAAAGTTGGGGTGTTACAAGATCTAACTCTTACAATCATGACAGGATGGAGTAATACGTCTCGCTTAACTATTTTTTTTAGGAATATTTAGAAAGATAATAATTTACTTTAAAATATTATTATCATTTATTGTGTTTTCTCCAAATTATTTTGTTTAACTTATAAACTAGTATACAATCTAATAATACATAACATATGGTATGATTAAGTAATTTATTTAGTTTCTTTAATCTCTCTAAAAAAAGTCAACTGAGTTTTATATTTAGGACTTGAGGGAGTAACAATTTTTTCTTCTTCTATTCTTTTCAATTTTCCTAATATAAAATTAAGAAAGATAAAAAAAAATACTTTTAAGGTAAGAAGAAGGAAAACGAACTATTTTGAGGCCAATGTGAATTAATCACACAAAAAAGTGATTACTTTTTGGCGGGAGCTGGTTTGCTTTTCGTATACGCAGTTGTAAATTGTAATTCAATTCTCTTTTTTTTTATTGGTCTATGGCTAATCATATCAATATTCTCTTCTTCTTCTTTGTTTTTTCAAAGAATGAAAATGCATGAACTTATCCCTCGCCAGTACTCGTGTTTGATTATGGCTCTTTCTTTCTTGGACATTGTCACATACAATAATAATGGTCGATCGTCTCAAACAAAGAGATGAGATTGAACGTGCACCTTGTCGGTCATTACGCGCCAATTATGTCTCCAAAAACTGTCCCCCACCTCTCTTTTATCAAAAAAGTTTTTTTAGTTAGCAGCATGTTTTGTATAGTGCATTTTTTATTTATTTGTGAATATATATTGATCAATATTAATTGTCACATCTCTACTGAAACATGTATTTAGGAGTAATATGTAGTAATAGCCCTTTCTTGAAGACATCTCGATCTTGACGTTAGTCTTTTGTTTTGCCCTTACATTTATGCTACAATATCAAACATATCTTGCTGATGTGAGTGGCGATTAAAGAGGATCCAATGCATATGCTATTAAATGCACTGATTACTTCTGATTATATTTGAGCCACTAATTATCTTTATATGTGTGTACTAATTATTTTGAAATAGAGATTAATTAAGGGGCAACTCAAGATAGTGTATACTAGTTACTTAGTTCTTGCAGATTAGTACTCTTATGACTCATTTAATTAGTGGATTTGTTCATGTGTTGATAGGTTAATTATAAGTATCAATACTAATTATTTTTCTTCTTTTTTCACCGTGAAAGAAAAATGAATGCTTGAATATGATTGTTTTCTCTGTTAAAGATAGAGAAGAGTGTTCATTCTCTTTTGTTTGAACCTATTTGAGGTAAAACCTATGATTAAAATGTATTAAGTACTTTTTTTTTCTGGTTTTGAATATGAATGAATTGATGAATAACTAACTCGCAGGTATAAAGATAAGTTATTGAAAAATTAGTTGAGCCTGTTAGTTTGGACACAGATGAAAATACTTTTTTAGGAATAATGTCCTCCATTTAAACCTATAGCCTTAATTTAATAATATCCTGTGAAAACATATATTATACTTTAATTAGTTAATTACTGTTGAAGATTCAAGTATTTGTTGCTAATATGAAGTTATTACATATAAAATAAAAATATAACTGTAGCTTCTACTAATTTTGCTGTATTTAAAACTTTATTTACTGCCTCAGCAAGTGTAAATATATAATTGAATTCCCAGTACGTACGTCTTTTTGCTGCAATGCTTCTATATATATAGTACCATCAAGTTCCCTAAAAACATGGAAACTGTCTGTACAAGCATCTAGCGTACAAGAGTTGGACTTAAACTGACATAGAGAATCTCCGTTCCGATCTTACTCACATATATAATTACTTTAGGAAAAAGGTAAAATATGACTGTTAGAAATCCATACCTCTCCCTCTAGTTCTCTGCTGATTAATTACAACAGATACTGTTTGTCCTTTTTCTCTGGTTTTTTTTGTTTCTCAATATTATTGCACCATTATGGTGTGTACCTAATCTCCTTATCAGCATTATAAGTCACCCCCCCCCCCCTCTCTCTCTTTCACACACACACACGCATTTACTTTAGTTACACTTAATGTGTTTGGTAAACTTAGTTTCCTCCAATGGATTACTCTGGATATAACTACTTTCCGTAAATTCCACAGTTCTAGTAAGACTTCAGGGAAGAAGAAGCAAGCTATCACATTTGTTAGTTATAGCAAGCTACCACCAATTTATTATATATAGCTTAGTGTCTTGTTAATATAATCTTTAGTTAACTTACTTTCTACAGTTTCACATTAACTTAGTGTTCAATTTATACTACCTCTAGTTTTTAATATAACATTCAATTAACTTTTTTAGAAAGATTAAAGAAACTCAATAAATTACTTTAATGTATTTATATTTATCATTTGTATATCAAACTAATATTTATGACTTATAAACTAATATATAATCTAATAATATACAACATATACTACGATTAAATTACTTATTTAACTTTCTTAATCTCTCCAAAAAAAAATTAATTGGGTCTTATATTAAGGACCAAAGGAAATATTATATATTGCATTAAGAGAGATGTTAGCAATGATTACTACAGCAGATAACTCAGTTAATTTCCATATATGTGGTAATCCACAACTTTTTTTCTTTTTACCTAAAATGGTCGCATTATGACCAAAATTAGTTTAAAGTTTTGAAAACTTCCTGTTCATCGCCACGCCCAAAGTCTTGATTTTTAACCGTTGCTCCTTTCCCACAATAATGTACTGTTAAAATACTTTATTGGCATTTTTTCTTCACACTTTGTTGAACCTTTTGGAAGGCGTAAAGATACCTTTCTTTCTTGAGGGAAATGCTTGAAACTATTAGGCTATCAGTCCTTTCACTATTCTCTAAGCTGTTCCTTTTTCAAATCAATGTCATGTCCACGCAAATTTAATTTCCTTTCATTGATCAGCTTATTTACTTTTCTTCCTGTTTGTTTGGGGGAAGAGACAGGGATGGGAGATCTATCTAGAGAGGTGAGTTTTAAGACTAAAGCTTAATATAGTTTGTGTATAGATAGATAGACAGATATATGTTAATTCAAGTAATTTGCTAAGTTGAAATTATAAGTCGTCATATAATATTCACTCTCTATATATGTATATATCCAATTATATTATATTAATTTTCACGTGAGGAATGAAGCAAATTGTGTTTCACATGTGGAAATTTTAAATACTTCAACCATTAAGAGTCGAAAATAAAATTATCTCTATTATTATCATCGTCGCCATGACTTATTTTATAATATTAAAAATTATGACTGACTAATCAGTCACTATTTGAATAATTTAGAGCAACCATCTTCTGAAAATTATTAGTCTCTGCCTCTCTGGCGGTTCACCCACTAATATCATACCTAAAATCTTATGATTTTTCCCATCTTGTGATGAATGTTGACATTACAACCCTATCAGAAACGCGTAGTAACATCCGGACACACTAAACTCATCAGAGAGATTAATAATTAGCGTCGTACGGCATACTATTGGAGATATTTTCTTCTTCTCTCTGGAAGAAATTAATAAAATATTGTGAAGAGAGTGAAAAAGAGGTGCAAGAAATGGACATTTCCATATATATATTGAAAGAGAGAAGCAAAAGAGAAAAAAACACAATCCTGTAGCTAATCCAAGTTGTTCACAAATACGTGTCATCCATAATATTGACTTGTGGTTCAACGTAATTAAAGCAAAGCTAGGGCATTATGCAGCATTAGTTGTCTCACATTAATAGAAGTCGTTAGAAATTCTTGAATGATGAGAGACTAATTGTTTGTTGTTAGGTGACATGTAAACGTGCCCAGATATATAATGATAGCTCCTCTTTAGATTCCACTGTGCATCCATGATTATATGCCTTTCTAGTAACTGCAGAAAGTTAGGGTTTTTCCTCTTCTCTTCTCTTTTCCTCCCCCAATTCCATTCTCATTGATTCATATTATCTCACAAAAATACATCTAATTTTAGTTTCTTATCCATTATGCCTCTCTTAATATAATTAGGATTGTTTTCAACTTTTTGTTCTCCCAACCCAATTAAGTTCTTGGTGAGTGATTTGGGTTATATTAGTAGCTGCAACATATACCTGCTAGCTAGTTGCTGATAAAACATTTGTGAACTACTTTAATATGAAAGTTATAATTAGGGCAACATTAATTAAGTATATATATTTTGCTGATGAACAGTGGGAGTACAGTGTATAGTATGACTAAAAGTACAGTAAATTTTCCCCAAAAAGCTCAGATTTTGTTTTTGCTATAATCCTTCAGCCAATGGAAAGAGTTCACACAGTTGAACTTGTAATCTCCCGCTTAAAAAGACTTATGGAGGTGTTTATTAGTGTCATTAGCCAGAAGGACCCGATAGAAAACTTGGATTAAAACGAACATGAATGGGGTAATAATCTTACTTGAATATGCCTTACCGACTAGCTATAGTGAGAGAGGAAGACGGGGAAGATAAAAGTTAAATTAAGTTTGTCGTTTATTGAATATGATGAGAGGTTTGTTTAGTGTGTGGTTTTATTAATGGATATATATATATATATATATATATATCACAAAAATAAGTGCTGATTTTATTCGTCTGTCCTGTGAGAATACTTTGTGAAGCTGGGTAAGGTGATGAGATAGGACACATAAAAATAACCCCACAAAAGGGTTTTGTCCTTTATTGGTGATTTGAGATCTTTTTTAGGCACTGATTGGATTCTCTCTCTCTCTCTCTCTCAATCAATTCTTTTTTTTTTTTGCCTATCTCATGAATTTTATATATATATATATATGAAGATGATCATAATGAGCATATATAGCACCAGGCCCTCGCGCTCTCTCCCAACTTTTTTCATTCAATCTCTTTTTATTTGGCTTTTTGCTCCCCCACCATACTTATATCATCAATAAAGTTTGCATTTTTTTATAAGTACTCGTATCATGATTCATCACCCCCTTTCTCTTCCCTTTCAAGTCTTTAAATTTATATTCACTTTTTCCCATCTTTACTACTAGAGAGGATGATGATCAGTTCCATCATCACCAATATTTTGCTTAAAAACGTTTGTTTTAATTACCTACAAGATCCAATCACTGGTTTCAGTTTTATGAGATGCTACATTACATGTGAAGGAATATATAATCAATCTTCAATTCTTCCTCTCTAAAAAGAATTCAATCGCAGCTAACAAGTTTTTTTTCCCGGCAAAATACATATATGATTATATCCAGCCCTCAATTAAGCTTCACAAGCATTAGCAAGGCACAAAATCTAACTTCAACAATTGGTAAGCAAAACTCTCCCAAATTGTTCAATCTTTTAATTAATAACAAAACTAATCAATATTGAAAGATAATGGGATCATACGAGAGCTAGTGCAAAATATATAGCTGGACTCAAAATTAGTACCACAACAACAAGTCTTATCTCCCTTAGTGGAGTCAGCTACAGATCGTACGAGATCATTATATTCCATTAACAACTAAATCTTTGAATAAATTATTAACCAAAAGGTCTCATTCAATAACCTTATTAAATATTCTCTTCGGTCTTTATCTACCTACCCCTCTTCAAAGGATCCTTCATACTAATTAATGATCCGTTTGCACTCAGGAGTCATCCTAGCTATAACCCCTCTTCACTAGAATGAGTACAAATTACAAAACTTCACATGATCGATTTATGAACTGTTTGCACTTAGGAGGAAAAAACTTAATTTAACAGAAGCCAGAACAAATTAAAAGAAAATTTGGTGCATCTTACTATAAGCTATATATGCAAGCAAATATTTTTTTTTGAAGTGCATGCACTGTTGATTACATTTCTCTTGTCTTGTTCTAAAACAAACATAAATGACACATTTTAGAATATAGTCACGAGTTCATTCTAAAGTCTAATTATTAAATGGTACTCCTCCGATAATTAATATAAGGTATATTTGAGAAGTTAATATTGGCCCTAAATATGAGACATAATTTTTATATTTGTTAATAATATTTTCCTAATTTATTCCTATTAATGCTCCATCAACAACAATCAAGGAATAGTAGGCATAAGGGAATTAAGGAAGATTGTTATGGTGTTTTAGAAAATACATATCATATTAACTAACTTCCTTAATCTAATCAAATTAGGTAAATATATTTTATATTAAGGTCGGAGGGAGGGAGTATATGACAAAATATATACTCCAAAATCTTAAGAATAATGGAGCTACTAAATCAACGCTCGTGACAGAAAATTGAAGACTATAACTTATTAAAGATGATCCAGAATGATCTGAATGCAATAAAAGACATATTTGAACGCAGAAAATAATCTTTGGAATAATTAAAGAAGCAAGTTGGCTGTGGGTAAGAAATAAACAGAAAACGATGAACACATTGGCTGCACAATTCTGTCATGTTCATGCATGTAATACCCTAAATTTACTGCAAAATTTTGTCTTCATTTGGAAAATTATTTTTGTGCAGGCTTATCGTCTTTGTATATATTGGCCCACTCGCTTCTTCTTCTTCATCTTTCCCCCACATTTTTTGTAATTAACTCAACACATCATTAAAGTTAATAATATGTTATTTTCGTGGACTAGTACATGATTTGAAATTAACAATATTATATTGTAGCTGCAAATATATTCGAATCATTTCAGGGTTTGATGCGTTACTTAATATTCACGACAACTTGAGTTTCATCACCAATTGATTTGGATCCTTTAATTTATCACTAACATTTTTTTATCAACCAAATTAATTATGTTAATGTTATATTTAATTAATTCATTAACATTGGATCTTTATACACTTTTTGATTGCATATGTGCTTTATCAGTGTTAATTCAAATTAAAAACCCAAATGAGACACTTTTTTGTTTTATAAAACATAATAGTCTATGATGAGTTGCACCCATGACATTATGATTTTTTTAATTATAGTCCATTTAATATTAATTAATATAAGTAAGTTAATTGATTCTGAATTTAAAATTAACATTTTTTTACCAACAAATTGTTGGTTGAGATTGTAAGTGATCTCACCTCGTAAGGATGAGAATGCAAGTTCGAATCCCAAGAAGCTTACTTATTAGGAGAGATAAAATCCCTTTACGCTTCAAGTCTAGAGAGGGAAAACCCTTCATCAAATAAAAAAAAAATTAAGGTTGTTATGAGTAAACAATGGGAGAGAAAAATTATTTGAAAATTTAATGTACAATCCCTCAAACTTAAGATTTTTTTATGACGACGCCTCAAACTCATGGTTATGAAACCTGGACTGGACTAGATGGTTAAGACCGTGAAACCGGGGTTACCCCCTTGAACCGGAGCTTACCCGGTCAACTCGGGGTGACCCAAACAACACTACAAAAAAAAGGTCAATTCGTTGCAATTAATTTGTAGCGGTCAGAATAAACCAATGCAAATATGTGAATTTGTAGCAGTTTATACTGAAACCGCTATAAATATGCAACGGTATGACTCGCGCCAAGTGGCGTGCTGGTTCATGAACAACATTTGTAGCGATTATCACAAACTAATCGCTACAAAATATGGTGTCAAATTTGTAGGGTTTATATACACAAACCGCCACAAATGTGGCGCCAAATGGCGCGCCATTATTGGTTGTTTATTTGTAGTGTTTTATAAAATAAAATAAAAAAAACCCCGTTACAGAATGCCAAGATTCTGAACTTTTGTAGCAACTATAGAAAATTGCTACAAATTTTCACGACGCATGAGGTAGAGTTTCTTTAATTGTAGCGGTTGGGGTAGCGGTGAACATTTTGTAGCGATTTTTTTAGTTAAACCGCTACAAATGTGAAGTCCTTAAACATGTCGCCAAATAGAAGTTATACAAAAAAAAAAATTATTTAAAAAAAATATATATTGATATTTGTAGCGGTTATTTAGCTAAACCGCTACAAAGTGTATAATATTGAAATTTGAATATTTTGTATTCCGCCAACGATGATGAAGTTTGTAGCAGTTTTAGTAGATAAACCGCTACAAAGTGTATAGTTTTGAAATTTGAATATTTCAAATCCCACCAACATTCATTACTTTGGAGTGGTTTTTAATATAACCGCTACAAAATTTGATATTTTAAAATTTATTTCTTTTAAAAAAACCAATGAATTTTTGTAGCGGTTACAAAAGTGAAACTGCTACAACAACTGTCACATAAACCGCTACAAAGTGTGTAATATTGAAATTTGAATATTTCGTATCCCGACAATGATCATGAAGTTGGTAGCATTTTTAATAGATAAACTACTACAACACGTGTAATTTTGAAGTTTGAGTATTTCAAATCCCACTAACGTTCATTAATTTGTAACGATTTTTAGTATAACTGCTACAAAATATGAAACTTTGAATTTTTTTTTTAAAAATACCAATAAATTTTTGTAGTGGTTTTGTAACTATTACAAACGTTAAACCGCTACAAAATTCGTTACATCAACCACTGCAAAAGTTATTTTCCCCCCATTTTGCGAGGGAACAATGTTTCCCTCGCAAAATGGTGGATTTTGCGAGGGAAAATTGGTTCCCTCGCAAATTGGCCCCATTTTGCAAGGGAACAATGTTTCACTCGCAAAAATCACTATTTTGCGAGGGAAAAAATGTCCCTCGCAAATTCTGTCGCAAATATTGCATTTTCTAGTAGTTTTGTTGGAATATAGTGTATGATGTGAATCATAATGGTTATGTACCACCTACTTTGTGATACATTCAAATGAATTACTAAATAATTGCTGATGATACCGTAGAGTGTTTTCTTGGAGGATTTTTAAAGCGACACATACTAATTATTGAATGGGTGAATTGAAATGACTTGTAGAGTGGTTAGGAAAAGAACGAACTTAGGAAGTTGTGTCTTTAAGTATGAATAATATTCGTAGAGATATGGACGAGTATGATAACTAAACTATAAGAATGACATTTGAATGACCTTATATATGAAGAGTGTTTTAGTACATGTTATTTGCAACACTATTATTTATATTTTGTTTTCTCTCTATGTAAAACTCTTTATGCTTGATTGTTATTATATATATATATTTTTATGGTATACAGTTGGTTTTTAATATTTTTTTAAAAAATTTTAAAATAAAATTCAAAACAGAATTAAAACAAAATAATGAAATTTGCGACGGAATTGGACTCTGTCGCAAAATCAAATAAAATTAAAAAAAAAACAAATTCTAAAAAATATATTTTTTTAAAAAAAATTAAAAAACAATTTTTAAAAAAAAAATATTGCGACGACTTTAAAATCCTTCGCAAATGGATGAAGTTGCGACGGATTTTAATTCGTCGCAATTGTGACGGATATAGAATCCGTCGCAAAATTTCGAATTTGCGACGGAAATTTTGAAATCCGTCGCAATTGCGACGGATTTCTCATTTTGCGACGGAAAACCCCTTTTTTGCGACGGATTTTTTCCGCCGCAAAAATAGTTTTTTTTTTTTTTAGTAATTACAATATTGATACTAATTTTTTTTCTTATTCAAAACTTTAAGGATATTTCCTCAACATTCCTTCTATCGTCATTAACATTCTTTCCATAATCAAATATCATCTAGGGGACAACATTATTTTTTGCTTAGAGGTGGACAATAAGTCCTTATAACATTCTCAGTATTATACTTTCATTATATTTATAGGGTTAAGGTGTAGATTTGCCAACTAACTATTACCCGAGAAGCATCTGGCACAAAAAACAATTGAGGGTATCAAAATTACCAATCAACAATTAAAAATTGAAAAAAAGTACCAAATAACTATTAAAAAAAACAACTATCACAATTATGTTAAAATATGAGGCACTGGCGTAGGACGGTGGCAGAGACGCTGGAGAAAAGAGCGGTTAAGCCTTCTTGTTGGATAAGGCAAACACCAACAGAGATGTGACCCATGCGAGCAGCATTGTGGCAGCGGCGGTTGCTGTTTGTGGCATCAGAGGGATGGAATCAGGGTGCAAGGCGCGTGCCGGTCAAAAGCTGTGGACTGCTGGATGAGTTCAAGAGGGTGAGTGGAACACCCAGCAACAATAGAAGCTTTGGAGACGCCGACGTCGTCAACACTGTGACAATCAATGGAAGACGGATACACCAAGACCACGGGGTAATAATTCGTTGGTGAATCTGCACCAAATTGTGTTTTTTTTTTCACTTTTTAATTGTTGATTGTTAATTTTAGTACCCTCAATTGTTTTTTGTGCCAGATGCTCCTCGGGTAATGGCTTGTTGGCAAATCAGCACCTTAACCCATATTTATACTTATCTAACTTAAGTTAATCATTTTTAAAAAAGGTTAACTATTATCATTTAATTTGTCACTTAAATAATAAAATATTCAATATAATATTGTAACAATGGACTCAAATTATGGTTTTGTTTTCTTCTTTTTTCACTTTTGCAATATTTTGTAGCGGTTTTAAAACTGCTACAAATTTTAATTCAAATTCGGCTCAAATATTTGGCGTATTTTATGAAATTTTATCCAATATTTATAGTAGTTTTACAATTGTTACAAAATTTTGGCGCCAGTTTTTTTGAAATCCGTCATCTTGATTGCATCGTGTAGCGATAACTTAAAACCACTACCAATAGAGTAGCGGTTTTTAAAAAATCACTATACAAAACATCTTGCAACGGTGTATTTTGTAACAATTCTTTGAACCACTACTATTGTTACAAATGCACAATTTTAACCGCTACAAAACGTCAGTTTTCTTTAGTGCAAAACCCGACGTAACCTGCCGAATTGACCGACTCTTTTTTTTTTTCCTCCCCAAAATGACGAAATGATGTTATTTCATACGTGATTTTTTTTTTATTTAGGCTAAAATGGTAAAAAAAAAAATGCTACAGCCAAAAACAAAAATGGAAAGACAAAAAGTAACTTTTTCTCCAAAGGAAATCAAAAATCAAAATTTCAGCCAGAGACATGATCGCTTGCTCTGCTCTGCTCCGCTCCCTCCATAGGGCCAAGCTTCAGGTGCTCGGTTGAGCTCTAATTGTCGTCCTCGTGGGTTAAAGGTCAAAGCTTTTGGTTCTTCTTCACCTCTCGTCCCCTTTTGTCGCTAGTCTAGAGGCGTTTTCGCCATTCGTTACCGCTCGTTGTGGGTAAATTGTGCAAGATGAAGCTTTAGGTCTTCAAGCTCGGTCTTTGTAGCATTTTCCTTCGATATTTTAGTTTGATTTATGGATTCCTTAATCTCTATTTGTATTTTATGCTTTCATTTGGTTTATGTATTTCAGTTTCCGTTCGTCGTGGCTTGCTATTGCTCTGTTTCATGCACTTTAAGGAGAGATTTGGTCAAAATTTCTTCTATATGAACTTTCTCTTCAAGCAGAGGTTCTGCATGTTTCACGCATTAATGCATTATTCATTTATTCTTGAAGCCTTCTACATATGGAAGGTTGTTGCTTTATCCTTGCTATATTTATTTCAACATTGTGGATGCATTCATATCCTCTTGGCCTTTGTATTTTATTTAACTTTTAATTAAGATCCTTAGGTAATGAAGCTAAAACTAGTATTATTGGTTGTCTGAAATCATATAATTAACAACACTGGTAGTGGTTGGTTGCTGTGTCTGACCTCCTTTATTTTGTAGGTCATCAGATCATTTGTTGTATCCTAAACCCAAGGATATGCATGGATTCATGAATATTGTTTCTGTCTAACGCTGGAAATTTATTATTTATCTCTTGTTGTCAGCTCGGTTTAACCCTGTTTGATTGTGCTCTTTAATTCATTTTGCTTCAAAATGGTTGTGGCTTGCTATTTGTCTGTTTTTCACTTTTTTGACGTTTGGATGTTATTATATTGTTCTATTCTTCAATGTAGCTCTGATTATTAATCATACGCTTTTGGCTTGGTGTCTATCGTGGCGCTTTTGGTGTAATACCCTGAAAATCTCACTTATGATAAGTATCATAATTTAGTAGATAATACCTATTAGAAATAGGTGAATATGTGGATGGTCTCAAAACTTGTGGTATTTATCTTATTATCATAAGGTAATTTCACTTGAAATTAGAAGGTATAAAGTGCCAAAAAGCCCTAAATACACTTATGGGTCATAAAATCATAAAATACCCTGAGAATATTATGATAAATCCTAGGAGGCAATTAAATATTTATTAAAAATTAGAAAGTATGTCGTCTCTAATTTAGGTAATTTATGGGATTATTTTCCTTGGAAAATAATGAGGCAAAATTTAATATTATTTTGGGGAACATAAGTTGCCCCGTGATTTTTAAAATAATACATGGTGCATAAATTACCAATGTCAGTGCAATAGTTGTGAGAAAACAATTAATCTAATTTAAGAAAATGGTCAACAATTAGTAAGTGATTAAATAAATAATTAATTGCTAATTGTTTAAGCATGAACAAAGGTAATATCCAAAGTTAATTATATACAACCCCTAATTGGAGATTAGTGACCAATGAAGGATTAAAATTAGCATGAGAATAATTACTAAATAATTAAGCATGATTAAGAAAAATATAAGAAGAATTATATGAAATCCCTAAAGCCTAATTAACCAACATAGGATTAACCAATGGGATAATTAGCTAATTAGATAATTAAGGCATAAATTAAGTAATTAAAAACAAGTATTGAAAAGTCAAATTGGGAGGGGAAACTGAATTGATGTGTGTGTGAATGTGAACATGGATGTCAAGTTGGCAAGTGGATGAAATAGAAGAGATATTTGTGATATTTGTTGAAAAATAAAATAGGGTAAATGAGAACCGATAGAAATTAAATCCTATCTTGAAATCCTTGAACTAGGTTTCTAACATCAGGACTTTTTATGAACAAGTGAATTTTTGTCCCGAAGTTGGTGTTACCCGTTGTCATTTCGGTAACCGACGGCGTTTATCCTAAAATGGTTAACAGGCTAGGAAATACCCTTAATGGGACCATAATTTTTGTTAACCCAAATATTTCTCAAGAGGAAGCTTAGACCTTCAAGGTTATGCTAAGGAATATTTGAGATTATTTAAGATTACACGATTAGAACACCGAACAGGGGATTTTATCAGTTAAATCCATAAAGCAAGGGAGTGACATCATGGGGATGACATCATTTTTTTGAGGAATGATGCTAGGGAGGTCGGCCAAGGGGAGTGTGGGGTGAGGATTTGATTTCCCAAAAACCCTAGATCCAAGGGCTAGAATTGAAGGAGAAAATGTGTGAATAGTTGCAATCTTTTTCTATAAATAGGCCTCCATATTCACTTCATTTCTCACACCAAATTGCTTGAGCATTTCGAAATATAGAGAGAAGGTAGAGAGAAGGAGGAGCTCTTGTGAAGAAGTAGCAAAGCTCTGGGTAATTTCTTCGGTCCCTAGTTTTAAGTTCTAGTATTTCATTCGGTAGTTTTAGTATAGATGTTAGTTTGATCTTTAATCTTCCAAGTATGATGTTGATATCATGTTTTAAGGTTAAATATGGTATTTATTTCGAAAATATGATGGAGAAAGAGATATGGCAAAATTTTGGAAGATTAGAGTCAAAATAGCGAAGCTTTGGCGAAATTTCGTTAGATAGCGAAGTCAGGGGTAAAATAGTCATTTGTGACTAAAATATCAGTTTGGATATTGTTTATGAGTTAATGGATATGGTATTACCCTTTAGGATATCCGGGAGGTCCGGAGTCGGGTTCAAAGGGCTGGACGTTTGGTCATTACACGATGAGAGGTACGTTCGCGACGTACTGTAACACTGTTTCTAATGCTTATGTTATGCTTAAAGCCGAGAAATCGGGCCGAGCCCATCGGACCGGCCCGTTTAGGCCCTGGCCCGTCAAGGGCTGAACTTGAAAAATGGACGAGATATTTGAAATTGGCCCTGTAGGGCCAGCCCTGGAGGGCCTCGGGCTTAAACGGGCAGGCCCTGGAGGGCTTCGGGCCAGCCCTGTAGGCCTTTTTCACTGTAGCTTTTTCTTTTTTTCTTTTTTTAATTTATATATATTTTGTATTTTTTATAGAGTTATTTATCCATTTAACTACAAATACATAATAATTATACTCTAATTTTATGATTTGGTTTATTATTTGTTGCAAATAAATTTACACATATGTTTAACAAATTAAATTATTTGTTACAATAATAGTCATCGTACTATGTCGCTTAGTGGTATGTTTCTTATGTTTTATGTGAGTTATTTGTGAATATAGTTTGCTTTTGATTATAAATTAGTGATTGTGCTTATTTGTTGGATGATTCGTTGTGTAATTTACTAATTATATTTCTTTAAAAAAACAGAGGAAAATTAATTAAAATTTTGAATAGTAATTTCTGGCCCTGGCCCTAGTGCCCTCGGGCCGGGCCTTGAAAAACAGATATTTTTCTTACCTCAGGCCCTGGAGGGCCGGCCCTGGCCCTTCACGGGCCGGCCCTGATTCCCAGCTCTAGTTATGCTGGTATATGTTGTGGATACTTTCATAAAGCCATGAACGGGACTCTGTCCTGGACATGCACTGTAACTAGGGAACCGTATCTAGATCACTAAATACAGCTTTACACGGGTTATAGTCATAATGATGCCGTTATGTTTTCCTAGCGCTGAGGACACGACCGTACATCATGGCACGATTGTTGCAGACAGGGATAACTTTACATGTTAGTGTAGTTGTTATCAAATGATCATACGACGTACTGGCTTGATCATTGATGTGATGTTAGAAATATCTGTTATTCATATATTATTACATAAGCATGAGGTTAACCGTTACCTGAGGTCCAATGTGCATTGGACCTCAGTCTTAAATGATAGTACAGGTAAGGACCAGGAACAGAGAAGGCACCGGTAGACGGAGTCTTAAAAAGGAGCCAAGGGGAAAAGTCGTAATAATGCACCAAGGGTCGAGACAAGATCCAGAAGAAGTTATCAGAGCCTATTGTCAGGCATGGTTCTAATAAAGTTATTTCGAATAGTTTGGTGCCGAAGGCAAGGCTAGTCTATGTGGGTCAGCCAATCAGTCGCCGTGAACTCGGTGAGGCTCCCATGATAGACACTTACCTGGCCATTCTGTTTGGTTAACGGAGTTAGGTTCATTGCCCCAAGTCTAGTCAATGCTTGGTCTAGGTTGTATAGTTACTTTTTGAGAAATGTAATTGTACAAAGCTCTGTATATTGTATCACATGAATATTCCTTCGGGAAATTTTTAATATACCAGCATACGCTTGGCATCATCATATGTTGGGGTATTTTATACCAGCTACTCGTTGTAACACCCCGACTTTTCTAAAGCAGTATAATTTTTTTTTTAAAACATCATTTCAAAATGATCAGAGTAGTGCACCGGAGCTATTGAGTAATTGATATATATATTAAAATACCCATGGTAGCATGTCTTGCTGTTTAAACAGCGATACAGAAGTGTTTCAAAAGAAATGACAGAAAGAAGTCTTCAGCCGCGACTCCTAGGCGTGCTGCTTGTCCTTCTCCTCGATCCTTGGTCCACCCGACCCTGAAGCTAAGTTAAGAGCTGGAGTCCATGCATCGAACCCGGAGTAACTGTTAACCTCATGTTTATATACACCATATATGTACGACAGACATTTATAGAATTTTGGCAACACTTACTATGGTCAGACATAGGGTATACATAATTGGATACGTATGGCAATAACAATACAGTCGGATGTAAGGTTAAATCACAATGAGAAATGTACATAATCAGATATGTACGGCCATAACAATACAGTCGGATGTAAGGTTAAGGCACAACGGATAGTCATACAGTCAGATGTAAGACATGACAGAGAATAATACAGTCGGATGTATAACAACAGTACAGTCGGATGTACAGACAATAGTACAATCGGAGTACAGACAATAGTACAATCAAAGTACAGGCATGACAGAACAACAGTACAGTCAGAGTACAGGCATGACAGACAATTGGCATGACAGAACAACAGTACAGTCGGAGTACAGACAATATACACACATGCATACAATAAACATCAGAGTTAAGGTTACCAGTACGCGAACGTACCTTCGTTGACGGATTACGGTATTTCTAGCACGTTTTACGGAAAATCGTGAAATCTCCAACAACGGCTCGTCGGGCAGCGTAACGGCAACAAATTAGGATTTCTGACGTCCTATAAGAGTAATATCACTTTCATTAGTGATTTGACATTACGACTGGCATTTTAGGTAAAAATTACCATTTTGCCCTTCTACCCCTAATTGGCGGAATTTCGCCAGCACTTCGTTACTCTGACAAATTTTCTTCCCGAAATTTTGCCAGAACTTCGACGCCATTTTGATTTTTGAAAATAAAGACTAAAATATCCCTCCCATATGATACCCAATCATACTTGAAAATTTAAAGGCTATTCTAGCATTACTACCCCTAATTTTGAAAGAACTACGAATACTTAAAGCTCGGTACCAGAAAACTTACACAGAGCTTCGCTTGAATTCCCGGACTCCTCCTTCTCTCTACCCTCTCTCTAGATTCGGCCAAGGAGCTCTTGAAATGGATGTGAGAATTCAAGAGGGGTAGCTCCCTATTTATAGAAAATTCTAGGGACATAGATGGCATTTTCCAAATTGTTTATATCCATGGAAATTCAAACCTAAAATGGTGTTTAAACCTTCACCATGGAACATGCTGGTCAACATGCATGGCTGACTTGGCAGCAAATGATTTGTCCAAAGTGATGAATCAAAGTTGCTTTATGCCCGCACCGATAGAATTTCCCCGATCGGTCCCCGTTTCGCGTAATCTTGGAAAATCTCAAAATTCTGGATTTACAACTTTGAATACCTTCTCTTCCTCATCAATAATATCTATTTAAACTTGAATTTTGACTTTAGACAGGGTTCCAACTGTCCGGCTGAAGTTTCTCGAAAAACATGTCCGAACACGTCCGGTTTCAGAACGCATTTCTGAAATCACCAATCTCTTGGAAATAATTCACTGATTCCAAATATGTCCATATAAATTCAAACTCATTCCTAGATATTGAGTTAGAATTTATTTTCTTTATTTCCAAAAATATGCCTATATGCATTTTTCCCTATTTTGTTTTATTAGGAAATGCACAAACGACTTCAGAATTTATTTCTGTAAGAGGTCACTTGAAGGTAAAAACTCACTGATCAATATTTTACCTTGACCTTGGAATTCCTATTCCTAGATCTCTAGATAGGATCCGTTTCCTAATTCTTAAATCACTATTCACTCAATTTAATTATAATATAAAATAATACAAGTTGCAAACTTAATATCTAGATATTCTTTGCCAATTCTTATCTTCAATTTTTGTCAAATAATTCGGTCAAGCCTTCTGCACCTTTTTTTTTTAATTTTCGTTTTATATTTTATTAATAATTAATTAATATTATATAAAATAATTATTTTTATATAATTTTTACAAAATTTCCCTATTGGTCCATACTTGATTTTAGGCTCAAAAATACCTAAACTCAACTATTTTTCTCCAAAATTTCCAATTAATTAGTAAACATGTTTTTACTAATTTTAAAACAAAAATCACTAATTTTTGAGCTTTACATAATTATCTCTCGAATTTTCTTTGCTTATGCTTAAGTAATTAGCCCAATATTACTTAATTACTTTCTTATCAATAGTTGATAATTTTCTTAATTATCACACCTCATTACCTCATGACTTTTACACTCGACACATTTGTTTCCATGTGTTACGTATTATCTTAGCATCTACGGGGTATTACGGTCATTTCAATACTTTTGGGTATTCTTCTACAATTTCTCCAAGTTTGTAACTTAATAAATTACCTAAATTAGGGACAATATCCTTCCCTATTTCAAATAGATTTTTACTTGCTTCTTTTATAGCTTTCACAGGGTATTTATAACCCATAATGTGCTTAGGGACCTATTTGCAAATTCCCAAACTTCTAGGGACCTAATTGCAAATTTTCTAATTTCTAGGGAGATTACCCTAAAAACATGGTAAACTCATTACAAGGTGTTCGTGACCTCATATTCACCTATTTTCAAGAGAAGTTACCCTAAGTCAGATTTGAGGGTATTACACTCGTCATTGTCCATTTGTTAGTACATTGCTCTCCGTTTCCGCAGTACTCTGATGTAGCACCTTAAATTCTGTTGAATTTTTCTAAAACCAAGTGTCATCCAACACAATTTGTAGTATGAAATTTGGGATGTTACATTTGGCTTGGTGTCTATTGTTGAAAGGGTGTTTTTTGTTTTCTTTGTGGTTTGTTAATGGAGGCCCAAAATAAAGGAACTGATAATACTTCCATCCTCAATCCTGAGTCCAGCAATCGCATCTTAACAATAGTGAACCCCAACCACAGACATCAGGGAGTGTAAAAAATATATATCCTTCTTGGAAATATGATTTTGTAAAGAAATAGGGGAAAGTAAATGTGTTTACATGTCTTTTATGTACTTTAAGTTACAGGGGAGGTGGGATAAATAGGTTGAAGCAGCATTTGGCTAGTGTGAGTGGTCAAGTAAGTTCTTGTAAAAAAGTCTCACATGATATACGAGCTAGAATGAAATAATCTTTGGTAGAAGATTCAAAGGAAAAACCTTATTGCTGATGATAATGTAAATGAAGCTAGAAAAGTTGAAGTTAGAGAAATTGAAGAACTAATTGCTTCAAAGAAAAAAGGCTCACATTATTTGCACCGCTAGGACAACTCCTGGTGCCCAACCAAGCATTAAGAGTGCATGGACAAGTTAAGAAGCATAATATAATGCAAAAATGACTTTTTCTCATTGAGCTTATGTGAATTGTATTCCATTTCATGCAATGACTAGTCCCTTATTTCAAAAAGCTATTGATAGTGCTACTGCAATTGGTCTTGGGTTAAGGTCCCTAGTTTCATAAGTGTATGGGAGATTGTAAAAAAGAATGTCAGCTACAAATTGATAGACATCGAGCTAAATGGAAGGAAAACGGTTGCACACTCATGGCTGATGGTTGGACTGATATTAGACAACGAACTTTGATTAATTTCTTAATCTATTCAATACATGACATGGTATTTGTGAAATCAATTGATGCCTTAGATTTCGTTAAAGATGCCAAAACTTGATTCTCACTAGTCAAAGAAGTTATTGAATGGATAGATCCTACAAATATAGTCCATGTGGTGACTAACAATGCTGCTAACTATGTGGCATGTGGTAGATTGATCAAAAATAAATATAAAACAATTTATTGGTCACCTTGTGCAGCTCACTATTTGAATCTTATTTTGAAGGACATTACATCCATGCATCATGTATTTGACCTTGCAAAGAATGCATCTTAAATCACTGTATTTTCATATAATTATTTAGTCTTCTTGTCATGGTTAAGGAAAAGAACGGGTTGGAAGGAAATTGTTCATCCTGGTGCAATAAGATTTGTCACCACATTCATCACCCTTCGTAGCATATATTCGCACAAACATGACTTACATGCTTTGGTTGTTGATAAGCATTTTGTGCACTACAAATTAGCAAGCACTAAAGCTAGGAAAACTTTCAGTGCATTCATTCTAGATCATCAGTTCTGGAGTGATTGCTTTGAAGTTGTGAGACTTGTGTCTTCATTGATAAGTACGTTGAGGATTGTTGATTCAAATGAGAAACCTTCAATGCCTTATGTCTATGAAGGCATGTAAAGATCTAAAAATGTAATCGAGGACATGTTTCAAAGGAAGAAAGAATTATACAAACCCTACACGAATATTATTCAAAGTTGCTAGGATAAGTATTTGAAAAATGAACTTCATGCAACGGCATATATGTTGAATCCCGCATTCTTATTTAGTCCTGACTTTGTTAGAAAGTATAGACTAATAGATGTTGTGGTTAATTTGTTTGAGGCAAACTCACCTGATAATGTTGATCATTATGTTACAATGATGCAGCAAATTTCTATCTACCATAAACGTAAAGGATCATTTGACAAGGTTTCATGTGAAAAAACAGCCCAAAAACTAGTCCCTCGTAAGTATATCAAATTTTATATTTTAAAGCACATATTATGATTATTAGTACATGCTAAATACAATTACATTGTTGTCAAAATTTAGCCAATTTATTAGCTATTTTAATGTGGATATATAACTCACAAATGGTAAGATTTATTTCTCTTATTTAGGCAAATATTTATTATCTCTCTAACAGTAAAAAAAAATATCTGCAAAAAAAAAATCATGCAACAATAATTAATTTGAGAGATGCAGAAGATATATGGTATGTTGGGGAAAAAAATTATAATGTGACGCAAAAATTGTATATTTTTAAAATATAAATATATTAATATCAATGATTATAAATATGCTAATAAACTTTTTTGTTGTTGTTAGATATAGATATCCTTCTATTGACGACAATTATATTCAAGGCACTGTCAGACATTAAACGCGTGCACCTCTTCCAATGAAAATTTGAATATTGATTTGTCATGTTGTGAGAGACTAGTCATTTCAGTTAAACCCAACCCTCG
The DNA here is from genome assembly GCA_025563575.1 of Acacia pycnantha. NCBI lineage: Eukaryota > Viridiplantae > Streptophyta > Magnoliopsida > Fabales > Fabaceae > Acacia > Acacia pycnantha. The sequence goes on from JAMWYP010000141.1 coordinate 145,470, forward strand.
TTAGCATATGCCAATAAACCTTTTTTTTTCTATAAAAAAGTTTTGGTGGGGGTAAACACTGGTACTTCATCAGGGCCAAGGCATGCCTCCAGACTCAAAAAGTGCTTACAGAGGTACTTACAGATCGCCCAACAATGAGACCCTCACATCAACCAGCGGGAATCGAACCTCCTCCCTTTTGGAGTGAAGGCGACGCCTTAGCCAACTGTGTCAATCCTCATTATTCCATATGCCAGTAAACTAATGAAGGTGGTTAGTAAGACCACACATCCATAAAAGTTCCTAGTGGGCTAATGGCTCAATTTGTCGGCCTCTATATACATATGTCCCAATGGATTTCTGTTCTTTGACCACTTCACTTTGGACCTTATTCTGGACCCAAACCTGAAACCAGACAATTCTATTAAAAAAAGGACCATATTCTGATATGTTGAGCCTCTACAATAATTTCAAAAAAAAAAATATCCTTAATAATCAAATATTTTATTTTATTTTTGCAAAATTTATCAGAAATTAAACGGTGGGCCCATTCATTTTATGGAGCTCCACATAGCAAACAGCATGGCGAGGCCTTGTTGCCAACGACTCTAAGAGCATATTTGGATGATTTTTTTTTTTTTAAAAAAAACCTAGATTTTAAAAATAAAATTTAAGTTTTGTCTCTAGTTTGCCAAACACACCTTATTTTGTTAGGAGTTTGGATTTTTCTCCCTCCTCTGTCATCATCAGTATTTTTTAAGTAACAATCAATATCCTTAAGTAACTTTTTAGTACTCGTCAGTATTTTTTCAAAATCAATTAATACCCTGAAATATTTTTTCAAATCCTAAAATAAATTTTCAAGATGTTGAAGTAATTTTTTAGTATCTTTTTAGTATCCTTCAGTACTTTAAATTTTTTTAAGATCAGTCATTACCCTGAAATATTTTTTCAATATTCTAAAATAAGTTTTTAAGACCATGAGAATTATTTTTTCAGTACCAGTCAGTTTCTTCAAGTATCTTTTTAGTATACGTCAGAATCCTGAAATATTTTTCCACGATCAGTCATTACCCTCAAATATTATTTCAATATTACAAAATAAATTTTCAAGATTGTGAAGTATTTTTTCTGTATCCTTACGTATCTTTTTAGTACCCATCAATATCCTAAAATATTTTTTCAATATCCTAAAATAAATTTTTAAGACCATGAGAACTATTTTTTCAATACCAGTCAATATCCTTATTATGAAATTTAATGTTAAAAATATTTAAAATACAACCTTATCCTTTATATTCAATTATACCAAAATATTTTTATATGTTAAAAATATTTTTGTCCATACAATTTATTAGTGTGTGTGTGTGTGTTTGATCTAATTTTTATCATGTTACATAATTTACTAATGGTATAAATTTATTTTTCTAACAATTTTATGTAATTTTTGCTATTATTATGAAATATAATGTTTATAATATTTAAAAGACAACATTATCCTTTATATGCAATTATACCAAAAACTAATGTTCTTTTTGGTAAATTTGACCCTGAAAAAGCTATTCTGATAACAATATCGCAAGATTATCATTTTTCTCCATAAATTATTCTCTAAAAGCTAAATCCAAACAGACCCTAAAAACCTCCTCAATATTTGTTTTCCCTCAAAATAATGTAAGGTTGTGAGTGCGACTTTGTATAGATACTTGGGTGTATGAGTTTTGACAAGATATATAGTTAAAAAAGTACCTATGTGTGTGTGTGTATAAGTGGAGTTAAAATGCTCTCTCTAGTCACAATTATAAGTAGAAAAAACTATTTCACAGTATTTAAAGATAATTATTTTTTATAATTATGTTATTTTCCCTTATTTTTCATAATTATGTTATTTTACCTCAAATGCCCTTATTAGAAATTGTGCTCATTTATTGCATTGATTCCAACTACTCATTTCTCCTAATTTGAAATAAGGGGCATGATTGAAAACATGCATTAACAACACTTAAAGGTGGGTAGTTTTTAGTTATACCACATCCTAGTTTTAAATATAAGTCATTGTTACATAATTCTCACTTTTAATAAAAACAGTTAAAAATAATAATTTTATCAAACAAAGTTTAAGTGACTTTTTAATATTATCCTTATTAACTATACTAACAAACTCTAATATCATATTAATTTCTACTCTCTCACACTACTCTTATTAAATATTACATATAGAAAAATATTTAATATTATTTAAAATATCAAATGTCTTATAAAAATGATCAAAAACATTTTTTTAGAAAACACCATATAATAGGGACTATATTAATAATTAAGATAAAAAAAAAATTGACAGGTTTTTGCTTATAACTGAGAGACCAATTGGAATAGGTTTCACCTTTAAAAGTGTTTTAATTTAATGATTAATTTAATAATGGGAAAAGAGGGGGAATCATGTAGGGAGGTCCGCACGGCCAACTTTTTAATTGAGAGATTCCTTGGAAGGCCCAAGTCGGTGGCTCGTATAGTGGATGCTGATTCCTCTTTGGGCTTCTTGTTTACGGGCCCACTTGTTTATTTATTTTTATTTTTTTACTTATTCATTTTTGCACATGCCCTTGCATTTTGTTTTGCTTTATTTTCTTCTGCCTTCACTTTAGTTTCATAGAGGGAATCCAAACTAGTGGACATTCACGTTCTAGTAATGCTCTTCATGTGTGAGTATATTTGATCCTTTTATAAAGAATATCGTTTTGTGAATTATTTTTATCAAAGAAGTATAATTTTTAGTAAATTTTAAATTTTTTTGGGCCATCGACTATAAAATTTCAATGTAAAAGATGCTAGATTTAAAGACAAGAGAATATGTTCTTAAATTAAAGTGTCCAAACTCCCAAGTCATTAGGCCCGTTTCTGATTGTAGTGACTTTTTGGTCCTTTTCTACTTCTTTCCCGGGGGAAGAATAATAAAATGCGATTTTTCATTTAAATAATTTTTTAATTATAACAATTTTATATATTCATACATTTATTCTTCTGAAAATCAAGCATTTTTTACACACTACACCAAAATTTAAAATGATTGTGATTAGTAATAATTTAATTTGTAAGTATTGATATATCTTAGGTAGGTTGTTATATGGGTTAAGGACCAAAAATACCAACAAACTATTGGGCCAGGACCACCCAGCACAACAAACTATTTTTTGGACCAAAAATACCAACAAACATTTTAAAAAGGAGCGCTCAGCACAACGGAGTTTTTTCTCAATTATCATTATTCAAAACTACTTGTATAGATATCTATGGACAAAAATTATTCATTATTTAATTTTGTCAAAATTATAATTTGCTAAAATAAACAAAATTTTTAATTAAAAATATAATTATATGATTTAAATAAAACTCAAGGTGTTTTATAATTTATTATATATGTTAAACAAAAAATTATATGATTTATTTTTATAATAAAACTCACATAAATTTCTTCTAAAATAAAATAATAATTTTTATGAGAAAAAGAATGTATGATAAATGATATGAGAGAATTAGAGTAAAATATGTAAAAGCGCACTTATTAATCAAATAAATTAGAGTAAATTTATGTATGTATTTTTTACTCTATCATGATTTTTATTTTTATTTTATTTCTAAATATAAGTCTTATTAATCTAAATTTATAAGTATAATTTGTTTCCCTTTTTAAATTATAGCAAGAAATTTAGGTTAGTAGTTCTTAAACATCAATTGTGTCAATTGCCGTATAACTTATTCCCAACGATACATTATCTATCTTGAATATAATGATATTAAGTTAACGGTAAAATCGAAAGAAAAGAATATAAAACACCTTGAGTTTTATTTAAATCATATAATTATATTTTTAATTAAAACTTTTGTTTATTTTAGCAAATTATAATTTTGAAAAAATTAAATAATGAATAATTTTTGTCCATGGATATCTATACAAGTAATTTTGAATAATGACAATTGAGAAAAATTATTTAATTTAGTAAAATTTAGAATTTTGTCTTTGCGCTCCTGAAATAAGAGTTCGTTGGCCAATCTGCACCTTAGATAACGGAGGTTAACTTTTTGTTAACGGTGTTAACTCCGTTGTGCTGAGCGCTCCTCTTTAAAATGTTTGTTGGTATTTTTGGTCCAAAAAATAGTTTGCTGTGCTGGGTGGTCCTGACCCAATAATTCGTTGGTATTTTTGGTCCTTAACCCTTGTTATATTATGGGTCATGGTAAAAAATGGGTCGGTTGGGAGGTTGTATTTGCAGTAAAGGAAAACAATATTCTATTCTTCTTATTTTGTATATATGAATGATATACGTGGAAGGCAGGGTATACTATATTATTATTAATTAAAGTCGATAACTTAAATATTAAATACGAAATTGACTTCCTCAATGCGAGAAATTATTGACTTCATGGATTATAACAGCTATGCATTTGTGGATATACGGTAGAAACTACTTTTCTAACATGATTTACGGTATACAAGATAAATTTGTTAGATGAGTTTTATCTTAACTTACATAAACGTGTTTTTCCAATACTAACTTAAATAAGCTCATGTGAGGAGCGTTGGCCTGCCGGAAAAGTTGCAGGAAGAAGACGCCGGAAGATTTAAAAATGAGCATGGGCCCGCCATCTATTCTTTTATTTTCTTTTTATTGTACTATATATAGAAATTAGTTTTATATTTTTTATTAGTAATACATATTTTTTCTTAGTAAGAGGTTCAAGTTAGTTTTATATTTTTCTAAATATTATTCTTCTACTTTTTATCATGTACTAATATTCAAACTGACAAATGATAGTAAAAATCTTAGTAAACTTATTAAAATGATAAAAAAGCAACGACATGTGGTTTAATATTATAAATGAAAATTTGAATAAAGTAAAATTTAAACTTTGAAATGTCAGGGTTATTTGTAACTGATCAAAGTTCAGAAGCAGATCCTCTTATGCTTTTTTTTTCCTCATTATCCCTCATGAGTCAATATGAACCGTTAATTGGGAAGATGAGAGAAAAGTCAAAGTAATATTGTGACTTTAAATTGATTGGATGAGCATGATTTAGAAATTAAAAGGGAAATGAGAGAAACTCAACCCTCAAAGTTCAAAGGGTTCTCTGCAACTATTCAAAGTTTAGGATATTTTATAAAATTAGTAATTTACACAATATGTCATGTGTCATCTTATAATTTGACGTGATGTTTTCGTTAAAAAGATTACGGCATTTAACGGTAATGGTTTCATTGTTAAAAAAAAAATATGAAAGGTTAAGGGGTTAAAATTAAACTTTGAAATATCAGGAGTTATATATAACTGAAGTTTAAGGGGGGTTTTGTATAATTTAGTTTTATAAAAAATATGTTATGATATATTAATAAGTTATTGATTGAGGTGATAAGCAACGGTATGCAATTGACTATTTTCAACTACGTACAACACAGAAAACATTATTTTTACACAGAATCTAATTCCTTGAAAACTTTTGGATAATAAAATTTGCAATGGAGATTTTTTTTTTAGGGGAAAAAAACAAGAAGTTAACAACGTGGTCCCCAGGGAAGCGAATCTCATCTGATTAGAATTATCATCTATTTTGGAGGAAACAATGAAAATCCAACACAGCATCACAGTTTATTGTTGGAATCACCGCAAACTCCGCGCACTATTTGCTTCTGTTCTGCATCATCAATGACTCAAAGCCCATCATCATTTATTTTATATGTTATATTATATATAATTTAATTAGCTTCTTTAGATATTCATAAACCTAAAGCCTCCTTCCTAGATGATACTCCTACACATAGGCTTTCAAATTATTTATTTAATAGAGTAATTTATTTTTATATCATGCGTATTGTATGGATGGCTCACAAGTTTTTTTTTTTTTGCTAAAAAAATTTTAGGAAAGCGAAGCCCAGTCCACAGGGCATACTGGCTAGAGAGTACACATGCCTCCACCTCTACCAGCGTTTCCACTGCTTCCTAAACCCCTAGGATGCCTCCTCCAGGGCCTTGACCAACGCAGGGATCGAACCCCCTCCCTTGAGGTGAGGAAGTCCGACCCCTTCGCCAGTTAAACTCAAAGACGAGGGGTGATGGCTCACAAGTTAATATCATAAAAGTATGCTATTATATTATAGTCTAGGGATGTCCATGGACCAGACTGGACCGGGTTGGGGGTCAACCCGAAGTCTGGTCCAGGAGGGACCTCGGGCTGGACAAGCCAGCCCGAGGTCTGGTCCGGTCTAGCACCAGCCCGAGCTCGGGCTGGACTGCACTGATCCCAAAGGATCTGCTTGAGGTAGTCCAGGCAATCCAGGACCTATTTCATTTTTTTTTTAGTTTTTTTTCCCACTTCTTTGTACCAATAATTAAACATGCAAACATCTTAAATCCAATCATATATAATTACACATATAAGAATCTCCAACAACATTGAACAAAAATACAAAATAACAACATTCTATTGGGCTAGACTGAAGAAGAAGGGAAGAAGAAGAAGACTGAAAAGGGAAAAAAAAACTCTGGATATTTTTTTGGCCGGAGAAGAAGACTCACTAATGAGTGATGAAAAATCATAAAGAAGACAATAAAGAATGACAAAGGGTTAGGTTAAGTTGTGATTATATATATATATATATATATATATATATATATATATATATATATATATATATATATATATATATATATATATATATATATATATATATATATATATATATATATATATATATATATATCGGGTCGGACCGAGCCAGTCTAGGGGGTCTTAGACCCTGGACTGAAGTCCGGTCTGACCTAAGCAGACCAGTCCGGTCCGGTCCGCCTCATATGGTCCCAGACCAAAAAAAATTTCCAAAGACCGGGTCGGGTCAGACGGACCAGACCACCTGGACTACTGGGTTTTTTGGACATCCCTATATTATACTAGTTTATAAATAAAGGAGTGACGTCACCGTGCACAAAAAATAGAGAATAATATTATATTTAAATTCTCCTTACATCACGGGCTACGCTACAATATTTACCCACGTCTAAAAGTCTCCACTCTTCCTCTTTCTCTGTTTTTATTTATTTATTATCTCCGGTTCTAATTATAGGAATATTTTTATAGTATAAATTATATTATAAAAGTGTTCCTATAATTAGAACCGGAGGGAATATTACCCGCTGCTTCAAGACTTGACTATAATCCATTTTCTTTCATTGATTCAAGGGAAAATATTAGTGAGGTCTCAAGAAAGAGATAATATTAAAAAAAGTTCCAACATTGAATCTCCTATAAAAAAAGTCCTTAATTATGGAATTCCAATATCAAAAAAGTTTCATTGTTAAAATGGTAGCTTTCCATGTTAAAATAGTTTTTACTGCTGTTAAAATTTCCCAATGAAAATATTGTTGTCAAAATGGTTTTTTCTGTTGTAAAAATTTTTCTGAGTTTTTCCTCTACCGTATAAAATTTTGGAAACCTGGAAAATTTTTTACAAGAGGAAAATTTATTATTTTTTTTTTTTGCTTAGAACATCCGATATCTCAGGGCAGTCCATCTTTCAGGCACATCAACGGCCCCAGACTAATCCGGATCGAGACCGGATGGCCCCTTTCGGGGGGAAGCCTCTACCACCCACGCATGCTGCATTCCCACGTCTCGAACTCAAAACCCGTGGTTAAGTTAGGACAACCCCTTACCAGTTGACCTAAGCGTTTGGTGGTGAGGAAAATTTATTTTGACAACAATACTTTCATAGAAACAAAAAAAAAAAGACATTTGAACAATACGAAAAGCTATTTTGACAACAAGATTCTTTTTTTATATTGGAATTCCATAATTAATATCAAAAAATTCCCTTTGGGGTCGAGATTTTTTTGATATTTTTTCTCTTCTTTGAGCTCATTGATATTTTCCCTTAATTCAATGTATGTTTGGATTAGCTTTTTTAGAATAATTTTTATGATTTATAAGATAAGTATGTAAGAAGAGTTTTGTCTCTATTTAAAAAAAAAAAAAAAAGACTTCAGAAACAATAGTTTTAAAGTTTGCTAAACATAAAAATTCAAACAAATCGTCATGTATACAAACAAGAACAAGATAGTTACTTACCGGTCAAGAAGGCATTTGATTGTTAGATATATAGACTTGTTTAGTCCATGTCTTACTTTGAAATTTGAAAGGAGTATTTTTCTCTGACCTAAAATATAATACTAGTACTTCTTTTATAAGAAATTTCTTGAGACCTTAACCCATAATTATGATATATTAATTAGGGAGAATTAATATGATGTCTTAAAGAAAATATTTAATTACCAAAAAATCTCAATAATAATTAAAGAGCATAAATATATTGTCATGTCATGCATTGAAATTTGTTATTACATGCACCTCAATTATTATTGAATTTTTTAGATAATTAAAATATTTTTTGAGACCTTATAGTAATTCATCTTACCAATTATAAAGTGGAATTTTGGCAAAAATAAAATCTAGAAGTGGAATTGATGACGTGACTATGCGAGTGAGTCAATAATTGAAAGGCAGAGATCAAAAGTCAAGGACCAAAAGTCCAAAATGAAGAAAGCAAGTGGTGATAAGCTTATGCTGTGAGGAACTTATCTGATACGCACCTTGATTTATAATTATAATATTAATTATTTAAAAAAGCAAAAGAATCTAACTAATATACTCAATTGCTTCAATTCAATTAGGCTGCCCTAATATGTAATATACCATATATATACTCCTAAATTCATCCAATTTACTTCACCCGAAGATTCTCTCGAATATTCCATACATAGTCATTCTAATTTCACAAGCAATTGCCTTTTAAGCTTTCAAAATAATACGACCAAAAATAAAATAAAATAAAAAATCTTAAAAAATATTGCTCTAAGCCTCTATCGAATAAGAATAATGGAATATTACCGGAATATTTGCATTGTTTCAATCATGCCTCAACTCTCAACCATTTATGTTTTCCCTGATTTTAAAAAATGTTTTGTTTGGGTAAAATTAAAAGAAAAACAATTTAATATTGTATGAAGTTCTTTCAAAACAACAAATTGAATTAATTACCATTAAAATGAGTGTCTAGAGGATGCAACTTTTTTTTTTTGTCATAACTCGTGATGTACTCATAAATTCATAATATTACATCTAAAGAATTTAAACTTGCAATCTCAGCCTTAATCAAGATTCGATGGATATATATACTCTCTCCGATCTTATATATATAGATAAAGTTAACTTTTTTAGAAAGATTAAAGAATCTGATTAAATTACTTTAAAATATTTATATAGGTTTAATGTTTCTGCTTTTGATGCAAAAATATTTTTTTCTATTAACTCATATAAAAGTGAGTGGATCCCACTAATATTTTATCTCTCTTCTTTTTATAATGGGACCTACTCACCTTCATGTGAGTATGACAGAAAAAAAAATTCTGCAGTAAAAGCATAAACATTAAACCCTATTTATATTTGTCATTTTTTTTCTTCAAACTATTTTGTCTAATTTTTTAACTGATATACTACCTCCGGTCCTTGCACTACAAAAGTGTTCCTATAATTAGGACCAGATGGAGTATAATCTAAGAATACACAACAGTAATTTATTTAATTTCTTTAATCTCTTAAAAAATTAAATTTATTTTATATTTGGACCAGAGGGAGTATCTTTTTAACAATCATTTTAGATTATCCAAGAAAAAATAGGTGGTTTTTTAAATTTTGAAATTATAATTATAGATCATTAGAACAAGGGAGGATCAATTTAGTGGTGCTTAATCAATCAAATCATGGTACTAAAGTAATAATTTATGAGAGGCTTGGAGCATAATCTACCTTTCCTTTTGGCTTTAGCTTTGCTTTATTAAGAATTTCTTTTTGATAATTAAGAATATAATCAGTGCATATCATTAATGATCAAATGCCCTTCACATATTGTCGGAGTTTGTGACCTTTGGGAATCAAATTCCCAACTTTTCTGATCTTCTTATAATACAAACATGGATATTTATAAATGGCATCATAATATTCAGGGAATACATAAATAAATCAAAATTGAATTGTTTTCTTCATTTTTTTTTAAAAATTCACTTTAATATTTTTTTGTACACAAACAATATTTACTTACTTAGCACAGTTAATTATTTTATAGTCGAAATGAATATCTAAATTTAAGAAATAAGATGATAATGTTACTCGTTGTCAAAAAAGAAGAAGTAAATGTTACTTGTTTTTTTGTTTTTGTTTTTTAACTGAAATCACCAAGGTAAAGTTCACATAATAAGCCATACTCCAACTAGAGTAATTAAATTAAACAAGTCAATATTGACCGTGAGATTAAAGGGTTAAGGGGCGATTTTGCACTTTGGAAGTCTATATGTCATTTTCTTCATTTTTTTCAAAGTTAGATTTAAAATTTTCAGGAGAAATTTGTACCTTAACAAAAATGACATGGATGATGTATGGACTACCAGCTCAACATATTTGATCAACTAAAAGTGAAAATTAACTGAGATAACGGCCACGACAAAATAGCTCCATTCTTTACACTTTGCCTTGAAAAACTTCCAGGGCAATATTGCTGAGCCCTTTAACCCTAGATTAAATAAAAGAGAATATCACTAATTAAAATCTTACTTCTTTGGTAATATCAGCTGATTTTTTTAGGAGTTATATTAGATTTCAGCTAATTTAAATTTCTCAAATTACCTAAGGCCAAAAAAATTCTCAAATTACCTTATAACTTAATAGTATGAAGCTTATTTATATTGGTGAAAAAAATCACGGGTTCAATTTAAATTGGGGTCAAATTGAATTGCAGGGAATATTTTTTTCAGTGACAGTTTTGTTTATATATGAAATTCAAATTCAAAACTTTTCTTAAAGGAGCAATTGTCAAGCTCAAGCCAAGCCACTTCAACCGTTAAACAATTTATGAAATTCAAATTCAACATAAATTATTTGAGGCAAAAACATGTCTATTTCGACAAACGGATATTCTTTTATCAAAGCTATAATCAAAGATGCTTTAATTTTTATATCTTGAGGATAAATAGAATCCGTCTTTTTAAAAAGGAAGAATCCTTCTTCTTTGTCAGCTACCTTGGGTAGCACAGTAACATGTTAGCTGGCCTTAAGTGCTAGTGTCTAGCTTTGTGCCAGTGTATCAGGGTTCAACCCTACCTGAAACCACTCGGTCCCCAACTAAAAAAAAAAGAAGGAAGAATCCTAAAAACCAGAGAACAAAAATAGGACTGAATTAGTTAACAGAGGTGACTTGGAAGAGAAGAAATAACTTTGATGGGGTAATATGGTCATTTAACAACATTCTAAAATCTTTAATTAGGCCAAGAATTTATTATAAGTGGAGGCCTAATTTAAATTTTGACATTTTAACTGAATTTTTATCGGATTCTCTGTTTAAAAAATAATTAACTTTAATTTGAAGGTCAAGAACGTATACGACTTGTAATCAAGAAGTGAAGCATAGTAAATTTGCATAAAAAATGTAACTACCTGCACTATTGATATCATATTTTTAATTTAAAAATAATTATTCTATCCATTTATTATTTATAGTACTATCAGCAACACATATTAATTTTTAATTAATAAAATAATTTATTAAATAAATATTATATTTAATATACTATTTCTTAGAAAATCATAAAATAGTATATTCTGGGTAAAATCATTATGAGAAAAATATAAAAGTATAACCTATACGGTTAAACTGAATCTTTTACAAATAGATATCAATTCTGTATTATTTTTTATACATTTTTTGAAATTATTAAATTGAAAACAGATGATAGAATTAGAACCGATAAAAAACTTAGGATAAAGGTGCAATTTTACACATGTGTTTTACCGTCGGAAGCGTCCAGCCACCACGAGCTTTTTTCTAGAGCAAAAGTACACACGTGGTTACGTTTTGGGAGCGCCCAGCACCACAACAGTTAGTTGACCGTCAACTTGGATGGAACGCTGACGGTAAGTAAAAAAAAAAAATTTACCATTTTGCCTTTAGTTTTAAATAAAAATTACATTTTTGCCCTTAGTTTTAAATAATAATAAAAAAATTAAAAATACCCCCTCCCCGGTGGGCCCCACACCGGCGGCGGGGGCCGGTGGTGGGGCCCACCGGGGTAATTTTAGTTTTAGTTTTTTTTTAAAAAAAAAATTTAGGGCAAAAGGGTAATTTCATCTAAAACTAAGGGTAAAAGTGTAATTTCACCCGTATTACTGTTCACTTCCATCCAAGTTAATGGTCAACTAACGACCAACTAACCGCCATGGTTCTGGGCGCTCCCAAAACGTAACCACATATGTACTTTTGCTCCAGAAAAAAGCTCATGGTGCTTGGTGCTCCCTGGATAAAGCACATGTGTAAAATTGCACATTTATCCAAAAACTTATTTAATATATTTCCCTATCTTTTTGATAGATATGTTAATATCATAATATCACATAAATAAAGAGGCGGTATTGTAAGCTCTATAAATTGGAAGCCTTGTCAAGAATCCGTTGTGTGCCAGAAACTCGACTTTCACTGTACTTTCTGCAGACTGTGGTTTGTAAGAGAACCTCTTAGCTTCAAACCTACGGGATCATCATAACTAATCTGGTTCTTCCAGGTTGCTCTGTTCTTCACCGTGTGTGTGAGAAAGAGAGCAAGATGACGACTAGGAACATTGAGAAGATGGGTTCCATTGATGCTCAGCTGAGGTTGCTGGCGCCGGGAAAGGTGTCTGCTGATGATAAGCTTGTCGAGTATGACGCTTTGTTGATGGACCGATTCCTCGACATTCTTCAGGATCTTCACGGTGAAGACATCAGAGAAACGGTATTACGCTTTCTTTTGGTTTAGTTTTAGGATCAAGGAAAGATGATTTTTTTTATACAGTTTCAAGTTTTAACTGATTTCTATTAGGATAATGGTAAAATGGCATTACAATGAGTCTGCGTTTGTGTGGAGTTACTGGTAATGAAGTGAACTTGAATAGGTCCAAGATTGCTATGAGCTGTCTGCTGTATATGAAGGGGAGCATGACCCTGACAAGTTGGAGGAGCTTGGGAACAAGCTGACTGGTCTTGACGCCGGCGACTCTATCGTGGTGGCCAAATCATTTTCTCACATGCTCAATTTGGCCAACTTGGCCGAGGAAGTCCAAATTGCCTACCGAAGAAGGATCAAGTTGTTAAAGAAGGGCGATTTTGCCGATGAGAACTTGGCCATAACCGAATCTGACATCGACGAGACCTTCAAGAGGCTCGTCAATCAACTGAACAAGACCCCTCATCAAGTGTTTGAGGCTTTGAAGAACCAAACCGTAGATTTGGTCCTCACTGCTCATCCTACTCAGGCTGTCCGTAGATCTCTGCTTCAAAAGCATTCCAAGATAAGGAGTTGCTTAACTCAATTGTATGCTAAGGATATAACACCTGATGATAAGAAGGAACTTGACGAGGCCTTACAGAGAGAGGTGAGTAATTGATCAAGTATTAAATATAGTTTTGTTCATTCCATCCATGTACACATTAACCATTAATCTATAACAAAATTCATCATTCATGTGAACAAATCTCCTTAATCTGCAGATTCAAGCTGCGTTTCGTACGGATGAAATCAGGAGGAGTCCTCCTACGCCTCTAGACGAGATGAGGGCAGGAATGAGCTACTTTCATGAAACAATCTGGAAAGGTGTGCCTAAGTTTTTGCGCCGGCTCGACACGGCTCTCAAGAACATTGGAATAACTGAACGTGTGCCATATAATGCCCCTGTTATTCAATTCTCTTCTTGGATGGGAGGGGATCGTGATGGTATCTTTCTTTCATTAATGTGCATATTCTTTTATGATTTTTACTTACTAAAACCTTTCCTAATGAAGTCATGTTCACATTATTGAATTTCCTTACCTTCTGTTTTTACTTGGTCCTTACTTCTTCACCCATGGTTGTTGCAGGAAACCCCAGAGTAACCCCAGAAGTTACAAGAGATGTTTGCTTGTTGGCTAGAATGATGGCTGCTAATTTGTACTTCTCTCAGATAGAAGACCTTATGTTTGAGGTATAGATAAGATAGTCTTGTTTAACATTCAGGCTGTTGTTCTTATCTTACCACTTGCTTAGTTCTGTTTCCCATTTTTCTGTTTGGCAGTTGTCTATGTGGCGTTGCAACGACGAGCTCCGTGTTCGTGCTGATCAACTCCATAGTTCGTCAAAGAGGGATGCAAAACATTTTATAGGTTTGTAACTGTGATATTATTTTTTTCTAGATGATATTTTTTCTTTTAAAAAAATTTGTTGGATGATTTTACTTAAGTCTTAACATGTTGATGCAGAGTTTTGGAAGCAGATTCCTCCTAATGAACCATATCGTGTTATCCTCGGTGACGTGAGAGACAAACTATATAATACTCGTGAACGCGCTCGCAAAATATTAGCTGATGGGACCTCTGACATCCCTGAGGAGACAACCTTCACAAATGTTGAGCAGGTTATGTTCTTAATGTGCTTCTCTGTTGATTTTTCTTCACTTTATAGCTTATGTTCATTTGGTGCCCTTCTAATAGTCATAGACTAAGAATTTATCTAGGGGATTCAATAAGCAATAGAACTTGTAGCAATACGGATTATGTTTGTTTTTCTCTCTCTTGCAGTTCATGGAGCCTCTTGAACTCTGCTATAGGTCACTCTGTGCATGTGGTGACAGATCAATAGCTGATGGAAGCCTCCTTGATTTCTTACGGCAAGTTTCAACTTTTGGACTGTCACTTGTAAGGCTTGACATTCGCCAAGAATCAGACAGGCACACTGATGTCATGGATGCAATAACAAGGCACTTGGATATCGGTTCTTACCGAGAATGGAGTGAGGAACGCCGCCAGAAATGGCTCTTGTCTGAACTCAGCGGCAAGCGTCCTCTCTTTGGCCATGATCTTCCTAAAACTGAAGAAATCTCTGATGTGTTAGAAACCTTGCATGTCATCTCAGAACTTCCAGCAGACAATTTTGGTGCCTACATCATCTCAATGGCAACATCTCCATCTGATGTGCTTGCTGTAGAGCTTTTACAACGAGAATGCAAAGTGAAAACGCCATTAAGGGTTGTCCCATTGTTTGAAAAACTCGCTGATCTTGAGACTGCTCCCGCGGCTGTCGCTCGTCTTTTCTCTATAGATTGGTACAGAAGCCGAATTAACGGGAAGCAAGAAGTTATGATAGGATACTCAGACTCAGGGAAGGACGCTGGCCGCCTTTCTGCGACTTGGGCGTTATACAAAGCTCAAGAAGAGCTCATAAAGGTTTCAAAGAAGTTTGGCATTAAGCTTACAATGTTCCATGGCAGGGGAGGAACTGTTGGAAGAGGAGGAGGTCCTACTCATCTTGCAATACTCTCTCAGCCGCCAGAGACCATTCATGGATCACTTCGAGTGACGGTTCAAGGTGAAGTCATTGAGCAGTCATTTGGGGAACAACACTTGTGCTTTAGGACACTTGAAAGATTCACTGCCGCTACATTAGAGCATGGAATGCATCCTCCTGTGTCTCCAAAACCAGAATGGCGAGCTCTCATGGACGAAATGGCAGTTACTGCAACAAACGAGTATCGCTCTTTTGTTTTCCAGGAACCCCGTTTCGTCGAGTACTTTCGAAGCGTAAGCCAGCATTCGATCTTTGCAAATTCATATTCTCTCGTTTCTTTTCCCTCACTAATAATTATCATTGCACACTTGCAGGCAACACCTGAGTTAGAGTATGGACGCATGAACATTGGAAGCCGACCTTCAAAAAGAAAGCCAAGCGGAGGAATTGAATCACTTAGAGCTATTCCTTGGATCTTTGCTTGGACTCAAACAAGGTTTCACCTACCAGTATGGCTTGGCTTTGGTTCAGCATTCAAGCAAGTGATGGAGAAGGATTCCAAGAATCTCCAAATGCTTAGAGATATGTATAATCAATGGCCTTTCTTCAGAGTAACCCTTGACTTGATTGAGATGGTGTTTGCCAAGGGAGACCCACGAATTGCTGCTTTATATGACAAACTCCTAGTGTCACCAGAACTAGAGCCACTAGGAGAGTGCTTGAGGTCTAAATATGAAGAAACCAAAAGCCTTCTTCTCCAGGTTTAAATTCTCCCAGAGTTGTGGATTATGTTGCTTATCTATACTTCATGTTATATATGCTTAATGTCGTTTGCTTCTGTATCTTGCATTTGTAGATTGCTGGGCACAGAGATGTTCTTGAGGGAGACCCTTACTTGAAGCAGAGACTCAGGCTTCGCGATTCGTACACGACGGCTCTGAATGTGTTGCAGGCTTACACGTTGAAGCGAATTCGTAATCCAGACTACCATGTGAAGCTGAGGCCGCATTTATCAAAGGAGTACATGGAATCAAGCAAACCAGCTGCAGAACTTGTGAAACTGAACCCAACAAGCGAGTATGCTCCTGGTTTGGAGGACACTCTCATTTTGACCATGAAGGGTGTTGCTGCTGGCATGCAAAACACTGGCTAAATACAATTCCTTTTCCTTTTTTATCTTGTGGTGTCTCTTCAGCTTATGTTTACTTCTTCGAGTCTGTCTAATGATGTCTATGACCTTATAATGGCACAATACTGAGTGCTTTTACTATATGTGTGGTGTACATATTTGATTTCTAGATATTTGGCATTATTTAACTTGAAAGAGGATTAGTATACAACAAAAGTTGATTGTGATCATCATGAGTCATTGTGAGAATTCAATCCATGCTTGGAGGAAAAAGTCCGAATTAGGGGGAAAAACTCGTTTAAAAAACTCAATTAAGCAAAAACAACGTTACATGCATATACTGACTTCAAAATAGAAGTTAGATAAATGATTTACATTAGTTCTATGTATGAAATTAAGTTTTGGTAACGAAAATTCATGATAAAAGATACAAGATACAACGTAAATTATTGATATTCCAATTCTTATTATCATCCTAAATATAGAGAAATTAAATTTCAAAGGATCCCCCAAACATATCATGATTAGATTGAGAGAATTTCAGCATCAATACATTATTCTTATCTCACCTAATTAATATTAGTATTCCGGGTTAGTCCCTCAACAGCTTGTGATAATTTTTTTTTTTGGGAAAATTCATTTCAATGCCCTTTTAACAGGAAAAAACCTAAAACGGACCCTAAGATTCTGACAATCCCAGAAAAGGTCTAGGGCCTCTTCTGAAATTTTCAGAATCAGTGCTAATATAGTTGTTAACGGTACTGATTTAGTTGTTAAAAAATTGTTGTTAATGGTACTGATTTAGTTGTTAATGACCTACCGTTAACAACTATATCAGCACTGTTAACAACTCACCTAAGATTTTGACAATCCCAGAAAAGGTTCTGGGACCTTTTCTGGGATTGTTAGAATCTTGTGGCCTTTTTCAGATTTTTTTTTTTTTCTGTTAAAAGGGCCCTAAAATAAATTTTTCCATTTTTTTACCCGAACTTGCGATATTATTCAAACTTTGGTTTTACTGATATATTTTCAATCCAAAGTTCCAAACATTATATTCGATAATTAATTAAAATGCTTACACATGTTAATTTTAAATTAAATACTGATTTTTAGCAAATTAAATACTAATATTAAAATTTTACCCAAAAAAATTATTATTAAAATTATAAACAAGTGAAAAACTTCACTTTATCTATAACTAGATATATTTTTCATATATTAGACATTTTCTATATTTTATATTAATATTAGTTGATATTTTTTAACCTTAAAGTTGAATTGGCGCGCAACAGAAAATTACTTGTAAATAATATATTTTCTTATAATTTTTTTGCCAACTTCTTATAAATTTAATATTAATATTAGTCGATGCACCTACAAGCTGCAACGTAAGTAGTCAGTCCCCCGAAAATAAAATCATTATCTGATTTGGAAAATCTTCTTTTTTGAGCAAAGATTTGGAAAATCTTCTTTTTTTGAGCAAAGATTTGTAAAAAAAAAAAACAATGAAAAATCCGGGTACTTTCCTATTTTTACCCAAAAAAACTTTCCAAACGGCCACCCCCTGTTTCTCTGTTTCGCGCTATATAAGCAGTTTCGTCTCATCATGTTTTTTCAAGTCACAAGTCACACACTTCAAGAACTTGTAATCCTCTACACAGCTCCGATCATTCCTCCGCTGTCTGAAATCGCCGGAAAGAAAGAAACGATGCGTCCTCCGGTCAAGAAAACCATCTTTAACAGAGGTCAGGGCGTGGAAGTTTCCGTCAAGGAAGACGGATTTCATGGATCGTACTTCGAAGCGAAGGTGGTTTCTCAACTCGATAATGGCTTTTACGTCGTTAAGTACGAGACGTTGCTCGATGACCACAACGAGTCCCAATTTCTGACTGAAACTGTTTACCCTAAGGAGCTTCGTCCCCTGCCTCCGGTCATCTCTGTTCGCCGGTTTTCGGTTAATCAGAAAGTCGATGCCTTCGACAACGACGGATGGTGGCTCGGCGTTATCACCGGGAAAGATGGTCCCGATAGGTATTTTGTGTATTTCGCATCAACCGATCAGGAGATCGCGTACCCTGTCTCGCAAATTAGGGTTCATCAGGACTGGATTAACGGCAAGTGGGTTCGGCCAAAGAAAGTTCGATCTTATTAGTTGGATATTTTCTTGTAACTATGATCTTTCTTATGCTACGACCCAATTTAAATTCACAAGTATGAAATTCTGATGTAAGAAATATGAACTACATTATCGATCGGGTCATATAGGATTGTTCTAAAGGACTATATCGTTCTTGTTTTGAAGTTCTGTTGATTCTGTAGACAGTGACAGTGACTTGTTCATCTTTATGCTGCTGAGTCCTAACTAGCCATTCCTTTTTGTAATTAATCCTTTATGTTCTGTTTACTGTTTTCCCTTCTTGTTTCTCTTGTTGTTGGAATGTTTGGTCCAAGAAGAAACCAAGATTTTCAGTGGTTGGCTTTGCTTGTAATCTGTAATGCTGCTGATATTGGAGCACGTTGGTTTTGGTTCAGGCCTTGGTCCAAAAGATAGATGAAAAGGGGATTTTGATTCTTTTTGTTTTTTTTGTTTTTGTGGCAAGCCTAGCTATGATGTTTTTTTTTTAAAAAAATAGATTCTTCTTTTACTGCGTATTGATCATCTAGATATGAAAATAAATAAAGAATCAGCCTAACAAGATTTATGAAAAAGTTATGTTTATCCTTTTAATAAATAATAAAAACGTATCTTATTTTTAACAATCTATATATCAATGTTGTTAGAAGTGGAAGGGGGGCATTGAATCGATTGGAGTGTTGTCGGTAATATTTAAAATAGTAAAAAAAAAAAAAAAAATTAATCTCTAATAAAAAGATAATATTTTAAATAAGGGCTGGTCTTAATAAATATTTAAATAATATTGAGAACACTATTGTTAAAAAGAATACATAAGGGCTCAATAAAAAAATAATATTTTAAATAAGGGCTGGTCTCAATTAAAATAATATTTATCATATGTTACAAATCGTTGAAACGAATCCAGTGTGCCAAATTAATTTTCCAACTAAACTAGCACAAGTTTCTATTATTAACCAAAACTATCATTCATTAATATATACAACACTAAAAAAACCAACAAAAAGATAAATAAAAATTCAAAATAATTTAGTTTTGGGCCATTGATTTTTCCTTAAAAATAAATAAATACTGATTTTGATCAAATTCACTCTTCCGATCGAACTCGTTGGTCCATTTCAGTTCTGACGACAACCATTCTCTATACAATGTATGGATCCTGATAAATTATCAGTGATAATTAAAAAGCTTCCTTTTCTCCCTCTAATTTTTGGTGAAAAAAAACTAAACATTGTTAATCTTTGCTTATCAAACAAGACGACGACGAGTGTCGAATTTCTAATATGAGAATGAGATCTTCTGAATAGTTAAATATTTTTGTTATTAATATATAAAATGAAATCCATACTAAGGTTGATTGATTCTCACATTTATAATATACATAGAACATGTTTCTGACTTTTAAAAAAAAAAAAATCCACTTCCTAGAAAGACGTCGTCCATAGTAAGTATCCAAATTCTTAAATGGACAAATGTGAAGTATATCACGCGCGGTCCCTAGCATCCTATCATCGGTGCTCAGTGCTCTTCCTCTCATATTATATATATTATGGTATACACCCAAGTTGTCATAGATATATAGAGATGAGATATTCTTACTACCTACTTATTTCACTACCTTTTCACTACCATTTTCTCACCTTAGATCTATTATTTGATTCAACGGTCCTGATTTACCCTACTTAAAACCTTCTTTTCCCTTCCTTTTCGCTGCTTTTGACTTGTGTGCCTGTTCTTTGTATTTGCGTGTATCTGATACTTGTTTCTATGCAGGATTCTTCCCCTCTATTGTCTTTGTTATCATTTGGTTGTCGTGATCGGATATTTTTCATTTTTCTTAATTCCTCGTTTGGGAATTTGAGGTGTATGGTTGTTGATCTATATTAAAGAGGCAAGGTTTACGACTTACGATTTGCATAAAAGAGGATACGTATATCATATTTGCGATAACAGTATGTGATAGATGACCTAAAAATTGAAAATCAACGAACATAAATGACATTCAAATATTCTTAATCAGAACGAAAAAAAAAGTATGGTGTTCAAGACTGTGATTGCCTAAATCAATGACAATTCAAGCTTGAACAATGAATGAAAGGACGAGAAGGAGAGAGAGCTATGCTGCATTCCGTACTTCCGTTTGGAGAAATCTTGACGGCAAAAGAAAACCCTGAGAGGAAGAAACCCTAGCAGAGAGGGAGTGGGGTGGTGTATGGGGTGTACCGTTTTTTGGGTCGTGATGGTCTTCGATCTAGGGTGGGAAGAGGGACGACGGAGTGAGGAGGAGGGGCGCAGAGGAGGGGGAGGGACGGTGGCCGCGTGAGGAGGGGCACAGAGGACGGAAGGGAAAGAGGGAGAAGTGTGGGGAAGGAAAAAGAAGGTTTTAAGTAGGGTAAATCAGGACCGTTGAATCAAATAATAGATCTAAGGTGAGAAAATAGTAGTGAAATAAGTAGGTAGATAGTGAGAATATCCTATCTCATATATATATATATATATATATATAAATGATTTTTTAAAGGATTACTCTGCATACAGAAATTCATTATGGCAACCTAACGTGGATGGTGCTGTTATTACGTACCTCTACTAATAGTTTGATAGGCTGTGGTGGCGTTTTGAGAGATCATACTGGACGGTGGTTAGTGGGTTTTACACGTTGAATCGGGACCTGTAATGCTTTGCATTGGAAGCAAAGGAATGGGCAATCTTCAAAGGACTTAAAATGGCTTGGTATTATGGTTTGAGGAAGATCATTGTTGAATCAGATTTAAAAAAAAATCTGATTAATAGTGGCAGTAAATGCAGATCCTGGATTTGATGACGCGACAATAGGAGCTGAAATGTCAATACATACAAAGAGAGCAAAACCAACTTGCTGATGATGCTTCAGCAAAGTGTGGTTTGTCTAAGACTTCTCTCTTAGTTTCTTGCCAGACTCATTTGCAGTGTTAATTAGTAGTGTATGGGATCTGATTCCCCTTAGTCTATTTACTTTGTAATCGGGATTTACGATCTCATGTACCAAAAAAAAAAAAAAACCTTCGTTATATCTGAAATGTTTAGGATCCATTCTCACTTATAATTTAAGAGTTTAGTAAGTAAAATTAAAGAACATGTAGTGGTAATAGTTGTACAAGCACATGCGAATAAGAAAAATCAATTATTTGTTGACTAAGAGGATATACCTTTTCTAAAATCAAACAAACACAAATGACATGTATAATTGGATTTTATCTCTTTCGCTTTTCTCACATGAGCTGGGACAAACTCCTCCCAATGAGATTAATATATGTTGCATTCAGGTCTCACTAAAATAAACTTTTTGTAATTTCCATGCTTCAATGAATGACACAAATCAAAAGAGAGGTAATGAGCTAGCACAGTAGCACCGCCAACTTGAGCAATTGAAGGGAAGGGAAATAGATGTAACCGACAGATGAATGAAAGGGTTGAACTCATGGGTGAATGATGGAATGTGTAACTCAGGGTTAAAACTTAGTGTTTTATAAATAATTTATAAATTAATTAATTTAGATTGTGTCATGCATAAAACCAAATCGCTGGCTGGTGGAGACTCTACCATTATTGAACGAGGACTCTATGCATGAACTGAAAGCTCTCACATGCATGAACTAAAAGCTCTCACGACAAACAAAATCTAGGCTAGACTTAAAGTAAGCTAGGTCATAGGCCCCTGATAGAGGCTTGGTCTATTTCAACCTCTTCCTTTAGAAGAGTCACTCCCAAATCCCGATTAATAAGCCTGACAATACTCGATTCTAAACTGATCCATTCAGATAACTATATCAAACAAAATATTTGGAGATAGTCCTTACCATTTTCAATTTCGATCTCTTTCCTTCCTCCTTTTCTATCTCTCTCAAACACAAATCCATCAGGTTAGACTAAGGGTTGTGAATGCCCATCCAGCTCTAGTTCCGTCTGGCCCAAAATTGATTTGGTTGGTGTTTTTAACCTTTGCAAAAAAAAAAAAATTGAATAAAAAACAATTATATTATAAAGTAAAAGATAAAATGTTCAAAATACAAGTTCAATAAGGGAATCCCCTGAAAAGGACCTCTTTAAAAATAAAGATATCATGAGGAATGATCAAATTATTGAAATTAAATTATCAATATTCAAAGAGTTGGTCCAAAGAAAAAAAAAAGGCAAAAACTAAAATTTATCCAACCTTTGAATTCAGAGAGGTAACTTGCGGGTTATGGTGTAGCACATAGGTTGAAAAGCGTGCCGATACAATTTTATAAGATAGGAATATAAAAACGGTAAACTCCGAGTCACATTGCAAATTTGACAATAACGTAATAACACATGGCAGTCATGCATGCATTCTAGGGACAAATTTAAACCATGGTATTAATGCATTAATGATAGGGTGAATGTACAAATTTAGCAATAAATTATTTTTCTATGGGCACCCAACACAATTAACTATTTTCGATTGGGTGCAAAATAGTCATAAACAATTTATATGGAAACATATATAATAACACCGTTAAAGAGATTTAACTTTCGTTACTTTTTGTACTGTGGGTTCTACAAGTCTTCTCACTCTCTATTATTTTAATACATTTTTAAAGCGGTTAAGGTGCAAAATTAATAATGAACTATTTTCCTATGGGCACCCAACACAATTATTTTTCATAAAAGCATTTACAAGACAAATATGAGAATTTACATTAATGCTATTACTTTTTTTTTCATAAGAGTATTTACAAGATAAAGAAAAGAATTTAAAAGAATACAATGAGTTAAAAAAAAATTAATGCACCCCATTGGGTCAAAATAAAATAAAGTTTTGTCAGTAGAAAGATAAATATGGGTATTTACAAGAAAAATATGTGAATGACCAATTTTTTTTAACTCACTAGATTCATTTCAATCCCTTTAAGTGTCTTGTAAATGCTCTTATGAAAAAAAATAAAGTAAGGGTGTTAATGTAAATGCACATATTTATCTACTAAATGCTTTTATGATAAATAATTGTGTTGGGTGCCCATAGAGAAGTAGTTCATTGCTAAATTTATACCTTAACCCTTCTAAAAATATATTAAAATAATAGAGAGTGATAAGACTGGTGAGACCTACAATACAAAAAGTAACCGAAATTAACTTAGGTTAATAACATTGCTATATCTACTCCGAATAAATTGATTATGTCTACTTAGGCACCCGAAAATAGTTAATTGTGTTAAGTGCCTATAGAAAAACAATTGGTTACTAAATTTGCACCTTAACCCCGCAGAAAGTTGTCAATTCTAATCTCCTTTAATTATACTGGTACGCTCTATCTCTCATACTATTATACTTTTATGACAATTAATTTCCATTTCCCATGGCTAAAACACAACCAAGAGTAATTGTTGGTAAGAAAAAACTATTACCTCCGGTTATAAATATAAGACAAAGTTTATAGTGCAATTTACACTACAAACTTTGTCCTATAATTAGGACAGAGGAGTATTAATTATTGTAATTAATGGTTTTCCTAAACTGTAACTTTGATTAAACGCACCGCGTCATATATAAAATTTCAAATTCAATGGTCCTAATATATATATTCAAATTATTCAATGTTAGTCGTATTGAATGCAGTCACATGTAAATTGTGATACTCTCTTACAGTCAGAGGGGACGTTATTATCAAACTCAAATTCATGTCAACATTAATGCCATAGCAGAGATTCTGTGTGTGGAAACTGTACCAAAGATCAGCAATTACAGCAACTAGAGAGTTCAGAAAATGAGAAAAGAAGATCAGATTATGTGAAAGAAGATCAGCAAAAGAATTAATGTTCCAAATTAAATAATTATAAAACTTTGTTCATTTCATTCCTCAAAGATTCTGTGTAGTCACAGAGATATAATGAAAATTGACGACACTGTAGGAATATTTCAACAACATATATATATATATATATATATAGCCATCGATGTTCCTAGCTAGCATCATTTTTCTCTTCTTTCACAGCACATAAACATACAGAAAGCCTAAGAAACTAACTAAAGACCTATCTCTCTCTATCTCTCTCTCTCTCTGTGTATATATAATCAATCTGTTACTTTGGGGGATCCAGAAGGAACATCTCCATTATGGCGGTTGGAAGGCCCTGAAGGAGGAATTGGGAAGCCTTTAGGCAGAAAACTGAAGCTGGTCGTCTTCATCATCATCTTCTGAGGGAAAAAGAATGTTGCAGAATGAAAACGCTGATCTTTATTATTAGCTCTGTGATATCTTGCTGCTGAAATCTCCTTAATGTCGCCATTAGAGACCACCAGAATAAGCAGCAGAAGCAAACAGAGCACCTTATAATTAGGAGAAGCCATGGTCTTCTTCTTCTGTGAATGGTTCCTTCAGAGCACCGTGCACAATAGATATATATATAGTCACAGAAGAGGGAAGGGTGCAACGCGTGATAATGGGCCCTTCAGAAAGATGAGAGAGAGGGAAACAAATAAATAAAGACAGAGAGTGGGGTAACAATATCAGCAGAAAAACTGGGTGCTTGTCCACTTGGGAATGAGGATGGAGAGTCTCAGTTATGAAGTTTGATCTGTTACTACTTCATGTTTCTCTCTCACCTTATTTCATTTTCTCCACTTTATACATCACTCACATGACTTGTGTTTTATTATCATATACTACATCATCATATTCTTAATATAAGTCATCATATTCTTAATATAAGATATGGCTCATTCTTAATACAACGAGATTTTATATTAAGAAAACAGAGATAGTATGTACTACCTCCGTCCCTAATTATAAGAGCAATTTAACCGATTTTGGGAGAATTAAGGAGATGAGTTAAATTAGTTAATTTTACTCATTTTCCTAAAATGTCCTTATATAAATTTAAAATGACACAAGTTGCTCTAATTATAAGTGTTTCTAATTTGTCTTACGTTAGATATCCATGACATATTAGTTTATATATGTATATTAGTTGCTTTTTATATAGCCATGTGTATACATATATGTGTGTGTATATATGTGTATACATATAGATCTATCTACATACATAGAGACACACACCCATATATCTACACACACACACACACACACACATATGTTTATATATGTGTGTGTGTGTTCACACATATATATCTACACATATATATATTGACATACATAAACACAAATATACATATATATGTAAACACACATATATATAATGCTCCTAATAATAAGTATAAATAGGGGTATTATAGGAAAAAATTGAGAAAAGTTAAAACTTGCTCTTATAATTAGGACCAAAACCAACTCTAAAATTTGCTCCTATAATTAGGGACGGAGGGAGTATTATGCATGTAATAACTTTCAACTAAATTTTTTTCACTTGATCAAGAGGATTTCTAAACCACTTTAAACTTAAAACTAATCCCTTTGGAGGTTTAAAGCACATAAATTTTCACCTCTCTTAACAAGTGAGCTTTCCAAGACTAAATTGTGTTCTCTTCTTTATTGATATTAGACAGCTTACTGCCTCAATCAACAACTTACATACATATTTTACAGCTTACAAATTAAAGTGGTTTTTACCCTCCCTGACACAAAACGGCTTTTATGTGGATTATGTTTTTGTTATATAATGTTTTCAGACAAAAAACACATAAATGTTATTAAGGAAAAATCACACATCAATTCTAGGTCAACGAAATTAAATATAGAGAGGTTTTGCACATGGATCTCTTTGATAAGTACTAGTATTAATTAACCCTTAATAACACGAACTCTTCCAAAATAAATAATGAAAAATCTTTTTGATATGTACTTACAACGCATTGAAAGCTGGCATTTATTTATGACGAAGTCTGAGTCTCAGCATCAAGGAGGGGTCACCCTCAAGAACCACCTAATTGTGCCCGACAATCTACATAGCATGATACAAAAAGGAATAAACAACATTAATAATTAAGCATCAAATAATGGATATATAGACAAGGTAATAAAACTAGTTAACAGAAAAAGGAATGGTTATTTATGATATACTAGTATATATGGTTATTGATGCAGTCATGCAATAGCAGCTGAACTGCAGAATTTGAGGAACTTAATCTGCAGCAAAGTGTATAATAACACTAAACTAATAGTAACAGGCTTAGCTAGGCAAGTTAGTGATATAAAATTAGTTTACCTAGAGAAGAAGGGCCTCTTGGTTTCTACATATTTAGATCCTTAAGGGCTTGTTTGAGTTAGTGTTTGAGAAACACGTTCATACAAGCCGAGACAAAACTTTTCTCACATACTTACCTTATACACCGTAAATCATGATAAAAAAAACAGTTTCGATCTACTGCTAATTCAACAAGAA
This sequence comes from Acacia pycnantha, assembly GCA_025563575.1. Classification (NCBI taxonomy): domain Eukaryota; kingdom Viridiplantae; phylum Streptophyta; class Magnoliopsida; order Fabales; family Fabaceae; genus Acacia; species Acacia pycnantha. The sequence continues at coordinate 172,437 of JAMWYP010000141.1, forward strand.
GGAACTGAGAGCTCTCCGAGAAGTTCTAGTTCTCTTGACACTAGGAGTTTGTTCATATAATGCAGCAGGAGAAGCCTCATCAAGAGCAGCAAAGCTCTTCAAACAATGGAGATGTTGCCACTGAACGTTTCTAATACATGAGAAATTTCTTCAGAAGAGCTAAGAAGCCATTTGCTATTATTACGTACTTTACAAAGATGAGATGGTTACAGGAAATTCTTATATCATGCTTTGCATTACTTATATTTCTTTTGCAAATTAATTAAAGCTTTAGTGTTATTATAATATTGTTGTACAAGTTCTTTCTTAATATGAGATTCAAGTCCAATTAGAACTAGTACATACTGGTTACAAACCAATATAATATTTTGCATATATATATCTGTTTGTGTAACATCCCGTTTTCACAAGCAGTATAATTTTTTTTTCATAAAACATCATTTGTAAACATCAGAGTAGAGCACCGGAGCGATTGAGTAACTGATATATATATTAAAATACTCACGGTAGCATGTCTTGCTGTTTAGACAGCGGTACAAGAGTGTTTCAAAAGTATAACAGAAAGAAGTCTTCAGCTGAGACTCCTAGGCGTGCTGCTTGTCCTTCTCCTCGATTCTTGGTCCACCCGATCCTGAAGCTAAGTTAAGAGCTGGAGTCCATGCATCGAACCCCAGGTAACGGTTAACCTTATGATTACATACATCATATATGTACAACAGACATTCTTAGACTTTTGACAACATTTACTATGGTCAGACATAGGGTATACATATCAGATATGTATAGCAATAACAATACAGTCGGATGATAGACAACAGTACAGTCAGAGTACAGGCAATAGTACAGTCAGAGTATAGGAAGTAGTACAATCAAAGTACAGGCAGTAGTACAATCAGAGTACAGGCAGTAGTACATCGGAGTACAGGCAGTAGTACATCGGAGTACAGGCATGACAGACAATTGGCATGATAGAACAACAGTACAGTCAGAGTACAGGCATGACAGACAATTGGCATGACAGACAATATACACATATGCATACAATAAACATCAGAGTTAAGGTTACCAGTACGCGAACGTACCTTCGTTGACGGTAGACGGTACTTCCGTCGGAAATCGTACTTTTTTACGGAAAACTGCGAAACGTCCAACAGTGGCACGTCGGGCAGCGTAACGGCAGCAAATCAGAGTTTCTGATATCCTATAAGGGTAATATCACTTTCATTAGTGATTTGACATTACGACTGACATTTTAGGTAAAAATTACCATTTTGCCCCTATACCCCTAATTGGCGGAATTTCGCCAGCACTTCGTTACTTTGGCCCCACTTTTCCAAAATTTTGACATAGCTCCTACTCCAACATATTTTCGAAATAATGACTAGAATGGCCCTATCATATGATATCTAATCATACTTTGAAAAATAAAGGCTACTCTAACTATTGAAAGAGCTACGAAAGCTTAAAGCTTGCTATTATAACTTTCAACTTTCAGAGACTCAATCCCTACTATGTTTTTACCTCGTCAGGCATCTTTCAATGCAATGAGGCATAAAAACAAGAATATGAATCTCATCTCCTACTTCCTAGATCTAACTAACAGTTCTACTAAAACTACCGAAAGAACTACTAAGCTAAAAGCTCGGTGCGAGAAACTTACCCAGAGCTTCGTTGCAAATTTTCCCGAGCTTCTCTCTCTTCTTTCTCCCTCTAGATTCGGCCAAGGAGCTCTTGGAAGTGGTGTGAAAATTTCAAGAGCTATGGCTTCCTATTTATAGAGTTTTGAAAGGACATAAAGGGAATTTCAAAGTTGTTTTATGCCATTGGATGCAACTTCTTCATCAAGGCAAGATCTTGGCCCTTGGATGCCCTTGGTCGACATAGAGGGCTGATGTGGCGGCCTCCCATTGGTCCAAAAATGGTGACTTGGCTTGCTTTATGCCCGATCTAATAGATTTCCCCGATCGGTACCCGATTCGCGTAATTTCGGAAGAACCTCAAAATTCTGGATTTACAACTTTGAAGACATGTTCTCACTTACTGGAAATGTCCAAGTTAACCTAAATTTTGATTCCATATAGGGCTCCAACTGTCAGTCTGAAATTCCTCGAAAAACGTGTCCGTACGGGCGGAAGAGTCTAACGGAAGATAAAAACCCACTGATCAATATTTTACCTTGACTTTGGAAATCTCATTCCTAGATCTCTAGATAGGATCCGTTTCCCATATTTTGTGTTACTATTCATCATATTTAATTATATTATTTAAATATTACAACTTGCAAACTAAGTTTCTATCTTTATTCTTTTTTTTTTCTGCCCTTTTTTTCTATTTCGTTTTTTTTTATATTTGATTAATTATTTAATTAATTAATTAATTATTTTTACATGATTTTTTACAAAATTTTCCTATTGGTCTATTCTTACATTTAGGCTTAAAAATACTTAAACTTATCTATTTTTCTTCAAAATTTCCAATTAATTAGCAAATATGTTTTTACTAATTCTTGGCCAAAAACCACTAATTTTAGGGTTTTACATAATTATCTTTGAATTTCCTTCGCTTATGTTTAAGTAATTAGCCAGTAATTACCTAATTACCTTCTTATCAATAGTTGATAAATTTCTTATTTAGAAATACTCATTACCTCACAACTTTTATACTGACATTAGTGTTTTATGCCTCTCGCATTATATTAATATTCACGGGGGCATTATGGTCTTTTCAATACTTTTTGAGTATTTTCCTTCAATTTCTCCAAGTTTGTAACTTAATAAATTACCTAAATTAGGGACAATATCCTTCCCTATTTCAAATAGATATTTACTTGCCTCTTTTATAGCTTTCACGGGGTATTTATCACCCATAATGTATTTAGGGACCTATTTGCAAATTATCTAATTTCAAGAGAAATTACCCTGACAACAAGGTAAACTCAATACAAGGTGTTTGAGACCTCATATTCACCTATTTTTAATAGGTATATTTCCCAATTTTAATATTTACCCTAAGTGTGATTTTTAGGGTATTACAGTTTGATGAACTGTGGTGTATATATAGAATCAAGGGTAAATCTATAAAAATGCATATGGGTTTTTACTCAAAGGTACCCAACACCAAATGTTTTTCAGAGGTGTAAAAGTACCCATGAACTCTCAAAATTGGTGCAAAAATAACATAACCGTTAAATTGCCTTAACAAATGTTACACACAATATCAAAATATCAAAATACCCCTAAACTCCAAAAAAAAAAAAAAAACCCTCCCTCCCAAACTCTTAATTCATCCCTTCCCTCTTTCTTTTCCGTCACTCACATCCATCGTAAAAACCACCACCAACAAGCCACCAACTCAAGCTTTAGCCATGGAGAAAGATTATTACAAGAAGTCTGACCAGAAATAAGAATCCCTACACAAGAAAATCAAAGCAGAATTTAATAATCAAACATCAAAGTTCATAATGGAAATCAAAATCCAAAAAAACAAGAAACCAGTGAAGCATAAGAAAGAAGACAACAAAATCAAAATCGAAGAAAGAAAACATTGAAATCAGAAGACGTCATGAGTTTGGGGGAGAAGGCGTCTGAAATCGGCAACAATGGCTAGCCAAGATGAACCCCGTTGTCGAAATATGGGGCTGAATTGAGATCGAATGTCGTCGTCTCAAATCTGTAGCATTGATAGTTGACCCAGATTTTCCATCTTGTTCTACAAGTGTGGCACCACTGGTCGTCCTCGTGCCGGATTTCTCTTCCTTACTCAAATCCACTCACATTCTCGTATCCTCCAAACAAGAATCCTGGCAAGTCGGTTTAGAAGGAGTAGAGGAAGGATCGTAAACGCTCCACTTCAGACTTGGAGGCCTGGGAGGCAAATGACTGGCCAAGGGAGTATTCTCTGGCGAAGTATCCAGAGTCGACTGAGCTCCGGCGGCGGAAGGTACAGTGTAAGGATCGGAAAAGCATTAGCGAAAAACAAGGAGAGTGAACCTTGTGTTGTGTAATACCCGGATAAATAAAATGGCCATTTCTGATAGGTGAATATGTGGTCTCGATTTTTATGTTATATTTATCATATGTATAAGGGGAAAATCTCTTAGGAATTGAGGAAAAAGATTGAAGGGTCAAAATGACCAAAGTACCCCAGGATGCTTAGATAACTTAGGAAAAATTGTGGAAAGTCCTAAAAGGCAGTAAAATAATTATTAAAATTAAGAGAGTATATTATCTCTAATTTTAGTAATTTAATAAATTATAAACTTGGAAAAATTGAGAAGGATTGTTCAAAAAGTATTGAAATGACCGAAATACCCCCGTAAATGCTAATATAATGAATGAGACATGAAAACACAAATGTCAATTCAAAAGTTATGAGGTAATGAGTTATTCTAATTAAGAAAATTATCAACTATTGGTAAGAAAGTAATTAAGTAATTACGGCTAATTACTTAAGCATAGGCAAAGGAAATTCATAAATAATTATGTAAAACCCTAAAATTAGTGGTTTGTGGCCTAAAATTAGTATAAACATATTTGTTAATTAATTGGAAATTTTGGAGAAAAATAGTTGAGTTTAGGTATTTTTAAGCCTAAATACAAGAATGGACCAATAGGAAAATTTTGTAAAAAAATTATATAAAAAAATTATTAAATAATTATTTTATATATTATTAATTAATTAATTAAATAATTAAAACGAAAATTAATAAAATAATAATAATAAGGACAAGAGTTGGTAAAAATCATGGTGCCTTAACTTGCAAGTTGAAGTGTAAAATTGTATAAACAAGTACAATGAATAGTGATCAGATTTATAGGAAACGGATCCTGTCTAGAGTACCAGGAATAGGTTTTCCAATGTCAGAGTAAAATATTGATCAGTGAATTTTTATCTTGATTAGCCTTTTCGGAAGTTGATTCCGAGTAGGTAGAGCATTTTCCTAATAAGACGAAATAGGAGAAATGCGGATAGTCACATTTTAAAGATTCGAAGAAAATAAATTCTAACTCAACATTTGGAAATGAGTTTGAATTTATCTGGACATATTTGGAATCAGTGAATTTTTGTCCAGAGATTGATGATCCTGAAAGTTCTTCCAAACCGGCACGCTTTCCGTAAACTTGACCGACTTTTGGAGCCCCGGATGGAATCAAAAATTAGTTTAGATTAGATATTCCTAATGAGAAGGAAAGGGGCTTCAAAATGGTAATTCCGGATTTTTGAGATTTTTCCGAGATTACGCGATTTGGACACCGATCGGGAACTTTATCGGTACAAGTTCATAAAGCAAAAGCATCACATCACATTAATTGATGTGACAAACCACCAACTAAGGGGGAGGATGGTTTGGACAAGTGGCATGGTGAGGATCTTGACATTTGGCAAAGTGCGATCCGACGGCCCGTAATCCGCCTGACAAAGTGTGAATAGTGCACACAACTTTCCCTATAAATAGGAGGCTCTCCCTTTGCATTCTTCACACCAAAATCATTTCTCTAGTTGAGCTTTCCTAGAGAGAAGTTAGAGAGAGGTGCTCTGGAGGAGGAAGGAGTCCGGGGAATTCTGCAGCGAAGCTCTGGGTAATTTTTCCGGTCTTTAGTTTTTAATGCTTTCAGTAGTTTTAGTAGTAATGCTAGATAGATCTTTAGCTTTATTTTAAGTATTAAATTCGAAAATCATGGTGGGGTCGGAGTTCTGGCAAAATTTTGGAAAGTCGGAGTCAAAGTAACGGGCATCGGCGAAATTCCGCCGATTAGGGGTCGTGGGTAAAATAGTCATTTTGACTAAAAGTATCCGTGGTAATGATAGATCCTTAACAAGTACATTGTTATGTTGATAGGATATCCCTGATTACGTTTTTACCTACTGTCGTGTCGTATTCCGCCAGAAATACCGAATAACGTCAACGAAGGTACGTCCGCGCATCGTAACATTAACTCTTATGTTTATGGTATGCATATATGTGCTATGTGTATTGTTATGGTATGTTTATTGAATACAAATATGTTAGAACAGTTTGGTGCCGAAGGCAAGGCTAGTCTACGTGGGTGTGCCATAAGTCGCCGTATAAGTCGGTGAGGCCCCCTGGTAGACACTTACCTGGCCATTCTGTTCGGTTTACGGAAGTATGTACGTTCGCGCATCGTAACACTAACTCGATGGTTTGTATTGTTATTGCCATACATATCTGATTATGTATTCCCTATGTCTGATCATAGTAAATGTTGCCAAGATATTTGAATGTCTGTCGTACATATATGTTGTATATAAACATGAGGTTAACCGTTACCTGAGATCCAATGTGGTAAATTGGATCTCAGCTCTTAACATAGCGTCAGGTTCGGGAGGACCGAGGATCGAGGAGAAGGACAAGCAAAGACGCTTAGGAGTAGCGACCGAGGACCTCTTTCGTTATACTTTTGAAACACTCTTGTACTGTTTAAACAGCAAGACATGCTACCATGGGTATTTTAATATATATATCAGTTACTCAATCGCTCCGGTGCACTACTCTGATCATTTTGAAATGATGTTTTAAAAAAAAAAAATTGTACTGCTTGTGAAAAGTCGGGATGTTACATGTTGTGAATCACAACGAGGTTTTCGAGACTGAGAGGAAGTGAAATGGCTGAATACCCAGAAGGTTGCGTTTGGTCTTCTTGCTCGCAAGAATGCTTCTTACAGTGCAAGGATTCCAACTTTGACTCCGGTGATCAACGCTTCATGGGATTCCAACTCTTGTAGCCTCTCTCTCTCTCTCTCTCTTCCTCGTCCAAAGTTAAGCATCAACGTCCGCCATTTGCCGCCTTCACTATTGTTCGCCTTTGCCATCATCATCGTCCGCCATTGTCCTCCGTTATCCTGCGTTTTAGAAGAGAAGAAGGATTTGAAAAGAAAGAGGGAAGGACAAGGTTGGAAATTATAAAAATTAAGCATTTTTTTTAAATGACATGGAGCCCACCCTAAAAGTAACGTTAGTTAAGGCAATTTAATGAATAAGTATTTTTGCACCAATTTTGAGAGTTCATGGATATTTTTACATCTTCAAAAAGCATTTGGTGTTGGGTGCCCCTCACTACTAGAAAGTGAAGAATTTGCCGCGGAATTTGCGAGGGAACATTTTTCCCTCGCAAAACCCTAAATATTTGCGAGGGAACTAAAAATCCCTCACAAATCCAGTAATTTTGCGAGGGAAACAGTTTTCCCTCGCAAATTTAAGTCATTTTATATTTTCCCTCGCAAAATGACTTGATTTTGCGAGGGAAATATATTTTCCCTCGCAAAATGACTTGATTTTGCGAGGAAAATATGTTCCTCGCAAAATGACTTAAATTTGCGAGGGAAATATATTTTCTCTCGCAAAATGACTTGATTTTGCGAGGGAAAATATGTTCCCTCGCAAAGTGACCTAAGTTTGTGGGAAAGTACTTTCCTCGCAAAATTGGCTTGGACTCTTTTTTATCGTTGCTCAATTATCTTTCCGTCTCACTCATTCTTTCAACCAAAATGCCCTGCTTTCTCTCACCCTAACACACCACCTCCCTCCCGATCCCTTTCATTTCTCTCACAATCTGCGCACCACGCCTCCGTCTCCGCCCCGCCCCGCCGCGGAAGATCTTATTCGCTAGTGCTGAAAACCCCAACCCAATACGAAAATTCCGTTTGTTATTTCTTTATTTTGCTTTCGCCGGTGAATTCTCTGTTTCTTTGTCTCCTTTGCTGGTTTCTTTCGGTGAAGCAGAACCTCAACTCCTCAGAGCTCGGATTCCAATTCGCAGCGAGTTTTATTTCTCGTTTTGACTTAGCATTTCATTAGAGCTCCCTCCTTTTGCCAGATCTTGCTTCGATTATCAGGACTTTACGGTATCTTTGGGTTAATCTAATTAATTACCCAATTTTTCTTCGTCTTTGTTTTGAATAGTATTACATTGAAGTGGAGATCTTGCTAGGTTCAAGCTATTTCTAGTGGCCGAGGGATCGTGGGGTCTTGCGGACTACCATGAGAACAAAGGAGAAATTGGGAAGGCGGTGAAGTGCCTTGAAGCTATTTGTCAGAGCCAAGTCTCCTTCTTCCCAATTGTCGAGGTCAAGACTCGCCTTCGCATCGCTACTCTCCTTCTCAAGCACTCCCACAATGTTAATCACGCCAAGGCTCACCTCGAGCGTTCTGTTAGTACCTTTTTCTTGTTGGATTTGATTCGTATATCATGTTTCCTCAGTTTCTGCTGCTATCTTTTCGGATATATTCGTTTGCTACTCTCTTATGGTGATTTTGTCTTTGTTAATTATTGGTCTTGTCGCATCGCGTACAAGCTCGATTAGTTAAATTATGAACTCTCAGCACATTAATTAAACTTTAAGGTGATTACAAAACAAAATAATGCATGAGTTGTAGACACTGATTAACATATTGGCAAAATCAATATAACATTCTTTTCCTGCTTCTTTGTTTTGTTTTTTTTATTGTGGCATTGAAATCAGACATCCGGAATTGATACCTTTAACCTTTAAACTTATAGATAATTGAGTAGGTTCCTCTTTGAAAGCCACATCTAGGGAGCAGAGTAAGCTGACCATAATTTTCCATTTTTTAATCCACACCTGCATTGACCTCGAGGTTGTAATTGTGTGGATTGATTTACTCCAAATATTTATCATGTTTTCAGATCTAAGGAGCATTTACATTGAGTGAGTAATGTTCATTTTTTCAATCTGCATTGCATTGAGTTAAAGAATTTCCCTTTCAGAACCAAATAGTGGACAGAATATTGTTTCAAATAGGAAATGATGCCAAAGATGCTCATTTTACCACAGGCAAGGCATTGTTCATGGGCAGCACCTCTCATGGTATGATAGGCACCGCTTTCAACCAGAGGCCCTAAATTGAGCACCTTTTGTCATTTTTTCTGTCATTCCAGAATTGTGTCTTAGGTGCCTTTGTATTTGCATGCAACAAGATTAGGGTCAACTTGTAAGTGCAACTCAAAAAAGTAAAAAAAGTAAAAAGGTATAATAGCAGTGACGACCTCTGTGATCGTAGGTGATAGCAACAACGTCAATGTGTAGGCTATAGGGTTTTCCACTTTTGGATGAAGAGGATTTGCAGTGTCCAATCTGGTAAATTTAAAAAAATTATAAGGCCAATAATGTCTTTCCACTTGATTAGAAGAGGTCTGCATCCCTTTTCATATGTCCCAATAATCTATTCCCAATGCAGCTACTTAAGGTAATCAACATTTCAAAATGTAATCCCCTTCCGTTATATGTTTTGAACCAAACATTTGAATCAGCTCTTTGTATTAGGATAACATGTAACCATGTTTCATAGAATCAAACCATACAAAGCACGATGTACTAATGAGCCTTAGAGATTTAAGGGAATAGAGTAAAATATTTGTTCTTAATTTAAACGATTATTTATTTCTTAAGGGAATAGAGTACAATTCTGTTTTTAGAATGACATTATCTCTCTTTTCTGTTTTAGCAATCGCTTTTGAAGTCAATACCATCTTGCTTTGAATTGAAGTGCGAGCATATAGCTTACTTAGCCGGTGCTACCATTTTTGTTTCTTTTATTCATAAGAATGTGTCTCGATTAATGTCAATGGTGCTCAGTATTTGATAAGCCACTGGTAAATTTTTCCTTAGGATCTTAGATGAGCAACATAGCAATTGATTTATGTTATATTTTCTTCATTGTGGGTTCTGAATAAGACTGTAATCTGTGTTGCATGTTACTTTGCATCACAATCATAATTTCTTGTAGGATTTCAATGAAGTTGTGGTCTTGCAACTTCAATTCACAGCTTGCAAATGCTTTGATAATTGAAGGAGATTACCGGGGTTCAATCTCTGCCTTAGAGTGTGGATTTGCCTGTGCTAGAGAAATAGGTTACCCAGAGTTGCAGGTTTGTGATTGAAGGTTATAAGAATGGACATGTCCTCTGATTACTGATTTTCTTCTGCGCTTTGCATTGATCATTATATAGTAATCTATTACTGTGATAGAAAATCCTCTTGTAGTTAACCTTCTCTTCTTGTACTAAAAAAATGCCTTTATAATGCCATTAACTATGTATGATTTCTTGCATTACATGAAATCTAATGAATAAGCCACACTCATAGTCTATGAATAATACAGCTTGCTGTTGATTTTATATCATATTGATATTAATATTGATTTGAACTGCCTGCTCTCTTCTTTATTAATCACCGCCATTATCTTACCTCTTTTTACAAAATGACAAGTTAGGACAAACGAATATTTGAAATTTTATAGTATGCTTAAAGAACAATGCTTCAGTCTCCTGAAATTACTGTGAGATATAACGTATGTCTATTTGTAATTTCTCTTTAATTTCTATGTACCAGATGTTTTTCGCCACTTCTATATTGCATGTCCACCTCATGCAATGGGATGATGATACTGATGACTTTTTATTTATTTAGATCTAGTCTGATTTCTTTATGTTCATTGTTTTCTTGCCCTTGTCAGAGACAACAATGCATTGGCCTACTCTTTTACAACGAATTGCTTCACATATTCTATCGACTGAGGTTATGTGATTACAAAAATGCTGCTCCACATGTAGACAAATTGGATGCAGCCATGAAGGCTGATATGCAGCAAACACAGCATATGCAAGAGATGATGAAGGAACTGAATGCCTTAAATCAAAGTCTCTCCCGGTCTGGTCTTCACTACGGAAAGGGCCGCACTGTCGAAAAACAAGCACGATTGAAGAGCGGCTAAGAAGCATGAATGGATTTAGTTTAAATGGGCGAGAGTCTCTTGAACCAAGATACTTTGGGAATGTTAGAAGGACGGGAGATAAGTTTATGAATTTTGATGACCATCATTTTGGTCACAACATTATAATTTGTAATATTTTGTTTTTCTTGTTATGTAAACTCTTATGATTGTTATAATTTATGTTTATGATATATATATAAATCTTTTTATTTCTTAATTTTTAATATATTTTTTGTAATTATTTTATTATTTTTCTGATTTTTTATATTTTTTTTAAAAAATAAATTGAAATTTGCGAGGGAAAATTTTTTCCCTCGCAAATCCTCAATTTTGCGAGGGAACATTGTTCCCTCGCAAAATCCATGGATTTGCGAGGGAAAATTTTTCCCTCGCAAAATTCCAGGATTTGCGAGGGAAACCTTTTTCCCTCGCAAATTCCAGGATTTGCGAGGGAAAATTATTCCCTCGCAAAATCCAGAATTTGCGAGGGAAAATGGAATTTTTCCGTCGCAAAATGATTTGCGAGGGCAATTTTTGCGACGGAAATTTTTCCGCCGCAAATTCCGCCGCAAACCAATTTTGCGACGGAAAATAGCTTTTTTGCGAGTGAATTTTTCCGCCGCAAAAAACAGTTTTTTTAGTAGTGCCTTGAGTAAAAGCCCATGTGCATTTTTACACTTTTACCCTAGAATCAACAAAATTATATTTAACACTCACCAATTACTCACTCCTCTCTACAAAGCCTCTTGAAGTGCTTTCCTAGGGGCAAGTGTTTATATCATCATTAACTCACAATTAAATTATAAATATTTCATAACCAACAAGTTGTAGGTTGAGATGATAAGTCGTCCCATCTCGTAAGGAAAATAACACAAGTTCGAATCTCGGGAAACACACTCATTAGGAGGGCTTTAACTTTAATGCTCCCAGCCCAACAAAGATTAGGCTCAAGTTCAAATTGACTTGGGGATACTTTGGATTCACACACACAAATATTTGAAAATAATGTTTTGTATTTTTATTACATTCTTAGACCATTCAGTTAGTTTTTTTTTCATTATTTAATTTGATAAAGGGAGGTGGAGGGGAAATATAGAGAGAGAGAAAAGGTGTGCTACCGATACCTTTATTAGAGTTATGTTAGTTGTCCAAAAGAATTACAGAAACGTTCCCATATAAACTTATACATAAGTGACCTAAAAGAAAACTAATACCAGTTAAGATTCAAAAATTACAAATAAATGGCAAGGATCGTTATTTCTTAACTACATAAAATATCAAAATATCATTTTAACTAACCACTTTGACTTGCTATATAATGAGTGACAAACTACTTTGTTGAAATTAAAACATATAATATTTTTATTATTATATTAGTAAAATATTAATACTTAATTACTTAAACATCAATGTTTTTATTTACAAATTTCCCGTAAAATTTAAAAGTCGTTTTCGTTTTACAAATGGGTTAAGAGAGTAGAAATGTTTTTTTAAGTTTAATATTATTCGGAGGTGACGGCTAGTTTTTTAAATTGAAATCTTTAGGATAACATTGAATCTAAAAAACTTTCTGAGGCTCAGAAAAAATTTCCGGATAAAATTATATCTTAACCCTTTTACAAGTCTTTGAAAAGTTTAAAAGTAGTTGCAACTCAACAATTAAATCCCCTAATCCTCATAAATCAAAATCAAATAATCCACATATCATGGTATGAATGAAGAGTAGTAAAGTTTTTTTCACACACACACATATATAAAAGGCAAGAACAACAATAATCAGAAAAAATCAGTAACTTGAAACACAAGAATTCATAACTAACTTGAACTTCCAAGATCAGTAACTTGAAACGCAAGAATTCAAAAGATCAGTAACTCCAAAACAGTGGGGAAAGATCGCTCAAGAAATAAAAAGAAGCCAGATAGTACGTGATGAATCAAATAAAGAACAACTCGAAATCTCTAGAGCAAAATCCAGTTGTCCCCACCAATCCACTCTTGATGAACCCTAAGCTGACCGGCATGGAACTCAACGTCACGGTCCAAGGGATTCCAGTAACAGTAAACAAGATAGCCGTCGCCGGACTCTTTGCTTCCGGTAATCATAGTGGCCCACCAGCCTTCTTGGTCATGAACGTCCACCCATTGATTCAGAGAAAATCCAGTGGTTGACACGTCAACGGATTGCGGCGGCAGAGGACGAAGATCATTAGGGTCAACGGTTTTTCTGAGAAATCTATAATTTTCTTCGTCGTTCAACAATGTGTTGTACTCGACGACATAGGAGCCGTTAGCGAGGCAAGAGATCACGGTGGCTTCATAGTAAGAGCCTGGTGGCTCGCTAACGACTTCAACGACTTCTCTGACGGAGAAGCCACCGTCGGGTGTGACGGAAGGAGGCATTGACGGAGAGGAAGAGGGAGGGGGAGAGGGGCTGATTCCCATGGATGCAGAGAGAGACAGAACACAGAGAATTGAAGGAGGTGAGGGTTTTTGAGTTTCAGAGGTGAGGTTTCGGGGTGAGTAAGATGATGATATATATTGGGTCCTAAAATTAATTAGGAAACTTTTCTCGACCTGAAATTAATTAGGAAACTAAAGTATGTAGATTTTCAAATCAAATACTAATTCATTATTTATTATAAAAAGGAAAGTAACTACAATTCAATATCGTAATAATGGAATTTAAAGTATTGTGATAAGTATTTATTTACAATATACTTTTATTTATTTTGAAAAAAGCATTTTTGTGATGTTTTTTATTTTTAAAAAACATGAACACGTGAAAAATCAGCACGATAAATTATGATCCGGATTTTACAATAAGAAACAGTTTTTGAAAAGATAAAAATAAAACTATATATATAATTATATTTTTCATTAATTCATTAAAACAAAAAAAAATTATAAATTATAAGAATTTGTTCACTACTGCTAGTTAAACATAGAATAAAATTACCAAATTAATTATATTGTTGTAGATCCATTTCTTTTAATTAATAATCAATTTGATGAATCGACATCACCCTACGGATTCAAATTAATTACAAAAATCTACTGATTAAAAAACATCTGCTAATTGCCTTATAAAAATTAGATTAAATGAAGAGTGCATGTAACTCCGGCCAAAAAAATTTGCATGAAATAAATATTGGGCAAAACAATTGCATGTAATTAGTAACTACTCCATTCCTTTAAAAATTGTTTTAGATCCATTCCTTTTAAAAATCAATTTGATGAATCGCCATGACCCTACTGATTCAAATTAATTATAAAAAAAAAAATCTACTGATTAAAAAGCATCCACTAATTACCTTATAAAATTTAGATTAAATAAAATTATAAAAAAAATCTATACAAAAGCCCGTGCAATGTACTAGTATTAGTGACTCCATCCTAATTAATTGGAATTTAATCAGATTCATGGCCATTACAGATTTGAGCTTTTATATCACCTTATACATAACAGTTACAATTAATAAACGTCATGTATGTCGAGGCGGAAGTAATACAAGAAAATAATTGATCATAAAGTATGAATAATAAAAATGACATTTCATAATAAACAACCGCTAAGTAAAGTACAAATCTAAAAAGCATATTTTCAAAACCTTGTTCAGTCTGACACCAAGTACCAGCAGTGCTCCTAGAGTTAAATATTTTAGAACAAAATATTTATGAATAGTGCTTTTTAAAAAAAGCACATTTTCATAAACTTATCCTTCTCTCCCTCATCATGGTCAGATGTTAGTGAGCTCTTTCCATTCGCCCTCCTCCTCATCCCCATGCCCACCCTCCTCCTCTTCCTCGTCCTCCTCACCCACCTCCACAAGCTTCTCCCCCTCCTCCTCCTAAAATGGAGGCTTTTTTGTAGATGTTGGCCAACTTTGACCGCTTCACAAAGTGTCTCGCTAGACCCTTTATCTCTTTCCTTAGGCGTCGATGTTGTGCTAAGCAAGGGGGAGGGGCAAGAGGAGACAGAGGACATCAGTAGTAGTGATGTTAAAAAAAAAATTAATTGTTAGAGCAATGTAACCCAAAAATATTTTAAAAAAGTCGTCTCTTTAGTTTATCAGTAAACAACCGTTACTAATTTAGACATTTTTTATTAGTTTATTCAAACTCTCGTTTTAATTTTTTAATTGTACTATAGGGTTGAATAATCAATTTTAAAAATTATTAAAAAGGTCAAATAAGTCATGTTTATTATGTAAAATCCGTCACTTTTCAGAATACCATGTCAAATACCTAACAGTTATTAAGAAATCACCATCACCGTTTACAAAAATTAACAGTTGTGTTGTTAAAATCGTGAACTTTTGTTCAAAGGTTCATTACGGTTGTTAATTAAGAACCATAAGAAAAAAGGCCACCAATCATAATAGTTCTAAACTTAGAATCGTTAGCAAGTTTCGTTAGTCTTTTAAAACACGTACCTACTATCTTGCGCCTCTTCACTTTCCCAAGTTATTACACTTAATACGTTTATCTTTGGTCGAACGTTACCCACCATCTTCAAAACCCCATAACTCGGGCTGACTTTTCTGGTTGTCAATCGTTTGATCCAGGTAAACCATATCCTCCATTGCTTGCTTTGAACTTCTATTCGACAGCTGCGCGAGTCACTTTGATTGCCCTAACTCACTTTTTCATTTCGGAGCTCTAGCTAGGTCGCACTGCTTCGTTTATTCTGCTCTTCTTATTTTAATGTATGATTTCTATTCTAGATTCACATTCTCCATTCTGCATTCCGCATTCTCCTTATTTTGTACTTTGTCTTGCCTATATAGGTTTTGACCTTAGTCGTGTATCGTGTTTTTTTGGAAAACTCATTGCTCAATTCCCTGTGACTGATTAAATGAGTTTTGTTTTCCAGTTAAAATGTCCAGTTTTACTTCCTGCGGCATTGATAATGCCCCTAGCTCTGTTAGTGTCTCTAGTTTTGATAGTCCTAGTACTGTTATTCCTACTGGTACCGATTTTGTCCCTACGAAACTCGGAAATGAGACCCCAGAAGAGGCGTTAGAACGAATGTGAATATTGTTAAGAGGGGCCGATGTGCCTTGACTTTTGTGAGATGCTGAACAAGGAGATGACAAGTACAAGCTCTGTCAATTTCTTCATGAGGTATTTTTCAACTGTGATTGAATAGTTGGTTGCTTAATATGTTGGTTTCAAAATTTCAGGCACCTGCACTATAATTACCTCGT
Source organism: Acacia pycnantha (assembly GCA_025563575.1). Lineage (NCBI taxonomy): Eukaryota > Viridiplantae > Streptophyta > Magnoliopsida > Fabales > Fabaceae > Acacia > Acacia pycnantha. Next base: position 188,397 of record JAMWYP010000141.1, read on the forward strand.
TCCCCGCGGTCTCCAGGACAAGATCAAGTTCATATGTGCTAACCAAATCAATAACTAAGGTGAGGGCATGAAGGAAGATGTCAAGCAATAACACGTGATATTTTTGGGGGATGGACTCATTAGGAAGGCACTAGACTGAAGGGACACTTGCTTCTTTGTGCCTTACGTACATTTAAGGGTGGGAACATCATTAACTCTGCTTAAATTAATTAGTTTTTATTCATTTTGTAATTGTCTTAATGATGTGGTCTATTGTTGTACTTGGGGGGTATTGGATGCTCATAGTGGTAAATCTAATTCACAAAAAGATTTGGTTTTATGATTCCATGGGCAGGGATCAATGACGGAGCTTAGTTGAAACAAGAGGGGCCAAAAACAAAACTTTGTTTAGAATTTTTTTTAATATAATGTAAAATTTAATGTATTTTTGCACAAACAAATATTTATCCCAAGGCCATGGCCACCCCCCCCCCCCAAAAAAAAGTTTGTTCATAATTTTTTTAATTACTTAATGAGTATACATTTGGCCCCCCCAAATGTTTATCCCAAGATCTGTCCCTGGCAAAGATCCAAACAGTAGACTATACATGTAGGAGATATTCAACCAGTAAAGTATCCATTCACCTTCTCTTATAATTCAGTTCAGCTTGCATGTTTATATTTATGTGTGTGTGTGTGTAAATTTTTTATTGTATCTTCTTAGAGTGATGTACAGGTATCGCACAGAGAATGGTCTCGACTGCCGCAATTGCAACCTCACCGACGACCACTTCAGATACACCTTCTAATTAAAGGGATTTAATTAGGATTTTCCCTAATTTTTGTTGGCTTAAAATATAAGTGTTTTTCCTAATTTATTTTTCTATGCAACAAAATGTGAGAGTTAATTTATACGAAAGATGGGCAATTAAGAGGAGAATACTCCATCATTACGAAAAAAAAGTTGGGTTCACTTGCAAAAAAATATGACCAATCTTGAAGTTCACTTGCATGTGAGAATCAATACCTCTACGCCTTTAGCTAATATTATTATTTATTTAGTTAATATCATCACATCTCTACTCAATATGTTTATACCTTTAGTTAATATTATTACTCATTTAGTTAATACATTTACACCTTTAGTTAATATCTTTAATCATTTAGTTGATCTGTTTATGCCTTTAATCAATTCATTACTCATTTAGTCAAATATTATTACACCTTTAGTCAATAGCTATCATCATTTAGTAAATACTTCTACACCTTTAGTCAATACCTTTACTCGTTCAATCAATACATTTCTTTCTTTCTTTTTCAACCAATACATTTCAATATAAGTGTACAATTATACATTCACAAATGTTGTTATTGAAATGATAAACACCTTTACAAATGTAATCATTCACTATATAAATATAATCAATGAGTAAAACATTGCATTTTCTCACTTGTATTACACACACATATATATAGATGTACACACATATATGTGTGTTGTTATGCATATATATAACAAATCAAGGGGCTTGGTGACCCAATAGCCATCAAATTGCACCTTCATCATCTTGGCTCCACTTTTTTAAAAGAGAAAAAAAAAAAAAACCCTGACCAAAAAAAGCCACTAGTAGCTCTAGCGGCTAGCTAGCTATGCTCTTGTGAGGGTAACTTTTTTCTTTAATTAATATATGAGGAGCATTATTGTAAAATCATCAATACTTTACAAACCCAGATTTCTCATCAAGTACCTCTCTGTCATTTTTCCTTCTTAATATTTTCTTTTTGGGTTTTGTAAATTCATATGGTATTTAAAAGAAATTTTCTCAAGCAAAAATCCACTTTTTTTTTTTTTTATATAAAAATTTTAGGAAAGGGGTTGAGTTCACCTATAATCCAATGGCAGGGTGAAATCTCTCTTCCTCCTAGGTAATACCGATGTTTGGCAGGGCGAGCCGTCTATTACCCTCAGGCGTTAACCTAGGCACCTAGGAGCTAGGATGCCTCCCCCAGCGCCTTGACCAACTCCAGGATCGAACCCCCTCTTTAGTGAAAGTGTCCGACCCCTTTACTAGTTGAGCCCAAGCAAAAATCCACTTTTAGTAAATTTAGTTTTTGTATTTTTTTACAATCCAAATCATCAAGAATTCGCTCACCATAATAGGCCCAGTCTTGATCCACTTTTTCTACTCTTTTTTTTGTATAAAAAAGTTTAAATGGAGTAGATACTGGTACTCCACTAGAGTCAGGACATGCCTTTTAAGTTCAAAGAATCTTTACAGAGATACTTACAGATCGCCCACCAACAAATCTCACATTGACCAGCAGGTATGAAACTTTTCTGTTAATATTGAGGCTGAGTTAAATAGTAAGTAGATGGGCCAATGCATGACCAACTATCTCTCCAAGTATCATTACATATTTTTTGCTTAAAAGGCCACGGCCCAACTTGAATGTCCTATATATGTTCACTAACCCAATAATGTGTACATCCTTAAACATTAATATTTTTTGGCCATCAGTCAATATTAATCACTATACTATTTATAAGTCAAAAAAATTATCAGTGAAAGATTAAGACAAAGAGACATCATAAAAGGTTCATATCTTACAGTATTAATTGATGGTCATGATTTGTAGGAAGCAATGGCTTCTAGAAAGTTAAAGGCAGTGGACAAAAAGGTAAAAAGAATAATGTGTAAAAGCTAAGTAGGTGAATGATTTTGTAGCCTAATTAATTAATATGGCATTAAAGCTTTCTTATAAGTGAGAGGTTACGCTTATAACCCATATCGTTGGTTTGGTTCAAATTATGATAGAAGTTGAAGCCAGACACAATAGAGTGTTCTTTGGAATATTCAACGCACTTTTATTACTCCCTCCGATCCTAATTATAGGAACATATTTTGGAGTTGGTTTTGGTCTTAATTATAAGAACAAGTTTTAACTTTTGTCAATTTTTTCCTATAATACCCCTATTTATACTTATTATTAGGAGCATTTATATATATGTATGTATATATGTGTGTACATATATATATGTATGTCTGTGTTTATGTGTGTGTACATACACAAACACACACACATATATATATGATGTTTTATCTCTATGTGTGTAGAGATATATGTGTGTGTGTGTGTGTAGATAGATATCTCTATTTATATAGCAAGACCATTATTTCAATTATAAAATATGTGGAAAGGAAAATTGGTTAGAGAGATATGTGGAGGGTTTGTAATTCACTTTTACTTATAACATTTTAAATTTATATAAGGGCATTTAAGGAAAATGAGTAAAATTAACTAATTTAACTCATCTCCTTAATCTCCTCAAAATCGGTTAAATAGTTCTTATAGTTAGGATCGGGAGTACTTTACAAAATATACACAATTTATTATCAATATAAATTTGAGGTCTTGGAAAATTGTATGCGAAGAGACAGAATTGGTATCATTGGTGAGGTCGGCAAAAGGCATTGAATAACTATCACATGTGATCCGCTTAAGTCGCTTCCATATGCATGTGCATTGCCTCCAAATTAAATAGTCAACTCAACTCTAACGTTCATTTAGACCATCCAAAGAAAATAGAACATGGCCCTTCACAATTTAAATTTCTTTTATTTTTAAAATTACGAACCTATACATTTATCAAGTATCTACTATTTTTGAATTTCCATTTTTCTAAAATTTAATTAAAATTGTAACATATATAGTTGAGTATCTAAGTTGGTGTGAGTAATATGGACTTTCATTGTTACCAGGGGCGGACTCAGGAATTTGACTGACGGGGGGTGAAAATAAAAAATGCTACATCATATAGAAAAGTACTTGAAATATGATACATATCTGATATATAAAATATTGAAAGAAATCTATTACAAAAATTAAGATTACTTTACGTGTTTAAATCCGTAATAATTACCTACAAAGAGCATGTATTATTTCATGACCAATATGATTTTAAGAATATTATTCATAACAAAAATTAACTAATTAAAATTAACTATTAGTTATTATCTATATTCTCATAACCATCTTTTAACAAAACTCAAAACTTGCCAAAAATCCTAACTCTAAAATATTCTCTAATTAGTATAAAAGTAGCATTATTAGAAAGATAAAATCATGTATAAGAAATTTCATGAAGGAAATTTAATAAAAAGAAGTGATTTTGAGTACTTTATTGATCCTCAAAATTTGTCTTAAGCTGTTAAAAAAAAGGCGAACAAGCCGCCAGCAAAAGGAAGAAGAAGCATCCTTTTTAAGCAAAAATAAGTGGGGTTGTGGATATATTATAGGTGAGCCCCACCTCTTTATTAATTTTTTTTAATATATATGATAGGAACCGGATAGTGGGATGCTCAGTTAATATACATATGTATATGAAAGCAAACCAGTATGCTCAGTTAAATTTTTGTTAAACAAAAAAAATTAGGGGGGGCGGGGGCCACCCCTCACCCCCCACCTGTGTCCGCCCCTGATTGTTACTGGTTCAAATATAAATTCTTATAACCTGTTGGATTTCTAATGTAAGACATATTTAACTAATTTAATTAAATTAAGCAGGTTAGTTGAATTAGTTAATATTACATGTCTTTTTTTAAAACACCATAATATCTTCCTTATTTCCTGCTATCTCTTTATTTTTTAATTATTGTTGAATGAACATCAATATAGTTTAATTATAAAGAAATTTATAAATATACAAAATATTTTTTATATTTAAAATCAAAATCAACTCTCAAATTCATTATCCTTCTCTTTATATTGGACTGCTTTAAATATAGAGAAACTTCTAATTCTTTTCGAAAGGTCTCAAATTTATGGTATGACACATACAATCTTCATAAAGTCAAAACCAGCAGCATAGATAATTATTATATAATTAATAATTAGTTCTTAATAAATTGTGAATGGAGTATATATATATATTATTAAGGTGGAGGTGGTACCCACACGTGGTAGCACCTTCTCCTGCTCCCTCTTATGTTTGTGATTCCATGAACAAAGGCATATATAATTGCATGCCTTTATTCCTTCAACTCTCATTTCATTTTATTTGCCTTTAAACTATTAAAAGTCGGTGATGAAGTCAATGCCCTTTGTTTAATTCATACTTTAAGTCTATAATAATTCATTATTTATTAAAAATAATGAAGCATCCTCATTTATTCCAAATAAACAAGCCACTTCTCTTCTTCTATATATACATATTGCTGCCTCTCCTTCTCCTCATAATCCATCCAGAACGCTCAAACTTTATCAGCAACAAATTCTCAGGAATTAAACAACACCAGCAAAAATCATGACGGTACATAGATATATCAATTCTTATTAGTTTCATTTGGTTCTATGTTCTATATATATATATATGAGGAATTTAATTTTGATCTATAGATGAAACTTGTTCACATTCTTTGATTCAGATCATAGAGATGAGAGTGCACATGGATTGTCCCGGATGTGAAAGCAAGGTCAAAAGTGCACTTGAAAAGCTTAAAGGTATACATATAATCCCAAGACACAAATTAATTAACTTGATCAAGAACACTTGATAATATGATGAAAAACTATGAAAACCCTAATAATTATATATGGGTTATTATTTCAGGTGTGGACAGCGTGGAGATAGACATGAACTTACAGAAGGTGACAGTGACGGGGTGGGCGGATCAGAAGAAGGTTTTGAAGACGGTGAGGAGGACGGGGCGGAGGGCGGAGGTGTGGGAGCTGCCGCATACGACGGCGTTTCATGAGGGGCAATATTATCAGCAGCACCATTGTAATGGGCCGGTGAACTTGTATTCCTCTCAGCCAACCTCATCGTATAATTACTATAAACATGGCTATGATACAAGCAATCCTCTTTACTATCAATATCCTTCAAATTCTTCTGTGATTGGCCATCAAGCTGCTTCTGCTTTAAGTGATGACAATCCTCATGCTTGCTCCATTATGTGAATCCATCTCCAAAACCAAAGCTCAAGAACTTCATAATAATACTCTTACGTTCGCGTTGATCGAGGAATGTTGCTTTTAATTTTGGTTTATTATTAATAGTGATCAATACCAGAAATCAATTAATGTTTGTGCACGTTATTCTTCAGTTTCTCTGTATATGCTATTGGTAATTGTGAATGGCTTATGCATATGTATTATGTACCACCTCTTTTTTTTTTTTTTTTTGGTGGTACTACTAATGTATTAGTGTTCGGAGGATTATATGAGCGAATGAAAGGATATGAAATTTGTTTTGGTTAGTTTTATAAAATTCCCGGAAATTTTATAAAAGATGACATTCATGATTCACCTATATATATGTTTTCAGGAAGAAGTGCATTTTTCATCCTTTAACTTTATACAAAAGTTCATTTTGATCCCCTAGTTTTATAAGTTTCTCTTTAGTACTAGTATTTTTTTAAAAAAGTTTCATTAACAAAAGATACTAATACATTGAATTTAAATGTTTAGAATAACAATAATTGGTTTAAAAAAATCATTATTTGAGGCTAACAAACAACGTTAGAGTTAGAAGATTGAAAATATGTTTTATAAACTTAAAGGTCAAACTAAAATCTTATGTAAAGTTAGAAGACCATATATTTATACATATACATACATATCAAACGCAATTCCGAGGCTGTTTTAATAGCTTCTGAATTTGCAAACAGAAGTATCCAGACCACTCTGCAACATTGTAATTAAATTATTGGCATCTGACTCTATGATGATTTTAGAGAATCCATAATCTTTAGCAACGATAAGACCTTTATAAAGAGCCCACTTTTCAGCTTCTTGAGCTCTACATGTCCCAAAATAATGTGAGATGCTATGATCTCGTATTGCCCCTCCACAACCACACTTATCACAGATTCTTCTTCTAGAAGCATTCAGCACACACTAGGTGACAAGAAAACACATGATTCGCTCTTACATGATTTTGTTAGAAATAAATAAGTAAGTACACATATTTGTAAATAAATAAATATAAGTAGTTTGTTAGTTTATTTCATTGAAGTGTTGTGCATCTTAGTTGTATATAAATAGGCTGTATAGTTGCTGTATCAGACTTAGTGGTGTAAACTCAATTTTATGAATATATGGAATATATTTCTTTTCTCTCTAGTTGTGATTACTGGGTGCAAATCAGGTCCAGTTATTTAACATGGTACCAGAGCTAGGTTGAATCTCCATCGGTTTCTTTGCTTCACATGACAATACGGCCCACAACTCAAGATTTGACCCGAGACTGATTTTCTTCCTGTCCAGTAAGCAAGATCCGTGGAGCACCCAGATCAATTAACCAAGAACGGGTTTCCCACTCATACGTATGCATCGCGTCGGGTTTCTTCTCTCCATCGTGGAGCACACAAACGTAGTAACACTACACACATACATAATAGCACCCTGAAATCATCTCATGAATGTTTGTGGCATAGGAGATTAGGCCATGCACCCTTTTCTGTAATGAAGCATTTCAATTTTGTATTTGATGATACAGAACTCATGAATGATAAATGTGATGTATGTGTTCAATCCAAACAAACTAAGTTTCATACTTGGGTATGGGCAGCCCGTACCCGTGGTATAACCCATTTAACCTGTGACAAACAGGCAGAACATACATGGGCGGATTTCAATGGGTTTTAGGGGACCCGTTTATACATGGCCGTTAAAAAATTCACAATATCCCACTAGGCACTAGTCACCGTCACTGTCACCACAAAGGAAGAAGAGAAATCAGAAAATGAAGAGAGAAATCCTTATGCTCGACAACGAAATTTGAGAAATCCAATGGCGAGATCTAGGAATTCTTATGCACGACAATAGAGAGAATATATATGAGATGAGATGGTGAGATGTTGTCGCGATTGAAAAGATCTTAATTATCATCGTTGTGACATGGCGGTTGTGGGTTGCGGCAGGGACGACTATGGGCTACGACGGCATGGGAGGGAAGAGAAAGGAGGGAGAAAGAAAAAGATGAAGACTGGAGGAGGAAGAGAGTAACGTGCTCGTATGGAATAGTGATTGGAATCTTCAAAAGTAGCTTTTCAATCGTGATTTATGATATACGAGATAAGTATATGGGATGAGTTTCGTCTCATCTTACATGAATAAGCACTTTTGGGACCCCAAGAGTGATCCCAAACATGCTTGTGTCGATTTTTGAATGTGAGGAACGAGACGGCCAAAGGGTTAGGTTAGGTCAATTTATGTATTTTAAAATTTAAATGTTTTACTAAAGTAAAAATTGATATAAAATAATAATAAGTATCACGCATGGGATTCAAAGCAAAGACCAAACACTTAAAAGTTATCTCCATTACCACTAATAAAGACAAACGTTTCTTGGTTATAAAAGGTAGAAAAGTAATATAAAAAAAATTTATACAAATAAAAATGTAAAAAATATATACAAGTAGGTACGGGCAGCCTGTGCCTCGCCCTGTTTAAGCATGCACCTGCATGTTTGAGCCCGCCCATTAGGTTTAATTTGGGCGGGCTTGAACGGGCAAAAAATCTATAGATCGTAGGCAAGTTTATGGGTTGTAAGTTTTTTACTCAGCCCTATCAAAGAGTGAATCCTCTGTAAACATGAGATGAGATATACAAGGGACTCCTCTAGTAACACAATAGGTTTCCAGCTTCCTTCACTCACTGCAGGACTTATGATTTAATTGAATTATATTTTTCCAATAATAATCCCAAGTCCTCACTCAGTATAACAAAAAAAAAACAAAGCAATCGGATTTTTTTTTTTTTTTCTATAAAAATTTTAGGAGAGGGGTTGGGTTTACCCACAGTCCAAGGATAGGGCTTTATGGATTTGCTCCCTAGGACATACAAGACTGAGAGTACACATGCCTCCATCTCAGCCTATGTTTCCACAAGTCCACATCACCTAAGATGTCTTTCCCAGCGCCTTGACCAACTTTAGGATCGAACTCCTTCCATTTGATAAGAGTATTTGACCCCTTTACCAGTTAAATCCAAGAAGGACGAGGGTACAAAGCAATCCGATGTTTTCAGGTCTTGTTGGAAAGTCCTATGACTCCTATCCAGCATCCACATTTCTTTTTTTTTTGATAAAACCAGCATCCACATTCCACAAGAAGTAAAAAGTAAAAACCTTTTCGATGTAAAAGAGACACCATAAGGCCCATTATGTTAAGCCCAATTTGTTAACTAAAGCCCAAAGGAGGAATCTCACTCCAGTATGAAATTCAACTGGACCCCACCCACGGACACGTACTCACAAAATGGCAATAATTGGCTGGTAGGTAGTTTTCTTCATGATAATTTTTTCCTTTTGGGACCAACTTCTTAATGATGATTTCAAAGCCAAGACTGAAGAGTTTGTCTTTGTTAGTGACCTCACTTTTCCTCTACATCTACGCCATAATGTTGTCTCTTTCTATTAAACCCTACTAATAATACTGTTTCTTATGTTATAAATACTATGATTAATTATCTGTACATATGTGCAGTTTTTTCCCATTTGTTTTTACCATTGTCTCCTCTCATAAATTATACAAAAAATATGATTTTTTTTTTTATGAATTTATTATATAGGAGAAATGATGTGTGCAGTGATTGGAGGTAAGAGTTTTTGCAGTGAGGTTGATACTGCATCGTTTTGTCTAGTTCAGGTACTATGTCACTGAAAAAAAAAAAAGCGCAATAGCTATAATATCAAAAAACAGACGTTGTTGATTGTGATTTTCAGCAAACAGGCAGATGAAGATTGTGATAATTTATTTCTGATTTAGGAATTAGGAATCAATGAACAGATTCTCTGTTCTTTCATTGCAACAATAAATCAAATAGGTCCGATTTAGGAATTAAGAATCAAATAAGTTTCAAATAAGTAACTCATTCTTTGTTGAACTGGACAAAACGGTGCAGTATCAACCTCACTGCAAAAAACTCTTACCTCCTGTCACTGCACACATCATTTCCCATATATATATATATATATTCTAAAGAAAATATTTAAATCGTTGACTAAAACATATCCCGTGAATAAACTTTGATGCTCGGTAATTATGTAGGGCCAACTTGATGCTTATATTTGAAGGAACCGAATTATTATTATATATTTAGGATTAGTCCAAAAAAATTATAAATAAAAAATAAATAAAAGCCAAGCCAAGCAAAAGCATGAGACGAGACGAGACCATCGAAGGTATCGGATGCGAGGACAAGACCAACCCGGTTCTTATCGACCCTACCCAAGAATCCTATTCCTATTGGCCAATGGGAAAACGTGGCAACTCTCAATTCGTTCCACTTTTGACTTTAGTTTTTTGTCCATTTCGCATGGATGACGTGGAGACCATTCACTGGCTTAAATTTCGAATTTTCAATTCTCATTTTATGAGTGATCCATTTTGTTTAAAAAATATAGTAACAAGTTTTTTCATAATTGTTTATTTCTCAAGAGTTCATGTTAAAGGTTAATCCTTATCAAGGATATGAGAGTCATTTACAAAAACTCCAAAATAATTGTTTATCGTCTCATACGTTTATATAACCATCATTCAATATTTGTTGGAAAAAACTATTATTTATTATCACTTTTTTAATATTTTCAAAATAAATTTATTTTTCCTTATTCGCCATAAACCTAGATCTCAATAAATTCAAAGGTAGAGCTAAAAATAAACATCTACATGTGGAAGCTATGCTATCATGCTTCTAAGTTCTACCACTTTTAGTAAATGAAATAAATTTTTTTAATCGATTTTTTCAATAATAAGATATAAAATAAAAATCATTGATAATTATATTAAAGCAAAATTAAGAATTGCTGTTGAGAATTTCAAGAAAGACAAAATGTGTCAAGAAAATTTAAAAAAAACAAAAACAAAAGGGAAAAAGGGAAGGGGGTATTCGACATTTCACAAAAATCGGCCTTTTTGTTCCGACAGTGACACTCTCTCTCTAAGTTGTCTCACAGAGCCTCCAAAAGGCCTCGCGCTACAAGAACAAAGGGCTGAGATTTCGCCGAGCGGAGCCCCGATTGCCCGAATCCCTCAACCCTAATCTCCAGGAGATCGGCCATGGCTTCCTCCAAAGAGCGCGAGAATTTCGTCTATGTGGCCAAGCTCGCTGAGCAGGCCGAACGATACGATGGTTAGCGCCTTCTTCCTTAGTGTTTCGCCTTTATTATGCTATTCGATTTGATTTTTGCTTATATAATGTCTTCTTTCTTTCTTTTCATAGATTAAAGTTGCGTGTTTTGCTTAGATTTCAGTCTGATCAGTGTGTATCTGTGTTTCCCCCCTCCTTCTTTGTCAATATGAAGTTTGATCTCGCTTAATTCTCTGCTAATTTAGTTTTGTGGTTTTGCTTTGACTCTTCAAATTTGGTGTTTAGTAATAATTTGATTTGTACATGGTTGTTTTGAATTGAAAGTCTGGGAAAATCAAACTTCAAAAAATATCTGAGATTTGAGTTTTTCGCCCTTGAGTTAGGTAATGAGAGTCCGATGAAATCAAGTATCCATCGGTTCAAGTAGAACTTCGTTTTCAAAAAAATAAAAAATTATCAACTTTTGTGAAACTTGTGGAATTAGTTTGTTTGGGCTAAAACTTTGAATCCTGGGAAGTCTTTTAAGTTTTATTATAGCATAAACAAACAGAGCTTCTGTGTTAGCCTGAACTGCTTTAAATTCCTTGGAAGCGTCAGATTTTGGGGAACTGCATGTAGGTTTTGGCAGGACGCCTGAACTATTTTTGTCATAAAAAGAATATCAGAAGGGAGTGCGTTTGCCTGTGTTTTATTTTGACTTCAGATTTTTGGTGGTTTACTTATTGTAATTTACGAAATTTGATTTGCAATATGTTTGTTTCTGCCTTAATTTGTAACAGAGATGGTGGATGCTATGAAGAAGGTTGCAAATCTAGATGTTGAGCTGACCATTGAAGAGAGAAATTTGCTTTCTGTTGGTTATAAGAATGTGATTGGTGCTCGCCGTGCATCATGGAGGATACTGTCCTCAATAGAGCAAAAAGAAGAAGCAAAAGGAAATGAAGTAAATGCCAGACGGATTAAGGAATATAGGCACAAGGTTGAAGCTGAGCTTGCAAACATCTGTAACGATGTTATGACAGTGATTGATGAGCACCTCATTCCATCTGCTACAGTTGGTGAATCAACTGTGTTTTTCTATAAGATGTGATCTCTCATGCCTTATTCCCTCCTGGAATATGTTGGTGTATTGTGATTGTTTTCTGTAGGAAAATTATAGCATGTTTCTGGTTGCAGGAAAGGAGATTATTATCGTTACCTTGCAGAGTTCAAATCAGGTAACGAGAAGAAAGAGGCTGCTGATCAGTCTATGAAGGCATATGAGGTGCAATTCAAATTCTCTGATTTATTATATTTGTATTTTACATTATACTGCCTCCAGTCCTTAAAGTAGTTTAGATTATGATTTGGTGGGTTCAGTTAAGACGACAAGTTCCCTCTCTTGGCATGTTTTTCCACTTTCTTTTTTGGAAGAACTGTTCATCAAATGAATTTCCTCTTGTGAGTGCTGTGTCATTTGATTCATTTACCTTCTACAAGTAATGTGGTTTTGTTCAATTGTAGTCTGCTACCACTGCGGCAGAGGCTGAACTGCCCCCTACACACCCCATCCGATTGGGTTTGGCTCTAAATTTCTCAGTTTTCTATTATGAGATCATGAACTCACCTGAAAGGTTTGTAGACATTATTTCTTTCTGAAAAGCTACTTGATGTTACTGTGTTTCATGTGGGATATTGTTTTTTGATCCTTCCAGAGCCTGTCATCTGGCAAAGCAAGCTTTTGATGAAGCTATCTCGGAGCTTGACACCTTGAATGAGGACTCATACAAAGATAGCACATTGATCATGCAGCTTCTCAGGGACAACCTTACCCTTTGGACTTCTGACATCCCAGAGGATGGAGGTGATTAATTAATTTGAAAGGCCTATAATTCACTCAATTTCTCACTCTTTTTTCTTTCCAATTTATTGATTAAATTTCTGAAATAATCTACGGTGTTTTTATTATCATATGCTTTTTGATATCTTTCAGTTACTTGAAAGTGCTTAGCATGCATACACATTCAGTTTGAGGAAAAGAAATTATGTTTGTTTTCTTTTGTAATGGCCACTACTCTTGTTGATTCTTGGATTCTTGAATAACTGATATGAAGTCTATTAAATCTTATGAAATAAGAAATCCCCCCTTTATACGCGAAGGAAACTACTTTTGTTCCCTCCCGAGTATCTGATTTGACTGTTTCTTCATTGTACTGGGACTAATTTTTTGCTTCCTCTTGATATATATATATATATTTTTTTTTTTTTTTTCCTGAACAGACAGAAAATTGGAACCTGGTAATTTGAATTGTTGCATTTGAAAAGCCTTTAGTAACTATAAATGTTTTCTTTCGTTGTATTGCTTCATTATTATCTTTCCGTATGCTTAGTCTACAAATTGTAACTTCTTATCCTTCCATGTTTTGTGAAAAAAGCTGGGTTTTGTAAATTTTCAGACGATGATGCTTGGAGTTTAATTTAGTTTATGAAATATGAATGAACATTTACTCGGTAGAGAATCTAGATAAGTGACAGTTTTCAGGGTGGAATCTGAGTGACTTTCTAATATCCTTGTGATGCTAAACTATTAATCACTCGCTGGTATCTGATTCTGCCGAAGATCATTTGAATTGAGGAGCTGGCATTGTCAGAATCCCACTCCTTTTTGTAAAGCAGACTTTGTTGGTTGACCAATTATTATTATGAGGATCTTGTTCTGTTTGGCAATTGGCACTACTTTTCTAGCATTGAGTTGTTTTCTCTTCCTGCTGATACAGAAGATGCCCAGAAAGTGAATGGCACTGCCAAGGTTGGTGGAGGCGAGGATGCAGAAGTGAGTAATTTCTTTCTTCATGGGTTGATCACTAATAATTCCATTTGATTGCACTAATTTATCGTATCTCATTTCATCTGTGCAGTGAGGAGGATGGGAGGTAGCACCGTTCAAGAGTTTATGTGTTCGGGGTGAGACGTGAGGGCTGTTAACTCATCTGTGTAGTAGCTAGTGATAGGGTCCCAATTTTTATTTTTATTTATTTTTCCCTTTTCTTTATGTTTATTGTCGATTGGCCACACTTTCCAACAGGGGAAAAACTTTGTGCCTTGTTATGGTCTTGTTTCATTCTGTGTGGTGTTTGAAAATGGCCCCATTTCATCCCCCAAGCTTTTATGCCCCTCCTTTTCTATGGGAGGGTTTATTGAGAAGAATTGTTTAAGGTGTATTTCTTGTACCAATGAAAATTGCTGTATCCTTATATGGAGCTACTGCTATTGAAGATTCTTCCGTAATACTTTTACGGTGTTTTTAATCTCAATCCCTAAGATTCATCATGGGTAGGTATATTTTACTAAAAATAGGTGCCAAGTTAATAATATCAAATGATCACTGAGCAAATCATGAGAGGATTTGCCTGACAGTCTGCAAATTTACATGGTTAAGAGAAGGGGAACATGTCAAAGAACTTGGTACTATAAAGATAAGAGAGGGAAGGTGGAATCTTGACTTCAGGTTCTTCTTGATGGTCTATAATTAGGTTGCGTCTAGTATCGTTAGAAATATAAAGAAAGTAAAGTAGTTACATAATTTGAGTTTAGGGGTTTCTTGTTCATTTTACTCATGTTTGATTGTCGCTACATCCGACGCGTTCATCAAATTAATATTACGAGTAATAAACACATTACAGAGACGTACTGATTACTAAAGATGAATCATTACTCTTCTGCTTTCTTGGTAAATATTAAGTCATGCTAAGAATATCCGGAATTGCTCACCAAGAGAAACAAGAATATCCGGAATCAAACTTCTTATACAATGACAATAAAAGTTAGCATTCTTAGCGATGGCAACTTTGATTTGGATAAAATTTGAAGTAAAATTCTGTAATATTCATGAAGTTGTATAATCACACTAAATGATACCCGCAGTATACAAAATTATTCATGTCATTGAGACCAAAACAACTAGTTAATTTTACCACGCGGGCATGGAAACAATATTTGACGTAAAGTTGCGGATGCATTCTCCGGCTACTAATGTAATCCAACTATTTTCCAAGCAAAATATTGAAGAAAGGTACAAATTAACAGCAGAATCATCTAGCAATAGCATTATGAGTAGAAATTGAAGTATGGAAAAGAAAGCGAACCATCGCATTCAATTAGAGGCGAGCGAGATGGAATCCATAGTCGAAGCAGAGTCAAGAGCATCGCTGTCATTGGTCCTCTTGCGCTTCTTGGGCGCTCTTTTCGTTGTTCGCTGGCCATCCTGGGAAGCTTTAGTGTTGACGCCACCGACTTTATTGACGTCCAAGTGCTTTTTCGAAGTCTTGGTTCGAGAACTTGTCTGCAAGTGTTCGGTGACTTGCGGTTTTTGATCGAGAGGCAGGGAGTTCTCTGTGCAAGAACTGAGAGTGTGAACGGAGGTAACACAGCATTCTTGCCAGCCTATTTCGTTGAGATCAACGATTACGTCCTCCAGTGCGAGGGTTGCGGAGGCAGAAACACTCTGGCCGAGTGTGGATCTTGGCAAATCCATTAGATCAAGCGCATTCACAGCATCCACCAACACATTCTGCGAAATCAATTAGAAATTCAAAAATCGACGGCTACCATTTTTCTGCATGATATTTCAGTTTGAATTTCTTGAAAAGTAGTAAAGTAAGCGGAAACTAGTAACATTTCTTTCATTGCCATTTTCTCTCGGCAGCCAAACAGAGATCCAAAACCGGCATGTGCAAAGAGAAATTGTATTAACCTTGGCTTGTTTGTGGAGTTTCCTGAAGCCGTGGATATAGATGATCTGCAGAATGAATCAATGGTCGCGGATGAATAACTTTCAAATCGAACTCGGAAACAGACAAGGAATTAATCGATGAATGATAATAAATACAAGAGGAAAAGAAAACCTGATTGAGAAGGTGTACACTGAGATCAACTGTTTGGAGGGAGCGAAGGAAATCGAGGTAGTACTCCAAATATAACTTGTTTTTCTTAACCGTTCGTTTTTTAGAGCTGGTCTTGTTCGCTTGTGTTTGCGTTTGGATCTGCGTCTGCGATAGCGACTCCATTGTGGTTCACAGCAACTCCGAAGGGAAGAAAAGAAGTGAAAACTGAGAAAGGCATAAAAGCGAGGGAAATCAGATATGAACGAGGCCTATTTATAGGATCTCCTGAGTCACGTGAGTTCGTTGAGTTTGTTATTTAAAAAAAATAAAAAAATCCCTGTCATAATTAGTTCTTCATCTCATTCTCATGGGTCACGTGTCCCTCTTCTTGGTAAGTGATTAATAAATGAAGCCATATTTTTGGTAAAATGTAATTGATAATGATGAAAAATACAGAACACAACTTATTCGACAGCTGCTTATGCTTCAATAATTCAATGTTAAATATTTTTATACACAAAAAAATACTGCCACTCCAAAGGATCTCATATATTTTTCAGATTTTAGGGAGGATCCAGCAATTAATTTTTAAAACAAGTATTTATGAGCAATTTTCAATATGCTCCATTATTCCTCTGCTTCAATAATCCAATGAAACCATTACAAACTTCGTAAATTTATTAAAAATGTTTGTACAATGTGATCTTGGAGTCACAGTTAAACATCTGACATTCCTCATACCCCACTTAATAAGAGCTTTGAGCATCAAGCCGCCTTTTTTACTAAAAGCATTTTGAACTCTCCAACCTAAAAGGTATAAATGTGGGGTTGGGATTCAAGTTCAAAGTCTTTCTTCAATAGGAGAAACAACAAAACTATATATACATGGGATGATAGTGGGTGTAGGTCCAACCTGAGACTTTTGTTTCTCTGGCTCATTAATTAATAGTCAATAGTTCCAAAACGACAAGTTAGACAGTCCAAGAAAAATGAACAAGATTTCCAAACTAGACACTATTCACAGAATCTAAACTACAATATCAAGTACTAGCTTGATGCCAAATAATGACTCATTTTCTTTCTCCATCACCTTTTGCCCTGTCTCACTCTCAAGTAACATTACAGAAGGGACAATAATTAATATTGGACACTCTTTACAGCCTTTTCTCTTCCTCTCATGTTCCTAATTCACAACTTTTTTCTTGTTTATTTTTGGACAGTCTTATAAGAACCTTTTAATGACTTACAAGAAAATTTTCATGAGGATCATGCAAATAGAAAAACAAGCCCAAAAAGAAGAAGAAAGGAAGAAATACATTTATGATTGAAAATTCTATCGAACAAGAAGCTGATTTCTCTTAGGTTTTTTTCTGGCTAAAGCTCTGAAAAATTTATATGCGCCTTGTTGTATCAAGGTGAAAAAACTGATCCTCCTAATCTTGCATTCTTGGAGCACTGACTTTAACCGGTATGGTTTTTGGCCGGGTCACCAATGAATGGGAAATATAATAATGATGATGGGTAGAAATTGTGGAAGCTAGCTAGAGATTACAACAGTTCCTCACAGAGTCCTCCAATAACTGATGGCTTGGCCTGATCATCTCCATCACCTTCTCTCCATTTGTATAGATTCTGAAGGTTGGCACAGCTCTTATGCTCTCAGCTTTTGCAATACTTGTACACTCTTCCACATCCACCTGCAAAAATTATTTCGGTTCAAGCTATGAAGGATGAAGTGTAATCCTAAACACTTTTTGGACATCATGTTTGTGTGAGACACAACATGATTCTTCAAATTTTATCACATGATAATGCGTATATCTGGGTTTGTATCCTGTGTCAGTGTTAGCATCAGTGTATCAATAGAAAGGCACTGAATTCGTGTACCTTGATGAATTTAACATATGGGTATCGAATGCAGAGCGTATTTATGAACGGGGATATTTCTTGACATTGTTCATGAGATGCCTTCTTGAAATGCACCGCTGAGATACCTGAAAAATTAAGGTTTTGGCAGCATAACAAACGAGGCAAGAGAAATGCTGCACTAACACTACTGGGGAGAAAGCAAAGAAAAGAGAGGGAAAGAGTTGAAAAATACCCGAAGAAGCAATTGCGGCTTTTAATCTATCTAATGTAGAGACCTCTTCAACCTCAAGAACAAGTTTTGAAACACAATCTTCGCCACGAGATTTCCTTAATGCAAGCTGAGCCTGATGGAGGGACTCAGCAACTACACTATCTCCAGGAAGTTCACGCTTTAATGCCTCATAATCTCTTATAGCATCTCCCCACCTTTCAAGCTGAACATATCATGTTAGTCAAGCAATCATCTTTCCAAACAGGGTTCAAGTCTTCTTAGAATCACTCAAGAAATAGAATTCACAATTAGACAAAGCCCCATGACATTTGTGATTGTATTGCTCAAAAAGAAAGAAAAGAAATAAACAGACAAACGTAAGCACATTGCAAAAGAGTTCACCTTTGAATTTGAGACAGCCCTACGGAGAAGGGCCTTGGTACAGTTTGGTAGTATTAGCAGAGCATGGTTGCAGTCCTCAACAGACTTTTCCCACAGTCCAAGTTTAGACCAGCAAACAGCTCTATTGCAGAACAAAACATAGTTGGAACTATCATATTTAAGGCCTTCTCCATAAGCAGAGCAAGCTTCAGAAAATTTTCCATGGCCAAAAAGATCATTGCCTCGAGAGCGAGCCCTTGCCACTATTTTCACAGTATTTACTACCCTCGCAACTTCCACATTGCTATAATCTATCAAACTGGCCTTTTCTGCTTCTGCTACTGCATTCTCAAACCTGCCAAAAAATGGAACAATCATTTCTTTTTTGTTTTTCTCATTGATCACCAAAAATTCATGTCCAATTTTTTGCATGGGAAGTGGTGGATGATTTTTACCTTCCTAAGGCCATCTCAACCTGAGATCGAACAAAGGGAACATAAGCTTCACCAATCATACCGAAGAACTTGGTTTGAGAGCAACCCTCCAGCTTAGGAATGTTTGAGAGGGTAGACTCAGCGTCCTCAAGTAGATGAAGTTTCAAATAGGCTTCAGCTTTGCAAGCAACAAGCTGCAAGTAGAACTCACCCAAGTTAGAAAAGAGAAACTATGGAGTGTCACTGAGAGATTCAAACTATACATTTTTGTATGTATGTATGCACCTGGGGCGAGAAATCTGCTCCAACAGCAATGGCTGCGTCTGATTCCCTTAGTGTGTTCTTCCAATCACCAATCCTTCGTGCTTCTGCACATCTTTTCAAATACTTCTCCAAGAGCTTCAACTTATACAGTTCAGATTGATCCACCTGTTTTCCAGGGATACAGAGATGGCTCTGTGCATTCTCTACCTGCCCAAAGCTGAAGCAATTCCAAATATACTTATATTTTAAACTCAGAATGAGCCAACAAGAATTCCAAAATTTCAGAAATAAATTACATGCTGCGATATCAAATGAATAAGCAAGGAAAAACAGTTCGAATTCCAAAGCTATAGCCGAAAATTATGAATAACTGTTCAAATCTCACAGTAACCAGCATCAAATCCCCGTGACAGATGCCAAAACTAAGATCAATCAAAACGAAGTCAAAGATAAACATGGCCGTCAACGACACAATTACAAGAGAACCAACTGATAAAAGCATAGATATGATATAAGTTGAACACGATACAACTTTATCAACACAATATTGACAGAGCACTAACCGCAGGTAAAGTGAAGCCAGTCTCTGATGAGCCCGGGCATAACCAGGGTTCAATTTTACAGCCTCTTCGCACTCCTTCGCCGCCGCAGCCAACTTCCCCACCGCCGTCAACGCTGCCGCCCGATTACTCCGGTAGGCAGGATTATTGGGTGATATGGAAATTGCGCGATCGTACAACGACAATGCCTCCGCAAAGTTACCGCTTCTGTATAGCTCATTTCCGGCATTTTTCACCTCCTCAGGATCCGAACCACTCATCGCCTTTTTCACAATGCCCGACACCCCTCCGAGCTGAGAATTTCCGGCGACATTGTCATCGACGATTGCGTGCCCTCCATTGCCCATTTTCCCGCCACCGCGCATTATGTTGCCTCGGCCGTAGTTTACCGTCCCTGAACCCAAAACATCAGTTCTATTGGGCGTTCTAGGCGCCAAACCGGTTTTTGAGATCCTCCCTGTCGAACAAATATTGCCGGTTGGGAGAAAATTAGTGCCTGAATTTGCACCATTTGAATTACTGTTATTCCCCAAGCTGCTAGAACTTCCACCGGAGTATATTAACGGGGCTCCGGCTGAAACTGATCTTCTATGACCAGGCTTGGTGCGTCGGGATGCCGAAGCCGATTGAAGGCTCTCGGAGGCGTTTGAGTTGGTCTCACAGAGCTCGCCGGAGTTGTTCCTGGGCTTCGCGTCTGGTTTACTGGGCAACTTGGCGACAGTATTTCTGCTGCCGGAAACCGAGCCAGCAGAGGAGGTCGAGCTGCAGCTGGAGGTGTTAGAAGCGCCGGCGCCGGCAGTATTAACAGAAGCAGGGGTTTTCAATGGAGAAACAGGAGAATCTAGATCTAGTTCTTTAAAATCAGGTTTATTTTCATCAGAACCCAACAAATCGCGAAATCGAGAAGTGAGAGAATCGTACCCCAGTGCCTGCATCGACTTCCCAGTCTGCGACATTCTCTCTGTCTCCTTATTCCGTGGTTATTTCTTTAACCCAAAAATCATTCCCCGAAAAACGAGTCCCAGTTATTAGAAGCAGCAAAAACCACCGAATCCAATATGTGCGAGACAGAAGAACTCGAAAAGAAAAGAGAAAAGCAGAAGGAGAATGGAGGGATTCAGAAACAGAGACAGCTTGTTGTTGTGTTCAGAGAATTGGGAGAGTGGGAGATTAAGAAAGAGAGGGGATAGCGTATCCCGTGAGGAAGCAAAGAATGTATATGAAGAGAAAGAGAGAGAGAGAGAAGTACTCTTGTATTTTTCTCTGTGACCCACTCCTCTCTTTCCCTGTCTCTCTCGCGTTTCCCTCCCTGAGCTGTTATGGATATGATATTTCTATGTTTCCTTCTCTTTCCTTTTAAACACGACGAGAATTGAGGGAAGAGGTCTCTATTAGTATTAACTCCTCTATGCTTAATCTCTTTATTTTTAAATTATTTTTAATAATCAAGATTTATTCTGTCTCAAGTATGTAAATAAATCTAGAACATTAAAAACCAATCCAATAATAAATAAATAAATATTGAGAGAAAGTGAAAATAAAGGTTAGCAGAGGCATTTCTTTCTTATGTGAGGTATCGCTAACTTATTATTATTATATTTGCCATTTTCGACACATGCCCATAACTTTCAGGACCCGTTTGTTACAAAGAAAGTTTGGGGAGGGAAATGAACTTTAGAGGAGGGAAGGGAATGGAAAGAAAGATTTGAAAGATGAGGGAAGATAACTTGAGTTGTTTGGTAGGAAGAAAATGAAGAGGTGGTAGTTGGTAAGAAATTAGGAAATGTCTATTTTACCCTCAAAAGAAATTAATTCAAAATAATAATTTTTTTTTTTTGCTAAAATATATTTTAAAAAAATATTTTATTGTTAAGTTCGAACTTTTGAAGAAAAAAAATTTCGCCAAATTTGAACTTTCCCGCCAAGTTCGAACTTCCCGCCAAATTTGAATTTCAGGTAAATCACAAAAACCATCTTCCAGGAAGATTGCAGCTTTCCTTCCATTTTCGGAGGGAAAGCATATTCCCTCAAATAAGGGAAAATGTCCAATTCCAGTGAGTTGCTGACTGGACTTTCTGTGTAACAAACCGCCAAAATCCATGGGAAGATTGGGATCTTCCATTTCCCTCCCCAAGCTTTCTTCCTAACAAACAGGTCCTCAGTATTGTTATTTTTGACCCTTTTGTATAAATCACTGGGCAAAATTATAAATTTGCTTGATTTTAGAATCTAAATTATTGATTATATTGGGTAAATAGTGAGAGGTTTCCATGTGTACACTCTATCTGAGTATACCTTGTGGAGCGGAACTAAGGCGTCCTACCTTTAAACTGTGAGTAAGCCTATCATTTTATTATAAAAAATAATAATAATAAAATGTAGAGTCATGGGAGGTAAGAATTTTAGTAGTGAATCTCCTAACTTGATGGTAAGTACCGTACAAAAATGGCTACAACGCATTACAAGTTTACAACTGAAATTTGAATAGATAGGAGTATCATTTACTGAGCCGATTCGGTAGGTTATATGACTTATCCCGAGTGATCTGCTTACGTGTCTTGACGCCCACAATTAAATATGGTGGCCACTCACGCATGAGATTCCGTACAACTTGGGGTATGTATTTCTGATTTTCTGCACCTTCGGAGCCGCACGCACCATCGTCAGTAGTTAGATAATTCAAAGTTATTTACTCCTCCCTTATTTAATACTCCCTCCAACCCTACATATAAGACATATTTAACCGATTTTTAAGAAATTAAGAAAATAAATTAAATTAGTTAATTTTACTCATTTTTTTAAAATACCTTTATATAAATTTAAAATGACAAAAGTAAGTGAATTAACAGCTCCTACTACATACTTCTCCGACCTAGAATTTCCCTTTTCACATGATATCTAATTGAAATAATGGTATTGTTATGTGTGTGTGTGTATACCACTTTGGTTCTATTTATAAGTCCACTTTGACCAAAAAATTTGGTTCTATTTATAAGTCCATTTTGACCAAATAAATGAGATTGTGACAATTTTACCAATATTAATGAGGATGAGAGAGATTGGCTAGCTATGTTGGAAAGAGAAAAGATGAGAGAGATTTGATAATAAATTTTAAAAGGTACTCGTTCATAAATGAGGGTAAAATTAGAAATTTACTCCATAATCATTGAGATACCTAACTCTCCTTGGTATTTGAGATTTGGTCAAACTAGATTTAAATCAGAGTGTACATATATGTGTGTGTACACACACACATACACACAAACACAGATAAACATACACGCACACGTAACACACACATATAAACATACACGCACACAAATCCTTGGTATTTGAGATTTGGTCAAACTGGACTTATAAATAGAATCAGAATGTACATATATGTGTGTGTACACACACACATACACACAGACACAGATAAACACACACGCACACGTAACACACACATATAAATACACGCACACACACGCACACGTAACACACACATAGAAACATACACGCACGTGCGTGCGTGCGTGCGTGCGTGCGTGCGAGAGTGCGTGCGTGCGTGCGTGCGTGCGTGCGTGCGTGCGTGTGTGTGCGTGCGTGTGTGTGTGTCAATTACAAAGGGGGCACAATAGGTGAGGGATTTGGGGGCAGTGTCCCCGCTTTTTTTTTTTAAAGGAAATTTTTAAATGCATTAAAAAATAAAATAATATAAACAAGAAAAGAAAAAAATATCAAAAAAAAATTCATGAAATCAAGTGAATACTGATGATGTAATAAAAGAGGTAATTATTTTATAAACATGTCATTTAGAAAAGCAAGACTAAGTGCTGTTAGAAATGCAGCTACATAAATTACAATGAAGGGTGGACACTCAATAAGTCCAAGTACATATATTTTAATAACAAAAGTATATTACAATAAAAATAATTACAATGTCATCCTTCTAGTTCTAGGCCTTATTTTTTGAAATTTCATCATAATTGTCTTATTATGAATGCTATCAAATACATCTTTTTCAATATAAGG
Organism: Acacia pycnantha; assembly: GCA_025563575.1. Classification (NCBI taxonomy): domain Eukaryota; kingdom Viridiplantae; phylum Streptophyta; class Magnoliopsida; order Fabales; family Fabaceae; genus Acacia; species Acacia pycnantha. The sequence continues at coordinate 212,068 of JAMWYP010000141.1, forward strand.
CACTAAACAATCATTCAACCATTCATCCACATCCGATTACGAAGTGCAGTCTTCACGTATTAAGGGTGAACACTTAATTTAAGGGTGGACAATCATTCAAATATTAATTATTATTATTATTTTTAAAAAAAATCTCCAAATTCAAGGGGGGCACTTGCCCCCCTTGTCTAATAGGTAGGTCCCCCTATGCATATATATACGTATACACACACACAATGTGTGTGTGTCTATATATATGTGTGTAGACATACATATATATACATACATAGATACACACACATATATATCTAAAAGTTTCACTGACTGGAAGAGTCTACGCACTCACATATATATACTCACCAAAAACTGAACACACTTGAGATAATAAAATAGGGGTATTTTAGGAAGAAATTGACAAAAATTAGAATGTTGTCCTATAATTAAGACCAAAATCAACTCTAAAATGTTATCCTATAATTAGGACTGGGGGAGTAATATACAACCAGTTAACTTAAATTAAAGAAGTTAAATAATTAACTTAATCATAACATAAATTATATTACTCCCTCCGGTCCTAATTATATGAGCTATTTAACCGATTTTTGGAGAATTAAGGAGGGAAGTTAAATTAGTTAATTTTACTCATTTTCCTAAAATGTCCTTATATAAATTTAAAATGACACAAGTTGCTCTAATTATAAGTGTTTCTAATTTGCCTTATGTTAGACATCCATGACATATTAGTTTAGTATATATGTATATTAGTTGCTTTTTATATAGCCATGTGTATACATATAGATCTAATTTCCTTTCCACACGCTTTCTAATTGAAATAATGGTCTTGTTATATAAACATATATGTGTGTGTGTGTGTATGTATACATATAGATCTATCTACATACATAAAAACACACACACCCATATATCTACACACACACATATATATATATATATATCTACACACATATATATATTGACACACATAAACACAGATATACATATATATGTACACACACACATATATAAATGCTCCTAATAATAAGTATAAATAGGGGTATTATAGGAAAAAATTGACAAAAGTTAAAACTTGCTCTTATAATTATGATCAAAACCAACTCCAAAATTTGCTCCTATAATTAGGACCGGAGGGAGTATTATATTATATTTTAGTTTTTAATTCAGATAAATTGGTTTGACATAAAAACTATCAATATAAATACTTTAAAGTAATTTATTAGGCTTCCTTAATTTCTCTAAGAATTTAACCGGATCTTATATTAAGGATCGGGGTGGTACTTCAATTTATTTGGGTTTTATATATTTTTGATGTGGTAAGTGATCACACCTTATAGATATGAGAACACAAGTTCAATCACAAAAAATACACTTATTGAAAAAGGCGAAAAATCATTTACGCTCTAAGCCAATAAAAAAGAGAAAACGAGTTTAAATTAGTTAAGACGTATTTATTAAAAAAGACTAAAATCCCTATGCCCCTAAGCCTCACAAGGGAGTAAGGGATTATTCCCCCAATGAAAAAAAAAAAAATTAGGTACATTAGATATTTAAGAAGTGTCTATTGTTTTTTATATAGTATTACTCATTTTAGTAATTTTAATGATGAAAATCATAAGAAAAGAATTATAAATTTAATAAATAACTAGAATAAAAACAAATATGTCTACCAACTCTAGTATATATTGAATGCCGGAGAGAATAGTGTTAATAACATCAATTCAACTCCTCAATTCAATTGCCAAGCTACCAACTACTATATACTCATACTCCCCCTACATTTACATACAATGAGGTCCAAATGAATCTTGTACTTTATAGATTTTTTTAATAATAGTATGATATATTCAAAATAAAAACAAATTATTATTTTCTTTTCTATAAAAATGAGCTTCATGTGTTTGTAGAGGAGCCTTAAACAATTTATAATATCCACAATTTGTGAACTATGCAACTCACTATATACTTTTTATGAGATTTTTGTGTAATATATATAGATTTTTTTTTTTTTGGCCAAGATTAAAAGTCCTTTCATAATGATAATTTGTGGAACTTTTGGTGCATGGAAATAATGAACAGTGAACATGTCCTGATCTAAGAAGACACAAACGATTTATGTCACTATATCTGAAACGTGTCTGTCTCTCACTGGCCACAATAATTAAAGCCCAAACCATTTTATCACCAAATTTCCACCTACTTTTCCTATCTCTCATACTAATAAATCTAATACACCCTGTTACCATAAAAGCTAATATTGGAAAAATGAAAAATTCTATTTAATTTAAAATTTTAGTTTTGAATATTATCTGTAGAAATAGTATTAAATTCAAGTCAAAATGAAGATATCATAAATTTTTAAGATGTTACGAGTACTATGTATTCTAGGGTTAAGTACCAATTTTGCCTCTGAAGTACGCGTCCAAGAGCAATTTTGCTTCTGAAGTACGCGTCCAGGAGCAATTTTGCCCCTTAAGTTTTCGGCGTAGCAATGTTACCCCTGAAGTCTCAAAACGTAGCAATGTTGCCCCTCCGTTAAAAACTCTAACGGTCAACGTTATGGTTCTTAACAGAGGGGCAACATTGCTACGATTTGATACTTCAGGGGCAACATTGCTACGTTTTGGCGTAGCAATTTTTGCCCCTGAAGTATCAAAACGTAGCAATGTTGCCTCTCCGTTAAAAACCATAATGGTCAACTAACGGTCAACGTTAGGATTTTTAACGGAGGAGCAACGTTGCTACGTTTTGATACTTCAGGGGCAACATTGCTAAGCCGAAAACTTAAAAGGCAAAATTGCTTCTGGGCGCATACTTCAGAGGTAAAATTGATACTTAACCCATGTATTCTATGAGAAGAAAATTGAATTATGTTTTTTTAAGAGAAGAAAAATAGCATTATTGAATAAGCTAAATGTGAGAATGTAAAAAAAAAAAAAAAAAATTGTCTCATCAAGGGGTAGGAAAAGTCTTGAAAGGACAGAATTATTGAGAATTGCTTTTTTCACTTTATGGATGACAGAATGGTAGAGGTTTGACCTGTTGACCAGAAAAAAAGCTATGAAATAAAATTCTCTAGTTAATTAATCATTTGAGGTGAAAACATTTATAATTAATCATTTTGAACTTATTATTTGAAAAAAAAAAAATCAAAGGTATTTATTTTATGATTTCTTAAATTCTAATTCATTGAGCCGGGAGATGTTGTTGTAATACTCCACATATCCCTAACATAAGAAATAATTAACTCTTTAGAGAAATTAAGGAAATTAAATAAATTATTTTAAAATATTGATATTTATCTTTTTTATGCTAAATTAATTTGTGAATTATGAATTAATATATAATTAAATGATACATGATATATGTTATGATTAACTAACTCATCTAGATTCTTTAATATTTCTAAAAAAAAGGTTAACTATATCTTATATTAAGGATTAAAGAAGTAATTTAGAGCATGGACTCTGACAATTCAATCCACTTGGAGAGCCCAACGCTATAAATATTTTTATTTCTAATTTTACGTGTCTTAGAAAAGCATTTAAAATTGTCATTATTTCAAAATAAAAATATTTTTATAATGATGAAAATTGAAAATTAGATATAATTTTATGAAGGGCCGGGCCAAAAAATTAAAGCCACTAGACAAATGCTATGAATTGTCAAAGCTTAAGATCAGGGGTTCGTCATTGGGTTTGTTCTGTCATAGAACATAAACCCTAACCCTAGGTGGGCTAGGATGTGGATATAGGATCAAATAGCTCTCCCCCAAGCATCCATGAATTGGATACCTAAGAGGATCAGAGATCACAAAGCACAGGGACTTGACCTAGGTGCGATACCTAGGGCCTACGTACTCGAGGAGGGATCAAAGTCCACGTAGTTCGAGGATTACGGAGGCGTTTAGCCAAAGGGCTGGGCCTTTGGTGCCTCCAAGCCCAAATGTACTAGATGTCTCATGATGGGCCCTACCTTGGATGGGCCTAGTATTTTATTCCATAACAGTTGCCCCCAAGCTCGGTAGTTCAGGTCTCTGAGCTGCCGAGATTAACTGACTGCTTTCCGAGATCCCCTGAATCCGACTTTGCTTTCGTAGCAATTTTCCCGCTAATTGTCCGGTTTATATTCCTGCATTTAATAACATGTAAGCAAATCACAATAAATGGAAAATACTTCTTGTTTGTGCAAACCGTTCAACGTGCTCATTTCGGATATTTGTCCGAGCTTGCATTAAACTTTCTCGGTTTGCATTAATGGCGGTTTTTGATAACACGCTTTTCCACTTAACAAATCGTTGTCACCTCTGTTGCCCCACTGGTAGTTCGGGTTTCGAGTGCGCGGGATGTGTTATTTTTCAACCCGAGCCAGGTGGTCGTCATTGTTGGGATTCCGTGCGTATTGACCCGAGATTCCAGGTTTATAAATTTTAACACCGAGATTCCGGATGTTATTTATTCTAACACCAAGATTCCGGTTTAGATACTTTAACTCCGAGATTCCGGGTTTTTTACTTGAACTCCGAGATTCCGGATGTTGCTTACTTTAACTCCGAGATTTCGGGTCTATAAATTCTAACACCGAGATTCCGATTTAGATACTTTAACACCGAGATTCCGGTTTAGATACTTTAACACCGAGATTCCGGTTATTTATTCTAACACCGAGATTCCGGTTTAGATACTTTAACTCGAGATTTCGGGCTATTTATTCTAACACCGAGATTCCGGTTTAGATACTTTAACTCCGAGATTTCGGCTATAAACTTTAACACCGAGATTCCGGATGTTATTTATTCTAACACCCGGGTTTATATTTCTGAAAACAAGTTTGTTTACCCAAACTCAATCAAATAAAATTGGCGGCATTGCCATCACAAAATGATTCCAATAAGGGAACCTAAAAATAGACTTGCCGCCTCAATGCAGGCCCCAGATTTCAACTAGATTAGCTAAAAGCGGGTCCGCCTTCTTAACTTTACACGGATCCCTGATTTTAAATTAGATTCAGTTTAAATCGGGGATCGTCTTCTTAACTTTCGGTAAATTTCTGATTCCCATGACCGAAGAAGGTTAATAAGTCAAATTCCCAGCTGCTAGATGAACAATCTTGGATCTGCTGGAGAAACTTTTTACAGAAAAGGGGTTGGGCAGAGTAAAAATTCCACAAGCAGGGAATGATTACTTGGAAATTGAAAGTTTCTCAAAAGAAATATAAGCCCAAACTCTTCTCAAATCGGGTCCACCTAAGTCCACCTGAGTCCGTACAGAAACCTAAGCCCAGGAGCTTCTCAAATCATCTCCGTCGACTCCTCCGCGTCGTCGAACCAGGGAAGAGTTTACCCACGTGAGTTTCGGTGATTCACGGCCGATTCAGTGGTGATGGGGAAAGGGGCCTGTTTTCGGTTTGCAATTCCAGGATTGCAATTTAAATTCGTCTGGGTGGAGATCCGAGACGATCATTTGAAGTTTGAGAGTATGAGCTAAAATCCGGATAGCAAGTCGAAGCTGTCATGATTGAAATCATGCGATGCCTAGATGCCGGGATGAGGTTTTCATCTTCATCGAGACCCAGTGCCGAGATTCCCCACTACTCAAATCCTTCAAATCCTAGATTGAGGATGGAAGGAGAGAAACCGAGGCTAAGATTTTTTTCTGATAAGAGTCTTGGTGTTGCCGATCAAGTCTCGTTGGCTGGGATTGGTGGAGAGATGTAATTGACAGATACGTCACGGGAAGGCAGAGAACGCCGAGATTAGTGTTGTTTAGACCGGGATTGCCGTCAACGTCAGATAGTTCCCTTCGTGAAGTAATCCGGGATGGGAGCTTTCTGAAAGCTGGGATAGAAACTCAATCCGATTTAAAATGATGGTCCGCGATGTGCAAGTCTAGCAATCCGAGATAACTTGGCCGAGATTCTGGGAGGCAGGCAAGACCGAGATATATCCAGGGTGAATGCCGAGTTGTGCATCTGATATTGTACAGTTTTGAGTTTTCTCGATATATCCTAATCCATGCGAAATCGCCCTCAGCAGCTAATGGCACAGTTTTTCACGGGTTGCATGATTTATCGGCATGAAATCCGTAAAAAATCAGAAGCGTTGTGCCCCTGGAAATTTTCGATTCTTCAGTAAAAAAAAAAAGACTGGAAATTTCTGTGGTTAGGCGTTACCTTGTCCTAGTATTAATGACGCTGCTGAGATCCGTCAAAAGGCTCGTGTTCATGTCAGAGGATGACGTTCCAAGACCATGGGTTATGAAGTCTCCGACAGAGCAAGGGAGAAACCAGTTTTGACTTTAAGGTATATATGTTGTGCTAATGAAGCTCATCAAACCGTGGTGTAAAATGCTTGCGAGTTTTCGTGGTAGTGCCTACTCGTGACCTTGCCTTACAGGTCAAAGAAGTCTTTGATGCCGTTGCGTTTCTATTAGATGATGAACAGGTGGATGGGAAACCTGATTTATTCAGTGAGGATATGTCTTCAAGAAAACAGCTTGTTCAGGAAGTAACAGGAATTTGCTGTTAATGGGTTCTGCCAGCAGGGACGCCTCATGGTGACCTCCGCCATGCATAGGTGCCGAAATGCCGCCATTGTTGACCAAAAGTCAAGTCTGGGAGAATATCACGTACATTTCCCTGATGCCGACATTTGCACATGACTCTAAGTATGGTCAGGGGAGGTATTTGTGGTGGTGGCATCACGCATGGGTTCACCTTTCAATACTTGTACCTCATATTGTTGCTCCACTATTCAGATCCCCGATGTATATGACGAATCAAAATCTGGGCATAATTAAAGGGAGTACTAGAAAAGATGCTGGCTTCCAACTATATATGGAGCCCCTCATTACCAGTTTTTCAAGGATTCATCAGTCACCATTCAACAAGCCACGAATATATGATTGACAAAGGTTATGGTTGGAGACAGCATAATCAGGTTTTAATATTCTCCTGTTTTATGCTTTGTGGGGCTTAGCTGAAATGGGTCACTAATTTTCTCCTTTATAAAAAGTACCCAAATATCTATTATTGGTATAGAATATTTTGAAGCTTAATTAGTTAGCAAACTAATGGAGACAACATAATCAGTAATGCCTTTATTATTGATAAGAGAAGAGAGATAATTTATGTGCATTGGAAGAAATTTATACAGCATGGGGGGAGTCGGTCTTGATACTAGCAAAGCTTTTGGAAAAAGGTTTTTGTCAAAATCTAGTATGGCGTATATACATGAGCAGCAATAGATGAGTTGGAGCAGATTCGATGTTTCTGTCTCAATTCCCTGATGTTCAATGGAATTCTCAATACCAAGTCATCAAAGTATTCTGCAGAGGTGGAAAGATCTTCAGATCACGAATTGACCAATGATGATTTGGATGATGGCAATCTTCAAACAGCTTCTTATGTTGTGTTAAGAATGAAGAACTATATTGCTTCCCGGTTGTCATCTGACAGAGAAATGCTTTTATTATTTCTTAGTACTCAAAAGTGAAAAAGGATAACAATATTCTTTGGCATCAGTTCTCCAGTTCTACTGATCAATCAGAATATTTTGTACTGTGAACAATTACCCATTGCAATATTTATAGTTGTTGGGGGTTGTAACAGATACCGGCATTGAAATTTTATGCCATAGCTGTTTTAAAAAGGGCACCCAATTGATGGATATGCTCGCTATAGAATCAGATTGGGAAACTTTTTAGTGACAGTAGCAGCTGCGAAGATCAAGAAGAAAATGATTTTAGCTATATGATACATATAGTCTTTCATAATTGATACAAAAAGAGGAAGTGGGCCAAGTGTTGTAGGGCCCAAAGTATTACAACATGTCCGGTTTGATGTCCTTTACAATGGAAATCAAATCATAGAAATAAAGCATTTGGTGATCCAAATTGTGTCGTAGACATAACAAGACAACGTTGGTGTTAATGTTAAGTTCACCTATTCAATTATCTGGAACACCACATCTACACATTTGGAAAGCAGGATGGGCAGATACCCAAGAACTTCACAGCTTCCTGTTAATCAAAAAGTTCATTGATTCTCATTTGTTAACCCATTTGTCACAATTCACCAGGCTCTGCAGCAAGAACCGTAGGGCCAAAAGATTGAAGCAATAGAACTGGATGTTAATACCAATAAAATTTCCTGAAGGACTAGTGATCAACGATTCAGGTCTAATAAATATGAAGGTGTATTACCATGAAGGAAATGGGTCCGTTGCTAGTACCTCGGGTTGGATTGAGAAGTTGGGATATGTCAATTTTCCCAAGCAAAGGCTCGAAATTTGCATTCAAAAGAACTTTGCGGAAGAAAAGTCAAGGTGGATAATTGCCACATGATGCAGGAAAGCCAAAAACTTTCTGCCACACCGAGGGCAATGGAATCCGAAATAGAAATACGGCGGACCCCGGTGTAACTGAATCTGGTTAAAATCCCGGCTCCGTGTAAATTTGAAGGCGGACCCTGGTTACACCGAATCTGGTTTAAATCTGGGATCCGTGTAACGACAGCTATGGCCGCTAAATCTTTAAACATGTAGGAATCTGAGGTACACAAACCCGTTTCCGAAAATCATGTACAAGTTAAACATGTAGAGGGCAGGGTAATCAGACCCGTCTTCCAAAATCATGTACAAATTAAACATGTAGAATTCAGGGTAATCAAACCCGTTTTCCAAAATCATGTACAAGCTAAACATGTAGAATTCAGGGTAATGAAACCCGTCTTCGAAAATCATGTCCAAGTTAAACATGTAGGAATCCGAGGTACATAAACCCGGTTCCGAAAATCATGTACAAATAAAACATGTAGGAATCCGAGGTACATAAACCCGGTTAGAAAATCATGTACAAGCTAAACATGTATGAATTCGGGTAATGAAACTCGTCTTCGAAAATCATGTCAAGTATGTTTTATGCAATTAAATCCACGCTCCTTAATTGGATCCGGATAGATTGTGGAGTCCGTCCTTACGAAAGGGATGAAGGCGGGCCCCGGCTTAACTGAATCTGGTTAAAATCCGGGCTCCGTAGAAATAACGGTTAAAACATGATCCTTCGGGGCATGGTAAAATCGGATTTAAAGGTTAAAACGTACACCCTTTGGGACACGATAAAGCCAAGATAAGTGTTGTTTAGAGTTTTGCAGGAAACAAAAACAGAAGGCGGATCCCGGTTATACCAAATCTGGTTAAAATCCGGGATCCGTGTAAAGTTTCGGAGGAGGACTTGGTTTAACTGAATCCAGCTCTAATCTAAGTTCCATGTGAAGATCCCGGTTACACCGAATCTGGTTAAAATCGGGCTCTGTGTAAAGACGGCGCCAATGTTCTGTCATAGAACATAAACCCTAACCCTAGGTGGGCTAGGATGTGGATATAGGATCTAAATGGCTCTCCCCCAAGCATCCATGGATTGAATACCTAAGAGGATTTGCGATCACAAAGCACCAGGACTTGACCTAGGAGCAATTCCTAGGGCCTACGTACCCTGAAGAGGGATCAAAGTCCACGTAGTTCGATTACACGGAAGGCGTTTAGCCAATGGGGTGGTGTGTGTGCTCTGTGTGCAGTATATGCAATTGAGAGAGAGCTTCGAAGATCCGTACCTCTTTAGGTTAACCAACTATATATAGAGGCTACCTTAGGGTTAGGGTTTGGACTTGCTGGGCCTTTGGTGCCTCCAAGCCCAAATGTACTAGATGTCTCATGATGGGCCCTACCTTGGATGGGCCTAGTATTTTATTCCATAACAGTTGCCCCCAAGCTCGGTAGTTTATAAGTTCCATGTGAAGATCCCGGTTACACCGAATCTGGTTAAAATCGGGCTCTGTGTAAAGACGGCGCCAATGTTCTGTCATAGAACATAAACCCTAACCCTAGGTGGGCTAGGATGTGGATATAGGATCTGAATGGCTCTCCCCCAAGCATCCATGGATTGAATACCTAAGAGGATTTGCGATCACAAAGCACCAGGACTTGACCTAGGAGCAATTCCTAGGGCCTACGTACCTGAAGAGGATCAAAGTCCACGTAGTTCGATTACACGGGAGGCGTTTAGCCAATGGGGTGGTGTGTGTGCTCGTGTGCGGTATATGCAATTGAGAGAGAGCTTAGAAGATATGTACCTCTTTAGGTTAACCAACTATATATAGAGGCTACCTTAGGGTTAGGGTTTGGACTTGCTGGGCCTTTGGTGCCTCCAAGCCCAAATGTACTAGATGTCTCATGATGGGCCCTACCTTGGATGGGCCTAGTATTTTATTCCATAACAGGGTTCAATTGGTAAAGGGGTCGGATACTCTCATCAAAGAGAGATGATTCGATCCTAGAGTTGGTCAAGGCACTGGAGAGTCATCTTAGCTCCTAAGTGTCTAGATAAACGTCTGAGGGTAAGAAACGACTTATCCTACCCAACATCGGTATCACCTAAGAGGAAGGAAGATTTCGTCCTATCATTAAATTATAGGTGAGCTTAATCCCTTTCCTAAAAATTTATGTATAAAAAAAATGACAAAGAAACAGAGAGTGTCGCAGATATACTCAATATAATTAATAATTAATTAACAATGAAGGCTATAGATGGAAGAATCTAACTTTTTTTGTGGCGGTGGATATAAAGTGTCGGGTTAAACGAGTGAGAACATCAGTGAAAGCCACTTTTTAATCATCCAACTTCACTAACATCCAAACATTAATGGGTTATCATTAAGGTGTAAAAATGTATATATGTTTTATTTTGAGGAGCGTCTAATACCAAGTGTTTTTTTAGGTGTAAAGTACATATGTGGTTATAAATTATATGTAAAAATATCATTTAATCATTAAGTTTGACTTTGAAAGATGTAAAAATACACATGTGGTTTGATCAAAAGAGCGTCCAACACTAAGTGTTTTTTTTAATTTAATAATTTTATTTCAATTAAAGGAAATTTATTATTTCTCTAGGTATAATTCCTCGAACGCCAAATTTTTTCTTCTCATTTATCATTTTGGAAATGAGGATTTATTTAATGGGTAAAAACGTTAAAAATCTTATTTCCATAATTTATTTTCTTTTTTTAAAATCCTTAATTAAATTTTCTAATCCATAATTTTTTTTAATCAAATTTGGCCTTCTAGGAATTATACCTAGAGAAATAATAAGTTTCCTTTAATTGAAATACAATTTTAAATTCACATAGACTATTTAATTTTCATAACGCTTATTACAAGTGACACTATATTTTCATAGACCCTACTTAATGAGAATCTTGTACATTGGGTCCTCGATCTCTTGCCAAATACCTTTCCAATTTATTAGAAGATTTTTCTACAAAGATAAATGTTTCATTAACGTAATGTTTACTTAAAATAAAATAAAAATTTATAAAGTTTCCTTATCTCAATCCTATACATGTGTGTTTGAAAATCCTTTTTCAATTTTAACTTGTCTTTTTCGTATTGATTTCTTTGTCCATACTCTCAATTTATAGGCAAACTTTTCCACGCAAGATGAGTAAAAAGGTTCCATGAAAGAAAATATATTTTTCAATTTTTCAATTTTTCAATCCTATGCATGCGTGTTTGAATACATACATACATATAAGATATAATTAAACAAAATTTGATAAAAATATGAAGTAAGTCTTCCATGAAAGAAATATACTTTTCAATTTTTGAATAAATGTCACAAAAATTCGATAGACTCAGTGTTACTTCAAATTTCTTTGTCCCTTATAGGCAAACTTTTTCCCACAGTATAAAAGTAAAAGAGAAGACTTGCAAAAGGTGAAGACTTTGGGACGGGCGAAAAAGACGAATTATCGTAATAGTGATAAAAGAAATGATTTTATTTGAAATAAACCTTACGACAAGGAATCTTGTATTTTTATTATGTGGAAATATACGCTAATGAATTGAAAATGCATTTGGTAAGAAAGAGAGAAGGGTGAAGAAGACAATTCCATGATTCTTATTGCCTTGATGAATCAGTCAATCATATAGTAAGTAGGGAAGAAAGTTCCCATATAATTTCTCTAATATATAAAATTTCCTATAAATTTAAATGTGCTTATTATTAGTTATAATTGTTATATCTGACATGAAAATAAATAAATCATCTAGAAGTGAGATATCCATGACATATTAGTTTATATATGTATATTAGTTGCTTTTTATATAGCCATGTGTATACATATATGTGTGTATATATGTGTATACATATAGATCTATCTACATACATAGAGACACACACTCATATATCTACACACACATATGCTTATATATGGATATGTGTGTTCACACATATATATCTACACATATATATATTGACACACATAAACACAAATATACATATATATGTAAACACAAATATATATATATAATGCTCCTAATAATAAGTATAAATAGGGGTATTATAGGAAAAAATTGAAAAAAGTTAAAACTTGCTCTTATAATTAGAACCAAAACCAACTCTAAAATTTGCTCCTATAATTAGGGACGGAGGGAGTAATTAATTAACAATGAAGGCTATAGATGGAAGAATCTAACTTTTTTGTGGCGGTGGATATAAAGTGTCGGGTTAAACGAGTGGGAACATCAGTGAAAGCCACTTTTTAATCATCCAACTTCACTAACATCCAAACATTAATGGGTTATCATTAAGGTGTAAAAATGTATATATGTTTTATTTTGAGGAGCGTCTAACACCAAGTGTTTTTTTTAGATGTAAAAGTATATATGTGGTTATAAATTATGTGTAAAAATATCATTTGATCATTAAATTTGACTTTGAAAGGTATAAAAATACACATATGGTTTGACCAAAAGAGCGTCCAACACCAAGTGTTTTTTTTTTTAATTTAATAATTTTATTTCAATTAAAGGAACTTTATTATTTCTCTAGGTATAATTCCTGGAATGCCAATTTTTTTCTGCTCATTTATCATTTTGGGAAGGAGGATTTATTTAATGGGTAAAAACGGTAAAAATCTTATTTCTATAATTTATTTTCTTCTTTTAAAATCCTTAATTAAATTTTCTAATCCATAATTTTTTTAATCAAATTTGGCCTTCCAGGAATTATACCTAGAGAAATAATAATTTTCCTTTAATTGAAATACAATTTTAAATTTAAAAAAAAAAAAAGAACTTGGTGTTGGGCGCTCTTTTGGCCAAACCATATGTATGTTTTTACACCTTTAAAAGCTACATCATCGTCCAGTTAGCAAAAAAAGTCAAACTTAACATTGAAACGGTATTTTTGCACCTAATTTATAACCACGTGTGCACTTTTGCACAAAAAAAAAAACACTTGATATTGGGCGCTGTTCAGAATAAAGCACATGTGCATTTTCACACCTTAACTCATTTGCTTTCGGGTTGGTAGATTTTTGTAACTATATGTTAAGGTGGTCTATGCAATTAATATCATTTACTTGCTAACTATATCTTGCAAGCTTTTATGCAAACTTTCCACATAAGAGCAAAACCAAAAATGACTTACCTTGATAATCTCCTTAAAGCCTTCATTATTATATTAAACCCAAAGACAATATTGATGTGTGTGGGTGTATTTGTAGTTATAAAGTATTTTCTAGGAAGGAAACAAGAAATTCACATAGACTATTTAATTTTCATAACGCTTAGTACAAGTGACACTATATTTTCATAGACTCTACTTGGTGAGAATCTTGTACATCGGGTTCTCTCTTGCCAAATACCTTTTCAATTTATTAGAAGATTTTTCTACATAGATAAATGTTTCATTAACGTAATGTTTACTTCAAATAAAATAAAAATTTATGAAGTTTCCTTATCTCAATCCTATACATGCGTGTTTGAAAATCCTTTTTTCAATTTTAACTTGTCTTTTTCGTATTGATTTCTTTGTCCATTACTCTCAATTTATAGGCAAACTTTTCCACACAAGATGGGTAAAAAGGTTCCATGAAAGAAAATATATTTTTCAATTTTTCAATCCTATACATGCGTGTTTGAATACATAGGCTTCCCCCTGAAAGGGGTCAACCCGGTCTCGGTCCGGATTAGTCTGGGGCCGTTGATGTGCCTGAAAGATGGTCTGCCCTAGAATATCAGACGCTCTAAGCAAAAAAAAAAAAAAAAAACATATACATACATACATATAAGATATAATTAAACAAAATTTGATAAAAATATGAAGTAAGTCTTCCATGAAAGAAATATACTTTTCAATTTTTGAATAAATGTCACAAAAATTCGATAGTGATAATTCAAATTTCTTTGTCCCTTATAGGCAAACTTTTTCCCACAGAATAAAAGTAAAAGAGAAGACTTGCAAAAGGTGAAGACTTTGGAACGGGCGAAAAAGACGAGTTATCGTAATAGTGATAAAAGAAATTATATCTTATTTGAAATAAACCTTACGGTACATACATACATATAAGATATAATTAAACAAAATTTGATAAAAATATGAAGTAAGTCTTCCATGAAAGAAATATACTTTTCAATTTTTGAATAAATGTCACAAAAATTCGATAGACTCGGTGATACTTCAAATTTCTTTGTCCCTTATAGGCAAACTTTTTCCCACAGAATAAAAGTAAAAGAGAAGACTTGCAAAAGGTGAAGACTTTGGAACGGGCGAAAAAGAGGAGTTATTGTAATAGTGATAAAAGAAATTATATCTTATTTGAAATAAACCTTACGGTACATACATACATATAAGATATAATTAAACAAAATTTGATAAAAATATGAAGTAAGTCTTCCATGAAAGAAATATACTTTTCAATTTTTGAATAAATGTCACAAAAATTCGATAGACTCAGTGATACTTCAAATTTCTTTGTCCCTTATAGGCAAACTTTTTCCCACAGAATAAAAGTAAAAGAGAAGACTTGCAAAAGGTGAAGACTTTGGAACGGGCGAAAAAGAGGAGTTATTGTAATAGTGATAAAAGAAATTATATCTTATTTGAAATAAACCTTACGGCAAGGAATCTTGTATTTTTATTATGTGGAAATATACGTTAATGAATTGAAAATGCATTTGGCAAGAAAGAGAGAAGGGTGAAGAAGACAATTCCATGATTCTTATTGCCTTGATGAATTAGTCAATCATATAGTAAGTAGGGAAGAAAGTTCCCATATAATTTCTCTAATATATAAAATTTCCTATACATTTAAATGTGCTTATTATTAATTATAATTGTTATATCTGACATGAAAATAAATAAATCATCTACAAGTGAGAGGTTTATATATATATATATATATATATATATATATATATATATAATCCTGATGATATTTGAATATACAATTCATTTAAAGTTTGTTATTATTATTTTTAAAATAATGTTTTAGCTGAAAAAAATTATATATAGGTTTTTATTTTGATATGAGGTGAAATATTGGGAGATTGATGAAGAAGCTTAAACTACCATGTGTGCACTTTTGTTCCTAATAAAAGAACTTGGTGTTGGACGTTCCTCGGGGTAAAGCACATGTGCATTTTTTTACCTTAACCCAACATTAATATTATTCCTTTAATATAATATCCACTTAATTTTTTATTAGTTAATCATAAAATATGTCGTGTATAATTTGATTATATATTAGTTTATAAGTGAGAAAAAATTGTTTAGTATAAAAAACATAAATTAAAATATTTTAAAGTAATTTATAAGTTAGTTAATCATAATATATGTCGATGTTTGAGAGTATTCATATTCATTTTTTATCATACCAAACTAATTTTTTTGACTTATAAACTATAATATATAATTAAATTATACACGGCATATTTTATGATTAACTAACTTATTTATCCTTTAAAAAAAGTAACCGAATCTTATATTAACGACCAGATAAGTATTTAATTTGATAAGGGTCCACTTGCAAAACCTCATCCAAGTGTTCATTCTTTTTTGCTTTCATTTAGATTTTTGGATCTTAAGGTCGTGCCCTGCATGTCATCATGATTAATGCATCAACGTGCTTCAAATGAAAAAGTTGTGGAACCCAACTAATCACTATTGCCTAATTCCCATTTCAATTTTTTTTTTTCCAAAAGGAATAATTCCATGAATCTGCTGATTAAACATTTTCTTTTTAAAATATTCCAAATGGTTTTCGTTTCAAAGAGCAGCATTTAATTTTGTTTAGACAAATAGCATATTTAAATAGGATTAAAGAAGTAGATTGGAAGAAGTAAGTGACAAACTCTCATCCATTGTTTTGGTTTTTTATAATAATGGGTTGGTTCAGTTGGTAAAGAGGCTCGCTCATAGCTATAAGATTGTGAATTCGAATCCCGCCAATGTGAGCATCTTGTTGGTAGGTGATTTATAAGTATCTTTATAAGCATTCTTTGAGTTCGGAAACATGTCTGGCCCTGGTGAGCCCCGACAAAGACAGATGCACTGCACGTTATGGAGAAGCCCTTGAATTTGTCTCTTTCAATTTTTTTTTGGTTAAAGATGTATTTGATAGCATTGATAATAAGACAATTATGATGAAATTCCAAAAAAAAAAAAGGCCTAGAAGGATGACATTGTAATTATTTTTATTGTAATATACTTTTGTTATTAAAATATATGTACTTGAACTTATTGAATGCCCACCCTTCATTGTAATCTATGTAGCTGCATTTCTAACAGTACTTAGCCTTGCTTTTCTAAATGACAAGTTTGTAAAATAACTGCATTTTTTATTACATCATTAGTATTCACTTGATTTCATGAATATTTTTTTGATATATTTTTTTTATTTTCTTGTTTATATTCTTTTGTTTTTCAATGCATTTAAAACTTTCCTTAAAAAAAATTCGGAGGCAGCCCCTCCACTAATTGTGCAGATACAAACAAAAAATCTTAACTCCACCACTGTACCCCTCATTATTTTTCTGGATCTGTCATTGAGCCCCAATACCAAATTCACTTAGTTATTAAAAAAAAAAATACAAAGCCACATGCATATCAATGTCAAATTTAAGTCTGAAACAAAGTCTAAACGTGAAGGGTCACGCTATCCCACTAGCTTCCAAGCTGACTATATATTAACAGCAACTGTTGGTAAAACTTAATATAAGCACATGCAAACACTGGTTCATCTAACTGGTTGTTTATTTTATTTTAATAATAAAACGCGATTTTAAAATAAAGGAAATACATGCAAGTAGTATTATCAGCTATAAACTGCAAAGTTAGCTTAATTGTAACGTAAACTCAATAGTCAGTCGTAGTAGTAATATATATATATATATATATATATATATATATATATATATATATATATATATATATATATATATATAGGGTTTAATTATCGTTTGTCATGTCGACATAAGGTTATGTCAAGTCATACTACAAAACTACGTCGTTTTGAGAGTTCATTAATTCCCCTAACCCCAAAACGACGTCGTTTTAGAAGTTAGGGGAATTAATGAAGGGTAGTTTGGTATTTTTGTTTTTGTATTTATTACATACATTTTACCAAAATACCCTTCATTATTAATTCCCTTAACTCCCAAAACGACGTAGTTTTGGGGTGACTTGACATAACCTTATGTTAAGTGACATGACAAACGATAAACCCTATATATATATATATATATTGGCCCGGTTGGAATTTTAAAATTTAGATTAAAAACACGCGAGGGCGTTTATTATTTGAACAATTTTGATGAATTCAGTAGTATCATATAGGGACACTATACTTATTTATGGTGCTGAAATTTTTAGAGTTTTGAGCAGTTTTAAAACTTAAAAGATCAAGTGCATGATTTGGGAATTGTAATAATGTATTTGTATTATTATTATTTTGTCGTAGGAATCTACTATTATTTAGACACCAATGAATGGATAACTTTTTTTTCCAACTATTGATTAATTAATTATAGCATTACTCATGGCCAAATGAATTCTTAATAGTAGGCCTACATGTTTATATATAATATTCATAAAATGAACATAGAACATACATGAATGTCAAAGGGAACAAGAAACATAAAATTAAGAGACTCGCTATTAGAAAATAATGAAATGATGGTAGAAGGATAATTTCGTCCCAAATACATCACGTTCCATTGTAAAAATCGGACTAAATTTTCCATGCAAATGGGCTTGGCGGGAAAAACCATGCCATTTGTGACGGATATAGTTCAGTCGCAAATCTAGAATGAAATTAGGTCAGCCGATCGACCTCACTCCACTTCTGATCTCTTAAGCTGTTCTTCGCCTAGATCCTCTTAGCTCCGGCCCTCGTCTCCGCTCCGCCTCCGTCGGCCCTAAATCATACCTCTAATGATTACTCGTTATAGAGTGGCCTCTTAATTCACCCGTCGCCCACCGTTGTCCTCTTCGCCATCACTCAGACCTGCATATCCTCATCTGAAGAAGATAGGTAATAATTCTTCTGCACCCTCTGATTTCTTATTCTTTAAAATGCTTTAAATGTCCCCCTTTCCTTCACAAAGCAAACCCCTCTATCTTTATGCTTATACTTACAATATTCTAAATTAGAGTTTTATTTTTCAAAGTGGTTGAGTGTTTCACAGTGGAGTCTTGTGCTAGAGAGTAGGGAGTAACTTACATTGTGTTTTGTTTTTTATTATTTTAATCGTGTACGTAGTCTTGTTGCACTCTCTACTGCTTTAGGATTTGAACCGTCTTCTGTATAATGACCACCTTTTGTCCATCTACAGACAAATGTGATGAATTGTCAAAGCTTAAAATCATGGGCTTGCCCTAAGAGAATAAATTTATTCCAAGTTTATTTGTAGCTTTTAGAAAAATGACAAACAAACAGAGAGTGTCGCAGATAATTAATAATCTAATTAACAATGCAGGTGAAAGAACATCAGTCCTTAAACGAGTGAGAGAACATCATTGAAAGCCCCTTTTTAATCATCCAACTTCACTGAGATCCAAACATTAATATTCTTATAAATAAGATCCACTTAATTTCTTAGAAACAATAAGAAAACTAAATAAACTAGTTAATCATAACATATGTCGTCGTTTGATTATATATCATATTATAAGGCAGACAAATTAGTTTATTATAAAAAAGATAAATTAAAATAATTTAAAGTAATTTATAATTGGGTTAAGGAGCAATAATACACATGGGCTTTACCTCAGGGAGCGTCCAGCACCACGAGCTTTTTTCTGGAGCAAAAGTACACACGTGGTTACCTTATAGGAGCAAAAGTCACACTTGGGGTTCGTTGACCAAACGGTCAACGTCAGGTTGGACAGAGTGAACAGTAATGATGACGTGGACGCTGAATTGGAGTGAGAAGAAGCCAAATAAGAAGAAAAAAATGCTGACTAGGATTCAGGTGGAAAGTTTAAAAAAAAACTTAAAATCAAAAGCATTAACATATTGGGCTTCATACACCATACGCTGGGTGAAGATCAAATTGGGGAAAAAAACCCTAATTTTCGACCACCGTTCACCGTCCTTCATCATCTTCGACCACCGTTCTTCCCTCACCGGACCTTGCCTCCGTCGTCCGTCACCAACACTCACCTCTATCACCAGTCACTCCAGCTCTTAACTCCATGGCAGCAAGACTGAAATCTGAGACGCAGTGCCGCGAAGAGAATAAGGAGAGACAAGAGGAGCACGAGACCTGGGATCATCTTCATTGTCTTCCATCCTGTGACACTCACCAACACCGTATCTCGCCTCCGTCGACTCACCACCATCGTCTACCATCACCAACTTCGTGGCTCCTCTGTTCCTGAATTTTAGGCAGCAAAGGGTATCCCGGTGCCAAATATTATGGAGGAAATGAGTACGTACTTCTGCTTATCCATGATCTTCCAAAACATGCGATTTGTAAAAGAAATTCATAGATTGGTATATTGACTTTGAACACATTCATTTAGGTACATTGACATGGCAGAAACCTTGTGTCAGAAAGAAGCTTTTAGGCTAGATCCTGCAAAATGGGGAGGTACATTGGTCCATGCTCGTTTAGGGTGCAGTTTGGGTTCTTGCTATTCAGTAGAGAGTATTCTCTGTGACAAGGCGTTATCCCAAAGAAATAGGACCCATTGATAAATTAATTACGCTAGACTTCCCTTGTAACCTAAACAGTGAAAAAGTAAAGATTAATGAGATATTTCCCTTTTCAAATTAAATCACACAGTCAATGTGAGTATAACCTGTATATACATCTTATTCTTCAACAATCAGCATCAATCATCTTATTCTTTGCTTCATACATGTTAAGTTTTGCTTGCACATAGAGTTCATACGAATAAGGATTAAACACAAAATTTCATCAAACAGTTGAAAAAGAAAAGAAGGAAAAGCAAGATCTTCAATGTGAAAAACAATAAAAGTCATACTGATGCTTTTTACCTCTGCATTGCCCTGTGTATGACCATGGCAAACAAGTCATACTGCGCAATGGCGAAACCAACGATAGCAGAAATGAGGGGGTAATTAGTGAATACTGATGAAGAAGATGACGACGGCAAAGACATTGGGATCATCTTCATCTTCAGGATTCTGGGAAGCTGATGGGAAAAAAAAGGGAGCCGTCAGCGGACTTTGGGGGGGGGGAGAAACCCTAAAATTCAGGAACAGAGGAGCCACGAAGTTGGTGATGGTAGACAATGGTGGTGAGTGGCGCAGGATGGAAGACGATGAAGATGATCCTAGGTCTCGTGCTCCTCTCGTCTCTCCTTCTCTTCGCGGCACTACGTCTCGGATTTTAGTCTTGCTGCCATGGAGTTAAGAGCTAGAGTGACTGGTGATGGAGGTGAGTGTCGGTGACGGAGGCAAGGTCCGGTGAGGGAAGAACGGTGGTCGAAGATGATGAAGGACGGTGAACGGCGGTCGAAAATTAGCCAATGTGATCTTCACCCAGCGTATGGTGTATGAAGCCGATATGTTAATGCTTTTGATTTTAAGTTTTCTTTTTTTTTTACTTTCCACCTGAATCCTAGTCAGCATTTTTTTCTTCTTATTTGGCTTCTTCTCACTCCAATTCAGTGTCCACGTCATCATTACTGTTCACTCCATCCAACCTGACGTTGACCGTCTGGTCAACTAACCCCAAGTGTGACTTTTGCTCCTATAAGGTAACCACATGTGTACTTTTGCTCCAGAAAAAAGCTCGTGGTGCTGGACGCTCCCTGAGACAAAACGCATGTGTATTATTGCTCCTTAACCCTTTATAATTTCTCTAAAAAAGGTCAACTGGGTCTTATATTAAAGATCAGAGCGTAATACATTTTGGAAAAATATACTAATTAATTAATCGGTATATGTGATAAAGTACTATAATCAGTTATTAATATCAAACTCAGTTGACTTTTTTTTAAAAGACTAAGAAAAATAAAGAAATTACTTTAAAATATTCATATTCATCTTTTTTTATATCAAACTAATTTTTCTGACTTATAAACTAATATATAATCAAATTATACATGACTTATTCTATGATTAAATAATTTATTTTGCCTCTTTAACCTCCAAAAAAGGCAACTGAATCTTATATTAAAGACCAAGGGAGTATTTAATTTGATAAGAGTCAACTTGCTAAAACCTCATCCAAGTGTTCATTCTTTTTTGCTTTCTTTAATTTAGATTTTGGAATCTTAAGGTCGTGCTTAGGAACAGAGCTTGAGATAAATATTTGGGGGCCAAATGTATACTCATTAACTAATTAAAAAGAAAAAATACTTGGGGAGCCAAATGTATAAAAATAATCTAATTTTCATTAAATACTTGGGACAATTTTGTTTTTTTTGGGGCCATGTCTATGAAAAGCTCCGTCTTGGTCGTGCCTGCATGTCATCATGATTAATGCGCGCAACGTGCTTCAAATAACAAGTTGTGGAACCCAACTAATCATTACTGCCTAATTCCCATTATTTCTATGTTTTTTTTCTCAGAGGAACAATTCCATGGATCTGCTGATTAAACATTTTCTTTTTAAAATATTCCAAATGGTTTCGCTTCAAAGAGAAGCATTTAATTTAGTTTAGACAAATAGCATATTTAAATAGGATTAAAGAAGTAGATTGGAAGAAGTAAGTGACAAAAGACTCAATCACATCCATTGTTTTGTTTTTTTACGATAATAGGTTGGTCTAGTTAGTAAAGATGTCAACTCATAAGTCATAACCATAAAGTTGTAAATTCAAATCCTGCCGATATAAGTACGTTGTTGGTAGGTGATATGTAAGTACCTCTATAAGTATTCTTTGAGTGTAGAAGGATATCTGACCTTGATGAGCCCTGAGATCCAATTCACTTAAACTTTAGGGTAAATGTGCAATTTTACACATGTGCTTTACCCCCAGGAGCATCCAGCACCACGAGTTTTTTTCTGGAGCAAAAGTAAACACGTGGTTACATTTTGGGAGCGCCCAGCACCACGATGATTAGTTGACCGTCAATTTGGATGGAAGTGAACAGTAACTTGGGTGAAATTACACTTTTGCCCTTAGTTTTAGGTGAAATTATCCTTTTGCCCTAAGTTTTTTTTTTCAAAAAAAACTAAAACTAAAATTACGCCCCCGGTGGGCCCCACCGCCGGCGGCGGGGCGGCCGTCGGCGACCGGCCAACGACGGGGGGGAGGGGAGGGGGGCGGTCGGCGGTCGGCGGCCGGTCGCTGGCGGCTGGCTGGATATTTACTCTTTTTTTTTTACTTACCATCAGTGTCCACGTCATCTTGTCAGTCCAAATCAGCGTCACGTCAGCGTTCCATCCAAGTTGACGGTCAACTAACCGCCGTGGTGCTGGGCGCTCCCAAAATGTAACCACGTGTATACTTTTGCTTCAAAAAAAAGCTGGTGGTGCTGGGCGCTCCCGGAGGTAAAGCACATGTGTAAAATTGCACCTTTACCCTAAACTTGAAGTTATACCAACAACAAAAAAAGTCACATGCATATCAATGTCAAATTTAAGTCTGAAACATAATCTAAACGTGAAGGGTCACGCTATACCACGAGCTTCCAAGCTGACTATATTAATAGCAACTGTTGGTAAAACTTAATAATATAAGCATATGCAAACACCGGTTCAATCGCTAGCTAACTGGTTTTTTTATTTTAATAATAAAACGAGATTTTTAAAATAAAGGAAATACATGCCACTACTACAAAAATGCTAAAAAACGACCTAAATAAGACCCAATTAACGACCATTTACTGAGGGACGTCTTGGAGGGGGTAGAGGAAAATTTTGAAATTGGCGACCTTATCTTAAATCAGGTCGCCTTATTAAGGTTAATAAGGCGACCTGACTTTCAAATCAGGTCGCCTTTAAGGCGACCTGATAAATATTGAGTTCGCCTTAAAGGCGACCTCATATCCAATCAGGTCGTCTTATTGTTTTCAATTAAGGCGACCTGATTATAATTTCAGGTCGCCTTAATGAGTTCATAAGGCCACCTGATCTTCGATTCAGGTCACCTTATGATAACAAAGGCGACCTGATTTCAAAATCAGGTCGCCTTTGTTGAATTTTTTTTTAAAATATAAACTACATTTTAATTTTTTCCTCAAAAGAATTATTAACAACAAACGTGCCTGACTTGTAACAATGAGATAGGAGATATCCAGCTACCAAGTTTTGGAACATATCAGTGTAGTAAAATCTGAAGTAAAATAATATAGTAAACTTGGAAAGACACAAACTATGAGATATCTACCATCACAAAGGTGTATTCCATCATAAAGTAGGTGGTCCCTTATATCAGCAATAACCCTTCGACTCCCATTTAAACAATTAACACATGGACAATAATACATCCCATTTTTTGTGGCCACATTCCTTCTAGCAAATTCAATAAACTCTTCCACCCCATTCTCATATTCTTCACTAGTTCTCAATGCATTCATCCAACTATGACCCATTTTATTACCACCTACGACATTTCCAACAACAGTCAAGTTCATGTCAATTTCAAGAACGACATGTTTTCTTTTAAGTAAATTTCGGCAGCATTTCCCCTTAAAAGAAAGACATTCCAAAATTTCAATAACAACCAATTTCAGCTTAATTCAACAAAACTTACTAACTAAAGCAATTCAGAACAATATCACGAAGAAATAATATCTCAAGATGGAGCTCCCAAAGGAAGCCCCCAAAAACAGAAGATCTGAAAGAAACCAACAGAGATTGCAGGAAACTTGAAGATAAATGACAGTCAAATTGTTCTTTTGCACTAGAATGGTCAAACAATTTTGAAATGATGCATGAAAGAAAGAAAAATCAGCTAAACAATTTATCAATTATGTAAGATAAAGAAAGCATAGAGCCATAGAGTCAATGTTTACTTATAGTAAACGTGCTTTTACAACGACTAAAGCTAAACCCTATGTAATTATCGAACGAGTATAAGAAACATGGCAATCCACATTACCATCCATATATAGTGCACAATCCAAAATGCGAGTGAGAGAGAGCGAATGACATGCTTATATTATAAGGTAATTAATCTACATTTTGCTTAAAAATTGGGGGAAACAGAGCGAATGCACAATGAGGATAATTTAATACAAGTTAAGGGGTAACTCTATTAATAAAGTATTTGTGAACTTGGCACTGTGAAGTTTTCTTAACTGTAAAAATGCTAATAAAGATTCTAAATTAATGTAAAATATCATGACAATTAATATGACCTAAAGTCCATTACTTTAACTAACGTTCATTACCACTCTTTATAAACCTTTTTCACGCTTGGACAACAATGTGAGTCTCACACAGAAGACGATCAATAGACATTAAATTAAAGATCATGACATTTTTGTATCATTTTGGAACTTTCATTTCCATTTTTGAAGCCAAGAAAACACTATAATATCGGAAAATGTTCACAAATACTTCATGAGTAGATTTACACCTTAATCTTAACATTTTTTACCTGAACCTTAGCATTTTTAGTTCATTCATGCATAAAAAAGAAGAAGTCAGGATGTGGGCCTTACTTTAAAAACTTGTGCTAAGGCATTATCTGGCACAAAATCCTTACAGTCACCAACTAGCAAGAATCACATTACCGATTAAATGGGTTTTGGAATCAAAGAACAAGAGGAACGAACAAGCTTACTTGGTTTCGCAGGTTTCGATCGGGAAGGAGGCGGAGTGAGCGAGAGAGAGGCAGGAATCCTAATCAGAAGCAAAAATCCAGTCCATAAGCAAGAAGCATTAACAATTAAAATGGGTTATTAGGAATCAAAGAACTTAAGAGTAACGTATGAACAAGCTTACTTGGGTTTGGTGGGTCTCTTCGATCGGCGAAAAAGGCGGAGTGAGCGAGAGAGAACTATGATCAGTGACGACGGCGGAGACGAAGGAGACGACGGCGGAGACGAACGACAAGGAAAGGGAAGGCCTTGGAGAAGAGCGAAACGAGAGTGAGTATGAGAGGATTTCGCGCACTGTGTCGGAGTATGAGTGTGTGAGGGAAAATGAAGAGGCGCGTGTATATTAACCTAAAAAAATTGAATATAGGCGACCTGAATCATATTTCAGGACGCCTATATTCCACTTTTGGCGTTCTGAAATACATTCAGGTCGCCAATATTTTAATAATGGCGACTGAATCGGAATCGTCTCCAACATTTTAATAATGGCGACATGAATCAGAATCAGGTCGCCAATATTAAAATATTGGCGACCTGATTCTGATTCAGGTCGCCATTATTAAAATATTGGCGACCTGATTTAGATTTAGGTCGCCAATATTATTAAATTTCCTAATTTCTATTTTAAAAATCCTCGGCGCCAAACAAAAAATTCATGGCGTGAAGTAAATTGACTCATTAAAGACGTCCTGAAAGTTATGTAGGTCGTCATAAATGAATTTTATTGAAAAAAAATTAAATCCCATGGCGCCAAACAAATATTTCTCATATTTTTATGGCGCGAAACAATTTTAGACGTCCTGAAAAAATTTCAGGACACCAAAAATCAATTTAAGGAGTCCTGATGTCTTATTTAGGACGCTGAAGGCTAAACTTCCTTAAATATAATTACAAGAATGCCACCGCCTTCATTTTGGACGTTCTATTTCTAAATAAGGACGTTTTTTAGGATAGTAATATCTCATTTTTGTAGTAGTGTGCAAATTGTATTATCAGCTGTAAACTCCAAAATTAGCTTAATTGTAACGTAAACTCAATAGTCAGTCGTATTAGTATTTTTTTTTTTGGCCGATTGGTATTTTAAAATTTAGATTAAAAACACACGATGTCGTTTATTAATTGAGCAATTTTGATGAATTCAGTAGTACCATAGGGACATTATATTTATTTAATGGTGCTGAAATTTTTAGAGTTCTGAGCAGTTTAAAAAAATTAAAAGATCACGTGTATGATTTGGGAATTTAGAATGTATTAGGAATCTACTAGGTATTTAGACAACAATGAATGGATAACTTTTTTCCAACTATTGATTAATTAATTATGACATTACTCATGGTCAAATGAATTCTTTATATTAGGCTTGCATGTTTATATAGAATATTCATAAAATGAACATAGAACATGATCACTTGAATGTCAAAGGGAACAGGAAACATAAAATTAAGACTAAAATAATACTTTATGGAGTATATTTTTTGTTCAAAGTATATTTTTGGTCCTATAATTCTAACACCGCTAATATTGCTGATAGAGCTGGGAAAACAGGTTGAGCCCGTCGGCCGGCCTGTTTAGGCATTGAATTTACAAGGGTTGAGTTTAAGATTATTTTTACCTCAAAAGTAAGGTCTGGAAGGTCAAGTCCTTTTAAGCCCATATATTTTTTGTTGGGTTAAGGAGCAATTTGGCCAACGAACTATTACCTCAGGAGTGCCCAGCACAGATAACTTTTAAATGGACCAAAAATATCAAAAAACTCTTAAAAATGTGCAGTCAACACAAAAAATGAAGTAAAACTTTTTTGTGTTAGGTGCTCCTGGAGTAAAAGTTTTTTGTGATGACTGTACATTTTTAAAAGTTTTTTGGTATTTTTGGTCCACTTAAAAGTTATTTGTGCTAGGCGTTCCTGAGATAAAAATTTGTTGACCAAATTACTCCTTAATCATTTTTAAAAAAAGATATATATATCTATATGATAGTAATATTATTGATTTTTTTTAATATTTTGCTATTGATGTTGTAAATATTTAGTTGTTATTATCTTTTTTAGAATTAAGTTTGATAAGAACATCTTGTATTAAGAATCCTAAAAATTAAAAACTTATAAAAGATATTTCTTATTTCATAAGTATTCTTATTAATTTTGTATTTTTTGACTTATTTTCTAATGATTGTTTTATTCATATCATGTGTTATTTATTTTGTTGACTACTTGTACTTTTGAAGACATATTTATAATAAGTATTTTTAATTTTATTAAATATTCTCATTAATTATTTGTAATTGTAGTATGTGGACAATAGTTTATTTTGATTATATAACTTAGTAACTGTGTTTGTTTGTTGTATGATGTGCGTTGTTTGGACTTAATGTTGACAACATTAATTTGTTAAATTAGAATTTTAATTGTTGTAGTTTACTAATTATATTTCTTTTGAAAAAAAAAAAACAAGAAGAATAGTTAAAATTTAGAAAAATGGTTTTCAACCCTACAGGGTCGGCCTTGGCCCCGTACACTCACGGGTCGAGCCTTAAAAAAATGTTTTTCTTACCCTAAGGCCTAAATATACTATATTAAAAGGTTTAAACTTAAATATATTTTGTCAGCTACATATTCATTACTTGAATTTGCCACGTTAATAATTTCCATGGGCAACATCAACGGTGTTAAAAATATAGGATTAAAAGTATACTTTATAAAGTTAAAGGACCAAAAATATATTTCATGTAAAACTTGAAGGACTAAAAGTATACTTTAACTTAAAATTAAAAGAAAATAAATCCTAATCACACAAATTAATTAGCATTTAGAAATGGTATTTCCGAAGAGACTTCCCTATTTCATCAATGCTCTAGATTTTAAGGATACAGAGAATTAGCCACAAGCCAATAACACCACTTGAAGTGCCTTTGTGTAAGCCATACAAGCGGAACTTTACATGTTTGGAAAACACTTCAACCAAGTGTTTTGTGCTTTATGAGGCATATAACACCTCTTCTATATTTACTTGAAGTAAAATAATTTGAAATAAGCTAATCCAAACAAGAATAGTTGGAGATATTAACCTCAATTAGTCGTTAATTATGCTAGGCCCTGGGCTTGATATATAGAGAACTCTATTGCATAAATCAAGTGTGAAGGGATATATATATATTTTTTTTTATATGAAAATTTTAGGAAACGGGTTGGGTTCACCCACAATCTAATGGCAGGGCGAAATCTCCCTTCCTCCTAGGTGATACCGATGTTGGGCAGGGCGAGCCGTCTATTACAGGGGCGGACCCAGGAATGAAAATTAGGGGGGCGAAAATTATATAATAAAACCCAGTGGAGTAAACATTTGAAATTAGGGGGAGAAAATTACAGAATTAGACCCAAAGTTTTTGAAAATTATGATTTAACCTCATAAATATTTCAATATTTTCATTGTAGTCCCTCTATGAGACTTTTTAATAGGGACTAAACTAAAAATTGAAACTTTTATGAGGCTAAATCATAATTCTAAAAAATTTTGGGTCAAGTTTTATAATTTTAGGGGGGGCGGGGGCCACCCCTAGCCCCCCCTTGATTCCGCCCCTGGTCTATTACCCTCAGGCGTTAACCTAGGTACCTAGGAGCTAGGATGCCTCCCCCAGCACCTTGACCAACTCCAAGATTGAACCCCCTCCTTTTGGTGAGAATGTCTAACCCCTTTACCAGTTGAGCCCATGAAGGGATATTGGTCTCTGCTAAGTATAGAAAAAGGGTAACTTGGGTTTCTATTTAGAGTCCAGAGAGAGTAGTCTCTCTCAAGTCCACTCCTCAAGTGTGATTAGTCTATCATCTTTAAATGTGAAGGTAGATTAGTGTAAAACCCAAGTGGGTTATAATAGTCGTATCTCGTATGTGCTTGTTGTTTGATCAATAATAATAAGGATTTTGAAACTCGGATCGAAAATCGGCAAATCAGTCGGTAAACCAGTCTGGGCACCAACCCGATTCGGATTTTTTAAAAAAAGAAATGCATTTTTTTAAAAAAAATATTTAGAATTTTATATTAATAACCTTAAAATCTTTAACTTTTCACTAGTTTGATCCACTGACATTTAATCTAGTACCCCAATCGGTTTAGTGGCCGGTCCGGATTTAACAACCTTGATAATAATGCATATAATTCTTCCTCTTTCTGTATAAATTTATCTCTAGTCGCTATGCTTGACACATGCATTAGTCCTTTGAAGAAATCAAATGGAAGAATTTTTCTGGTTAAAAAAATGGAATATTTTTTTTCTTGCATAAGAATGGGCAAGCCTAGTAGCATATTTTGGGCCTGATGGGCCTCTAGCTGTTCAGGATTTTGTTTGGTGCCTGATTTTGAATTTTATCTGGGTCAAAGACTGGCCCATATTTTCCCATCAAGAACCAATATGGCCTACAAAGGCAGAGCCTTAACTGAATTCCGGGTTGTCTTACTACGAATAATTCTCATTCACAACCGAAAAAAAAAATGAATTCTCATTCAAGCGTATTCTTAGAATGTGGCAATGTACGGGGATTGTTATAAGTGATAAGCAGTTTGTATCATTTAAGTAAGGTATTGAGTTTGAGCCTTGTGAATAGGTCAGATCCGGATTAGTCCGGGTAAAATTCTGGATACCGGATGAGCAACCAAAAAAGTATGTGTCAATGTATGACTTTGTAAGCACCACGGTCACATTTTTTTCCAAGAGAGAGAAGATGCAGGACTCTATTTGTAAACTTAATAATTTGTTTTCATAGGTTGAAAACTATCTCCCTCTTATGTGCTGCTAGATGAAGTTTATAAGATGCTACCTTCTGATTTTTTAAATCACAATTCAGTAACATGTATTGTTCTATTAAATTTGAGTATTTTCACAATTCAGTATCATTTTTTAAATTAATTTATCTAACTTATAAATTGATATATAATCTAATATTGCATAGGAATATTTTAGAAACATCATATCACATTTGTTCAAATTAATCAATTTATTTTATTTACTTAATCTACATAAATTAGTTAAATAACCGTTATATTAGAGGCCGAGTGGAGTGAAATAATGATCTTATTGCCAACCAAAGTTGGTCTAGTTGGTAAATAGTAAGCTCATAACCCATAAATATAAGGTCGTGAGTTCAGATCCCCCTCGATGTGTGTATCTTTTTTTATAGATAATATATAAATGTTCTTTGAGTTTTGAGGCATGCTTAGTGGCGGTTTTAGTGGGTCACCGATCCCAACTCACTTACATTTGAGAAAAATAATATTCCATTCAGTTCTAAATATAAAACTTAGTTGAATTTTTTGAAAGAGATTAAATAAGCTAAATAAATTATTTAATCAAATTATATGATGTATATTATTAGATTATATATCAATTTATAAATTAGGAAAAATAATTGTGAGAAAAAGCGATAAATATAAATACTTTAAAGTAATTTAAATTAACTTTTTTAATATCTCTGAAAAAAAAATCAACTGACCCTTAGATTTAAGACTGAAAATAGTAAGGTCATTAATAAAGAGTAAATAATTGCAGTTGGATTTTATTAATGGAGGATTATGGTGATTTGTGTCATGTCAGTGACCTAAAAGTTTGGCTTTCCACAAAGGCTCACTGAATGAGACGTTGGTGGTGGCCACTGTGAAGATAAACAATTGATTTGTGTCCTTATCAGTGACGCGGCTGATAGATGAAGTCTTCATCACAAGCTTAATGTCAAACAAATGAGTGATTATTTATTATTTATTGGCAAGATTAAGGTGTAATTAATTAATAATTAAATTAAAACAAGAAGAAGTGGCTGGTGGCTTTTTGCCTAACTTAAAAGCTAGAAAATTGCTTAATCAGGAAACGTCGTCCATTAATGATAATCTCAAATAAGATTCAAGTATTGCGGGCGTTTCCACACACCCAAGAGACGCACACGCAACCTATTTTCACATCATCCAATTCATCAATTAATAATTCAATTAATTAATTAATCATTTGTTTCTTAATTTATCATTCTTTGATTCAGATTCTTCTTAATTAAACCTTCCATCTGACCTGTACAAATGGATTTTTTTTTTAAAAAAAACTACTCCTTCCGGTCTTAATTATAGGACAACATTTGAAAATTTCTTTTGATTCTAATTATAGGACAACATTATATTTTTTGTCAATTTCGTCTTAAAATATCCCTATTAATATGAATGAGGGATTATGTGAAATCAATAAGGTAATTGAAATGTAAAATTTATGGAAGGGCATTTTAGAAAAATGAGTAAAGTTAACTAATTTAACCTCTATCCTTAATCCCTCCAAAATCGGTTAAATATGTCTTATAATTAGGATCGAAGGGAGTATTACTTATTAATAAATTATATGTGTGCTTGCACATTTAATAAGGGTAATGGTAAAAAGTATTACCATAATTTGCTTTGATAAGTTTAATGGCCTAAGTTTAACAACTTTTAATTTATTTTTCATATAAATATTTGTGAAGTAATTAAAAAGCTGCCTATTTCTAGAAAATTAGATGAGTGTTTATGCAGACTACATGATTAATAAAAAATGGAGTTATATTTTGAATAGTATTTATAAAAATACAACCAATTGAGACGAAAACAAACAGTATTATGAATAATAATATGTCAAAAAATTCCTATTTTAATAAACTTTCTTTCCCCCAAAATTTGGGATTTATTTTTTTTTTCCAGTATGAGAAATACTTACATATTTCAGGAGTACCACGTCATCTGAATTGTGTCCAATGAAAACATAACAACTCATTATTTTAATGCTAGTTGGCTGAAGACTCAAATATAAAAATTCAAATTTTATCTTGTTTTTAAGGGGGAAAAAAAAACATCTTAATTTGAAAAAAAAAAAAGACTAAAACAAAATGATAAACCAATATTTTTCTTAAAAATAAGATAAAATTTAAAACATTTTGAACGTGTCATTAGCCAATTAGAACTAAAATAATATGAGGTATTATATTTTTATTGGATAGAGTTCATCACCTAATACTTTTACAGTATTTTAGTATTACTCATTTAGTATACAACATGGAGAAGGCCCTAAAGTCACGGGTCTAAAAAAGCAAGCTAAGGAAGGAAAAAAGAAAAGAAAAAAGAAAATGCAATACTGAACCTAAATTATTTGAGAAGCATATCAGATCACATCACAATAAAATATACAGGAATCTCGTATTATAGTATATTCACCTTTTAAATATAAAAGGATCTCACAATAATTAATATAAAATATGATTTTTTTTATATAATAAAATTTAAGTGGGTTGGACTTTGGAGCTTATCAGGGTTAAGACATGATCGGAAGATAATATGATATTATTTCAGTGGTATTTGAATAATTCATGTGACAAATTTCAATTATTATATGTTTATATTAAAGTAGGGGTGTGGGCATACGGTAAGCCACATCTTCAATTATACTCCATTTGTTGGTATTATATAATACTTTGAATTATCTACTAGAATTAAAGAGAGATGATTAAAACCAACGGGTGTTGGCACAAGTAGTAAGCAGCCTGTATCCCTTAAGTAAGGTCTCGAATTCGAGCCTTGTGAATGCAAAAAAGTCCCGCTAGGAGACTCTCCTTCCATAGTCAGGTGCGCGAAGCAGGTCGGATCCGGATTAGTCAGGGCGAAACTCTGTTGAACGGGTGAGCAACCAAAAAAAAAAGAGAGATGATTAAATGACTAATTTTCTCTTAAAAATGAGATAAAGTTTTTCTTTTACCCATATGTAAATAAAAATATTTCATTTTTATGTTGTATTAGCTACGTGTGTCACACGTTTAAGCATTGTTGGACTTAATTGGGTAGCTATTCCCAAAAATAGTTTTTGTATTCACACCCAATTTAAATTAAAGACCTTGTGGTTAAGTGGCCAAAAAACCTGCGTGGAGGTGACGTTGGTTGATAAGAGAGTATAAATATATTGACATCAACTTCACTGACCAAACTCAGCAACATAAGCAAAAGCAACATCCAAATATGTAAACTACAATATAAATTATAATTAACAATCTTCCCTTGTTCAGGTTTGATGTATACTATTCATTAATACTATTTTCCCAGACATTTTGTTTTTTTTTTTGAATTAATACTTTTTCCGATCATCATTATAAGATAAAATTTGTAGTGTAATCCGGATTTAGTTTATTTTTTATTGAAATAAGTTTGATGGGAAGGTATGGCATTTAGTTTAAAAATGGAGTCCCCTACCCAAACAGAGAACTTACTCTCTTCTTCTCTGTCTCTCTGCTCCAACATTCACTGACTCCTTCTGATTCTTTCATTCCAAAACTCAGTCCAATCCAAACCCAACATGACAATCTTACACCTCGCTTTTCTGTTTCTCCATTAACTTCTCTCTCAGAATCAGGCTTCGCCTTTTTTCACTCATGGAAATTAGAGTAACCACCACAATAGCCTTGTCCACTACAACCCAGCTCTGTTTTCTTCTGGGTCTTGTCCCCACAAAGTCTTGTCCTCTCTGGTCCTCTTTTGTCGGCCCTTGACTTTGTAATTTGGGCATGGAAGAATTTGATTGGAGCTCTGGTGTTTGTGAAAATGCCTCAGAGAGAAGTTCTGATTGTTTTCTGGATAACTCTGCTGTAATAGGGAGAGGGTTTGCTTCATATTCATCTCTGGTGTTGGACGGAGAAAAGGAAGAGCTTGTGGCTGCTCCGGTCAAACTGGAAAGCAAGATTGTGTCCACTGAGAGAAGTGTTGAAAGTTTGAAGAACCATAGCGAGGCAGAGAGGAGGAGGAGAGCGAGGATTAATGCACATCTTGACACGCTTAGGGGTGTAGTTCCTGGTGCTAAGAAGGTTTGTTTTATCTTAATCTCTTGTGTTTCTTACCTTGGCTTTTAGTTTTTGGTTTTTTTCAACTGTTGTTTCGCACAGGAACTGAACATGTGTTGTATGGGTTCTTTCTTCTCGTTGAATCCCCTCCATCTTAAACTCTTTCTGCCTCAATGAAATATGCATTTGAACTAGGTGGATAATTGTGCACTGCAATTTGGTTGTTCCATTTTACTATTCCTCAGAAAAATCATTTGTTTGAATCACATATTTGGTATCTTAAGGTTTTACTATGACGATTTGTTATATATTTTCCTCCTTCGTATTAAATATTGCAGTGAAGCGTATAGCTTGAGAATTCATCATTTGATGGATTTGAAAAAATAATTTACGCTTACATCTGCACTTAAGCTTTAACTGAAAGTGATACTTTGAGAACAACCGAATTTGGATAGCATTCTCTTTTTTCCCCCATTAATTGTGTTGAAATAGATGAAAACATTAGTTGGGTGCTTAATCTATCGAAATTATTTTACTTGGATATTTTTATTTGTCCACAAAGATTATATTATTGGAAAAGCAAAACCAGAGTCATGAGTTAAAAAGCACGCAAAACCACCAAAATGTAGACCTCACAGCTAGGATCATTGATTTTGAAAAAGGAACTAAAACCAGCCTGCACAATCAACAGGACTGTGATATGAGTGTACCAGATTAAGTCCTTAGTAGAAAGGACCGAGAAAACAAGCATGAGAATATTAGACCTCATAGAGCATTCAATAATATGATTAAACTTATCTTCCCATCCTGAGTTCAAGGACCGGTTTATGAATTATATCCATATAGTACCGTTTTGAGTTTCTTGTTTGTGGTTGTATATACCTCTTGATGTTCATAAACATAGCTCGAAACTTGCTTCTCAAGAAAGGGTTGGGAAGAAGCTGATACTAAGCATCCAATGTTGAATCACTCATGTCATATAGTTTGAAAATCTGAAATTGTCCTTTTTTTCTGCCTTTGACATGTGTAGATGGACAAAGCATCATTACTTGGCGAGGTTGTCAGAAATATGAAAGAGCTGAAAAGGAATGCGGCACAAGCATGTGAGGGTTTGATGATACCAACGGACAGTGATGAAATAAGAGTTGAAGAACAAGAGGATGGTTCTAATGGCTTCCCTTATTCGATCAAAGCATCACTGTGTTGTGAATATAAACCAGGGTTGTTGCCTGAAATAAGACAAGCACTTGATGCTCTTCATCTTAAGATAATGATGGCAGAAATTGCAACCTTGGGAGGAAGAATGAAGAATGTGTTTGTCATAATTAGCTGTAAAGAACACAACATTGAAGATTCTGCAGATCGTCAGGTTCTTGCAGTGTCTGTTCATCAAGCTATTAGGTCTGTACTTGATAGATTCTCTTGTTCTGAAGATCTGTTAGGAAACAGAAAGAGACGGAGACTTTCTATATTCAGTTCATCACCTTTAGGAGATTTCTTATGAACGCCACTTGTTGAAATAATCTATGTGAGGATTTGAATTATAGAATTTGTTTCATTTACTATGAAAGAGATAAATTTGTAACATGATCATGTGAAAAGATAAATAGGAAATTTATCTGGGTTAAACTTGCATTCAGAACTTGTTTATGGAAGATATCTGTTAGAGATGATTTGACAATTATAGAAAATCACATCAGTATAATTGAGTTTATGGATGCAGAGAAAGACGTAGACCATAACCGCTTTGCTCCCCCGCGTTAAGCGCCCGTTCGTGCCCCTTACCCAAGGGTCACTCACTGCAGAGCATTGGCTTAGGAGTTCTTGGTAGGAAATGAGTACTAGGGCCTTTTATGGACTTTCTTAGTACTGATTTTGCCTCTCTGACTGAGCTTTGAGTGTGTGTTCCGTTCCGTTTTTGACGCGAAGTTGGCTCTACCCGGTGGTGGACCGAGGCTGAACTCGGCCCTCGGGGGGGGAGGGTGTGCATTAATATGTATTAAGTTTGAAACTTTAGTTTCAAGTATCGTGCATCCGAGGATTCTTGTCTTCCTTCGTGCCCCATCAAGATGGGTCCCTTCACTCAGCTTGACTGATCCTCCGGGGACGACCCAGAGGAGCTATTACCAGTCCATAGGAAGCGGGCACCCCTCTAGATAATTGCTTCATAGTAGACTCATGCTTGGTTTCCAAAAAGAAATATTCTTTCTAAATTCGATTTGAAACGCACGACACAAAATACACAGAACTATGTACCCAAGAACTCAAGGAACCTCCAATAAAGAAAATTATATCAGAATTTTAATTTGAAATGATAATGAACGAATGAGTAAAGATATCATTTTAAAAGTTTTTTTTTTTGTTTTTCTTCACAAAACATATTGAAAAAATGACAGAAAAATATCACTTGAACTTTAAAATCATGCTGACAACAATAGTAATAAGATTAATAATAATAGTAAAGTAATTAACAACTCATTTTGTTGGGGAATCAATTGTTTGAGATTTTAAAATTTAAATGGCATTTTTCCAAAATAACCTTTAAAGGTTCCTATTGCTTTGACAAAAGGCACATAACTACTATATTCTTTATATACATATATATTAATTTTTTTAGGGTTAAAGATCAATTTTGCTTCGGAAGTAAATGCGGAGGACCAATTTTGCCCTGAAAGTTTTTTTGAGAGCAATGTCGCCTCATAAGTAAAAAAAACGTAGCAATGTTACCCCTCCGTTAACTGCCCTAACGGTTAAACGTTAGTTGACCCAATTATGCTGACGTGGATTATCTACGTGACATTTTTCTCTCTGTTTTTTTTAAGGTTAAGTAGCAATTTTGTCTCAGAAGTACACGCCTATGAGCAATGTTGCCTTGAAAGTTTTTTTTTTTTGTCTCATTGTTGCCCCGGAAGTTTAAAAACGTAGTAATGTTGCCCTTCCGTTAACAGCCATAATTAATTGTATTTAACACTTTTTGGAAGCTTTATTCTCTCAGTCATCACTGCTTACAATGCACCAGAGGTTCGTTAATTAATCGCGTAGATAATTCCGCAGGCGAGTGATTATTGTTTGGAAAAATTCGTTTGAGCTGCCTGCAACGTACTCGTTTGATATTTTGTTTGGACAAATTCCTTCTTACTTTCTTGTTTGATTTATTCAAAACATTTTTTCTAGACAAATTCCGTAGACGAGTGATTATTGTTTGATTGGGGAATGCCTGCAATGGAGGATGCTATGGGGAAAGAAGGAGTAGGCTATGTTTACTTTTTAAAAAAAAAAAAAATAATAATAATTGCCACCCTTACTCCATTTTGTCATGATTATCATTATAAGACCGGGTTGATTTTTTTTTTTAAAGAAAACTAAATAAGTTACTTATTTATACTATCTCCGATCCTAGTTATAAGACCGAATTGACATTTTTTGGAGAGATTAAGAAAGCTAAATAAATTATTTAATCATATCATACGTTTTTAGACTTTGAGGGAAACATTGAGACAAAAAAAAATTCCAAGGCAAAATCGCTCCTGATCGTATACTTTCGGGGCAAAATTGTGACTTAAAAAAGTGACAAAGATGCCACGTAGACAATCCACGTCAGCATAATACAGCCAACTAATGTTTGACCGTTAGGGCAGTTAACGGAGGGGCAACATTGCTACGTTTTTATACTTCCAGAGCAACATTGCACCAAAAAAAACTTTCAAGGCCAAATTGGTTCTCCGCGTGTACTTCCGGACAAAATTGGTACTTAACCCATTTTTTAATGAAAATTTATGTCCATATAGTATATAATCACATAGCGATGCATTGGCTTCTGAAGCATATTTGCCCCCTCATTTCTACTTGCATTGGCTTCTAAAGTATATTGCCCCCCTCATTTCTACTTGCCGATTGCCTACTTATTGCACTGGTTTTTTTTGTTTTTAGATAATTCTATTACAGTTCCAAAAGATTAAGAAAATGTTAAAAAAATTTCATAGAAAATTCTGATATAAAAAAGATCCTAAAGAGTTGTCAAAACCCACAGATAAAATTGTTAATCACTTATTGAAAGAGTTGTTAATCAGATTTTTTTACATCAGAATTTTCTGTTATACCTTTTTAACATTTTTTCATCCTTTGAGACCTTAAGGGATTTTCCCCTCTTTTTTTTTTCAAACATTGCCTTGGTTATGTTTCAATAATCAATACTAAATTTCATACTTTTATTATTTTTTCTTTCAGTAAATTATATTATCCCAAACTATTAAATCTACATATAAAAAAAAGTCTAGTTATATATATTGAAAACATAACTTCTTTTTCTTGTTTTTTTTTTTCGCCCAGTAAATAACTTCAAAAGAATTTTAATTACTTTATTTTTGGCCGAAAACGAAGGATTACAGTATTATGATACGACCATTATCATGTTTCTTCATAGTTCCACGTGGCGTGATAGTATAGGGAGAAAATGTGGCGATCCATTATAGTTGATGACGTGGCGATATAGTGTGTGTAGCCGTTATCTCTTGTCTCAGCCGGAGCCTCCATGGTCGGAGCTTCTCCTTCTTCTTCTCTCCCACCCACAGAACACAATGGCTCTGTCACCAGTTCTTCAGAATCTCTCTGTTATCTCTGTCGCCAATGGGATCGGCAATGCCACCTCAAGAACAGGTAGGCGGCCTTCCATGGTGGTTCACACGGCGGCGTCGGACGCATCCACCGTTACTTTTGAAGAAGGACGGCTGGTGCGACCCAATTATATTGGAGACACACCTCTCTCTGGTCTCATCGCAGCTATTGTTTCCTTCAAGCCCTTGTACTCTTTCCTCAAGCGCGGCGCTAGGCAGGTCCTTATAAGGTCAATTTCTCTTCCCACTGGTTTTATGTTTGTGAGGTGTTTGATATTTTGACTCTAACATGTACACTACCTGATGCTTTGATTCTTATATCCGGTATGCTGCAATATCTTAAAAGTTTCTTGGGTGTTAAAATGTTTTTGCCAAAGAAAGGCTATATCCCTTTTGAACAGAATTATATAGGTTTGAACTTAGGTTTCTCATGCTGCTTGTAGAATCACTTGGATTTGAAACTCGGTTACATGTTCCTGCCATATACACACACACTTGAACTGAAGTGAAGAAGCTATTTTGTTAATTCAAAATAACTGGCTTTGTAGATGCGCACCATGCACTTGATCATGTTCTGAAAGATTCCTTGAAACTACTCCTCCCGTACTTAATATATTAATATATGACATAATTGGAGAGTTGATCTTGATCTTAAACGTAAAACTTATTTTCCATATTTTTTAATCTTTTCCTAATTTACCTTACTAATTAATACTTCCTTAGCTATAAGCAAGTGAAAGATTGAGAGAATTAGGAAAGATGTTTAAGGTGTTATAGAAAGTACACGTCATTTTAACTAATTTAACTAACTTCCTTAATCTATTTAAATTAGGTAAATAGATGTTATATTAAGGAATAGAGGGAGTAATAATGGTTACCTCGGATGCTAATCTCTGGCATGTTACATTATGTGAAAACGTTCTTGGTTGTCCAAGGCTTATATATGTATCTGATCAGGGGCGGATCCAGAAAATGACTGAAGGGGGTACTATTGGCGAGGGGATTCAGGGCAGTACCCCCGAATTTTTTGTTTTAAGGAAAGTTTTAAATGTATTAAAAACAAAAGAATATAAATAAGAAAAGAAAAGAATATCAAAAAAATATTCATGAAATCAAGTGAATACTGATGATGTAATAAGAGAGACAATTATTTCACAAACCTGTCATTTGGAAAAGCAAGGCTTACTGTTAGAAATGCAACTACATAAATTACAATGGAGGGTGGACACTCAATAAGTTCAAGTACATATATTTTAATAACAAAAGTATATTACAATAAAAATAATTACAATGTCATCATTCTAGGCCATATTTTTTGGAATTCTATCATAATTGTCTTATTATCAATGCTATCAAATACATTTTTTTCAATATAAGGCACTAAACAATTATTCAACCATTCATCCCCATCCGATTATGAGGTGTAGTCTTGATATATTAAGATGGGTACTTAATTTAATTTAAGGATCAACAATCATTCAAACATGTATTAATTTTTTTTTTAAAAAAAAATCCCCAATTCCCCAATTCAAGGGTGGCCACTTGCCCCCCAATCCACTTGGATCCGCCCTTGTATCTGATAGTTTCGTCAAATATGGAAATCCTCGAAACATCTATGATACTTTTTTTTTTTTTAAATAATTTTTGAGTTGGTGGTTTGTCAAACGTGTTCTTATTGGAGAATAAACGTGATTTTTGGATGTGTTGGGCACAGCACAGCTGAGAAGAACAACATACCTTGGAGGGAAATGGCGAAAGAGATTTTAGAGTCAGACGCGTATAAGGAGCTGGAAAGCATTCAGAACCATTCTCTAGCATACCCTGATTGTAATTTCCTTCATGGACTTTTCAGAATCACCTTTCTACTTATTTTGGCATTGTTATATATGTTTTCTCATATAAATGAATACAGGAAAATTTGAAAATGAATATACTGTTGTCATAGAAACATATTCCTCATTTTCTTTCATACCTCGATAAGAAAAATTTTACTCCAGGCAAATAGTGCACATTGTCACCCATACTATAATCACTACTTATTAATGTCTCACTTGATTGTACAGATTACTTGAATCCATTCCATGCGTATGATGAAGGAAATCTTACATGGCTGGTAAGAGGCTGCTTTAAACTTTTTCATATTTTATAGAAGCTAAACCACTTCTCTTTATTTCGTAATTAACATGTTCTTCTTTGTTAGGTGACTAGTTATGTTTTTTCTATATACTGCATATCTTGCTTTCATTAGTTCAACTTTTATTTTTTGGGGTAATTGAAACCAGATGCTATATTTTTCCCCATTAAACTAAATCAACATTAACATATTATGATGCATGACCAGGACGGTAATGCTTGTTGACTGAACAATTTATCTCTGGTAAACGGGTAAAAGCATGTCAGAGAACTCTCCAAGTTTGTAAAATTTCTCCAGCTTCAGGGTGATTACTAAATTTATAGGAGGAAAAAAAATGGAACTTTCAATCACTGAATAAGAAAAATAAACCAATTAGAATCACAAACATAAGCCAATGTTCGATAGCCATGTTGGTTAGTTGAGAGGAGCAGATTCCTCACCATATGGTCACGGGTTGGAACAATATTGAGAGATGAAAGAGAATCACAGTCCATGCTAGCATATTGAAAGTGTTGTGGCTTTCTAAACAGGATATTTTAATTTATATTATATGCTTTAGAGAGAATTCATAATTATGCCATGTTATATGACAGGCGGCAGCTGAAGCAGAGGCTGCTACTTTGTCAATGGCGAGACGAGCAATTCCTTTTGCTTCTTCAGTAGATGAAGCAAACCAGATACTTCGCGGCAACTGGCTTCAAGCAATTGAAAAACATCATCAACAGTATTCAAAAACATCCATGATTACTGACATTCTAGATGTTGGATGCTCTGTTGGTTTAAGCACAAGACATCTTGCAGCCAAGTTTCCCAATGCCAAAGTCACTGTTAGTGAGCCTTCGGTGAAAAACATTTGCTTTCTTAATATGAGTACCACATAATGCAAAAGCATTCTTAGTAATTGCTGTTGAGTTACTTCATGATTGATATTGTTCGGTCCAGGGGCTAGATCTGTCACCTTATTTTCTTGCTGTAGCTCAACTTAAGGAAAAGAAAAGAGCACCACGTAAACATTCCATAAGCTGGATACATGCAAATGGAGAAAACACAGGCTTGCCTTCCAAGTCTTTTGACCTAGTTTCCATTGCTTTTGTGGTATGCCTCATCTTCCTACTTGACATTTCTCTAATAAAAAAAAAGAAGCTTTGGAGATGATTTTAACTTTCAACATGCATGTTTTGCTATCCTAGTCAACCAAAACTGCCAACTATATATGAGAACCCACAACAAACATTTATGGACTGGATTTTGATTCCTTGACTACTAACTTCATGCAGCTTCATGAATGTCCTGAGAGAGCTATAGTGAACTTAGTAAAGGAAGCATTCCGTCTTCTTCGACCTGGAGGCAGCATAGCTTTGACAGATAATTCAGTATATCATTCTTACCTTCTTTTTTCTTTTCTTTTTCTTAAATTATCATAATAGAGTGTTATGATGCTATCGTAAGCACTCATATTATTTATTGTCGATGTTTCTGCAGCCAAAATCAAAGGTTCTTCAGGTATGTTTCAGCCTTTTTCTTCTCCTGGTCGTATTTTGATCACCGTGTACAAATGATGAGCTTACAACCTGAAGGTCTAAATTTTGATTATAAGTTCAATCAACAATCATGTTCACCCACCTTTTGAAAACTTCTGTGTCCCTAACAGCATCAAAAACTCCTTGGATATACCATAAATTGTTGGTAACCTTATTTTTCTTTGAAATTTTCTGACTGGAGGCTATATTATGTTTAGAATTTGATGTTCTAACTGTGGATGGTATACAGGAGATCACAAATATTAAGAGTATGTTTTAATATCTTGATATAAGTTACAGAGATGTTCCTTTTTAAATGGACATAGCTCAGAGCCACTTGCTTAAGCTGTTTGTTATTAAATTGTTAAGTACGATAGAATTGTTTGACAAACTTAATACCACCTTTGATCCTTAATATCAAATCTTGTTTGTTGTGCAATTTATATTATAAACGAGATTTTATATTAAAGACCGGAGGTAGCAGTACCTAAAATGTGTGG
The DNA here is from genome assembly GCA_025563575.1 of Acacia pycnantha. NCBI lineage: Eukaryota > Viridiplantae > Streptophyta > Magnoliopsida > Fabales > Fabaceae > Acacia > Acacia pycnantha. Next base: position 254,736 of record JAMWYP010000141.1, read on the forward strand.
GTGTTTGGAAACTCAGACAAAAAATCACTTTTACACTTCACAGGACAAAACTTGGCTTACATGTTTACCTCATACAACACAAAATTACTTAAAATAAGTAGATCCAAACAAGCACAAATCTGTTGGATAATATGAAAGATTGATAGAAGTTGTGGGGATTTGGTGTTGTAGGAACTGAACCCAGCGTTGTTTACACTGATGAAGAGCACAGAACCGTTCATAAATGAGTACTACTTGACTGATATGGAAGCCACTCTGAGCCAAGCTGGTTTTGTGAACATTCAATCCATTCTTACAGACCCAAGGCACATGACTACTACTGCGACTGTTCCTCTTTGAAACTTCACAAAAAAGAAAAGAAAAAAGAAAACAAAGTTAGAAGGATAGAATTAGAAAGATTAAGTTATCATAAATGAACAGATAAACAAACCATATGTAAGTTTAAGCAACTGACTACTCCAATTTTAGTTTGGGACTCAAACTCAAAACCTACAAAAATCTAGCAAGTTGTTACATTGCTAGATGAACTCAGTATTGGTTGGTGTTTAATAGTTATAGGTGTGTATTTATGGTTGATTTAGTTAAGTTTATTTATGCTTTTTTTTAAACGGGACTAGTAATCTTGAGATTCTGTGAAACGCAATCTCTCTAGAGATTGTTTGATATAAAAAGCAGTGTGATTCATTATTGAAAACTCATGACCACAATATCTGTAAAGTTCTTTGCATGTTTATTATCAATAATCAATCATTAATAATTTATAAATATAAAAATTATAAGAAGTCATACCATTCATAAACACTAAGAATTAATAATCAATCACTGCGTGTTTGTTTTGTGTGTAATGTTGTAAACAAACTCCAATTATACATGTACTTTTGAAATTTGTTTTCGTTGTACGGCCTTTCTATGTTTCTATAAAAAACAATGGAAAATCAATTTCAGGGCCCTTTTAACAGGAGAAATTGTAAAAAAGGTCTAAAGATTCTGACAATCCCAGAAAAGGTCCCAGGGCCTTTTCTGGGATTTTCAGAATCTTGGGTGAGTTGTTAACGGGGCTGATATAGTTGTTAATGGGGTACTGATATAGTTGTTAAAGGCAAGGTTCTGAAACCCGGACCGGTCACTGAACCGGTCGGGGTACTGGGTTAAGGGTTAGTGGGTCGACTTAGGAGTCGGCCGAGTCAACCTGAGCTAGACCAGGTGAGGTAAAAAAATTGGAAAATAATTAATTTCTCATCACACCAACCTAAATTTGACATACTATATATCATTTCAATATTTTAGATTAGTAGCAAAATAACCATATACTTCAATACTTGTGACATATTCAGATATTCCTAACAATTTTCTTTACAACCTACATTTGAGACAATATATTCATGGTAGCAAAATATTAAAAACAAGTATATGATGACAAAATATTCTCAAGCTGAATCATTTTTAACACCAAAATGTGTGGGAGGATTGTTAGACTCGAGATGAACAAAGCTCTTTCACGGTTTCACCTGAAGAAATAAACGGTAGTGTGAGGCAAAATTTCAAAAAAAAAAAAACAACATAAAAAAAAAAAAAAATTGTTTGACCGGGTCACACCGGGTTTACCGGGTCAGACCGGTTTAACCCTAAACCGGACCGGTTTCACGGCCGGTCTGAACCGGCCGGTCCGGTCCGGTTTCACAAACCATGGTTAAATGTACTGATTTAGTTGTTAGCAAAAGTGTTGTTAACGGGGCTGATTTAATTGTTAAAGACCTACCCGTTAACAACTATATCAGCCCCGTTAATAACTCACCCAAGATTATGAAAATCTCAGAAAAGGTCCTGAGCCTTTTTTGAGATTGTCATAATTTTGGGCCTTTTTTATAATTTCCCCTGTTAAAAGGGCCCTGAAATGAATTTTTCCAAAAAGGATATCAACTTTACAGTTTAATTTTATTTTAATGTAATTGAAGTACACATCGATAATTTTTCACAACTTAACTAATAGGAAAAATTGAGGGAAAGTCTTCTGTTGAAAATTTTATTTGAAAGAAAGACCTAAGTTAGAGTAATGGAAATATTATTGAGTTCATGATTTTCTATTTTATGATTATATGAATTTTAAAATTTTTTGTCTAATTTTATTTTCAGTTGTAATTTTTATTTTAGTTATGATGAATATAGTTCTAAATATAAAGCAAAGTTTGTAGAATAAATTGCATTATAAATTTTGTCATATATTTAAAACCGGAGGTAATACTGTTTTGCAATGCTAGGTCTGTCAGTTGTCAATTCATCCTGATAAGTATTCTCACCTCCAAAATTGTAAATAAAAAAAATCCAAATTTTCTGAGAATATTCTACTTTAGTACCAAGCATTTTCCAAAAAAAAAAATTGACTAAAATTAATTATGATATTATCAAAGCAACTCCCATTCCTACCATAGACTATAGATCATCCCATCGTGTCCTCTATTTGGGACCGTTGGATCCTGACCCTGATAATTAAAAACTCGTTTTATTACTACGATTTTACGTTTTTTTGATTTATTTTTATTAAAACGATTTTACTAATTTATCAAAGACTTTTATATTTTTACGATTTTTTTTTAAGTTACGATTTTAGATTTTACCATTTTTCACCTCCTTCTAAAATCTACGTTTTCATTACATCGGTGTTTTAATCCATCAGTCCTTATCCCTCTAATACAAAACCAATTCAATGCTTTTACGGCTGCGTGTTCGTCACTCTTCTGTGAGAATGATATTCCCGTCTCTTCTTCCCCTTGCGTTCACTGTCTCTCTGAAACTGCGAGCCCAGAAATTCTCCAATATTCGGTTCCTTCTCCTCCTCCTCTCCATTTCTCTGGCATTGAAGTTGCAATGCCGACGGAGGACAAGAAAGACGAGGTCGTTCAAGAAAGCGTGGACGAGGCCCAAGATACTGAAGCGTTAGAACTCGTTCTCCTTCAAGTTTCTAAATGCTATGTTTATATGGTAAAAAAGCTTTAGCTATGTTTCCAAGGTCTTCCATTAAAAAGAACTAAAGAAAAGATTGAATGTGTGTTGCTAGTTTATTGATTTTATATTTTGGGCTTTAGTGTACATCTGTTTATTTCCCCAGCAATTGGTTTAGGCAGAAAATTGCAATAGATTGATGTAGGTTCAATTTGTCAATAGCAGGAGAGTTGTACTTAGAAGGATCACGTTTGATTTTTGATTTTTTTAATATTCGAATAATATCACTTTATGGAAATAATGATTAACTGGAATTTAGAAATTCTGGTGTCAAGCTAATGTGTCCCACTATTTGTGCAGATACCCCCCAGGAAGAGTGCAGCTTCTTACAGGTTTCTGATCAACTTCAAATTTTAACTCCTTGTCTGACATGTGTATGATTTGTTTAATGCATCTTTAACATGTTTAAGTTTCTACCTCTTGCTTGTAAGACCCGAAATTTCCAGATTACAAACATTTTTTCTAGTCTTGTCTTCAACTCAGTTATGAAAATATCTTCTCTGATATTGATTTCCTCCTCTTAGATAACTCTCTGATTATTAAGTGCTATGCTTACATTTACACTTGTGGAGTTTGTTTTAGGGCTGATGAATGGGATATGAGCATCTGTATTTTGCTATGTCTCTCGTTTCAGCTAGTGACTTGTCTGAAATTTAGTTTCCATAAGCCTGAGGCTATGTAATGTGAAAAATAAGACACCAGATGGGAAGAAAATTTTCTGAAATCATTTCTTGTTTATGAATGTCTTAGCAGTGTTTAACATGACAGTCTAAACAATTCCTTGCGTAGGGTATAAAAACTATCACATATGAATTATAGACACTGATTTGTGCTTGCTCAAAATCAATTAGTCTCAGCCCCCTTGTATAAATTAATTCTTGGCAAATTACATTTTGCTGTGTTCACAAGCAACAAGAACTCTTTCCAAATCAAGTTGGTGTATTTTTCTAATAAACCATTACCAAACAAATCCATGATGATAAATATTGGTAAGCCTTGAATCTTTTTAATGTCTTCTTAGCCAATCAGCTTTTCTTGACATATGAAGTTTTAGTCTTATTAAGCAGAGATCATGCAGTCGGTCGTCTTCGGCATGCTTTCATTGGCATAGGATTTCAGAGAAAGAGCAGAAGCATATGACTTCCAGGCTGCTTTGCATGACCATATGAAGTATCCTTCCCTGCAACCATGTGTCATATTTATTTACAATTTTTCTTGTTTTTCATGGTAATGAAAAGGAAAACATGTCTTTTCCTCAATTCAATCAAAGATATCTGAACTAGAAGAAAACTGCAGAGGAGATGGAACAGCAGCACAAGCAAAGTTCCTCAGTTGATTACAGTTTAAAAGATGGAGACTCTTGTGCTGCAAATTAAGAACAATGTATGAAACTCTCGATGTTTTATCCCTACAAGTATTTGAATGTGACCATTCGTTCTGATAATATGTATATTCACAGAGAAGTGGCAGCAGTGTGAAGTCCAAATTTTTTGAGCAGGCCTTGAACAGAAACTTAGAAGAAAAGGGCGATGGAAAAGTATTTGTACATTATATTAAGTTACCTTCGCCTCCTCCATCGCCACTTTCACCTGTTTCTGTGTCTCTAACGATCCCACCAAGAAGTTGAGTCTTAAGAATACTTGCATAGAAAAGACCAATAAAACCGACAGTGAAGTCCTGGATTTCCTGAGTTCTCCAAAAGATCAAATTGCAGAGGTCGTACCAGATGATAATGACTATGGCGACTTTCAAGCAGCTGGTTAGACTTGTTTAAAATAATGACTTGGTTATATGATAGTGCTCATATGTTTGTCTCATTCGAAGTTGTGGACTATGTACCACAAAATGATGATTTAGTTATCAGATAGACAAGATAAATTGCTGAATACACATTTGGATGAATTGATAATGCCCTATTCCATGTTACAGCCATTGTCAAACTCGTGATCTTTAACTGCTTGTTTTTTCGGGGTTCTGGTCAATCTGGCTCAAACTAGGATTAAAAGCGGAGTTTTTCGAGAAAGGAGTACAATACCATTGAAGGCAAGTTATGTTTTTTCTATTTACCAATTGTCCCAGATTACATCCAGTGAAAATGCTTGAAAAAAGAACTAGATTCTTCTCATGACTGGTTGGTTTCCTGTGGTTTAATTGTCGGAATTTCTCCGTTCATAGCTTCCGTTGCATATAAGACCGAGAAAAATGAACCTCGTCGTTTGGTAAATGAAATTCAACAATTGTCCGAGGATGGTAAACGAGACAAACAGGCTTTGTAAAGTTCCCCATGCATACAACTTTCCTAGGCATAAAGCCTAGTTCTTTGGTTTGGCCATGGAAAAGGGATCAGAAACACTTTGAAAACGTGACATTCGTCCCCATGAATCAAATTTCATCAATACTAAGAGTTAAGATTGAACAAAGCATTAACTGTACAACGCACCGTCTCAGCCACCTGAGAGCAAAGAAAGATTATTACTTCCCACTCAATGCAGAATCGCTCATGATCAAATGTTCCCAAACCTTTCGCGCTAAACCCGATAATTAAACTGACCTTCCTTAATTAAAAAACAAAGTAATAATAACTCTCTAATGTTACTCTAACCAACCCAATGCCAGACTCAGGCAACCATATGGAATGAGATTTCATGTGAACCAATAATGACTCCAAGAACTTGGAATTACAGAATACATTTGTATAACACCAAGAATCCTGAATCTGCCACCACAAAACCAAAAAAAAAAACAGGTCACGAGCATAACTTAATGAGTAGCAGCAGTTAGCAATGGACAAATGCTAGGTAAAATTATCTGATGTCTATCTAATAATGACAGCATTCAACTAAATATTATACAAAGTTTGTGTCAGGACAAATAAGGCCACGGGGAGCAAGATGCAAGAGTTCCAACCACTAGCAAGAAAAAGATCCCATACTGCATTGGTAGGATCACTGTTGGCCTTGAGAAGGCTTCCTCTATACATCAGCTGTAAAATTTAGAGCCAATATCTGGAAGCTTCCGCTTCAGAGCATCAATTTGGCAAGCATCTCATCATTATCTAACTCTAAATCTAAATACCAGAGAACTGCCAAAGAAATGAAAATAAAAAGTTAGAATATGGGTTAGCGCAGCTCATAATCTCTTCATCTCGTAATCTTCAGATAGTCAGTCAATCAATTTGATATATGAGCACTTGTATATGTTTATGGGTTGCTCCAGGCAAAGATTATATTGGGCTACATTCTTCCAAAAGCTAATAAATATTCAAGGACTTGCTTAAAAGACATGGTAATGAGGAAGTTGAACCGTTATGTTATGAATGAGGTAAGGCATAACCAAAAGCAATATTTCTTTCATTTTTTTGGGGGGTTATAAAACTAGAACTAGATGCCAGCAATAAAAATAAACGACAAAATGCAGTACATATATATGCAGGCTTATGTAGGTGCATTAGCGTCACAACCATTTGTACAACCTAAGTACCTACAACTCATGTTGAAGACCACGGCCAGTTTCCATTTAAACAGAAACCATTTGACAAAACTTCCATGTCAAAATTTACAACAGTAGTGCTATGCCACCAAACAAAATGCCACAGTGCTCAAGACAAATTGAGTGTACCGTTTGCAATAGCTCCAATAATATACACATTGAAAATTTGAACTTGCAACTTGTTCCAACTTTTTCATTTCCCCTTATGTGTCTCAATTTATGATGATAAATAAATAGAAGCAGATAATATAGTATATAAAAACAGAGCATGCCCAAAGCAAGGAATTTGATTGCCGTGGTCATACCTGACAGAATGTATTCAGGTTCCTTGTGATCCTGCATCAGATCCGGATGCTGAGGAGCTTTCAGAATCAGAATCTGCAAAAAGACCTACCAATGAGAAAGATAGAAACAAGAACTACACATACAAGAGTGTATGCATAAATAGAAGGTTGAGATATGTTATTCAGATTACAAATTAAAGTACCAGTTGAAGAGGATCCAGAATCACTGCTTGAGCTGCTAGAACTACTTGACCTACTACCATTGTCCAGTGGTTTATCCCCAGGTGCAGGCAAAGATGGGGGTACTGCTCACAAAGAACACGTTTCAATCAATTAATTATAAATGAGTGGAAGTAAACAATAGTTTAAACACAAGCTTGGATTATTTATAAACTACCTGCTAAATTTTCATTTGGAACCTCGACCATATCAGATGCCTGGACTCACAAAAAATTAAATAATTGCTTTCAGAATTCATAAATCATAGAAAATCGGTTCCAAAAAAGGCATTAAATGTCAGAATTCAAGAGGCACCTTTTGTGGGGCATTCTTTGCAGATTCTGCCCTTTGAATGGCAAGTTCCGCCTTCCTCTTGTTCTTGCTCAAACTTTTCTTGTAATTGGTCACAAATCTATCGAGCTCCCAAAGAGTCTCAGCGTCAACACTATCAATGTCCACTTCAATCTCATCGTCATGTTGAGAAAGAGCTGAATTTCTTTTCTTGATGATCTGTACAATGGCATCTAACTTCTCTGGAGGTAGACTCTGGAGGTTTGTGCTAAGTTTTTGCTTCTCCTCATACGTCATGTCTCTCTTATAAAGATCCTTTGCCTTTGGCTTCTTTAGAACAGGGGTTCTACTAGATGGAGTAATGCGCACTGATTTTGGAGTTTGCATCATTGAATCTGATCTATCCAAAATCCTTCTCATATCAAGAGGTGGCGGAGGGAATCCAGTAGCCTTTCTAAACATTGGTGAGGATGCAGGAAGAGCTGTCCCATAATCAAATGCATATCTTATCTCACGATTGTAATCTGATTCAATTCTAGCCCATCTCTCCTCAAACATCTTTGATAGCTGCTCTGCCATTACATGAACGTCTTGCCCAGGTGGGTTATATTGCATAGCATTGCGAAATGTAAGTCTCACATCCTCTGCAAATTCCTTCGGCGATTTGTACCAGTTCTTATTAAGCCTAGTTTTCACAGTACCTAAGTCCATAGGATGCACAATTACGCTAAAATAATCATGCAATCCAAGCCCCTCAACGTCAACAGGAGCATTGAACACCCAACCATGCTTGTGTTTCATCAACTTCTCAAGCAGCGAGCTACAGCTTTTCAAATATTTTGATCCCATCCCAAAACCATGTCCCGTTTCTCCCCCACCCTGCTTCTTTCCATTCAATTTTGACTTCTTATTACTCTCTGCAGGAGGGATTTTATCTTTCCCGAGTATGAACTCTGAATTCCTATATAACTGGTTTGCCTTCGGTGTTCTCTTCTCCTTCTCAACAGTTCCACCGGCTCCCTGACTGTTCTCTAGCACTGATAAATTTAACTGGTGCAAAGGCCTGATAGGTTCTCGGGGCACAGCAGATGCCACCTCAGACTGAACACGCCTTGCCACAATACCATTATCAATCCTATCACTCACCAGCGGATTTGATTTGCCATACCCACCAATCTGCCCCAGTTTCACTTCAATTTTCCTGACCAAACATCTCACTGTATCAAGCTCATTTTGAAGATTCCTCTTGAGCTCCAAAATCTCCTGCTTTGATCTTGTGGACAAGTTTATCTTAATTCGATTATCCAATCCTGGCTTTACAGCAGCATTTTCTGACGGCAACTCGCAAGTGCTGGGAGTAGCCTCCTCGTGAGGATTGGAACTCAAAGGCTCGTCCTGCTGATGATGAGGGCTTGACTGCTCGCCCTGCTGACGGTTTAAGGTGGACGAGTCATCTGAAACCACATCTGGTCTCGAATTTGGTTGTGGCTTATCGGAATTTCCATCCTCGGGCAATATAGTCTGGGACGTAGTCTGAGACGGTTGCATAGCCGATTCGTTGTTCTCATTCTTCCCCGTCTCGGCAACGTTATCATTCTTGACCATGCTGTTGTTGTTGTCATCTTGGTTGGCAGTTGTCGTGGTCGGAACAGTGCTGGGAACAACGGCAGTCAATGCATTAGCTTTGTTCTTAGGCCCTTTATATGCTTTCCTCGTGTACACCTTGCTCTCCGAATATCTCTGCTTCTCTTTAGCTCCATCATCTCCTCCCACTATAGGCCCCGACGCCATACATCCAAAACCCTAATTCTTCTCTTCACCCTTGAATTACCAATACCTATATCAAATCCCAACCAAGAAACCAAAACTAGGGTTTTAAGGGCCTAAAAGGAAAAAAGGCAATAAAACCTAATTTTCTAGGCCTTTCTCCCAGCAACTCGAATTTCTAGGGCTCACGCAGACCTTTCTCCGAAGAAATCTCAATACACCAACTCTCGCCACTGCCGACGAAGACAGCCAACCTACGCGTGAAGAGAAGAAGAAAAAAGGTAAAACAGAGGCAACTCTAGGGCTTCAAAATAGGCAGTAGGGTTCGAGCTTGTTACCTTGATTTCGACCAGATCTTGCACTCTCGCCTTCGCTACACTCTCTCTCTAGAACTCTTCGTCTTCTCCTCTCTCTCTCGACGGAGATCTTTTTATCAAACACCAGGTGTACGGCAACGGTGGGTTCGTGTCGAACCACGGACCAGGCGAAGCGTTTGTGTGCTCCTCAGAGTCGTGCCCGCGAAGTATCACAGCACCACGAATGAAGGGTGTGGACCCACTCGAGTATAAGACATGTGGACTGCACGCACCAATGGTAATGAGAGAGCTCTGGAACGTGGAGATGACCGACTAATTAAAGGAGGGCAAGCTTTAATGGCGGGGATTTTCGTTTGCGAAAATTTGAAGTTGTCTCGTAGTCGGGGGCATTGCGCGTGAGATATACCTTCCCGTTCGGTGGGGAACTGGTATGCGATGGGCTTCCACGCGCCGGCATAGCGCTTGTAGAGCATAGGTGCTTTCTTTTCCTCTTTTGGGCCATTTGTTAGGTCCTAAACCTGGGACAAAAGCCCAAAGTTTTTGATTTCGGCCAATACAGCCCATAATACGCCCCCTTGATACAAAACATATCGTAAGAGTTACCAATATTCTTTAAGAGACTCTCCCACCACCATGTCCTTGATTTGAGTTGAGGTGTGGGAATAGAAAAAATAATGTTGAGAGTTCTTCTCTCACGACCATTGGCCCAACGTGGAGCGAAATCTGGATTAATTGGAATCGAAAGTTTCGGTGAACCGGATAGGATATCAAAAAAAAAAATCATTAAGAGTTGCCCTTAATTCTAAAGATAGGACAATATTTTTATATTTGTTATTTTTTTTAATTTATTTTTATTGCTAGTCTTTTAATAATAATAATTAGAAAGAAGAGGTAATGAGAGAATTAAGGAAGATAACTGGGTACTTCAGAAAATAAATTTCATATTAATTAGAGTTTAATGTTTTTGCTTTTGCTGCAGAAACATTATTTTTTATCACACTCACATAACAGTAAGTAGGTCCCAATAATATTTTATCTCTCTTCTCTTTACAATGAGACCCACTCACTCTTATGTGAGTGTGACAGAAAAAATGTTTCTCCAGCAAAAAGTAAAAACATTAAACCCTATTAATTAATTAAACTAACTTATGATCAAATTGAATAAAAATATCATATTTTATATTACATATAGTGTGGATAAAAATATCTTATATTTTATAATAAATATAGGGTACTTGTATCAATCTTTGAGTTTTCAAAAAAAAAACTCTCACTCCCTCTGTATATACTTTCTTGTGTGGTGCTATGTTGTGCCACACCCGTTTGGACTCAAGCTTTTTAGGTGTCCAAACTAATCAAAAAAATTACGTGGGTTATTCGAAGAATCAACTCGTGGAACTTAGATGCTTGACCCAGATCCGAATGTGGATCTAACCGGTACACTTTCTCCCTATACTTTCATTCAAGTTCCTACTCTTGGATAACTCTCTGATTATTAAGTTCTATGCTAATTGCTTGTAATCACCCAACATTTACACGTGTGGAGTTTAATGCATCATAAGGCGTAAAGATAAGAAAACAGGCAAGATAAGAACATATTAGATTTTCTCTGATTAAATTATACAGTTTACTTTTTTGAATTACTGCACATGACCTGCTTTGTATGACCATTTTCAGTATCCTTCCCTGCAAACATATATTATATTTATGAACCATTTTTCTTGTTTTTCAAAATCTTTTGTTCTTCATCTCACATGACTTGTTTCCTCTGGTTTTTCTAGTTGGAATTTCTTCGTTAATAACTTCCATTGCTGGTAAAATTTAAGCCACTAATATATTTCGCATTCTGAGATTTAATCAAAAATATGAAACCTCATCGCGTTGGTAAATCAGGGGTGCAACAATAGCCCAAGAATGGCAAACGATAAAAACAAACTACGCCAGTTCGCCATGCATAAAGCCTAGCTCTTTGGTTTGGCCATGAAAAACAAGCTATTCCTCTCCATGAATCAAATTTCAACAATATGGGGCCTAAGCTAAGCATGAACAAAACATTAACTGTACAACTAAAATCGTATTAACCCCGACAGCCAGGAATTATTATTACATCTCACTCAGCCGAATTGCTCACGATCAAATCTTCCAAAACCTTTCGCGCAACACCCGAGAATTAAACTGACATTCCTTAATTGTGGAAACAAAATATTAACAGCTCTCTAATGTTACTCTAACCAACCCAATGCCAGACTCAGGCTACCATATGGAATGAGATTTCATGTGAACCAATAATGACTCCCAAGAACTTGGAATTACAGAATATCTTTGTATAACACCAAGAATCCTGAATCTGCCACCACAAAACCAAAAAACACATGTCACTAGCAGAACTTAATGAATAGCAGCAGTTAGCAATGCACACATGCTAGGAAAAATTACCTGATGTCTATCTAACAATGACAACATTCAACTAAATATTATACAAAGTTTCTGTCAAGACAAATAAGGCCACGCGTAGCAAGATGCGAGAGTTCCAACAAATAGCAAGAAAAAGATCCCATACTGCATAGGTAGGATCACTGTTGGCCTTGAGAAGGCTTCATCTATATCTCAGCTGTAAAATTTAGAGCCATCATATGGAAGCTTCAACTTCAGATCATCAATTTGGCAAGAATCTCATCTTTATCTAACTGTAACTGCCACAAGAAATGAAAATAAAATGTTAGAATATGGGTTAGTGCAGCTCATAATTTCTTCATCTCATAATCTTCAGACAGACAGTAAATCAATTTGATATATGAGCATTTGTATATGTTCATGGGTTGTTCCAGGCAAAGATTATATTGGGCAACATTCTTCCAAAAGCTAAGAAATATTCAGGGACTGCTTAAAACTCATGGTAATGAGGAAGCTGAACCGTTATAAAGCATGTTATGAATGAGGTAAGGCATTACGAAAAGCAGTATTTCTTTTTTTCTCTTGGGTGATAAATCTAGACTAGATACCATCATTAAATATAAACGACAAAAAGCAGTACAGATATATGCAGGCTAATGTAAATGCATTAGCGTGACAACCATTTGTCTAACCTCAGCACATACAAATCATATTGAAGGCCACAGCCAGTTTCTATTTAAACAGAAACCACTTGACAAAACTTCCACCCAACACAATGGCACAGTGCTCAAGACACATTGGATGCACCATTTGTAATAGCACCTATAATAGACATTGGAAATTTAAACTTGCAACGTTTTTCTTTTCCCCTTATGTGTATCAATTCATGCTGAGATAACTCCCTTCTATTTTTATTCTTCTAAATTCTAATCCCATTCTCTAACACTTTCAATTTCCAGCATATGAAAACATTAGATGGCCGGAGCAGAAATACCAGTTTGGACAAAAACTCCCAAGTTCACTAATACAAGTAACATCTGTGTCATAAGCAAGTTCAAAAACATTAGCAGAACCAGCAAAGTAATGAATTTTACAACCTGCATCGTGATCATACTTAACAGGGCATACTATGGATTTAAAAAATGTCACAACAAGAAGTTACTACCTTTTCAACTATGGAAAACCATACACAATCATACTCCTCCCTATATTTAAAAGCACAAGTAAAGGAAAATAAATAGATGCAGATAATATAGAATATAAGAACAGAGCAAAACCAAAGCATGGAATTCGATGGCCATAATAATACCTGACAGAATATATTCAGGTTCCTTGTGATCCTGCATCAGACCCGGATGCTGAGGAGCTTTCAGAATCAGAATCTGCAAAAATACATACGAATGAGAAAGATAGAAACAATAACTAGACATACAAGAGTGTATGCATAAAAGTTTGAGACATTTTATTCAGATTACAAATTAAAGTACCAGTTGAAGAGGATCCAGAATCACTGCTTGAGCTGCTAGAACTACTTGACCTACTACAATTGTCCAGTGGTTTATCCCCTGGTGCAGACATTGATGAGGGTACATTCAAGTCATCTGCTCACAAAAAAACATGTTACAATCAATTAACAATAAATTCGCTGAAATAAACAATAGTTTAAACAAAGTTTAGCTCAATTATACATATAGACTACCTGCTAAATTTTGTTTTGGAACCTCGACCATATCAGATGCCTGGACTCACAAAAAATTAAATAATTGCATTCAGAATTCATAAATCAAAGAACATCAGTTCCAAAAAGGCTGACAATTAAATGTCAGAATTCAAGCTGTACCTTTTGTGGGGCATTCATTGTAGATCCTGCCCTTTGAATAGCAAGTTCAGCCTTCCTCTTGTTCTTTCTCAAACTTTTCTTGTAATTGGCCACAAATCTATCAAGCTCCCAAAGAGTCTCAGCATCGACACTATCAATGTCCACTTCAATCTCATCGTCATGTTGAGAAAGAGCTGAATTTCTTTTCTTGATGATCTGTACAATGGCATCCAACTTCTCTGGAGGTAGACTCTGGAGGCTTGTGCTAAGTTTTTGCTTTTCCTCAAAGGTCATGTCTCTTTTATAAAGATCCTTTGCCTTAGGCTTCTTTGGAACAGGGGTTCTACTGGATGGAGTAATGCTCAATTTTGGAGGTTGTGTCATAGATTCTGATCTATCCAAAATCCTTCTCATATCAAGGGAGGGTGGAGGTATTGCAGGAGCCCTTCTAGATAATGCTGGTGGTGCAGACATGGTTGTCCCATAATCAAACACATATCTCATTTCACGATTGTAATCCGATTCTATTATAGCCCATCTCTCCTCAAATACCTTTGATAGCTGCTCTGCCATTATATGAACATCTTGCCCAGGTGGGTTATATTCCATAGCATTGTGAAATGTAAGTCTCACATCCTCTGCAAATTCCTTCGGCGATTTGTACCAGTTCTTGATAAGCCTAGTTTTCACAGTACCTAAGTCCATTGGATGCAAGATTATGCTAAAGTAATCATGCAATCCAAGCCCCTCGGCGTCAACAGGATCATTAAACACCCAACCATGCTTGTGTTTCATCAATTTCTCAAGCAATGAACTACAGCATTTCAAAAACTTTGATCCCATACCAAAGCCATGTCCCGTTTCTCCCCCACCCTGCTTCTTTCCATTCAATTTCGACTTCTTATTACTCTCTGCAGGAGGGAATTTATCTTTCCCAAGCAAGAACTCTGACTTGCGATATAACTGGTTTGCCTTAGGTGTTCTCTTCTCCTTCTCAACAGTTCCACGGGCTCCGTGACTGTTCTCAAGCACTGATAAATTTAACTGGTGCAAAGGCCTGATAGGTTCTCTTGGAACAGCAGATGCCACATCAGACTGAACAGGCCTTGCCACAAGTCCATTATCAATCCTATCACTCACCAGCGTATTTGACTTGCCATACACACCAATCTGCCCCTGTTTCACTTCAATTTTCCTGACCAAACTTCTCACTGTATCAAGCTCATTTTCAAGCTTCCTCTTGAGCTCCAATGTTTCTTGCTTCGATCTTGAGGACAAGTTTATCTTAATTCGATTATCCAACCCTGGCTTTACAGCACCATTTCCTGAGGGCAACTCCCGAGCACTGGGAGTAGCCTCCTCCTGTCGACTGGAACTCAAAGGTTCGTCATGCTGATGATGAGGGCTTGAATGCTCGTCCAGCTGACAGTTGAGGCTTGAAGGTTCATTCTGCTGACGGTTTAAGGTGGGCGAGTCATCTGAAACCACATCTGGTTTCGAATTTGGTTGTGGCTTAGCGGTATTTCCATCCTCGGGCAATATAGTCTGGGACGTAGTCTGAGACGGTTGCTTAGCCGACTCGTTGTTCTCATTCTTTCCGGGCTCTGCAACGTTATCATTCTGGAGGACTATGTTGTTGTCATCTTTGTTGGCAGTTGTCGTGGTCGGAGCAGTGCTGGGAACAACGGCGGTCAAGGCATTAGCTTTGTTCTTAGGCCCTTTATATGCTCTCCTCGTGTACACCTTGTTCTCCGAATATCTCTGCTTCTCTTTAGCTCCATCATCTCCGCCCACTATAGGCCCCGACGCCATACATCCAAAACCCTAATTCTTCTCTTCACCCTTGAATTACCAATACCTATATCAAATCCCAAACAAGAAACCAAGACTAGGGTTTTATGGGCTCAAAAAGGAAAAAAAGGCAAGAAAACCTAAATTTCTAGGCCTTTCTCCCAGCAACTCGAATTTGAAGGGCTCACGCAGACCTTTCTCCGACGAAATCCGAATGCACCAAATTTCGCCTCCGCAAACGAAGACAGCCAACGTACGCGTGAAGAGGGGGAAGAAACACGGTAAAATAGAGGCAACTTTAGGGCTTCAAAATAGACAGTAGGGTTTCGAGCTTCTTACCTTGGTTTCAAACAGATCTTGCACTCTCTCCTTCGCTACACACTCTCTCTCTCTCTAAAACTCTTCGGCTTCTCCTCTCTCTCTCTCGACGGAGATCGTTTTATCTAACACAAGGTGTACGGCAGCGGTGGGTTCGTGCGGAACCATGGACCAGACGAAGCGTTTGGGTCGCCCCTCAGAGTCGTGCCCGGGAAGGATCACAGCACCACGAATGAAGGGTGTGGACCCACTCGAGTATAAGGCATGTGGAATGCACGCACCAATGGGAAGGAGAGAAGTCGGGAACGTGTAAATGACCGACGAATAAAAGGAGGGAACGCTTTAATGGCGGGGATTTTCGTTTGCGAAAATTTGAAGTGTTTTCGGGGTCGGAGGCATCGCACGTGAGACATACCTGCCCGATCGTGGGGAAATGGGGTAGGATGGATTTCCACGCGCCGGCATAGCGCTTGGAGAGCATCGATGCTCTCTTTTCCTCTTTTGGGCCTGTTTTTACAAAAGCCCATGGTTCATCTTTTTGGACAATACGGCAATAATATAGCGTTGTGAAAAAATGTACATGTATTTTATATCGAGGAGCATCCAACCTTAAGTATTTTTTTTAGGTGTAAAAGTACACACGATATTACATATTAGATGTAAAAATATCGATTGACCGTTAATATTTTTTTTTTTTTGTTGACTGGACGATGACGTGACATTTCAAATGTTAAAAAAAACACATGTGGTTTGGTAAAAAGAACGCTCAACAACACCGAGTTCTTTTTTTCAATTATT
This sequence comes from Acacia pycnantha, assembly GCA_025563575.1. Taxonomy (NCBI): domain Eukaryota; kingdom Viridiplantae; phylum Streptophyta; class Magnoliopsida; order Fabales; family Fabaceae; genus Acacia; species Acacia pycnantha. Next base: position 271,223 of record JAMWYP010000141.1, read on the forward strand.
TAGAGCACATAGCTCCACCTGCAGACGTACTGCGACATTGCGAGAAGGAATGAGTTGAAGGTAATAGCCAGTAACAATTGATCCAACCAGCGGACAACGTAGCTTGAAAAGGTACATGTGGTTTGATAAAAAGAGCGCCCAACAACACCAAATTCTTTTTTTCAATTATTAAGAGCACATAGTTCCACCTACAGAAGCATTGCGACATTGCAAGAAGGGATGAGTTGAAGGTAATAGCCAGTAACAATTGATCCAACCAACGGACAACGTAGCTTGAAAAGGCAAAGGCACGACCTAACCAAGGTTGAAACTTCAAGACGTCTACACTATATGAAGTGTTTGAAGCTGGTGCTTTGTTTCTAACCAGCAAAAACAGAACCAGATTGATATGGGCTGACACGGATATAAGCATAAGCAAGAGCAGCGACATAGTGCCTTTAAAAAAAAGTGTTCGACCTGCAAACAAACTAACATGAGGGAAAGTAGCATAGTAATAGTATTGATATTATACAAGGGAGCAGCTGAGGAATTAGAAATAGAGATGCTCTTTCTATAATACAGATTAGATCAGTGTTCAACAAAGTCATGGAGACAGGTGAGCCTTTGTAGTAGGTGGCTCGCCGGTAAACAGTGTGAGTTCAATGGAGACATCTCCATTGGCTTCAGCGACTTCAAACTCGACATGGGAACAAAGACGGCTGTAGAAGGCCACTTCATGAAAGTGAACGAAGGTGCGATGCTCATCCATATGTGGGGTTTGATTCCTCTGTTCCAGATGTGAGGAGACAGGGGAGGAGAGGGTCATCATATATATAGTGGAAGTACCCTGTGCATGAAAGCACGCAGGTGAAGAACCTCCAAAATACGTGTATAAATACTCATTTATTAATTATTAATTAGAAAATTTAATAAAGATTTCAAAAAAATTATGGAAATAAAAAATTTGGCCTTCGAGGAATTATACCTAGGGAAATAATAATTTTACTTTAACTGAAATAAAATTATTAAATTTAAAAAATAACTTGGTGTTGGGCGCTATTTTTCACAAACCACATGTGTAATTTTGCACCTTTGAAGTGCTACGTCATCGTCCAATCAGCAAAAAAAATCAAAGTCAAACGGTATTTTTGCACTTAATTTGTAACCATGTGTGCACTTTTGTACATAAAAAAACACTTAGTGTTGTGCGCTCCTCAAGGTAAAGCACATGTGCATTTTTGCACGTTAACCGAATAATATACTCCACCCCATTGCAGGTTTGTTTTAGCTTTTTAGAAATGCTATTATGATTTATAAAGTACGTATGTGAGAAAAGCTTTGTTTAATCTTGCGAAAAAGGACTTCTGAAATATGGTTTGAGAGTTTTCCAAACAAGCACATTAGTGTATGTTTGTTTTAGCTTTTCAGAAATACTTTTACGATTTAAGAGGTAGATATGAGCCCATTTGGTTCAATCTCATTGCACCTTGCAGTGCAAGGCGATGCAATGCAATATTACTTATAGAGCTAGTTTTTGGTTTGATTTTAAGTAAGGTAAGATGAGTTATTTTTAAAAAATTATTTAAAATTAAAATATCTCACAAAGTCTATTATATCCTAATATAATCTTTATAGAAAAAATAGTTAAGAGTCACCGTGTTTCCTCATCATAACCGTCACACAACTTCACTGAGAATCATCCGATGACGATGATTGTGGTGGGGGAGGCGACAGTAACGATGGTGTGGCGGTGGCGATGACGATGGTAGGTGGTGACAGCGATAGTGAAGGAGGAGGTAGTGGTGACAATGGTAGGTGGTAGCAACAATAACGGTGGAAGAGACTGTCATGGTGGTGACATCAGCTATGGTGGAGGTGGCGGCGACAAGGGATAGCCGTGGAGGAGGAGGAGGTAGTGGCGATGGTAGGAACTGTCATTATAGCGGCGATGGCAACTTTGGAAGTGGCGGCTAGGGGGGCAATGGAGGAGGAGAAGGTAGTGGTAATGATGGAAGGTGGTGACAGCAATAACAGTGGAGGAAGAGGTAGTGGCGGTGACAACAATTGTCATGGTGACGGCGGCAACAATGGAGATAGTGATGGCGAGGAGTGGCAATAGAGGAGGTAGTAGTGGTGATGACAAGTGGTGATAAGGGCAACGATAGTGGCGGTGGTTGTTGCGTGGCGTGGCGGGTGAAATGAGACTAAAAGGTAAATTGGACGTTTTCAACCATGCAATAGAGTGGTAATGAATATTCATATGGGGATATAAAGAGGATTGCCACTTGTTTGGTAATCATTGTTACCATGATAAACCCTATTACCATCTAGAAGACAACCAAACACTCTTCTCATAGCAATGCAACCATGATTACTATTGCAGGCATGCAATGGGTTAAACCAAATAGGCTCATATATGAGATGAGTTTTGTCTCGCTTGCAAAAAAAGGTTTTTGAAACCACGGTTTGGTTTGTTTCACAAACATGCACTTAATATATGAAATATTTAGGGAGATGATGATGTCAATGTTAAATACATATAAGATTTGATTTTTATATTTGCCAATATTTTCATAATTTACCTAGTGATGGTCATCAACAATAATCAAGGAGGGAGGGAACGTGAGAATGAAGGAAGATGAATAAGTTGTTTTACAAAATACATGTCATATTAACTAATCCAAACAATTTTCTTAATCCAATCAAATTAGGTAAAGATATCATATATTAATGACCAGAGGGAGTACTTACCTAATACTGGCGATGTTCATCGGCAGGGCTAGGCAAGGTGAGACCCTTGTTCGATGCCCTGCCCAAAGGATCATTGAGCAGTAAAATGCAGCTAAGAGCCTAGCCTTATCCGATAGAAGCCCTAACATTTTTTGGCAGGGCAACAATAAGCTGGGCAGCGTGGGCTTCCCTGCCCAAGTGATGATATCACCCTGCCACACCCTATGTGGAAAAAAAACAGTTTCAATCATACCTAATAAATAATATTGCAAACTTAAAATGACATTCATATTTTTACACTTTGGAATATTCTAAAATAAATCACAACTTGAGTCTTGAAATTAAAAAAACAATCAATAGTTTTGTTGTTTTCTTGTCAATCACCTGCCCATAAAGATCTAAAATAAAAATATTGATTTGTTCTTACAAACAAAGTTGCAGTCTCGTTTGAACAGAGGGTGTTATTCTTCATCGTGATCAATCTTGTAAAAAAATAAAATAAAATAAGCTTTCCTTTGGAGAATTTGGAAGTGTCTGCTTCATCTATATAGTTCACAAAGAGACAGAAGCTGTGCTGATCAACAATGTTGCTGGTAGAGTCTTCCTCTTATACAAAATATCAAATATCAATGGATTAATAAAAAAAATATAATAATATATATACCGGGTAGGGCCAAATGGGCAGGGCGGCATACCCTACCCGCAAAAATGTCCAATCCAATTGTGCCTAATTTTTTCCCGGCTACTCTTTTTGGGCTGGGCTGGACGCTTTTTCTCTAGGCTTGGGCGAGCGCACTCTGCTCATAGGCTCCATGAACACTCCTAACTAATACTGTGTCATGTTCTTGTTGGCTGTTTTTTATTAAGGAAAAAAGAGCAAATTAAATTAATAATAGCATTGACATTGACATTTGTTTTATACTCTCTTCTATCCAAAATGTAAGACATAGTTAACTTTTTTTGAAAGATTAAGGAAGCTAGTTAAATTACTTTAAAGTATTTTTATTTTCTTTTTCTTCAAATTAATTAATCTAACTGACAAAATGATATACTCCCTCCAATCCTAATAATAAGATCTAGTTGACTTTTTTAAAGAGATTAATGAAGCTAATTAAATTACTTTAGAGTATTTTTATTTTTTTCTTCAAACTAATTAGTTTAATTAATAAACTAATATATAATCTAAGGATACACAACATATGAAATGATTAAGTAACTTATTTAGCTTCCCTAATCTCTCTAAAGATATACACAATAAATGATATGATTAAGTAACTTATTTAATTTTTTTAATATTTAAAAAAAGTCCAACTCTATTTTATATACTTTAGATATGGAGAAATATATTTTCTCGATCTCGTTCTGTTCAAATTTGAGAAGATGTAATTTCCAAAAAGGAGATGAATATGAGCGAGAAGCCCGGAACCTTTACCGTAAAAGTATCAAAAAAAAATTTAAATTAAGTTTGGAGTTTTGACTTTTGTGGACTTTTCCGTGAAAGTCATATCTTGTCGGCGGATCTGTGATGTATTTTTTTTTATACAAGCGGATCTGTGATGTATTATCCTCTACTCCTTCGGATGTTAGTTGACTTTTTTTTTAAAAAAAAAGAAATTAATAAAATTAATACATCCAGGTTTTAAATATAGTACAAAGTTTATAGTACAATTTATACTACTTTTTTTTTTTTTACACAAGTGCAATTTATTACTACAAACTTTATCTTATATTTAGGACCGGAAGGAATATTTTAGAGTTTTTTTCTCTAAACTAATTAGTTTAACTAATAAAATAATGGGAAATACACTTCTCATGTTGTAGGAGAAGTGTATTCTCATGTCACATACACAGGAAATGGTTAGACCCACATCTTTTTTTTTTTTAAAAAAGATGTGGATCCTACCATTTCATGTGTGCGTAGGAATCTTCTTCTTCTCATGCAACATAAGAAGTTTAAACCCCAAACCAGGGAAAAACACTTCTCATGTTGTAGGAGAAGTGTATTCTCATGTCACACACGTATGAAATGGTGGGACTCACACATACAGTGGCGGAGCAAGGATAAAATGTTTTGTAGGTGCACAGTTAGTGGTGGGATTCGGGGGTTCGGAGGCAGCGCCCCCGATTTTTTTTTTAAGGAGGATAAAAGGCAACTCACTCCTTCATAAAGTTTAGGACCAGAAATAGGGTTCAATTGAAAAATATTTCCGAAGAAATCAATTTAAATAGAACAATATACTCTAAAGTATTTCTGAACAGGATATTCTCAATTTAAACATGAGACTTCCTCTAAACCCACAAAAAAGGCTCAAATGGTAATACATTTTAGGGAGAACCAGCTAGCTCTAGGTTCAAGTGGCCAATGATATAGATATTGTCACAGGCCCAAATATTGACATGTCCACATACACACACATAATGTATGCATGCATGAGTACTGGTCATAGATACATCAGAAAAGAAACCATCAACATTTAGTGTTAATCCTTCACATTTATAAAATAAAACACTATCTGATCTATCATAATGATAAATTGAAAGTCTAAACTTAAAATGGGCAAGGAGAATGAAGAGAAAGATACCATCACATAGTCAATCCCTGCACCCATTTTGGCTGCTTTATCTGGATGGTGTTCAAAGACATTCTCAATTACAAAAGTATGATCCTCAGTTGCTAGAGGGTCTCCATCGTTGTACCTTCACATAATATTTACAAATAGAAAATAAATTACAGCAAGAAAAAAAATACTAAAATATATTACACAAATTTCATACAAAATTATAGGAAAAATAAAAAGCTTAGAAATTTATCATAGAAGAATATTTTAAAAAAGGAACAATTATGGATATAAACAGTTGTGATACCTCCTAAAAACAGTTGCAGTAATCTACTATCAGAAGGGTAAATCACAATAGTGTAGCCTCCTGCCTCCATTTCTTCAATTTATCTTATAGTGTAGCCTACATTTCTTCAATTAATTGCACAACCAACTACATGCCACGCACCTTGCAAGCAATCACAATAGACAACCAAGAAACAGGCAAAAGGTGTCAAAAATGTTTTAGCCTTTTAGGTTTAAGCTTACAACTCATCATGAAATGTGCGTTGATAAGAAACTTACCCAGATTGTTGCATTATCCATCTAATATTCTGCATGATTGGTTCAACATCTTTGAGAATATCCTGTTCCTTTGAAGTGAACATATCCAATCTCTGCCTAGTTGCTGTAAATAGTCCACCAATATTAGTGTCGCGATTTGCTCCAGGTGTTATGGGAGGGCGAGTCTTGTTCTTCCATTCTCCAGCATGGGAACCCCAACCTTGGGAACCATCAGAAGGATTTTTCTTGAACAATTCCCTACTCTGCTTTCCCATTGATCTCGGTCATCACTATCATTAGGTGTAGCATTCTGGGAATCCTATCCACGAGAACTTCCACCCCAACCTTGGGTTGCTGGCAATAATGGAGCTTCGAACTCCGGCGAGGAGGGAAATAATGGAGCTACAGGTGGTCTCGCCAACACCTCCTTTGTCTCCTTTGCCTCCAACTAAGACCTAAATTCAGAATCGATTGAGAGGGGGATTTGGAAAATTACCGTTGAGAGGGGGATCTGGAAAATTACCTTGAGACAAAATCGATTGAGCCGTGGACAATTTGGAGACGAGAACGGAGAGATTGATGGAGACGAGAGAGAAGGTGGAGACGAGAGAGACTAGAGAACAATGAAAAAGGGGGAAAGGAACTTGGGAGGCTCGAACCGTCGACGAGTAGGAGAAATGTTTAGAGTATTAACCATCTGCATCACCTATATATTTTGTCACTAACTTCTTTCAAAATTGTATATATTTTGTGTCTGCACTTGCCCACATTGGCACTAGTGTAGCTCCGCCACTGCACACACACATATATAAATTAGCATTATATATATGTGTGTGGGTCCCACAATTTCATGGATGTATAAGAATAATCTTCTTCTTATCATGCAACATAAGAAGTTTAAACCTCATAAAACAAACATAGATTAATTAAGCAGCAAAAAATCCATGATCTAATTCATTTTCAGCAGCGCAGCATAGCAATAAGCTTGAAACAAAGGCATTCATTCGATAAAGGGGTGAGTCAGCAGTGACCAAGCTATTGGAAATTGGAATCTCTTACTACAAAGGAGATAGCCGCCAACCCATTATCCAAATTCGAGCAAAAAAAAAAAACCCCATTATCCAACGAAACTTGGATCAGGTTGGGCATTTTGATACATAAAATTACATCTACACTTTCAGATTGTATATAGAGGAGATATTATTATCCCTTCTTGTGTTTAGACAGAGGAGATAAAAGAGAGGGGAAGGAAAATACATCACATATAAAATGACAATAACATCCTTGTTGAATTATTAACCTATTTTTAAAATAATGCAAATGAAATTTTAGAAAAAGTTAACACCATCAGATTAAATATTGTGATCAAAATACAAATACATTATCAAAATTGTCCTTTATATTATGTATGAATAAATCAAAATTATTACAATAAACAAGGATATGCCAAAATATATTAATAAGCACTGTCTTGAATTTCTAAGAAATTATTTGCAAAAAAAAAAAAAAAAATCTAAAAAATTACAAAATGAATTAAATATTAGGATGAATCCTAATTAAATCCTTCAGAAATAGAAAAATTAAAATTTAGGTCTATACTTTCAACAAATTCCTAATCACGTCGTGAAGCCTGATTAAGAATTTCTTAATGTTGTTAAAAGACCATAATAAAAGGTCGGGTCAGGAATTATAATTAGGAGACGAAAATTATAGAATAGAACTCATATGTTCATGAAATTATATTTTAACCTCATAAAAATTTTAATATTTTCATTTTAGAGCCTATCCACAAAACTTTATGTGAGACTAAAGTGAAAATATTGAAATTTTTTTAAAGTTGAAATATAATTTTCTAAACATCTGGGTACTATTCTATAATTTTAGGGTGGTGGGCCCCCTAGCGCCCTAGTTTCGCTAATGCTACGTTCTCTAAGTCATTGGGATCTAAACTTTTAGTCGATTTGTAACAATATTAAAGGGTAAGTTCTAATAATTTCTCCTTAACCCTAGTGTTGCACCATGCATATGGGATGTATGTGAAATGATTGTAAGCCAAAAACACCCATTGTGTTCGACTGTTCATCAGCAACTGTTCATCTAAGCCAAGGGCCCTGTTAAGATCTTGCAGCAAACTGTGCCCAAAAGATGCTTGGGTCAGATTCTGTTCTTTTGATGAGACTGAATTTAACCTTTTCTGTCCATCTATTTTTTTAAGAACCTGTTTGTCTGTCTCATCTATCTTGGTTTCTTCAGATTCGTGGTTGACCCTCCATTTTTCTTCCTAGTAGCTATCATGCAACAGATTTAGGGGAGTTCTATCTTGGAGAAACGGGTCAATTTTTTTAATTTTATTATATCATCAATCAGTTTCTTACCAGAAAAAGGCAAAAGACGGTGCAAACGTTAGAAAAAAGAGACGCAGATTTTATTGGGACAGAAGGTTTCCTTTAAATGAAAAAGAATTGAGACAAATATTGAGGCGAGGAGTCTAGAGGAGAGGCGAGATTAAAAACAGAGAATGAGACGCAGAAAATAGCAAATATATATATATATTAAAAGCAAAAGGATATATTAGTAAAATTAATAAAATTAAAAATTCCTAATAAGGCATATAGGCCATAATAAGGATTTGTTAAAAGTGTAGGTCTGATTTTGAATTTAGGTGTTTTAAATGGATTTAAATAAGATTTTTTCTAAATATTATAATCATTGTCATTAAATATTATAAATTAAAAATTATTCCCTTTTATAAACAATTTCTATTTACTCCAGAAAAATGTTGACCTCTTCAATAGTAATGGTAGATTACAATTACGCATTTCCTTGCCAAGCTATTCGAATTAATTGGGATATTTGTTCCCATTTTCATCGGCATCAATGGTATTTCATCCCCATAAATAATGATACCCCATTTTCACCAAATTTATGTCCTAATGATAATGATTTGATTTTGAAACAAGACTTTCGACCCGAATGCACGGATATGTTTATACCAAAAAGACTTGAAATGAATAAGATGGACTAATATGTAACAAATTAACCGTTCTATTAAATCAATACATTTTTACAAAGATCATAACATAGTACTCATTCTGAAACCTACCCCATATCAATGAAACAAAAGGTTTTGGAAAACTTCTCTATAAACAACATTTATTGTGGTATTACTGCATTTACCAAACTCGTTTAGTATAAGGATTTTTAAACCACTGAAATTCTTATTGATTATAATTGATGATTGATTGATTGATTGAGGTTTATTGGACCAATAACTATGTTCTAAAACGCATAGTTGGCAGGCCAAGTGAACCAATAACTGAGTCGCTTAGAGGTTTAGTGTTTTATAATTGATGATAATGATTCCAATTTTTACCTTCTTTAATTTATAACTATTCATGGACTTAATTCCAATTTTGTTTTACCCACAACTCAATTATATATATATATAACATCCGTATTAACAGGCTGAAGGGGTGTTTGTGACATTAGAGTTAGAAGAATTCGGCTACTAAATAATTCAATGGAGGCATATACCCTCATCCCGGGGGTGATCGATGGCGAGGAGAAAAACATAGGGATAGAGGTTTGATGTTTGAAATCAACTGTATCTTACAGCAAGATTGGAGGTTAGAGGTGCAAATCATTTGGCCAAGGCATTGCTTGTGGAAGCCTTAGGATTCCATCCTCTAATGGCTCTGGCAATCATTTTGTAAAGACTTGCGTAACTCTTTTACTTTTGCAATCTATTTCTAAATTATAAAAAAAAAAACCATGTTCATCATTAACATTTGCTCAATCAATTGGAATATATAATTTGGTTTTTTTTTCCTATGTTCAAGTGGAGATTCTTTCCTTTGTTCCTTTGTATACTAGGCATGTTCTGATTATACCCTTCTCGTAGAAGAAGAAGATCGAATTGTTGTATTGCAATGAGTGAAGATGAAGAGGATACACGATCAGTCTAATTATATTTAAATACACATACATATTGATGTCTTATTGTTTCAACTTTTGATAACATGATTTGTTAGGTTTTACTATTTTCAAAAGCTTCTGTGATGGTACCATGACTCTGTTCAACTACAAGAATCCCGATATTCATTCATTTAAATGTAACATCTGCAGGTGTAAACATATTGTTACTGATATGATTCATGGTGGACTTTTCATTAATATCATGCTCACAAGTAACCTTCCTTTACATGTCCATGATTGGCTCTGCCAACCTTTTTGTAGGGGGACATCGTGTGAAAATTTAGTTTCTTGAAATTATTTACCTTTTATATTTGTGAATAGCCATTGGTCATATTAGCACTGGACTTTGATTTTTGTAATCTTCAAGTTTTTTGGTCGTTTATATATGTTTAACACTCAAATTCATGTGTGTTGTTTCAATTTTCTAATCCAAAATGTTATTTGAAAAATCCTCCATAGTTGGACTGGTAAAAGATGAAAAATATATATGATTGGATATAGTCATGTTTATTTTTTAGTATATTCACAGGTATAAAAAATATTATATAAATCATGAATTTATGAATATATATATATATATATATATATATATATATATATATATATATATATATATTAAAAATACTCCAAACTATTATGGTCAACTTTTAAAATAAATGGTTCTTTGATTTTCATGAATCATAATAATAACCCGGTGAGCAACCACTTTGAATTGACTTGACAAAAATAAAGTAATTATTTTTCAGATACGTTATAATTTATAGATTGTTGGAAATGTAATACCACAATAATTATAATTAGGGTACTAATCGAGATATTAAAAATATTTCAAAATAATATTATTGAATTTAAAAATAAATTTTCTTTTGACTTTTATGAATGAAAATAATTATAGTATGAGCAACCAATTAGACCTAAAAAAAAAGCATTATATTTAAGATGTATTATAGATTTTTGGAAATATATAAAAGGAAGTTTATGAAATATTATCAATCAATATATTAATTAGGATACTAATATAACAATAACTCTTATTTCATATTTTCATGATAATTAGAATTTCATTGAGATATTAATAACTTTAAAATTAAATTTTCTTTTGTTTTTCAAGAATGATACCACCCTAATCCTATTTATAAGTCCATTTTAACCAAATCTCACATACCAAGAGAGGTAGTTAACTCAATGATTATGGGGTAAATTTTCAACTTTGTCATCATTTATGATTGGGTATTTTTCAACTTTTTTTTTTTTTTGTTTCTCTATCTTCTTGAATATAGTTAATATGGATAAAATTTTCACAATTTCATTTATCACATGAAACTGGACTTATAAATAGGACCATTTTTTTTAAAATAAAAATGGACTTATAAATAGGATTAGAATGGTAGCAATTAACTTCATAAGCAACCAATAGGATTTCTAAAGAATAATTCATAATTTTCTAACTAAATAAAGATTCCTACTAAATTTTGTTCTAACTTCTAATGTCCAAATCAAACAAGTAATGTTCTAGCATGTTTCACCTCTAACAACAACAATCCTAATGCAAGCAACCCTCCTAGTGCAACACACTGGGAGATATTGCTTGTTTTGGGGAGAAATTTTGGGGGCATAATTGCATTCCCACACCAATTTTTTCTCCTCATTTTTCTCCTCCCATTATTTTCTCTCCTAAACCAAACATGAGAAAATCCATTTGTTCCCTCTCTATTTTCTCTCATACTTTTTTCCTCCCCTAATTTTTTCTCCATCCAAACACACTATTAGAGACTTGATTCAAACCGCATAGTAACAATGACGCACTACTGGTTAATTAAATGTGTCTTGAGGGTCATGATTGGATTTGCTATGAAGTAGTCATAAAACTTTTGTTTTATATATATATATATATATATATATATATATATATATATATATATATATGCCAAATTAACATAGCATAAAAGCATAGTCACAATTGTATTTGTGTAACCTTCCAATTGGTGTGTTTACTTATAGTTGGCCCTCTTGTTGCATGAAGTTCATTTGTAGCCAAACGATGACTTCGAGTTCTTGACAATGACAACCCAAACTAGTAATATGTTACTAATATTTTAAAAAGGGTTACGGTGCAAATTTGGCCAACAAACTATTACCCGAGGAGCATCTGGCACAAAAAAACAATTGAGGGTACCAAAATTACCAATAAACAATTAAAAATTGGAAAAAAGTACCAAATAACTATTAAAAAAAAAACTATCACAATTACATTAAAATATGAGGCACTGGGGTAGGACGATGGCGGAGACGCTGGAAAAAAGAGCAGTTAAGCCTTCTTGTTGGATAAGGCAAACACCAACAGAGATGATACCCATATGAGCAGGCGCTGTGGACTGCTGGATTTGGTTTCGGTGCGTGATTCTCACCTTGAAGCTGCATACGGACTTTGATGAGTTCAAGAGGGTGAGTGGAACACTTAACAACAATGGAAACTTTGGAGACGCTGACGTCGTCGACACTGTGACAGTCAATGGAAGACAGTGACGGGCAGGGGCGGAGGCACACTTGTGCCAATGGGTGCAAGTGAACCCATAAAAATTTTTAAAATATATATTTTGTGAAGGAATTGTAATTCAATAAATGTGATTAGATCAAGTGGTTAAAGCTTCGGTCTCCAAAACTCAAAGGTCCCTGGTTCGAACGACTCTGTCACTCTTTTTTTGCAATTTTATTTCCTCTACTTGGCTTCCTTCAGACTTTTTTTTTTTTTCGCTCGAAAGCTTCCTTCAGACTTCAGACTTCAGAGAGCACGACTCCCCTTTACCCCCACTGCTCATCTCAACAGAGCACGCCCCCGAACGGCCACCGCTCATCTCAACAGACTTGGCTTCCTTCAGACTTCAGAGCACGACTCCCCTTTGTAACATCCCAACTTTTCAAAAGCAGTATAAATTTTTTTCATCAGAGTAGAGCACCGGAACAAGAGTGTAACTGATATATTGATATAAAATGCCCACTGGCTAGTTACATAAACGGTATAGTAACCGAGAGTTTCCAAAAGTAAAGGATAATAACGGAAAGTCTTGATAGGATCCTCGAACCTGCTGCTTTCCTCTCTCCTCGGTCCTCGGTCCTCCCGAACTCGACGCTATGTTAAGGGTGAGATCAGCGCACCGGATCTCGAGTAGCAGTTAACCTCATGTTTATGTATACACATACAAACGACAGACATCCACAACATCATCAGCACATACCATCACTCTATCACAATCACAACCTATGCATATGTATTGCCCCCAGCATGCAGACAAATTGCACCCAGCATACAGACCGATTGCACCTAGCATACGGACAGATTGCACCCAGCATACAGACAGATTGCACCCAGCATACAAACATAACCTCTAACCACTATATGCATTCAAACAGTATAACATCTATACAACACACCTACCACATATATGCATACCATAAACATCAGAGTTAGTGTTACAGTACGCGAACGTACATACATACAATAAACATACCACATATACAATACAATACTCATACTACATACATGCATACTATAAACATCAGATTAGTGTTACAGTACGCGGACGTACATACATACATACAATAAACATACCACATATACAATACAATACTCATACTACATACATGCATACTATAAACATCATATTAGTGTTACAGTACGCGGACGTACCTTCGTTGACGGTATTCTGGCACGTTTTACGGAAAACAGTCGTTTTGACAGAAAACAGCAAAACGTCCTGTCGGACAGCGTAACGACAGCAAATAAGAGTTTCTGACGTCCTATAAGAGTAATATCACTTTTATTAGTGATTTGGTACTATATCTGGCATTTTGGGTAAAAATTACCATTTTGCCCCTATACCCCTAATTGGCGGAATTTCACCAGCACTTCGTGACTCTTACAAATTTTCTTCCCGAAATTTCGCCAGAACTTCGACGCAATTATGATTTTCGAAATTCTAGACTAAAATAGCCCTATCATATGATATCTAATCATACTTTGAAAAATAAAGGCTACTCTAGCATTACTACTCTAACTATTGAAAGAACTACGAAGACTAAAAGCTTGAGTAGGAAAACTTACCCAGAGCTTATTGCAGAATTTCCCGAGCTCCTCTCTCTTCTTTCTCTCTCTAAATCAGCTCTTGCTTCTCAAATGTGAGAAAAACCAAAGGGGAGGGGTGGGTCCCGATTCGCGTGATTTCGGAGAAATCTCAAAATTCTGGATTTACAACTTTGAAGACCTTCTCTTCCTCATCAATAATATCTATTTAAACTTGAATTTTGACTTTAGACGGGGTTCCAACTGTCCGGTGAAGTTTCTCGAAAACGTGTCCGAACGCGTCGGTTTGAACGCATTTAAAATCACCAACTTCTTCAGAAAAATTCACTGATTCCAAATATGTTAAAATAAATTCAAACTCATTCCTAGATATTGAGTTAGAATTTATTTTCTTCATTTCGAAAAATATGCCTATATGCATTTTTCCCTATTTTGTTTTATTAGGAAAATGCACAAACGGCCTCGGAATTAACTTCCTGAAGAGTTTAACGGAAGATAAAATCCCACTGATCAATATTTTACCTTGACTTTGGAAATCTCATTCCTAGATCTCTAGATAGGATCCGTTTCCTAATTTCTAAATTATTATTCACATTTTTTACTTTAATTTAATTATATTAATATAATATGTGCAACTTGCACAACTTGCTCTTCTATTTCATTTTTCATTATTTTTTTTTTAATTTTCGTTTTATATTTTATTTAATATAAAATAATTATTTTATATAATTTCTTACATAATTTTCCTATTGGTCCAAACTTGTATTTAGGCTTAAAAATACCTAAACTCATCTATTTTCCTTCAAAATTTCCAATTAATTAGTAAACATGTTTTTACTAATTTTAAAACAAAAACCACTCATTTGTGAGCTTTACATAATTATTTCATAATTTCCTTTGCTCGAGCTTAAGTATTTAACCAATAATTACCTAATTACTTTCTTATCAATAGTTGATAATTTATTAAATTATCACAATTAGAGATTATATACTCTCATAACTCAAATAATTATTTCATTGCCTTTTAGGATTTTTTCACAATTTTCCTAAGTCATTTACCCTTCCAGGGGTATTTTGGTCATTTTGGCACTTTGGCCCTTAAATTTACTAATTCAAATTTCGGGGTATTACACCCTTTCCTCCCCTTTTCAAGACCCTAGTTCTTGAAATCCCACGGTTCCCAGTCGCCGATTCAAGAACCCGATTGGAGAGCAAGTTTGAAGTTCCTTGCCGGTGGGAGCTTTGACCCGATTTAGGATTCAAATTGATGTTCTTCAAATTGCTGCTCTCGACTTCGACCACACACGAATCGACTGGGCAACCTCACCATTTGTCCTTCTGGTTTCGCCCCCAAATCATTTCGTCGCCTGATTCTGGTTTCGTTGTCAAGGTTCGGCCTGTTTCTTGTTTCCTTTTCAGGGTTGGGAAATAATTTAGGGTTCAAGTTCGCTGAGTTCTATATTTTGTGGTTGCCTGATTTCTGGTTTCCTTTTCAGATCGTGCGAGATTTCTGCTTCTTGGTTCGGCGAGCTTCTGGAGTTCTGGGTAATTGAGTAATCTATGGATTCTAAGGAATTTAGATTCAGATTTCTGAACGTGCCTGATTTCTTTTGAACGTGCATCGTGCGAGAACATTATCTTCAAGGAATTTAGCATCTTGATTCCTTTTGAGCGAAAAATCGAGCACGTTTCCTTTTCAGAACTTGCCTGATTTCTTGATTCAGATTTCAGATTTTATTTTCAAGGAATTTAGCATCTTGATTCTAAGGTTCACATATGTGTTATTCTTCTATGATGGTTTTGTCTAGCATGATTGTGGATTTAAACAACTTCACACTTAGATGTCCTTATATTCTGTGTTGCTCTTTGATTGGCTTGGACTTCGGAGTTGAATTATTTGAACCGTGTCTGCCCTGTATTCTGCCCTGTATACCCGAGGTCACATTCTTTGCCTATTTGCATTAGCATTATTTACCTTAAGGTTGATTTATGTTAGTTTTAATTCAGAATCAACTGATGAAAATCAGATCAATTGGTGCTTCTCTGGCTTTTTTAGTTTATGACATTTGGGAATTAAATGGTATCATACAGTCTTCAAGTATTGTCAGTTATGAATTAAAAGATATCTAGTATATTTCTTCCATCAAATGGCGTTCTCTAATGGACCTTGAGTTTACTGACTAACTATATAATTTGAGTAAAAGGGTTGTATACTGCAAAGTCGTAATAATTATTTTGAGCAATGCAACCATAGCAATTCAAAACAAAGTTCCTGATACCACCATCTTACTTCAGTTTGCAACTTTTTGACCCCATGCAACCATAGCTTCAAGTCACATTAGTTCCTCATAATTAAACAAAATCTTAAATTATTTAATTTCAGAATCCCAGGTATTAGCTTCCTTTGAATTGGCTGGACTCACTCCAGTATTTATTATACTATGGTTTGAGTGGGGCCTTTTAATGAAGGTGTCTGGCTTATTGGTTAGCATAACGTTAGGCTATTTCTTCAGTGTGCCCAAGTGTCATTTCCTTTGTATGATTTTGTTTCTTCTATGTGCTGATCCCCATTTTATAAATTTATCATGTGTTTTATACTGAATGCAGGTCACATAAGCTTCTATTTTCCTAGATCTAGTGCGATTTTCACTGGGGACACTTTGTTCAGCTTATCATGTGGCAAGCTCTTTGAAGGAACCCCTGAGCAGGTCACATTGCATTTGTCTTTTCATCTTTTGACGTTTGAGAAATATACCTTAAGATATAAGTGGCTTGATCTCCGAAATGTCTTTATTGCATGTTCTTGTTCTTTTACCCCTTGGCCAAAGGTCCTTAGACATGCCTGCTAAGGAATGAGTTACTTGAATCATAGTTATGTACTTTAAGCGAATGGCAGAGTAAGGACTTTATTACTCTGATTAGAACATTAAAAAAATTTAAAACTTTCCTTTAAAAAAAAAAAATTTCGGGGGCGCTGCCCCCGATCCTACACTAATTGTGCACCCATAAACTCTAATTCCTGACTCCGCCACTGGTGACGGGGTACCAGTAACAATAACGAAGTAATAGTTCGTTGGCCAATTTACATCTTATTGTGTTTTTTTTCACTTTTTTATTGTTGATTGGTAATTTTGGTACCCTCAATTGTTTTTTGTGCCAGATACTCATCGGGTAATAGTTCGTTGGCAAATCTGTATCTTGACCCTTTAAAAAAACGCTATAGATTATATGTACATGTTTTCAATCGCATCGCAACAAATTAAAGATAAATTACATCATATTTTATATAATATGACCGATCATTCTCATATCTTCTTATTCACAAAAAAATTAGGTGAGCTATAAGTGCCAAGAGTTCACTAGGGTCAAAACATGTATTCAGACTCAAATAATGCTTACATGGATATTTATATCAAAAAACCCAAAAAACCCAAAAAACGTCCTAAATAAGACCCAATTAACGTCCTTTTTCATATGGACGTCTCGACGGGGGTAGTTAAAAATTGAGACTTTTGGCGTCCTGAAAAAATTTCAGGACGCCTTATGTTAGGCGACCTGAAAAAAATTTCAGGACGCCTAAATTTTCAGGACGCCGCATTGTATTTTTTTTTTTTAAAAAAAAACCCCGGTTCGGGGTGGCCGCGGAAGAAGAGCAGATCAACAAAGGAAATACAGGATAATCAAAGGACACTGAAAGGAAGGAAGAGAGAAGTAAATAGAAGCTCGCACAAATTTAATTTTGAAGAAAACGAACTTGATCCAATCGAATCATAAGTAAGGGTGGAGGAGAGCAAGGCTGAAATTGTTAAACCGAATACACTCGCGTGATGATCAAAACAAAACAAACGTAGCTATATATATAATAAAGAGTAGAAACATGAAGGCACAAAGAGAAAGAATAGATACACAAACCGAGAAAATGATATTTGAAGCGACGAAGTAATTGCTGTTGGTAATGAACGTAGCACTATCAACGGTCCCGTATTGTTTGACGGTTCCATCATAAATCAACTTGGGCTTGTTTTTAGGATCACCAAGAAGAGTGATGAAATCTTTGGTCCTCACAATGGTGACCTTCTCTCTGTATTCTCCGCCAGCGATTTTGATTATCACTCGCCGCTTGTTATTTATCGAAGATCTAGATTAAGGCGTCCTGAATAGGTATTCAGGACGCCTTAATCTTTGATTTTTTTTTTAAATTTTTAAATTGCGCCAAATAATTAATTTTGGTGTCCTAAAATCCCATCCAGGACGCCTTAATTCCTGAAATTTCTCTAAGGCGCCAAAATTTTTCCCAAATTTTGTAAATTGCGCCAAAAATTGAAACTGAAATTAGGCGTCCTGATATTTATTTTAGGACGTTTAAAATTTTAATTTAGGCGTCCTGATTATGTTAAAGAACGCCTAAAATCTACTTTTAGACGTCCTAAATTATAATTTGGGTTGTCTAAAGTCTCAAAGTCAAGCAATTTACAACATTAATCAATTTTCAAGAATTTTCCTGCGCCAAAAAATCCTAAATGGCGCCAAATATTTCATTTTAGGCGTCCTAAAATATATTTAGGACATCAAAAAAACTTTTAGACGTCCTAAATTAATATTTGGGTTGTCTAAAGTCTCAAAGTCAATTAAATAATTACGACAATGCCACCGCCTTCACTTTTTACTTCCTTTTTTAAAAAAGTGACGTCTTTTAGGATAGTAATATCCATATTTTGTAGTAGTATATATGACTCACTAACAATATCCTCATATCAGAGTTGATATTTGAACTCACAACATTACAAATTAAGTTAATTTCTTTTTTATAAATTAAACTAACTTTTGTTGGTTTTTGCTCGTATATTTTATATAATACAATGGTAACGTAAGCTTTTTTTAGGGAAAAATTCACCTTTTTTGTTAAATAAAAGAGGAAAAAAGTCGTTAAAAAATGAAATGAGAAAAGGTGATATTTTTTTTGCTCAAACAGAAAAGGTGATATGAACCAAAAGAATTTCACTTTTTATCTGTGCGCCATATGCCGATGAAATTGCAAAGTCGCACAAAGGATAAAGAAGATGGGACCATAAAGCAAAAAAGGTCTAAAAGACGTCGAGTCCAAGTGTCCAACTACGTGTTTTTTTTTACCTTAAAATAAATTACGTGTTAAACACTAGTACCACCTTTTGTCCGTTTTTCATTACTTTTTTTTTTACCCGATACATCAGAAAGTTTAACAGACGAAAGAAAGGGGGAAAAAAAACTAAACTACTCCTCAAACATTGAGGTCCTCATCTTCATAATAAAGATCTCCGGAGACCAAATAGTAACATCTCACGATCAAGCAAGCGCAACAGAAAAGCTTCCTTCACTTGACCGCCGGTATTGTCTCTCACGATCCCCCCACATGCTGCCGTACGTACCTGACAACTCCGAGAATGCACCGTCTACAAAGACCTTGGCGCCGTCTTCTAGATGAGATGCCTCGCCCCCAACATTAGCTCTTGCCAGCTTTAGGGGGTGTCCTTGCGTGGACTGCAATGGGTTAGATTCACTTAAATTTAAGCATTAAAGACAAAAAAGTGCAGTAGCTTAAAAGTCAAGCTTACACAGTGATCAAAAGAAGAACCTGTTTAGATTGCTCAGAGCGTTGGCTTAACTTTAAATCAAAAAAGCTCAAAAAGTCAGTTAAGGAAAAAGCTCCAGAATGGAGCTTTTTCCAAAACGCTCTAAGCTTTTTGACGTGGGCCCCGCCACTTCTGCCACCATCAATCCAAACACAAATCATTATCTATAACCTAAGGGATATAACTGGTTTTGGGGAGATATTTTGAGGCATAATTGCATGGGTCCCACACCAATTTTTTCTCCTCCCTTATTTTCTCTCCTAAACCAAGTGACAGAAAATCCACTTCCCCCTCTATTTTCTCTCATACTTTTCTCCTCCCCTAATTTTCTCTCCATCCAAACACGCTATTAGAGAATAGATGATTTCAAACCAAATAGTGACAATGATGCACTACCGGTTAATTAATTAATACTCCCTCCGTCCCTAATTATAGGAGCAATTTAACCGATTTTGGGAGAATTAAGGAGAGGAGTTAAATTAGTTAATTTTACTCATTTTCCTAAAATGTCCTTATATAAATTTAAAATGACACAAGTTGCCTTAATTATAAGTGTTTCTAATTTGCCTTACGTTAGATATCCATGACATATTAGTTTATATATGTATATTAGTTGTTTTTTATATAACCATGTGTATATGTAACATCCCAATTCCAGAGCCAATTTTTTTTTTTTTAAAATCAGAGTCGAGCCTTGGAGCGTAAGAGTAACTGATTCCCATTAAAACGATAACCAGAGTGTAATACAGTGTTGATACAACATCCTATTGTTCTCATAGGTAATTACGGAAAACGATAAAGTGACATCTTCGTCTAAGAGCTCACCGTGCTACATGCCCTCCAACCATGAGCCTACTCGTGCAGCTTGCCTCGATCTCCGATCTATGGTCCTCCTGAACTTGATGCTACGTTAAGAGCTGTAGTCCATGCATCGAACCCCAGGTAACGGTTAACCTTATGCTCAAATAAAACAGTATATAGACAACAGACATTCATACAATAACAGCAATGATCAATATAATGACAGTACATAAGCGTAAAGCAGTATGTAAGCCCCATAAAGTGCTGCACTATTCACCGGTGCCACGATGTACGGTCGTGTCCTCGGCGCTAGGAAAACTCTAACGGTATTACTACATCTATAACTCGTGTGAAGCTGTATGTATAATCGGTAACCACCAACGAGTCTCTAACAGTGAACGTATCTCGGTGACTCCTAACGAATCTCTATCCGTGAATGTACCTATCACATATATGTATATGAGCAGCACTAGATTAGTGTTACGATGCGCGAACGTACCTTCGTTGACGACGTTAGGTACTTACGCGAAAACGTACTTTTACGGAAAAACGTGAAAACGTCCAACGGTGGCACTTCGGCGGCGTAACGGCAACAAATCGAGTTTCGATATCCTATAAGAGTAATATCACTTTCATTAGTGATTTGGCATTATAATCGGCATTTTAGGTAAAAATTACCATTTTGCCCCTATGCCCCTAATGGCGGAATTTTGCCAGCACTTCGTTACTCTGACTACTTTTCTTCCCAAAATTTCGCCAGAACTTCGACGCCATTTTGATTTCCGAAAATAAAGACTAAAATATCCCTCCCATATGATATCCAATCATACTTAAAACATTAAAGGCTATTTTAGCATTACAACCCCTATTTTTGAAAGAACTTCAAAAGCTTCAACTTTTCGGAGACTCGATCCCTACTATGTTTTTACCTCTTCGAGCATATTTTTCAATGCAATGAGGCCTAAAAACAAGTATAGGAATTTCATCCCCTACTTCCTAGAACTAACTAACAATTCTACTAACTACCGAACTAAAAACTCGAACTTGAAAGCTAAAGCCCGAAAGACTTACCCGTTGAAGACTTCTTCAGAATTTTTCCAGAGCTTCTCTCTCTTCTTTCTCCCTCTAAGATTTCGGCCAAAGGAGGAGTGGAAATTGGTGTGAAGATTTCAAGAGGCAAGGCCTCTTATTTATAGAGATTTGAAAGGGTATTTTGGGCATTTTCAAAACTCCTTCTCTTTGAATATAAACCATGGAAAATTATGGTTTTGTTGGATGATTCTTGGCCATGGAAAGCCTCCAAAACGTGCAGCTCCCTTCCATGAGTCACCATGCCATTTTTTTGCTTTTTGCCGTCTCGATAGAATTTTCCCGATCGGTGTCCGATTCGCGTGATTTCGGAGAAATCTCAAACTTCGAATTCATAACTCTGAAGATCTTCTCTTCCTCATCAATAATATCTAATTTAACTTAGATTTTTGTCTCTTACAGGGTTCCAACAGTCCAGTTGAAGTTTTCTCGAAAAACGTGTCCGAACGTGTCCGGTTTCATAACGCATTTCTGAAATTATCAACTCCTTCAGAAAAATTCACTGATTCCAAATATGTCAAAATAAATTCAAACTCATTCCTAGATGTTGAGTTAGAATTTATTTTCTCTATATCCAAAAATATACCTATATGCATTTTTCCCTATTTTGTTTTATTAGGAAATGCACAAACGACTTCAGAATTTTCTTAGGAAGAGTCTAACGGAAGATAATAACTCACTGATCAATATTTTTCCTTGACTTTGGAAATCCCATTCCTAGATCTCTAGATAGGATCCGTTTCCTAATTTCTAAATTACTATTCACATTTTTTTTGCTTTAATTAATTATATTATTAAAATATTTGCAAGTTGCACAAATTATTTTTCATTTCTTTTTCTTTTTTTTTCTGCCCCTTTTTTTTTATTTCGTTTTTTTATTATTATTTGATTAATTATTTAATTAATTAAATAATTATTTTTACATAATTTTTACAAAATTTTCCTATTGGTCTATTCTTGCATTTAGGCTTAAAAATACCTAAACTCATCCATTTTTCTCAAAAATCTCCCATTAATTAGTAATTACATTCTTACTAATTTTAAACCAAAAACCACCATTTTTAGGGGTTTACATAATTATTCATGAATTTCCTTTACTTATGCTTAAGTAATTAGCCCAATATTACTTAATTACTCTTTTATCACTTGTTGATAATTTTCCAAATTACAACACCTCATTACCTTCATATACTTGTATTAATATTAGTATTTTCATGCCTCTATCATTTTTTTATAAATTACAAGGGTATTATGGTCATTTCACTTCTTTTTGAGTATTTTCCAACAATTTCTCCAAGTTCATAATTTATCAAATTACAATAATTAGAGATAGCATACTCTCTCAATTCAATTAACCATTTTACTGCCTTTTAGGATTTTTCACAAATTTTCTAAGTCAATTATGTCCCTTAGGGGTATTTCCGTCATTTTGGCACTTTGGCCCTTAAACTCTCTAATTTTCTAGAGATTTTTCCTTAGAAAATAAGCTAATTATTACTTAATATTTGATATCTCATATTCACCTATTTTTGATAGATATAATTTTACTAAATTATAATACAGATTTTTAGGGTATTACAGTATACATATATGTGTGTGTGTATATGTGTACACATATAGATCTATCTACATACATAGAGACACACACCCATATATCTACACACACACACACACACACACATATATATGTTTATATATGTGTGTGTGTGTTCACACATATATCTACACATATATATATTGACACACATAAACACAAATATACATATATATGTAAACACACATATATATAATGCTCCTAATAATAAGTATAAATAGGGGTATTATAGGAAAAAAATTGACAAAAGTTAAAACTTGCTCTTATAATTAGAACCAAAACCAACTCCAAAATTTGCTCCTATAATTAGGGACGGAAGAAGTAGTAACCAATTGGATTAGCTAGTAGTCATGACACTTTTGTTTCATATATGTAAGCTAAATAGCATAAAAGGATAGTCACAGTTTGTATTTGTGTAACCTTCCAATTATTGGTGTGTTTATTTATAGCCATTAGTTATTACTATAGACAACGCTTTTAAGGTATGCTTTTTGGCCTTTTAATGTCTAAAAACAGGGGGATGCCTATGCTAAAGACATAGTAAAGTCAGGATACAATGTTTGTTAAAAGAAGGGACGCATAAGGTGTCTTTTTTATATAAAAAATCTCAAATCCTCAGCACGATGATGCTTCACCTCTTCGTACCTTCCCTGCAACTCTCTGTAGATCCTCAATAACTCGAGCGCTGTTGTCGCATGTGGCATGGACACCTTCCTATTTTAGGGCTTGCCAGCACCAGCTTTCTCTTCCATTCCACCTTGAACGACACCTCCAGTAGGCGAATCAAGACGGTGGAGAGTGATAAGGAGTGTGATAGCTAGGGCCGCCGAGAGATTCAGAGTAAAGGAATGAAGGAAGAGAAGAGTCGTAGCTGGAACAGAAGGAATCAAAGAAACAAATGCGACTGAGACCAGCTCTGTGGTAGTCACATCTCGGCACTCGGCGAGCCTCTATGAGGTTCTTCAAGTAAGCCAGAACGCTTCGCCTAGGGAGATCAAGTCGACCTACTGGAGTTTGGCTAAGATCTACCACCGGATTTGCGTCGTCACTAAACCGATCAGAGTGTGGGTAAAAAAATAAATGTTAGCTATCATCAGACATTGAAGAAGAGTAAGGATGATTAATGAACCTAGAGGGAGGCATCATCGAGTTCCTAGAAGCTAGATTCTGATTATGTTGACGATGGTGGCAACAGTAAGGGTCAAGAAGGTTGAAGGAGCTAAGAGGATTGAGATTTGTGGAGGGAATCAACATTACAGCCCATGACGAGTAGTGAGTTGGTAAGATCTTGGTGATCTGTGGCCAAACGCACTTTGATATAGGTAATCTATAGATTTGTGGAGGGAATCAACATCACAACCCTTAGTGATCTATTAAGAAAGTAAAATCCACGGGTCTTGAGTTCGAGACGTGGGAATGCAGCATGCGTAGGTGGTAGAGGCTTCCCCCCGAAAGGGGCCACCCGGTCTCGGTCCGGATTAGTCTGGGGCCGTTGATGTGCCTGGAAGATGGCCTGCCCTGGGATATCGGATGCTCTAAGCAAAAAAAAAGAAAGTAAAATCCATTTCTTGTAGTATAGTGAGTTGGTCCTCTTGTTGCTTGAAGCTAATTTGTAGCCAAACGACAATGTTTTCAAGTTGTTGAGAATGACAACCCAAACTAATACTCCTTCCGGTCCTAATTATTATAGGAGCAAATTTTGGAGTTGGTTTTGGTCCTAATTATAAGAGCAAGTTTTAACTTTTGTCAATTTTTTCCTATAATACCCCTATTTATAGTTATTATTAGGAACATTTATATATGTGTGTGTGTGTGTACATATATGTATATCTGTGTTTATGTGTGTCAATATATATATATGTAGATATATGTGTGTGTGTGTGTCTCTGTATGTATGTATGTATGTATGTATGTATTGTCTGTATGTATGTGTGTGTGTAGATATATATATGGGTGTGTGTGTCTCTATATATGTAAATAGATCTATATGTATACACATATATACATACACAGTGGCGGACCTAGGATTTTAAGTTTATGGGTGCATAATTAGTGGTGGGATGCCCCTGAAAATGTTTTTTAAAGAAAGTTTTAAACGCATTAAAAAACAGAAGAATATAAACAATAAAAGAAAAAAAATCAATTTAACATAAAAAATAATAATCAAGAGTTAACTAAATTAACATCCAAAGGATGAAAAGATCATATTTGTAATCAATAAATTATGGATAAGTAAACTAAATAAAATGCGTCTTTTTATATTTTTTTGTGTCTTCTCTTAATGAAAGGTTGTGTAGCTCAACTGGTAGATTGCATCCTCTTAAGGCGCAACACACCCACATGTCGTGGGTTCGAATCCCCTTGATGCGGTTTTGGTGCAGCTTTCTTTAAAAGATGTGATTCACTGTTTTAAAAAAAAAAAAAAAATTATGAAAGAAATGCAATGGAAGGAATCGAATAAGGTACATGCTAATAAACTATGAATACTCTTAACCATCTAGACTATCGGCAAGTTGATGTAAAACTCCTTCATTATATATATATATTATCAAAAATTTAGTGTCTGCACTTGCCCACACAGGCACCAATGTAGGTCCGCCCCTGCACACACATATATGTTTATATAGCAAGACCATTATTTCAATTAGAAAACGTGTGGAAAGGAAATTATATCTATATGTATACACATTACTATATAAAAAGCAACTAATATACATATATACTAAACTAATATGTCATGGATGTCTAACGTAAGGCAAATTAGAAACACTTATAATTAGGACAACTTGTATCGTTTTAAATTTATATAAGGACATTTTAGGAAAATGAGTAAAATTAACTAATTTAACTCATCTCCTTAATTCTCCCAAAATCAGTTAAATTGCTCATATAATTAGGACCAGAGGGAGTAATATGTTACTAATATTTAAAAGAAAAGCTATAGATTATATGTATACATGTTTTATATGGCATCGCAAAAAATGAAAGATAAATTACATCATATTTTATATAATATGCATGATCGATCATTCTCATATTTTCTTATTCACAAAAATTTTAAGTGAGTTATAAGTACCGGGAGTTCACTAGGTTAGAATATGTATTCAGACTCAAATAATGTTTACAGAGATATTTATGTATGACCCACTAACAAAATCCTCACATCAAAATTGATATTTGAACTCACAACATTACAAGCTGAGTTTTTTTTTTTTAATAAATTAAACAAACTTTTGTTGGGTTTTACTCATATATTTTATATAATACAATGGTAACGTAAACTTTTTTTAGGGAAAAAATCACCTTTTTTTTTTGTTAAATAAAAGAGAAAAAACACTCGTTAAAAAATAAAGTTACACAAAAGATAAAGAAGATGGCACCAATAAAGCAAAAAAGGTCTAAAAGACGTCGAATCCAACTAAGAAGGTGAATCTCTTGTCACAATTGTACGTAGTATAAAATATGTGTTTTTCAAAATTGATATTTTTTCTTTCTTTTGTTGGGTTTTTTTTTTTTTAATAAAGTAACGTAAACTTTTTTAGGGAAAAAATCACCTTTTTTTTTTTTAAATACACGTTAAAAAATAGTACCACCTTTTAACCGAATCTCTTGTCACAATTGTACGTAGTATAAAATATGTGTTTTTCTTTTCTTTCTTTTTTTTTTTTTTAAAGTTACGTTTTTAACAATAGTACCACCTTTTAACCGTTTTTCATTACTTTTTTTTATACTCCTCCAGTCCTAAATATAGTACATATTTTATAGTGTCAGTATGTTCTATATTTAAAATCGAAAGTAGTACGTTAGAAAGGTAAACTGACGAAAGAAAGGAAAAAAATCTAAACACTCCTCAAACATTGATCTCGAGTTGGTTGCTTCTCAATATTTGCGGCAAAATGCTATAGAGTGAATCCAGTTCAATTCGTAAAGGCTACATTACACAAATAACATTAAATTTTGCATCAAAATTAGGAGAGGCTAGTGAGAGGAAGTGTTGGCTTGAGAAGCAAAAATGAGTTTGGTTTGGTGGGAATGGGTCCAAAATCATTGAATGCTTAATGGGTAGGGTTTTATGATATCAATGGATTATCTATGCAAGCTAGCTTTTTATAAAAAGGGCAAAAGGGTCCACATAAAAGTGAAGATTCATTTATTCTCACGTGCCATGTTTGTGTATATATAATCCCTCTAGTTTTAAATACATGAGATATTTGAGGGGTTTATATTAATTTTAACTATAATACCTAATCCACTTTGTCTCCTATATTAATTTATTTATAGGGTGAATGTGTAAAAATACCCATAAACTTTTATCAAAAGTGTGTTTAGTACCATATACATTTTGGAGATGCAAATCTACCCATAAACATTTAAAATGAGAGCAAAACTAGCAGAACCGTTAATTTGACCTAATACTGTTACTTTTTGTTGTGAGACTCACACTCCTTTTGCACATGTATATGTAACAGTGTTAGGTCAAATTTAACAATACTGACATTTTTACTTCCATTTTGAATGTTCAGGGTATTTTTGCAGCTCCAAAATGTATATGGTGCTGAATGCACTTTGGATAAAAGTTCATGGATATTTTTGCTCCTTAACCCTTAATTTATAATAATTCTTGCAAGTTAAACTATCCCTATCAAATGGATGTGGTAACTATTATATTAGAATATATTCCTTCCGGTCCTAAATATAAGATAAAGTTGACTTTTTAAAAAAAAAAATTAAGGAAGCTAAATAAGTAACGTACTCTTAGCTTATCGTATGTTGTGTATTCTTAAATTATATATAACTTTATTAGTCAAACTAATTAGTTTAGGAGAAAAATAAAAATACTCTAAAGTAATTTAATTAGTTTCCATAATCTCTTTAAAAAAAAGTCAATTTTATCTTATATTTAAAACGATAAAGTATTACTCCCTCAGATCCTAATTATAAAAGCACTTTTGTAGTGCAAATTGCACTACAAAAGTGTTCTTATTATTAGGACCGGAGGTAGTAACATGTATAGTCCCACCGTCATTAGTTGGACATTAAGTTGAAAGTGTGTAAAGTTGAGCTTTATATATATGAATTAGTTATATATGTGTACAAATGAAGTATGCCCTTTTTCACGTAAGTAACTGAATAAATAGTTTTTTGATGTGAAAGAAGTATTGAACAGAAGCTTACAAGCTAAGGATGCTAATTAAAAGAAGACACACATATATAGGTAGAAAAGAAAAGAAAAGGAGAGGTTATGAAAGGAGAGCACGTACCCAAACCACCATCCAAAACCCAACTTTTTTTTTTTTTTTTGCTATAAAAATTTTAGGAAATGTGTTGGGTTCACCTACAATCCAAGGACAGGGCGAAATCTCCCTTCTTCCTAGGTAATACCGATGTTGGGCAAGGCGAGCCGTCTATTACCTGGCCTCAAGCATTAACCTAGACACCTAAAAGTTAGGATGCCTCCTCCAGCGCCTTGACCAACTCCAGAATCGAACCCCCTCTATTTGGTGAGAGTGTCCGACCCCTTTACCAGTTGAGCCCAAACACGAGAGTTCATCCAAAACCCAACTTGTAGGTAAAGTCGTTATCAAGCTTCTAATGTGGAGCACGTACACAAACCAAAACCCAACTTGTGAAATGTACGTAAGTGGTCCCTTGTTCCAGCTACTCCCACTTTAACCCTTGGGAAGATTACAAAACATATTATATATAAAGGAACACACTTCACATGCATCAACTGAATCATGTACTATACAATAACCTATATTCTTCCTTATTACTTATTCTCATCATAAATATAAGACATAATTGACTTTTCTTAAGAGATTAAAAACTAAATAAATTATACTTAATCATATTATATATTGTGTATTCTTAAATTATATATATATTAATTTATAAGAGAGGCAAAATAATTTAGAAGAAAAATAACAAATATAAATACTTTAAAATAATTTAATAAACTTTTTAAACTCTCTAAAAAGTCAACTATATATTATATTTAGAATAGTATCAATCAATATATAAATCAATATATAATTTAGTATTCATTCTTTTATGATATATATATATATATATATAAGGAACGAAGTTCTAAAGTTTATACAAAAGGTGACCAGATAAGGATCCCAATATTAAATGGATAAGTATTTCTCTGACATTTATGTAGTCCATATTTAAAAAAGGTGCTAGCAGGGAAAACTATATGCATATGAGACTTGTTATGGATTCAAATAATGGGCCTACCAGAGGAAGGCCCAATAGAAGGACTCCTAACGGGAAGCCTCCCACAAGTCAGGCGCTCCGTCAGCTACCTCACAATGTGCCGAGACTCCAGCAATCGTGCAGGAATGGAAAGGCGCACGATCGTGGGCGAGAAGGAGGCACGATCACAGGTGGAAGGACTCAAGGTAAACAAAACCCTAGGTAACCTCTATATATAGGAGGTTACCTCCTGTATGTCCTCACAGTTTTCGCGACACTCGAATTCGGTAGACCCGGAGCGAGATGGTGGGAAGAAACCAGTCGATATCGAGACAGAGGACACCGCCAATTCTCCCCATCCAAATCGGGAATTACACCTGGCACGTCAAGGAATTCAAGTGGAGGGTTTTCCTCATCCTTCTCGAGAATTCCAGATGGAGCATCCCGACTTACGCCCGCTCCATAATACGATAGGATCGTTGATCCGGCGTATAGATGGCATGGAATACCGACATGAGCGGCAAAAAGACGAGAACACTCGGATTATTCGAGAAGAATTGGAACGTCAAAATATGTCGTGGAGGCGGGAGGAGCGAGAGAAGAGGCCTCATGAGACGAGAGAAAGACAACTCCGGAGCGAAGGTCGAATGGTGAAAGCTCGAACCGGATCGCCGGGTCGATTTTGTGCGGATCAACCAGATGAAAATCGGAGAGGAGAGCATGTCGTGATTGGTGAACAAAAAGACCGGGAGAAGGAAGCCACCACAAGATCCAAGATGAAACGGTTAAAAGCACGGACACCGTGGCTAAGAGCCGGTCGCCAAGGAACGTATCGACAAGGAACAAGATGTTGCATCCCCGCCTCCCAAAAAGACGTTGGGCGAGGCGGATGAAGATAGAATTTTGGGTCGGTTCACTGATAAAGTTATGGCGGCAAGATATCCTAAGGGATTGAATTCGAGGGAGTTACCCAAGTATGATGGAACCCAGGACCCCTTGATACACCGAACAACTTCAAAATGGAGATTATGGTCAAGGGGATAAACGGAGACGTGGTACCCGACTTTTGAGAACGTTGGGAGCGGCGCAGCTTATGGTTTCATTCGTTGCCATATTTGTCTATCCCAAACATGAAGACTTTGGAACAAAAGTTTCGACGCATTTCGCAACCAAGGCGGCGGCAAAAAAAGAGTTCCAATTGGCTCAAGTTAGGCAAGGATCGGGAGAAGCCTTGAGCAAATACCTTGATCGCTTCAACAATGTTGCATTGCAGATTCCGGATCGAAGGAAGAGGTAAACTTGCATTGTATAATAGCCGGATTGGATGTCTCATCCCTGCTAAAGAAGTCTATCATGAAACGGCGGCCTACATCCTTGGCCGACTTTCATGATAGGTCTCAAGAATATCTTGATTTAGAGCAAATGGAGAGGGCGGCAACGCCGAAAAGAAAAGGCAAAGAGCCCACCGCGCCGAGAGAGGGAAAACCGGAAAGAAATCACCAAGATGCTTACGTAAAGACTCCGCGTAGCCTAGAAACCGGTGGTAAAACCCGGAACCCGTGTTTGATGATATACACCGTTAAAAATCTCCCAGGCAAAACTATGGAAAGAAGTCGGCGCGACCGAAATGAAGAAGGTGGAAAGACCTCGGGCTCTCGGTAAGAGAGCAACGGCTGACAAAACCAGGTTTTGTGAATTTCACGATCAGCATGGTCACACGACAGAACAGTGTTGGGACTTGAAGAATACGGTGGAGAAGTTCATCCGTGAGGGGAAACTCCAAAGATACGTAATTCGACCCAAGGAAAGCAGCGTAAGCGACATGTGGAAGACCGGAGTAGGAGTCCACGGCTTGACAAGAGGAAAAAGGAGCAGAAAAAGAAGTCTCGATGATAGCGATGAGGAATTCCCGACGCCAAGTACGACCGCAATGTTATTAGCGGAGGCTTTGGCGGCGGAGGGATTCGTCTAGCCAGAGACGGAAGTATTTGAAGGAAGTATTGTCGATTAAAGATGCTCCAACATTTAAAAAGGACCTGAACAAGCCCGAATCTCCCGTGTTATGTTTCACGGACGAGGATTTGAAAGACGTTGCCCCGGGGCATCATGACGGGTTGGTGATAACGGAACACCGGTCAATTGCCGCGTGAAAAGATCTTCGTGGATAATGGAAGTGCCGTGGACATCATCCTTCGGGATGCGTTCAAGAGAATGAATTTTGATTCCGACGTGTTAAAACCATGCAGACCATGTTAACCGGGTTCAATGGTCATGACACTCGTCCAAAAGGGTACGTAGATCTTAAACTAACCTTGGGGGATAGGAATGCTTTCAAGACAGAGAGAGTCCGATTTATAGTTGCAGACTTTCCTTCTTCTTACAACGTGATCCTGGGACGACCAACGATTCACAATTGGGATATGTTGGTATCGTCGAAGCACCAAAAGCTTAAGATGATTAGCAGGGAAGAATAAAATCGTTACTGTAAAAGGAGACCAGAAAGAATCTCGCGGTGTTACTTCAACACACCAAGAAAGATTCAACCCGCCAACGCACCCGGCCGCGGACACGCGTGGGAAGTCGGTAAATTTGGTCGAGTTGGATCTTCGCAAAGAGGAGAAAATGCAAAAGACGGAACCAACCGGAGAGCCGGAGGATTTCCTTCTTGGTACAGAGCCCGGTCAAATCACTAAAATTGGCAAGGCTTTGGATCCCGGATGAGAGAAGAGCTCGAAACACTCCTCGTGGACAATAGAGACGTATTCGCATGGCAACCTTCTGAGATACCGGGATCGATCCAGACT
The DNA here is from genome assembly GCA_025563575.1 of Acacia pycnantha. Classification (NCBI taxonomy): domain Eukaryota; kingdom Viridiplantae; phylum Streptophyta; class Magnoliopsida; order Fabales; family Fabaceae; genus Acacia; species Acacia pycnantha. Next base: position 303,184 of record JAMWYP010000141.1, read on the forward strand.
TTTGTTGTCATGAGCTAGCAATCCGACCGGGATCTACCCCGGTGTCCCAGAAGAAGCTTAAGCTCGGGAAGACAGCGAAACGCTTTGGAAGCACATGTTGCGTAGCTGTTAGAAGCCGGCTTTATCCGAGAAATACAAGACACCACATGGTTATCTAATGTGGTCCTTGTGAAAAACCAAATGGGAAGTGGAGGGTTTGCACAGATTTTAAAGATTTAAATAAAGTGTGCCCAAAAGACTCCTTTCCGATGCCTAATATTGACCAAGCTAGTGGACAGTTCTTCCGGCTTTCGGTTACTATCATTTATGGACGCATACTCCGGTATAATCAGGAGAATGATGAACCGAGTTTTTGAAGATCAGATTGGTCGGAATGTGGAAGTATATATTGACGACATGATTGTCAAATCTTTGAGTGAGGCCAACCACATTGATGATTTACGGCAGACATTCGACAAGCTCAGAAGATATAGGATTCGCCTCAATCCGGCGAAGTGCGCTTTCGGAGTACCGTCAGGAAAGTTCCTAGGATTCTTGCTGACAAACAGAGGCATAGAGGTTAACCCTGACAAATGCCAAGCAGTTTTAGACATGCAGCCCCCGCGAAACAAAAAGGAAGTTCAACAGCTGACTGGACGATTGGCTGCATTGACCCGTTTCTTGCCTAAATCCGCGGAGAGCTCTCTTCCGTTCTTTAAATTGTTGAAAAAGGAAGCATCTGGGGGATGGACGGCTGAATGCGAAGCAGCTTTTGGCAAAATCAAGCGTTGTTTGTCCGCACCTCCAGATCGACTGCACTCCGGGTAGGAGAAAGCTTAATCCTATACTTATCGCAGGGAACGAGGCCGTAAGCGCCGCGCCGGTTAGGGAAACAACTAAGGCCGTAGTCCTATATACTTTGTAGGAAGAGCTTTGCAAGGCTCGAGAGCTGCGGTATCGAAGGCAGAGAAAATGGCATTTGCGTTACTAATAGCGGCAAGGCGGCTTCGACCGTACTTCCGAGCCATCCTGTCATTGTTCGCACTAACCACCCCATACGACGATCCTTCATAAGCCCGACCTAGCGGACTGGATGGTAGGTTGGGCCATTGAGTTGTCGAATTTGATATTACATATGAGGCTCGACACGCGATCAAGTCCCGTGCGTTGGCAGATTTCATAATGGAGTTGACCCTGGCCAAAGGCGGGAAGATCAGATACTTGGAAGTCGTTTGTAGACGGCTCGTCAAACACCAAAGGGAGTGGAGCGGGGATCATCGTGGAGAGTCCGAAGGTATTGCTCTTGAGTTATCCCCGCGCTTTAATTTCTCAACATCAAATAACCAAGCAGAGTATGAAGCATTGATAGCGGGTCTGCTCCAAGCTAAGGAAAGTGGAGCTCGCAGAGTGCATGTTTCCACGGATTCTCACCGGTAGCCTCGCAAATCAATGGGACCTACCAGCGAAAGGACCGTTGATGATCAAATACCCAGGAAAGGTAAAGGAGGTTATTACGGAGTTTGACGAGGTCACAATAGCACACATTCCAAGAGGAGATAATGTTAGGGCCGATGTTTTATCCAAATTGGCAAGCACCAAGAGCCACGGAAGTCATCGCACCATTGTACAACAAAATCTTCGAGAACCTAGTTGCGTGATGCTTATTTCGTATAGTGGCGATTGGAGGAAACCCATTGTAGATTACATTGAGAGAGGAATTCTGCCGGACGAGTCATTAGAGGCGAAAAACTCATGAGATCGGCGGCCTCGTATACACTTGTTAATGACCGGTTGTATCGAAAAGGAATGCATTCTCCAATGATGAAATGCTTGGCGGCGAATGAGGCCCAAGATGTCTTGGCGGAAATTCATGAAGGAATAAATGGTCACCACATGGGGGCTAAGGCTTTGGCCAGAAGGCAAGACGGCTGGTTACTTTTGGCCCACCTTAGCGTACCGATGCTAAGACTCATGTCCAAAAATGCGACAGCTTGTCAAAGGCATGCTAGCACTATCGATCACCTCGGCCACTCTTCAAACAATCTCTGCGCCATGGCCGTTTTTCAAATGGGGAATGGATCTCCTAGGACCATTCAAACGGGATGCCGGACAGTTACGATGGCTCATCGTGGCGGTTGATTACTTCACAAAGTGGATTGAAGTGGAACCTGTCGCCACAATCACGTCAAGCTGTGGTGCAAAAGTTTTTACAGAGAAACATCATAGCACGTTTTGGCATCCCACCAAAAACTGGGAAGGCCCATACCGAGTCACCGAGAACCTTGGTAAAGGCGCTTACAAGCTAGAAACGCTGCAAAGCAAGGCGATAAAGCGAACATGGAACGCGGATAAGTTGAAAGTTTATTATAGTTGAAACATTCAGATCGGATGTCGGCAAGCTTCAGAAAGTGGCGTGTGTAGTTCTTTTCTTTTTAAACGTGTGGCGTTTCGTAAACGCGGATGGATGAATAAAGAATGATTGATCCCAGTTTTTTACGATAGAGTTGTCATCTGGCCGTTTTGAAAAACATGTAGAAGCCGTGATACCGAAAATCCGGTTTCCAAAATCATGTGTGATAAAACATGTAGAAACCAGGATGCCTAAAAATCCGGTTTCCACAATCATGTACGATAAAACATGTAGAAACCAGATACTTAAAAATCCGGTTTCCAAAATCATGTACGATAAAAACATGTAGGAACCAGATATTGAAAATCCGGTCTCCAAAATCATGTACGATAAAACATGTAGGAACCAGGATATTGAAAATCCGGTTTCCAAAATCATGTACGATAAAAACATGTAGAAACCAGGATACTTAAAAATCCGGTTTCCAAAATCATGTACGATAAAAACATGTAGGAACCAGGATATTGAAAAATCCGGTTTCCAAAATCATGTACGATAAAAACATGTAGGAACCAGGATATAGAAAAATCCGGTTTCAAGAATCATGTACGATGAAACATGTAGAAACCGTGGTACTTAAAAATCAGCTTCAAAATCATGGGCGATAAAAACATGTAGAAGCCGGGATACTGAAAAATCCGGCTTCCAAAATCATGTACGATGAAAACACGTTGAAACCGGATGTTTAAGAATCCGGTTTCCAAAATCGTGTGTTGAAAACACGTAGAGGCCGTGATGTTTAAGAATCCGGTTTCCAAAATCGTAAGTTGGAAACGTGTAAAAGCCGGATAGTAAAAAATCCGGTTTCCAACATTAAACATACCACTTTAATTCAACAACACATGCAATTACGGGTGAAAAGCGATAAAACTACAGTATGGTAGGCCGGAGAAAAAGTAAGGATTTACATTGCAAAAATATCCGTCCGAGCTGCACACATAAAAGCCCCGGTGCTTTACTAAAAGAAAAAGTGAGAAGCGCTTAAACCCGCGAATGTGTCGGGAAGATGACTCGTCATCACTATCTTCGCCACCGTGAGGAATCAACCTACCTTTGCCGCTAACATAAGCCCGAAGATGTAACCCTAAGCAGATTCAGATTGACAGTGGGATTGAGCACCCGGATTCGAGCCACAGCATTTTCAAAAGATAAACGCCCGATTTGCCTGTATTTTGCAATCTTCATTCGTGCAATGGCCACTCGTCATCTTTTTCTTTAAGAACGCCGGCAAGGTGCTCATTGTCCGAGATCATTTTTCTTTAAGAAGCATATCCTCCCGACAAATGTTTGATAGGCGGAGTACCTCGGCTTGGGCGTTGGCTAACTCAGCTTGCTTGGCATCTAATCCAAGCTGGGCCAATTTCAATTCAGCTTGAGTGTTGGCCAGATTGTTTTGTGAGAAAGACAAGTTGGTTTCAGCAATAGCAATATGTTCCACCGCGGTGACAAATCTTTTGTTAAGGGCAGCCAAGTCTTTACGCGCCTTCTCTTTCTCAGCCCGGGTATCTCCACCCCGTTGGGCCCGGTCCCTCTCGCAAGAACCTTGGGTAGATCGGCGTTGCTTTTCAAATTGTGGTTCTTAAAGGAGTTCATTCTTTTCTTTCCTCTCAAGGTCGAGACTACTGTTCAACGTGGAGATTTGTCGCTTCAAGTCATTCACTGACCTTAGCCGAAGAGCGTTCGAATCCCGAGAGCAAGATAAGGCCGAATTAAGGAAGCCGCCTTGTAGGCTTGTCGTTCCATCTCAATCCACTCGGAGTTTTTCTTCATTAGAAGGCATGGAGGGGGAGTACAGCTTGAGCAAAGCGGACGCATAAGGTCTCGAATAGCTCCGTTTACCCCTCTCGACCAAAGTGCTCCTCCATTCATAGTATCATGGCGTGAGGGATCGAGAAGGAGGATGGCACCGAGTTTGTGGATGAAGTAGGTACTGGGACCCGTGGTAGGAGTCTCTCTAATGGGCGAGGCCTCAAGCAGGATAGAAGTAGGAACCTCTCTAACAGTGAGGGCGGTGCAGAATCACAATGGTTTCTTCTCCAACAACGTTTTTGCTTTTGGGCACCCGCCTCCTTTTTCACCATGTTTTGTCCACCTTGGGCGCGAACGCTTCGGAGTTTTCTCACAATACCGCTCCCTCCGGGATTGGAACTCCGCCACTCACTGGCTCATCTCGCTAATGAGGGGCAAGTGCTTTAGCAGGTTGATGGCCGCTCGCAGCCGGCGCCTCGTCAAAGGCTTCAAGAAACTCAGTCTTCCCATCGGACGCCCCGCGTGGAAACAACAAACGATGTCGCCGTGGTAATAATGGACAAGATATACGTCTCGCAAAATTTTTTAATTGCACATAATCCCATACTCTTTTGTCCGCGTCTACGAACAAGGACGGTGGGAATGTGATCGGCAGTGGTCCATCAAAGATTTAAGTGTGCCGGAAAGCTCTGTAAGTTTCACAACCGACGCTTCCTGCTTCAAGAAGACGGAGGGGGCGAAGTCGGCGGTTTTGAACTTATGGTGGGTATTTGTCCAATACAAAGGGAATACACCTTCTAACTCCCCACACTTATCGTGGCGAAGGAACCACGGCACTTAAAAGGGTGGGCTTCGACTTTTACGAACGCTTTTTAAAGTTTTTCCAGACTCGCAAAAGGGTTTGAAGAGCATATGTTCGCTTCTCCTCGCAGCGAGGTCCACCCAAAAAGGTCGTGGGTGTGATCGAAACCCGCCGAGTTCCAACGGAGAATAGAAGGTCATAAATACGGCACGGTGCAGCAAATATCCATTTCCTACAGAGATTCTCAAAGGCTATGGCAAAAGCCCAACCATTGGGATGAAGTCGGGGGCTAGATGCAGTGATTTAGTAGGAAAATTTGAAAGTCGATAAAGGAAATCTTACACCAAGTCGGGACGAAAACATCTCTAGTAGAAGAAAAAGAAATGGGGCACGTGAGGTTGGCTTTTCTGGTCTGACGGTGGCAACCGACTCGGCATCCAGAGGAAGCCTTATTGAGTACCCTTCGCCATCTCTCACGCCAAGCGAAGGAAAGTCCGGGATCAGAACAATTCCTGGGTTGGCAGAAGGAAAAATCGGGGACGTAACAACCAAATTAAAAACCTACCAATTGGACAAAGAAGATGGCAATCTAACAGGGAGTAAGGAGCAAAGACTACTCAGACGAACCAGATATGCCAAAAACTCAGCCTTGAATTCAAAACGTCAAGAAGAGTGATGGCCACGCGCGAGAAGGCAGAGTTCAGAGGTTATGTGGATTTCTCTCTTTTGAATTCAAAACGTCAAGAAGAGTTATGACCACGCGCGGCTGCGAGTTCGAGATTATGTGGATTTCTCTCTTTTGAATTCAAAACGTCAGGAAGAGTGATGGCCACGCGCGAGGAGGCAGAGTCCAGATTTTGTACGAATTTCTCTCTGAAGCGACGTGCGCATTAATTCGGTTCGGTTTTCAAACGCCTATTGATAGGTGCGCAGGTTTAGAGGCATGGTTACACGTTACAACGTGTCAGTTTGGCAGAGAAATATGTCTTTTCACATTCAACTAAGGCATTTCAATTGAAGTCCGCCAGAATAGCAATTCGGTATGGGTCACAAGCTGTTACGACCGGGATGATATAATCAAGCAACAGGCATTGCGATTTTCGGTGGTTTTCTAACGCGGTTGCTTAGGAATGCAATACACCGGATACGTAACATGGTTTTCTTACAAAGAAACAAGTTGGCTAGCTCATTTACAAAGACAATTACAACAACACAGTACAACAAGTGGGCCGAAGTTTGTAAAGAACATTTATGAACACACTAATTACAACAGTTGATGGTGGCTAGCTATCCATCATGCCTTGAATGGGTTAGCTTGCGCCGGAGACTGCATTGTTATTAGGTGGAACCATCTTGTTGCCTGAAGTTCCCACCAAATATGCAGCAGACCCTAGGAATGCTTAGAGAAGTCCAGGGGACTGCTAATCAGCCTCGGGCCTCCCTTGATGGAGGGAAGATTCGACTAGAAGATGCTCAAATACAGCCTTCGCCTCCCAGACCCTATACGACATTGAACCGACGTGAAGACCGGCAAATGCGTTTGGGATCCTGTGCGCCCACCATGGAATATGCTTGAAGACCGGCAAACGCGTTCGAAACCAAGGTGGTAGTCCTTGGAGGGCTTCCTTTCTTTTTCAATCGCTGTCTTTTTCCCCACATGACCGGAAGAATGAAGGACGCTGAAGTTCTCACTGGTAAGCTCATCATCCTTAGCAACATTTGTTAAGAAAGAAAAGGGGGGCACTAATGGCACAAGAAGATGAGGAGCGATGAAATTATTTATAGCCTGTGGGGATCGTGAGGGTCGTGCAACAGCTTGGTGGGACGTTTAAGAGAGAGGACGTTTCGCCTCCCATGACGTTTCGCTCACGAAAGAAATTATTACTAACGTTAAGAACGTAAGTAAGTTAGCGGTGGTCGCACAAAGATTAAATGAGGATAGGTTGGAAAAATGGTGATGCAGAGTTCCAAGAAAAGGAATAATGGCATAGTGTCGGATGAGAAGCGATACGCCATACGCCAGGTGTCCCCATCCACCAAAAATTAGGGGACAGTGGCTGAATAGGAAATCCTCAAAAAGACAAAAGTCAATACAGTCCGGCGGACAAACGACAGGCGAGTAAAGCAAGTAAGTCGTTGGTGAAAAGCAAACATGGCAGGCGTTATTACAAAAACAACTAGGGGTCGCGATAAAGAAACCCGTAAAAGACAAAGCCCGAGACTAATCCCGAGGTCCCGTAGATAAGGCAAGTCGGGAATTAGTTCTTGGAACTTAGCCAAAACCGAGATAGACACAACGGGTAGAGCCCGAGATAGAAAAATCTCAAGCAGCCTCGAAACCCGAACTCCCGAGCTTGGGGGCAACCGTTATGGATTCAAATAATGGGCCTACCAGAGGTGTTCCACTGTGCACACACATCACCCTCAGGCGAAAGCCACCCCCGTGTAGCACAGTGATCCACCGGCGACCGCTGCTATCTCCCCCATAGATACCAGTGGACGCTACCTTTGATCCAATATCAATTATACCTAGCCCCAAAGGCTAGACACTTGTGTTCTACCACAGAACAAGACTATATTACGGATTCCTTTGGCTGTTTGATTCTACACCCTCCAGTCACTAATTATAATGTAATACTCCGTAGTATTTACTCATTCCGATCTTAATTATAGAAATACTTTTATAGTTTATAATTATAATTAGGACAGAAGGAAGTATTACATTAGGGACTGGAGCTAGAGAGTATTATCTTTTTATTTTTTTTTACAAAAAATCATCAAAATCTTTCAACCCACTTTAAACTTAATTGGAGACTAATATATTTCGAAGTTTAAAACACAAAGGGGTTTTCATATGGGAAGGAGAACATAAATTGAAAACCCGATAATCGCATATATATGTTAAGAGGTGTGGAAATCCTTTATGCTGTATCCTCAATGATCTTGTTTTATGTTTTTAACTATATAGAGTAGTTTTTTAGAACAAGTCTTGAAAATAAAATAAAATAAAATAAATTCTAATTTTTTTTAGTAAAAAAAGTAATAAAAAAAAAGATGCTCTGATTTTTTTTTAAATTTCCAAAATACACAACAGAAAAAATATTTTTCAACATTTCTTATTTTATTTTTAAAGTAAAAGGCTATTTTGAAAGCGGAAATCAAACCAACCCTTTATTTATTGTGTTTTGAAAAATTCAGAATCAGTTAGTTAGAGCTAAAATTTCACTATGAAACACTTACGAATTATTATTATTTAGCCTAAAAAAGGTTTATTCTTTTTAAATATTTAGTTTATCAACATGTTCTTTACTTTTAATAATAATAATAATAATAATAATAATAATAATAATAATAATAATAATAATTGATTATGAGGAAAACAAAAACAAAAACTTGAATACTAAATGGCTGAACCAACTTTACAAACTTATTAACTCTCAGTCCTAGTTAATAGGTGAGATATTCTCTCCAAAATAACTAAATAAATAATGATAGGTGTAGAATATTTGGTTAATAACGTCAAAATCCAATGCCCCTTGAGTAGGGTAGGACGCCCTTGCTTTGCATGGCATGCATGCTGCTTTTCTGTCCTCAATTTAATGTTTGATGAAGACAGATTATATATATATATAATTCACATCTTTTATGCAATATGCTCTCAATATTATTACCAATATCCTTAATATATAAGATCCATTTAATTAATTAGATAGATTAAAAAAATTAGTCAAATTAATTATTTATAAAAAATGTGTGTTGATTTCCTTAATATACCCTGTAGACAACTTATAATATGAAACATAAACTTTATAATCTGCTATGCCTATATTTTTAAAATTATAATTAGTGGGGTTTATCTCAAATTTAGTATGTTATAAGAAAAACATTCCCTAAAAATATTTTTCTTATGGCTTTCACTTAAAAGACTGTCTTTTCAAAAACATCTTTACAACTTTATTTATCTAAAGTCATATGAATTATGTGAATTTTCTTGAAAAAGGTAAGAAGAAGAAGGCATTATTTATTGATAATGTAGCCCGTGTTATTTACTTATTTTAAAATATATATATAATTCTTCACTCCATACTATTAAATCATGATGTGATGGTGAATAATTAACTACAAGAAAATAGTAAAATAGTGACCGTCACAAATTTTGGGCTATTTGCGACGGAATTCCAAAATCCGTCGCAAATGAGAACAATTTGCGACAGATTAATTCATTCGTCGCAAAATTTGCGATGGTGGGGGCTTGCGACAAAGTACCCCTCCGTCGCAAGCCCCAACTGAGTCCGTCGCAAGCCCCCAGGAGGGCTTGCGGCTGACACCAATTCCGTCGCAAATGGGCAAATTTGTGATGGAATTTAGTTTCGTCGCAAATCTTGGCTCTTTAACTCCCCTGTGCACCTTATTTCGCTCAGTTCATTCGAGCTTTCAGTCCCCAGACATCCTCCGCGAACATCCGGCCCTCCTCCTCTATTTTCACCCCTCTGCCTCCTCATCGCGACCTTCGTCTGTTTTTGGCGAGTTCTTCTTCCGGTGCGGTCTTCTCCTCCTCCCCTTGGTCCTGTCAGTTCCTCCCCTTCCATTTCCGGTAAGCTCCCTCTCTTCTCTCTTATTTTTCCATTTTCGGTTTACCATGACCCCAAACGCTAGAATAGTAAAAGGCTTGTTTTCTTCATCTTGAATTATAGGAATTTATTCTTAGTTTGACTGGGTATTATATAATGTGATGATACATAAGTGTTTACATGTTGAATTGGTAAAATTGTCTTGTTGGAAATTCTGAAAGCTAATGTTGGAAATTCTGAAAGTTAATTACAATTTTGATTGTTTTTTTTTATTCTATGCAATTTATAATTACACTCACAAACATATATATTGAAGCTAAGGCATGGATAATTTGAAAAAAAAAAAATCATAAATATAATTGTGCAGTGAAAAAATTGTGTGAAAAAAATTCTAATGTAATTAGAATGGGAGGAGAAAGTGGTGTGAGGTTATAATGATTATAATTTGATTACATTTCTTTTTTTAAATTTACGAAATATTGTAATGTAAGTTCTAAATTGTTTGTAGCCTTATTTGATAAGGAAAAATTGTAATTGAAAGTTAATTACAATATGAATTCGACGACTATGAGTCTCTAAAGGAAGGCGTGCAAGTAGAGGTCGAAGAACAAGAATCGTCCGATTGATTTATGTTAGTTCTTTGTTTATGATGATCTATTATACTAGATATTCTGATACTTCACTAGTGACATATTAAGTATATTTCTTATATTTTTATATATTTTGATATAATGTTTATAAGTGTTTAGAGATGGAGCATTCAGCAGGGCGTTCAGGTAGTAGTCGTAGTGGTGGTAGAGCCCGGCCCCGTCTTATCACAGGGGGTAGGGCGACATCATCTGCCCTCTCTATAGGCAGAGGGCTTAGCTCTTCCCTAGAGCTGCCGCCACTTTATATGTCATCTTCACTGTCTACTACCGAGTCTGTTATGGCCGGTACAGGTGTACCTGTCACTCCCACTTATTCATATCAAGGGGCAGGGCAGGTTTACTTTACGATTTCTGATTGATTTATATTTTTTTTTCTTTAAACATCTATGTACTAACATTGTCAATACTTCACATTTCTTCCTTCAGCACATTGCGTCGCCTCGAAGCCAGGTCGGGGAAGCTAGTTCCTCCGATACACCAGTCTGGGGATTAGTTGATCTCGAGACAAGGCGGGTGTGGAACCGTCCTGTCGGCAACCAAGAGTAAGTCATGTAAAGTTACTAGTAATGTTACGATTTTTTACCTTTATTTTATATGCTAATATTTGCATCATTTCCTCTGTCTTCAGGTTTGAGCCTTATAATCTGGTGACGGATTTCATGGGGGATCAAATATTCCGTAATTACAATCTGCCTTGGGCCAATTGGATAGAGATTGCTCATAATGTCTAGGATGCTTGGTTCAATGAGCTCTTGGTAAGTTATGTGCTTTATGGTTATTAATTTATTATCAAAATGCAAACTCATTAAGCACTTTTATAATTTGAAGCACTGATTGTTCATTATTGATTTTCAGGGAAAGTTTAGGTGGTTGCCTGACCATCTAGGAAATTTGAGAAAAGCTTACAACTACAAGGGAGGCCGGTAGTTGTCTGATAAGTGTTACAGATTGAGAAATAATATAGGCAAGCAAGATTGGATTCAACTTGAGACTGTAGAACAATTATTTCACAGATGGGCCACCGATCCCAAATTTAAGGAGAAATGTGAGAAAAATACATTCAATAGGGCCCAAATAGATGGATCATCATATACTGACGGCTCCATTGACGGTCCATTCCATTTAGTGAGCATCGATGAAAAATTGTAAGTATACGTTATTTTCTATTTCAGTATTCAATATTTTGTACTTTGAAGTTATTAATTAATGGTCATCATTTGTGTTTGCAGGCAGAGTTTGGGGAAGTTCCTGCAGAAATGGTTGATTGGACTGCCTTTGAGCGGACCCATTCCCAGGAGTCTGAAGGTAGTGGGAGGCGTTGGATTAACACCAGGTTGCAGCAATTAGCGGTGATACATTTATTGCATTTATTATTTGTTTTAGGTACCAACATATTTATTTCATTTTACATGCCTTATTTGTGATGTATTTTTGTGCTTGTAGGAAACCTATCAGAAGCTTACGTAGGAGAGAAACTTGCAGAATGAGAGCAACCCCACATCTTCTCAGTCCGATAATGAGAGTCTATTCATTCAGGCTGCAGGCGAATTTAACAAGAAAGGGAGACTCTTCGGGGTGCGTGCCTCTGCCAGCCGACTGAAGCCTACGAAGCACTCCTCATCCGACAGTGAAAGTGTTTCTGCAGGTAAACGTAATACATTTGATATTGATTGTTACATTTTCATTCCCTTATCCATTTAAATGAAGTACAAAAAATAAACTTACTTCCTAATGTTGTTTTTGCAGATGAGCTGAAGAAGATGAAGACGTTGGTGCAGGAGCAAGTAGCTCAGCTGAGCCAGACATAGCAGCAGATAAGTCAGCAAGCAAATGAGCTGCATTAGACACATGAGATGATAAGGCAGATGCAGCTTGTACTCCAGTCCCTAATGAAGGACAAGGGTACGAGTCAGCTCCTAGTGATGACCATCCTTGTGATGATGATGATACTGCTGCGGCTTAGACTATTTTTTAGTACATATTGTTCGCAACATTATTATTTATATTTTTTTTTCTCTATGTAAACTCTTTATGATTGTTACTATATATTTTCATGATATACAAGTTTTTTTTGTAATTTTTATATATTTTTCATTTTATATATTTTTTATTTTTATTTTTGAAATTTTGCGACGAAAAGTAGTTCCGCTGCAAATTTTGAAATTTGCGACGGAATTCATGGTTTCCGTTGCAAAAAATGGTTTGCAACGCCATTTTTTGCGACGGACATAAATCCGTCGCAAACCATTTTTGCGACAGAAAATGTTTTTTTTTGTAGTGATTAAAAGGGGAGAACGACTTAAAAACAACTTTAAAATTGTAAAATCTTAAATCATATTTATTACTAATAATTGATAAAAGTAATGACAAGATTTGATAAGCAATTCAAAACTCATTTTATAGAAAATACCTGATTTAAGATTTTACAATTTTAATTTTTTTTTTCATTCTCCAAAATAAAAATCATTTTAATTGAGAAATGCTCAATTGAATAATCCAAATCCGTGTATAAATAAAAAGCCATTAAGCATCCGCATGACCGCCAAGAGACACCGGAGAGCAGAGGTCAACCTTGGTTTGCTCACTTTCTAACTCCCCGTTCAGTACGCAACAACAATACACTAATATTTACTAATTAAAAGAAAGAAAGAAAAAAGACACAGTTGGTACTTATCTTGATTTTTTGAGTACTCCATCTAGTCAGCGATACAATCCCTCATGGTGTGTATAGAAAAGGCCTCATGACAACACTTTTCTATACATACCCAAAAAAAAAAAAAGTACAAATAAGATAATGGGAAAATTCCATTTAAATACTAAATTAATTTGCAAAACCCCCAGAAGTCTTCTGAATTTGTAAAAAGACTGAGAGGTATCAAGGACCTATGAGGGATGTGCAAATTCGCGTGAAATTACCCTTTTGCCCTTAGTTTTAAAAAAAATCAAAAAAATAAAATACCCCTCTCCAGCCGCCGCCGGCTAGGTGCCGGCCCGGCCACCGGTGGTTTTTTTTGGGGGTGGGGGTTTTTTTTTTTAGTGAGGGTTTAAACAAAATTAAATTTTTGAAGGTGGGGGGTTCAAAGAGGAGCTAAGTGCCCAACCAGTTGGGCTACTTGGCTCTTTTGATATATATATACAATAATAAATATATTAATGCATAAAGTTCTTGTGTCTATTTCCTGGGCAACAATGAAAAACCAAAAAACTCAGTGGTAAATGGCGTTGCTCGAATGGTAAATCACGTTGCTCTACTTGTAATAATGCATGAAGTTCTTGTGTCTATTTCCTGGGCAACAATGAAAAACCAAAAAACTCAGTGGTAAATGGCGTTGCTCTACTGGTAAATGGCGTTGCTCTACTGGTAAATGGCGTTGCCCTAATGGTAAATCACGTTTCTCTACTTGTAATAATGCATGAAGTTCTTGTGTCTATTTCCTGGGCAACAATGAAAAACCAAAAAACTCAGTGGTAAATGGCGTTGCTCTACTGGTAAATGGCGTTGCCCTAATGGTAAATCACGTTGCTCTACTTGTAATAATGCATGAGGTTCTTGTGTCTATTTCCTGGGCAACAATGAAAAACCAAAAAACTCAGTGATAAATGGCGTTGCTCTACTGGTAAATGGATTAATATATTTATAATTGTATATATATATCAAAGGAGCCAAGTAGCCCAACTGGTTGGGCACTTGGCTCCTCTTTGAGAGGAGGTGGGGTTCGAACCTCACTTTCAAAAATTTAATTTTGTTTAAACCCCTACTAAACCCCCCACCCCAAAAAAACCCACCTATGGCCGGGCCAGCCACCCGGCCAGCCGCCGCGGCCCAATGGCCTGCCGGTGGCCGGTGGTCGGCCGGCACCCGGCCGGTGGTCGGCCGGAGAGGGGTATTTTATTTTATTTTTTTATTTTTTTTAACTAAGGGCAAAAGGGTAATTTCACGCGAATTTGCATATCCCTCATAAGTCCTTGGTACCTCTCAGTCTTTTTACAAATTCGGAAGACTTCTGAAGGTTTTGCAAATTCATTTGGTATTTAAATGGAATTTTCCCTAAGATAATCCTATGTAAATTTGATTTCTTTAAATATTTTTTCTTCTTAGATATCCATAAATATGATACATTATCACAAAGTCACCCATAATTAATCACTGGGGTTTGATAGAGTAAAAAGAACTTATTTTTTTAAAGATGAATTTAATAAAAAGAATGTATCGAAAGAATTATCCTAGCTAATTAAGCACCATAATATTTGAATTTTGCGACTTTCTAGTAGGAAGCCTTTTACATAATTTTCTTAATTAAAACAATCACATGATTAACAAAAATCCTAAATAGAATTAATCAGAATTCAGAACCTCACATGCTGCAAATAAATTAAAATATTAATGTAATTACCAAATAGGAAAGTCAAAATTAATTGTAATCAAAATTTATTTATTTACATTGGCATAAATTATTATTTTTACTCATTTGTTAATAAACATACGAAATTATGATTATATATTACATTTATTTTTCCTCTTTTTAATAATATAATGGGTTTCATGTTTCTGCTTTTGCTGCAAAAGTTTTTTCTGCCACACTCAAATAAAAGTGAGTGGGTCCTATTGTAAAGAGAAGAAAGAAAAAATATTAGTGAGACCCACCCACTTTTATGTAAATGTAACCGAAAAAATATTTCTCCACTAAAAGTAGAAACATTAAACCCCATTATGCAATTATTATGTAATGACCAGAAAAAGGGGATTCTACATGCCACATTTAAAAGAATCCATACAATTTCCACTGTCAATGGCACAAAAAGAGATTTTTTTTTTTTTTTAATTCCTTTCAAGGCTCAATATGCCCTGGGAAATTCCCCTGAAGGCCTCCGAAAGTCTCCCAGAGACATAATATAAGGCATTGTTTCCAGAGAACAGCTTACTCACTGCTCATCAATTTCCTCTTCCCCCTCAAAAGAAAGCTCATTCCAAGGAACCCTCAAGAAAATGGGTTCCTTCTCCTATTTCCAACCTCTGTTTCTGCTTGCTATGTTTTTGCTTTCCTCTTCCTGCCAAACAGAAGCAGTGGAATTGGATTCCCTCGGAATCAGGAACATAACCACTAGTTTCGGAGGTACATACAGAAGAAGTTGCAACTGGTTCAGAGGAAAATGGGTGTACGACGCTGCTTATCCTCTATACGACCCGTCGTCCTGTCCCTTCATAGATCCACAGTTTAACTGTCAAAAGTACGGTCGACCAGACACTCTGTACCAGAAATTTAGGTGGCAGCCATTTTCATGTTCCCTGCCCAGGTCACTCTGCTTTCCCTTCTTCTTCTTCTTCTTCTTCTTCTTCGGTCTTTCTCTCTGTAATTCCAGCTCGGAGCTTAAGATATCACCTTTATGTGCTTTGAATGTTACTACTATCTGTATGTTTCTGGTTAGTTTTTAGCAAAAGTGGATTTCTTTTATGAAGGAAACATATGACTGGGGTCTCTGTTTTTAAGGTGGTACATTGGATCATTTATTTATGATCCTTGTCCTCTGTTCACACTTCAATACTTCATTGTTTTCTTTTTGAATCTTTTCATCTATCTCCCTTATGTTTTATATGCAAGGTCAATTTTTTTTTCCTACGACAAACGATTTATCTCTCCTACATTTCAAAGCATAAATTTTGTTGGTGCAGATTCAATGCTTTGAATTTCCTGGAGAAATACAGAGGAAAGAAGATAATGTTTGTCGGTGACTCACTGAGTTTGAACCAGTTCAACTCGCTGGCTTGTATGATTCATGCCTGGGTACCAAACTCTAGGACCACCTTCAACAAAAGGAACGCTCTTACTTCAGTGACCTTTGAGGTGGGTAATAATATAATTAACTCTCTGTTTTTTTTTTTCTGCTTTTGAGGCTCTTGCAGTGAACTAAAGTAGTAGGATTAAAGTTTAATCATATTTTTCTGTTAACCTCAAAATCTGATCTGCATACTGCATCGTGGTGATAGCATATTTTTGTCTGTTATTGTGGGAAAGCACAGAAGAGAGAGAGAGAGAGCAATAATGATAGGACGTGATTGGTGGGATGCCTTTTCTTTTTCAGGGAACATGTCTGATTTTCATAGTAATGCTTAATTAATCATAATGTCTTAGACTTTGCGTAATTTAATTACTCTCTCACTACACCCACCAAATTCCAACGTGCCCATTATTACCTTTTCTCAATTTATCTTGTGTGTTTGTACTAATACTCCCTTTGGGTCGAAATATAAGACATTATATCACTCTGATTTTATTTATAAGTCTTTTTTTATTAAAAAAATTGGTCTTATTTATAAGTTCAGTTTCATGATAGTAAATTAGATTGTGACAATTTTACCCATATTAATTATATCAATGACAATAAATTTTAAAGATAGAGAGAGACGAAAGAGTTGGAAAATACTCGTTCATAAATTAGAGCAAAGCTGAAAAATTACCCCATAATCATTGAGTTAACTACATCCTCTTGGTATGTGAGATTTAGTTGAAAATGACTTATAAATAAGACCAGAATGGTAAGTTACAGTAATTTATCTTAATTAAGAAATATTAGTCAAGTTATTTAATGTGTTTTAAATTAATAAAATTAACTTATATTACACTTAATTGACTAAATAATGTGATTTTTAAATATGCATTTATTATATGTCATCTCTCTCTCTAGTAGGGGTGAAAATAGGTCAGACCCCTATTAGGCAGCCTACAGCCTGGCCTTTTTAGGGCCTAACCAGTTTGTTAAAAAGGTCAGGTCAATGCCTATTTAAAGGTCTAAATGTGTAAATAGGTCTGGCTTATTTTATTAAGGCCTGACCTGTAAGCCTTCAAGTCTAACCTGTTGACACGTTAAATAGATATAATTTTATTTAATCATATAAATAATATAATATTTTTTATTTTTTATTTTTATATTCTACTAAAAGCTTATATTTATATAGTTTTGATAGGCTCAAAGTGTACAAAAGCTTATTTATGGCCTCAAAGGTCTACAATATGATGTCTTTTTAAATGCCTACATTGTAAATAGACCTTTAAAAAGGCTTCAGGCTCAATAAGGCCTTATGAAAACTCAGGCCTGAGCCTAGAAAAAAGCCTGCATTCAGGCTCAGGCCCAGGCTTAGGCCTTCTACCCCATTACAGACTCAGGCCTATTTAGCCAAAGTCTGATCTGGCCTATTTTCATCCCTACTCTCTAGTAAGGGGTAAAAGTGAAAACAATCATTAATTACCCTAACAATAGCATACTTATCACTCTGATCCTATTTATAAGTACATATTAACTAACTTTCACATATCAAGAAGAGTTAGCTAGCTCATTAATCATGAGATAAATTTCCAATTTTTCCTTTATCTATAATTAGTTTCAAAAGTCAACATGAAAATTTTTATTTATTTATTGCAATTAATAGGGACAAAAATGTAACAAATACATTTGTTATTATGGAACTAGACTTATAGTAAGGATCAAAATTTTTGGTTAAAATGGACTTATAAATAAGACTAGTGTTGTATAAATTTAGATAGGAGAGATGAACTAGTAGCTTATTTTAAGTAATTTTGTGTTGCTTGAGCAAGATATGTACTTTCAACAATCTTAAATGTAGGAGTTAAAATAGCTAATTGGCAGAAATTAAGAAAATTAATTTAGTTGGTTAATCGTATAAAATGTGTAGTATTGGTTTTCTTAATCATTTGTATTGGATAATTCATAATATTTCTTCAATGTAAAACCTCCCTCAATATGTGTAAATCCAAGTAAAAAATTATAGGTTTAGAAGTTAAAATTAATTGAAATGTTGTACTTACATAAAACATACCCTTCTACTACTATTCTACTAACCCTTTCATTTAAGACAGCTGGGAGTAGTTTTGTCATAAAAAGTTTGAAACTCCTGATTTTGCCGACGTACGTTGAAAATAATGGGCAGAATCCAGTTGCTTGAAATGGAAAGTTGGGGGAAATTAATGTCAGAATTAGCAATGATTGATGTGGGACTGACATACACAGTGCTCCCAGAGAATATTTAACACACCCCTAAAAATTTACTGCAGCGAATCATATATAGTACGTACACCCGGATTTAACTAACCCCATTAAAAAGTGAAAGTTACAGTGGTGTTGTATCGCAGTAGTGATAAATGCACAGTGAAATGGTCAAGAAATGATGATGTGGTGTGAATAATGTTGTGAACAGGAGTATGGGTTGGAGTTGAATCTGTACAGGACGGCGTATTTGGTGGATCTTGACCATGAGAATGTGGGACGAGTGTTGAAACTTGACTCTATCAAGAACGGTGACGCCTGGAGAGGAATGAACGTTCTCGTCTTCAACACCTGGCACTGGTGGACCCACACTGAATCATCTCAACCGTACGATATATGAGCATTCTCACTTTATGATCGATCTCTTTGAAAAAGCAAGATTAATTAAGTATTATGCATGCATGCAGGTGGGAATACATGGAGGCCGATAAGAAGCTGTACAAGGACATGAACCGGTTCATTGCCTTCTACAAAGGCCTCACCACTTGGGCCAGGTGGGTCAACCTCAATGTTGATCCTGCCATCACCAAGGTCTTCTTCTTGGGCATCTCTCCCGTACATTATCTGTGAGTTCGATCCACCCTATCTACGTACTTTGTTTTATTCATTAAACCAATGAACAAGTGATGAATGCAAACAGGGGGAGAGAGTGGAATGAACCAGAAAGGTCGTGCATGAAGGAGAGGGAGCCATATTTTGGGGTGAAGTACCCAGGAGGGACACCAATGGCATGGGTGGTGGTGAACAAAGTGTTGAGCAGAATCAAGAAGCCTGTTTACTTTCTGGATGTCACAACTCTCTCTCAGTACAGGAAAGATGCTCACCCTGAAGCTTACAGTGAACTCATGGATGTTGATTGCAGTCACTGGTGTCTTCCTGGCCTCCCTGATACCTGGAATCTCCTTCTCCATGCTGCTCTCTTTTCTTAATCTTCTTAACTTGTTTGTAAGTGATGGGAGTAATAATCCCACCAAGGCATTGCTGTTAATGCTCCAAATTTGTAAAGCTTAGACTATTTTTGGCATCAACTTGCCTTCATTTGTACCCGAATAATTAACCTTCCCTTTTTTTTTTTGGTTGCCTATCTGATATCCAGAATTTCGTCCTGACTAATCCGAATCCAACTTTGTTATCAATTATTTCTAGTGTTAAGGTGGCCGCAGTTGTTATAAAATCATCTTCAATGAATGCTTTGGAAGATCAAAATTCAAAATTAACATGCCAAATTAAAACAAATCATTTTTTTAAAAAACATAGAGGTAACATTAACAGATTCAGGTCGTAAGCATCAAGATCAAATCCCCACAACCTACCACTTATCCCACTTATAGGGAAGTTTTCATTCGGCTAGAAAGTTGTTAGCATTAAAACCTAAAGTTGATTGGTTATAAATTATAACTATAGAATTCATGGTGGTATTGATTGCCCTCTTATCTAAATGTTTAGTGCTTCTCTCTTCTGGAGCTTAAATTATGGATTAATAGCTTCCGAAGCATATCAAAACTTCCTCTATTTGTTTACTGCGTTAGTAGATGTTTCTTACACCTCCCTGTTAATTCCTCACATTTGAACTGCATACATCATCACATGGCAGTAAATCCTCTCTCTATTTTATGGTTTTAGTTTTTTTGGTGTTCAGATTAGTACTTATAAATGTATTTGCCTTTCTTTTGCTTCTTTATTAGGATCTCTTACTGTGTGGTGTGTGCAACAAACATGTAAGACGTTTCTTATATAATATCAATTTGTCTTCTTTTAAAGAAAACTATAGAATTCAAGCCTCCCTATAAAAATTTTTCTTTTAGACATTTTAAATTCAGACACGGAGTCCAGGCAATACACAAACTTTTCCTATAAACGTGTCGTGTGTTCCACAACTCAAGAATCAAATTCAAATTTTGGATAGGCCAGATATATTTTCTCAGATAAAATGATAGGCTCGCTGGATTTGTATAAACAGAAAACAGGGGCCAGATGTCTCGCCCCTGGATTCATCATCTTCGTGCCTCTTTATTCTCTGCGAACTCTAAGCTGAGTCACCTCAATGGTATCACCACCGTCATCCACGTCGCACCGCCGCCACCTCTTCCCCCACATGTCCTCTCTCATGCATACCCATCCACCACCCATCTCCTCTCTACCGCCATACCCACCTCCCCTTTTATATCCCCTCGTGTGTGTGTGTCTCTCTCTGTGTTTCATCTCACACAAGCATTTAATCACACACATAGCGATCACTCTTATCGAACAAGTTAACAACTACCACAACAATGGCGTCGGAGCAACTGTCTCGCAGGGAGAACACGACGACCGAGAGGGAGGTTCACGTTGAGAAGGATCAAGTCCCGAAGATGACCTCACACTTCGAGCATCTCGCCGAACAGGTTAAGGACGGACCGGAGACTCCGCAAGGGAGTATTCAGGAGTTACAGGGTGGGGAGTACAGGAAGGATCACGGTGGGAGAGCAATTGGGGAAATCGGTGGAACTGGGAAAACGAGGGAGACTCATGAATTAGGGCCTCAGTTTGAATCTCTTGCCGATAAGGTGAAGGGAGAAAATCAGGAGAAGAAAGAATCGTATGCCGATAAGGCTAGGAATACTACTTCAGCCCCTTATTCAAATGCAGGCAAATTCGAAGTGAAATCTGAAGACAACAAGGATTCAAATGCTGAAGAAGCTAGAAGGAGAGATCAATCTGAACTCGAGAGTCGAACTAGAGAAGTAAATACGGGTAGATCAACGGAAAGCGATGTGCAGAAACAGACAAGAGAAAGCAACAGAGGGCAAGTTGAAGCAGAAAAGGGACGAAGCTTGGAGAACAGAGGGGAGGTTAGAATCAGAGAAGAGAAACAGGGGAAAGACACAGAGAGCCGAGGAGAAGCTAAAGGTAGGGTTGGAGTTGAAACTCGAGGTCCTAAGGCTGTTGTAACGTGCACATTTGAAGGAGGTAAGAAAGGAGAAATAGGAAGAGGTGGGGATCAGGAGAAAGAATCGGAATCTGCCTTTGAGAATATTTCCAAAGACAGAGGCCAAGTTCAAGAGAACACAATGGAAGCCATAAGAGCAGCACAGGATCGGTATGAGAGAGCAAAGCAGGCAACTAGTGAAGCAGTTGATTCTACAACCCAAACAGCTCAAGAGAAAGCTGCAAAAGCAAGGGACATAGCAATAGAGAAAGCTGCTCAAGCCAGAGACAAGGCAGCTCAAGCCAGAGAAAAAGCTTCTCAAGCCACAGACGTGACGCTAGACAAGGCAGCTCAAGCCAAAGATTACACAGTAGAGAAGGCTTCTCAAGCCAAAGATGTGACCTTAGAGAAAGGCCAGCAAGGCTATAATACTGCAAAAGACACCATCTCAAGCGCCACCCAGAAGGCTACAGATTACACTTCTCAAGCAGCAGGGAAGGCGAAATCTACTGGTACTGCTACTACACAATATGTTGGAGAGAAGGCTGGTCAGGCTAAGGATGCTACTTTGGAGACTGGCAAGAATACGGCCGAGTACGCTGGAAAACTGGCGGCTGACCTGAAGGAGAAGGCGACTTTGGCAGGGTGGACGGCGGCGCATTATTCGACGGAGAAGACTGTGGAGGGGACGAAAGCGGCGGCAAATGTTGTTGAGGGAACGGCGGGATATGCTGCTAGTAAGGCCACTGAGATTGCATCCAAGTCATTGGGTGCTGTCAAAGGGTTAGCTGCTAAAGCTGGGGAGACTGCTAAGGATTATACTGCGAGGAAGAAGGAAGAGGCAGAGATGAATTACGAGACCAAACAAGCGTCTCAGCCACAGGTTTTTTTATTCCCTTTATCACAGTCCTAATTTATATATTCATTATGCATGCTTGAACATGAAGCTCTAAATTCACATGCACGCTTTGTTTCTTAAGGGGTAATGAACATTTCAGAATTGAAATTTTTGTTGGAAAATATACGATATTATAATCTAATTATAGGATATTGAAAGAGTACTTGTCTTTTGTGAAATAGCTTTTGATTGCATTTTTCAAGGCATAAGAAAAAGAGTACTTTTTGTTATGAATATTAGATTTTAGCTCTCCAAACTGGGGAAAATTACTTTGGTATTTCTATTTCGAGTTAGTGTAAAATGAAGGTTAATGTCATGTCAAGATCTGAGGGGGAAAGAGAAGGAATTTATGAGCATTTGTGTGTTTCTGATATTTTTCCTTTTACAATATGAAGAAAATGGTAGTAAAAGCTTAAGTTTTATCACTACTCATTTAGGTTCCATACTTCAAAATAAGTTTGCAACCTTTGCTTTTATAGAGTTGAATTTAATCTCTAGCAAAATTGCTGTGATACAATTATAACTCTGCTGAAAATTGAGACTTCCTTAAGAAACTGAGTGGATGCCATCATCTGGACAGGAAGGAGGTGGAGAAGGCACATTCCAAAAAATCAGTGGAAGCTTTCAGGAAGGAGGAGGGCAAAAACCAAAAGAAGGTGGTGGGATTGGCGAAACTATAGGTCAATATGCTCAATCCACTAAAGAATCAGTGGGAGATTTTGCTCAGACAATGAAGAAACCATTAGATACAGCAGCACAGGGAGGAATTGAGGTCGTAGGAGCTGTAGGAGAAACTGTGGGTGAAATCGGAGAGACGATGATCAAACCAGCTGAGAGAGCCTCGGAAAAAGTCCCAAAGGGTCAAGCACGAAGTGGGGTCATCGGTGCTATTGGAGAAACCATAGGAGAAATAGCACAAACAACGAAAACCATGGTTGTGGGAGATGGCGAAATAGAGGCAGGCTCAAAACAGAGCATTGGCTCAGAGTTTGATAGTGGCAACCAAGGAGGAGGAGGATTCACACTTGAAGAGCGTAGAAATGAGACCCATGAAGCTCGGAAAATCTGAGGTTCTTTTTGGGGGTTCATAGACAAAGACATGTTCAGTATGTTGTTGATGTTTTGGCGTTTGTTTTGTGGAGTTTGTAAATAAATAAGAAGTCGCTTTGGTGATTCCAGAATGTCAATTTGTAAACTCCGCTTGTCCCTTTTGAGTTTTTTGGTACAAAATGTACAACTATGTTTGTTTTTTTTCTTTTTGGGTTGTCAATGTAATGTTATACGTGGTCCATGCTGAAGCAATTGCATTAGT
Source organism: Acacia pycnantha (assembly GCA_025563575.1). Taxonomy (NCBI): domain Eukaryota; kingdom Viridiplantae; phylum Streptophyta; class Magnoliopsida; order Fabales; family Fabaceae; genus Acacia; species Acacia pycnantha. Next base: position 326,524 of record JAMWYP010000141.1, read on the forward strand.
TATTATCAGAGTGTGAAAGTAGCCACTCGGTGCAATTGCCTAAGCTATATTATCTTCAGTGTTCTGATTATGTTATATTGAAAAGTATGAAAATATGTGTAATATGTTTATTCTTAGTAAAATAAGGGGAAATAAAAAGGTATTAAGTGGCACCATATATTTTTAGCATAGCATCTCTTGCTTCTCCATCTTGCTTCTCTTCACTTAGTAAATAACTAAATTTTCTATGATAAAATCTTCTCTTTCTAAAGCAATAATCCATAGAGTGAATTAAGGGGCAAGCAAGAGGCATTTTCTCATAAATGAGAGATATTTTATTTTTTCTAGTTAGCAGTGACTTCAATTCTATAAATAAGGGTGTCTCTCATAGTTAGCCTCTTTAGCAGTGACTTCAATCTTATAAGTAAAGGGTGTCTCTTATAGTTATTTCTTGCCCTAGCCATTGAATTATCTGGTTATTTCTCCTTCTTTCCTTTTCTCTTTTGTGTGATACAATTGTTATGTCACTTATATTTAAGCCCTAGTCTAAATTTTGGTGATAGTTTGACTCGCAAAACATGGATACTTGTCCCAGATTATGGTGGTTTGACTCATAAAACATAGATACTCCACCCATATTTGACATGCTTCTCTCCTATCTCTCCTTTATTTTCCAACAACATTAATATATAAGTCACTAGGTATTTTAAACTCTAACCAAATGAACAAACAATGAAGGAATGAAGTGATTAGTAATAATATATATTAAAGGCTTCCATTCTACAAACTTATAATAACCAATAAGAGCTCATTATTATTAAGCATACCTTGTTCAATCTAAAACAGAGGAAGTGAGTGAACACTCCTAATAGTCTTCAAGAATCCCAAGTAGGCCCAAAAGCAGGGATCCTAGCCTTCTTACAAGCTCTAACAACATCTCTACTTCCTTCAGGATTGCTAGTAACAATGACCACTTCAGCTTCCCACCTAATTGCAGCCTCCACACTCATCTCTCCCACATTAGGCCTCCCACTAATTGCAGTGTCATGAACAATCATCTTCTCTTTTGAATATCTCCCCACAAACTCCACAATCTCCTTCCCAAAGTTCATCTGAATGTCCTTAGCCACCCACACCAGAAACACATCCACTGGGCATGGTTGTAACAGAAATGATAGGAACACACAAATCCCTGAACCAGTTGCCACCATAACCACCCTCTGGTACAGATTTATCAGATAAGGCAAGCCGGTGAAGTACATGGTTCGAACCCAAATATGGCTTGGTGGGTTTGTGATTAAAGACTTGGTGTAATCCCCTACTGCACCAGCTAGCATTATGTGTTCATTATCCCCATCTGATATGATCCCAAAGGCGTGCCATTCTGATAGTGGAGATGGGCTTATTCTTCCCAGTAATCCAGGTTTAACCCCACCTTCAAATTTTATCACTGAAGCATGGCTTGATGCTGCTGAAAATTTGACTTTAACTTTTCTTACAGTTAACCAAGGTGGGATTATGAGGATGGTTATGGCTATGGTGAACCAGAACTCTTGCCTCTTTATTAACATAGAGATGGTTACATTGTAGGTTTTTGAACTAGGGTTGTAGCTTATGAAGAGGAAGATGAAGAACCAGAGAAGAATCAGAGCCATCCAGCCTGCGAAACGATGTGTTCGCTCGAACAGGTTGTGGTGAAGATGGCGAATAACAGGGATGCAGAGAGGGAAGACAGAGAAATTAGAGTGAGAATGGAAAAAGCTAATCCGATAATCTCTGAGGAAGTTTGTTCTTTGTTTTTGATTGTAAGGACAAGGGAATAAGCAAGCCAAGCTATAGAAGAAACCCCACATCCACTGTGAATTCCTCCAACGTTTTGAAGAAAGGAAGTGATCAAAGTTTTGATTTTTAGAGGAACAATGGGCCTACCAAGAGTTTTCACGACGAACCAGAAGATTAATCTTAGTGATGCTTCGCTTCTGCACAAGGTTAGAGCTAAAATATTGGCAACGGAGAATAGTGTGGCTCTGTCTTTTCCATATTGGAAATTCCCTGAAGCTGCAAGAGCCAAAGCAAACATGTTCAAGCTCAAACAAACCAAGAATAAGATCTTGTACACCGTGAAGCCTTGATCAAGAAGAATCACAGACAATCTCGAATTCTTTGGCGGTGGTGGTGCAATATTCTTAACATTCTCTGGTATTGTCTCTATATCCTCAACTTTTGCTATGAACTCTACCTCAACCTCCTTGTCGCCAGCTTCTACTCCATCCATGTCGATGTCACAGAAATGGCTGCTGGCTCGGCTTCGACTCGGGCTAATCGAGTGGTGAGACCGAGGGACTATCTTGAAAGAATTGTTCCGACTCCATGGAAGCCATGTCCAGTTAGCTCCAATTCTATCTTGCTTTGGTGGTGATAATGGCGGCCGCCGTATTATTGCAAAAGGGTTGGTTCTATTTGGATTGATCTCGAACGCGACGCCACGACAGCTTGAGAATCGAGCAAGCTTCATCATCTCAGTGCCTTCCATTACTTCTTCCATTGATGCTAATCCAATTTGCAAGTTTTCAATTGCATTGCTTTTTTGCATGTATGATTGATTACTATATTAAAGGGAATTAATATAGAGGGAGATGGATTAATCAAGAATTAAAAGTGGTATCAAGTTTTAGTCAAATTGATATCTGTAAGAAAAACCATTAAAATAACATGTTCCTACCATAAAAGCATGCTTCTCCACAACTACAAGAGATATGCAGATATGGTTTTTGCTCTCCTTTCACTGTCACTGACACAACATGGATACTATAATTTGGGTAAATTAATACTAGTATTTGATTAAGCAGCAACGTGCAAATCACAAGGATAGATGAACTACACCTGTAAGCTGAAATTACATACTATACATGGCCTTAAAATTCATTTGTAATACTCATTAGTTAAGGGCTTTCCGTAGACATATACCAGCAAATCTGTGAGTAGATTAATTCTACATTATCGAATATACATGGAAAAAAAAAAAACTAAAGGATTTTTGCACGTTCGAACGTGTTAGGAGGAATATATATTTCAAATCTTGGGAGTATAACCCACAGTATCATTGTGATATTGATGGTGAAGTATTATGTATATACACCATGCATTATTGTTTATACCCCACGCTTGTGGTTCAGATCTGTGCATTGATTGATCAGGTTGAAAATATAGAAAGCAAACACTAATTTTCTGTTTATAATATACTAGTAATTGTTTCAAGGGGTAATATAGGCACAATAATCGTGAGACAATTGGAGAGTTTGAAGGGATTATACATAAGAAAATTTTGGGTGCGTATTTAGAAATCACCCGTCAGAATCTGTTTGGAATAGCTGCAAGACCAAAAAGAAGCCCAGTGGCAGTGAAAAAAAGCCACATGAGAAAGAAAACATGAGTGTATTTGGCATGGCTTCAAGTTGTTGTGATAGACTTTTAGGAAAAGATGGATTCTTGGGGGGAAATTACTTTTTGGAGCTTCTTGGTGTCCGTCACTGTGACTTTTTAACTTTTGTGAAAAAAAGACCTCTCCCTCCATCCCTCCTCCCTCCCTCTCGGCCGCAAGTGCAATTTTCTGCATTTATCATAGTTTCCGCTGTTAGTATTTTCTTATACTTGAGTTATGATAGCTTTTACACAGAATAAACAGGTGAAAAGGACACACCAAATTATTAAATCAGAAGGAACATAAATTATTAGCTAGAAGACTCGTTCAAAGTCCAAAATTATCTAGGAAGCGCAACTGGCTTCATTCTGGCAGTTATAGTGGCGGAAACAGAAAATTTTTTTAGTCCGGACCAAAAAATAAACATATTGAACTACTCTCTTTAATTCTTATTATAAAGCACCAACTTATAAATATATTTGGTTCTTTTTATAAAATACTTGCTTGTTTCCAAATAGAATTAAATATTTTTTTTTCATGTATACCCATAATTAAAAAGGTAGTGAGTGAGAGTAATAATTAATAAAAATTAATTATTGCTCATTTTTTGGAGGAAAAAAAAAGAGTAATAATTAATATGATATTAGAGTTTAGTGTAATTAATAGGGATAATATTGAAAATTACTTAAATTTTAGGACAAATTTAATAACTTTAACTGCTTTTATTGACTTGTGAAAATTATTAGTTAGTTCCTTAAATAAGGACCAAAGGGAGTATTTACTAAATAGTATCAAATAACCTGGAAAATACAAACAAATAATAATAGATAATTATAAATCAAAACAATATATAAGATAATACTAATTTTTCGGTATCTCAAACAAGAATTTTACTTTCCTCTCACAGCTTAATGAGTAATGAAACAAACATTATCCTTACCGAGAAGATAAAAAATTAGCTGGGGCCAAATAAAATATCATATAATGTACATATACATATTAACAAATTTTATAAAATCAGCCGGGGCCAGCTGGGGCCAAGGCCTCAGTAGGTCATAACTACCTTCCGCCTCTGGGCAGTTAATATTTGTTTTGTTGTATTTCCAGATGCTAGAAGATTTGTTGTATTGACTATCAAGAACTGAATATGAAATAAGATTCTCAAATGTAGAATCAAATCTATTGATCATAATGGTGAAGTTTACATTATATAGGCACTGGAGTGCAAACAGAATGAAGACGTAATGCAAACAGAAGGGACACGTGAAGCTAACAGAATTCTAACAGAGAGGCATTACACGTGATTGCTGTAGTAACTAACAATGGACACGTGGTATGACACGTGGCAGACTCTAAACATTTAACTAACATTCTCCCTGCAGAGACCTGGACCATCTCTTGATTTATTTTAGCTCACCATTATTCACTTCATCTTGAGCGAGTATGTTCAATTTGTGCCTGCAGTAATCGAACATGCTATATACTTGTGGCTTTGTCAATATATCAGCAACTTGGTAAGAGGAAGGAACATAGCCAACCGTGACTATACCAGCTGCAACTTTCTCTCTAATAAAATGGACATCGAGCTCAACATGCTTGGTTTTGGAATGCAACACAGGGTTGGACGATAGAGCAACAGTGCATGTATTGTCACACCAAATACATGGTGTTTTGACCACTTCAATGTGTATTTCCTTTAGTAATGATATAAAGTCCACATGAGATCAGTAATCGTATCATCAACACTTCTATATTCAGCTTCAGTAGCGGAACGAGATACTACTTGCTGTTTTCTTGAGATCCACAGGATGGGATTTGGGCCAAGGTAGATGTAGAATCCGCTAGTGGATCTTTTGTTTTCGGGCAAAACCAAGATTTCATCTTCTGGATTTTTCTTCTTGGTTGTCATTCCACCCCAATCAGAGTCAGCATAGGCCTGAATGCATAATTGCTGAGCTGGTTTAATGAGTAATCCATGAGAGCTGGTGCCATTTAGGTACCTCAGTAGCCGTTTGACACAATTCCACTGCTTGATAGTTGGTGCATGCAAGAATTGGCTTAGTTTATTTACAGTAAAGGCAATATCAGCTCTGGTATAACAGAGATATTGAAGTGATCCAACTATGCTTCGATAGATGAGGATCAGAGAAAGGTAAACTGTCATCAGCAAATAAATGAACATTCATAGCCATAGGGGATGCAAAAGCATGAGCTCCAAGCATATGTGTTTTTGAGAGAAGATTGTGAACATATTTTTTCTGAGTTAAGTGAATACCTTTTGGGGATCTTTGGAATTCAATACCCAAGAAATATGATAGCTCACCTAGATCTTTTAGAGAGAATACCATGCTCATCTCAGTAATAAGTTTCTGAACCAGTGCCTCGTTGGATCCGGTTATCACCAAATCATCCACATATACAAGGAGGTATGTGGCATGTTCATCAGTTTTGTTTATAAACAGGCATGAGTCAGCTTTAGCTGTAACAAATCCCAAGGTTCGGAGATAATTGCTAAGCTTGATAAACCATGATCTAGGAGTTGTTTCAACCCATAGAGGGCCTTCTTGAGCTTACATACAAGAGGTTGACCATGAGCATCATATTTGACAAAGCCTGGTGGCTGCTCCATGCAGACATCTTCTGCTAAATCGCCATTGAGAAACGCATTATTGAAGTCCACTTGATGAAGCTTCCAGCCATTAGTGACAACAAGTGTGAGGAGAGCCCGGATTGTAGGAGCTTTAACCACTAGACTAAAAGTATCATGATAATTTGTACCAGCTTCCTGCGAAAAACCTTTTGCAACCAACCTTCCCTTATACCTTGCTATTGACCCATCAACATGAGTCTTGAGTCTACACAGCCACCGACATCCAATGGTCTTTCTGTCTGTAGGTAGTGGTACAAGTTCCCAAGTCTGAAATTTCATAAGTGCATCATACTCTTCTTGAATGGCTTTAGTCCAATTAGGATCAGAAAGAGCTTCCTCAATGTTTTTTGGAATGGAAACATCCTCAACCACATTGAAAATCTTAGGCTTGAAGGTGCCTGCTTTACCACGAGTGATCATAGGATGAGAGGTACTTTGTGTGGGAAGTGGGGCAGGATTATCATTGGTAGATGATGAATGAGGGAGGGGTTCTAGAGTGTGAGTTGGTGAAGAGAGGGCATTTGACAGCAAATTTGGAATAGGAACCTGATTTGGTGATACATCAGGAAGGGACTGAGGTGAGATATTGATTGAAGCAAGAGTATGCAATGGAGCTGATAGTGAAGTATTTGAGGGAGCTGACGTATTGGGAGATGAATTATTTTGAGGCTTAGACAGAGCTAACATAGGAGGTGTGAAACTGGGTGAATAAGGGCTGTCAACTGAAGAAGCATTACGAATATTAAACTGGGCTTTAGCTGGAAAGGTTGATTCATGGAATTGAACATGACGTGTGACATAGACTCTGCCTGTAGCTCTGTCAAGACACTTGTAGCCCTTGTGCTGTGAACTATAGCCTAAGAATAAGCAAGAGGTAGACTGAAATTCAAGTTTGTGTTTATTATATGGGTGAAGGTGAGGAAAACATTCACATTCGAATACCCTGAGCAAGGAATAATCAGGTTTGGTATTGAATAGTCTTTCATAGGGAGAAGCACCATTTAAGACAGTGGTTGGCAAGCGATTCAATAAAAAACTAGCTGCTGAAAAAGCATCACTCCAGTAGTACAGTGGCAATGAGGCAGTGGCCAATAGTGTCAAACCAGTTTCGACAATTGTTCTGTGTTTTCTCTCAACTAACCCATTTTGCTCAGAAGTGTAGGGACAAGTTAGCCTATGTTGAATACCATTTTGAACAAGGAATGACGAAAAGGAGATGAACTCCCCACCATTATCACTTTGGACCTGTTTAATTTTGGTGTTGAACCTGTTTTCAACCAACAATTTAAATTCTTTAAACTTCATAAGTGCATCAGACTTTTTGTGAATGAGATATACCCAAGTAAACCTATTATATGCATTTACAAATGCTATATAATAGAGATAACCATTGGAAGCAAAGGGTGAAGGCCCCCATAAGTCCATAGATGCTAACTCCAAAGGTTTATTGTATGTAGTTGATGAAGCTACAAAAGGAAGTTTATGGCTCTTGCCCATTTTACAAGCATTACAATTAGTATTGGCTTGAGATTTAGTGAAATCAACATTCAAAAGGTGCAATACAGTCTTGACAGTATGCTCCTGAGGATGCCCAAGTCTCTTGTGCCATAGAGCAAAGTTGTCCACTGCAGTTGTATAATGACAGAATCCAGAGTTGTGCTGATGTCTGGATTGCTGAGAAGGCAGCAACAATTTATTAACTATTGGAGTAGCATTGAGCTTGTACATGCCAGCTGATTCAGTTCCAGTTAAGAGAGTCCTCTTCGTCTGCAAGTCCTTAATGACACATGAGTGAGGGAAAAATTCAATGGAAACTCCATTGTCTTTAGTAACTTGAGCAATTGACACTAAGTTCTTTTGTATTGTAGGAACACATAAGACTTTTCGCAATTGTAACTTAGATGCTTCTGACAGATTATTCAAGTGAGTTTGGCCAATGTGTGAGACAGGTAAAGTGGTGACACCTCCAACAATTACCATGCTCTTACCTTTCGATGGTGTTGCAATTTGAAGTGTGTTGACAAAATTGGTGATGTGTTGAGTTGCTCCAGAATCGAGGTACCACGCTTCATCTGTAATTATTTCAGGTGATGCAACAAAAGCTTGTGGCAATGTGTGATCAGATCCACTTGGAACATTATTATTAGCATTGCTAGTTACACTATTGGATGAAACAGGTACATTAGCAGTAGTAGATGACTGCTTGACAATTGCAGCAGCATGAGCATTTGAATTGGCAGTAAGATTATAAGGAACAGACACAGGTACTTCAGTATATTGAGATGGCCAATTGCCATAATTGTCAGTATCATATGAAGGCACACTATAAGGCAAATCAGAGTTGGCATAATGAACTTGAGGTGATGACCGATTAGAGGATTCATACCTGAAGTAGCAAATATCCGCTAGATGACCAACCTTGTGACAGATCTGACACGATGGTTTGTTTTGAAATGGAAAACTACGGCCACGACCTCTACCTCTTCCATTAGGAAATGGAGAACGATACATTGGTGGTGCACCTCTTCCAGAGGTTTGGTAGTTGGTGGATTGTGTAGTGAAGACTGAACTAGGATCCTGAGTGTAATCCGAGCAGTGAGATGAAGTATTTGCATAGTGAGCTTGTGTCAAGGAGTTAGCAACAAAGGACCTCTGCCTAGCTTCTGAATCAAGGAGCATCATAGTGACAGTGTCTAAATCGAATTTCTGCTTGGTTGCATTGATAATGGCAATTATAGACTCATGTTCCATGGTGAGGCCATTCAAGATATGCGAGATTCTAGTGGCATCTGACACTGGTTCACCTAGTAAGGCAAGATGATCACAGATGGATTTTAGGTTAGCAAGGTAATCGCGCATACTCAATTCTCCTTTCCTCTGATTTGTGAGCAGATTCTTGTAGTGGACAATTTTGGAGTCAGATTTATCAGAGTATAACCTATTGAGTTTTTGCCAAATTTGAGCCGCAGTTTCTAGACCTACGAGATCAGGTAGAACGGAAGGTGTAACTGATGCCAGCAACCAGGAAGCAAGAGCAGAATCTAATTGTTCATAAACATCAAACTCTGGATTGTCGATTTCCAGTCTAGTTTCTGAATGCCGAACTCGTTTTGCAGGAACTTGAATAGATCCATCCAGATAAGCAAACAGTCGGTGTTGTTTCGCCATGAAGTATACTTGCTGCTTCCATATGAGGTAGTTTGAATCGTCGAGCTTCACTGTAATTTTCTTATTGGTGAAGCTTCGACTGTTAAGGCCCGAATCGTCGGTCACCAGGAGCACTGTAGATGACATTGTTTTTGGTGATGAATCAATCCAACAATTGGAGATAGATCACCGCCAATGTCTTTGGTTATTCTTTGATCGGAATAGAGCTTCGCCGATGTGGTTCTGGCTTTGATACCATATCAAGAACTGAATATGAAATAAGATTCTCAAATGTAGAATCAAATCTATTGATGATCATAATGGTGAAGTTTACATTATATAGGCACTGGAGTGCAAACAGAATGAAGACGTAATGCAAATAGAAGGGACACGTGAAGCTAACAGAATTCTAACAAAGAGGCATTACATGTGATTGTTGTAGTAACTAACAATGGACACGTGGCAGACTCTAAACATTTAACTAACATTGACCGATTTATTTAAGCACTTCATTATGTTGTAATTTTTTAATGATAATTTTACTGTATTTTTAAGCAAATTTACATTTAAATTTAATTTTTTATCCTAAATTATCACATAATATACAACATGTGTGTATGTGTAGTATTTAATAAGATTAATGCATTTTCAGTCATTTTTTATCTGAACTGACTTTTCAAACGCTATGTCAAATAAGAACCCATCTGGAAAAAAAATCACTTCTGTCACTGCTATCCCAAACAAAAATCACATCTACAATATGATTCTTAGGAAAAAAAAACCATATGAAAAAGTTCAGCAAAGAGAAAAAAAAAATTCATTTTTACCACTGCTATCACAAACGGGGCACAAAAAAAAAAATCAGTTATCTAATGTATGTTTTATAATTTTTCAGTTATGTGCTTACTAAAGATAAGACATATAATCTCATTATTAATTGAGCTAACTTGATTAATTTTCATAAGTAAAAGTATTGCAGTAAAAAAAAAATCAACTACAAATTTAAAATTTATAACCTAATGAGGACTATTGATTATATTAAAGTAAATTCTTCAGCTGCGAGGCACAGGGAGTCAACAGCTAGTTGTTCATAATGTCAACAAGCCATGAATTTGTTTCTTATAGAAAGAAACTGAAATAATACTAAAAAAAATTAAATGGAAACTGGGTTTGAAAATTCTAGTCATTTGAAAGAGAGTGGCATAACAATTGTGAGAGGATATTAGAGAGTTTGATAAGGTTATCACATCTTAAATATAATTTAGATTTTTTTGTCAAAAAATATAATTTAGATAAAAGCAAAAAGATTTGATCATAAATATAAGTTATTTATAGGATAATTAATGTCTTTTCTTCAAATTTACCCTATTTAATTTATTAAGTGATAGTATTGATACTTTTTAACATTTTTAAATATAAGTCACTTAGAAGATAATTTTTATAAACCAATACTCCTAGATAGACAAAAATTCTAATAAATACAAGATGTAATTTTTTTTTAATCAATTTAATGTTGTTGTTTTTTTCCCTAGGCATAAACATTCTATTATTAGAGGCAATTTTATTTGAGACATTGTCGGTAACTAAAGTGGACACCTCTTCGAACAAAAATATAAACCTTGATTTGTCACGTTGTAAAGAGCTAACCTTTTCCATAAAACTTTATTAATTTAATACTCACTCCGGTCCTAATTATAGGAGCAAATTTTAAAGTTGGTTTTGGTCCTAATTATAAGAGCAAGTTTTAACTTTTATCAATTTTTTCCTATAATACCCCTATTTATACTTATTATTAGGAGCATTATTTATATATATATGTGTGTACATATATATGTATATCTGTGTTTATGTGTGTCAATATATATATATATGTGTATATATATGTGTGTGTGTGTGTAGATAGATCTATATGTATACACACATATATGTTTATATAGCAAGATCATTATTTCAATTAGAAAGCGTGTAGAAAAGAAATTAGATCTATATGTCATGGATGTCTAACGTAAGACAAATTAGAAATACTTATAATTAGGGCAACTTGTGTCATTTTAAATTTATATAAGGACATTTTAGGAAAATGAGTAAAATTAACTAATTTAACTCCTCTCCTTAATTCCCCCAAAATCGGTTAAATTACTCCTATAATTAGAACCGGAGGGAGTATGTTTTTTTGGCACATGAGATTGGGTTAGAAAAGACTTACCTGTATATATTGTTCAAAGCATTTTATATGGGCCAAACCCAAAACCTAGGCCCTGCTGTGTATACTATTTTCTTTTATACAAAAAAAAAAAAGTTTATGTAAGTTAAGTCTCGAGATTGAGATTCATCATAGTCAAGATATATCATTTAAATGGGTATTTACAAATCACCATAAATAAAATCCTCACACATTAATGGGATTTGAAGTCACAATTTTTTTGGTTGAAGCCAATTCCTTTATTAACGGGACTATCCTTGGTTGGCCACTTAGTTTTGATTTGTGTGCATCACACGGAAGATGAAAGTTGACTAATAAATTACAAAGACGTGTTGGTTTCACTGTTCCTTATTATAGCCATTGCAGGGCAGTATCAATATATATATAAAATCTCATCCCGCCAACCTCTTACATGGCTTATCATAGGCTCTCCTCACAAAACACTATTCATAAGCCGTGCCAAAAACTGTTCGTAAGCCGTCTAAGCCATCTCTTAAAAAGAAACAATGTCGGGCTCCATCCTGAACTGCCAGCTTAAAAAAATGGCGGTCGGATTTGCATTTCAAATTTCAAAACTCCGCCATATTCTGTGCGCCAAAAGTCACGGTTGAAAGAGGTTCTCCACAAATCTAGTCTGGAATGTCTCATTCATACATAGGGCTCCGCGCCAGGTCACGGGAAAGGGAAAGGATAAGAGGAAACAAAAGTTTTTCATTACCAACTTCAAATTCAAAATTCAAGGATCCCCGATCTCCCACCCCAGGGTTAGAATGAATCTACTAGCAGAATTTGCCATGCAAAGAAGAGGAAAATCGCTTTTCGTCGAAGAACGAGGTAAACTTTTTACAATTAACCATCTTTAATCATGTGTATTTTGAATCAGTGTGCATTTTTCAGGGTTTTAATCGTTCCTTTGGGTTTAGATTTTGCACAGAGGTATAAGCTGAAAGGGAAAATGAAAGAACAAGCTATCACAGTGGATGATGATGACGGAGGTGACGAAGAAGAATCAGTAATGAACTAAAAATCAGCGCTCTCTTCTCCAGATTTTTTTAGTCCTGAACTTTCAACTTGAGCTTCATTCCTCTTTTCGTTACTCCTCCTTCTGTCGTCCTCGGTTTTAGTTTGCCCTCTGTAGTGTAAGCAGATCAAGCTCCAGATAACTTATTACCCTAATTTTTTAAATTATCTAATGGCTTCTTTTTTTACTCACTTGTTGATGAAGAATATGTTTTGGATCACTTTGATGATGATGGATTTATCGTTGGCTTTGATGAAGAAGACGAGGATGACAATCCACAAGAAACACAAGAGGCGAAAAATTAGAGAAAAATGTTCAACCCTGCAATGCAATTTCGGTATATGGTACTCAACACTAATTTCAGCAAGTTCCGTAACTGGTGTTTCTAGGATTTCTTTTGGTAAATAAATAAACATTATTGCTACGACTGGTGTTTCTGTGATTTCTTTTGGTCAACTCTTTCACTGTTCCGCTTGTGTTTTCCCTTTTATGTTTCAATCCATATTTATGAGGTTTCACCGGATTTCTGAAATGATGAATCCATACTTTTATATAACTGGGAAGTTTTTCGTAACCTCTTCTGAAATTATGTCTCCTCTCTATTTCCTGTTATAAAAAAATTGAGTAAGCCTTGCATAGTTCAATTTATAGTGAAGGGAATTACATTCAGGTTGCCTTTACTCTTCTCTCTGATTTTCAGATCTGGATTTCCTTTCTTCATTGATATACTTAATTACAGTTATTTTTGTGAATAACGACTCTGTGTAAACGAGCACTGAAATCTGATCCATTAAAAATATTTCTTATTCAGGTGAAGCAGTTCCATCCCGATGTAATTAAAGATGGAACAAATCCAGATACTATGATTCGCCTTGTAATACAAGCATAGAGGTGTTGCCATTTTTATCTCTTCAGTATGGGACTTCTGATGAATATTTCAAGTCTGCTTCTCCTTTCAGTGCCCTGTATATTGGCACTCTAATTAAATTAATAAGTTTTCTAACTTGGTGCTTTGTGCAGATGCTATCCAGTTAAGGCCGGTTAGAGATAATTGTAAGGTATAACTTTCAAATTTCAACACTAAATGCTGTCAGTGTGTCTATGTCATTGTTCTTTTGCCCGTTTATTTTTTTTAGTTGATTGTGCTGACCTTGTGACTACACTCTGGAATTGTTCAAAGTTCTTGGAGTTTCCCTGATATTAACCCCTTGGTCCTTCACCATTGCAACTGTTATGTATTCTTAATGCAATGCTGACAAGCTGCATTTGTAGGGAATGCTTAGATCCATTTGACAAACCAGAATGTGAAGCTGTTGATATTAGGAAAGTTTATCAGTAATAGAATTAAGGTGACGACTCTAATTTATAGCATATGCTACTTTTTTTGATTGGAAATTAAGAAAGTTTATCAATAATAGAATTAAGGTTCTAATTTATAGCATATGCTACTTTTCTTAATTGTTGGGCGATTTTTTTTTTTTTTCCTTTAAACAAAGATTCTTCTTAATTGACAAGCTTTTCAGCTATCTCCGCCTTAAGCTCGTGGAATGTGGACTGTGACATTTGTAGAAACTAAAGTATGACAACCATATAATTTTCCTTATTTTAAAATTCAAATTACGCTTTACTTAGTCTTTACCTACTTCATTTCTACTTTTTCCTGTCGGCTCATGTTCCAACGTGAGTGCTTGCTATTATATCTTCTGTGGGTGTAGAAAAAAAATAGAGTCACGGACAAAGTCATGTAGTTTGAAAAAATTCTTCCATCTCTGACACGTTGGACTGACATTTCCCTCTGGACAAAGTCACAGGCAAAGTCATGGGTAAAAGCAATTTCTCACTCTCAAACATCTATATAATTAAGCTACCATTCAAGCATTCCGCAAGGTCATGCTCATGTTCCAACGTGAGTGCTTGCTATTATATATACGAACTGTTCATGTTCTTCTCATGTTTATTTTCATTGCAAATCACCTGGAATAAAATGTTTCTCATCTAGATACAAATGCTTCTTCTTCCATTTTGGTCAAGGGGTTTTGGTGCTGTCTGTTACGCAGAGCTAACAGGCGAGGTAGTGACCCATATTGTTTTGGTTTGTTAATTATTAATTGTTGAATGTTGTGGTCTGACTAAATTATTTTTTTTGCTGATTAAAGATTACAGATTATACCATATTTGCTGTGTCTGTCATATGCATGAGCAATTCAAACAGAATCTTCTTTTGTTTATGTGCCTTTTGTGGAAGGATAGTTGGAACTGATGGGTTATAATTTTGCATAATTTTGTTTGTGATGGGCTATGTTAATGAAGAAGGAAGGTTGAGGATTTTGCCTTATCATGACTTCAACAAAGCTCCTCATGGCTATGGTCTCTGCCCTCCAAACATGTGCAAGGTACTCTATTCTCATCCTTCAATTCTCTTACTTTTCTGCTCTGAATGGAAAGAAGAAGAACACTCACCTTTGATTATTAAATTGCATATGAACTTTTTTAAAGTTAAAAATGATCAAACTAACCCCAGCTGCACACACATATATGTAATTCATGTCTGGGTATAGGATTTCTTAGCATTCATTGCATTAACAGGATTTGAAAAATAAAATGAGGTCGTTATTGATTGTGCAAGTTAGATTTAGTTTCTTGATGCCTTTAGAAAAGATTTTTTTACTCCATCAATGAAGGATCAAATTACAAAGCTCTATGATATCTGCAACAATCCATACGCCATTGTTAGCTGGAGGAAGTTCCCAAAACATGATAGTTTCCATGTACACTTTCTCAATGCATTCATTGTCCTCCCTCTTTTAAGCAAGCCCTCAGTCCCGCTGTTCTAAATCAGATGCTTGCATGCATGAAAACAGAGGAAAATATTAAATCGGAAAAAAAAAAAACCTTTCCCCAAAAACTCTGAATTTTATGAACTATGAGCAAAATAACATTTTCATGCTTGGCTTGCAGGTGGCATTTTGTGACAAAGAATTGACTGTATCATCTGTTAACTCTTCCGTTGTTCTCAGATTTCAGAAGTTACCGGGACTTAACCAAGAAAGGAGTGTATCTATCGCTTCTGGGGGTAGAAGGTCAAGCTACCAAGCTACAATGAGGCATGGCAAGATTTATTTATTTTTATCTATTGTTCAATGGAAGGCATTTTAATAATTGTTTGTTTTGTTACTATTTGTTGCTGCTTGATGAGATAATTTTGGTTTTCCTGGAAAGTCTGTGTACTTCATTTGTTTTCATGGCATCTTAATGTGGTGCTCTATGCTAATGCATCCCCCTGTGTGTGTTTTATGGTCCTTTTCATTTTGTTTTCCTGCTCTATGTCTATAATAAAAGATACGTGTATTGTGTAATCTGTATTCATTTGCAGGGAAGCGGGTAGCAGTTGTTACTCATGCAGATGTCATGAGAGAACTTTGCAAGCAGATCGATGCAGACAGTCCTTGTGGGAGTATACTCAACAAGCAGGTCATTTTCTACAAAATGAAAGGAGGAGACTATTTATTCTTCTGATTTTTTAATTAGCATTATTTGTCAGCTTATAGCTCTTACTATAAGTTTATCTTCCTTTGAGATGGGTACAGGAGATTCAATTCATCTTTGATAGACAAACGCAATTGAACAATGAGATTTGAACAATGAGATTAGAAACTTGCTTCGAAGTTGCTAATCTACCTGGCTTCCAAGTTTGTGTATTGCTGTTGTTTTTTTCTTTAGGGCAATTTTGTCATCCACTTGTCTAAATTCAGATCAGATTGTCAACTTTACTGTCACAATGTTGGAAATGAAGCTGATTTTTGTTTCAACTTACACTAATTAAATGCTTTATCACATCAACTTAATAAAAACATTTCTTTTTTCTTTCAGCTGATTTGGTTTATCCAAATAATTTGATAAATTAAAGGCCCAGGTTCATATAGAGAGTCGCAACATGTTAGAGAGTAAATTATTTCTTCATTTCCAACAATATTATGAATCATTTCTTAAGAAAAATAATATTGTAATTGATAAGATGCAGCTTATTTTTAAAATATGTGCAAATTTAATTGAGAATTTGATGGTGAATCATTATTCTGAATTAATAGTACGTTAATTACATATCATAATGGAACATGGAATTAATATATATATATTTTTTTATAAGAACATGGAATTAATATTCATCCATAGAATTGAACCGCATTTTTTTATATCTATATTACAAAAAATTGGGGCCCAGACCATTCAACAACATAATAGAGCTTTCTAATTTTGAATTAAGGTGAATGCATCTGCATATAATTCACCTTTCCCAGATACTTCAGTTCAAAAGAATTAGGAGTTTATGATTTGTTTTCTTAATTTGTCTCATCTATGCTAATGGCTTCAAATAAAAAAGTAAATCTGGTAAAATCTCTGAAAAAAAGATGTTTTATTATAAGTTTTAGAGTATAATGCACATATATTTCTGCAAATTTATGTTGAAATTAAACTCAATTTAACATTTTTAGTAGACTTAAACCCACTCCCAATTCATATATTTTTAACGAGTTCCTACACTTTTTATTTCTAAGCACACTATGATTCAAAAATGTCTAGCAAGTTTGTGAGATTCTAATGAAATTCCGTGGTTAAATGTACTTAAGTGAGAGTAATATCGGGATGAGTAACTTGCTGGGATATTTAGTATGTTGTGTTCAAAGAGATATTTAGGAATGCTAATTGATTAGAAGATATTGTTGTATAACATTGTTGAGATTTCATTTTTAATATGTATTCTGAATCAATTGGACGATATTGTTGTTTATCATTGTTGATGTTTCATTTCTAATATGTAAGTATTCATTGGTAGTGATGTTTTCATATTCCTTAAAGACAATAAAGTTGCTTCATTATATTATAGTAAAATATGTTTAAGTAACCTGTAAAATACTTTCATCCCGTGCAACGCACGGGGAAGTATAGGCTCGTTTGTTAGAAAACGCGTTCACTAAATCCATTGGAAATCCAAAATAAAGGATGGGTGGCATCATAGTAATTTCCCTTCTTCCCAACATAGCAACCTTGCTTTTGCTTTTTTCCATAATATTCAATTTTTACCCTAAAATTCAGAATGACATCATTGTGATGGTGATCAAGATCAAACAGAAGTTCTTCGTTACAGAAAACTATGGCGGTCTGTTTCCTGAGTCAGCAACGTCAAATGCACGATAAACAGAAAAACACCAAGGATTACAGGGCAATTTTCTTATTGTACTACTGGGGTTCGATGAAAATAGCATTAGTTTTTCCAAAGCAACCCAGAAACCACATAGACCAATATGAACAAGAAGGTGATTAGAAACCATACATGGCTGAAACAAACAGAAACCCTAACAAGGGATCTGAGAAGTAAACCACTCCATGACATGTAAAGGAGCCTTCACCAACTCTAAAGCAAGCTCCACTATCACCGTCAGGCACAAGCAACAAGGGCATATACATGTCAACAACAATCTGCAAATTAATCAAAAACCCAAATCTATCATCAATACCAACTATTAAGATACACGATTTTCAGATTTAGATTGAAACCCAGATCAAAAGGGGCGGAGTTACAGCCACACACAACAAGAAATCGCAGAGAAAATCACAAATTGAAGACGTCACTCAGAAATCGGCGATACTCAAATGATAAAAGAGAGAGAATTAGAGAAGAGAGAGATAGAGAGGGAGAGTGGTGTACCCGACGATCCAGATGATGAGGCCGACGGCGGAGAGGAGAAGAGAGAGGAAGGCGAAGGGAAGACCGAGAAGGAAACCCAAAGGCCTGCAATCGCCGTCTGAGCTACACATGGTTTTGCTTTCTCTGTGCTGTGTCTCACAAAGTCTGCAACTTTCTTCTTCTTCTTCTTGAAATGCAATGAGAGAGAGAAATACGAGTAGGTGTGGGATTTTGTTCTGATCGGTTATTATTAGGAAGGAAGACACGTTTTCTGGCTTTCTATAATTAACGCAAATCCCTCTCTCTAGTGCCCTAAGAAGTTTATCAACAAAGCAAGCTTGAGCCGTTTTTGTCTACCTACTCTGTTTTCATTTTTCAACGGGCTCTTTTTAGGTTTCGGTTATAATTATAAGATAAAATTTGTAGTCTTATAATTAGACCGAAGGTAATATTATTTATATTTTTCTTCTCAAATATATTATCTAATTTCCGATTTTAAAAACATCAGTTTTAATATTGAATTATAAATTGTCCTTTTTTTGGGTAATATATATCTAATTTCCGATTTGAAGAACATCAGTTTTAACATTACAATTACAATATATGAATATAGTCAGCCATCTCCCACTTTAGACAGATCTTGCATTATCATTATGACGCTAAAAGCTCCCAATTGTTTTTTCATTTAATAAATATAATATACTATATATTCCACTGATGAGGAATACTTTTGTAACATATAGAGCTTTTTCAAAAAGAAGAATTCTGGACTTTACAGCAATGTTGCCATATTTTTGTACCCGACGACTGATTCCCTCTCAAATACCCTTATAAGGAGTAACTCAACATCAAAAACAAAACAAAAGCAGTAGAAAAGCAATTGTGTGGAATATATACCACAATAATTGATCCTCCAAGGATAAGAACTGAAAAAACAAAAGGAAAAAGAAAATCTACAAAACTCTAAAGCAGATAATATAAAACCCAAAGGGGGTCCCACGTCATCATGCGTGTGCCAATTGGCAAAGCAAAGGAAAGCTGGCGAGCTGAAATTGGCCTCACAAGTCAAGAGAGGATGCTTCAACCATCTTCCAATCAATCATCTGGTCAATTTATAATTCTCACCTTCCAAATCAATAATGGAAGCCAGCCTCTCACGAACCTGCACCAGTTCACCCCATATCATTTTTGGCCAAAGCACCTACCCAAATTGACAAATTTTAATCCTATAAAACTAGGAGATGATAAAGTGTTTTCGAATTAATCGACTAATACACAAATATGCTTAAGATTTACTTCTTTCTTTTTTACATGGCTTGAGTCAGCTACCTTCATAGCTCAAGATAGAGCTGCAGCTGAGTTTACTTCTTCTGATATTTTATAGTAATGATAAGATTTTTTATTTTGGACTGAATGATAAGATTAATATTGAGATTCCCGTTTTCTGATTTTGATAAACACTTAACCATCTAATTACTTGAGATTATCCAAATCGTAACACTGATCATCCCCACTCGAAATGGAGTCCAATGGGGAAGTAGGAGAGAAAAGTATGTGGCGCCCTCTAGAGTGGATCCCTCCATAGATGGTGAGGATTTAGACACATGCATATCAAGAAGTGAAACTATAGAAAGTATAATTGCTTAAAAAAGTGCCTTGGTGTGAAAAACTAAATATCTTAAGATGTTAAAAGGCTTCTACATATGGATATTTTTCCTTGTTTAAGCACGTGCTGGACAAAAAAATCTCCAGACAAGATCAAATTCCAAGGGTAGAATCACCAGGTCAAACTCTTCACGGCAACAATTTTGGAAATTCATGGGCAGTGATCTAAAATTAGCTTGATTATCTCTAAACCCAAATTCCATGAGGTAGACTTGTAATACCCAAAGAAAAAAGAGACATCAAGTCACTTTAATTGAAATTTTTTTGCTCGGACACTTAAATTGAAATTGATAATCTTCATATTTGCATATTTCAAAATCCAATCCAACTTTAATATAGTTTTAGATGTCACTTCATTATTAGCTTAACTTACTGATCATTTATACACAGATTCTACTTATCTTTCGTAAACTGAATCTACCCAAGAATATGGTAATACTCCAAATTACTTACTGCACGGAGCTGTTTTTTCTGGTCATTTGTGTCTCTCTTGTCAAGACTGCCAGAAGATGATGGGTCATACCTAGACAATAAACAGGGTAAGCACAAGCAACAAAGCAAGAATCAGCAAGGAGGATTAATAAATTGCAAACAGTCAACTATCTGGAATAGGCCTTTGAGATTCAGCTCAGTCTACAGATTCTTACCAATCACGAGGAATACCAGCCTCATCTCGAGCGGAAAAATTAAATGGACCCTTCAGTTCTACATTGTATTCCTTTAGCAAGTCTGCATGGTTGTAGAAAATAGTGTTGAAGCTAGTAAGCCTTCCATATGGAGACAAGTGAGCAGATGCAATGAGATGTAGTAGGCTTTCAAAAACCTTTGAAAGTGGAGTCAGGGGGACAATCCAATTTCTGACAGACATCAACAAACCAATAGACACCTACTGCTACATGTGCAACTTCTTCATCAGCAATCCTAGCGACTATTTTTGAAGTCATATTGTCTCCAAATCCCACTAACTTTTGTACCAGCCGTGGCCCAGCATCAAGTCCTCTAGCCTCCTACAAGTATAAATTAGTACATTCAGAGCATCAAGAATCAAGATCATAAAGATCAAAGGGCTTCTATCTCTGAAGCATGTGTTGTCTGAGGGAAAACACTTGAAACGATTTGACAAGAAAAACTTCTACCCGGTTATGAAGTTAAGACAATTTTATTTTCATTTGATTAGGTTTTCCTCAAGGGAGGTGATAGAATGACTGAGCAACACTTCCCGAATAATATTGTTTAGTTGATAATAAACACCAATAATTTACTCATCTATCTGAGGATGGAAATATCCAGGGAGTAATTAAAAAATGATCTCCAAGCACTGCCCAACTTTTAGCCAATAAAAGAGGATTGAGAAATCAGAATTGTTCCAATAGTAAGATCAGTGCCCACACTTACTTGAGAGTCAAAATTAGTTCAAACCTATGATGATGTATAACTTAATAAGCAGTATGAGTCATTCTTCTTGTCGCATAATCCTCAATTGATAGATGGAATAACAAAACATATAGACTCATGCAAACTGATGCGTTGACAAATATCATAATCAGCTTACCACCCAAAGACACAATGCACATACTGAAAACACGTACTTGAGAATAGGATCAGATGGACAAGATGAACAAAGTAGAGGTACCTGGACTAAGGGGATGACTGCCAAACGTGCAGCAACATTGTCTGATGATTTCTCACACTCCCTCCACAGTAAATTGTGAGCGGGCATATCTCCATATCTAGTTATGCACAAAGTACAAGTGAAAAATCATTGTAACCAATGTCTGGAAAAAAAAAGCACAAACTGTCAACTACCCTTACTTAAAACCAAGTTCAGCAAGCCTCTGAGAACACCAACAAAAATGGCGACTCTCATCATCAGCAACATGAGCAAAGTCAGCAAAGAATCCCTCCCCAAGAATTTCGCTAAAGGGAGAAAACCGAACAACAGTATCCCACGCCAAATCAATTGCATTGAGCTCAACATGGGCCAAATTGTGGAGCAAATAAGCATTCAGTGGCAAACCTGAATTTTTGGGATCAGGAATTTCCTTAGGAGAAACCTGCATTTGGCATGAAATAGCCCATGCATTAATTTAAACACCAGAGTCCTCCCAAAATAAGAAAACAGCATTTCACAACATGAAGACTTAATAAGATAATCTCCATACATGCCTAATCATGACAAAAACCCGTGTGGTCCAACGAAGCAAGTTTTAACAACAGAGAGGCCATAACTCTCCTCTTGATTCATTGAATATCCATCTCTGCTTGGAATTCAAGTATGGTGGAGAATATCCCACGTTAAAATTAACTGGACCAAGTGAAGTGGAATGACTAATGTTCCCGAGTTTTGGGTCAAGTTAGAGTGTTAAAACTAAGAGTATTAATCCCTTCTGAAGTAGTACTAGTAGTAATCTCCGATTCTCCCCATAGTTTTAGAACAATTTGCTTAAAAGTTTTTCTTTGAGCGAATTGCTTGAAAGTTATAATAACTTGCATTGATAACTCAAACAAAAAAGGGAGAAATGTATTAGCCTCACAAACATGTTCCACTACACCATTTTTGGCAACCAAAAAGCTATCTAACAGCGCAAAAGTTAAGGCAACGAGACCCCAAAAAAAAAACCGAACCAGTTTGGGTTGTTCGGGTCGAGCAGGTCGAGTGGGCGGTGTGAATTGCCCGAGAGGGAGGTTTTCGCGGTGCCACCTGGAGTAAGCGAGATGAGAGAGTCGGGACTTGATGAGAGGATCACTGGTGGAAAGAACCAGCGAGCCTAGCTCCGCCAAAGAAGAAGCTTCCCCGATTCGGGCATCGTGCTCGTCAGCGACGGCCGATGGAGTCGAAAGAAGCTGGGGTTCAGGACCATTAGGTCCCCAATTGCGATTCTCGTTGAGAGGACTTCGCCTCCATGCTTGGAGACCTGACCAAGGTGAAAAGTGGAAAGACGAAGAGGAAGAGGAAGACGACGAAGAGAAACTTCTGGGTTTGAAATGGCAAGGAGAGACGTGAGAGCACAGCGACCCGCACGCGAGTGATGAGAGCATGACTATCAAGAAGACGCTGAAGGATGAACAGGTGTCACAATTCATAATTGTTGAAGTGGGCATGGGCTGCTGGGCAGGGCGAGACCCTGTCCCATTCCCGGCCTGAAGGATGGACGGACTGTATTTTGCAGTCTGACGTCCGACCCTATCCGTTGAAGCTCGAAATATACTATTTCGAGTATGTGAAAAAAATAATTTTATTTAAATTTTTTAAACATTTATTTAATTATCATTATGTTTTAACCACTTAAAATCCATTTGATAATTCCACGTCGTGGGATATTTCAAAATAAGTCTACAGTTTGAATATTGAAATTTAAAAATTACCATATGTCTTAATAAATATCCATATTTCAAGAATTAAACAACATCTATAATATATTATAAATAAGGCAACAAAATGATTGTAATTAAAGCTGTGAAGTCCAAGTGGTCTGCATCAATGTCCCCAAAGTTGATCAAATAATGAAGCAACTAGAAAAAAAATAAAAATAAAAAGCAATTATAATTTAATATATCACATAGTAGAGAAGAAAGGAAGAAATCTACTTGTAAATTTTAAAAGTTGTAGCTTACCTATAACTCATACTTGCAAAATGACCCTTTAATCACCCGCTAGCCATTACATCCTTCCCTCCAAGTGTAGAATCTAGGAAAAACAATGAAAGAACAATTACATTAAGAATTATGATGTAATATGTGTGTACAAATTCTAAAGCATTAAAATAAAAAATATATCACTGGATTTATAAGAAATATTTATATAAAATATAATGATATATACTTGCCGGGGAAGGCAAAATAGGCAGGACAACATACCCTACCCAATACCTAATCCTACTTACAAAAATACTCAGCCCTAGTATACCCAATTTTTTTCCAAATTGCTTTTTTTCAGTTTCTAATATTTTTGTTTTTGATGATCATGGAGGATTCATCCATCAGGCCCTGACTTGGGGAAGGAAGAAGAGGAGTCAAGTCTACCCAGCGTTGACTTGGAAGCACAAAGCAATTTTAAATGGTGTCTTATATCCATATACTTCCTCCAATTTATAGTATCAGTAACTTTAACTAATTCATCAAAATCAAATAATGATAGTTAATTCATTAAATTTATCTTAAATTAATTTTTTTAAGGTTACCCATATTAAATGTGGTTTTGAAGGAGAGTAAAAAATATAACAAGTCACATTCAATATTAATTGTATGGGTAAAGTTGACAAATAAGAATTAAAAAGTATTGGTATCCTTGCGTTGCATGAGAAGTTATATTTATGTGATGCTTATATGAAGTTGGCTATAAGTGTGAGCAATTGTATATATGTTTTTATTTTACTCACTCATATTTTTACAAGAGCATGTAACATCAAGAGAGAAAGATAATTTCATTAAAACTTTATATTTATTTAAATTAATATTTTTGTACTTAAGTTCAAATGCTTATAATAAATCACAATGCAAAAACATAATCCAAACAAATTAGAAATATAAAAAATAAATTACAAATTAATCATCAATAAATTATATTTATTGATTAATGTATCCAAAGTTCCAAACTAAATCCCATAGTGTTTTTTATGTTTTTTTGACAAAAAATATAATTTTAAATTATGATAACTCCTTGATTTATGGAGATAAAACAAAAGTCAATTATAAAGGAATACAAAAACAAAACGGTGTTACTTAACGGAATTAACGGTGTTACTACAAGTATTATATAAGATTTAGATTACTCTTGAAATGGCTTATATTATAGACCAAACTATTTTTCCAGAAGTGATTCATATTGTGAACTTGAAAGAGTAGAATAAATCAGTAATGATTTAGACAAAATTATTAGGGAAAAAAAAAAAGAGATTGGGGGTTGAGTTTTAAACGAGTTAAAAGTTTAAGACTGAATTATACCGAGTCATAACTGATGGACCTAATGATCACAAGAGTCAAAACATTATGGACAAGGCTCTTTTGTCACCTTTTTTTTTTTTGCTAGAAAGGATGGTTAGAAGCCTACATTACACAAAGGAAATTATACATAAGGGCAATTTATTCCCAAACACTCACGGTCCATCCAACCTCTAAAGTTAGAAGGGCGGCTCTTCTATCAAATTGTTCCCAAACTGTGTTTTCTTTTTACCAACAAAAGTATCTTTGAATTGGGCTTTTTTTTTTTTACCAAAAAAGAATTGGGATTTTTTAGATCCCAAAAGTCATTTTGGGGCTTTCTTATCAAAACACTAAAAACAGTAAATAAAAATTACTCAAAAGCTTTTGGGCTCAAGTATTTACTCAAAACACTAATAAAAATATACTAATATTTCTCTCTCATTCCGTCCTTTTTCTCATTCCTTCTAAGTTTTAGAGAAAACTACAATTGGTATCCCATCCCTTCAATAAAACTTTTTTCAATTTTCCTTTTTAGTTCCTGAAAAATATCAAAAAATATGAGTAAATTTTATAGAAAGATTATGACTCTTTATCATGGTAATTAAATTTGAAGTAAATACATAAAATAAATTAAATAAACATAATATATGATCTAATATATCCAAAATTTAAGCTTATTTAGTAATAAAATATGCAATTGTCAATTCCAATCTTCAAAACGTAACATGTTAAAAAAGCAAATATACTAACTTGAGTCTTAAATATAAGAGCTAGATGGGGAGCTTAATTTGATTCTAAATGTAAGAGATCAATCCAAATATCAACAAATCTCAATTTACCAAAATGCTATAGGATGAGAAGTATTTACCAATGTAATACATCAGAAATCATTCTTCTGAAGAACGATTTTAGATTTTCAAAGATGTCGTTCACAAGGGCAGGGTTGGGTAGGACGAGACCCTTGCCCGATGCTATAGGATGCCCGATGCCCAACCCTGCCCGCAAAAATGCCCAGCCCAGTTGTGCTGCTTTTCTTAGGGCTAGGCAAGACAATTTTTCATTAGGTGCAGGCGGGCGGACAGTGCGGTGGGCATCATGAACACCCCTAAGCTTAATAACAACAGGAAATAAGAGGGCATGCTTTGAGGGGGGGAAACCCAATTGACTGTACAATCGTAGTAATATCAAACTCAACTAAAAGCTAAGAAAGATTTCACTTTTGGCCACCCGCTCACACCTAAGATGCTCAGGAATCAAGATATATATCATGCATAATACTTACAAAAACCAGAGAGAAAGATGAACTCGCTTGATTGAAAACAATAGAGTAAGAAAATATCTGCCTAAGGTTATTTCATGTGAACCAATAATGACTTGAAGGAAGTTGGAATTACAGAATTATCTTTGTATAACACCAATGGAAGAAAAATAGTTTTCCAGCTGCTAAATTTAGATCCATACTATGGATTATGGAAGCTCCATTCATATCACCAATTGCCTCATAGCTTCCACTTTAAAGGAGAGGCTACAAGCCAAAAATACAAACAGGAAACATTACATAAAAGGGGAAATAAATCCCATACTCTCTTGGTTTACCCAAGACTGCAACCGAGCGGGGCACACATCTAAAATAGAAGAACTCAAAATACGTATCTTAGCTAAAGCATAAGCCACTCTATTATACAATCTATTAATGCTCACCAATTTAACTAGCTAGTCCCGAAGTAACAAATTCCTGATCTCCACAAGCAGAAGGCTGCCACTATTAACCTGGATCAAAAATAAGTTGTAAAACTACCTAGCTCCCATGCAATTTGGAGAGTTTCATAAACAACACACTCTTCCGCCACTTGAGCACTGCAACTCCCTAAGGATTTCATGAAACCAACCAACCAAGAACCCATTGAATTCCTAAAAACTCCTCCACAACC
The DNA here is from genome assembly GCA_025563575.1 of Acacia pycnantha. NCBI lineage: Eukaryota > Viridiplantae > Streptophyta > Magnoliopsida > Fabales > Fabaceae > Acacia > Acacia pycnantha. The sequence continues at coordinate 353,150 of JAMWYP010000141.1, forward strand.
TGCCTAAGAAGTCCTTAGCACCACAGTACCATCAACATTAGTATTAACCCAACCCATCGGAGGACTAACCCACCCATTACAACGCTGAATACTCAATCCAACTTCCGAAACTCCTTGATTAGGGAAAACACAAAATTTACCCATAATTGCAAGAATGGCAACAGCTAGATCTGCAAGCTTTGAGAAGTTAGCATAAAAAAATACATCGGTTACACCACTTCCAAAGTTTCCAAATAGCCACACCAAAGAACAAGTTCCAGCTACCATCAAGATTATACCCTATACTTCTCCTCAAATTCATACTTATCCAAGAATTGAGATCAGCAGAATAAAAGGAAAAGGCATACCTGCTTAACAACAATTTGTTCCATAAATTCCGAGCATAATCACAATCTCTAAGGATATGAAGAATGTCTTCTACCCCTGATTGACAATCACCACAGAGCGGGGAAGATTGCGACCATGAATACCTCCAAAGATTGGTGGGGAGCTTGTTTAAAAGAACTTTCCACATAAATAATCTAATTCTCTCCACACCATTCCATTTCCAAATCACCTTAAACAACCCATCACGCCACTGAGATAAATTAGGTTCAATTAAGAAGTAAGCACTTCTAATTGAGAAACACTCATCACCCCTTCCACCCCAAACCAGAAAATCAGGTCCAGCACCATGTCTAGGAGGCAAAACAGGGGCTAGTCTATTCAAACCGGCCACATTTAACACACTAGCTAGACGAACAAAATCCCAACTGCCATCCTTCACCAAATCCCCCACACACGAAAGGTCCTCCTCTTCCATCAACGGCCTTGCACAAAACTCCTTAAGCCGCGTGTTAACTCTCACCCAGCAATCCTGAAAGAAATTAGTCGACTGGCCGTCACGCACATGCCACTTAATTCCCTGCTCAATCAACTCCTTTTGTGCACAAATAAATCTCCATAGCTTAGAATCTCCGGGTCTATAATTCAGCAAAGAATCATCCTCCCGCATCAGATATTTATACATTAAAATATCAGCCCATAGACCCTCTACCCCTACAGTTAATTTCCAAGCCAATTTTGCTCCACAAGCCCTATTATCTGAAGCCAGCTTCCTGAACCCGAGACCCCCAAACTCCTTAGGCTTCGTCATCTGATTCCACCCTATGGCATGAAAATGCTTTGAGTGCTTATCATGACCCCAAACAAAGTTACGTTGTAATCTCTCCACTTCAAGACAAACACTCAAGGGTAATTTAGCCACTTGCATTGGATACAATGGGATAGCACTCACCACTGTCTTGGCTAGAGTTATCCTACCCGCCATAGAATGGCAATTAGCTTTCCAATTACTCAGTTTAGCTCTAACCCGATCAATAATATACTGGAAATCACTCCTCCTCCTCCTACATCTAGAGAGAGGGAAACCCAAATATCTCCCAATCTCATTTGAGATCTGCATATGCGTCATATCCTTAATTCTCAACTTAGTGTGAAGAGGCACTTTCGGAGAGAAGAAGAGGGATGACTTAGAAGAACTAATCTTACCACCCGACGCACTCATAAACTTGTTCAAACAACTCAACATGCACTCTGATTGTGCTTCGGTGGCCACTCCAAATAACAAATCATCCGCAAACATAAGGTGAGACACCTTGGGGCCCTTTCTAGTGACATAGATGGGCTTCCAAACTCCATTCTCAGCACAATCACAAATTAGGTGAGATAGCCGATCCATACACAAGACAAACAAAAAGGGAGATATAGGGTCACCCTGTCGTAATCCCCTCTTTGGATGAAAGAATTTTGTTTGCGAACCATACCACAACACATTATATGAAACAGATGAGACACAATTAATAACAAGATTGACAAAAGCAATTTCAAACCCAACATCCAACAAGACCTGCTTCAAAAGCCCCCAACTGATCCTATCATAAGTATTTTCAAGGTCAATCTTCCACGCCATAAGACCTTTCTGACTTCTATTCTTGTTCATGATGTGTAAAATCTCCTGACCTACTACAATATTATCTTGAATATGTCTCCCTTTAATGAAACTAGTTTGAAAAGGAGAGATAATCTTATCCATTAAACCTCTTAACCGCCACGCTATCAACTTAGTGACACACTTATAATGCACCGAACAAAAAGAAATAGGACGAAAGTGGGACACCAACTCAACTGATTCCATCTTAGGAATAAGAGAAATGAGAGTCTTATTGGAATCCGCAACATCAATAGAGCCTTGAAAAATATCCTTCACAAATTTACATAACGAAGGACCCACAATACTCCAATTTGATTTATAAAAAAGGGGGAGAAAACCCATCAATACCAGGAGCTTTATAACAACCCATGGAAAACAAGACATACATGATTTCATCATCATTAGGAGTTCTAGACAGACCACTAATTTGGCAAGGCGGGTGGAGAGTAGTTTGATGGTTTTTTTAAGGAGCCCAAAAATCATTTATTTTAGAAAATATTGTCCAATTCAAATTAGGCCTTTCAAAAAAGTATATTAGGCCTCTAACCTGAAAGCCCAAGTCATCAATGTGTGTGCGTTTGTGTCTGTATCAGTATGTATAGATGATTTACTTTGCATCTATTGACAGAATTAACTTAGAAACTTGGGTCTAGCAAAGTGCCTAATCCCTCGCAATGTGGCAAATCAATGTTTAAATATGTGGTTGTGTGTGTAATAGATTAATTATACATAGAATATAAACCCTATAAAGACCATGCTAATCATAAGTCACGACTCACAAATAGTATGATTTATTTCATATCCGATCTATAATCTACATGGAACCACATTATAGTTATTTACAATAATGCGGCTTAAACACTACTACTAATGTGTGGGTATGACCTTTTCCTGTAGATGAAGGAGGGGTGCATGAGTGTAATTAAGAGAACTGAAGGGGTGAGTCTCCTAGTGAATCCTGAGACTTAGTCCATGATAGCTACAGATCTTACTATATCAAGATTATCTTTTGGTATTTCCTTGTAACACAAACCACATTAGGACCTCAATCTGTAGATATATAGACTAAATCACATTATTCATAAAGAAACTTCATCCCAAGGATCACAACAAATTCCTTTCTGATGCACAGGATCCTCTGTAAGAGGCAAGTGCAGAGCATAATAGAATCTTTGGAGAGATAAAAGGAAAAATATAGAAAGATTAGGCTTTCAGAAGGAGAGAAGCTTATAATGAGTTCATATTGAAAACACCTTTTGTATATATGAGAGAATACAATTTTGATTACAACCTTCAATGCCCTTCTGAAGACTAGGAGCACCTTTATATAGAAATTTAGACATACTTGACGACAAACTTACATTATTGGATGACAACTCAAAAGCAGAAATGTACACTCAGACCATGTGAAAAAAGTAAAAGCAAATACAGCTTTATACATCAGAGTGGACAATCGAGTGGTCACAAACCATGTGACGAGGGAATATTTCCAGCTCACCATCCTGATTTACATATGGGTTCATGATCATCATTAGGTGATAGGTTAAAGTAATCTTCATCATGACATGTGTCATAGGTAGGTCCTTCTTCATCTTCATCCATTAGAGGTGTCGACACTTCTTGAGAATAGTGTCCTTGGTACTGATTGAACCATATTTTATATGATTTTTCATTATTTAATTGGGATTCTTAATGGATTTTGTCATAATTGTTGAGCTTAAAATGTCTTTCTTGTGATAAATTGATACTAAGAGTAAATACATTAAGTTTATACTAAAAGGGTAAAATTGTCATAAAATTGTTATTACTCTTAATCTTTGATTTTTCTGAGAATATTTGATACATATTAATTAATTTTGATTGTAGGTGGTTGGAGGAATTAAATCAAATTTGAAAATGAAAAGTTGGAGCTCAAATTGTAAAACTTTCATACTTTGCAGATTGGTCCCCCTTCATTAACTTTTACACTTTGTAATTTGGTCCCTGGTCAAAACTCTGCGTTTTGACCAGGAAGCAGCGACGTTCTTTTCCATCCAGAGGAGCAGCCGCGCAATTGAACAGAACAGAAGGCGAGAGAGAGACCTGAAACGAGAGAGGCGAACCAGAGGGAGACCTTCGAACCTGAGCCAGAGAGAGCCAGATAGACCTTCGATCTTCTTCTTCATCGTCACCTTCATCCTTCTCGGACCGAACCAGACAAGATTTTTGTGATTCCGCGAACTTCGAGTTTTCCGGTGAATATTCCCATTCCGCGAATATATACATTTTCCGGCCAGTGCTCTGAAAGTGATGAGGGGCTGATTCTCTGTTTGTTTCTTGGTGATGATAATTGTGCTTGAGCTTAATGGACTACATAGGGTAGTTTTCCTTGAGATTGGATTTGTAATATGAAGATTATATGTATTTGAATTACTTGTAGTTGCAAAGAGACTATATTGGTTAGCTTGATATTGTCTAATTAATGTGGTTGATTTGTGCATTTGAGGGACTGATTGGTACTCAATTCCAAGAAGACTCATGTTTACATTATTCCAATCTTAATTGCACATTAAGTGGTTTTAAACAATATCTCAAAAGGTAGTAGTTAGTTACGATCGTAAGAGCTATTACTAATTGAGAATATTGGACTTAGGTGATATCTTGAGGTTTTTCTAATTAGGACTTAATGAGTTTTAACTCCATAATTTTTGAGCAAGGATTGTCACTTCTTCATTACCAAGATGCATCCATCATTTATATTTCCATTTTTCATATTCCATTTCATTTTACAAAAAATACCAAAAATAATAGTTAGCATTTTAAATTGCATTTCGATTTTGGTTTATTAATTTAAAAATCCAAAACCCAATCCCCCTTTGTTTCCATTGCATTTGCATGACATTTAGATTACTTAGGATTCAATAAAAGGCTCCTCGAGGAGAGAGAACGATCCTAGGTTTGCCTATACGCAATCCTTGGTTAATTGTTGATTGTGGACCCCAAGGCTAATGACAAAAGGTTCTCATCAGGTACTATGAATATGGATCTTGTGTGAAAGGTCCTTCCTATGGGTCTTGTGAATCTTAAAAGGCAGGGTCTAAATATGAGTTCTGAGGAGAGGAAGGGGCTGATTGGGATGTTATGCAATTCAAGAGATATAGAGTGGGTAGTGTGAACATGTGATGTTGAGGTCTTTTGAACCAGAGGCTAGGATTTCTGGGAACAAAAGGTTGGTCAGGAATTGGTCCTAGTGAAGTAACTGTAGGTGCTCATCTAGTGAATACCCATTCATGTTACAAAGGAAGAGCTTTAGATTATCTAGGAGAGGTTTACTATTTTGTGGCCAACCAGTCTTAACTTGATACAAATGAGTTTGGTTGACAACATATAGTTCTCCTTGATTATCCTAATGATAAGGATAATAGATTATAAAGAAGCATTGAGTGGTCTGTTGGTCTTCTAGAATTTGCTAGAGGCCACATTTTTCTATGACCTTGGCAAGTTTTCTTCTCCATACAGGAAGAGGAGAGAACTATTGTAACATTGACCATAAATGAGATCCTTCATTTTGACTGTCACACAAGTGATGATAAATAGGAAGAGGCTCAAGGGAAATGGTACATGCATAAAAGGTTGAGAAAAGGAATCGTACAGTAGGGCTTCTCAAGGTCAAAGTAGGAAATGTTAGGAGGAAGGCATTTGGTACAAATAAGAACATAAAGCCAATAGAGTATATTTCTTTTGGCAATTCAATTCTTTGGACTTTATAGGGTTTTGTAAGATGATCTCCAAGAGGGAATTCAAAGGAGGTTTGGCTTGGTAGTCGAGACATTTGGTGGATGACCAAAATACTCAAAGGGTTTTTAGGTGAGAAGTTGAACTTTTTGTGGTTTGGAGAGATAGTTTGCAATGGTGTTCTGGTGTCCCTTGATGTGTCTTACTGTGAATTTATAGCGTGAGAACCAGTCTTTCCAGCGAGCAACTGAGCATTTGGAAGTGCCTTTTCCTTGTTTCAAGTAAGGATGGAAATGAAGTATTATTCATTTCTACAGTGAATTCATAGGAGCTGGGATGGAAATTGAATTTTTCAATGCCTCTCTTGACTGCAAAAACTTCTTTGTAAGTGGTATGATAATGTTTCTGAAACTCTTCGAACTAACTACAGGCGTGATCATAGTAATGTATTTTTCCATTAACTTCTTCAACAAGTATTGCTCCCTAAAAATGGTCACCTGCATTAGTTTGCAGGATTCTTTGTCTTGTTCTTGGAATCTTGTGTGGAGGTGGTTATGAGCAATTTTATTTAGTATCTTGACAGCTTTAATTAATCGCCCCCCCAAGCCTGGGTATTCTTTTTGAGAAGTTTGGACAGCTGGCTGGTATGTTTGGTCATATCCGAAATAAAGTCACACAAATAATTGACAATTCCTAAGAATATTTGTATTTGATTTACCGACAAGTTGTCATATGGAAAATTAAGAAGTTCTTGAGCTATGTGGGGTCCAGGTTGGTAAAATCCATCATGTAGCATCATAAAAGGAACTCAATTTGGGCTTGGGCTATGTGACCTTTTTTTGGAAGAAAATATGATCCCATATTTGGTTACAATATCAATAAACTGGGCTAATAGTTTCCTATGAGATTCTTCATTATATTAGTGCAAAAAAGGAGAATGTGATCAATGTAAATAAATGCATTCTGCAAGATGGACTCTAAAATCTTGGTCATGGTTTTTTGGAAGAGAGAAGGGGATGTCTTTAGTCCAATGGCACGACAGTCTATTGATATTGGGTCTCAGGGATGCAAAACGCCGTTTTGTATATATCATAAGGATGAATACCTATCTGCCAAAATCCAACTTTAAAATCAAACTTAGAGAATACTGTGGCTCCAGTTAATCGAGAAGCTAAGGTGTTGACCTTTGGCAAAGGGAATTTATCATCTTGCAAAAATGTTTTAAAGGTTTATAATATTGACCACTTTTTTCTCATGATTCGGTCATATCTTTTTTCAACATAAAATGCTTGATAAGCCCAATTGGATTCTGTTGGTTCAATCAATCCTTGTTCTAGTAGAGAAGCACGTCTTGTCTAGCTAGAGTAAGGTCATTTGGATTCATACCATAATGAATGGCTTTAGTAGGATTGATATCCTGATTCTTTTTAAATGAGAGTTTGATGTAGAATGCTTTGATTTTCCCAAAGAAGGGTTAAATATTGAAACTTATCATGACCTTCTGCACACAACTTGAAAAGCTTTTCCTTAATATGAATATAAGCTGGTAGAGCTTGACTAATTTCAAGAATACTAGGTGTCTAAAAGTATGGGCTAAAAAACTTCTTGAACCTTAATCCTTGTGGAGTGATAGAAAGTCCTTTGGTTTGATAAAAAACATCAAACCCAAAATGAACATCTCGATCTGGAAGATAACTCCCAATGACCTTAATCCAAAATGTGCATCCAAGGAAGAACTGCATTCCAATATTTTGTCTGGAAATTAGTTCAATCTGAAAGATCTTTCCATTGACTGTTATGAATAACTAGCTGAGAGGAGACCAAGAATCATCTGGCAAAATGTGAGGCTTGAAAATTGTAGCACATGATCTAGTATCAATTAGAGCTATAACATTAATGGATTTGTCATATTCAGAGAGGAGAATCTTGGTTTCAATGTTTGGTCTCGGTGTATCATCTATTTGGGACATCCCTAAAGACCCAAGTAACCTTAGGGTTTGGGTATGATCTTTTTTGTTGAGACTGTAGATAGGCCTGTGAGGATAAAACTGACTATCATCATTAGAGGAGGAATCTTTTGAATTTGATTCAGAGACAAGAAGGATATATTTAGTTTGTTCATCCTGCTTTGATTGTTCTTCAAGGATGGATTCAATATCCTCAGCTTCATCAATGGAGAATGCATTATGGAATGACTGCAACATCTTCAGTTCTCGTTGTTTTTCCTTCTTAGGGCAAGATTTTGCATAATGCCCTTTACTTCCACAAAGAAAGCATCTATCAGACTTTTTAGATTGAAGCAAATGCCTCTCGAAATACCTATAAAAAGGTCTTTTATGTTTGTGTTTCCTTGAAAGGTTTGTATCTACGAAAATGAGATTTTTTCTTTGTAGGGCAATGGCATGCTTGCTCATCTTTAACACTTTATCTTTCGATAAGACTTGTTGCAGGCTGGCTTAAGTTTAGAACTGCCTTTAATTAAGCATTGACTTGAAAAGTTTTTGTTGTTCGCATAACTTATCAAGCGTAGTTAATGCTAGTTGATAAATCTCTCCTACAGTAAGTTGGGAAATGTTTTTTGGAGAGAAGTAATCATTCTTTGGAATTCAAGTAGCAGTTCATCTGGAAACGAGGTGATGAAAATATGCTGGAGATTTGGATATTGAGATCCACCTAAGGGATAATACTTCTTAGACATACAGGTGTACTGCTTGTGGAGGTCCTGTTTATCAAGTAAGCAACATTTCATCTCGAAGTATCCTTGACATTGTCTTTTTTGGATGACACTAAAGTCTCCCAAGAATTATCGATGGATTTAGCCAAAAAATGTCTGGAGTATCCGATCGTAGAAGTTCAAGCTTATAGTACTCATTGAAATAAGAAAACCATTCTCAAAAACTGCCTGTCATTCTGGTGACAAATTTTGTAAGGACCTGTTGCAGTGTTATATGCGGCTTATTCATTTGGAGATCTATCCACGCACCGAATTTATGTAGACGATCTCGCCATCAATGAGGGGGAATATCATCGAAAGTAAACCAAGAACCAGAAAAAAAGTTTATTATCTTTTGTTCCTAAAGTTGGATGGGATGTTTCACTAGCTAGTTTCTTCGTTTGATGAGGAAGGGTCTTCTACTAGGTTGTGTTCTGTTGAAACTTTCTGTCTGCTATTGATTTAGCATAGCAATTGTCAAGATATCAGCATAATAGTTGTCATCATTAGAAAGTTCTAGGTCACTAGTGGACATTGTGCTACCACAAGTAGAAATACTAGTAGAAGAGCTAGAGTCATAATTTTGATTCTGATAGAGCTACAAAATAAACTTTGTATTAGCCACGGAATTACCCACGGAAAAAATTCCGTGGGAAATTACCCACGGAATTCCGTGGGAAATTTCCTTGGCTAAAAATTTCACACCGAAATTACCCACGGAATTCCGTGGGTAAAAAATTTATGTCTAAAAAAAAGCGTGGCTTATTTTTTACCACATATTTTTTTGAGACGGAAATTTTCCGTTGGTAATTTCCGTGTGAAATTTTTAGCCACGGAAATTTCCTCCGGAATTCCGTGGGTAATTTCCCACGGAATTTTTTCCGTGGTAATTTCGTGGCTAATACAAAGTTTTTTTGTAGCGAGCAGTAGATCCATCAACTATATTTTTGCCTATGTCTGCAGTAATGAGGGTGTCAAAAGTGGGATGTAGATGGGGTTCTTGGAGGAGAATGATGAATCTTTAAGGAGGGAGAAGGTGGCCTAGAGCGGACATAAGAGAAGGTTGGACTAGTATATGATGAAGTGATGAAAGAAGAGGTGTGGGTAGTGGATTGGTACCCAGAGGTAGTAATTGTGTGAGGCTTCTTTTTTTGTGTGGCTTTTTTGGAGGGTTGAGTTGTCTGGCCAAATGATAAGTGGTTTTGAAGACACTATCATAATTAGTCGGATCAGAGGAGGGTAGAGAATAGGGGTAAGATGAGGTGTAGGCTGACGGATATGGGTTATAAAGGATTAATGGAAGAAAAGGATGGTACGTATATAGTGGTTTTGCAATATCAGCTTCTATCTGCCTTATTTCTTCTTTGATTTTTGAAAGCTCTTGTTCTTTACGGTGAAATTCTCGACCAAAATAGCGTTCATCAATGTAACGCCTTAGGTTAGAATCTAACTGTTGGGCTTGAGAGGAGAGTCGTAAATTGAGCTTTGTAATTTCTTCTGTAATTACATCAACTTGTGCAGATAGATCTTCAGTCTTTCCAATGAAAGCATCCAGCTTAGAGTCTATTTTATAAATGAATTGTTTTGGCTGACAACATTATCTGTGTGCCAATTGTGAACTTTATCAGCAGGAGATGCTAACTTTGGTCCTTGCAGAGTGACTTCGGAAGCCACGACATAAGGTCGTCTAGTCACTTTGGTGTTGTCATTGGTTTTCAACTCAAGTGCTGGAAATTCTTCTTCATAGTTACTAGATCTTAGCATGGCAATGCAAGGCAAAGCTTGTGCTGGATGTTACAGAAACAGGGTGTGGAATGCAAACAATAGAGGAGGAGGTAGTGGAGTTTGGCTGAGGAAAGATTTCAGCCGCTAAGTCAAAATGGCTTAGTTCTTTGAGTAGTTCCCACATGGTGAGATCTTTATTTGGTGGGTGTAACTGGGATTATTGGTCTTTTAACACTCATCTTAAGGGCTTGAATGTTGTCATCGTCTATGTGGTGACGAGATTGAGAACATGGTGTGGCCGGCTTCTTCTTCTTTATCTTTGAGCTAAATTCTACAAGCTCATCATCCGAATTATACCAGAAATCAGGATATATACTGTCATTCACACATGCTTGGGTCAAGGTCCCAAATGAAATGTCCATTAACATAAGACACAAAGACTGGCTGACCATTCTTATTAAAATGGTAGAGTGGAGGTTTTTCTTTGCTCTTGTAAACAGGAGCAATCGTGGCTATTAGGCGAACAGGGAAAGAAGAGCCTTCAGTTCCTGGGCGTTGGACGATGGTCTTAACAATTCCATCAGACATTCTATCAAGAATGGGCGGAACATTAGTATGGACATCAGTTGGAGTGGAGTTAAACTCCTTTTCATAATTAGCAATCCATTCTAATGGGATAATCTGAGCGAGCTCCTCATTAATTACTATGAAATAAAAACAAGGTAGGAGTCACAATAGGCACGACCTACTGTATATATAGGACCATTCTGCCATGGCCTTACGGGAGGCCAACTTGTCATATTATTATTATTATTGCTATTTCTTTTCAATCTCATGATGTTTAGAATATCCGTAGGTATCTACATAAATTATATCGTGTGTTCAAATTTTTTACTTATCCATCCACTCATATAGCTTCCATCGCTGAATAAAAGTTGTCCAGCAGTAAATGGGTCAATAAAATATCAAAACGAAATCGTAGAAATAAAATGTACTGTTTACAACTTCATTACCATATGAATTTGATGTTATACATATGTATTGATATTAATATTGATATGTTGTTGATATTAATTTTGACTATATTGATCCGTGTGTAAAATAAAATAAATTTCACTGTCATGTGAATAGAATATAATATATAGTTGGTAATAAATTTTATTAGAAAACTTAAGTTGTCTTCAACCTAAGTGTTGGCTTTTATTAGAAAACTACTGCTAGTGCCTCCTCACGTCTTAAAAACTCTGTTCAACAATGTGGTGAATTGAACTTTTACAATACTGCTAGTGCTTCCTCGATCACCTATGGTTTTGGATCAATATATGGTGATATTAGGTCAACTGTACTTGTACATTTTTTTTCTTCCAATAATGGATTCCTTTGATGCCTGGGGTTCTTCATTGTCAATAGTTAATTCATATTTGAAGAGAGATTTGACGTGGATGTATAGCAGTGGTTGCATTGAACAAATTAAAATAGAGATACAAATTAAAGGGATTATACAGAGAAAGAGAGAGCAGAGAGAAGTGTAAATTATTCATAAATTTATTGTCATAGAGTTTTAAAACAAAAGATTATCCTTCTCATTTCTTAAAAGGAGATATTACTGTGCAGCCTCACCTAATAAATGATTTAATCAATACAAAAACCCACAATCAATAAGTAGTATGCAATGACAAGAGCCGTTGCCATGACATATCATTGCATTGTATGTATTACTACTTAATAGTTGTGGGATTTTGGAGTGATTAGATTGCTAAAAGATGCACTCTCCCTTTTTAAAATTAAATTTTAAGAGTTTAATTGAAAAATTAAATTTAATATAAAATTAGGTTTATGAGGTCCAAAATGAAGCTTATAGTGTAATAACGCTCTAACGTAATAAAGAAAAAAAATTATATCAATAAACTTAGAGCCTCATTTCATAACTCAACAAAACACAGTACATCTGAAAGGAAAAATTCAAACAAGGAACATGAAAACAAAAATAAAGCAAAGATTCGAAGGACAGTAACTGTAGTACAGTAATGCAAATAGAGACAACCTAACATATAAAACACCACACTACTCCCTACTATACGTACGAACGTACCTACAGTACATATGCCTTCCAACAACACAGGACGATGATCCGAAAGCAGGCATGCACATACACATTTAGTTTTTTTTTTTTTTATTGGAAAACGAGGATGGCATCAACACCTGCAAGCAGCTCTACCTAGCTAATATCTAGTCGCTAGGACTCAAAGCTTTTGGTGGTGAATCATGATGCTTGGGATTTGGTCCAGATGGTGATGGTCTATCTCCATGACCAACTTCTTCCATAACTCTACCTCGTATTACCATTTGCTTCGTCAGGTCATAATAACCTAGTTCTTGAAGAAGCCTCAGGCTTTTATTCACATTCTTATTGTGAATAAATGGCCGATTTTGGAGCATGCGTGCCTCCAGATTCATGAAGAAAAAGCCAGAGAAGACGATAAGTAATAGAAGTGGTGCTGCAATATTTGTTTTCTTTTCCATGGTAAGAGATCAATCTGTGTGAGAGTTTAAAGACGGTGATTTAGGGCGCAAAGAGAATAGAGAAGGGAAGGGCTTGGATGAGTAGTTTCGAAGCTGACTATAGAGGTATTTATATATGTGTTGAACTTGAAACCAGAAAAGCATTATTTAACTCAGTTTTCTTCTGTTAACATGAAAGCTACCCCTATGTTTGAATAATTAAATTAGATGACTATATTATGGATCATTGCAAGTGGAATCAACATGCATACAAAGCTAGATTTGCTTTTGCTTTGCCATTATTTTTTGTTTTTAGATGTAAGTGTACTGAGTTTTTAAAATTGTAACGAAGCTTTATGTACACAGACAAGAGTCACGAAGCAAATAAATTAAGTAAATAATATAAGACACATCCACATCCCAACTGGAAGCAGAATTTCAGATGAACACACACATATATATATTATGTTGTTTTCTTTTATTTGCCAGCATATATACTACTTCACATGGGATGTTGGATAATCCCAGTATTCCTGATTCCTAATTCACATGTATGAAACTATCTCTTTCCCTTCCCGAAGCTTGTTTCAATGCCTAGTTGCAGCAGCCTGAAGGGGTACGTAGTAAGAGTTGGTTAATTTCAATCATGAAATGATGACGATTACATAAATTTGTTTGGTTTCATTGTTAAGAAAAGATGATGCATATGCATAAAAACGATTAGCCATCTCCTCAGGTACATGCATGTGTGGGAAGGATAAAAAAAAGAATTTAAATAATTTTATAAGGCTAATCGTATTATAAAACATTTTCTCTCTCAACTCCCCTAAAAAAAAAACTTCATTGAGTATTCTATTTAGTCATCATCTACCATCTTTAATTTGACCCACTTCATACTGCAAAATGAAGATACTCAACATGGCACTTTATGGCGATTTTGTTAAATATGTTTAGAAGAACTGGACCACCCAAGAGAGTGATCCATTATTATTATTCTGTTTCCTTTTCTTTACACTCGAGATGCCTCCTAATTAATTTGAAAGAATGGATATTATAAACAGAGTTCAAAAACCTTGACAACACACACACACACATCTATATATCGGAGAGTTTTTTAGGATCGCCCAAAAAGTTGTATACCTTACGAAGTTTTTCCTAGCTTTCCCACACTTTCTTTATCAGATATTCTCATGCGTACATTCAAGCATCGAAAAGGACACAGTTTTAAACAAGCATATATATATATATATATATATATATATATATATATATATATATATATATATATATGGGTTTATCGTTTGTCATGTCACTTGACATATATATATATATATATATGGGTTTATCGTTTGTCATGTCACTTGACATAAGATTATGTCAAGTGAGCCCAAAACTACGTCATTTTGGGAGTTAAGGAAATTAATGAAGGGTGTTTTTGTATTTTTGTTTTAGAATTTATTATATGAGTTTTACTAAAAGATCTTTCATTAATTCTCCTAACCCAAAACTACGTCATTTTGAGAGTTGATTAATTCCTCTAACCCCAAAACGACGTAGTTTTGGAATGACTTGACATAACCTTATGTCAAGTGACATGACAAATGATAACCCCTATATGTATGTATGTGTGTGTGTATATATATATATATATATATATATATATATATATATATATATTAGGAGTTAATGTAGGCATATATATATATATATGAGTTGTGTTCCTGGGACCATCAACTTGAAGCGAATCTGGACCATATCCTGCAGTAACCTCCTTTCAACAGTAAGATTTATTTAGGGTTTTAATGAAGAATCTGGACTGCAGAATCCATGTCCATATGGCACACTACTCATATATATACCAAACCCTACTAATGTTACTATTTAGAGGTTCCTTTATCACTTGGTCACTCCCATTATGCTTTTTACCGATGCAATTTTAATTGGGCAGCATATTTTAACCTTTAATACACACACACACAAACAGCAGAAAGTGATGTTGCACATTTTGTCGTCCACAAATTCCAGTGAATATGCCAAGAAGGAAGTAGAATAATACTTTTGCAGCAAACAAACCAATGGGTATATAGTAAATGATAGTCATATATATAAATGTATATATCTCTTGGGGCTGCTTTAGAAGCTTGACTAACCCTTCCAACGCTCAAGGGTCAGAATAAGAGATTGAATTAAAAAATGAGCAACAGATTTCATAATGCCTGTGACGGCTGTCGTTTTTGTCAGATTAGATTTGGATGGCCGGGTGGCGCTCCACGTAACATTGTCAGTGAATGGAATATTTCTAGTTATTTGCAAAAAAATAAAATAATTAAGGATTGATTAAGAAAACATCTCATCTTAAACTAGAGTAAGACCGATCCATGTGACGGTGCATATGTATGTGTTGAGTTTCCTACAGCTTTTTATTCTGCAGATACACATGACAAATGACAGAATTTAATGGATAAAATGCTGCCTGTTCTCTGTGTGTGTGTGTCCGTAATATATTTATAGTTGTTCTCAGATGATGATAAACTGTCAATTTAGATTATTCCACAAATTAATAAACTCAACATGTTCTACAAAGATGTGCTTGAAAGAACTGAAAATCTTGAACTGAAGGGGGAATCTAGCAATGTAGTTAGCATTATATATTAAATGTACCAAAATGTGCACATACGCCGCCGTTAGTTTTTGCAGCTTTTTTTAATTTGGAATTTGGAGGATAAGTTGTACACTAAAACTTGTGAGTTTAATTTGCATCAAATTAACCTTTGGGAGGTAGCAGGTTTGATCGCATTTGTAAGCTCAAGTAGTTTGTCTATCATTCTAATTCAAAAAAAAAAAAAAAACTTGTGAAGGTTACAGCTATTTAGACTTATTTTGTTCTTAATATACATAGGACTTCATTAAAGAGTTCATCTTGGTCATAAAATGTAAGATCTATATCTCATGTTTATCTTGTTCTTATGAATGCAAAAAACCCTCGCTGGGAGACTCTCCAACCAAAGCCAGGTGAAAAAAAAAAACCTTGTTTCATTGTGCCTCTTGAAAAATTATTTTATACTCCCTCCAGAATTTAATAAAAGACATATTTACATAATTTGATTAGATTAAAGAAGTTAGCTAGTTAATTTAGTTAATGTACCATGCATCTTTTAAAATAACCCAGTGAGGGTTTTTTGCATTCATAAGGCTCGAACCCGAGACCTTTTTTAAGCGACACAAGCCGCTTACCACTTGTGCAAACTGTTGTTGTTGCAAGCTAATAAGTCATAAATAATCAGCACATGAATCCATAGTGAGCAAACCATGGATATCGATTATCGTTGTCGGCAAATTAAATGGGTAGGAAAATATTGTATATATCCGGTTAGTGGCAATTATATTAAACACTTGTAATTATTTCGTGATCAAATATATCCTCCACTGAACTTGCTTTAATTTTTTTCCCCTAACGGATCGCCACGTAAAAATATCACCTTGAAAAACATGTTTTGGTCTGATCTTATCTTTTATGTATTGTATTATAATTTTCTATCCCTGCGGAAAAGGAAGAGCGATTAACACTTTAATAATTAAATGGAAGAGTCACTTAAAAAGCTCCAGTCTTTTGTGCTTTCCTTTGTTTTGAGCTATGTGCTTGTTCTATCAACTCACAATGGCTAACCCCTTATTCTTGGGTTTAACTTGTAAATGCGTCGAACACTTTTACAAAAAAGGAAGGGTTTGACCCTAAAGTTGGTCAAGGCATTGAGGAAAACATCATAGCTTCTGGGTGCCTAGGTAAACACCTGAGGGTAATAGACGGCTCGCCCTACTCAACATTAGTATCACCTAGGAGGAAGCTAAGGAAGATTTCGTCATGACCTTGAATCGTGGGTGAACCCAACCCCTTTCCTAAAATTTTTATACAAAAAAAAACTCATAGTGGTTATGTATATTTCTCGCAATATAAATTAATATTTTATTTGTAGTAAAAAAACCTTCATAACTTTTTTTATTATATGTAATATACTCTCTCTGGTCCTTATTATAAGGCACCAACCACCAACATTTTTTGGTTCTTATTATAAGGCACCAACTTACTTTAACTAACTCATTTATTACTATTTTCTCATTATGCCATCATTTTTAACTAACTCATTTAAACCTATATCATTAAAGTAGGGGTAAAGTTGAAAACATTTATTACTTTTCGACCTCATTAATGACTTAACCTTCATTCCTTGGTCCACGAGAAATGGTAGTTGGTGCCTTATAATAAGAACCTGAGGGAGTATATATTAATATTTATTTATTAAAAGACTTTAAGTATTTATTAATTTAAAAGGATCTTAGCAAAGGTCAAGGGGTTTGCTTGCTCGTAGTATCATTATTTAAAGTTTTAAACCGATAGAGTTGGTCTATCTCTAATCTATACTCAAAAGGCAAAAAAAAAAAAAAAAAAAACAATGAAGATAAAAATAAAAGGCTAAGCAGATTGTGGCGAATAATGTTATCTCCATTTAATTGGTTGAGGATGATCAATAAGATCAATAGGGTGGGGACTAGGAGTATAAATTATAGGAAAATCAGTGAAAATCCTAAATTAATTTTTTTATTATAATAAATATCTATATTTTTTAATACGAGTACTTTCTATATATTAAATTTTGCATAGTACTGGTATTTTACGTATATATAACATTTTATTATGTTCTCCTAGCTAATAAAATTTTTAATTCGGGATTCTCACCGATCTTCCCAATTTGAAGTAGGTGTTCAACTCAATTATATAATTTTTGTAAGAGTTTAATGTTTATGCTTTTGCTGCAAAAATATTTTTTCTCCTCACTTACATAAAAGTGAGTGGATCCCATTAATATTTTCTCTCTCTTCTCTTTACAATGAGATCTACTCTCTTTTATGTGAGTATGACAAAAAAAAAGTATATAGTAAAAACAGAAATATTAAACCTTTTTTTTAATATATAACTGTCACTATCGATCATCAGGATGAATTATATAGGCAACCTAGTAATTTTTTTAAATCCATGGCAGTGGAATGTGCCATTCACTCTCACAAAATATTCTCTTGAGAGAGGAGAAGATACCAGGTGATTTTCCAAATATTGAAATAAATTACATGAATATTAAGATGAAATGCAATTAATAACTTACAAGTAAAATATCTGTTTCCTTTAAATATATGTAAAAGGCTAAAAGCAATAATACTTCACGTAGTCGCATCTCAATGTCAAATTTGAGAAAATGGCTATGATTTTTTTTTTTCAGTGTTTGTTCTGTCATAGAACATAAACCCTAACCCTAGGTGGGTTAGGATGTCGATGTAGGATCAAATAGCTCTCTCCCAAGCATCCATGGATTGGATACCTAAGAGGATCAGAGATCACAAAGCACAGGGACTTGACCTAGGTGCGATACCTAGGGCCTACGTACTCGAGGAGGGATCAAAGTCCACGTAGTTCGAGGATTACCGAAGGCGTTTAGCCAAGGGGGTGGTGTGTGTGCTCTGTGTGCAGTATATGCAATTGAGAGAGAGCTTAGAAGATAGAAGATGTGTACCTCTTTAGGTTAACCAACTATATATAGAGGCTACTTTAGGGTTAGGGTTTGGACTTGTTGGGCTTTTGGTGCCTCCAAGCCCAAGTGTACTGGATGTCTTGGGCCACACCTTGGGTGAGCCTAATAATTTATTCCATAACAATGTTAAATTGTGGTAACTAGCTATTAAATCGCCAATGAGGTGTCGGTCTTCACCTTAAGCGTTTGTTGGTTTGAGAGGACCAGAAGGGAGGAGAGGAGGATGGAGGAATTTTGGCCCCTTCTCCTTATTTGGCTGGTCATACTATTTAGGAGGGGAGGGGGACTTTTTTTTAAATTTATGCCTCCCTATCCTGAAAAACGTTCCCCAAATCGGATGGATTTGGAGGAATTTATAAAAATTGGTACGTAATTGAACAAAAATGTCCCTAGTCTTTTTCTATTATGCCAGAAATACCCTTTTAGGTTTAACTCGATCGATGCAACTAATAACAAGAACCCTATTTGATCCGATTTGAGATATAAATAAGAAATTCAGAGCGTAGTTCCTCAGATTATGGAATTGAGGAATGGATAGTTGGATTCAAGAGAAGCAAAAGGAGAATAAATAAAAAAATCAAAGGGTCGTTTTTGCTGTGTGAATTCAGAGATTCGAAACCACGAGCAAGATCAGAATGTGCACACATCCATTTTCCACCGATTTTACTTCAGATGTGGCATGTCCGTTTAGGCACCTCGTTTCGAATACCAATCACAATTATTTAACGCAGTCGTTAACAACAGATGCTTCTTTTTACTTGGTGTGATTATCTAATTCTTTGCAATGCCATTTTCCATTTCTGATCTCCCTGCGGATTTCACTAAAAATTATATTCAAGGTTTGATTTAATTATAATCTGATGCCTTCTATAGCTGGTAATTTTAAAATTTATTATTTTCTTTACTGACCTATAATTTATCCTAATATTGGTAAATCTCACTATTTTCTTAATTAACAACATTCATCAAGTTCATTATTTTTACACTTAATTTGTCAAAATTATAGTGTCATATGCATGCCAATGCTTAGCTTCATGGTTGATTTGTATAGCTTGATAAAATATTGTCTTGATTTCTCACTCACTCACTCACTCACTCACTACCAAAAACCATTCTTTCAGCGGCTACTTTAATTGTCATTGCGGAAAGTCAATTTTCAACTGATTTTTCTTATGGATTTTTTTATCACCGACAAATTTTATTTTTTATATTTTTGTTTAAATTTAATATTTAACATTTGAGGACACTAAATATGTTATTTATTATAAAGAAAAATAAGACAATAATACAATAGCACGTGTGTGGGATCTCTCTACACAAGTTTCCTTCTCTTGCACACTCACATATTAAGGGCATGTTTGATACACGGATTTCACGAGAGGGAAAGGGAATATGTCAGGCTTCCCAAGCAGAAAACCGTTTGTTGCGCAAGTCTCCCGTCAATCTCACTTCCCGCCTGGTCCGATCTTTCCTTAAACGTGGGAAAATTGAATCCCTCAAAAAGTGACGGGATTGTGAAAGTTTCCCGAGAAAGTGAAATTGTTGGACCAAAAAACCCCTATCAACAATGGATCTGTTTTAAAAGAGGAAGCAGAAGTTTAATCAGATATGATCATTCCTTCCTCCGCCTTCCTTCTCCATTTTCGTCACTGTCGACTCTCACCTTCTTCATCATCATCACCAGCGACATTCCTTTCTTCCTTCACCCTCCACCACAGCTGCAACAGACCCGAAGTCAAAAGCAGAACCAGAGCATCGAGGAAAAAAGAGAGCTTCGACTCTCTTCCATCATCTTTGTCGTCTTCTTCCTCTTTACCAAGCACCGTCGCCGAAGAAGAAAGACTAGATCACCACCGTCGGCTTCCTCTGTTTCTAAATTCTTCTCAACCCTTTGTTCTTTCCATTTAAATTGTTCCTTCGTCCATTCCTCTACATGCGTCTTGTATTCTTGTGGTTTGGTTTTCTGTCAGATTTTACGTTCGAACGCAGACAATTGGGTGCCTATTACGTTTGAACGTAACGTCTTCGTTCAAACGTCCAAACAAACAAAGGAGGGCATTTTAGGAATTTCACATCACCTTCCCACTTAACCAACACTCAATTCTTCATACCAAACAATTCATTTTCCCTCAACTTAAGCTCATTTCCTATGTCTACCAAACAACTCAACTTTTTAAGTTCTCTCTCAATCTTCCCTTCCATTCATTTCCCTCCTTTAAGTTATTTTCCCTCCTTAAATCTTCCCTGTACCATACAGGCCCTAAGATGAATTGATGGAAAGCAATTAGATTTAAAGGAGAAGAATATAAATTAGTGAACAAAACTGACATAGCTGATTCAAAGGGTAAATATATATGAGAACAAGGGGTTGTTAGGTAAAGTCCAAACTTTCAAACGCAGAAGTAAACCTAAGTTAAGTTTTTTTTTTTTTGCTCAGAACCTAAGTTAAGTTTAGAGAATATGTTTTTACAAGTACTATTTTACTTCGGCAAAAGGAATTTATTTACCTCCTAAAAATAATCACAATTTATTAAATGTTGTTTAATGTATAATGCGACCTATTGTCTGCTAAGTTCTTCAAGATTTATTATTCTCCACACTCCCATCAATATATCTTTATAGATTAATTACATGTAATGACACTTTTATCTAAAAAATCATATTAAGCATATTTATATGAGGTAAAATATAAATATAAATCATATACTTTAATATTTATTTTTTTAATAAATTTATCATTAAAAATAAAAATAAAAATACTAGAGGCAGAAAAAAATAATTTAAAAATTAATAAATTTTTTAAAATTTATATAATTATATTAAAATAAAAATATATATTTCATAAATGTGTCAATTAATACATATGACCTATCTTGGTTTTTTTTTTATTACTTAATTTTTATACATACACACTTAATAAATTAAAAAAATATAAAAAATTAATACATTTTTAATTAATACGAGGATATTCATTATATTTTTATTTTCATTTGTTCAAAAGCAATTTTAAAGTATCATATCAGTATATATACACGCACGATCCGTAATTTATTATATATATTAATACTCCAAGATCCCAGGCCATCCAAGCCCAAGAACCCACCTTCCACTTGATAAGATGCCACTTCTGGTGTAGTACCGTTGACCCAAAAAAACGACAATTTGGGCTTCAGGCTGAGCCCAACCTTTAATCTAAATATCAAGACTAAAATAATAATAGTAATTATTAGTAATACTAGCCACTACACCCCTCAGTTCGTATATTTAACTGACAAAAGAGTCGGATACTCTCATTAAAATGGAGTAGGTTTAATCCTAGAGTTGGTCAAGACGTTGGGGGGACATCATAGGTTAAGATGGAAGCATGTATACTCTTAGTCTTAAATTCCTTGCGGAGTGGACTCCAAACGCCTTGTCCTTGGACTATGGGTGAGTTCAACCCCTCTCATAAAATTTTTGTATAAAAAAAAAAAAAAACTAGCCACTTCTACTATTGTTTTATTTTATTTACAAGTGTTAGTGGATTATATATGTCTGATTTTTCTACTCTAGAATTTTGTCAAAGTTGAGAGATATTTTTTTTTAATAAACAAAAATAAAGTTTAACTAAGGTGAGTATGCAACCTTGCATTAGAGTATAAAAGATTTTTGTATCTCTCATTAACTACACTTCCCAATATTTGAATTAGTGTTTTCTTTTATACAAAGTGAGATCATTTATTACCTCAGCCAACAATTCGTTGGTATAGATTCTACATCCTATAAAGATTTTTTTTTTAAAAAGGGACTTCTAGATTTTCACAAACATATACTTCATCTGGTCCTTATTATAAGACACCAACTAACTTTTCTCACAAACCAATAAAAGTAGTTAAAGTTAATAAAGTTGTCCTAAAATCTAAGTAATTTACAATATTACCCCTACTAATTACATTAAACTTTAATATTATATTAATTATTACTCTCACCCACTACCCTTATTAATTATGGGCAAGCATGGAAAAATAATAATTAATGCTTATTGGGAACAAGCAAGTGCCTTATGAAAATGACCAAATAAACTTGTAAGTTGATACACCCTCTGGTCCTTATTATAAGGCACCAACCACCAACATTTTTTTGTCCTTATTATAAGGCACCAACTTACTTTAACTAACTCATTTATTACTATTTTCCCATTATACCCTCATTTTTAACTAACTCATTTAAACCTACATCATCAAAGTAGGGGTAAAGTTGGAAACATTTATTACTTTTAGACCTAATTAATGACTTAACCTCCATTCCTTGGTCCGCGAGAAAGTGGTAGTTAGTGCCTTATAATAAGGACCAGAGGGAGTACCTTATAATAAGGACCAGAGGGAGTATATAACAATGATAGCTAGTATCATGATAGACTAGATTATATGAGAAGATAAACTATACTCCCTCATATCCTTAATATAAGACATATTTTAAAAGTTAAGTTTGGTTCTAAATATTAGACGTAGTATTCATATTTATCAGTATTTTCCTAATTTACCCTTTATTGATGCTTACTCAACAATATTCAATAGGGAATTAGGGAAGATGAGTAGGGTATTTTAAAAAATTCATGTCATATTAACTAACTCAAATAACTTTCCTGATATAATTAAATTAGGTTAATATGTTTTATATTAAGAATATGAGGAGGACCATGTACATGATCATCATCTTGAAGTATCTAGTCTTTGCACGACTAATGCCACTTTTTATAGGCATGGATGTTAAAGATAAGATAAAAAGATGGATAATGATTAGTGAGACATGATTGGTTTGAAAAGGCTAAATAAAAGAATAGTCAATGAAAATATGTTTTAAAATGAATTCTTATATCTCCATATTAAAAAAAAAAAACATTTGAATAATATTAACAAAAAATATAATATAAGGCATATAAATTTTCTTAATTCGACCATAAATCTCATTACTTTTGTCCAACAACAAATCTAAACAAACGGTTTATAAATCCTTCAATATAAAAAAAAATTAAAAAAATATTTCAAATACTCGTATTGAATTTTGACCTTTTTGGCTTTTTACTAAATTTTTATAATTTTTTTCCTTGTAAATCTTAAGGAAAAAAAAAAAAAAAGAAGAAGGAGTGAGATGAGGGGGGATGTTTTGGGCAGACTTTGTAGAGTGGTCCTGATGGTGAAGTATTGAGATGTTTCCCAGCAAATTGTAAATCACAATCACAATAGTGAGTGCTCCACATGCAACGTTGTTGTCTCACACCACTCAATTCAATCCCACTATCCTATCAAATATATCTAATAATTTTAATTTATACTCCTCTTTTTTTAAAAAAAAAATATTTGTACTATTGGCTGTTCTCATTACAGGCACCTCCCAAAATGAACTCATGCTTTATTTCTAATACTCCCTCTGGTCCTTATTATAAGGCACCAACTAACAAGTTTATTTGATCCTTTTTATAAGGCACTTGCTTGTTTCTAATGAGCATTGATTATTTTTTTCCATGTCTACCCCTAATTAATAAAAGTAATAGGTGAAAGTAATAATTAATATAATATTAGAATTTAGTGCAATTAGTAGGGGTAATATTGAAAATTACTTAGATTATAGGACAACTTTATTGACTTTAACTACTTTTATTGGTTTGTGAGAAAAGTTAGTTAATGCCTTATAATAAGGACCAGAGGGAGTATATATAACTATAAGTCATATAAAAAATTGTTAATTAATATGGTACTCCGAACTCTCTCATCCTAATTATAAGAACTAGTTGACTTTTTTGAAGATATTAAGAAGTTAATTAAATTACTTTAGAGTATTTTATTTTTATTTTTATTTTCAAACTAATTAGTTTGACTAATAAACTAATATATAATCTAAAGATATATAACATATGAAATGATTAAATAACTTATTTAGCTTTCTTAATCTCTCCAAAAAAAAGTCAATTAAGTCTTATAATTATGACTGGAGAGAGAGTAGTTTCTAATTTTATCCATACTACAAATTTTTTTAAAAAGGATAATTTAACTCCAATACCCATATCATTTTTCTCCATATTCAATATCGCCAATAAAATAAAAGTGTCCCTTTCAATCATCGCACTAGAAATAAAGAAAGCAGAAAACTCATTAAATCTGTTTTAAAATAAAATAAAAAATTCAACTTTACCATGTTTACATGCCATGTCATTTTTCTCGATATTTAATGTGGATCGCCAATAAAATAATAGTAAATTTTTTTTTTTAAAAAAAACGGTAATTAACAGCTCCTGGTGACTTATATAAATATTACGATTTACGTATGAATGGTTTTTTTATATATATATATATAAGTGCGTTGTGCGAAACTAATTAATTTGAAACAAATTTGTTGATATATATATTTTTTTAAAAAATAAATAGAATACATACGGTTACTTGATTAACCCTTTTTAAAATAGTAATGACTAAAAACACTAAAATTTTCTGTCATGTTTTAATAAATTTAATTATTTTCTATTGAAATTTAAAAAAATTATATTAATAAAAATAATAAAAACTAAAAAGAATAAAATTAAAAAATATATTCTTGAAACTTCATATCTTCAAATATGATTTTAATTTTTAAATTTGTTTCAACCCCGTTGCCACACAATATCAGCCTAATAATGAAATATGAAAAAAGAAACTCTTAATAATTTGATCAAGTTATTAAACCTGGACTGGCCACTGAATCGGGGTAATGGGTCAAGGGTCTATGGGTCAAACCGACGCTAACACAAGGTCAAACTGGTAAGAAAGTAAAGATTTTAAAATTATTAATATGAAATTATATAGAAAATAATGATTTTTTATTAAATGTGGACAAAATTGTTGTCTGAATCGGATCGGTTTACCAACCAATTCGCCAATTTCCTAACTAAAATGGCTGGTCCAGATTTATTAGTCCTAAATTTGATTGTCTCAGCAGTGACCTCACTATGGGATGGAGACGGAACGGATGAGTGGTTAAAAAAATGATTCAAATTTAATATCTTGTAAAATTATTATTTTAAACATAAATAAGTAAATTTAAACTCTTAAAACTTTAATACAGAAAAAAAATTATTAAATATTATAATTTGCAATAAGTTCATTGTTATGGGAATATACTCATATAGTAGTCCTATTTATAAGGTACTTCTAACATGTTTCACACAAACTAAAAAACCTTAAATGTCATTAATTATGTTTTAAAATTTAACAACTTTTCAATTTTATCCATATTTAATATACGATATACTCCATGGGAAAAAAACCAATATATATAATAATCAATAAAGGTAAAGTTATACATTCATAATCTTATAAAAAAAAATTGTACATTCATATAAAAAATTTCTCTCTCTGCCCTATAAAATAGGACCACCTTTTTTTTCCTCTAGCCTAGAAATAAGACCAAGGGAATGTGCATTTTCCCAAAGCATTGCTAAATTTCTAAGGTGAACAAAATATTAAAGTAAAGCTGCTAAGTGAGCTAGTTTTTTTGGTTAAACTACCAAATACTTGGATCAATTGGTTATAGGTTGTTCTAGCTTAATCAGTGGTCTCATGTTTGAACCTTGTGTATGCAGCCGCAATAATAATTTGGAGGTAACGAGGTTCCCTTCATTGTGGGCCTACACTCTCATGAACGAGAGTACGAAACTAATCGTTATTAGTAGCGCTGAATACCGGTAGATTCAGTGGCGGAACCAGAAAAGAATTTTAGCCCGGGCCAAAAAATAAATATATTGAACTACTCTCTTTAGTTCTTATTATAAAGCACCAACTAACATGTATATTTGGTTCTTTTTATAAGGCATTTGCTTGTTTCCAAATTGCATTAAATATTTTTTCTCATGTATACCCACAATTATAAAGGTAGTGAGTGAAAGTAATAATTAATAAAAATTAATTATTACTCTTTTTTTTTAGAAAAGAAAGAGAGTAATAATTAATATAATATTAGAGTTTAGTGTAATTAATAGGGATAATAGTGAAAAATACTTAAATTTTAGGATAAATTTAATGACTTCAATTGTTTTTATTGACTTGTGAAAATTGTTAGTTGGTTTCTTAAATAATGATCAAAAGGAGTATTTACTAAATAGTATCAAATAACCTTTAAAATACAAATAAATAATAACCGATAATTATAAATCAAAACAATATATAAGATAATACTGACCTTTTCGATATCTTAAACAAGAATTTTACTTTCCTCTCATAGCCCAATGAGTAATTAAACAAACATTATCCTTACAGAGAAGATAAAAAATTAGTTGGGGCCAAATTTGTGGCCAAATAAAATATCATATAATAAATACATACATATACTAACGTATTTTATAAGATCAGTCGGGGCCAAGGCGTTCCGCCAATGGGTAGATTAATCTAAAATACAGAAAAAAAAGAATAATGTTGAAAGGCTGAATACAAACAGACAGAAGGATGGAGAGACAAATTTCATGGTTGAGATTCTTGGAAGTCACACTCTTTTTGCTCAACTTGTAGAGTCATAATCTCCATTTAAAGCCAAAATACTTATTGCCCAACCGGCCAACCCCACCACTCCAATGATTGCCAAACTTCAAATACCTAAATCATATGAGCTTGTAACCTTTAATTATTTTACTAGGATGAAAAAATAGAAAAAAGAACTTTAAAAATAAGAAAAAATATAAAGATGTTTTAAATATTCATAACATACTAAAGAAGTGTTAGGTTTATTTTATCCTTTTTAAAATAAAAAAGAAATGACACGAATGTTCTGACATTTTTTTCTTAAAGAAAAAGTAACCCCACCTCCTCCCAATGCCCCCTATCAGCACTTGGTCTCCGGTGGTCGGCCGGCCTAGTTGCCAATAAGAATAATTATTTGCAAAGTAACAAGATTTCTTAAGGAATTAACCACATATCATTTGATTTTAATAATTTTTGTTTATCAAGTAATAAATCTATACTATCATGCCGTTCACAACTTTTACCAAGAAATTTACCACATTTTATTAGGTTTTAAATACTCTTGTTTATCAACTAAATCCAATAAAATATGGTGAATTCTTTATAATTAGAGTAAATACCCTTTCTGGTTCCTGACAAAAAACACATACCCCATTTTGGTCCCTAACAAAAAAATCGACCCTTATTCGTCCTTTTTAGGTGACTAAAAAGGACATTTTGGAAATTTGTGAGAGATCAAAATGTTCACCAATCGACTCTTATTCGTCATTTTTATGGACTAAAAAAGACATTTTTTTGTCAGGGACCAAAATGAGGTTCGTGTTTTTTGTCCGGGACCAAAAAAGATATTTACTCTTATAATTATGTGATTCGGTCAGAGACCACCGTATCAGCATCCCCTCAGTCATGTGATTCGAATGGGATGAAGACGGTGTGAGTTCAGTAAGTCTCAGCCCGTGTCTCTGAAATTGGGGATTCTTCACTCACGATGACTTCAAAATTCCAATTTAATACTCTGATATCATTATGAGATTATTTAAATTGGAATCATCTTTGTGGGTTTTTTAAATTCTAGAAGTATTTTAAACATGTAGTTGTCAGAGAAGTTAATGAAAGCTTAAGTCTTCTACTACACTATTACAAAAATTGGATATTACTACCCTAAAAAACGTCATTATTTAGAAACAAGACGTCCAAAATGAAGGCGGTGGCATTCTTGTAATTATTTTTAAGGAAGTTTAGCCTTCAACGTCCTAAATAAGATATCAGGACTCCTTAAATTTATTTTTGGTGTCCTAAAATTGTTTTAGGACGTCTAACATTCTCTCGCACCATAAAATATGAGAATTTTTTGTTTGACGCCATGCGGGATTCCCTTTTTTGCAATAAAATTAATTTATGGCGACCTGAATAATTTTAAGGACGCTTTTAATGTGGCAATATGCATATTAATTACTTCGCGCCATGGATTTTTTGTTTGGCGCCGAGGATGTTTTTTTTTAAAATTTAATAATATTGGCGACCTTATTGATATTCAGGTCGCCAATATGAAGAAAATGGCGACCTGAAGACATTTCAGAACGCCAAAATAAGAATACAGGCGTCCTGAAATCCGATTCAGGTCGCCTATATTCAATTTTTTTAGGTTAATAGACATGCGCGCCTCTTCATTTTCTCTCACACTCACATTCTCTCTGACGACAGCGCGCGTGAAATCCTCTCGTCCTCACTCACACTCTCGTCTCGTTCCTTCTCCAAGCCTGGTGCTCTCGTTGCCGTCTCCGCCGTCGTCTTCTCCGTCTCCGCCGCCATCGTCACTGATCACACTCGTGGTTCTATCTCTCGCTCACTCTGCCTCTTTCCCGATCGAAGAAACCCACCAAACCCAGCAAGTAAGCTTGTTCGTTTCTTAAGTTCTTTGATTCCTAATAACCCATGTATGAATGGATTTTTGCTTAAGTTAGGATTCTTAAGTTAATGTTTCTTGTTTATGGACTGGATTTTTTGCTTCTGTTTAGGATTCCTGCCTCTTTATCTCTTACTCGCATTTTGGATTGTGCACTATGGATGGTAATGTGGATTGCCATGTTTCTTATACTCGTTCGATAATGACACAGGGTTTAGCTTTAGCTGTTGTAAAAAGCACGTTTACTTTAAGTAAACATTGACTCTATGGCTCTATGCTTTCTTTATCTTACATAAATATTGGTGATGATTTTAAATCAGTTCCTCTAAATTGCATCAAATTTAAAACGTTGAATATTACATTTGAGTGTCCATCATTGGACCTTAGTTGTTGCCTGTCCCACCAAGAACGCATTTTATTGGTTGGATTCCTTAGGTGGCAAGCCAGACGAAGACATCAAAACTATGTTTGCCGAGTAAGTAAATTTTCATCTAAATCATTTATTCTTCTTTTAAATGAATTGTTTTCATCATGTTTGTTAATTTCCATTTTAATGATAGTGGTCTGAAGACGTATAAAGAGCTTCTTGGATCAAAAGATCGGGGTGGATCAAGTGGTATTATCCAAAGGTAAGTAGTTTCAATTCAAGTTCTTTCATTGACACAGTAACTTTCGATATGCCTTTATTTGTTTTAACAAGTTGCTTTTGATTTATAGTGCCCTCGACAACTGGGGAAGACCGAGTGTGGATACTACGTTATCCACCACATGCATGCCATCGTTTCCACCGGACGTCTTACAGGTTTTATGAATGTACGTGAATTTCAATGTGATTGCACACTTGATGAGTTTTTAATTATATCATTCACTAGTGAAGTACTTCATTGGTTGATAACAAGTTTGTTTTCCAATTTACAGTTTTTTGGTGGTAATGTTGCTCCGTTCTCGGATGAAGAAGTCGATACGATTCGAGACGTTATGGCTAGTCATCTTCTGCAATGCATATAGGTATATGTGTGTGTGTGTGTGTGAATTTGACATTGTTGTTGGTAGTGCACTAGTTCAAATGTATGTGAATTTGACAATATTCTTATTGGTAGTGCACTAGTTCAAATGTATGTGAATTTCAAAATGTTGTTGTTGGTAGTTCACTTGCTAGCTAGTTCAATTATTGAATTTTAGTTTTCAATGCTCATGTATAAATTTCAATAATGTTCAAAATGTTGTTCTTGGTAGTGCACTTGCTAACTATAGTTGCTGATTTGTTGGGAATTATTTGAGCACTACTGTATCTCTTGGGTTGTAAATATTGTTTTCCTGTTTGCAGGCAATTTTGGAATAGTGTTCAAATTGATGTCATTTTTAAAAAAAATCAAAATAAGGCGTCCTGAAATTAAATTAAGGACGTCAAATAGAGTTTTAATAAGTTCTGAATTAAATTCAGGACGCCTAATATGAGCGTCCTGAATTAATTTCAGGACGCCTCATATGAGGCGTCCTGAAGTTAATTCAGGACGCCAAACCATAGAAAAAACAACTTCCCTGCCCGAGACGTCCCTCTAAATAAGGACGTTAATTGGGTCTTATTTAGGTCGTTTTTTAGTGTTTTTGTAGTAGTGCTATTTGATTTGAAGGCTTGAAGCTGAATACCTTCTCATAGATTATTATGGCCATTAAACATCATTAACTTGAAGAATAAATTATATGTAAATTTTTAATTTTGATCATTTAAATAAATACATGCATATACTTTTTCTAATTTTTAAGTAAAGTTTATTGGATTGGATTTTAAAAGTATTACTCCATCTGATCCTAATTATAAGACCTAGTTGACTTTTTTTTGGAGAAATTAAGGAATCTAGTTAAATTACTTTAGAGTATTTTCATTTTTATTTTTTCTTCAAACTAATTAGTTTAACTAATAAACTAATATATAATCTAAGGATATACTCCCTCTGGTCCTTATTATAAGGCACCAACCACCAACATTTTTTGGTCATTATTATAAGGCACCAACTTACTTTAACTAACTCATTTATTACTACTTTTCCATTATACCCTCATTTTTAACTAACTCATTTAAACCTACATCATTAAAGTAGGGGTAAAGTTGGAAACATTTATTACTTTTAGACCTCATTAATGACTTAACCTCCATTCCTTGGTCCGCGAGAAATTGGTAGTTGGTGCCTTATAATAAGGACCAAGGGAGTACCACTCTGGTCCTATTTAAAGTCCCTTTTGACCAAAACATATATACCAAGGAGAGTTAGTTAGCTCAATGATTGTGGGGTAAATTTTCAACTTTGCCCTCATTTATGAATGGGTATCCTTCAACTTTTTCTTCTCTCTCTATTTTCATTGGGTATCTTTCAACTCTTTCTTCTCTCTCTATTTTCATTGGTATAATTAATATGAGCAAAATTGTCACAATCTCATTTATTACCTAAAAGGGGACTTATAAATAGGACCAGAGTGGTACAACATATGAAATGATTAAATAACTTATTTAGCTTTCTTAATCTCTCCAAAGAAAGTCAATTAGATCTTATAATTAGGACCGGAGGTAGTATTAATTAAGACAGGCCTCACAATTCAAAGCAATAGCCTTGATATTAAAAACTCACAAATAATTCATCAATGAATTGCAACTCCATCAAGTTGGTTGGCACAAGACCAAGTGACCAACTTTGTAACTCTGTGGAAACCAACAGCTAAGCTTTTGGTCCTCATTGGCGACAACTGGGTCAACTTTTATCTGGTGGCCACAAGTAGGACATATCTGATTGGTTCTAAATATGCGTTTATTAATCATTATTCTCATTTTTATCATTATTTTTTTGCCAATGATCATTTTTATAATTTAATACTCCCTCCATTCTTATATGTAAGTCATAATTTTTTGTTGGCAAAAAAAAGTCATAATTTTTGGGATAAGGTTGAATTTTTTTTTTTTCTATCATAAGGTTGATCTTTTTTTTATAAAGTACTCCCTCTGGTCCTTATTATAAGGCACCAACTAGCAAGTATATTTGATACTTTTTATAAGTCACTTGCTTGTTCCCAAGGCGCATTAATTATTTTTTCCCATATATACCCCTAATTAATAAGAGTAGTGGATGAGAGTAATAATTAATATAATATTGGAATTTAGTATAATTAGTAGGGGTAATATTGGAAGTTAATTAAATTGTAGGACAACTTTATTAACTTTAACTGTTTTTATTGGTTTGTAAGAATTGTTAATTACGTTGGTGCCTTATACGGAGTAATAAGGACTAGAGGGAGTACACTTTATATATGTCTGAAATTTTAATTTATTTTTCTATTTTACCCTCATTTTAAATTATTACTCTCTCTCTCTCTAAGTCTGTTATCACTATGATCATATTTAATTTATAAGTTCAATTTGAAAAAAAAAAAATTGATCCTTATTATAAGTTTACTTTTAATAATAAATGAGAGTGTTACAATTTTATCCTTACTAATTGTAATAACTTTTAGGTAGGGATAAGAAAGAGATGAAAAATATACATAAATAAGAGCAAAATTGAAAAAATTTATCAATTTAGTCCATATTTATTGAATTAGCTAACTCTCTTTATTATGTGAGAATTGGACAATTTGAACTTCTAAATAGGATAAGAGTGATATAAGGTATTCACAGTCCTTTTTATAAGTTATTTTCTAATTTCAAAGAGTATTAAATATTTTTTCGGAGCCTGAAATGTCATAGTATTTCTTCTTTGTCTCCTAGGCCTTTGAACAGCTTTCCACAACTCCCTATCTTCCCCTTTATTAGCCTTCTGCTCTTGACCACCTCTCAAGTCTTCCACCTCCATACCATCTTCACTTCCCTTATTATGGAACTTATTAAAATTCTCCTTCATATGGCCGACCCCCCCCCCCCCCACATTTATTGCATAGCTACCCTAAACTCTCATAAACAACAATTAATGATTGACCTTCAATGTTGAATTCAGGAACCAGTGGCTTAGTTAACTCCAACTCCACACACATTCTTGCAAATTTTCCCTTAGCCCTTTGCATTGTATGTACATCCAGCCGAATAGCCTTTTTGATTGAATTCCCCAAGTTTAAGAGGAATTTCTTATCGAACAAAGGCGCAAGCAGATCAGGGAACCTAACCCAAACAATCACAGAATTCATCTTTTGATTCTTTGAATTAAACTCTGGTCTTTATCTCGCAACACTCAAGTAAGCATCAGAGATCACCCA
The DNA here is from genome assembly GCA_025563575.1 of Acacia pycnantha. Taxonomy (NCBI): domain Eukaryota; kingdom Viridiplantae; phylum Streptophyta; class Magnoliopsida; order Fabales; family Fabaceae; genus Acacia; species Acacia pycnantha. The sequence goes on from JAMWYP010000141.1 coordinate 385,968, forward strand.
AGGTCCCCTCGTCAAAGCCTCCATACAGTTCTCATTATGTTGAAAATTAATCAAATAGAAATCATTTTCTCGATCGAATGCATCGATCTTACCTTTCCTTTCCCATATCTGCCTTAGTTTCTTCACCATGAATCCAAACGAAGGCTGACGCCCCATTAACTTGACAACAAGAGTTCTTCGAAACGACTTCAATAGCCTCTCCTTTTCTTTCTCTTCAAAACTGGAAATCAGACATAATGGATTAGAAAAATCCACATTGATTCCATCGCTGGGATTAAGCACCTTAGCGAAATTCGTGCCAATTCCATAGTCCTCGTTCTTGTCTTCCTCGTCGCTCTTCTCCCATTCCCACCAGCAAACTCTGGAATTAACATTCTGTAAGAGAGATTCCCGATACGACTTAGCTTGACTCTCCGTCCCTTCTAGTGTCATCCAGTGCTCATCTCAAGGTTTCAACGACTCCTCTCCAAAGAATTCCCCATTCGCGAAACTAACCTTCCTCTTTCTACGATTCTCCTCCTCACGATCGTCTCTCAGTGTTTCCTCACCATCCCCCTCGCACAACGCGGCCAGAGGAGGCACTCATTTCCTCTGTCCGAGTGGGTGACGGAGCTCACTTTCCCCAATTATGAGCCCTAGCAAAGCTCAAGCTTTTCGCCTTTTTCAGAGTACCCAAAAAAATAAGAAATGCTCAAAATCATGTTAATACTATTAACATAATAAATAATAATACATGTTTTAAACTTATACATGTATAATTATAGGGAAAAACACTTCTCATGTTGTAGGAGAAGTGTATTCTCATGTTACACACACATGAAATGGTGAGACCCACATACAGTGGCGGAGCCAGGATTTAGAGTTTATGGGTGCACAATTAGTGTAGGGATTCGGGGGTTCGCCCCCGAAAATTTTTTTTAAGGAAAATTTTAAATGCATTAAGATTGTATGGTTGACATTTTCTGGAAGGAAAAAAGTTTGACAAGATTAGGGAACATGTTTAAATAAACTTCCCTCCTTATGCCTTAGCTATACACAAAACTCTCAAGTCAAATTCTTCTTTCACACAATTCATCAAACACCTTATAGGCATTCGAAAATAACCCAATAAGCATGCCTCTTAATTATCAAGTTACACGTCATAAACTACCAAGCATCTTTGCCAAAAGGGAAAACATGTTTTCTTAAGTATTATCCAAACCACCTAATGCATAAAAACAAACTCATAGGACTTGATCATCCTTACATTCATTAATAAATGTAAAATCCTTAAATTCCATATACAATTGAACGTTAAAAGAGAATGAAATCCAACTTGAAAAAAAAGATGATTTTATCTTTCTGATTTTCCTCATGACAACCCAAAAAAATGGTAATAAAATACCTCACAATTGAAGCTTTTTCCCCCTCAACGTTTCAGCTAATGGAAAAAAGGATAACCAAGGCGTTCGAACCCAAGACCTTTACACAGATGGCGAAAGCTTTAACCAATTAATCCAACCAGATCTATTGTAAAAATATTCCTTCACAAAATATATATTTTTAAAATTTTTTATGGGTTCACTTGCCCCCATAGAAAACAATGTACATCCGCCCCTGCCCACATATATATATATAATTAGCATTATATATATATATATATGTGTGTGCGCGTGTGTGGGTCCTATCATTTCATGTGTGTAGGAATCTTCTTTTTCTCATGCAACATGAGAAGTTTAAACTCCATAATTATATATTAGTATTATTATTAAATAAATAAATAGACTACTTCGTTTCACATTCATGAGAGTTTGTCACATGCCTATTTTGGAGATGTGTCAAGAAGTCTGTGTTGGCCTAACTCTCTGTTTGTAAGGCCACCAAAGTGCCAAACCAGTCGACTACCCCGAACTCAAAGCATAGACAAAAATATTTGAGATGGTTCTTATAAAAAAAAAAAAAAAATTGAGATGGACAATTTTTTCCTCCACTGTTAAAAAATCAGACACGTGATCTTTTGTTACTACATAATTTATTACTACTGCTACTACTAACTGTGGTAATTAATATAATTTGTAGTGTTATATATTTAGTGTTCAATTATAAAAGATAGTGATAAATAATTATAATAGTCAAAATAGGGTGATAAATATGAATATTGATATTTATTGATGTCAAAGTAAACAAAATACACTAAAGATGTTAATATAAAGATAACTATTTTTTTCAAAAAACGGTTGCTCACATAAAGGCTTTTAGTGGCGTTACTATGGGTATTATAAAAGATATAGATATCTTATGAAAAATACATCCATATTGAGTATCCAACAATACACTTGGGATGATTATTTCTAATAGGAAGACTTTTATGCTTGTGCAAAAACTCCTTTAGTATATATAATAAAAAAAGATAACTTAAAATAAGTTATAAATTTAAGGGACGAAATTTTATATTTATTACCGAAACAAGCCATTTTAATTAGTTCCAATGAGTAGTAATAAATTCAAGTCCAATTCATTTACAACCAAGGTTATTAAACCCAGACTGGTCAATGAACCGGTCAGGGTACTGGGTCAAGGGTCAGACCGGAGTCAAACCGAAACTAAACCGGTAAAAAGAAATGAAAATGTGATGTTATTAATATAAAATTATGATAAAATAAATAAATAATTTACTTTTTTTTTTGCCCGAAAATAAATATTTTACATTGAGAAGAGCAAACTTCCCTTGGTCCAATGTGCTCTATCTGCAAACTGACAAATTGAAACTTCCTAGGCTCTAATGGTGTGTGCAAGTAATGAAAAGTTGAAAACAACTTTTTTGCAAGGAACAACTTTTGTCCTCACTCCTCTGCAGCACTTTTTCTCTCATCTTCTTTTCTTTCTTCTTTTATTTCTCCTTATGCTCGCCCCTGCGTTTTCAGTCTCTCCCTCTCTCTCACTCGCTTTTTCTTCTTCTTTCTCAAACATATGTTTGTCCGGCTTAAAACAAAATCAACTCAGACCTTCCACCAAACCAACACACGCCCCCCACTTGCTTGGCGTTTTCTGGTCATGCTCGACCTTTTCTGGTCCGTGCTCGGCGTCTCTCTTCTCACCGGATCTGTTTACATTGGCTCTGTTTTCACTGGATCTATTGTTATCATTGGCTCTATTTCTCCCCCATCTCTCTCTTTCCCTGAAAACATCTTCAATCCACCTTTTTAAAAAAAAAAAACCCCTTTGACCCCGGTTTCTATGCCTGACCAGACCGGTTTCACGGCCGGTTCACCGGTTTCCAGTATGAACCGCCCGGTCCGGTCCGGGTTTAATTACCATATTTACAACCTTTTTCCTCATTTGTTCTCTCTTTCTTTTTAAAATGGAAAAAAGAACAAAAAATCCCTATTTTAAAAATCGTATTAATCAAGAGGGCTAAATTCAAGTATCAATACTTTTTGTTATGAAATTCTACAAAACAATAATATTTTTTATGTATAAAAACATATCAAATGATTTTAAATAGGGTTAAGGTGTAGATTTGTCAACCAACTATTACCCGAGGAGCATCTGACACAAAAAACAATTGAGGGGACCAAAATTACCAATCAACAATTAAAAGTAAAAAAAAAAAAAAACATCAAATATCTATTAAAAAAACAACTATCACAATTAAGTTAAAATATGAGGCATTGGCGTAGGACGGTGGCAGAGACACTGGAGAAAAGAGCGGTTAAGCCTTCTTGTTGGATAAGACAAACACCAACAGAGATGGGACCCATGGGACCCGGCGCTGTGACAGTGACGGGTGCTTCTTGTGGCATCGGAGGGATGGAACCAGGGTGCAAGGCACATGTCAGTCGAAAGCTGTGGACTGCTGGATGAGTTCAAGAGGGTGAGTGGAACACCCAGCAACAATGGAAGCTTTAGAAACGCCGACGTCGCCAACATTGTAACAGTCAATGGAAGACGGAGACAGCAAAACAGTGACGGGGTAATAGTCGTTGGCGAATTTGCACCAAATTGTGTGTTTTTTTTCACTTTTTAATTGTTGACTGGTAATTTTGGTCCTTTCATTTGTTTTTTGTGCCAGATACTCATCGGGTAATAGTTAGTTGATAAATTTGAAACCTTAACCCTTTTAAATAAAAACTTTTCACCGATCTTTTTCCACTTTGGAAAAAAAAAAACTTTGATAGGAATAGAAATTAGAGGAAGAAAAATGGAGGAAGGGTAGGAGCATAATCTAAAACCGTCCTAAGGAGGAGGTAGTGTGAAAGTGCTGAAAGGTCACACACGTCAGTATTAATGGAGCATTCATGAGACCCTTCTGAATCATTCATTACTCTCTCACCCTTTCTCTCCAGCCTCCATTCCCTGATCACCATCTCATTCACTCATTTTAAGAACCCAAATCCATGTTGAATCGATAGTAAAAGATTAGACTGCTACAGTGGGAAACCCAGAGATTCATATGAAGCCGTAAATCTAACATTCCCACCACCACTATTTCAGATAGATATAAGTCAAGATAAAACTTATCTCACATACTTGTATATCATTAATCACGTTGAAAAAATAGTTTCTACTGTCAATCCAAACAAGCATACACTCTATCATCTTAGTGCCTATTTGGGTATAAACTACTTTTCCAATATATTTTATGATATATATATATATATATATATATATATATATATATATATATATATATATATATATATATATATATATTAGAGAATTTTTGTCTGATGTGAACATGTTTCACAAACACTACGTGACAGAAGCCATTAATTTTAATTTGATCCCTCATACGATACGATCAATGTTCGCGTGTGCCTGCTAATTTAAAAATGAAAAAGAGAGTATAAATAATAAATAATAAAAAGAGTAAGAAATTAGGGAAAATCCATATAGGGGCCCAATTAAAGTCAAAAATTTCAAAAAAGACCCCAACAACTTCCACATACCAAAAAAGGCCCTATGACCTTTTCTGGTATAAACGTTATCAACTAAAACAGTCATATTAACAACAAAATCAATACCCGTTAACAACTAAATCAGTCGCATTAACAACAATATCAGTCCCGGTTAACAAATAAATCAGTCACATTAACAACAATATCAGCCACGGTTAATAAATAAATCAGTCACATTAACAACTAACGTTTTAATGAAAAATCCCAAAAAAGGCCCTAGGGCCCTTTTTGGTATGTGAAAGTTGTTGGGTCTTTTTTACAATTCTGGGCTTTAATTGGGCCCCAGTATGAATTTTCCCAAAAAATTATTGTGATGGAGGAGAGAGAAGAAATAGAGGGTTGTTGAGAAGGAAATGTACAAATTGGTCACTAGTGGGGCTATCACTAATAATAATTCCAAACAACCCAAAACTCTTTAATCTTCACTGACACACTTAGCAGCTAGCACGAGCATCATCAACCATCTCTCGTTCCATCTTAGGTACTGTCCTATCTCTTTCTCTCCAACCTCGGCCCCAAAACCCTCTTCTCTCACTAGCCTTCGCTCTTCATTGATACATATACAAATTTGTACCACAAATTTGTTTCCCTTCACATAGTTGTAAACCCACCTTACATAGATTATTCAGTTATGAATGACAACGTCCCTTGCTGAAGAAGAAGAAGAAGAAGCATTGAGTAATTTACAGCTTTTGTTGTTTGTATGTTCATTTGGGTTTTGAATTTTGTAGTGTTTTTGTGAGGAGTTATCTCTGAGAGATTTACCACAGGCAGCAGCTGTAGAGTGCTCAAAGTTCACAAGAGCAGAAACAAAAACCGCCGAATAATTCCAAACACAGAATCAAAAAGAAGGAATCAGAAGCTAACTACCACTAGGGCCTAGCTATAATTTGAGCATAAACCCTAAAGTTCAGTATCTTCTATGGATGAGAAGGCATAAAGGTGAGGGAATGAAGAGTGCTGCTGGAGGAGGAGGAGGAGAGATTGTTCAAGTTCAAGGAGGTCACATTGTTCGATCCACCGGTCGGAAAGATCGTCACAGTAAGGTTTATACCTCTAAAGGTCCTCGAGATCGAAGGGTTCGTTTATCGGCCCAAACAGCAATTCAGTTCTACGATGTTCAAGATCGGCTCGGCTACGACCGGCCCAGTAAAGCCGTCGATTGGCTCATCAAGAAGGCCAAATCCGCCATTGATAAGCTCGCCGAGCTTCCTCCATGGCAGCCTGAAGCCAATGAAACTCACCAAGAGGAAAACCCTGAGGATTCTGAGGCTCCTTCGGGGTTTCTCCCACCGGCGATTAATTCCGACGCCATAGCTTTCTTCCCTACGAGTTCTGCAACTTCCTCCATCAATTTTCAGAGTTACCCGTCGGAGATAATGTCTAGAACAACAAATTCTGGGCAAGATCTTGGCCTGTCTCTTCATTCGTTCAATCAAACGGCTTCGAACGACGAAAACCTGTTCGGTGGTTCGAATCCGGCGGAATTCGAGTCGAATTTCCAGAGGATGTTCGAGTCTAACTCGTTGATAGGGCAAGGCTCGATGTTTCCTCAAAGGGGGACCCTTCAGTCCAGTTTTTCGCCGCTGGTTCGCGCGTGGAGCGACGTGCCTGTGGCTTCTTCGGAGCATCACCACCACCATCAGAATCATAAGTCGCATCCTTCCATCTTCAGCGGCCGGTTTCACTCCAACGGCTTGCCGGAATTCTGCATTCCGACGAGGATTCAAGGCCAGCAACAAGAACCGTCCTCTGCCTCCCCTAATTCTCACCACCACTGACCAAAAATCACCCTGCTTCCTCCTTCACTCATCAGGTAATCTCATCTCATGAATAACCATTTTTTCTGTACTGAACCAAGTACTCGCGAAATTATGTTGTATAGAGTACTGTTTAATAAGCACATGCAGAGTAAGTTGATCACATAATTGGTCTTGGACGTTCTTTCAAATATGAAATGATTGTAGTATTGATACCAACATCACACATCATGAAATATGAATATGAAATCTACAGTAAATCATAAGTTATAAACTGCGCGTGACATTATTACACACTCGGAAGTCGGAACAAACAAATTGCTTGGAAACGTATTCGAATTTTACTGAAATGATGAATAATTTTAGAGATTTACTTGATTAATCGTGTCATGCAGGAGGAGCATTTTGAACCAGATATGCAAAGTTTAAAGGTGGATTGTATTCATCATCTTATCGTATTTTGATTTTTGCACTATTGTTCATGCGTATTGCAGGCATTATTGTTGATGCCATTTTAGTTTGAAGTGGGTCTCTCTCACTTATATGATATTTTGTTTAATTAGTTTATGGGTTCGAGGTGGATTCCCACATTCGATAGTTCTCACTTATCTGTTAAAGGTTGGATAAGAACAGTGCATCATAACTCATCTGGTGTGTTGGTGAAAACACAAAACAGAGCATGAAGGTCCCACTCTTGGCAAACCCTACTTGAAGCAATATGTTAATATTTAATCTGTCTCCTTCACTATTTCTCTTTATGCTTCATGCACGTTTAAGTAACACTGGCAATACATAGATGTGTCTTTGGTTCTAATATATGGCTGATAATTCTTTGCATTGAGTTAGAATTTAGAGATATACCAAGGCGAGACGAAATCTGGATTTTTGTTTTTTGGTGATAAGGATTTTTAAATACTAGGAGAATGAGATTGAAAAGCATGCATAGTAAAAAAAAAAAAAAAAATTTGGATGACACTACCTCAGGTGCTTATAACTGAGAAATAACTATGGGATAAGGGTGTTATTTGCCTCAGAAGTTTTCGCTCAGGAGCATTCAGCACCTAGAAGTTTTTTTTGGATCAAAATTGCCCCGAAAGTTTAAAAACGTAGCAATCTTGCCCTTTCGTTAATCTTGACCGTTAAATCGTTGCTCCATTTTGTAAACTTTCAGGGTAAAATTATTCCTAAACAAAACTTCCATGGCAAAATTGTTTTATTTTGTTAACTTCTGCGGTAATTTTGGTCCAAAAAAAACTTTCGGGTGCTGAGTGCTCCTAAGCGAAAACTTCCGAGGCAAATAAGATATTTATCCCAATAACTAATTTATAGATATTACAAAAATTAGTGTAGTTATTTGCAACAAATATATATGTTGGTTTTCCAAAAATATCATATTTAATTATGTACATTAGAATTGTCTGTTGATTATTTTTTTCATGTGTAATCAATATAAATACTTTAGGGAATAATTATGAATATATAAAATAAAGTAATTGATATTTTATATTTATAAATAAAATAAATCTCTTGTCCAAGCTTTTATATTTGAAACAAGGGGAGTACCAAAATAGCTTGGGGCTGGGGGGCTTGTTGAAACTACTAGTAATTCTTTTTTTTTTTTAAATATATATAAAAATTTTAGGAGAGGGTTTAGACTTACCCACGGTCTAAGGGCAAGGCGCTATGGCGTTGATCCACGGGGAATAAAGGACTGAGGGTATACATGCCTCCACCTCAGCCTATGTTACCCCTCTTCATTTCGCCTAAGATGTATTCCTTAACGTCTTAACCAACTTCAGAATCGAACCTTTTGTTTTTGGTTTTGGCGAGAGTGTCCCATGTATTTTTTATTTTTCGCTACTAGAAATTTTAGGAGAGGGGTTGGCTTGTGTTTCCACAAGTTCACATCACCTAAGATGTCTCCCACAACGCCTTGACCAACTCCGAGATCGAACCCCCTCTCTTTAGTGAGAGCGTCCAACCCCTTTGCCAGTTGAGCCCAAGGATGAGGGGTGTGTCCCATGTAATTTTTTTTTTATAACAAAATTTTAGAGAAGGGGTTGGGTTCACCTATGATTCAAGGATAGGGCGAAATCTCCCTTCCTCCTAAATGATACTGATGTTAGGCAGGGCGAGCCTTTTATTACCCTTAGACGTTTACCTAAACACCTAGGAGCTAGGATGCCTCCTCCCGCGCCTTGACTAACTCGAGAATGTCCCATGTAATTTGATTCGTCATATCATTTCAAATTAGTGCCTCATTTATGTTTTCATTCTTGGGCCATAGTTTCGTCTATAGTTTTGGGCCAAAGGAGTCTCGTCCATCCTATTGTTAGAGCTTGATGTTGGGCTAAAGGCCCAAATCATGGTTAATAGGCAAGTCAGGGAACATTGCTGCTTGAGTATTCGATAATTTGGGCCTAATCAAATGGGGAAAGACACATAAATAATTGTGACATGGAACACTAGTAAAGATTGAGCCTAGCGAAATAGATTAGTTCCTATTATTATTAATGAAGTGCCCACTTTCAATAGGCAACAGAGGTTTAAATAAGATTGTCTTCAATATAAAGATATATGTACCTTGAAAAAAAAAAAATTGTCTCATGGAATAAGTTAATGAATGGTAAAATATTCTTATTTATGACACCAAGCCATTGCATTAGATTAACTTATAAGTGCCAATTTGGTAGAGGGAAAATTTGAAGAAGGAAAAGAAAGGAAGGGAAGTGAAAGAAAAGGAAGGTAAAATTAAAAGGAAACTTAAAAATGTGAATTGTTTGATAAACTAGGAAATAGAACTTCAGTTGAGGGTAAATGAATTGTTTGGTATGAATAATTGGGTGTTGGTTAAGTAAGAAGGTGAGGTGAAATTCCTAAAACACTCCTAAATTTAAAAAACAAAATAATAATCGTGGAATGAATTATTTTGTTTTTGGAATGGGACATAAACAAACCCTAAACTAGATGGCGTGAAGGTACAGATGTAAAACTAAAGTAGATGTCGATGAGATATGAAAGTGCAACAAGGACTGGATTCCGGATGTGAGAAGGACGACGGACATGAAAGGAATTAGAGGGGGGCAACACAAAATGATGAAACTAGCTACACAAATGAATATTAACATATGAACAGGGAAAAGAACGTTAACAGTCAAATGTAATTGGAAAAAGAAACCCTTTGTTTGTTTGGACGTTCAAATGAAAAAGTTAGGTTCGAACGTAATAGGCACTCAATCGCCTACGTTCCAACATAAAATCTGGCAGTGGCTTGAGGTTTACATCAGCAAATTCACAACCTTATAGACAAAAAACCAGACCACTAGAACACATAAACTAATTCTAAATTGTTTGAAACATAACAAATATGTTCTAGAATTTAATAACTGAGTTGAACAAGGTTTGACATAGCAAAGTTGTTTTTAATTCCTCATCCCATCATCGCCCCACGGAAGCAACAGGGCATCAGGCAACATTACTAACAGACAACTAAAACACCAAACAATGCAGACCCATTACAACTTACCTTATCCCACCTTCAACTTGCCCCTATGTTGAACTTCTGCTGTGCCTCGAACTGCCACTATCATCGCTATCTTCCTCAGCTCTTTCTTCGTCCAGCTCCTGCCTCGCATCTCTTTTAAATAGATCCATTGTTGACAAGGGGCTTTTTTGTCCATCAATTTCACTCTCTCGCTACTTTTTTAGGGATTCAATTTTCCCACGTTTAAGGGAAGATCGCACTAGGCGGGAAGTGAGGTTGACGGGAGACGTGCGCGCCAAACGGGTCTTCGTAGGAAGCCTGACAAATTCACATTCTCTCTCATAAAATCCGTGTAACAAACAGACCCTAAGTATTCTTTGTCTACCAAATTAGTAATGCTTTTTCTCCCATCTTGTAAATGCTTATATAATGACATGGCTAAATCAATACCTTTTTTGGTCGGCTTTCAAATCTCTTTCGTTCGAACTATTTAATCCTCCCTCCACCCCTAAAATATAAGCTTAATTTAATCATGTTTTGTTTATTAAGAAAGTGGTTAAAAGTAGTTAAACACAATAAATATGCAAGTAATATTATTTTTTCAGTTATTTTTTTTATAACAAAATTTTAGGAAAGGGGTGGTTGAGTTCACCTACGATTCAAAAGTAGGGCGAAGTCTCCCTTCCTCCTAGGTGATACCAATGTTGGGCAGGGCGAGCTGTCTATTACCCTCAGGCGTTTACCTAGACATCTAATAGCTAGGATGCCTCCCACAGCGCCTTGACCAACTCGATATGCCCTTATATAAAGAGGATAAGTAAGAGAGAGAATAAATAAGGAAGAGAGAGAGAGAGAGAGAGAGAGAGAGAGAGAGAGAATGTATGGAGAAAGTGTTAAATATAGCAATACTCTATATCCCTTGTAAATAGCAGTACCTAATTAATGCAATTCATTCACTAGTAAAAAAATATGTAAAAATAGCAAGGGTTATATACAGACTAGGGTTATATTTAAGGACGGAAGGAGTATGAATAAACACCTAATTAGCTTTAAAGAGGGGTTGAGATTTCAACAATTCGTCTCCATGTTGAAAGAGTTGTACATCAACAATGTCATGGATTTGAAATCAAAATTCTATGGGGATCATTATTATTTGCTTTAGATCATAGCGATTTATGATAATTGGGGGGAAAAAGGAATAGCTGTGTGCATCTTCACTTCAGCAACATAAAAATTTATGATTTTTTTTTTAAAAAGAAAGTTTTAAATGCATTAAAAAAATAAAAGAATATAAACAAGAAAAAAAATATAAAAAATAGTCATGAAATCAAGTAAATACTGATAATGTAATAAGAAAAACAATTATTTTATAAACTTGTCTTAAGAAAAGCAAGGCTAAGTGCTGTTAGAAATACAACTACATAAATTACAATGAAGGGTGTGCACTCAATAAGTTCAAATACATATATTTTAATAACAGAATTATATTACAATAAAAATAATTACAATGTCATCCTTCTAGGCCTTATTTTTTTGGAATTCTATCATAATTGTCTTATTATCAATGCTATCAAATACATCTTTTTCAATACAAGACACTAAACAATCATTCAAGTATTCAACCATTCATCATCTATCCAATTACGAAGTGCAGTCTTAATGTATTAAGGGTGGACAATCATTCAAACATATATTAATTTATATTAAAAAAAATCAAAATCTCAATTTCAAGATGCCCCTAATCTACTATGTGATGTGTCCGCCCATGGATGCGGTAGGATAGTTTTTGGGAAAATTTCATCTTGATCCCGATCAAGGGAATTTATGATAAAATAGTATCTTAAAATCTTCAAATTGCGATCAGATTCCGTGAGACTTTTTTGCAATATTTTCTATATGTGAAAAGACATAAATACACCCATGTGCTTGTGTTGACAAGCCCATGAGCCTGTTTTCACAAGTCCAGGTACATGTTTTGACAAAATCATGTGTCTGTGTTGACAAGTCTGTGTGCATGTGTTAACAAGTTCATGAGTCTTCATGGAGGTATTTGTATCTTTTCACATATGAAAAATATTACAAAAAATTCTCAAAAGACTTTACCGCAATTTTAAGATTTCAAAAGACGATTTTATTATATTTTGTCTTTCTCGAACCAGGTTCAAATTTTCCCACAATTTTACGAATGCCAAAAGCATGGAAAATGAAAATGGTGTCGACACCGACCTCTTACTAAAAAAACCTTCAATTCATCAAACCACCGACCTCTTACTAAAACCTTCAATTCATCAAACTACTATTCGCATCCCTCCAACCCACGTCATCCCCATTCAAACAAAACTGCAGACTCAATATGTAAGGTGATAATTAAAGAGTTTTTAATTGATTTCTGTTGGAGAGGAAATAAGAATCTTCATAATCAATTTCTTGATCATTTATATTCAATTTAAAATATTTAAAATTTAGTTATCATTTTGTCTCATTTTTATATTTTATAATGAATAATAATATTGGGGTGTATAGATCGGAAGTAGATACTTTGTCCATCCGTAGATTCGCATTTCCTCAGTATCCCTCTCCTCAGTATCCGTGAATCCTCACCATCCAAAAATTGATCCAACCGTCCACAGAGAAAGACATCAAATTTTCATAGCCACTGCATGCAATATTTTTACCGCATGCGGTATTTTGAAAAAAATGAGGTGTCTCTCTCTGGACGGTTGGATCAATTTTTGGACGGTCAAGATGCACGGATACTGAGGGGGGAGCTTCTGAGCAAATCTGAATCCCTCCATCCGTCTCTGCCCATCCCTCCCCATCTTTGATCCTGACCGTCAAAATCTTGATCTAAGGGCCCAAAACAATTTTTAAAAAAACCGCAGATTTACAGATGATGAGGGATGAGCAGAGACGGGATATAGAGAAAAACCAGACTCGTATAGATTTAGAACGTAACTCTGTCCAGTAGATAACGATTCCATTCTTAAGGTTGAAACCCTATTCAGCTTTAGGAATATATAAATGTGAAAACAGAATCTGAAATCATGACTATGAATAAAATATAAAATTAACTTTTTTATCTTTTTTCTTAGCTAGCATGCCATTTTTCTAATATTCCTGCTGCAAACTTTGATTAAAATTAACTCTTTTGTCAGTTCTTCCAGGGATAAACATTAAAGATAGACCCATGACTTCAATATATTTATTACAAGTTGAGATATTCTAGTTTGACTAATTCCAAATATGTAGTTTTTGCAGAGACATGACAGTGATAATAATTATTAATTAATTAATTTTTTATTTGACCATATATAATACCAACTTAAGAATCAATATAATGTTATGGAAGGTTGATAAGGTCAATTAAGAAGGCGATGGGTGAAGACAAAATGTGAAAGGGAAGACAAATATGTAAAAGCGATGCCACTTCTGATAGAAGCTTGTCTTCACTCTTCATCCCTGTCTTCGTCAATGACTCATTTGTATTATCACTTAGGTCTAAAAAAAAGAAAAAATATTAAAAAAGTCTCAACTCTAAATCCCCTATTAAAAAATTCTTTAGGGACTTTTTTATATTAATTACGAAATTCTAGTATTAAAAAAGTCTCGTTGTCAAAATAGTTTTTCATATTGTTAAAATAGGTTTTACTGTCGTTAAAATTTTCCTATAAAAAAATTGTTGTCAAAATGACTTTTCATGTTGTTAAAATAGCTTTTCCTGTTGTAAAAAATTTTCCAGGTGAGGAAAAACTCAAAAAAAAAAAATCTAACAACAAGAAAAACTATTTTGACAACATGAAAAGTCATTTTAACAACAATTTTTTTATAGGAAAATTTTAACAACAGGAAAAAACTATTTTAACAATGAGACTTTTTAAATATTTTTCTCTGTAATTAATATCAATTTGATAAGGGATTTGGGGTTGAGACTTTTTTGATATTTTTTTTTTCTTCCTTGAGACCTGAGTGATATTTTCTCTAAAAACTTATCTTTTTTTTAGGGTTAAGTATCAATTTTGCCCCTAAAATACGCGCCCAGGAACAATTTTGCCCCTGAAGTTTTCGGCATAGCAAAACGTTGACCGTTAAGGCAGTTGACGGAGGGGCAATATTGCTACGTTTTGAAACTTCAGGGACAACATTGCTACGCCGAAAACTTTAGGGGCAAAATTGATACTTAACCCTTTTTTTTTAATCTTCTATTTTTTTTTTTTAATTAAAGTTTACAGGAAGTTATCACTAGTCAACAACTGCCCCCGGTATTTGTTTATTCTTGTTCCTCGGTACGTAACGTGGAGTTTTGGACTTTTAATTGATTTACATATATTTGATTACAAAAATTGTGATTAAAAATATTAATAAAAGTCCAAGTTAAGTTGATATCATTGGAGAGCAAATTTAGCCAAAGCTACCAACTCTCCTCCCTTGAGAAAATTGTGGGCTGGATTATTAGCCTTAATTAAAAGGAAATTACCATTTTATCGGATTCAATAGAAGAAGACTTTTAGATATTTAAATTTGACAAAAAAAAACTAATTACATCTTAAACATGAAGATTAAAATGTTAGATAATACCATATATGTTGAGTTGAATCATATTATTTATGATCTAGATATGGAAAATAATTATTTATTATATTTATACGTGTGTATGCATAAATATTACGTATTTTTTTAGTTCTTTAAAGATGGAAAAATTGAGGTCAAGCAGAATTTAGAGGGCAAGTAGGACTGAATGACTTTCAGGGAGGGCTTGTTACGTACCACTTTGGTTCTGGTTCTATTTATAAGTTACTTTTGACCAAATCGTATATACTAAGAAGAGATAGTTAATTCAATGATTATAGGATAAATTTTCAACTTTGCCCTTATTTATGAATGAGTATATTTCAACTCTTTTCTTTCTCTATTTTCATTGGTACAATTAATATAAGTAAAATTGTCACAATCTCATTTATTACCTGAAAGATAACTTATAAATAGGACCAATTTTTTTGATGAAAAGGGATTTATAAATAGAACCAGAGTCATACGTTGTCAATGATGGAACCGTGTGAAGATGAGATAACTGCGAAAATGTAACGACAAGTAAGTATTCGTATTCTATTAAGAAGTTTTCTTGATTACAACTTAAAAATATGAAAGTATTTTTTGTTTTTTAATACATAAAGGTCACGAATTTGGTTATAAACTTATAATTTTAAGCCGTATTTTAAGTCATGTATATATTGTAATTTTTTTTTTTTAAATACTGTCCTATTAATAAGTTATTAGTTGAAGTGGTAATTGATCTAACCTCGTAAAAAAAAAGAATATAAATTTAAATATTGAGAGGTGCATTTTATTGAGAGGATTTTAATCTTAATGCTTCGGTTTGACAGATATTAAATTCAAGTCTAAAATATGATTGACTTAGAGATATTCTAGATTCACACTAAAAAATGTGATTTGGAAAAAAATGTTGTCATAATAGCTATAAACCCTTGACTTTTTTGTATTTTCACGGTCATACAAAACAAAACACAACTTCTTCTTCTTCATCTTTTTTCCTTCAACCCCTTCACACCCACGCGTTTCACAGACACAAAAGTCATCCAACCCCTTCTTCCAAGCAACCATTCTAAAATCACAAAGTATATTTATTTTTTAAATTAGCATATGAAACATGGATTGATCTATCTTAAATCACATTTACTCCCTCCAGTCCTAAATATAAGACAGTGTTAATTTTTTTTTTTTTGAGATATTAAGGAAGCTAAATAAGTTACTCTACTCAAACTAATTAGTTTGAAGAAAAAATAAAAATATTCTAAAGTAATTTAATTAACTTCTTTAATCTTTCAAAAAAGTCAACTTTATCTTTTATTTATAATATAAGGTTGTATCTTTTTTTTTATAAAAAAAATTAACTTCATAGATAAAAAACAATTGGATCTATCTCTAATCAAATCAAGTATAAACAAATACTTTAAAAAGTCAAGATTCAAACACGCAACGATGCCATCATATACTTAAATTGTCCTAATGAAAAAAAATTGTGTCCTCCTTAAAACATATACAAAAACCCACCACATACATCCACCATTGCCACCTCCTCCGAATCTCTCTTTCTCTGACTGGTGGCTGTGTGTCTCCGTTCTGAAGAACATCGATCATGAGTAGTCCACAGGACGGCGACGACGTTCCGCAGCCGTTCTTTCAGCCAAATTTCCCGAGAAGACCCGACTTCCATGACGGCAATAACTTGAACAGCAAGATCTTGTACGTAGCCATTATCTGCTTATCAATCGTCTTAGTCCTTGTCTTTGCTCTTCATCTCTACGCCAGGTACGTCCTCCGCCGCCAAGCCCGCCGTCGCGCCGCCATCCACCATCTCAGCCTCGCTGTGGCTAGATACTCCTCCGGAGCCGATCCGCCCAACAACACTGGCCTCGACCCCACCGTCATTGCCTCTCTTCCCACCTTCGTCTTTAAACGAAGACACGACAAGTCTCACAACCAAAACAAGGACAGCGAAGGCGACCACCTCCGCGGTGGCGATTCTTCCTCTGTTATGGAATGCGCTGTTTGTTTGAGCAGTCTGGAGGATGGAGAAGAAGCGAGGCTGCTTCCTAATTGCAAGCACGTGTTCCACGTGGCTTGTATTGACCAGTGGCTGGCGTCTCATTCGACTTGTCCGATTTGTCGGACCATGGCGAAGCCGGTGATTGAGCCGCGGCCGCGGGAGGGTCCGGTCGGGGTCAGGCTGGCCCTGCCGGTGGTGGAACCCACCGCAGAAGGTACATCTGACGGTGGCGGAGGAGCTAAAAGTAGCGGATCATCAGTTTCAAGGTTGAGCTCGTTTAGAAGAATGCTTAGTAGAGAAAGATCGTCCAGAAGAATCCAACCTTCTTCTTCCTCTACCTATGATGATAGTATTGATCGTGATTTGGAGAGACAGTGAATCATCCTCGGTACTTTTTATTAAAGAAAAATTCTTAATTGATTTAGTGGTAATACATATTTTTTCTTGTTTTTTTTTTAAAAAAAAAGAGAAAGAAAGATAAGGAACATATTGGAGATATCTTCTTCTTCTGGGCCATATTGGGAAATTTAGCCGTAATAAGGGGATTGTATAAAGAGAAGTGATACGTACGTCTTATTATTGTACAAAAAGAAAAGAGAAAATTATGTTTTGGCACTGAATTACACAACATTTGATGTAAATAACCCACATGTTTTGCTACATTATAGTATTATACTTTATTCTGGTTTGATAAAATTATGATTGGAAAATTTTAAATAAAAAAATCAGGAGTTATAATTATTTTTTGGGTAATAGTTAGAATCGAAATTGTAAAATCTTAGGTTTTAAATTATAGTTTTAAGTGACTTTGATGGTATTTGTTTCTTTTAGAAAATTTTTGAATTGAAATTCTAAAGTCTAGGAGAAACTTCTAATTTTAAGAGTAATTACAGTCTATAAAATTCAAATTGCCCACTAAGGGCAAATTAGCATGAAAGTCTATAAAAGGTTTTTAACGTATTCGGTGTCTTTGTAGTATCATTCTTATACATGATAGGCAAAAACCAAGGATCAGTTGATTGCAGCTTTATCTATTTAAAGGGCTCGTCCCATCTCGACCATTCATATTTGATTTTTTTGAACTAGTGATTTTTGAATAAAAAATCATTTTTTTAAAAAATATTAGCTAAGAGATTATTTTTATTTTAGATTTTTCACCCATTAAAATAATTTTTTTAAAAACCAAAAAATTTAAAAAAAATCAAATATGGACTATCCAAATCCAGATGGGACGAGCACGTTCCATTTAAAGGTTGTATTTCATCATGATGATCAAAATAGATGATTGCAATACAAGAGGCATGTCTATGAAATTTAACTTTTCATTATTTGAAATCTTGGAATTTTATGATCGGACAAGAATTGATCTTAAAGAATAATTATAATTTAATGCAAATTTTGTTAAATTTAAACTGTAAAATGCAATTTTTCCAGTTGGAGAGATGATGCAATATATGATGATTTTGAAATAAAGTGTAGAAGATGATGTTAGTCAAAGAGGAGAGATTGTTGAGTAAAGATATGGATGGTTATGATTTGCTATGTGTTTGGTAAACAAAATTCCAATATTAATAAGGCAGATTAGGTAGCAGCCCATGTGAGGGCCAGCCACCACATAATACTATAAACTTTGCAATCTTCAGTTCTTGGAAGTTGGAAGGCACAGCATGCTATTGGATCTTTGATCCAGATTTTGTCCTTCATGACTAAATCAGTTTTCAAAAGTCATGTTAGATCTTGACTATTCTACATGAAATCAAGATCTTGACTCATCATAACATAAGCAACTTTTTGATTGATTAACTAGCATGATATTGGTAAATTTGTATTATTGTAATGGTTCATTTGGATATATCAGTTCATCAGGACTTTCATTAACACAAGACTTTCGATTCACCATTTTCCTTTCTAAATTCACCTGAATGAACGTGAAAATGTCATTTTCTTTTCAAAACTTGCTCCGAAGTTCTGACTCACATCCCAACAACTCTTTTGAAATATGGGATTTTTGTTGTGGACTTGTTATTTGAAGATTGATGATTTCGACCAGATTAGGGGCATATATATCAAACGTAACCCTAAAAATCTTATGACAAAAATAATATATATCAAAATAAATATATCAAACCTAACCCTAAAAATATATTTAACTAGAAATATGGGCGGGATAGTTTCTAACGACTGCCTAACTAATTTTTTTTATATATTAATCTAAGAAACAATATATTTAATTTGCAGTTAAGATTGTTGCATTGCACTATATATTTTATAAAAAAATTACTTTTTATTCTTTAAATTAGATTTAGCAAGAAAAGATATAAAATATATCTAAAATAGATGGATAGTAGTATATATTTGACAGGGGACTAGCCAAGGTGAGCAAACTAAAATATAAGATTTTTGTTTGATATTTAGGAAATTTTAATATATTTTTATATTTAGGGGAACTGCTATAGCTAGGGAGGTTACGGATAGTGACCACATATATAGGGAGTCATGAGATTTATTTAAGATTCAGTATTCATATTTTTTATTATTCAGAATAAATCATATAGGGAGTCATGAGATTTATTTTAGGTCTATAAATCATATTTTTTATTAATAAAAAACCTCTCTGTCGCGATTTAGTCGACTAAGCCTTGTAGCTTAGTCGACTAAATCACAGGATATTCTAAAAGAAATTTGCCCCGCGTTTTAGTCGACTACATGAGGGGTGTAGTCGACTAAACAGTGGCATATGAGTGAATAGTTTCTAAACAGAGGTATTTTAGTAAATAATTATTTAATAATGGACAAATTGGTCAAAAAAAACCTATTTCTACATCAGGTACATTCATCACTCCTAAACACTCGGTGGAATCTCCAAGATCCTACTGGTCCACAATGCATAGGGTACTTCTAGAAGAGAAACATACCTTACCTTCAGTTTAGTAAATGTTTTTCCTCCTTTTTTTACCCATGTGATTAATACTATTCTAATGCTATTTATAAGTTCATTTTGACCAAATGTTTATAAGTCCCTTTTCAAGGTAGTAAATGAGATTCTAACAATTTTGCCAATATTAATTGTACCAATGAAAATAAAAAGAGAAGAAAAAATTGAAAAATACTCATTCATAAATGAGGGTAAAGTCAAAAATTGCTTCTATAACCCATGAGCTAACTACCTCTTCTTGGTATGTATGATTTAGTTAAAATGGACTTATAAATAGGATTAGAGTAATACTGACTTTTCGACTTTGTTCATTCATTATATATATCTCTCTCTAAAATAATATTCCCAATGCAATTAAATACACTTCTCAATAAAGGTAAAAGTGAAAAAAATTTATATTTTAAGACATATTAAATAGCTTAATCCAATAATGGAGCTCTTAGGCTTTAGACTTATTCCTCAAATCTAAGATTCAAGCTTTTGGGGAAGGCGCTCTTGGTTGTTGCCAAGAGACAAATCCTCTAGAGGAGAAAATAATATCTGTCTCAGTGGGGCCAACACCACTCTAAGTGACCCGTTGTTGCCGGGGTGGTGGGTGTTACATAGTTGAAGTGCATTATACTGTAGATTTGAGGAAATATGCTAGTATGAAATATGGCATTTCAAAAGCTGAGACGTTCTCACCGGTAAGTCACTGGATAGAACAAGCTATAGTTTAAAACATACGACAAGAACATATAACATTCTTAATTCTAATCTTGGTTCGTACATGCAGTGTGATCCTAAATGTGTAACCTTTGTGGTTCCTTCATTTACATCAAAACTTCATTCGCTTCCTACTACCCTGAAACAGAATGTGAAACCATAATCAGCAAAATTGTAGTAATCACAGGCCACAACCACCTCCAAGTCTCCAACCCCAAGAAACTTCACTGCAGCCACTTATTTCTTCACTTGGTCCCAATCCCATTGATGAAGGAGCCGTGCCCAAAAAGCTTCCATTGCTCACCGTCAAACTGTACCACAAGCATGCACCATAACTTCTAGTTTGTATCAAACTCTCAAAGCCAAAGAAGCTTAATTATATATATATATAGTCTCTGAAAATATGATCTAATCCAGTTTCAGCTTAATTACCTGGATGGGAATTTGCAACTATCATGACCTGAAAGTTCATGGAAAAACAGAGTAATTTAAACAACGACTGAAAGATCAATAATGCGATTTCGGATTTCAAGAAGGGAGAGAGAGAGATTCACTAACTAGGATTCAAGGAAGTAATGGCTGCGTTGTTATCGAAGTTGCAACTCTCATCGGACAAGCCGTGCTTGAGGAAGTAGTAGTTGAAAGCATACGACGCCGTATTCAGTACACTGGAAGGATCGTAGCAGGACCCACCTTGTTGGATTGGGCCGCAATCAGCTCCTCCGGCTCCGCAGGCCCAGTCCAGGGCCGCCTGCAACGCCGCGTCCTCGGCGTTGTTCTTCGCCACGCACCACAGCGCCTGCGGCGGAACGCCGTCTCCTTGCGCTTTCAATGACTGGCCAACATCGGCATCGGAAAATGGAGAACAAACAGCCATGAGGATAATAAGAAAAAGAGAAAAATGTACCAAGAAAGCAAAGATTTGGGGCATATTTCAGATTTCAGAAACTTCGTGGAATGTGAGAGTTTTTGGGTGGAGTTTAAGCTGGGAAACAATGGTTTTTGAGATGGAAGAAAATGAAACCGTTACTTTCCTTCCATGAGAAAAATCAAAACGAAACAGAGTTGTGATCGTTGTGATGAAAGCTGATCTTGGCAGTGTTTCAAGTTTCAACACAATGCAACCAAAGGGTCAATGATAGTAACGGGTACATCTGGGACCTTTTGTCTTTTTGCCTTTGCGTTTCTTTTCAGAAACTGATGACTGTTCCTTTGATCTTAATCCATTCCTCCAATTAATTCTCATTTAATAATGAGTTAAAGCAATTAAATTTGAGCAGTTCACGATGCAAGTTGTGAAAACCTAGGTGCTATAGCCATAATCATCATCAATATGCATTTTCCCATTTGCAGGAAAAGAAAAGTGGGAAGCAATTTGTTTTTGAAGAAGTTGGTCGAATCATTATGGATTTTTCTTAAAATGAAACCACTGTTCTTTTTATCTGATCTTCAATTATTATGCTGCTACGGCACATGTGTGATGCCAGATCTGTCATCAATTATTACATTGAATTTGTTTTTGTTTGTGTCGTCTTCCATGCTGTAGAATGCTTGTTCCTATTATTATTCACAATCGAGCTCAGCTGCCTAGAATAAACAAAACTTTCTGGATCATTTACTCAGAACTTATTTACACAATTACAGCTTGAGGCTATGAATAGAAGAAGCAAAATGGAGGATACAAGGACAATGTTTAAGCCAATCCAACGTCATAATCAAGAATATATATTAGTAATAGAGAGAAGGGATAAAGAGCCAAGGCTATAAAACTCATCCAGAGAGGGAAGGTGGTGCGAAAGCTGGCGATGAGACCCATTATGGTGCAGACAATTAGAATGATGAGCACCTCAGATGAGAAATTCCATGTCAAGCCACGAATGTAAACTAGACCCAAGAATACTGATAGGGAAAGCATGTTGCTCATTGTGACTGACCCATATATCTGCATCAATGTCAAATGTTTGAATGTTATTGTCTCAAAGAGTCAAAGGTTAATTCTAGGATTATCCAAGTTAGTTTGATGTCAGGCAAGATTAGAGGAGAAAGAAAACCTCAAGAGTATGTAAGTGATGCTGTTCTAATCTTTTTCCGGCTCGCAAAGATAAGACCAGAGACAATTTCACTGGAGCTAGCAAAAGGGAGGATGAGGAATGAGACAAAAAATGAAGGGATGCTTGTGGCTGTTGAGAAGTTGTCCACTGCATCTACTAGAGGATAAGCAAACACAGCAGCAACCGCAGTTCCCAGAAGCAGCATCAGCACTGCTTTCATGGTGTTCCACCTTGGATTTCTTACACTTCCGGCTATCTCATCACTGTGATCACCCAACAACATTTCTCGTTCTTCTATTGTTTTTTTGCAAATGAGTGATATGTCATCAATAAGGTGTTCATAGGTTAACAAACAATTCAGGTTGGGACTCAAAAGTACAAGGAAAATCGGTGAAAAGTTCATGTTTAAAAATATTATTAGTCAGAAGGTTTTGATGTATTTTTATACATAGAAAGTACTGGTTCTTTGTAAGATTTCGTACACAGAAAGTAATAGTACTCAGGTCCAATGATAAGGGTCATCAAAGGATGGACTGCTTGCCACTGCCCCACAAAGGTGCTGGCAGAAAAAGCCTTTTAGTTAGACATAAATCATGCTATTAGGATTGCAGATTAACTCACTTGATGAAAATTGTTCAAGAGCTTAGGAGTTGAGGGACACTGCTCATTCTTTCTTGCAGAGTGCTTAACTTTCTGAAGCCATCTTGTAATTCCTCTGACAAACTCTTCCATGTCAATTCTTGAGTCATGAGACTTGTCAAAATCCAACATGATTTCTTCCGCAACTTCGCCTAACTCCATATCTGTTTCCTCGAGGTGCATTCCTATAATCAGAGCTCTTAAATCTTTTGCTGTTATGTATCCATCTGAATTCTTATCAAGTCTCTCAAATACCCTGTAATTTTTCCAGTTCAAGGTAGAACAATGGAGTCATTTCTGTTAAGTTCATGTTTTCAAGCACTTTATATAGAAGACAAAAGTTGCTAACTCACTTTTGTATAACCTCGGTGTTAGGTTCACCGTTGTCTTTAAGGAACCTTCCTCCTCCAACTTGAGATTTTAGATGTTCCAAAAGGCCTGACATTAAGTTCTTATGTTTAACATATACAAGCCTTCTCCTTTGAATCCATGGCTGAAAAACCTAGATTGAATGTTTCAGAAAATCTCATCAGTACTAAGTTCAATCCTATTTGCTGCCTACAAAAATGGTTGTCGCAGAAGACAATCAAATATGAATAGAGAAATCATTTACAGATGGTAGCTACCTGATAAAGGCTATAAACAATCATTAAGGAAACATAAACAATGAATGCCAGTAGAATTGCTGTTCGACTTGAAAAATTTGAATGCAAAACTTGAGGCAATTGGACAATGAGGAATGGAATAATAGATATGATCATAATCCTTGCACCATAGCTGGTCCAAATATCAGTGCTTACCCCAGATCCTATGACATCAACAAAAATTAAGAATGAATAAGAAGGAACATAATCACTAAGATTTAATTGTTAGAGTTAAGAATTTTTCAAGTGGATCACCTGAAACATGCTTAAACTTGCTCAGATAATAGTAAGCATTGAATAATCTCAAAACAAATGAATGATGATAGGGATATACCAGTTAAGCTAAAGGCTTTTGTGTCTTTCTGGTCTATTGCCACTGAGTTTTCAATGTCACACTTTCCGACAAGAAGACAAGAGCCCCATAGTAAAGTCAGAAGCATTACAGTTGATCCAGCTAATAAGCCCATCCCCACAGAGACTTGAGTTTGAGCTGTTTCTTTGCTTCCGGATAATCCAGATGCTGATGAAACGACAAATAAAGTGTTAACATTACCTCCTAAACTCCAACTCTTAACCTAGCAAAAAAGATTTCACTTCTTACATGTCAAACTTCTGTGTTATAAATAGGGTTAAGGCGCAACTTTGCCTCCGAAGGATAAAAAAAGAGCAATTTTGCCCTAGCCGTTAATCCAATAATTTTGACCATTAATTGACCAAATATGCTGAGTTGGCCGTTCACGTTTCATCCACATCATTTTTCTTAAGGTGCAAATTTACCCCAGAAGTCCATGTGTTATCTACTTCATTTTTCTCAAAGTCAAATTTAAAATTTTCAAGACAAATTTGCACTTTAACAAAAATGATGTGACTGATATGTAAATTGTCAGTTCAGCATATTTGGTCAACTAACCGTCAAAATTAATTGAATTAATAGCTAGAGCAAAATTGCTTTCTTTTTTACACTTCTGGGGCAAAATTGTCCTCCCAAAAAACTTCCAAACCCCTTCGTGAAAACTTCCAAGGCAAAATTGCCCTTTCGCCCATATAAATATATTTCTTATTATACATAGACACCTCATAACTTTTTAAATTGCAGTCTCTCTACTAGTTTTTGTCACATTTTAAGGTTAAATCCATGTTTCTTAGCCTGTCAGATGGATTCCATAAGGATCCATAAATAATGCAGATCACTATTCGGTGATCGATAATCTGAAAATAACTTCTAAATTCTGAACTGTGACTGAAAAATGTACTTGACAGCTAAAAAGTTCACAAGCATCAAGAAGTAACAAGGAGATATTAATGCAAAGAGAAGCTTACCAAGAATGATGGCTGCATCAGGAACTGAACTCAAGACAGGTAGGAAGAGACCCCCAACAAGACCAGGCCCAAGAAATTGAAGCAAAATCTCGCTGCCACGTGACATTAACTTGGCTGCCATAAACATCAAGTAGCCATTGACAAGAACTAGAAACACATTGCCCAGAACAGTGGTGGTGCATGGAAGAAACCCATATGCTTCTGTGCAGGTATCTTCTGAGACCAACTTCTTTATGAGATTGCTAGATTCCTTTCGATCTTGGACTCCATCATAAACCATCTCTAAGGTTTCTTGGTTGATGATGGGTCGACCAAAACTAAATCTTGGTGGGATGAACAAGATGATAAAGGCAAGGCAGAGAAATGAGATCCTGCATCTCATTGTTATTTGTTATGGTTTGGTTTGTTTTATCAAAGTTGATGTTTCTTGCCATACGTCTTCTTATATATATATACTCGTGTTTAGGTCTAAAATCGTCATTGGTTTTCTTTTGTGTGGAGAAGAAGGCAATGTGATGCAGAAGAGGAAATGTCTCCCCCAAGAACAAGGCATAATAAATAAAACAAAGCAAATTGTGGGGTTATAAATCTATAATACGCTACGCGGGAACATGGTTCGAAGGGATATGCTTTTTCGCTTGGAAGTAATTTTCTGAAGAAATACTATGCGGACAAGTTTCGTGTTGTACTGAATGATCAACACAAAACTGGTAAGCAATGAAGAGGTTGCTTGGTGTGATGGTGCAGGCAAATATATTAATAATCAATAAATTAGTGGATGGAAGAAACATGTCATCCCTACTTGTCATGGACTTCTATCAGATAAGTATGCGAGAGGCCATGCATGTATTTTCCTTGTTGGCTATTATGTAATATATAAATAAATAAATAAATATAGAGGAGTCTTAAAAAAAATCCCATGTACAAGTTAAACTTACATGGCTATAATCCTATAAGTTAAGTTTAACAATTTTCTTTCAGGTAAAAAAAGGTTAACAAATTTTTTTTTGCCAACTAAATTTAACAATTTATGTTTATAAGTCAAATTTTTATATTTACAAAATGCACCGTATTATTTTTATGACAAATGTATAAAATATTAAAATTTTCAGGGAATCTCTTTATTTAACTAGTGTTTAGATTAACTTATTTTAAATGATTTTGTATTAAAAAAATATGCGAAATGATTTTTTTGTATAGTAAAATGCGATTTTGAGGAGGTTGCATGACACCCCTTAATTTTACGTCCTAATTTTTTTTAATGATCAATTCAACATCTAAATTTTGAATTAATACAACTCGAGTCAAGAATTGAGTTGTCTCCAGCTGAAAAAACTCGAAAAAGTTATGGAAATTAAGTTCCTCTAAGTGAAAATAAGGATCAATTCAACCATTGAGGGAAAAAACACCAGTAAGAATAAAAAGTTATATTTTTTTATTAATAAGTTGTTGATTGAGATGATAAAGAGTTACACCTACCTCTATACAAAAAAGAATACAAGTTTAAATCTAAAAAGCATATTTGTTGAGAGAAATGAGAACTCTTTATTTTCTAAATTTTCGGGATCCCTTAATTTAATAAAAAGATGTATTATTTGGTCGGATCCATAAATCGAATCTGAATTAGTCAGGACGAAGCAAAAAAAAAAAAAAAAAAAAAGATGTATTATTTTCACGGGCAAATAAACTGAAAATGGGAAAAAGAGGGGCCAAGATCAATGTTTTGGGCGGAGAAAGGGCAATTAACAATAATTAGTGGGTCCCAGTAACGAGGGTAAAATTGACTTCGAGTTTTATTTCTTCTCCGATCAAATTTTTTAGCTGACCGGGGTTTTCGCTCGTATCGGACCCTACGCTCATTTGGACGTTTTGGAGTCCGAAGTCGCCCTTGCCTTCACTGACATACAATGACCAGTCCAAACCCTCAGATTGCCGACGATACGTTACCTTCCCAAAATCCAAACTTAGTCGAGAATCAACAATGCGAAGACCAACAAATCGCACATTCTGATTCACAATCTTCCAAAACCCTAATTTCGGATAATCAAGATCCTGAAACTCTTACCGAACAGAATGCGAGTAATCCTCAAGCAGTTGCTTCAGAATCTGAAAACCCGCGCGATTCTCTCGTGGAAGTCCAGACTGGTACTCAGAACGTGGACGACGTAGATGCTACTTCGGCGCTCTCTCCTCGGAATGCTGATATCAACGTCTCTGTCTCCGACGCCTCTAGTCGTCGAGGACCGAAGAGGAAGAGAATGAGGTACAAGTGGACTGCTCAGGAAAAGAAGTCCCGCGAGAAGTTTCAGGTACTCGTCGAAACTCTAAAACCTGTGCCGTTTATACCAGCTAAAACTCTTGACTTTACGAGCCATGAGACGCTCCTGCGGCGACTTGGGCTATGGGATTTCGTTCATATTGAGTTTGATAGAAGTATTCGGAGCGATCTTGTGGTGCAATTGATAGCTAGTTACAACCCTTCTTTGCGTTCCAGTTATGTTAATGGGATGAGGATTATGGTGAACCGGGCTGACTTGGGCCGTGCTTTGAAGTTGCCAGTGAAGAAGACCGTTGTTACAGATGATGTTTTGGAGACGCTTGACTTGGCAGAATCTATATCTTTTATTGAGGAAGTCGTGTCAAATTGGATGCTTTTACATGAGGATACCTATATTATGCCTACTGAGGTTTTGGTTTTTACTAAGACTATCAAGGAGGGGCACTTGGAGAAGGTTGATTGGGCAGGATTGATATGGCAGATGGTTGAAAAAGAATTGAAATCCCCACAGTTGGTAAATTGTTACTATGCATCACATTTGCAGCAGTTAATTAAGGTACAGCGGGAGGAGTTTCTAAGAGAAGAGCCTAAGGTGGAGATGGAGGTGAAGGACGAGGAGGAGGAAGAGGAAGAAGATGATTGTGGCGGTGGTGATCTGAAAATGAGTGGAGTTGAGGATGGGAATGGTGATATGAAATCGGGTGGAGTTGAGGATGGTGGCCCGTGGCCTGCTCAGGAAAGGAAGTCCCGCGAGAAGTTTCAGGTACTCGTCGAAACTCTAAAACCTGTGCCGTTTATACCAGCTAAAACTCTTGACTTTACGAGCCATGAGACGCTCCTGCGGCGACTTGGGCTATGGGATTTCGTTCATATTGAGTTTGATAGAAGTATTCGGAGCGATCTTGTGGGGCAATTGATAGCTGGTTACAACCCTTCTTTGCGTTCCAGTTATGTTAATGGGATGAGGATTATGGTGAACCGGGCTGACTTGGGCCGTGCTTTGAAGTTGCCAGTGAAGAAGACCGTTGTTACAGATGATGTTTTGGAGACGCTTGACTTGGCAGAATCTATATCTTTTATTGAGGAAGTCATGTCAAATTGGATGCTTTTACATGAGGATACCTATATTATGCCTACTGAGGTTTTGGTTTTTACTAAGACTATCAAGGAGGGCACTTGGAGAAGGTTGATTGGGCGGGATTGATATGGCGGATGGTTGAAAAGAATTGAAATCCCCACAGTTGGTAAATTGTTACTATGCATCACATTTGCAGCAGTTAATTAAGGTACACGGGAGGAGTTTCTAAGAGAAGAGCCTAAGGTGGAGATGGAGGTGAAGGACGAGGAGGAGGAAGAGGAAGAAGATGATTGTGGCGGTGGTGATCGAAAATGAGTGGAGTTGAGGATGGGAATGGTGATATGAAATCGGGTGGAGTTGAGGATGGTGGCCCGTGGCCTGCTCAGGAAAGGAAGTCCCGCGAGAAGTTTCAGGTACTCGTCGAAACTCTAAAACCTGTGCCGTTTATACCAGCTAAAACTCTTGACTTTACGAGCCATGAGACGCTCCTGCGGCGACTTGGGCTATGGGATTTCGTTCATATTGAGTTTGATACAAGTATTCGGAGCGATCTTGTGGCGCAATTGATAGCTGGTTACACCCCTTCTTTGCGTTCCAGTTATGTTAATGGGATGAGGATTATGGTGAATCGGGCTGACTTGGGCCGTGCTTTGAAGTTGCCAGTGAAGAAGACCGTTGTTACAGATGATGTTTTGGAGAAGCTTGACTTGGCAGAATCTATATCTTTTATTGAGGAAGTCGTGTCAAATTGGATGCTTTTATATGAGGATACCTATATTATGCCTACTGAGGTTTTGGTTTTTACTAAGACTATCAAGGAGGGGCACTTGGAGAAGGTTGATTGGGCAGGATTGATATGGCAGATGGTTGAAAAAGAATTGAAATCCCCACAGTTGGTAAATTGTTACTATGCATCACATTTGCAGCAGTTAATTAAGGTACAACGTGAAGAGTTTCTAAGAGAAGAGCCTAAGGTGGAGATGGAGGTGAAGGACGAGGAGGAGGAAGAGGAAGAAGATGATTGTGGGGGTGGTGATCTGAAAATGAGTGGAGTTGAGGATGGGAATGGTGATCTGAAATCGGGTGGAGTTGAGGATGGTGGCCCGTGGCCTAACATCAACGTCTCTGTCTCCGACGCCTCTAGTCGTCGAGGACCGAAGAGGAAGAGAATGGGGCGCAAGAGGACTGCTCAGGAAAGGAAGTCCCGCGAGAAGTTTCAGGTACTCGTCGAAACTCTAAAACCTGTGCCGTTTATACCAGCTAAAACTCTTGACTTTATGAGCCAATGGACGCTCCTGTGGCGACTTGGGCTATGGGATTTCGTTCATATTGAGTTTGATAGAAGTATTCGGAGCGATCTTGTGGCGCAATTGATAGCTGGTTACACCCCTTCTTCGCGTTCCAGTTATGTTAATGGGATGAGGATTATGGTGAACCGGGCTGACTTGGGCCGTGCTTTGAAGTTGCCAGTGAAGAAGACCGTTGTTACAGATGATGTTTTGGAGAAGCTTGACTTGGCAGAATCTATATCTTTTATTGAGGAAGTCGTGTCAAATTGGATGCTTTTACATGAGGATACCTATATTTTGCCTACTGAGGTTTTGGTTTTTACTAAGTCTATCAAGGAGGGGCACTTGGAGAAGGTTGATTGGGCAGGATTGATATGGCAGATGGTTGAAAAAGAATTGAAATCCCCACAGTTGGTAAATTGTTACTATGCATCACATTTGCAGCAGTTAATTAAGGTACAGCGGGAGGAGTTTCTAAGAGAAGAGCCTAAGGTGGAGATGGAGGTGAAGGACGAGGAGGAGGAACAGGAAGAAGATGATTGTGGGGGTGGTGATCTGAAAATGAGTGGAGTTGAGGATGGGAATGGTGATATGAAATCGGGTGGAGTTGAGGATGGTGGCCCGTGGCGGTGATATGAAATCGGGTGGAGTTGAGGATGGTGGCGGTGATATGAAATCCGATGGAGTTGAGGATGGTGGCCCGTGGCGGTGATATGAAATCGGTGGAGTTGAGGATGGTGGCGGTGATATGAAATCGGGTGGAGTTGAGGATGGTGGCAGTGATCCTAAATTGGGTGGAGCTGAGGATGGTGGCGGTGATCCAAAATCACATGGAGTCGAGGATGCTGAAAGTGATCCAAAATCACATGATTTACTCAGAACTTATTTACACAATTACAGCTTGAGGCTATGAATAGAAGAAGCAAAATAGAGATACAAGGACAATGTTTAAGCCAATCCAACGACATAATCAAGAATATATATCAATATATACTTAATAGGAATAGCAAAATAAGCCATGCACTGTTGCTTCCCTCATAAATCACTGTTGATTTAAACAGTATCAGCTCACTTGCTAAGCCATTTCACCTCATCGGGCTCCGTGCAGAAATGAAGGCGTGTGTTGAGCATCGTGGTTTTGAATTTTCAATATTGCAGATTGTGACCTCTACCTAATCACCTGCCCACTGCTTTCGATTTTCAAATTCGAATGTCCCCCGCAATCAATCAATCCTGAGGGGCTTGTAAGCTCTTGGTTCAAACGATGGAGATCCATCTTTGATTTTCTTTTGTTTGAAATTGAGGGGCTTTTGCATGTGGGGTTGATTGAATTTGCTTTTAGCTTTAACCCATTTTCCCACTCTTGCGCTGAAACTATCTTGGCATTGTTCACTTCAGCAATTGATGATTTAATGTGATCTCTGTCGTTCTCAGATAATTCATGTTCTTGTAAAATGATGTACTTCTCCTCTTGCTCAATTCGCTTCTTATATACTAACCGTTTTTTTTTTCATCGGATTTGTCTTTTTAAACGCAGTTTGATCAAATAGCGGTTAGCGGGTTTTGTTCACTCATGAGTCTGTGTTTGTGGGCCTTCAAGTTTCAGTGCCCCTTCCGAACCTTTTCTTTTTGGGTGAACCCTTTTTAAGTAATTGGCTGCGAGCAAGAATAAGCGTTGTGTTTTCTTCTTTTTCCTTCCCTGTCTTGACTCTTGATTAAATTCTCATAAGCTGTTATTACAACTATATTTTTCTAGTAGACTTCTTTTGGTCCCGTATTCTTTTTCATGTACATTAACTGATGTTGCAGGATGTTGAGATCAACTGGTGTAACATTAAGGATCTACTGAACATGTAACAGTTGAGGAGGAACATAGCAGTCACTTTTGTCATTAATAATGGCATTGATTCCTGAGCTGTTGTCTAACATAATGCTCTTGGTGACCAGGCCTTTTGCTTTAGTCAAGCTATCATGCGTGTTTATTATCAGAACTGCATTTCTTTTAATTTACGCTTGGACAGAGTTGGTGAAAGCTACTGTTAGGTTCCATTTGAACTCATTATGGAGAATTATAACATGGACAATTAGTATTATCTCTATACCTGCACGTGTCGTGAATACCTGCAAGCTAGGAGGATTTTTTTAGGACATTACTAATGTTACTCCTCCACAGCAGTTAGAATTTCACAGCTACAAACTTTCAGGTACTGTATTCATATTCTTTGGAAAATTCTGGAATGGACAAAGGGAATGAGATCAAGATCAGGGATTCATGTTTGGATTTTTCAGGAGATTCAAGATGGTCTTCAGAGTTTATGTCTTCCAGAAGTTCTCCTGGTATATGCTTTTGGATTACTTGCACTTTCTCCTCATCATATCAATTGGTTTGTTTATGTAATTAAGAAATTGCAGAGGTACATGCATCATCTCCGAATGCTACTTTAACTGAAACGTATGGGGACAACCTTCTTAATCCAACAACTTCACACATGGATGATAATCTGGTAATTATTTTCTTGTCTCCCTCATTTAAGTCTTTTTTTTTTTTTTTATTAAAATTCATGTATATCGTATAATCTTATTCTTTATGCATATTCTATTTCTGTTTTTAACATGATACGGGGTCTTGCCTAAGGTCTTGAGTTTCATGTGTTCAACCTTATGTTTATCATAAAGATGGAAAACGGTTTCTTCCAGGTAAAGGTAATTATTGGTGGTTACTATCAATTAAGTTTGGACAATGGTTTTCAAATACTCACTTAGCTTTTAGTCTTGCTAATCCAATTGCATGAGTGATTTCCTTCTTGAGTAACGCATATCATTGAAGCATGTGTATTTTAGGAATATGCTCTTTCGTTTAATATCAATTTACACTTAGTCGTGATTTATTTAATGATCATTCAGGTTTCCGAGATTCTTTGCTGAAGTCTTTGAATGAATTCAACCATCAAAAGGAAGTAGGACTGTTTGTAAATTCCTGTTTTGCTCATTGCCAGACTTGGATATCTGAGACATGACATTCAGCCAATTCTCCTAAATTAAAAACATTAAGGTTAGTGCAGTTTCAACACCTCATTTGCTGTGGAGATCAGACCACATAAACATTCAAGTCAAGTTCACATTTGTGTTATAGTAGTAGTCATTTATAGTGGTAGTAGTAGTAGTCATTAATAACACCTCATTTGTTTGTTTTTCAGTGTTTATTGAGGTGATTTCAATACATGTATGATATGGACCTGTTGCATGGCCCCCTTTTTTGTTGTAGTGTGTTGATGTAGGTGAAGGTGGGAATGATTAAAATCAATGAAGGTCATTTATAAGGTTGTATTTGAATGGATAGATGTGGGTAACAATGTTTAGATCTTTTAGGAATCTTTGTTAGTTTGGAAATTTTCCAACAATTTCATATGTATATACCATGAGTTTGAAGTTCAACATAATGAATATATGTAGGAAGGTGGATTGGCTTTTGTAGGTTTCAGATTTAACGATTTGTAGTCTGTAGGCTTTTAACTTTTTTCATTGCATTAAACAGAGGTGTAGTCCATACACTTTGAGCAAATTTTACATTTTAGTTAGAGATACATTTTGATTCTTCATATGTTCTTTAAGATGGAGCTGTTGCTTGATCGCATTAAGGGTTAGAAACACACACACACATTAATAATTTAATATCACAGTGCAACATGTTTTGCTAACACCTCACTTTCCATTAGTTATGAAAGTGTTGCCTAAGGTGTGAATAAGCAACAATTGTCTATGTGCTACTATTGATTTCCACTTTACAGAAGATCTGATTGAAAAAATAGAGGAATTCATGAAGCGGTATGTACACATGTAGGAGCAGGTGGCAAAAAAAAAATCTTTGCATCAAATCTGAGAATTATGTGCTATATAACAGTGTGACTCGTGTGTCCTGTGATAGGTTTGTTTCAGATATATTTTTGCCTAACCTTTCTTTTAAATAAAGTATGCAGGCTTTGCTGTTTATATTGATAGTCAAATGGACTCATTGATTAATTTTTATCCAATAATATTTATTATCCTAATTTCTACAAAGCTTCTCTTTTTTTCTTTTTTCTTTTTTTTGCTGATCTGGAAGCTATGCCGAGATCTGTGTGTGTGTATTTGGGCAAGGTGATTGAAAATTAGTTACATTTTGGACTGAATTATTTGTGTTCTTCTACAGAAATTGGAGTGATTGGAGCCAGAGAGACTGGGTTCAGAGTCCATATAAAATGCCTAAGGATACCTATTGAGTACATATCTATATACCACACAAATAGATATATGCCATATTCTTTCCTATCTGCTTTTTTTCCTTGACTAGGTATCCTTAGGCATTATATATATATATTAATAAACAAATATCAATATTTTAGGTATTAATTTATTCACTTTGATATTGGTTATTTGACCAGTATTCTGGAACCCAAATTTTTTTGCTGTTTGTTTGATTATTCATTTCTTTTTTTCCTATCCCAATTTTTATTTTTTGTTGTTGTAATAGTGTGTTCTAGTTGATTATTGGTTTTTTTTGAGATAGTCAAATAAATATGATAGATAGGCCAACTGATAAAGAAATTTGAGTAAATTTTATCCATTTATTGTAGGGTAAGTGAGTTTTCACGCAGTTCCGATCAAATAAGTAGTATGTGTGCAATCAACTTTGTGTGCAATAACATATCTATTTTTAGTACCCTCCTTTGAATTGGTTATCACTTACTATATCTAATTTATAGTGTTTGAATAGTATGATTAAAAGCATAAGAAAATAAATTAATGGGACTGTTGATTTTGTAGTTACTATTAAATGGAATAATCAAATGAAACCTCATGAAAAATACTCAGTAGGCCCTCAAATGGTTTTATATAACTCGTCACCCATTAATAAGCAATTTAATGATATTGTTGATATTGAATCATTTTATGTCAAAAAAGGAATGATTCATTTATTTTGGAACTTTAAAACCTAAATAAATTAAAGAATCAATATATACTTAATAGGAATAGCAAAATGAGCCATCCACTGTTCATGCACTCACAAATCTAGGAATATTATAATCAGGATTTCCAAACAGTCTAAGATGGATTGAAAGACTAGTGTCTGGATACTCTCCAAAACCATAAGCAATTTTTTTTTGGCTTTTAAGAAGCTATACTCCGAAATTTATTCTCTAAAAGTTGGGCTAAATTTCTTTCTGCACGGTTTCTGGTGGTCGGCTTTTCATGAGTCGTCCCAGGGCAAGATTAGGATTCATCTGTTATTTGCTGCTCTTGCATATATGGCTATTGGCAACAATCTTGTAGGAGCTTGTGATCATCATCAATCTCAATCGCTCAACATCGCATATCCTGCATCTTCAAATTGTATGATAGATATTCTAATTTTTTTTTCTTGCTTCCTGTCTCTTTTCTTCATAATGTAGCCCAACATATTCTTATAGCTATGTATAGTAGCAGTTCATTTGATTCTCTGCAATTGCATTTTAGGGATACAGAGAATCTAGTCCTCTAATGTTTTGGGGATAATTTTCCCCACATTCTTTGACCTCCTCCATCATAAATAATGAATTCCCCAATTTGAACATTCAGATTAGATCTTTTTTCTTGGGCCTGATTTTTTATTAGTTTAATATATTATACAAGGTTAAGGTGCATTTAGGATTTAGCACCCCGAAATATTTTTAGGTGCAATATTTTGAGGTGTAATTTTGCCCCTAAAATATTTAAGTGGATCAATTCTGTCCCAATTTAACACCTTCACTGAGGTCGGTTAGCAACCCACCCCAGACCTCCTTGCTTACAGGCTGTAACTCAGATTCTATTCATCTATTTGCATACTCTGTTTGTTTTTCTCATGCATTCAAAGATCTGTGACCAACAAGTGCATAATCTTTTTTCCCTCTCTCATTTGTTCATTCTCGATTGAAAGTTGGGTTACAGAAGCATTTACTGAAGCAATGTAGCTTTTGTCAAGTGCTGAAACAGGAATGAAGAGAAATGTAGCAATGTAGCTTTTCAAAAATGCTATGGAATGAAGACATAAGCAATCTATAAGGTAGTTTTCATTGTTAGCATAAGAATAATCCTTTACACATAGTCAATATGTTATCTGACAATCAACCCCATGGTGATAGAAGACCAATTTTTTTTTTTTTTTTTGTAGTTTTTAAATGATACCAAGTTTGAATTCCCACTAGAGTAAGAGATATTGATAAAGTAAGAAAATGTAAAGGTTTGTTCAAAATTGTAGTTGGCATGCTATCTCTCCTTTAGGATGTTCATGTTTGCATTTTGGGCTTTAGTTTTTTTTAGAGGAATTATATTCCTTAATGCTTCTCATGGCTTCTTAATGCTTTTAGAGGAATGAAGCCCGATGCCAGCGATGCACCTCCTTCCTTGGCTTCTGCATCTAAGGTATTTGATGCACTTTATTGAGTTAAAGTCTTTCTCTACAGTCAATTTGTGTTGTAAATGTGTGATTTCTTATCTTTTTGTCTTTTGGTTCTATAGCAGCAACAATTGATTAGAAATTGAAGTTGAAAATGCTGGATCCCTTTTACGGCGGAAAACCTTTGGAGGATACAGTGAGCCAAGTTGCAATTACATTTCATATATTTGTGGTGTTAACAAAGATATAAGTTCTGGGCCTTCCAGGTCATTTACAGATTTTGGAAAAGATGGGACCATTGACGTGCAGAGAGAATGCTCAATTGAGAAGGCTAGTGGTGATCAAAATCATATAAATCATATCAGGCATTTGATCATGCAATCAGGAGATGCTATGAGCCCAACGACATCAAGGTTTGTCCATTCTCATTTATGATGTTTTATTATGTATTCTCATTGTTGTGTGACCATAGCTCATTTTACATAGCATAAATATGATCACTTAATTTCTGACTGTTAGTATTTCAATGCTTCCTTCTCCTAACTTGAGGACCAGAGATCTGCCTCCCTGTGATGAGACTAAAGTTGAAAACAAGCATCATGCAACAAACATATGTGCTTTTTATGCCAAAGGATGGTGCATCAAGGGTAATTCTTGCAGTTTTGTTCATATAAAAGATCCTGAAAATAAATCAGGCCAGCAGATTTTTTATTTTTATTGAAGGAGAATTGGTTACTCAAATTTGGAAGAGAGAAGTGCAACAAGAGGAAGGTACATTATGTACTTGTATAGTAAGGTTGTTCAGTAATCTGCTTTGTAAACATCTTTCTAATGAGAATATTGTCCTGTAACAGGTATTGGAGATGATGTTAAGAGATCAAGGGAGCCTTATATCTGAATTTACAGACCAACAGCGTTTCAAACAATTTGTTTGTCACAACAAAGCAAGAATGGAGGTAATTGTCAAATTATAGGATGAAAAGGATCAAAATACAATGTGTTGAACCTATACATAGATTATTTATTGAGTCCTGTCTTTGTTTTCAGAATCGGTTAAGAGGAGGTGGTCATGGAATAGCTGCTTCAAGGGGAGATGCAAAACTAAATGCTGCTGCCTAGATGTTTGAAAATATGGGTGGTCTCAGGTTAGAATTTGGGATGCTACTTTAATGATGGATTAATAATCTGTTCATTTTCATTGCATCCAGTTCTTATATCTGAATGTTATTTATTATCTATCCTGTATAGATATGCTTTTTTGGCATTATTGTAGGTTTCATAATTAGCTTTAATACAGCATTGCAGCAACTTATGTGTATTACATGAAATATTTTAGTGTTTTCCTTTTTGTAGATAGCCTAGACATAACTTCATTCTGTGATGCTACAAGAGTTTTTTTGGACCTCCGTTGAGATAGATGTGTATTTGTAGATAACCCTCTTTTTTGTTGTACTGTGTTGATGTAGGGGAAGGTGGGAATGATTAAAATCAATGAATGGATAGATGTGATGTGGGTAACAATGTTTAGATCTTTTTGGAATCTTTTGTTGACCCACTGTAGAAATTGATATGTATATACCAATATTTATCCTACAATTTGATATGTATATACAATTTGATAGTCCCTTAGTGGTGCTTATGTGATATAAATATGGGTCTTAGGTATGAAAAGGATTTATCAACAAATTGAATTAGAAATTTTGCATGATTTGCAGCCTCTTCCTAGAGTCTCTATATCATCAATAAAATGATTTTGGCTTCTATAGGTTATCCTAACATTTCTTCTTAAACCAACCAATTTATTGCAGAACAGAACTTTCATGTTTTTGTCATCTAACTCCATCTACACTCAATTGTATTGCAAAAGTGATAGCTGCATTTAGTTTTCTTACTTTTACCTTGATCCATTGTACAATTCTTTGACCGGTGTGCTATGAAACAATATCATTTTAAATAGATGAGACAACCAATTAAGTATATTTTTGCTGTGCTGGTAATCTGGTATTTACCATAACTACAGTGAGCTCGGCATTTGCCCGAATCCCAAGATGAGTCGGATTATTATTATTATTATTTTTATTTTGTGCAAATAGCATGTCTCTACATTTTTTATATATCTTATATAATGATGATATTTTGAAATGGCCTTCATTGATTAATACCATTTTATGGTTATTCTAGTATGTAATGAATATTCAAATAGATGCTGGTATGATTATGTTTGGGTCTGGAATATCCATATTTTAAGAAACCTGTTGGAGGACATTTTTTTCCTTCATTTTATTCTCTCCATGTTCGTCTGTAATATGAGATTTGTACTTGAATCTAATATGTATAAAAGCTCTAGTGTATTTAGTAAATTGTTTTCTTTCCTTGTGTCCTGTTGGGCATGTGGAACAACAATCAATCAAGGTAGAAGAATATGAGTATTTAGATAAAAAAGTTCTGCACATCACGTGGTGTGGAATGTGATTCACTTTCTATTGTAGTTAGGTGGCAACTCACAATTCAATTGGACCCTACCCTTTTCAACTTTATATGCATAATGTAGTTATGACATATTATGAACTTAGACGCATGTAACATTATCCATATTTATAATTTTTAGAAAATGAAAAGATAATGAAAAACTTGATATATGGCATACTCGTATTGGTGGTGGAATGTATGTCATATGAATAATATTGTGCAATGAAGTAGTGCTAGATAAGGAACGTAAATGTATATTGGATTTTCAAAAGCTTAATGTGCTGCTGATCTGTGTGTGTATGAAAAGTCAAGATGCGGAATAAGATAAAAGGTGGTGTTGTGAGAAAAAGTTGATGATGGCACATGATGGCCATTGGGTTTTTGGGTTTCATGTCGGGCCATCATCTTATTTTGTGAATCCAAGCTGGACATTCTCTAATAATTGGATGAAACTCTCATAGACAAAACTGCCCCTGATTTTCCAATAACATTATGTTAGAATTAGGAAATCCTTCCACATTATTAGGATCCCTTGATCCTAGTTTTGATTATAGGATCGGATCAATTCCCTGATTATGTGCATCTAGTTTAGGAAATAGATTATTATGTCTTTATTGCCATTGATTGTATTTCCTATTCCTTTCCTTCCTTCTCACCGTGTGAGCTCCTTTGTGAGCCTATATATATTGTAGCTTTCCCTCATATGAATACTGTTAGAATATTAGGAAATATTTCTGTCATTTATTAGGATCCCATGATTAGTTCCCTGATTAGAGGATCTGATTAGAAGGCATTAATTAGTAATTATGAGTCTTTATTGTATTTCCTAATTTATCTTCTTTACCTTCTTTGTTCTCCCTTGCTCCACCTATAAATAGGTTGTAATTCTCTTCATCTAATAAGATAATTGAGAGAGTGTTTATACCTCTAAACTACAATATGGTATCAGAGCCCAGGACACCCGTCCGAGGCAACAGAGAGCGAGAGAAACAGTGAGGGAGAGAGAAACAGTGAAGGGAAAGTTCTCCGGCGAGTTTAGGGTTCACTATAGGCGGCGAGTTAGAGTACACCGCCTAGCCCAGAAGGACGGTAGAGCTCCGATCGGCGGAACCCCGGAATCCGACGACGATCCGACGACTCCACGACGGCGCGTGGAGTACACGCGCCCGACGGACAGCGGAGGTTCGACGGCGCGTGACGGCGCGTGACGGAGGTTTTTCGACGGCGACTTCTTTTTTTCGGCCTCCTCCTCTGATTTCCGGTGAGACCCAGTGGTCAGTACATCCTCCGGTGACTTTTTTTGAATTTTCCGGCGAACCCTCCGGCGAAAAATCCAGATTCCGGCGACTATTTCTTTCATCCAGAAACATGGATTCCTCTCAGAGTCCTCCCCCCCGATGACCCTAATTTTGACACCTGGTTTGCTGAAAACAACCAAGTCATGACATGGTTGTGTAATTCAATGACCTTGGAGATCAGTGAGGGATATCTTCTTGCATACACGGCAAAGGAAATATGGGATGCCGCTAGGAGGACCTACTCCTCTCTTGAAAACACTGCTGCCCTGATTCACCTGAAGAGACAACTCCGGGATCTACGACAAGGTAATCAGTCAGTAACTGAATATTATAATGCATTGCTGAAATTGTGGCAACAACAAGACTTGTTTGAGGTCCACCCTTGGGAAACTCTCAAAGATGTACAATTGTACAAACGAATTGTGGAAGAAGGAAGGATACACGACTTCCTCTTAGGCCTAAATGATGTTTTCGAGGAGGTAAGGGCGCGAATCATGGGGTCAAGCCACTCCCACAACTCTTTGATGTGGTTAACTTTGTGCAATTCGAGGAAAGTAGGAAACTCTTGAACTGGAGTGGACCAAGCAACATTGAAAGCTCGGCTCTTGCAGTTCGGGGACCATCTGGGACCGCAAAACCAATAAATGGTGCAACTATTGTAAGAAAAAGGGCCATACTAAGGAAGAATGCTGGAAACTCCATGGAAAACCCTGGGAAATCAAACTTCCAAAGTCACCCGACCACAAACTGGACCAAAGGTGGAGAGTGACAATCACCTTAGTCAAGAGGAATTACGATGTTCCGTAGAATGCTCGAACAACGAGAATAAGTCTAACTCGTTCCCAGCGTGAATCTTGTACAATCAGTAATTCTATTATTGCTCTCAACGCCGTGATGACCAATGACGATACGGATTGTTGACTCGGGAGCTACGGATCACATGACCAGTAACAAAACTTTATTCTCGTAACCTTAAACTCGTCATGAACACCTCAAAGTAAAAGTAGCTAATGGTGTATTCACACAAGTTGAGGGCATTGGTACTG
Source organism: Acacia pycnantha (assembly GCA_025563575.1). Lineage (NCBI taxonomy): Eukaryota > Viridiplantae > Streptophyta > Magnoliopsida > Fabales > Fabaceae > Acacia > Acacia pycnantha. The sequence goes on from JAMWYP010000141.1 coordinate 426,860, forward strand.
TTACATTATCCGACCACTTGGCAATACATAACGTTTTGTTTGTACCGGAACTTACCTGTAATCTGATCTCTGTAAGCAAATTGACTAGCGGTAAAATATGTCGAGTGATCTTTGATGATGGTTTATGTGTGTTTCAGGATTTAAGAACGAGGAGGACGATTGGGACTTCTAGAGAATGGGATGGATTGTTCTACCTTGAAGGGTCAACCTCAAAGAATAAAGAAACGTGGAAGGCAAGACGAGCGCTGGTTAGCTCAAATTCACAGAATAATGATATATTGTTGTGGCATTGTCGATCAGGCCACCCTAGTTTTGATTATATGAAACATGTGTTTCCAAATTTATTCAATAAAAATTCTGTTCCTTTTCATTGTGAAACTTGCCAATTTGCAAAACAGACACGATCCTCATATCCCAAACAACCCTATACTCCCACCTCCCCATTCACATTGATTCACAGTGATATTTGGGGCCCTGCCCGACTAGCCACTCTCACTCATACCAGGTGGTTTGTTACTTTTATCGATGATCACACTCGCACCACATGGGTTTATTTAATGAAAGACAAATCCGATATCGCCAAAGTCTTTCAAAATTTCTATACCTTTGTACGAACCCAATTCAACACGTCCATTAAGGTGCTTCGAAGTGATAATGCCAAGGAATACATGAGCACAGCCTTTAAAGAGTTTCTTGATCGTCAAGGAATTCATCACCAAACGTCTTGTCCATACACCCTCAACAAAATGGGGTAGCCGAACGGAAAAACCGTCACCTGTTGGAAGTAGCCCGTGCCTTGCTAATGGAACGGAATGTTCCTACCATATTCTGGGGTGATGCCATCCTCACCGCGGCTTACCTCATTAACCGCATGCCTTCTAAAGTTCTCAAATACGACACCCCAATTCAAAACCTCCTGAAATTCTTTCCAAATTGCCCCCTCATCAATTCATTACCTTCCAAGGTGTTTGGATGTGTTGTCTTTGTTCACAAAAAGGAGGGCAACAAATTTGGTGCTCGCTCTGACAAGTGTATATTCCTTGGCTACTCCTCCACTCAAAAAGGGTACAAATGCTATTGTCCATCTTCCAAGAAACTCATTGTCTCCCGGGACACCATTTTCTCGGAAGACGACGCTTATTATCCTAAATTACCCATTCGGGGAGTATTCGATATTGAATGGCTAACCTTGGATAGATCTAATTCCAACACCTCAAAGTCACCCGATACATCATCCGAACCACCTAACCTCATAGCCTCTCTTGACTCACTTGCTCCCACAAACCAGCCTAACACATACATTCCACCCCAACCCGAATCCAATGAACCGGAAACACATGTTGAGATCAATTCGGGGATGGATGCGGGAGCACGACAAGAGATAGAGACCGAACCGGACACCGGTAGAACTATCTCTCCCATTCAAAGGAACGACCATGAATCCAATCCGGATTAAATCTGAAGAATCGGGTTGGCCTATTGCCTTGAGAAAAGGGGTAAGATCGTGTATACTCAATATCCTATTCAACGATTTGTCTCATATGGTAATCTGCTCGCAAGAATGCAAAGTTTTGTTGTTAACAAGGCACGATAACCGTTCCAAATACATTTCAACAAGCTATGGATGATCCAAATTGGAAGCAAGTCTGAGAAGAGGAATTGAGAGCACTCAAGGAAAATAGAACATGGGAGATCACGACTCTTCCTAAAGGAAAGAAACCAGTGGGATGCAGGTGGATCTTCACTCCGAAATTCAATCCCGATGGCAAGATCAACAAATACAAGGCGAGACTTGTTGCAAAAGGATATACCTAGACGTACGGGATTGACTACCAGGAGACATTTGCTCCAGTGGTCAAGTTCAATACCATTCAAGTACTGTTATCACTTGCAGCTAACTTGGATTGGTCTCTATACCAACTGGACGTGAAAAATGCATTCTTGAATGGCAACCTAGAGGAAGAAGTATACATGGAGATTCCAGATGGAGTTTTAGCTCCTAATAACTCGTGTGTAAGCTAAGGAAGTCATTGTACGGCTTGAAACAATCTCCTAGGGCGTGGTTCGGAGATTCACCAAAGCAGTGAAAGGGCTTGGATATACTCAGGGACAAGCTGATGACACATTGTTTACCAAACGTGTTAATGGCAAAGTCACCATATTGATCGTCTATGTTGATGACATAATCATTACAAGGGATGATGAAGAATCCATTGCTCAACTAAAACGGGACTTGTCAACCGAATTCCGTGTAAAAGATCTTGGACAAATGAGATATTTCTTAGGCATGGAAGTAGCAAGGACCAAGAAGGGCATCAATGTCTCACAACGCAAGTATACATTAGACTTGTTACATGAGACAGAATGTTGGGCACTCAACCGAAGGGATACCAATGGAAGAGGATGCCACTTAGAGATCAAACCACAAGGTATTCCACTAATGCAGAGAGATACGTAAGACTTGTGGGAAAATTGATATACTTAACCCATACCCGTCCCGACATTAGCTATGCGGTTGGAATAGTAAGTCGGTTTATGCATCAGCCCCAAGAAGAACACATGGCGGCGATCCACGAATTTTGAGCTACCCGAAGCTTAATCCGGGAGGGAATATTCTTTAAGAAAGGTACTACCAGAAACATAGAAATCTACACTAACGCAGACCATGCAAGAGATAGAGAGACCAGGAGGTCAATCTCAGGGTACTATACATACGTGTAGGGAAATCTAGTTACCGGAGAAGCAAGAAATGCACAGTGGTGTCACCAAGTAGTGCCGAAGCGTAACTAAGAGCCGTCAACAAAGGAGTATGTGAAGGAATCGGATTATCGACATTCGACGAGTTGGGAATTCAACATGAGGGACCAATACAACTCGTGTGATAACAAGGCCGCATTGAAATGGTCAAGAACCCAAGATATCATGATAGAACCAAACATGTTGAGATAGACAGACACTTCATTAAAGAAAAGATTGAAGGTGCATTATGACACTGTCTCACATAAGATCTCGCAGACCAAATTGCGATATATCCTAACTAAACCACTCGGTCGAACGAAGTTTGAAGGATTTCGTGGCAAGTCGGGATTGATCGACATATACTCTCCACTGAGGGGAGTGTTAGAATATTAGGAAATATTTCGTCATTTATTAGGATCCCATGATTAGTTCCCGATTAGAGGATCTCGATTAGAAGGCATTAATTAGTAATTATGAGTCTTTATTGTATTTCCTAATTTATCTTCTTTACCTTCTTTGTTCTCCCTTGCTCCACCTATAAATAGGTTGTAATTCTCTTCATCTAATAAGATAATTGAGAGAGTGTTTATACCTCTAAACTACAATAAATACACACAATAATACAGAGAGTGATGATACCTCTGATTTGCAATATGGTATCAGAGCCAGAGACATCTTTCCGAGGCCAAGGAAAGCGAGAGAAACACTGAGTGAACGGTGAGACAGAGAGGAAAGTATAGTGGAGGTTTCCGGCGAGCCTTTGGTTCTCTGTAGGAGGCGAGTGGCACTACACCACCCAGCCCAAAAGAACTAGGAAGCTCCGATCGGCGAACGCCCTGAATCCGGTGACCAGACGACGCTCCCACGACGGCGCGTGGGTTACACGCGCCTGACGGACAGCCACGCTGTGACGGCGCGTGAGGAACCATTCTCGGCAGCGACTTCCTGTTTTAGACTCCTCCTCTGATTTCCGGTAAAGCCCAGTGAGTATTAAATCCTCCGGTGATTTTTTGAATTTTTCCGGCGAACTCTCCGGCGAAAATTCCAGATTCCGACAACTATTTCCTTCTTCCAGAAACATGGATCCCTCTCAGAGTCCTCCTATGTTCGGAACAATTCCCGGAACATATCCCATGGGTCTTATGACTGGTACCGATTCTCAAACTCAAAATTCCTCGTCTTCTTCTTCTTCCTCTTCCTCTATGACCATCAACCCAGTACCAAACAGAACCTCAGAGATGGCTTCAGAATTTACAGACCATCACATTATGGCTATTAGCCATAAGTTTAATGGTAGAAACTATCTCAGTGGTCACAAAGCGTGCTGAGGTATATTCGAGGTAAGAGAAAGGAGAAATACATTCTTGGGGCAGCCCTCAACCAAAGACCCGATGACCCTAATTTTGACACTGGTTCTTTGAAAACAACCAAGTCATGACATGGTTGTGTAATTCAATGACCTTGGAGATCAGTGAGGGTTATCTACTTGCACACACGGCAAAGGAAATATGGGATGCCGCTAGGAGGACCTACTCCTCCCTTGAAAACACTGCTGCCTTGATTCACCTAAAGAGACAACTCCGGGATCTACGACAAGGTAATCATCCAAGAATCGAATATTATAATGCGTTGCTGAAATTGTGGCAACAACAAGACTTGTTTGAGGTCCACCCTTGGGACAGTCTCAAAGATGCACAACTGTACAAACGAATTGTGGAAGAAGGAAGGATACACGACTTCCTCTTAGGCCTAAATGATGTCTTCGAGGAGGTACGGGGTAGAATCATGGGGCTAAAGCCACTCCCACAACTCTTTGACGTGGTCAACTTTGTGCAATTTGAGGAAAGTAGGAAACTCTTGAACCGAAGTGGACCAAGCAACATTGAAAGCTCAGCTCTTGCAATTCAGGGACCATTGGGGGACCGTAAAACCAGTAAATGGTGCAACTATTGTAAGAAAAAGGGTCATACTAAGGAAGAATGCTGGAAACTCCATGGAAAACCCTCCGGGGGGAAATCAAACTTCCAAAGTCACCTAACCACAGCTGGACCAAAGGTGGAGAGTGACAATCACCTGAGTCAAGAGGAGCTACAGATGTTCCGTAGAATGCTCGAACAACAGAATAAGTCTAACTCTGTTCCCAGCGTGAATCTTGTACAATCAGGTAATTCTATTATTGCCCTAAACGCTGTGATGACCAATGACGATACCTGGATTGTTGACTCAGAGCTACGAGATCACATGACCAGTAACAAAACTCTATTCCGTAACCTTAAACTCGTCATGAACACCTCAAAGTAAAAGTTGCTAATGGTGTATTCACACGAGTTGAGGGTATTGGGACTGTTGCATTATCGACCACTTGGCAATACATAACGTTTTGTTTGTACGGAACTTACCGTAATCGATCTCTGTAAGCAAGTTGACTAGAGGTCAAATATGTCGAGTGATCTTTGATGATGGTTTATGTGTGTTTCAGGATTTAAGAACGAGGAGGACGATTGGGACTTCTAGAGAATGGGATGGATTGTTCTACCTTGAAGGGTCAACCTCAAAGAATAAAGAAACGTGGAAGGCAAGGCGGCGTTGGTTAGCTCAAACTCACGTAATAATGATATAATGTTGTGGCATTGTCGATCAGGCCACCCTAGTTTTGATTATATGAAACATGTGTTTCCAAATTTATTCAATAAAAATTCTGTTCCTTTTCATTGTGAAACTTGCCGATTTGCTAAACAGACACGATCCTCCTATCCCAAACAACCATATACTCCCACCTCCCCATTCACATTGATTCACAGTGATATCTGGGGCCCTGCCCGAATAGCTACTCTCACTCATACCAGGTGGTTTGTTACCTTTATCGATGATCACACTCGCACCACATGTGTTTATTTAATGAAAGACAAATCCGATGTCGCCAAAGTCTTTCAAAACTTCTATACCTTTGTACAAACCCAATTCAACACGTCCATTAAGGTGCTTCGAAGTGATAATGCCAAAGAATACATGAGCACAACCTTTAAAGAGTTTCTTGATCGTCAAGGAATTCATCACCAAACATCTTGTCCTTACACCCTCCAACAAAATGGGGTAGCCGAACGGAAAAACCGTCACCTGTTGGAAGTAACCCGTGCCTTGCTCATGGAACGGAATGTTCCCACCATATTTTGGGGTGATGTCATCCTCACCGCGGCTTATCTCATTAACCGCATGCCTTCTAAAGTTCTCAAATACGACACCCAAATTCAAAACCTCCTGAAATTCTTTCCAAATTGCCCCCTTATTAATTCATTACCTTCCAAGGTGTTTGGGTGTGTTGTCTTTGTTCACAAAAAGGAGGGCAACAAATTTGGTGCTCGCTCTGACAAGTGTATATTCCTTGGCTACTCCTCCACTCAAAAAGGGTACAAATGCTATTGTCCATCTTCTAAGAAACTCATTGTCTCCCGGGACACCGTTTTCTCGGAAGAAGAAGCTTATTATCCTAAATTACCCATTCAGGGGGAGTATTCTGATATTGAATGGCTAATCTTGGAAACATCTAATTCCAACACCTCACACTCACCTGACACATCATCTGAACCACCTGACCTTATAGCCTCTCTTGATTCACTTGCTCCCACAAACCAGCCTAACACATACATTCCACCCCAACCTGAACTCAATGAACCGGAAACACATGTTGAGATCAATTCAGGGATGGGTGCAGGATCACAACAAGAGATAGAGACTGAATCAGACACAGGTAGAACTATCTCCCATTCAAAGGAACGACCATGAATCCAATCCGGGATTAAATCCTGAAGAATCGGGTTGGCCTATTGCCTTGAGAAAAGGGGTAAGATCATGTACTCAACATCCTATTCAACGATTTGTCTCATATGGTAATCTGTCTGCAAGAATGCAAAGCTTTGTTGTTAACAGTGCACAGATAACTGTTCCAAATACATTTCAACAAGCCATGGCTGATCCAAATTGGAAGCAAAGCTGCAGAAGAGGAATTGAGGGCACTCAAGGAAAATAAAACATGGGAGATCACGACTCTTCCTAAAGGAAAGAAACCAGTGGGATGCAGGTGGATCTTCACTCCAAAATTCAATTCCGACGGCAGCATCAACAAATACAAGGCAAGACTTGTTGCAAAAGGATATACCCAGACGTACGGGATTGACTATCAGGAGACATTTGCTCCAGTGGTCAAGTTCAATACCATTCAAGTACTGTTATCACTTGCAACGAACTTGGATTGGTCTCTATACCAACTGGACGTGAAAAATGCATTCCTGAATGGCAACCTAGAGGAAGAAGTATACATGGAGATTCCGGATGGAGTTTTAGCTCCTAATAACTCTGTGTGTAAGCTAAGGAAGTCATTGTACGGCACGAAACAATCTCCTAGGGCATGGTTCGGAGATTCACCAAAGCGATGAAAGGGCTTGGATATACTCAGGGACAAGCTGATGACACATTGTTTACCAAACGTGTTAATGACAAAGTCACCATATTGATCGTCTATGTTGATGACATAATCATTACAGGGGATGATGAAGAATCCATTGCTCAACTGAAACAGGACTTGTCAACTGAATTCCAGGTGAAAGACCTTGGACAAATGAGGTATTTCTTAGGCATGGAAGTAGCAAGAACCAAGAAGGGCATCAATGTCTCTCAACGCAAGTATACATTAGACTTGTTACATGATACAGGAATGCTGGGCACTCAACCAGAAGCAACACCAATGGAAGAAGGATGCCACTTAGAGATCAAACCAAAAGGTATTCCAGTCAATGCAGAGAGATACAGAAGACTTGTGGGAAAATTGATATACTTAACCCACACACGTCCTGACATCAGCTATGCAGTTGGAATAGTAAGTCAGTTTATGCATCAGCCCCAAGAAGAACACATGGCGGCAGTCCACAGAATTTTGAGCTACCTGAAGCTTAATCACGGAAGGGAATATTCTTTAAGAAAGGTACTACCAGAAACAGAAATCTACACTGATGCAGACCATGCAAGAGATAGAGAGACCAGGAGGTCAATCTCGGAGTCTGTACATATGGAGACCAAATTGCAGATGTCCTAACTAAACCACTCGGTCGAACGAAGTTTGAAGGATTTCGTGGCAAGCTGGGATTGATCGACATATACTCTCCAGCTTGAGGGGGAGTGTTAGAATTAGGAAATCCTTCCACATTATTAGGATCCCTTGATCCTAGTCTTGATTATAGGATCGGATCAATTCCCTGATTATGTGCATCTAGTTTAGGAAATAGATTATTATGTCTTTATTGCCATTGATTGTATTTCCTATTACTTTCCTTCCTTCTCACCGTGTGAGCTCCTTTGTGAGCCTATATATATTGTAGCTTTCCCTCATATGAATACACACAATAATACAGAGAGTGATGATACCTCTGATTTGCAATACATTAGAAATAGAATTATTGGGGCATGTTGTTTTGGAGGTAATGCCCCCTGCCCCTTCAATCAGAACAGTACTGGGGTCCTAAAGTCATTTCCATGAAAATGGTGAACATCTGGAGCAAAAGTCGTCGCCTTATTTCTCGATAGCCATCCCTTTGGGATATGGCAAGAGAGTGGGTCCCGTTATTATCATATTATTTTATTTTAATAATTCCTCTGTATGATTTTCTTCCTTATTTTTTCAATTACCGCGCAGGAGTTGTTGATGGGCAGAGCAGAGTATTTTGATTCGTTCAAGCGAAACGCAGATGGATTTATCTGTTCTATATTGCCAGGGACTTCTCACCCTCAAGTTCAATATTCCCCTGGTATATATTTTTTCCTCATCTCATTTTTTAATAATGGACCATGTGAATGATCGAACTACGGATTGATTTTATTTTACTGTGATCATATGAAAAACTACATCTCCGAACTAAAAAAGCGTAGCGTGCAGTATTAGAAGTCACAAAGCTGTATGTAGTTTGATAAAATGTCACCCTATTGAGAAAACAGCATAGTACATGTATCATTGAGTGTGAGGGGGGAAAAGTATCATGGCCTTTTACCAAAGCCATTAATCATGCATTGCTTTTTAAAGAAAACCCCAACAAAAAAGCCATTCATTGTGTGAGTTTGTGTTTACGGTTACCCACATCGGAAAATGGCACTTAATTATTGCAGTGAGGGAGGAGCACTGTAGTTTTTACAAACCAAAAGTGAATAAAACTAATGCATGTTGTGGGTTCATTTGTGGAAACAGGCGGGCTCATATTCAAGGCTGGAGGTAGTAACATGCAGCATGTAACGTCCCTATCATTCCTGATTTTAGCCTATTCCAATTATCTCAGTCACGCCAATAAGGCCGTGCCATGTGGCGACACCACTGCCACCCCTGCCTTGCTCAAACACCTTGCCAAACGCCAGGTAATTTCTCATTCCCATGTAAAATTCTTGGATATTGCTTATTAGCTCATGTTCATTCTTGTGAATAAAGAATTTTTGGTTTTATAGAGTGGTTGGTAGATATGTAGAGGCACAGAGAGGATTTTATGCATCGAATCTTTGGATTATGTGCTGTTATCAATGGGTTAATTGTAGATTCCTTGATTTTCTCCCGTTTTATGGGAAGTTTGTTGGCGTTTTTTATTTTCGATTTAGCTTAAGGGTTTCTCATAAATAATGAATTTATAACTTTAGTTTTATGGACAAGTAATTGCCATAATGGAGTTAACCACTGATTGTATACGACATCGTGTAGAAACGGTAAGAATCAATATCAAAAATTATAAGAATTTAATTAACAATGTAATGATTGTCATGTGGTGGTTATTGTAGGTTACTTTTCCCAATTTTTTAGGGATGGTGAACTTCGACAATATATTATTTTTAAATGTTGGATGTAGTTTGAATTATGGTTATTGTTCCATCTTTAGTAGGTTAGATTATTAGGTGGCAACAAATCAATGTCTCCTTGAGATTTTTCATTTACGAGTTAACCATTGATTTTATATTACTGTGTGCATAAACGGTAAAACTAGATCCTACATCATAGTATTTGGGTACATATATCGTGGGATTATTTGATTTAATTTGATTATTGTTTATTAATGGTATATTTTTTTCATGAAAAGAGTTTAGTGGGATTTTTTATTTACGACTTAGTTGAATGATTTCTCCGTTCTCTTTCATTTTCAATTCTATTCTAATTCTTAGGGGATTGGCTTCTTTAATGTTTGTCTATATAGTTTTAATGTATTATCAGTGTGCTTTGGTGTTAATTCCTTTTGCAGGAAAATAAAAGAAAGAAAGAGGACAATGGCGGACGGGGGAGAGAAGTGAGAAGTTGCCTTTTGGAATTTTTCCTGCTTTTTTTATGACTGAGTGTTTTGGTAAAAATCAAGATACTAAAGTATAGGAATTGGGTGCAGATATGAGAGCAGAGATTGTGGGATAATTTAAATTAATTTGATTATTATATATTAATCGCACATTCCCTAATTTATAGGATTTGGGTATAGATATGGGAGATTATTTTATTTTATTTAACTATTATCCATTAATGGGATTTTGTAAATCATATTTACACATTAGTAAACTGTAAACCTAATTTTTCAAGTTGTCTTATCAAGTTACAAATTTTAGTCACTTTCCTATTGTATCTCTATGTCTGTCACTTTTTCTTGATTAATTGACTATAGTGTACTTTTGTGGATGATATATATATGAAAAAATGGAGGGAGGTTTTTAAGCTATTTGTAGTTTCTCCAACCAATTGGAAATAGAAATGTTGATGCATCAGTGGGTGTAGTACTGTTCGTGTCATTTTCCTAAGGGCCCCTTCCCTCCCCTCCCCTCCCCTCCCCTCCCCTCAAACCAAACATACCCTAAGATATAGCTTGGGACCTACATACTGTGGTGACTTTAGTTTTTTCCTCCCAAGATAGAGCCTAGCATCCAATGCTTTTAAAGATCAAAAATCATGCAGTGCATAATCTTTTTTCACTCCTTTGTGTTCAGTTTTGGTGGAAGGCTATATTGCAGAAGCAGGGACCAAAGAAATGCAGCTTTTGGCAAGTGTAGTGAACTTGAGCATTCACAAATAATTAGAATTGGACAATAAGAATAAGAAAGTAATGCAGTATTTATGGTCATCTATTTCTTTTTGGTTTTCTTACAAGTCAAGTTTCTCAAAGTCTTATATACTACTTGACTTTCTTGGATGAGTAAATTAAATAATGATGGAACATATACAAGTACCTTTTTTAAAGTTGGAGTTGAACTAATGTGTTGTTAGCTTTTCATTATCCATTTCAAGTTGTCAAAATTTCTACAAAAGTTAATAGCTTTAGTCTTTAATTAATTAGTCTTTTCCTTTTTCTTTTAGAATGATAATGATTTTATCGTTTATTAATATTTAATTTATTTAATTAAAATAAACAAAAACTTTCCCCACATCATCCAACTAACCATCCTAGGCTGCATATTTAGTTTAATTCAAAAAATTTGTTGTTTGAGTGTCAATCAAGGTGAATAACACAGAATATGAAAATAAGTAGATGTCTCTGCGCAACATGTGGGTTTTTTTTTTTGGGGGGGGGTCGTGCTTGATACATTCGAAGGAATTTTAGTTGGACGATCATTTGTAAAAACAAACCATTTGACTGATAATATATATTGATGTAAGTTCACTTGACACCACCTGTTGCATTGATAGCCATTATTTTCAATTAAAAGCTAATAATGTGTATCAACTACTTGGCAATTGGCAATGATTAATTAAGTCATGTTTTTTTTGGCCTAACAATGATATATCAAATTACGTTAAATCACGCAGTACTAAAGAGTATGGCTTTGATTTACAAAGCCATACAAAAATATGATTTGAAAGCCCGAAGCTGCATATTTAGAGTAATTCAAAACACATTTCTGGTGAAGGTGAAGAGAACTGCAAGGAATGAAATAAAGTAAATGTATCTCACGCAACGCACGGGGGAGTGCATGGTTGAATGCTTTTGAGGGAGGCCATGCTTTTGAATACATCAGGCAGTGTTAAGGAAGTACCCAATTGATAAGATCTTTAGAAATATGTAGCACCATATGTGAGATGTTGTCAATTCATGTTACATCTAGGAATGTTTATATACTATGATGGATATCATTTTGTTGTAATTGCTTTTTTTTTTTTTTTTTTGCTTTTCAGCTGAGGCAGAAGATGCTAAACATATAAGAGTATAACTACCAATGTGGTTGTGGTTCATATTGTGTTTTTGGGTAGTGAATATTTTTTGTTGGTTGATTTGAAATCCAAATATGTTCTTTATTTTCTTTTGTATTTTATTCCATTTCTTAATAATTTGGATTAGTGGAAGGTGAGGATGTACTTTCATGTTGTGAAACTGTTGCACCCACGCATCGCGTGGGGGGAGTTTCTGCTTGTTAGTAATAGAGAGAAGGGATAATGGGAAAAAGGTTATAGAATATCGGATTAGTGGGAAATAATGGAAGTTGCGGAAAGTTTAGATATTTTAGGAATTAATATTTAATTACTTGAGTCTGTTTTTATAATTATCTTTAGAAATTCGAAAATAAGAGGAATATTTTATTAGATATTATCTTTTATTATTATCTTTAGGAATTAGGAAATAAGAGGAATATCTTATTAGTTAAAATTTAGTTGTTAGGATTTATGATTGTTAGTTATCATCTACCATTAAGGATGTGGGCTGTTTTTATAGAATTAGTGAGATGCTCGCTTATTCTATGAAACAGAGGTTGTTCTTAGAGAGTTAATGATATCCTTACTTCTCTTTAAAAATAGAGTAAATCTATTTTCCCTTTTATTTCCCAATTTATATCCCCAATTTAATCGCATAACCAGTATCCCATCAAAAAGCCTATTAGTTAGACATAAATCATGCTATTGGGATTGCAGATTAATATAAGAAGCCACTCACTTGATGAAATTTGTTCAAGAGCCTAGGAGTTGAGGGACACTGCTCATTCTTTCTTACAGAGTGCTTAACTTTCTGAAGCCATCTTGTAATTCCTCTGACAAACTCTTCCATGTCAATTCTTGAGTCATGAGACTTGTCAAAATCTAACATGATTTTTTCTGCAGCTTCGTCTAACTCCATATCTGTTTCCTCAAGGTGCATTCCTATAATCAGAGCTCTTAAATCTTTTGCTGTTACGTATCCATCTGAATTCTTATCAAGTCTCTCAAATACCCTGTAATTTTTCCAGTTCAAGGTAGAACAATTGAGTCATTTCCGTTAAGTTCATGTTTTCAAGCACTGGATATAGAAGACAGAAGTTGCTAACTCACTTTTGTATAACCTCGGTGTTAGGTTCACCGTTGTCTTTAAGGAACCTTCCTCCTCCAACTTGAGATTTTAGATGTTCCAAAAGGCCTGACATTAAGTTCTTATGTTTAACATATACAAGCCTTCTCCTTTGAATCCATGGCTGAAAAACCTAGATTGAATGTTTCAGAAAATCTCATCAGTACTAAGTTCAATCCTATTTGCTGCCTACAAAAATCGTTGTCACAGAAGACAATCAAATATGAATAGAGAAATCATTTACAGATGGTAGCTACCTGATAAAGGCTATAAACAATCATTAAGGAAACAGAAACAATGAATGCCAGTAGAATTGCTGTTCGACTTGAAAAATTTGAATGCAGCACTTGAGGCAATTGGACAATGAGGAATGGAATAATAGATATGATCATAATCCTTGCACCATAGCTGGTCCAAATATCAGTGCTTACCCCAGATCCTATGACAACAACAAAAATTAAGAATGAATAAGAAGGAACATGATCACTAAGATTTAATTGTTAGAGTTAAGACATTTTCAAGTGGATCACCTGACACATGCTTAAACTTGCTCAGATAATAGTAAGCATTGAATAATCTCAAAACAAATAAATGATGATAGGGATATACCGGTTAAGCTAAAGGTTTTTGTGTCTTTCTGGTCTGTTGCCACTGAGTTTTCAATGTCACACTTTCCGACAAGAAGACAAGAGCCCCATAGTAAAGTCAGAAGCATTACAGTTGATCCAGCTAATAAGCCCATCCCTACCAAGACTTGAGTTTGAGCTGTTTCTTTACTTCCAGATAATTCAGATGCTGATGAAACGACAAATAAAGTGTTAACATTACCTTCCAAACTCCAACTCTTAACCTAGCAAAAAAAGCTCACTTCTTACATGTCAAACTTCTTTGTTATAAATAGGGAAAGGGGTAATTTTCCCCCGGAAGTTTTCACAGAGGGGCAATTTTTTCCTGGAAGTGTCAAAAAACGAGCAATTTTGCCTTAGCGGTTAATCCAATTAATTTTGATTGTTAGTTGACCAAATATGCTGAGTTTACAGTTCACATGTCATCCACATCATTTTTGTTAATGTGCAAATTTTCCCTGGAAGTGCATGTATCATCTACTTCATTTTTCTCAAAGTCAGATTTAAAACTTTTAGGGCAAATTTTCACTTTAACAAAAATGATGTGAATGACATATTAACTGTTAGCTTAACATATTTGGTTAATTAAGAGTCAAAATTAATCAGATTAACGGCTAGAGCAAAATTGCTTTCTTTTTTACACTTTTGGGGCAAAATTGTCCCCCCAAAAAACTTTTGGAGCAAATTGCCTCTCGATGAAAACTTCCAGGCAAAATTGCCCCCTAACCCATATAAATATATTTCTTATTATACATAGACACCTCAGAACTTTTTACATTGCAGTCTTCTTACTAGTTTTTATGTCACATTTGAAGGTTAAATCCATGTTTCTTAGCCTGTCAGATGGATTCCATAAGGATCCATAAATAATGCAGATCACTATTCGGTGATCGATAATCTGAAAATAACTTCTGAATTCTGAACTGTGACTGAAAAATGTACTTGACTGCTAAAAAGTTCACAAGTAACAAGGAGATATTAATGCAGAGAGAAGCTTACCAAGAATTATGGCTGCATCAGGAACTGAACTCAAGACAGGAAGGAAGAGACCCCCAACAAGACCAGGCCCAAGAATCTGAAGCAAAATCTCGCTGCCACGTGACATTAACTTGGCTGCCATAAACATCAAGTAGCCATAGACAAGAACTAAAAACACATTGCCCAGAACAGTGGTGGTGCATGGAAGAAACCCATATGCTTCTGTGCAGGTATCTTCTGAGACCAACTTCTTTATGAGATTGCTAGATTCCTTTCGATCTTGGACTCCATCAGAAACCATCTCTAAGGTTTCTTGGTTGATGATGGGTCGACCAAAACTAAATCTTGGTGGGATGAACAAGATGATAAAGGCAAGGCAGAGAAATGAGATCCTGCATCTCATTGTTATTTGTTATGGTTTGGTTTGTTTTATCAAAGTTGATGTTTCTTGCCATACGTCTTCTTATATATATATATATATATACTCGTGTTTAGGTCTAAAATCGTCATTGGTTTTCTTTTGTGTGGAGAAGAAGGCAATGTGATGAAAAAGAGGAAATGTCTCCCCCAAGAACAAGGCATAATAAATAAAACAAAGCAAATTGTGGGGTTATAAATCTATAATACGCTACGTGGGAACATGGTTCGAAGGGATATGCTTTTTCACTTGGAAGTAATTTTCTGAAGAAATACTATGCGGACAAGTTTCGTGTTGTACTGAATGATCAACACAAAACTGGTAAGCAATGAAGAGGTTGCTTGGTGTGATGGTGCAGGCAAATATATTAATAATCAATAAATTAGTGGATGGAAAAAACATGTCATCCCTACTTGTCATGGACTTCTATCAGATAAGTATGCGAGAGGCCATGCATGTATTTTCCTTGTTGGCTATTATGTAATAAATAAATAAATAAATAAATATAGAGGAGTCTTAAAAAAAATCCCATGTACAAGTTAAACTTACATGGCTATAATCCTATAAGTTAAGTTTAACAATTTTCTTTCAGGTAAAAAAAGGTTAAAAAATTTTTTTTGCCAACTAAATTTAACAATTTATGTTTATAAGTCAAATTTTTATATTTACAAAATGCACCGTATTATTTTTATGACAAATGTATAAAATATTAAAATTTCCAGGGCATCTCTTTATTTAACTAGTGTTTAGATTATCTTATTTTAAATGATTTTGTACTAAAAAAATATGCGAAATGATTTTTTTGTATAGTAAAATGCGATTTTGAGGAGGTTGCATGACACCCCTTAATTTTACGTCCTAATTTTTTTTTTAATGATCAATTTAACATCTAAATTTTGAATTAATACAACTCGAGTCAAGAATTGAGTTGTCTCCAGCGGAAAAACTCGAAAAAGTTATGGAAATTAAGTTCCTCTAAGTGAAAATAAGGATCAATTCAACCATTGAGGGAAAAAACACCGGTAAGAATAAAATGTTATATTTTTTTATTAATAAGTTGTTGATTGAGATAATAAAGAGTTACACCTACCTCTGTACAAAAAAGAATACAAGTTTAAATCTAAAAAGCATATTTGTTGAGAGAAATGAGAACTCTTTATTTTCTAAATTTTCGGGATCCCTTAATTTAATAAAAAGATGTATTATTTGGTCGGATCCATAAATCGAATCTGAATTAGTCAGGACGAAGCGGCAAAAAAAAAAAAAAAAAGATGTATTATTTTCACGGGCAAATAAACTGAAAATGGGAAAAAGAGGGGCCAAGATCAATGTTTTGGGCGGAGAAAGGGCAATTAACAATAATTAGTGGGTCCCAGTAACGAGGGTAAAATTGACTTCGAGTTTTATTTCTTCTCCGATCAAATTTTTTAGCTGACCGGGGTTTTCGCTCGTATCGGACCCTACGCTCATTTGGACGTTTTGGAGTCTGAAGTCGCCCTTGCCTTCACTGACATACAATGACCAGTCCAAACCCTCAGATTGCCGACGATACGTTACCTTCCCAAAATCCAAACTTAGTCGAGAATCAACAATGCGAAGACCAACAAATCGCACATTCTGATTCACAATCTTCCAAAACCCTAATTTCGGATAATCAAGATCCTGAAACTCTTACCGAACAGAATGCGAGTAATCCTCAAGCAGTTGCTTCAGAATCTGAAAACCCGCGCGATTCTCTCGTGGAAGTCCAGACTGGTACTCAGAACGTGGACGACGTAGATGCTACTTCGGCTCTCTCTCCTCGGAATGCTGATATCAACGTCTCTGTCTCCGACGCCTCTAGTCGTCGAGGACCGAAGAGGAAGAGAGTGAGGTACAAGAGGACTGCTCAGGAAAAGAAGTCCCGCGAGAAGTTTCAGGTACTCGTCGAAACTCTAAAACCTGTGCCGTTTATACCAGCTAAAACTCTTGACTTTACAAGCCATGAGACGCTCCTGCGGCGACTTGGGCTATGGGATTTCGTTCATATTGAATTTGATAGAAGTATTCGGAGCGATCTTGTGGCGCAATTGATAGCTGGTTACACCCCTTCTTCGCGTTCCAGTCATGTTAATGGGATGAGGGTTATGGTGAACCGGGCTGACTTGGGCCGTGCTTTGAAGTTGCCAGTGAAGAAGCCCGTTATTACAGATGATGTTTTGGAGACGCTTGACTTGGCAGAATCTATATCTTTTATTGAGGAAGTCGTGTCAAATTGGATGCTTTTACATGAGGATACCTATATTATGCCTACAGATATTTTGACTTTTACTAAGACGATCAAGGAGGGGCACTGGGAGAAGGTTGATTGGGCAGGATTGATATGGCAGATGGTTGAGAAAGAATTGAAAACCCCACAGTTGGTAAATTGTTACTATGCATCACATTTGCAGCAGTTAATTAAGGTACAGCGGGAGGAGTTTCTAAGAGAAGAGCCTAAGGTGGAGATGGGGGTGAAGGACGAGGAGGAGGAAGAGGAAGAAGATGATTATGGGGGTGGTGATCTGAAAATGAGTGGAGTTGAGGATGGGAATGGTGATCTGAAATCGGGTGGAGTTGAGGATGGTGGGGGTGATATGAAATCGGGTGGAGTTGAGGATGGTGGCGGTGATATGAAATCGGGTGGAGTTGAGGATGGTGGCAGTGATATGAAATCGGGTGGAGTTGAGGATGGTGGCGGTGATATGAAATCGGGTGGAGCTGAGGATGGTGGCGGTGATATGAAATCGGGTGGAGCTGAGGATGGTGGTGGTGATCCTAAATTGGGTGGAGCTGAGGATGGTGGCAGTGATCCTAAATTGGGTGGAGCTGAGGATGGTAGCAGTGATCTTAAATTGGGTGGAGCTGAGGATGGAGGCGGTGATCCAAAATCATGTGGAGTTGAGGATGCTGGAAGTGATCCGAAATTGGGCGGAGTTCAGGATGCTGGAAGTGATCCGAAATTGGGCGGAGTTCAGGATGCTAGGGGTGATTCTAAGTTGGGTGGAGTTGAGGAGGGGATTGGTGATTCAAAAATGGATGGAGTTGAGGATGGGAGTGGTGATACAAAAATGGATGGAGTTGAGGATGGGAGTGGTGATACCAAAATTGGTGGCCTTGAGGATGGGAGTGGTGATACTAAAATTGGTGGGGTTGAGTATGGGAGTGGTGATACAAAAATGGGTGGGGATGAGGATGGGAGTGGTGATACAAAAATGGGTGGGGATGAGGATGGGAGTGGTGATTTGAACATGGGTGGCGCTGATGATGGGAGTGGTGATTTGAAAATGGGCGGAGTTGATGATGGTAGTGGTGATTTGAAAATGGAGGGAGTTGATGTTGGTGATTTGAGAATGGCTGGAGTTAGTAGCGAACCCAACATTGAACTGAGTCTTGGGCAAGACAATGCTGAAAAAGTTGAAGTAGAAAAGGAGCAGGACGTAGGTGGACACATCATGAATATTGAGGAGTTCAAGGAAAAAGAGCCTAGGCAATGGCTTTTGGATAGGAAGGACAATTCAGTTGTCTTGGCTATTGAAGAGCTTAAGGAAGAGGAACCTGGGCAATGGCTTTTGGATAGGAAGAACAATGCAGGTGAGCCCTTTTTGAGGCAATGTAATTTCAGCGATGCGAATGGTTTGGATGTTGAGTCAAACAAAGAAGAAGGAGAAGGTCAAGAAGGGGGAGAAGACGAGGGAGAAGAGGAGGAGGATGAGGAGGAGGCTGAAGAAGATGAACATGAGGGAGGGTTCCATCTGTCATCAAAGTGTGTACCTTTGGAGGGGATTTCTTCAGGGGGTCTCTTGCAAGCAATAGAAACAGGACACATGCCTTTTAATAATGGGATTGAACTTCGTGACAATTCTATTGGAGATTTTCTTTCTTCTAGAGAAGATGCTCATATGATTTCTGGGTCATCCCTTTTTAATAATGGTCACAAAAGAGATATTGACCATGATAACAGTAACTCTCATCATTCTCTAAATCGCAGCAACAAGCGGCCTAGAAGTGACAGCCCATGGAATGCAAAACCAGCTGACTTTGAGATGTGCATGGAGCAAATAGAACATTGGATGGAAAAAGCTAGAATGATGTATGCAGCAAAAGAACAGTCTTGTGAAGATTTAAACATGAATCAACAAGTCTTGCTGAATGAGCTGCAGAAGCGGGATAACATGGTTGAAAGTTTGCACAAGGCAAATGTGGATGAGAGTCAGAAGAGACAGATGGAGGTATACCGGCTAGAGAAGGAACTTTACATGATGTCAAACCTCATAGACGGTTACAGAAAGGCCTTAAAGGAAACCCAAAAGTCTTTTGCTGAATATAGAGCTCGATGTCCACAAGCTGATGAACCCCTTTACAAGGATGTACCTGGATCTGGGGGTCTTGTTCTGAGTGTGATGGAACTGGAAAAGGAACGTCTGAAGCAAGAAGAAGAACAAAGGATGAAGCGATTGATGATTGAAAAGAAATTAAGAGATTTTGAAGGAGGCTGGACTACTAAACTAGAAGATCATCTGAATGGAATTCAGTTGCTGGGTGATAGGTTGCTGGCTATTGAAGATCAAGTAAAAGATTTGAATGAATTGAATGCAAAGCGCAAGGTTTCAGATCCTCCAGAATGTCCTCCAAGTGAAGAACAAACAGCTTAGTAAGGTTTATCTTTTTCATGCATGCCATATAGAAGCAACTTATATTAAAGTTCAATGAACACCCTTTTGTTCATATTGTACAAAGCTTACTATTTAAGCTGGATCAGTAAACTGGAGAATTTTCTTACATGTGATTTTGTGACCCAGATCACAAGCTATGGTCATTTATTATTGTTCATTTATGCGACTAGCGTCATGAAATTCTGTTTGTTTGATATATGTTGAACTTGTTTTATGTGTGTCTCATACTCTCATCGTTCCTTGACCAAGTGATATTAGTCTGGAAGAATAAACTCTTGCAATTATTGTCTAGGACACCATGGATCTTCTGCATCATCCATGATCAGTGTACTAGATAATTTTATATGTTTTGTTGATTGTTCCCTAATGTGTTACACTAATCCTAAATAGCTGAAGTTGTCTTTCATCTGCGAGACTGCTCTAGACTCTAGAGGTTCCTCTAGCAAACTTTCGGATTGCATGTTGTTGCAATGATATTTCCCTCTTTTCATTTTTGGAACTTAAGTTTAGCAGATTATCTTGAGTACATATCAGCATCTTTCATTAGCGAAATGCTTTCTCTTTATTTTTTACTTCTTCTGATTTCCCTTACTTATTTATCATGCACTTTCACTTCATAAGATCAGCGTATAATTTGTTCAATTAGTTTATGGTGTGTTTGTAGTTAATTTTTTGGTTGGATTTCTAGGAATAATGTCTGCGTCAGGCTTTGCGCAGCATTTATCATCAACTTATCCTGTTTTCCGTATCATAAATGAGATTCAAACTTAATCATAAATGAGAAAATAGACCTGGTGCCCCTGCAAATTCTGAGATTCTGAGAGTTTAAACTTCACAGCAATTGTTTCTTTCCTTTTTCCTTTTGTTTTGTTTTGTAAAATATTGAAATAATCATATTAGAGGCAACTGATATCATACAAGTCAAAATTTTGTATGGCTCAAGTATGTGTGAATTTCTTCATCTTGAATTTTATTCTTGTACATAAGATAATCTAACAGAAGTTGATGATAGTCTTAATTGTTACCATATGCCTATAAATATTTTTACCTGAGGTAAGGGGAAACTTAGTCAAGTTACTTCTTCCTTATCATATGATATTATGATTATTCCCCAGTGATTAAGAATTCTCTGGTCTTTATGGACTCAAACGTAGCACCAATATCAGTGTAACCTTTCTTTTTGGCCTTCACTAACAAGTGTTTCTGTTTATGTGTATATGTAGCTCACTTATATTTCTGTTTGTGAGTTTATACTCCCTTATGTTTGTGTCTGTGTCTGTGTTGGTTTTTTTTTTTTTTTGCTCATTTATGTTTAGTGTGTGAGACTTAGTGATAAGATTAAGGTAGCGGAAACCAAATCCCCGGCGATATTCTTATAATGAGTAATGTGGAGTTTGTTTGAGGTTGCTGTCTCGAAATATATGTTCATGTATTTTGCCTTCCGAAGTCTGTGACATTACACCTTTCTCTGATCTCAAGGAGGAAATCTGGTGGTGCCTGTGAGTTTGTGATGGATGCCATAAGACGTAGTATTTCTCAGTTCGTTTGATATACAAAATGAAGAGTTGGATGGGTAATTTTACTAACAAAGTCTGAGACAAATAAGCTTTAGAATGAGCAAAAATACTAATAAATTTAAAATACTGTAGATTCAGCAAAGTCGTTAAATTTTATCAAATGTCCATTTTGTTTTACTTTAAATTGGTCATGGTGAATTTAACAAAAAACAAACGTTTGATGAAATTTAGCGCTCCTAGTGAATTTGTTTCTCCCTTTTATAACTTATTTGTGTCAGACCCTTCTAGAAAAAAACTTAGTAAAAAACTAAAATTGCATCTTAACCCAAAAGTGAAAATAAATTAAAGAAGCTGGGTTTTTTCGCGGATGAAAATAATTTGTTAACCTGATTGTAAGGATTGGTGACCATTTCGTTAACACTGATTAGTTGGAAACTAAAAAAATATTACTCTCAACATATTTGCTCAGAAAAAATAAAAATAATTACAATAGTCTTTTATAAGATATTTAAATCATCCCAATGATAGACTTAAAAAACTATAAATTGTTATGGGGTCAATGGGCAATTTTGTCTAACCGTTATTTTAGTTAATTTTAACAGTTAGTTAACCAAATATGTTAAGCTGACAATCTCCATATTATTTTTGTTAAGGTGTAAATTTATGTTGAAAGTTCATATGTCATTTACTTCATCTGTTTTTTAAAGTTTGATTTAAAACTTTCTGGACAAATTTGCACCTTAACAAAAATAAAGTGATATTTGAACTGTCAGTTCAACATATTTAGTCAACTACCGGTTAAAATTAACCGGAATAGCGGTTAGGACAAAATTGTTCTATTTTTTACACTTCTAAGGTAAAATTGCCCTCAAAAAAAACTTTTAGGGCAAAATTATCTCTCATTGAAAACTTTCAGGGCAAAAATGCCCCTTAATCCATTGTTATATAAATAAAACATGCTTATAATAAATGGAATTATTAATTACTCAAATTAATTTTTTATGTGATTATATTAGATAAAATTGAGTACAAAAAAGTAGTAGAATTATACGGATTAGGGGTAAACTAATATTAGATAAAAGTATTATATATATTATTTCATATAAAAACAGTACCCGTATTACATATATTGACGGAGGGAATAGAAAGACAGATTTAAAATTAATGAATCGCATGAGGTAGATTAATAAGAAAAAATTTTAAATAAATACCATCTAAACTTATAAAATCTCAAAAAGCCTTTTAACATGTGGAAATGACATAAAGTTAACGGCAATCAAATTGTGATTTTAAAATATTAATGATTTTTTCATTATATCCCTGAGTTTTTAAATTTAAAAAAGAAAGAAAGAAGAGGTACCCTTGCCAGAGCACCACTGACGGCCGGCCACCGGAGCTCTGGCGCTGGCCGGCCTGAACTCCGGCTGTTGGGGGTGGGGGGAGGGGGGGAGCTTTTTTTTTTGGGGCAGAATGTATTTTTATTAAAAAAAAAATAAAAGGGGTAAGGGAGGGATTTTCAAACCCGCCCATCCATTTTGCCAAAGGGCCTAAGGGCCCTTTTGGATGAGCTTTTTTCATAAAAAAAACACTTTTTTAATTCAAAAAAAAATTAATTTATGTGTTTAGATGATATTTTTTTAAAAGTAAAAGTCACAAAAAATTTAAAATCTTTGCTTTTTCAAAAGCTCTAATTTTGAGCTTAAAAAAAAAGCACTACATGGGGCTCCAAAAAAAAGCACTTGACCCTAAGTGGCCATTGGGCCACCAAAGTTTCTTTATTATATATATGCATTAGCTTATATATATGTAAAGGTATAATGTCATTAATAAAATAAGTAATGAAAATGACTAAATGTGTAATAATATTGACTAAAGATATAATTATATTGACTAAATGAGTGATAACATTAACCGAAGACGTAATGATATTCACAAAATGAGTAATGATATTCATTTAAGGTGTGAATAATCTGACAAAAGGTTAGACGTATGCAAAAGTCCAATGGTCCGGTCTATGCTCATCGTTAGTAATAGTATTGAATAAATGAGTAATGTGGTTGACTAAAGGCGTAATGACATTGACTAAATGAGTAATGATATTGATTAAATGAATAATAAGATTGACTAAATGCGTAATCACATTGACTAAATGAGTAATAATATTGATTAAATGCGTAATGATATTGACTAAATGAGTAGTCAGATTGACTAAATGCGTAATAACATTAACTAAATGAGTAATGATATTAATTAAAGACGTAATGAGTAACAATCCAGTTTCTTCAAACTTGTTGTGCACACATGTTGCTCTGCATGCACTGATGCACACTTTTAATGGTCCAAATCTTTGAATTGAACAATTCACATGAGTGCTCTGTTTCATAGCAGCAAAAGAGTACCAACAATGGCCTTACCACTTTGAACTTGCCTTATTCTCACTTATTTATCAATTGTCCGTTAAATTCTTCTTCTTTCCCTGTGTTCTTTCTCCCTTCTGATCCAAGACTAGGAAGTTTCTTATCTACAGTAACAAGATGCATAAACTAGCTACGTGATCATTAGTGCATTACTATGGTAAGAACATTCAGACGTTCAGGCGAAGCTGTTCCGTTTCAGCCTGACCATGACATTTTGGATTTGGTGAGGGGGATGTTGAACCTGCAACATTTTCAATGTTGTTGAGTTTTTGTTGGTGACACACTTGCCGTAGCCTCTCTATCTCCCTCCTGAGTGCATCTTGAAGAGCTGCATATATACATCATTAGAATTTAAGGAACTGTTTTGTCGAGCAATTTCAACTTGTTTGTTATCAAGTTTTTGTTTTTACACAAAAAAAGAAAGATATTTAGATTCATTCATACATACGTAACATAACCCATTCAGCTTCATTCTAAAGAGTATGGCTGGCTATATAAAATACCAGAAACTCTAGCTCTTAGCTGAATGAGTAGCCAGTTTCTTAGCCATTAGATAATTAAGCAAGCATTAATAAAATCAGTGAGTGAAATGAAATACCATCTTTGAAGATCTTGTCTTGGGCGAGGGCAGCGATTCGTTGCTTAAGATCATCATTGTCAACACTTAGAAGCAAGCGTTGCCGATCTAAAAATGCAACCCTTGGAGACATTACTGATACTTCAGACTTTCCATTTTTGAAAAAATGAGAAAAAGTCAAAACTACTATCACATATTTTCCATTGCCATATAAAAATGACTAAACATAAAATGTTGCACCTGTAATGAAGTTACACTACGTTCTAGCTCGTTTATATATTGCAGCTTTCTCACTCGTGATCTTTGTGCAGATTTCCTATTTGCCAATATTCTGATGCAAAACCAAAATTATAGGGGCAAATGAGACATTTATCTGAAATAATATCCAGATAATGATGCAAACCACTGCTTCCCATTGATTGAAATGATGACAGAATCATTATTCAGAAGGCATAGTATTTGTCTATTATATAAATGCATGATGATTGATTTACCTTTTGACCCTCTTAGGATCACTGATCTTGTCAGAGGAAGAAGATGCTAATGTATCATTTGAAGGATGTATTTTCTGCTGTTTGTTTATCTGAGTTTCAACCTCATCAGGTTCATTTTTCAAATGCTGATGTTGTTGATCTTCGTTCTGATTGTGCAGGTTCTGTTGTTGTTGGACTTGGTTTGTGATTTCTTTCTCATCTTTAATACTGCTTTTATGATCAGAAGGGCTAGAAGATTTTGGTGAGGACATGGTTCGAGAATTAGCAGCCCCAAATTCATCATTATCAAACATGGTCATGAATTTCTCATCATCAAATTTATCAAACTCATTCTCAGCCTCAAACCTTGGTCGAACATTCCTTGCAACATGCATCTCGGGATCCTCAAGGAAAGTAATGTAATCGCTCACCGACGGGCATTGGCCTTGGTGTCTCACCAACCAGAAATCGTGGAATTCATCCGCCCAAAAAGGATCCTGAGCGGTGGTGGCAGCATTATCCGGTGAGAAACTTGCGCCGGAAGGAATCTCCGGTGGGGAAGAATAAGGAAGTTCAGACCAACCAAGTTTGGTGTTTGGGATCTTGGGAGGTAGTTTTGCCATGGAAACACTTTTTTCTCTCCTTTAAAGACGTGAAAAGACAAACATGAAGCCTGGAAAATCCAACAGAACCCAGAAAGATAAGCTACCTTCTTCCTATGAACAAAGCATTGTAATAAGCGTCCCCTCAGAATTACAAAGGAATTCTAGGGGAAGGAGAAAACGAACTAACAATACTCTTTTTTCTTCTTTTTTGTTTTACAGTGACCTCTTTTTTCTCTTTTTATTTCTTAATATGCATCCGTCTTGAAAACTACCACGGGTCCGAAAAAATTGTTAGAATTCATTCATAAAAATAGTCTATACAAAAAATGATTGAATTTCGTTAAATTTTTATTTTTCTATAAAACAACCTACCTTGTTTTGATAAATTTAAGAAACTAAATATAGAAGGTAATAAAAAGAAAACGGTACAAGAGAAATAAAACATATGTAATTATCTTCGTCACACTTTATCTCCTTATATAATCAAAATACTTGGTTAATATTCATCATTATTCTGACATTAATGTCCCATACACAAAAATTTACTTAATGCTATTTTGTTTTTGTTTTTTCATTATGGCAATATTTAATACACACACATACAATAAGTTCATTTTCACTTCAATTATTAACCACATGATCTTATGTAATAGAAGGAAAGGAAGAATTCAAGCTAATTTGACCAATTGACCGATTTTATAAGTTAACCAAAACTTTGCATCGATTTTCCGAGTGCAACAATTGGTTCTAATCCAAATTTCTCAACATTCCAATAACATTTACTGCATTTTCTTATAACAACAAATATTGTTACTGCCAAATTATTGCTTGAAGCTATAAATTCAGACCTTGTGTTATGTTCGTTAACTTCTGTTTAGGGGACAAAAATTTAGAACTTACATTGTTCTATACATGCTCACCACACACCAAAAATAACCAATGAGCGAGCCTTTGGTTGATGTAGCTGAATCTAACCAATTGAATCAACACTTACTGAATCATTTTCAGAATTTAAATCCTGCCCAAATGTGCAATATATTATTCTCACTCTGTTTCCATGTTTAAAACTTTAGCCCCAAACACATCTTACCTAGCCTCAGTTTATTTACCCCATCAGCAATTTAGCCGCTAAGATCCAAGGGATGCAAATCTCTGCCTCACAGCAGAAGCTATTTGCCACTCACCAATACTGGCCAAACCTTCAATTATCTTAAGCCTGACCTTGATATATGGTATAAAACCTCTTTCTGTCATCCTCATTGCAACCTTTCCAGCCAAAACATACTCAGCTTTCTCCAAGCACCCTTCGATCACCATCTCGTAACTCTCAAATCCGACAGTGTAACCCTGACTCTCCAGGAACTCAATCATCTCAACTGCCTTCCATATCTCCCTATTTGCCCGTAATGCCGCGAACAATTTCATTAGTGCTCCTTGTCCTGGTGTCAGTCCGCATTTACCCACCATTTGCTTCATCAAGTCCCATGCCTCGGCAGTCCTTCTTACTCTGCACATTGCTCCAATCACAATGGTGTAACTCTCATGATCAGGAAAGCATCCTGCTTTACTCATGCTTTTCAGGACTTTAACTGCCTCCATCCACTGATCAACAGCACATAGTGATGATAGTAGATAATTACAAGTCTTGCAATCGGGTTGATATCCGATTGATTGCATCTCAAGCAAAATGTTAGAAACAGAATGATATTGCTGTCGTTTGTTCAACCAAGCAGATGTGAGGAGAACATGGGTTTGAGGAACAGGAATGCAACCAGAACGAAGAGTCCGTTGTAGAATGGCAAGAGCAAGAGGGAGGGGATCGGAGCTTCCAAGAGTATAGAAAAGTAGATATGAATAGGCTATCTGAGGCTTAGAGCGAGGTCTAAGAGGTATGAATGATTGCAACATTTCATCAATAATTTGCACTCTCGTGTTTTGGGGAAACGAAGAAAAGAAGGAAAAAGGGTTTGGATTGGGATTTGGACAGGACTCCGAGGAAGTGAGAAGGTCAGGAATTTTCTCATAGTTTTTAGCTTCTACTTCAGCTCTAACAACCTGCTCAAGCTTTTGTGCTGATAACGCTGAGGGAATTGAATGACTTTGTTTCAGAAGAGGACTGAAATGAAAAAATAGTTTACAGTGCTTTGTTGTTCCAATCACCATTCCTGATAGACTTATATAGTATTGAGGAAGCCTGTGCCATCACAAAGACGAAAACTTCAGAATACTGTCAGAGAAATACTTGTGTCGGTGGATATGGGGAAGAGTGTGCATGGATAAACATGGCATACAAAAAGAGACAATATAGCTTGACTCTTATCTTGTAATCCTAATAAAGCTTAAAGAACATATCTCTTATACTTGTATATAAGGAGGTTCCAAGTCATATAAATTAAAGTCAAATTAAGGTTGTACTTATAATGGTTGGCTATCTATTTCAATTATGGTTCTCTTTTTCTTTCAAGCATTTCATCAAACACTTCGCGTACACTTAGTAACATCTATGATGAAATAGGCACCCACATATTTGAGCCTTTTCCCAAGCTAACCTGCAAGCATGAATCAAGGTACAAAAGGCCATCGAAGCAACAAATTCACCAAATAACAATCAAATTCAATCCCCTATTTCAAACTCACAGAAAGTGTTGGAGAAACATACGTAGTAATTAGTAAAGCAAGTCTTATGACCCCTCAGTTTCGGACAACACCATGCTCCACTCTCCTCCCCTGTTTTGAGTTCGAAAATGGTGAAGAAATCATCGGCAAAGAGGTTATTTGATAGCATCAATCAAAAGGGAGGGAATTGTTAAGTGGCGCGACATTGTAGTAAAGTGACTATAGGGATAAATAGGCGGCAAGCTTGTATGGGATCAGCTCCGCTACTGTTCCTCCACCTGCTTTGTCATCATCGGCCGGATTCTTCTCTCCCTCGACTCTCTTCGTTCACTTCCATGAAATGACGAAAATCATGAGCCCAATTTTTCTTGGGATGAATCTGCCTTTTTTTAAAAAAAAAAAAAAAAATATATATATATATATATATTTTTTTTTTTTTTTTGATATAATAATTTTAGGAAAGGGTTGGGCTCACCCACAATCCAAGGGCAGGGCGCTTGGAGCCCAGTCCACAGGGCATACTGGACAGAGAGTACACATGCCTCCACCTCTACCAGCGTTTCCACTGCTTCCTAGACCTCTAGGATGCCTCCACAGCGCCTTGACCAATTTGTAAAACAATACGCCAAACACCATCAACTTTTCTTTCTTAGATACGAGTACAAAAAAAACATACACATAAACTTTTAAAATCAAACAAAAAATATTACGCATTAAAATATTCTAATGTCTTCCATCATAATTATAAGATTGAGTTGATTTTTTTGAGAAATTAAAGAAACTAAATAAGTTATTTAATCATCTAATATGTTGTGTATCCTTGGACTATATATTAGTTTATTAGTCAAACTAATTAGTTTGGAGAAAAAATAAAAATACTCTAAAGTAATTTAATTAGCTTCTTTAAACTCTCTAAAAAAAGTCAACTTGGTCTTATAATTAGGACCGGAAGGAGTACTTTTTATAGTGGGACCCATGCAATTTTTCCAGGCTTTGTTTGGGAGTTTGGAAGGAAGAGGAAGGAAATGAATGCAATGAAAATGGAGGGGAGGGAATGGAAGGGAAATAGAGGATATTTCCTCCCCTTATTTGGGAGTTAAAAAAATAGTAAGGGAGAAAGATGGAGGATTAATGAGTTATTTTTACCATTTTGTCCTTTTTTTTAATAATTAATATAATTATTATACTTTACAAATAAATTTAAATCTATATTTTCTAAAAAAATTATTTATGTAATTTTTATATTCTAAAAATTATTTATGTGACGACGGCGGCGGCGGCGGTGGTGGTGGGGTGGCGGTGGTGTGGTGGTGGCCGTGACCGTGGTGGGGTGATGGTGGTGGTAGTAAATAAGAGTAACAAAGTAATTAATTTATTTCTCTTCTTAAAACCCCCCATATTGGGGGAACTTTATTTTTTAGAAGAATGAGGATTTTGGGGGATTTATAAAAATCCCTGATTCTCTCCCCTCTTATTTTTAAAACTTGCAAATAAGGGAAGGGACTACCAAAACCCTCTCTTCCCTTTCCTTTCCCTCCAAAATGAAACTCGCAAACAAAGCCTTAACGTTCTCACTTGCACATCGACTTAAGTTTAACTTTTAACACTACTTATAACTTTCCCGCCTTGCTCTAGAGGTACCACATCTTTAAAATTTATTCTCAAACTACATCCTATAGAAATTCATAGTGATTAGATCATTTCAACGTACTAGATTGGAATTTGCATATTTGAGGGGATTTTTGTACATTTCTCCCTTAATTTAATTATTTATGTCTCATTCAAACCTAATTAATTAAGTTGGTCATCACATCTATCAGGTGTCATTTAAATTAGAGGGTCCAGGGCTGGCAAAGAAAAAAAAAGTTTAAGGATTAAGTGGACACCAGTTATACCTAAAAAATAACCATAATATTCATCTAGTATTATTTTTACAAGGAATTAGTAATCTCATTATTATAATTAAATATGCATATGTATGAATCATTCACCAAACATTTAAAGTTTTAAATGTCATGATTGTCTTTGAATCTAATCATCAAAGCATGTTCTTGATTATGAGGCTAATTGATAAATAAAAAGGATTAGTACTTGACTAAATTGAATGCCATCCACCCAAAGCAGCATTAACTACAACATTTATTTACTTCAAAATCAAACCAATTGATCAACCAAATCAAATGTCCAATAACTAATGTAGCAAAGTAATTATCAAACAATTGATAAAAGCGAATAGATGTTATACTTATATTTTATCCTTTATGATTTTTAGTTCTTGTTTAATACTCCATCGGGTTCTAATTATAAGACCTAGTTGGCTTTTTTGAGAGATTAAGGAATCTAATTAAATTAATTTAGAGTATTTTTTTTTCAAACTAATTAGTTTAACTAATAAACTAATATATAATCTAAGGATACACAACATATGAAACGATTAAGTAACTTATTTAGCTTCCTTAATCTCTCCAAAGAAAGTCAACTAGGTCTTATAATTAGGACCAAATGTAGTAATATCTTATTGGCGATAATTCTATATGAGATATGATCAACACTAAACATAGACACTCCTCCTAAAAAGATTCAAACTTCAATTCAATTCATTAAATGGTGAAAAACTAACTTTTACAGGGGAAATTGGCCTATTCTATTGGGCCCCTTTAATTAGCATTGTCTTCCAATATATTTGTGAGTAGAGCCGGGAAATCGGGCCGAGCCCATCGGACCGGCCCGTTTAAGCCTTGACCCGTCAAGGGACGGGCTTGAAAAATGGACAAGATATTTAAATTGGCCCTGTAGAGCCGGCCCTGAAGGGCTTCGGGCTTAAACAGGCTGGCCCTGGAAGGCCTCGGGCCAGCACTGCAGGCCCTTTTCACTGTAGCTTTTTTTTTTTTTTTTCCTTTTTTAATTTATTAATTTATATATATATATATTGTATTTGCTATAGAGTTATTTATCTATTTAACTTCAAATACATAATAACTATACTCTAATTTTATGATTTGGTTTATTATTTGTTGAAAATAAAGATTATGGATGTGTTCATGATGTGGGAGAAGAAATTCATGATATTCTTACTCATGAGCCAGAGGATACTACTCAAAGTGAAGAACAATGAAATGTCGTTAAAATTGATGATAGTGGTGAAGATGACGATAATAATAGTCATCGTATTAATGTCGCTTAGTGATATACTTCTTATGTTTTATATGAGTTATTTGTGAATATAGTTTGCTTTTGATTATGAATTAGTGATTGTACTTATTTGTTGAATGATTTGTGTTGTAATTTACTAATTATATTTCTTTAAAAGAAACGGAGGAAAAATAATTAAAATTTGGAATAGTAATTTTCGGGCTCTGAGGGCTGGCCCTAACCTTGGTGTTCTCAGGCTGGGTTTTAAAAAACAGATGTTTTTCTTACCTTAGTCTTGGAGGGCCGGCATTGTTAGTCCCTGGCCCTTGAGGGCCGGGCCAGCCCTGATTCTCAGCTCTGTTTGTAAGCTTGTTATTGTTGGAGTGGTATATTTTTATCAAATAGCATCAGTTAACTGTGAAATTATGGTAATTAATGATGCCTCTCTAATTATATGTAAATGTACTCATGTATAGAGTTCATATACACAAAAGCAGATAATATTACATATAATATTATTGCTAGCGCATTGACCTAAACTTGAGTGCTGGCTAGTGCATTGGCTTCTAATACCACTTTTGGGTCATAACGTCCTTACTAATGCATTGACCTGAAATGGACTCTTGCTAGCATATTGACCTGGACCTTACTCTGATATTACTTTAGGTCACAACATCCTCATAGTGTAGTTGTAATTAAAAAAAATTCAAATTCATTCGTGAAGAAATTTTGAAATTCATTCATAAGAATTATAGAATTACATCAAATATACGATAGTTATATTCCAATATATAAAAAATATATGGTTGTAATTATTTGTAATATTAATGAAAAAAGTATTGACAAGCTTTTCATAGTAATACCTAATACACTTGAAAAATTAGAACAATTAATTTTTTAGCATTATATTGATATGTAAATATGAAATTTTTTATACTAATAAAACATATAAGCATTTATTAAATTTTTAATAAGTCAGTAAGTCAATATTCTTTATTAAATTGCATTTTTTGTTTGGCACCTAATTTTCTTTTTTTCTGTTTTTATATCAGCGGTGTGGGTATATATGCCTCCGGTTTTAGGTTTAGGCCAGCTTTCAGGACCCTGATACTGCTTTAAAGTCATAACATCCTCGTTAGCGTTGTTAAAAATTTTCAAATTCATTCCTAAGTGAGAATTATAGAGGTATAACAAACAGTGGAGGAACCATAAATTTTTTTTAGTCCGGACCAAAAAATAAATATATTAAACTACTCTCTTTAATTCTTATTATAAAGTATATAATTTGGTTCTTTTTATAAAATACTTGCTTGTTTCTAAATACCATTAAATATTTTTTCCACGTATACCCATAATTAAAAAGGTAGTGAGTGTGAATAATAATTAATTTTAATTACTCTTTTTTTCGAGAAAAAAGAGAGTAATAATTAATATGATATTAGGGTTTAGTGTAATTAACAGGGATAATATTGAAAATTACTTAAATTTTAGGA
Source organism: Acacia pycnantha (assembly GCA_025563575.1). Taxonomy (NCBI): domain Eukaryota; kingdom Viridiplantae; phylum Streptophyta; class Magnoliopsida; order Fabales; family Fabaceae; genus Acacia; species Acacia pycnantha. The sequence goes on from JAMWYP010000141.1 coordinate 459,458, forward strand.
CAAATTTAATGACTTTAACTTTTTTTATTGACTTGTGAGAATTGTTAGTTGGTTCCTTAAATAATGACCAAAGGGAGTATTTACTAAATAGTATCAAATAACAATACAAAAAAAATAACAGATAATTATAAATCAAAACAATATATAAGATGATATTAATCTTTTCGGTATCTCAAACAAGAATTTTACTTTCCTCTCACAGCCTAATGAGTAATGAAACAAACATTATCCTTACAGAGAAGATAAAAAATTAGCTGGGGCCAAATTTGTGGCCAAATAAAATATCATATAATATATACATATACATACTAACAAATTTTATAAGATCAGCGGGGCCAGCTGGGACCAAGGCCCCAACTGGTCATTACTACGTTCCGCCCCTGATAACAAATATCCGGTGGTTCCAACTATATAAATATATATAATTATAATTATTTATAAAATTAATGACAAAGCTTTTCAATATATTACATAACATACATGATAAATGAATTATTTTCATTATTCAAGTCCAACACTTTTAATTAATATCATGTAAATATTTATGTGAAAAGACAAAAGTTACACATACCTATTTTTCCTTGAACATACAGAAAACATTGAAAATCATTGAACTTTAAAATAGGAAAAAAGATAAGAAAAATACCAAGTGGTTTTTTTTCCCCATCTTTTTCCCTTAAAAATATGCATATATAAGCATATATGAAAAGAATTTAGTAAGGTTGGATAAAAATGACCAAGATTCCCTCCCAGATAGATTAAGGCCTTCGATTTGCTATTATTTAGTTGAATTGCTGGCCTACAGTTACATTGAAAAGGATAAAAATATAGTTAGAATCTAAGATTTATAATATAACATAATATAATATTTATATATGTGACAAGCAAGAAACCAACACTTTTATCATGGTGTGTGTGTGTGTGTATTCATACTAATAATATATAAAATGTAGGTAGGATATGCTGTGTAAACTATAAATAATATGATTATATTTATTGCCTCATCCCACACATAAAATTTTGGGAAAACACATACATATGAATGTATGCTTAATGAATTTGCACTATTTATATAAATTGAAAATATTTTATTGTTTATAATTTGTAAATGAATGTTTAAATTTCAAAATTAGGCAAGTTAATACTCGTTTCGATGAGATAATAACTAAATAAGCCACCACATACACAACAGGTCAACTTTAATTTGCTTGTTAATTAATATAGTGGTCTGTTTAATTCCAACTTCAAGAAAAGAGGATCAATATATACGTACGTACAGTTCAGAAACTACAATGGTAATTTGTGAAATGAAAAGCTAGCGTTGATTATAGATGATGATATTACCTGAAAAATGGTACTTAGGCAGATGGTTTTGCTGAAACGTATTCAAACTGGTAATTTGTGATGAGGAGTCTAATCCATACAAAGCAGGAACCACACTCATGTTATTCTTATTATTTGGATGAGTAAATCCCCACCCATCCTCAACCGATGAACTTTCTCCATTAACCACCAAGTGATTCTGAAAGTTCTTCAAGTCTTCTTCTTGAGGATGAAGTTGATGATGAGGTAACGGTAGCTGCAATATCTGGTGATGATTCTGATTACGATTACAGTTATTATTACGATGAATCTGTTGCCGGAGGTTATCGTACATTATCTTGTATAGAGAAGAACCCAGAACTGGATCTTGTAGCCTGCATTTTGCTTCCCATATAAGCGATTCCACCATTGTTTTTCGATTCTCTTTTCTTACGCGTTTCACTAACTTGATCAAGTTGCTCACTCCGAACACTGCGTGAACTGCTTGGAATTCTTCGTTCTTACTTGCCGGAAAATATGGTGCCAACGCACAGTGCTCACGGCACTTCTTTCTCTGGTGCTTGCATGCTGCACATGCTCCATGGTGTCCTCTCTCATTCTTACTTCCTTGCATCATGTTTTCTGCTCAATTTATAATCACATATATCATAATCATAATGTATTCCTAACAACGTATAATTAACTTTCAATTAATAAGATCTAAATTAAATATCCAATTGATATGATGTGGATATATGAATAAGGTTTCAAAGTTTCATGATAAAATTTATGTATATTGTGCAGTTATTCACTGAATACATACATATATAGAGCCCTAATCCTAGGATAATCTCAACTATTTTTTGAAAAATGACTACAAAATTTCAGGTGTTCTCTTTAAAATGGTTATTCATATATTTCATATATATATATGTCTAGCCAACATATGCTATATATTTAAATTTATATTATAATATTTAAATTTTTTTGGTATGGATATTATTCTTGGTCAATAATACAATTAACTGAGTTAATTAAAGTACATATTCCTAGCCTTTTACTTTTGAAAGACATGAAGGACTCTAATGTTATGAATCATTGTACGGATACGTTGATATCGATCTTTTGCAAAACATTCATAATATCAACTACATATTTTCCATTTCATAATCACAGACTTGGAAGAATATATAAGGTTCTAGTATTCAAAATTCACAATCATTTCTGAAGGAAAAGAAGAAAAAAAACTGAAGCAATTAGCCTGCACCATTAACTAATAAATCATATGAAAAAGATATAATTAAGAAGGAAATTAATTACCCAAAATACAAACCTTGTGATGTGATTCATGAGGATGGGAGAAAAAGTGAAGTTTGTATAAATAACATTGGTTTAGTCCATGTGCTAAACTTTGTTTATAAAGTCCACGAAAAGATTACTCTTGGGTCTGGCTTTTAGTAGGTAGTTCATATGATCTATCACAATATTAACATATCCATTAATTAAACTTGTTTTTTAAGTTTTATGTTTATCTTTTAACTTTTAATTCTTTCCCCCAAAATCTCGGACTTTTAAAAAATTTCCTTCATGCCAAATGCATGAGAAATAGATAAATTTGAAAAAGTAGCCAGAAATTTATAGGGAGAATATGATTTATTGAATACACATGTGTGCGTGTGTGTATATATAGATAGAGGAGGAAACTGTTCGGGAATTGATCAGGCTAACTGAAATATCATATTAATTATTACTCTTATCCATTACCCTTATTAATTAAGGGCATATATGGAAAAAATAATTAATACTCCTTGAGAACAAGCAAGTGGCTTATAAAAAAGATGAAATATACTTGCTAGTTAATGTCTTATAATAAAGACTAGAGAGAACATGTTTTTAGTTACTGTCCTGTGCAACTTGATTTCATGCTTGAGTGGATTAAGGAAAGTTAAATACCATTTTGACCAAATAAATGAGATTGTAACAATTTTACCCACATTAATGATGATGAGAGAGATTGACTAGCTATGTTGGGAAGATAAAAAGATGAGATTGATATGTGAGATTTGGTCAAACTGAACTTATAAATAAGACCAGAGTGGCAAAGAGAACAAAGGGAGACGCGTACCGGTCGGATTTTGGAGCGCGAGCCAAAAAAAAGATCAAAGTGAGGGAGATATATCCGGAAAACCCTACAACTGGCATGCATGTCTTTCAATTAAGCCTCTTTACATATATATAGAGTGATTTGTTGAGCCTAAATGATCAATATCCATTAGTGGGATATAATGCCTCTATTATCTCAATCAATAATATAAGATTGAAACACTATTTTTTTTTTGATACCATATTGAAACACTATAAGTATCTATTTTATCTTAATTATATAGACATCTCCTTTATTTTAAAAACATACATTTTAGTCCAAATCATTAACACCCTAAAGAATATTCTAAAAAATTCTTCAAGTGTTTTTTTTTAATTAGAAATCATATGAAAATAAATCTTTTTTACTAACTTACCCCTCATTATATCAAACCCCTAATTAATTTTTATTAATGATCTATTTAATATTTTTACTAAATTTAATTAGAAAAATTTTAAGTGTGACATCCCATTTTCACAAGCAGTATAATTTTTTTTTCATCAGAGTAGAGCATCGGAGTAGAAGAGTAACTGACACATATATTTAAAATGCCCACAGGCTAATTACAGAAGCGGTTCAATAACCGAGAGTTTTTAAAAGTAAAGGACTATAACGGAAAGTCTTCAGCCGGATCCTTGAACCTGCTGCTTTCCTCTCTCCTCGGTCCTCGGTTCTCCTGACCCTGATGCTATGTTAAGAGCTGAGATCCGCACCGGATCTCAGGTAACGGTTAACCTCATGTATACATACACACATATGGGTTACAAAACAACATTAACACAACATATAAATCACACCCAACCAATGCACATGTATCGCCTCCCAGCATGCAGATATATCGCTCCCAGCATTACAGATGTATCGCTCCCAGCCTTACAGATATATCGCTCCCAGCATGCATACAGTTATTTTTTTTAAACATAATATGCATTCCAACAACACACCACATATACACATACCATACTCACATCATACCACACACACATCACATACACGCATACCATATCCATCAGATTAGTGTTACAGTACGCGAACGTACCTTCGTTGACGTTTTACGGTATTTCGGCACGACGGTTGGTCAAAACGTAATCAGGGATATCCTATCAACATAACAACGTACTTGTTAAGGATCTATCATTACGACGGACATTTTTAGTCAAAATGACCATTTTACCCCTGACCCCCTAATCGGCGGAATTTCGCCAGCACTTCGTTACTTTGACCCTAATCTTCCAAAATTTCAACATAACTCCTACTCCAACATAGTTTTCGAAATATAAATCATATTAATTAATGATTTACATCATAACAGACATTTTAGGTAAAAATTACCATTTTGCCCCTGATGCCCCTAATTGGCGGAATTTCGCCAGAGCTTCGCTATTTTAACTCTAATCTTCCAAAATTTTGCCATAACTCCGACCCCATCATGATTTTTGAAATAATGACTAAAATACCCCTATCATATGATATCTAATCATACTTGGAAGATTAAAGACTAATATAGTATTTCTACTCTAACTACCGAAAGAACTACGGAAGCTTAAGACTAAGTACCGAAGAACTTACTCAGAGCTTCGCTGCAGAATTCCCCCAGAGTTTCTCTCTCTAAAACCTCTCTCTAATTTCGAATTTCACAAAGGAAATGGTGTGAGAATTTCAAATGAAGCAAGGGGGTATTTATAGGGTTTTGGAAGTTACTATTCATGCTTTACCAGACCGGATCTCAGCCGTCGGATCAGAAACTTTTGAAATGGAAAGATCTTGACAATTGGGGGCTCTTGGACGACCTGGACCCTTAGGTGGCAGCCTTGTGACATCATCTTTGATGATGTCACATGGTACTTTATGCTCCCAGCCCGGTAAAATTTCCCGATCGGTGTCCGAATCGCGTAATCTTGTAAAATCTTAGAAATCTGGAATCACAACTTTGAAGACATTTTCTCACTCGTTAGAAATGTCTGGAAATTCTCAACTCATTCCCAGATGTTGAGTTATGATTTATTTCCTTCAAATTCTAAATCTGTGACTATCTGCCTTTTTCACAGATTACCCTATTTCGTCTTATTATCAAAATGCTCCACCGATCTCGGAATTAACCTCTGGAACAGTCTACTTCAAGATAAAAATCCACTCATTCATATTCTTTACCGACTTTAGAAATCCTGTTCCTGGTTCTCTAGATAGGATCCAATTCCTATCGGTGTTTATTTACCTTTTCTATTTTTTTACTTTAATTAATTATTAATTAAGAGTTTTAATTCAACACTCCTTCATCATTTCCTTTATATTTTCTTTTTCTTTTTCCACCTAAAGATGTCGGCACACACATATAATTTTATATTTATATTTATTTTATTTTTTAAATTAATTATTATATAATTTAATAATTACTTTTACATAATTTTTTACAAAATTTTCCTATTGGTCCATTCTTGCATTTAGGCTTAAAATTACTTAATCTGATTTATTTTTCTTCATCTTTTCCAATTAATTAGAAAATATATTTATGCTAATTTTTAGCCATTTACCATTAATTATAGGATTTTTCATAATCATCTTTGGATTTTCCTTTGTTCATGCTTAAGTAATTAGCCAATAATTACTTAATCAAATCCTTACTATTTGTTGCTAATTTTCTTATTTAGAAATAATTATTTCCTCACAACAATTGGACTTATATTGGTATTTTATGTTCTACATAAAATATTAAAAATCACGGGTCAATAATGATCCCGGAATACTTTTTTATTTTTCTCTCACTATTTCTGAAGGAAATAAATCCCAAAAATTGTCTAAATTAGAGACAACATACTCTCTTATTTTCAATAATTATTTTATTGTCTCTAAGAATTTTTCATAATTTCCTTAAGTCACTTTATGCTCCACAAGGGCATTTTCGTAATTTTGGCACTCAAATTTTCAAGAGATTTTTCCCTTACAAATTTGATATCACATATTCACCTATTGTCAATAGGTATTATTTACTCAATATGATACTTATCATAAGTGAGATTTTCAGGGTATTACATTTCTCCCAACCACCCCACTAAAAAATAACAAGAAGATAGTTACTAAATTTAGGTAGCTTATTCTTTATTTAACTAATTTATTTTACATATTTTGACTTAAAAGATAACTTCCAACCACCCCACTACTCCTAGTAAAGACATTCTAAATATTTAACTATATACTCCCTCTGGTCCTTATTATAAGGCACTAACCTCTAATATTTTTTTGTTCTTATTATAAGGCACCAACTTACTTTAACTAACTCATTTATTACTATTTTTCCATTATGCCCTCATTTTTAACTAACTCATTTAAACCTACATCATTAAAGTAGGGGTAAAGTTGGAAACATTTATTATTTTTAGACCTAATTAATGACTTAACCTCCATTCCTTGGTCCGCGAGAAAATGGTAGTTGGTGCCTTATAATAAGGACCAGAGGGAGTATATATATTATTTTAAATGATAATACCATAAATGAAGTATTTTATGTATTTTTTGAATTAAAATTCCGTAACTGCCTTGAATTATTTAAAATATTTAAAATATATATTAATATAGTATCATAATCCTAAAAAAATTTGACAATAAATCTGATTATATCCTATAATATCTCCCAAACTAAAATATTTAATATACGATTAAGTATTGCCTCAACATAGGTTTTGTAACGTTAACCTTCGTCAACATGCTTTTATTAGCGATCATGAAAGTAGGGGTGTGGTGGCAGTTGCGATGGCCATGATCTTTGATGGGTTGGGTGCATGCTATTTAACAGTGGCGGAATTAGAAAATATTTTTAACTTGGTTAAAAAATAAACATATTAAATTATTTTTTAAATAGTATCCCATAATATTGAAAATACAAATAAATAATAACAAAAAATTATAAATGAAAACAATATATAAAATTATATTAATCTTTTTAATAGTTATCTCAAATAAGAATTTTACTTTCCTCTCATAGCTCAATGAGTAATGAACCAAACATTGTCCTTATAGAGAAGATAAGAGATTAGCTGCGACTAAATTATTGGTCAAAATAAAATATTATATAATAAATACATATATATACTAACAAATTTTAGAAAGTCAGCTAGGCTAAGGCCCAGCTGGCCAGCAAGTGGTTCTGTTAGTGCTTTTCTACATGTTTAAATATATATATGGATTAAGGTGTAGATTTGCCAACAGAGGGCCCTTTTGGATGGGTTTTTTTCATAAAAAAAGCACTTTTTTAATTCAAAAAAAAATTAATTTATGTATTTAGATGATTTTTTTTTTTTTAAAAAAGTAAAAGTCACAAAAAAAAGCTAAAATGCTGCTTTTTTCAAAAGCTCTAATTTTGAGCTTAAAAAAAAAAGCACTACACGGGGCAAAAAAAAAAAAACACTTTTTTTAAGTCAATCCAAATGGGCCCAGAGTATTATGCTAGGAGCATCTGGCACAATTTTTTTTGAAGGTACCTTAAATACCAACCAACAATTAAAAATGAGAAAATTTACCAATCAATAATTAAAAATAGAAATTATCACAGTGACATTAAAATTAGGGGTATCGTTGTTTGGTTTGGTGCTCAAATCTACCACCTTCGTCTTCTCAAATCTTCCATCTTTGAACCAAAGCGCCGCGGACTAAACCAAGCCGAGACTTCGACCCTTCCCTCTCACCTTCACCTCTCTTCCTTGCCAGTGATAATTCCCTTCGTCATCTTCGCCGGTAAGATACAACCACCACTCCTCTGTCAACACACTACCTGCTTCTTCATCAGGACGATGTGAGACACACAGATTAGAGGTCGAAATAGAGAGGGACACCGTAATTTCCCCTTAACACAAAAAAAAAAAAGCAATATAGAATATTGGGCCAATAATTTTTGAGCACCTCGTGGAATTGCCCTTCTATCTCAACAGCTCTCCGTACTATTTCCCCCACTGTCTAAGTGTTGAGTTGTATTAGTAATCGAAATCCGGCTAGTCACATTCTTCTGATCGATGGTCTGTGATCGCACTTTCAATCAATGGAGCACTGGCGGGGCGGATCGTGATGGAACTATTCGCAAATACGACGCCTCACACGGTGGAAAATTTATGGGCGCTGTGCATGGGAGAGAAGGGGATCAAGCCAGGCGAGAAGCCGTTGCACTACAAGGAATTGAGTTTCCACCGCGTGATCCTGAGATTTATGTGCCAGGACAGGGATTTCATGGTCAGAAATGGAACCGGTGGAGAATCGATCTACGGAGCGAAATACGAAGACGAGAATTTTGCAAGGAAGCACACTGGGCTTGGAATTTTGTCGATGGCCAACTCAGGCCCTAACACCAACGGATCTTAGTTCTTCATTTGTACGGAGAAGACAGAGTGGCTAGATGGGAAACACGTGGTGCTCTGGTTCAAAGAAAAATCTCTTGTAGAAGGTGGAAGATGAAAGCACCAAAGTTTTAACGTCACTGTGATAATTTCTATTTTTAATTGTTGGTTGGTATTTAAGGTACATTCAAACATTTTTGTGCCAAGTGCTCTTAACGTAATACTTTATTGGCCAATCTGCACCTTAACCCTATATATATCATTAGCCTCTCTTCCCCTCCTCAAACTCTCTTTCCTTGTTATTTATATCCTCCTTCTCCATTTTTTCTTTATTCTTTTAATAGAGCAAGGAAGGTGTTGAAATGGTGATCACTGGATATTTTGAATTTTATTTTATTTAGCAAATGAATTTAAAAAAAAAAATTAGATGGAGAAAGATTGACTTCTAGAATTTCTTTGATTTCTCTCATGATATTCTCTCTGTTCCTGAGAGGGGCAACTTTAAATGCATTCTGCTGATTATGGGCATACCTTAGACTCACAATGAAGGTATACAAGCACATGAAATGACTGTTTTATTTTATTATTATTTTATAACTGATTTCAATCTTTCTCTATTATCTTATTTATCTCATTGCCTTGCAAAGCACCTATTGGAATCTTCATTCAAATAAAAAGCCCAAAAAAATCATTTCCATATTTAGACCTAAAAACCATTTTCATATTCAGACCTCACATTTATGTTATATTCTTTTCCAAATATCTTATGTAATCAAGGAATATAATATTTTACTATTTAATTATTAAATCAAATCTTTTAGAAGATCACATTTTTACTTGTAATGTGTGGTTTCTTTCTTTCTTTCTTTTATCTCACCCGGTTCACCTGAACCTTCGGTTCTGACTATTTTGGATTTCGCCCTGTGTTGGGCCTATGGTTGTGGGGGAAGAGCTTCTAATACCATTTTCTCTATTATCACGCTTCAAACTGAGGACATGATTAAGGGAGAGTAAGTCCCTTCCCACTTGCTCTTTTTTTTTTTTTTTGCTAAAAAAATTTTAGGAGAGGGGTTGGGCTCACCCACAGTCCAAGGGAGGGCATTTGGAGCCTACTCCACAGGGAATTCAAGACTAAGAGTACACATGCCTCCACCTTAGCCTGGGTTACCCTGCTTCGTAGACTTCTAGGATGCCTTCCCCAGCGCCTTTTGGTGAGAATGTCAGACCCTTTTGCCAGTTGAATCCAAGGATGAGGGGTCCCACTTGCTCTTTACCGGTAGGTTTGGCTTGGCAAGCCCTCTTTGTTTTCAATTTTTTTTTTTCAAATTAAATTTCAGATTTCTTATATACCAATTCAATATTTTTTAGGAAAATTATTGGAAAAATATATTCAAAATTTTAAAATCCTAAATCAGGAATTTTCTACTAAAATGAGTTATGAGTTATTAATTAAATATAAATACTTAAACTATTGTAGGAGTAGGAAATAAAACTAATTTGGGATTTTGATATTTTGAAGGTGTTTTTATGGAATTTCATCCGTTTTACTTTCATATAGTAATATATTTAAATTAACCTAATTAATAAAAAAAAGTGAGAAATCAAATGTAGGAGCAAGTTCTTAACCTAAAACACAAATATGTTTAAATTAGGAGTAAAACAATATTTTTCTAAAAGTAAAACAATAAAATTGCAAAAAAACAAAAACAAAAAATAAAAGAAAGCGATCTACAAGTTGGCAGGTTAGGATTAGGGCAACCCACAGTTTTGGTGGGCTGACATTTTATTACCTTTAACCTGCCAGGTCCTGCCATTTCATTAATTTTTGGGTTAAGGAGTAAAAATACATATATATCTTTTTTGGAGGAGCGTCTGACACTAAATATTTTTTTAAGATGTAAAAGTAACTAAGTGGTTACAAATTAGGTGCAAAAATACTGTTGACCATTAAGTTTGATATTTTTTTACTGACTGGACGATGACGTGGCTTGCAAGGTGCAAAAATGGACAATGACGTGGCTTTCAAAGTGCAAAAATGGATGATGACGTGGCTTTCAAGATGTAAAAATATAAATATAGTTTGGTCAAAAGAGTGTCCATTACTAAATACTTTTTTTTAGGTGCAAAAATATCATTTGACTGTTAGTTTGACTTTTTTTTTTTAATCTTTTTAATACCAGTCAGTATTTTAAAGTACTTTTTAGTATCAGTCAATACTATGAAATATTTTTTCAAGATCAAGAAGTATTTTTTCAGTACTATTCAATACTCTCAAGTATTTTTTTAGTACCATCCAATGCCCTGAAATATTTTTTGAAGATCAGAAAATATTTTTTTAGTACTAGTTAGTATTCTGAAGTATCTTTTTAATATCAGTTAGTATCCTGAAGTATTTTTTTAGTACCAGTTAGTACACTGAAGTATCTTTTTAGTACCGGTTAGTACCTTGAAGTATTTTTTTCTTTGTATCACTCAATACCCTAAAATATCTTTTCAAGATTCTAAAATAATTTTTCGAGATCATGAAGTATTTTTTCAGTACTAGTATCTTGAAGTATCTTTTTACTACCTGTCAGTATCTTGAAGTATTTTTTAGTACCAGTAGTACCATGAAATATTTTTTCAAGATCCTAAAATAATTTTTCAAGATCCTGAAGTATTTTTTCAGTACCAGTCAGCATCTTGAAGTATTTTTTAGTACCAATACAAAAAAAGTCAAATTTAACGGTCAAACGATATTTTTGCACTTAAAAAAAAGCATTTGGTGTTGGACATTCTTTTAAAAAACCACATGTGTATTTTTGCACCTTAAAAGCCACGTCATCGTTCAGTCAGTAAAAAAAGTCAAACTTAACGGTTAAATGATATTTTTGCACTTAATTTGTAACCACGTAGTCATTTTTGCACATAAAAAAAAAAAACATTTGGTATTGGGTGCTCCTCCAAAAAAAGCACATGTGAATTTTTTCCCCTTCACCCTTAATATTTTTCATATTTTATAGTTATCTACTTAAACATAAAAAAGAAGAAACAAGTTAATATGGGTGGAAACAGCCTAATTATTCTCTTGATATCTCTTTTTTCTTTTCATCTCTGGGTTGTATTTTTAGCCTCAAATTATATTTATATCTATAATGATAATATAATACCAGAAGCCATTGGAAAACTAATTTGAATTTTTTTTTTTGGTCCTCTTGAGTAATTATTAGATTTCATGTTCATAATTTTTTTTTGGTAGTGGTTTGTAGCACTAGTTGCCTCCTGGAAGGCACAAAGAAATGTTGATATATTCTAAATACTAATAATTCATATTCACTATCTCTCCCTTGTACAATACTTAATCAACTAACGCCACTCACTGCTTCACCAAACGGTTCCTTTACTGGTCTAAAGCTCTGTCCTTCCCCTTTAAGAAACAGAAATCCAAAGGTAATGATAATAATATTAATAATAATTGTAAAGATGAAAATACACCACACTAAAGTTGGTGCTCATGATCTCTCTTATATTCTTAAATCCCACCCTCCCTCCCCTCCATTTCTATTCAAATTCAAAACTCACTTCTCCTTCCTCCTCTCTCTTCTCTGTTTTCAATTTATTGTTAAAGTTTCAATTTTTTCCCAGACTTAAAGCTACCCAGAAGATCTCTGTGATGGAAACAGCAGCAAAATGATAAGGCTTTCTGAGAATTGAGGGCAAAGGAGAAGGATCTGTGAAGAAGATGAGCACTGCAAGGTTCATTAAGTGTGTTACAGTTGGTGATGGAGCTGTGGGAAAGACCTGTATGCTTATATCTTACACCAGCAATACTTTCCCCACGGTATGCCCACAAGATGTTTGATTTATTGTTTGTTTGAATGTGTTTGAACTTGTGAATTAAGACTCGGTTTGGATTGATCAAAAAGGAAAATTAATTTGATCTCTTTTGGGGGAACAAAACTATAGGATTATGTGCCTACGGTTTTTGACAACTTCAGTGCAAATGTGGTGGTTGATGGCAGCACTATTAACCTAGGATTATGGGACACTGCTGGTAAGTTCTTGCTTTAATGGGTTCCGGATTCTTAGGTTTCTGTCACCTGCAAAACCGGATCTTCTTGGAATCAAAATTCCTTAATTTTCATGTAGTAATTGTAGCTTCATGGATTTAGGACAGGAGGATTACAACAGGCTAAGGCCTTTGAGCTACAGAGGAGCAGATGTGTTCTTGCTTGCCTTTTCCCTCATCAGCAAAGCCAGCTATGAAAATATAGCTAAAAAGGTTCTCCTTCAAATCACCAAACCTATTACACAAACAAAGAATCCTACTGAAAATATATGATATTATCTAGTGATGATGAATATTCAATGACTAAAGGGGACGTAACAAGAACCAAGAAAAAGGACTAATTAATTTTTTTTTGTTATTCTATGTTTTATTTATAAATTTTATTAGATCTTTAGATTTAGAAGATTTTTGAATAAATTCTTTGTATTATCTATTAATTGCCATTATCTTGTAAAATGCACTGGATATATCATTCTAAATATATGAGTTACTAAATAGCTAGGGAAAATTCATATAGGGGCCCAAATAATAAAGAAAAACCCAAAAAGGCTCAAAGATTTTGAAAATCCCAAAAAAGGCCCAGGGCATTTTCTGATATAAATTCATTAAAACGTGAGTTGTTAACGAGGCTGATATAGTTGTTAACGGATACTGATATAGTTGTTAACGGTACTGATTTAGTTATTAGGATATTGTTGTTAATGATATTGATTTAGTTGTTAATGACCTACCCGTTAACAACTATATCAACCCCGTTAACAACTCACATTTTAATGAATTTATACCAGAAAAGGTCATGGGTCTTTTTTGGGATTTTCAGAATCTTTAGGCCTTTTTTAGGTTTTTCTTTATTATTTGGACCCATATGAATTTTCCCAAAATACTATTTAATATCTTATTATTATAACATTGATCTGATACATGTCATCTTATCCTCAATATCTTTATTAGAGTATCTTTTTATTGTTTTGAATTGTATTAGAGTTAGGAAGTTTCTTTAAAGATCGAGTTGTAATTATTTTTAAATTTGAATTTGAATAAGAAGTTTCTTTTTGTGAGTGTAGTTCTTGATAGAATACTCTTAGGTTGCAAGAGTCCGTTGAACTTTTAGGTTGCACCTTGCAAGAGCCTGATCATCTCTTATGAAGCCTTTTATAACTGAGTATCTGGAGACAAATTCCTCTACGGTTTTAGATGATCCATTCCCTATATTTTTCGAATTTTATTATATAATTCCCGCATCATCCAAAATCTGACTCTAGCTTGATATTTCTTTCACAGTGGATTCCTGAGCTAAGACACTATGCTCCAACTGTGCCTATTGTGCTTGTGGGCACCAAACTTGGTATCATCTAAAACTATAAACTACTTAAAATTCAGTCTCATTGAAGTTACAAGTTCATCTGAGCTTCATACAATAGTTGAGAATCAAGGCTGTTGCTGGCTGCAGATTTGCGTGATGACAGGCAATATTTGATCGATCATCCTGGCGCTACTCCGATAACTACTGCTCAGGCAAGTCACTTACACATCTCTAGGTTCCTTTTCCAATTTCACGCCTAACGCTAAGACTGATGATAGATCTTTTGCAGGGAGAAGAACTGAAGAAGGCAATTGGTGCCGCTGTCTACATAGAATGCAGCTCAAAGACTCAGCAGGTTTGGATATTTTGTTCTTATGCCGAGACAAGCATTTTAAAACATGTACAAGCTAGTTGCTGAAGTTGCTTATGAGAAAATTTCTAATCGACTTTGTCTCTTAAATTTATAAAGTTTTTCCCAAGTTACCAATATTAAAGGGAGTTTCCAATCAATGGGGTAGTTTTAATGCAAATGATTTAAGGGGTATTTTAGGAAAACTGACATATTTTTTTATAAATAACTAACTTAACTAATTTCCTTAATGTCTGTAAATTAGTCATTTAATTCCTACATTGAGGATCAGATGGAGTACAAGTTCCAGTTTAAACATGTCTCTAATAGCATATAAAGCTTCGGCTCTCAATCATTTTGTTGTAGATGCTAACAAACCTAAGATCAGTTTTTTAAATTGTCTGTAGCTTTGAGCTTAGTCAACATGCTTCATTCACATGATTTGGTGACTTGTATGATATCTAAATCATATTACATGTACTGAAGAAGGAAAGTGATGAGATTTAAAACTTAGCCTAATTTATATGCTTGCTGGGATTTTACAGAATGTGAAGGCTGTATTTGATGCTGCGATCAAGGTTGTTTTGCAGCCACCTAAGCCAAAGAAAAAGCGAAAGAAGAACAGAACATGTGCATTCCTCTAATAATTAGTGTTCTTGTGTAACTCTTGTTCTGTTCCTTTCACAACCTTCTTCCCAAGTCCTCCTTTTATATTACATGCCACTCTTTTTTGAACATATGTACTGCAAAACTCTTCTACCTTCTTTTACTGTATTTTTGATGTGGGTAAGATCTATCTCTTTGATGCAAGAAGAATGTATTCAATTTAAAATAAGACTTATGATAAGAAAAGCTTATATATTGCCTCAGGTCTTAAATGTAGGACTTGGTTAGATCCTATATTTAGAACCTAAGGAGTAGTATTAATCATCTCTTCAGTTTGCCTCAATATTTTTATTTCTTTTTACGAAGTTGTATATATCTTATTTCGTAGATTCTTCACTACAATTAAAAGATGATCATTTTTTCATTATTATATTAAAAGAGATTTGAACCTTAACTATATAGGTCACACCCTTATTATGACTCACATTTAATAAAAAATTAAACTTTAGGACGCTCAATTGATGTGTGATGAGTTACAATCCAAAATAATTAAAATCACATAATAAGCATGATGACATTTATATGGAATAGAAGGTATATGAAAACAAAAAGGAAAAATCACACTAAGATTCCAGCTATAGAAAATAATATCTGAAAAGTTTTATAACTTGTTAATAACAAATAAAATGACACTAACAAGTGAAAATGGAATCATTAGAGTTATTCATGTTCAAACTAGTTTTAACAAAAACAGTGTGACTGAAAAATGTCAATATGGCCCCAAGAAAATGAGTTTATTCGTGCAAAGCAGAGTAGGAACAACGAATATAAAGAGAAAAATTATAAAGTTTTGAAAATTCTACCTATTTACATAAACTTGGTCGAAACCTAAAATAAACGGTATTTAGTATTTACAGTACAAGCAAGAGAGCAGGTAAGTGATCCTCCGGTGGTGGCCAAAACAGAAACTTCGCCACTTTCTCTTTGGGAGAAATGGCGGGACCTATTCTTCGTTCTCTCTGGTCCTCTACCAGAAAATCTTTTCCCTCTTCCCCATCCCTTTTCACCCCATATCATGTATTTCCGCGTACCAACACCGGCTACCGCGCCTTCTCCGCTGCCCCAGCTACCGCCGCCGTGGAAGCTAGCAGCGCCCTCAACCCCGGCCGCCTCCGCAACGTCGCCGTGATTGCTCATGTTGACCATGGCAAGACCACCCTCATGGATCGACTACTTCGTCAGTGTGGCGCCGACATACCCCACGAGCGCGCCATGGATTCCATTAGCCTGGAGCGCGAGCGTGGTATCACGATCGCTTCCAAGGTTTGTGGATTCCAGTGAATTTGCTGGAGAAATTGTATTTAAGCACTTGTAGTTCCTATTTACTGTGAAAACTGAATAGCTTAATATTCTTACTGAGTGGGTAGTATAGCATCCTCAACTGCAAAAAGTCTGTTCTTTACTCCATTTAAGTGCAGTGAATGAATCTGAAGTTTGAAGCTTTGATACGCACTTCTCCATACACGTTTAAGAAACCCTTTTTGTGGAACCTTGTGAAAGACATATTGTGTTTGAGCTGCAATAAGTAAGATCATTTAATTGAAGTTTGCCTTCAATTTATTGTGACGCCTTATAATGCAGATCATAAAATTTTCTTTTAATGGATGTAAGTTGTGCGAATCATAATACCGCCATAACATTTAAAAAGAATAACAACGGTCGTTCTAATTTCCAGGATGCAAATGCTAGCACTTGAATCAAACAATTATTTTGTACTTCTTAGCATTTCACTGTTCTTACACGTTGGGCCTCTTTTAACAGGAGTTAAGTACGGCTTAATAATGGATGGATTTCTTTTTTGTTTTGTTTTATGTGTTTGTGTGTTTAAGTCAGTAGTCGACTCTCTCAATCTTATGGATTATGAATATCTGAATTTAACTTCCTATGTAATATAAGCCTATTCTTCAGTTGAACTGAACAATAATTGTTTTCCTCCTACAGCAAAGTCATGATTTTGAATTTCCATTTTCAGGTTACTTCGATTTCATGGAAGGAAAATGAGCTAAATATGGTTGATACGCCTGGACATGC
The DNA here is from genome assembly GCA_025563575.1 of Acacia pycnantha. Lineage (NCBI taxonomy): Eukaryota > Viridiplantae > Streptophyta > Magnoliopsida > Fabales > Fabaceae > Acacia > Acacia pycnantha. Next base: position 476,621 of record JAMWYP010000141.1, read on the forward strand.
AGATTTTGGTGGTGAAGTATGTATCAGCTGCCTTTATTTTATTTTGATTTTTTTCTGCTTTTCTTGTTTGATAGAATCAACTGGGCTTTAATAATGGCATCAAACATTTCATTAGTTTTCTAACTAATCATGAAGCTATGCTGTTCTATAGATTCAGATAAAATACTAGTAACAATATTAATCTTCTTGTCTAAAAAAATTCATAGACGTCCTGTTGTTCCAGTTCGTATTTTCTTTGACCTCATACCCTGCAAATGTTAATTCCGTAGTTCCTCGAGTGAACCATGTAATATTTGAATATTTAGAACCATATAAGTTTGCAAACCTCCTGAGGTTAGCTTCAGTGGTAATGGTAGGGTGAGGATAGAGGATAGGTTTCAAACCTTCTTGATCTATCAAAGAAAGAACTATATAGGTATGTACATTGAATATTTCATATTTTGGACATTTTATGCCCTGCGTCCCATCCATTACCTTATAATGAATGAAAGTAATTATGCCTCAATTCGAATGCCTTTCTGAATGTTCTTTAATGTAAAACATTTTCTATTTTGAATTAAAAGTAGTGTTGGTGGTTAGGTTGAACGAGTTGTTGGTATGGTTGAGGGAGCTGTATTGGTTGTAGATGCTGGTGAAGGCCCACTTGCACAGACAAAATTTGTTTTGGCAAAAGCCTTAAAGTATGGGTTACGACCGCTTCTTCTTTTGAACAAAGTAGACCGACCTTCAGGTAATCTGTCACTTATTTGTTTTCAGATTTTATGCCTCGTGATAAAAGGCAAAATAGAGATATGTTAGTAGCATAGTTTATGACGCTAAAGTGAAATTCCCACAAAAAAAAAGCATCTATTTTTTTGGCAGTTTCTTCACACATGAATCTTGCATCTTGGAAAGCAAATTAATCCACTTTCTCTGCCACTTGTTCTTCACTTCTGTTATCAGTTTTCCTTCTAGATATTGTTGGTTTTTCCTCTTATAAATTTTTATTCCTCATGCCATGTTCATGTTCTAAATTTTGGCCAAATGGATGCTTAAAGTTATATTCCTCCGTTACCATTGGAGAAGAAGCAATTATTTTTCCATCTTACCTGAAAATTATAATAATAATATTTTTATTATTATATTTTCATATTTTACCTTCTTTTGTAATTGGTTGGGCCTAATATTCGGTTATAATCTATGCAGTCTCTGAGGAGAGGTGTAATGAAGTTGAGAGTCTGGTGTTCGATCTTTTTGCCAACCTTGGTGCAACAGGTACAAACTAGAAATATTTCTGGTTTGTCTTTACTTGTATCATAGCTTAGATTCTGTTCTTTCATGAGCTATGCATGACTCTTAATTATTTGTATATATAGAGGAGCAATTAGACTTTCCAGTTCTTTATGCTTCTGCTAAAGAAGGATGGGCATGCACCACCTTTACCAAGGATCCTCCTGCCGAGGCAAAAAATATGTCACAACTTCTTGATGCCATAGTAACTCATGTCCCACCACCAAAAGCAAATATTGACGCGCCTTTCCAAATGCTGGTTGGTATTTAAATATAAATTTTATTTGTTGTTGTTATGTTCATGTGATAAGTTCCCTTCTAAAGATGTCAACTTCTTGTGTTGCTTCCCACCTTCTGTTGTCACTGAACTGATTATATAATCTACTTCCCTTTCAAATATTGAAATTCAAATTATAACTAATAATAGTCCCAAAAAATGGTTTTGTAAACTATGGTTTCATTTTTTAAATCTCTTGTATGTATTGAGTTTGTATCGATTCTCTCATAATTTCTTGAGTCTTTTGGTTGGGATCAGTGAAAAACCATGCTTAATAGTGCCTTTCAGGTTTCAATGATGGAACGGGATTTCTATCTCGGGCGAATTTTGACTGGACGTATTCATTCTGGGACTGTTCATATAGGTGACAAGGTTCATGGTCTATCTAACAAAGATTCTGGAGTAGTGAAGATTGATGATGGAAAGGTTTGTAGATTTATGATCTTATAGTTTCAGATTCAGATGGATATTTTGAAACTGGTACTTTTCCTGGTATAGGATAAGAATTCATCTGAAGATTTTATAAAACAAGAAGCCTTATCCCACTTGGTGGAGCCAACTACATGGATTGCCTAGGGAGGGGGAGCCTACACTTTTTATAGCTTGCTAGAGAGTGGAGAATCTCCACTTCTCTGTTTATTTTAAGAGGCATACATGACAATATATACTATCCTTCTTTTATAAAAGTTACTTCTTGCACTTTCTATACAATGCTTAAAATTATGCCTGACTGTTATACTTTTTATGTAGATATTTAGTTAATCAAAATGATTATTAATGGAGACAATGGCAGTGGTCCTAATATTAATTTTTTTGAAGTCGGTCACATTTATATTATGATCATTCAAGTCTTGACTTATAATTGGCAGCTTTAATTTTCTATTTTCTCATCTTGTAGGTTGTCAAATTAATGAAAAAGAAGGGTACGAGCATGGTTCCAATTGACTGTGCTGGAGCTGGTGATATTATTTCAATGGCTGGGTTGGCAAGTCCAATTATAGGCAACACCGTAGCAACTGCAGAGGTAGAGATAATAATTTAAAATATATGTTTATGCTTTTGTCGCTATCAATGGTCATTTGGTTACCTGGGCCTTTTAATTTGGTGATTGCTATAAATTTATGATCTTAATGTCCTAGATTATGTCTGCATTACCCACAATTGTGCTGGATCCTCCAACAATTTCCATGACTTTTGGTGTAAATGACTCTCCTTTAGCTGGGCGTGATGGTACTCATGTAAGTTATGTTCAGTTTAGCATCCATTTCTTTCTTTGGTGGTTTGTTTTGCTTTGTATGCCATTTGTCACTTCTGCTATCAGCTAGTATTACTGTATTAGTAACCCTCTGATTTAAGTTCCAAACTGATTTCACTATTCAGAAGTTTGTATACTTTCTTACTCTGCTTGATAACTGGATTTACATGCTGAATTATTTGTAGTTGACTGGAGGAAAAATTGGTGATCGGCTGATGGCTGAAGCGGAAACGAACATTGCCATAAATGTGCTTCCAGGCTTATCAGAGTCATATGAAGTTCAGGGAAGAGGAGAGCTACAATTGGGTTTGTTTATGCTTCTCTGAACATTGCATTTTTCTTGTCAAAATGTATTTGTGAATGTATCTTTCGTTAACAATTGCTTAAAACTTCATCTTCATGAACAGGCATCCTTATTGAGAATATGAGGCGTGAAGGATTTGAGTTGTCTGTCTCTCCACCTAAAGTCATGTGAGTTTTATAGGACTGAGTATGGATCCAAATTTGGTCTTATTATCTTCTGTGGCCCATTTGTGTTATTGTTCTTGGTTAGACGCTTTACATGGGACTGACATGCTGTGTATATAAATACTGAGTGAACGCTGCAATTTTTTATGCATTTGTTTTGGGTGTTTTAATAGAGAGAAAGAGTATGATGAGCAGCCATTAATCACCAGTGTTTTTTGGTAGTATGTTTAGTCTGTTTAATTATGCTTGGATTATCTGTATCAAGGATTTTATTGGTACACTTGATGGTAATTTTGGGTATTATAACCTCTACTTTATGTGGAAAGCTGATAACTGTATATTATAATCGGCCAAAGCCACTTATACTTCCATGGTGGTTCTAATTGCTAAGTTTTACAAGTTGCATTTCTTATTTCCATCACTTTTATAATTCACTGGACGAATATTCTCTGTGATTTTAGGTATAAAACGGAAAGTGGTGAGAAACTTGAGCCGATTGAAGAAGTTACAATTGAAGTGAGAAATTAATTCAGTGTTCGCAACACTTTTTTGAAGAATGATATTTTCTGTTTGACAAAAAAAGTCTATCTAAACTATGATGTTTTTATCCCAGGTAAATGATGAACACGTTGGGTTAGTTATGGAGGCCTTATCTCATAGGCGAGCTGAAGTTATGGACATGGGTCCTGTTGCAGGAACTGTTGGTCGGACTAGATTGTCTTTGACTTGTTCATCAAGGTCTGTCTAGTTATATCTTTCTCTTTCTATCTTTATTTTTTTTCCTTGTGCAATAAGCTTTTGGTGTCATTATTTGAGAGAAATGTGGATTGTGCATTTGAGCTGTTTTTTCTCCCTGGGATTTTGTATTTATAAGCTTCAGAACTTGTTTGAATTTTACAATTTTGGACATGGTTTATATGTTCAGACTTGTTTGACTTTTGATGAATTACACAAGAATTTTCTTATTCCTTTGCCCCTTTTAAAGGGTGATTGCTACACTCCACTGACCTTGAGACCTTAATTTTGTACATAATCATGCAGTGGTTACAAAATTATGCAGACGGTATTTAAGTTGAATTGATTAGTATTTATTCGGCTATGACTTTTCTTCTGCTCAAGAAAGGCTGTGGACATCATGAATGAGACCACAAGACTAATCGCCTTATTCAGAGTCCCAACAGACTTATTTTTTCCTTAGTTTGGCGAGATATTTCCAACCAATAACTTAATACAGGAACTTGAGCAATTTTGAGCTTCTAGAATAGTTACTAGAGTGAAGAACATGTTTCATTAAGCATCATATTTCTCCGTTGAGTCTTGCTGATTTTCTTCATAACTTTTAGAGATATGAAATTTTCTGACATTACTTCTTCCGCAAGATTAATCATCTGGTAACTTCTACTTTCATGCTATGTTTGTCAGGGGCCTGGTTGGTTATAGGAGTGTGTTCAGCAGCGACACGCGTGGAACTGGCTTCATGCACCGTGCTTTCCTTAGTATGCATTCTGAGCTAAACCCTTTTCTCTTTTTCTGATAAGTTTGACGGTTTCTATTTTATCTCATTGTCCTAGCCATTGGGTTCTTTAGGATACCGTAAGGTTTTCTTTTATTGGCCATTTTATGTTACTGATCAATAGTAAAATATGTTTTGCAAATAATACTCTTACAGTTCCCCATAGGCTGTAGGTTTTTGGGGTATATCCATGCCTCAAAATCTTTGCGCTTGCTCATTTTACCAACTCCTGCATATTTTCATTTCCTGAACATGTTTGTTTCTCCTTGCAGCTTACCTTATCGTCACTGACTTAATTATATGACAATATGGCTAATATACATTATTGTTATATTGCAGAGTATGAAAAATTCCGAGGTCCTCTTGGCAATGTCAGGAAAGGAGTATTGGTACGCTTGTCTAATGCTGTATTTATGTATTATGGATAAGCAAGATTTGTTTTTAACTTGGACCCTGTTATGGTACTAGCCAAAGAATTGAGAGAGAAGGGGAAAAGAGAGAGAAAAGCAGAGAAGAGGATCAAGAGAAAAGAGAAACAGAGAGATAACGAGAGAGAAACTGAGAACTGAATATGATAATTTATTGTGAATCAATAGTCTGATTTACAATAGGGATATATCTCTATTTATAACCTCTAACTAATGCCAACGGAACTCTTAAAACTAATTCTAATTTCTAACGGCTGTTTACCATTGGCTCACTGTAACTAACTCTAACTATTAACTCTATTACAATTACATATCATACCCCCTTGTCACACACTATTAAGACCTATGTCTCAATTTATAAAGCATGCTCTACTCATGTCATATCTTTTTTTTTTTTTTGCCCCTGATTGAACAGGTATCAATGGGTTATGGTACAATTAGAGCTTATGCATTGATGAGCTTAGAAGCTCGTGGGACTTTATTTATAAATCCAGGGATGGAGGTTGGTCCCACCTGAATTAACTTTTCATCTTTTATTCACTAAATGTTTTCCTTCTGTTTGGTCACTTCCATCTTTCAAATGTCATGTTTTGTTTTTTGTGAACCAAATATTATATTTATGCGCTTCTAACTTTTTCGTTTCCTCTTTCTGTTTAAGGGGAAAAATCTCCCCATTTTTTTTCTATTGTATGTCATACTGTTTCATCAACTTGCACTGGATACTTATGAGATCTGTCCGTTTTATGTGTCTGTTTGGTATAGATTTTGATCACAAGCATGGTTGTTAACATGTTTATATCTGGCTAAGTTTTACTCTAAATAAACTATATCTAAATGAGTAATGGTTTTTTTCCCTGTTGATTTGCATTCACTTTTGAAAATGGCAGTGCTGCTAACGATAAACATTTTGTTGCTATCAATCTAACCATGTTCTTGCTGATAAAAAGTGGGAAACCTGAGGGTGTTCAAAGTGGTGTCAATTTTAAATGAGTTCAAGATGGTCCTGTAATTACTCATTCTTCCTTTGTCGTACAGACATACGATGGAATGATTATTGGTGAACACTCACGAGATACAGATCTTGATGTAAGTGGCAAAATTCTTTTATTGATTGTGGGTAATATGTAAGTCAGCGATGACAGAGACTGGTTATGATCCTGCAGGTCAATCCAGTGAGAGCTAAGGAACTTACAAATATTCGTTCTGCGGGCTGTGATGAAAATATCAAGCTGTCTCCGCCTCGCCTTGTATGTCCTCAACATTCATGTGATTTTATTTTTGGTGATTTCCTTAATTTAGATGAGTGAGAATTATTTTAGTGCATTATTGAGCAGGGTTCGAATTCTTGTGCATTTATTGAATCTCTAGCAATGGTTTGTTGGAGTTATCAATTGAGACTCAGTAATGTACTCTATTACTCTAACACACACACAGCCACGAACCTTTGATACTAACACTGATGCAACATAGGGAAATATGAAGGGAGTTCAGAATAGAAAGGGAAAGGAGGGAAGATAGGTAGAAAGGAGAGAAGAACAAAGTGAGGGAGAGGAAATATGTTAGCTGAACATCACAGCAAGCCATAATGTATTGCTATCATAAAAAAGTTTTTTTTTTTTGCATGAGATGCTTTAGGCTATTTATAGAGCCCATTTGCTAAGTTTTCCTTCTCATGAAGGAAAAACCCACTTGCTCTGCCATCATCTGAAAAAGAAACCCACTTGCTAAACGAAACAAAAAATAATACTCCCTCCGGTTCTTAAATATAAGACAAAGTTGATTTATTTTGGAGAGATTAAGGAAGCTAAATAAGTTACTTAATCATATTATATGTTGTGTATTCTTAGATTATATATCAATTCGTTAGTCAAACTAATTAGTTTAGAGAAAATATATATATATAAATACTCTAAAGTAATTTAATTAGCTTCCTTAATCTCTCCAAAAAAGTCAACTTTGTCTTATATTTAGGACCGAATGGAGTAATTATAACATAAAACAATAAATCTATCCCTTCTTATGGTAAGTTTTCCAATATTTCCCATCCCTTAGTAAGGAGTTCACTTGCAAAATGCTTATAAGCACCAGTGCCATGGCAAGCTGTATATGACAAACTGTTTAAAATACATGCTGTAAAATCTTTTGAAGCATTATTTATCTGACTAAAGTGAGAATTTTATGGGTTCTTTTTGTTTTCATAGAGAACTGGCAATAATCGTTTTAATCTAGATATCTCAATTATGTGGTTATGAATAATGAAACACATAAATCATGGAGGAATTCCCCAGTTTGATGTCATGTATTGAAGAAATTATCAATTGTCTTTGCAGATGACCCTGGAAGAAGCTATAGGATATGTAGCTTCAGACGAACTTATCGAGGTTAGTTCTAGCCTTAATACAGTATCGGTATACGGCATTTTCCCGTTATTTTGGGTATTTTGGGATGCAAGACGTATAGGGACTTCTACCCTCACCCGAATCTTACTGAAATCAATATGTTCTTCATTTAGTATCTTCCATTTGCTTTGCACTTTCTGCTTGCTCGACGTTTCACTTGGCCCCTACTGGTTTATTTATGTTGTTATTTTTCTGGGTTCTGTGAAGGTTACTCCAAAGGCTATTCGGCTGAGGAAGAAATATCTTGATGTTAACAAGCGTAAAAGCATGAGTAAAAAGCCAAAGGAATGAATGAGGAGTTCATCCTCGAAACAGTTTTGTAACAGTAAGTGTATTTGATAGTCATTAACGATACTGTTCTCGATTAGTTCTAGTTATTTATAGCACCCAATACCAAAAGAATTATTCTTTGAGCAAAGCAACTCTGTGCTTTCTATGAAATAAAAGTAATGGCAATGGAAGATGTTGCTCGCTGTAATGTTGATGTGAAGAAGATTATTTCTCAGTGTAATGTTGCTTTTTCTCTGACCAATCAGTGTAAGATTGTGATTACTCATACATTGTGATTGGTTAATCCATATCCTCGGGGTTTAAATTATGCAACACCCGTAAGGGGGTGCTTGTTTTAACTAGAATTAATTTGGAAAAAAAAAGAAAAAAAAGAGCTCCTTTATATTTTATCTCATGATACAAAATCACTTAAAATAAGCTAATTCAAATTAAACACCCACTAAGTAACATGACTTAGTAGTAAGATGATTCAAGTGTCGTCGAAATATGTGAGGGTAAGATCTTGTCTGGGATACAGTGTTGTACTGTTTTGATATCCTGTAATGCCATGTTTGTATTATAGTTATTAACGGTCACATTCACATGATCTGCATCAACAAGTAACAACCAAACTGTCTTGATATTTACAGTATAAAATATCTCTCCAAGAAAATCTCATGGGCCGCGTTGGGGGTCTAAAAGTCCAATAGCCAAGAAAAAAAAAGTCCAGCAGGAGAAGAGTAGGTGTCTGACATACTTTTGTTTGTATGAGCTTAACATAAATTATATTTACAATATGAATTTTATTCTTATCTTACTTTTATAAAAGTCAGATTAACACTGTTACCTCAAACGAAAACTTAAATGGGTTTGTAGATCATCTATTACTGTTGAATAGCCATTAGCGGCTAGTTCCTATTTTTGAATATTAATTTGAAACTTTTTTGAAGAGTAAAAAATGAGGTCATTCACGCTTTACCCTAATTTCATCATACTATTATTTTTATTTTTATTATAACATTCCATCCGACTTTTTTTTTTTGCCTTTCCAAAAGAAAATATCCTCAGTCAAAGACAGTTATCATTTTTCCCGTCTTAATCAAAGGATGAAGCTTCCTTTTTTTTTTTTCTTGACAAACAAAGGATGAAGCTTTCTTAAGCAAGGTTTAACCCTGATTAGCCATTGAAACAGTTGATGTAGTGGGTCAAGAGTCAATAAGTTAGATTGGAGTTAACTTAGGGCCAGACTTGTGAGGGAGTAATGATTTCAAGGTTATTAATATAAAATTTTAAATAAAATAAAATAAAATACTGACACGGTTGATAGCGAGTCAAAACTGATTAGGTGGCTAGTTTGTCCTTTCCTAGGTCAAATTGGGCAGTCCAGGGTAGATATAATAACCCTATTCTTAACTGCAACAAAAAAAAAATGTTTTGTGTCCATAATTATCTCAAAATCATTGTAATAGTGAGTAATTATTTTGAATTTGATTGATCTTGCTTTTTTGCAAATTTAAATTGTCAAACCTGTTAGCAAAATAATCATATTTTACTATCCCTATTCCGATATGTTGCAAATTTTTTTTTTTTCAAAACAAGTTTTTTTATTTACGAGATATTTGAAAAATATACGAGATATTTGAAATTGGCCCTGTAGGCCATTTTCCCTTTTCACTGTAGCTTTTTCTTTTTTAATTTATTAATTTATATATATATTGTCTGTTATAGAGTTATTTATCCATTTAACTATAAATACATAATAACTATACTATAATTTTATGATTTGGTTTATTATTTGTTGCAAGTAAAATTACTCTTATGTTTAACAGATTAAATTACTTGTTACAATAGTAGTCATTGTACTAATGTCGCTCAGTGGTATGTTTCTTATGTTTTATGTGAGTTATTTGTGAACATAGTTTTCTTTTGATTATGAATTAGTGATTGTGCTTATTTGTTGGATGATTTGTGATGTAATTTACTAATTATATTTCTTTAAAAAAACATAGGAAAATTAATTAAAATTTGGAATAGTAATTTCCGGGCCCTGGTGCTCTCGGGCCGGGCTTTGAGAAACATATGTTTTTCTTACCTCGGGCCTTAGAGGGCCGGCCCTGTTAGGCCCTGGCCCTTCACGGGCTGGCCCTAGAGAGCCGGGCCGGCCCTGATTCCCAACTCTAATTTTGGGGTACAAAACCCAAACAAGCAAACTAACCCTTAAGTCTTAAGGCTGGATTTACCAACAAGTGTTTATATAAATGTAAGAAATAATACCAAGCAATACTTGATTCAACCAGTTGGGATTGTTCTGGTAAAAAAAAAAAGGTAGTTGGAATTATACTAGTTTAACCGGTAGTACTTTTTTAAAATTGAAAAATTAATATGCAAGTATTGACAGTTTCACTTATTTTTAATGTGGTTTTTGCAAATTTTTCTTTTCTTTTCATCAATCATATGAAACTACAGGGATTTGATCAAAAAATTATGTGACACTATGAAGACTAGAAAGAATATAAGAATCTGATTAAAAATCCAAGTGAAATTATAGGTACTCATAGGTTAACATTCCTTTTAAAATTCAAATCAAGTGGCTTTGATTTTTATTTCTCTTCCTTCTTTCTAAACAACCTCCCTCGGTCCCTTGTGTCTTGTAATGTTTTTTTTTAAGCATAAAAAAAAATTAGGATGAGCGTTGTTATTAATTACTACCTCCGGTCCTAATTATAAGACCTAGTTGACTTTTTTTTTGAGAAATTAAGAAAACTAAATAAGTTACTTAATTATTTCATATGTTGTATATCTTTAGATTATATATTAGTTTATTAGTCAAACTAATTAGTTTGAAGAAAAAATTAAAAATAAAAATACTCTAAAGTAATTTAATTAGCTTCCTTAATATCTCCAAAAAAGTCAACTAGGTCTTATAATTAGGACCCGAAGGGAGTATCATTTCAGACAAAATGAGATGATAAGTTGCAATACATTATTAGTACTACCTTTGCTCCTAACTATAAAAATTGAGTTGACTTTTTTTGGAGAGATTAAAGAAGCTAAATAAATTATTTAATCATATCATATGTTGTGTATCCTCAGATTATATATTAGTTTATTAGTCAAACTAATTAGTTTGGAGAAAAGAATAAAAACACAAATACTCTAAAGCAATTCAATTAGCTTTCTTAATTTCTTCAAAAAAATCAATTTAGTTTTATAATTAGGACATGAATGAGTATTATTTTTTTTTTCAGAAAGATAAGTAAATAAATTAATTTATGAGTTTTTTTCCCCAGAAAGATAAGTTAATAAATAGCTAATTAATAAAAAACTGTTTTTCTGAAGAGATAATATGGAAAATGATTTTAACGGCCGTCCCTTAATTCTCTCTATCATCAAAACTGAAAATGGCAAGGAGGCAATTTGAGGGTGAAAGCAAAAACAAACAAAATCCAAACTTACGTGTTTGTTTGTATCTCAAGGGGATGAGAGAGAGAAAGTGTATCTTAAGGGGATGAGAGAGAGAAAGTTTGAGCTTTGAATACTTCTCCCTCCTCCTCCAAGCCGCGCCTCCATTACGCGCCTTTCTCTTTCCCTCTTCTCTACAATGCTGAAGATTACGATATCCAATTCCCGTGTTCCCATTTGAAAGGCCTTATTTGCATTTGAATCTCTGGTTTATTTCCTTTTTTGTTTTCAATTTTGATCCGATCACAAATCCATCTCGCTTCAATCAGACTTCCGCGTCTGATCTCCCGCCAGAAATGGCTTATAGTTATAAAGGCGATGATGATTACGATTACTTGTTCAAGCTGGTGCTGATCGGCGATTCCGGTGTTGGCAAGTCCAATCTCTTGTCTAGATTCACTAAGAACGAATTCAGCCTCGCATGCAAATCCACCATTGGGGTTGAATTCGCTACCCGTAGCGTTCATGTCGATGACAAAATTGTAAAGGCGCAAATTTGGGACACAGCTGGCCAAGAAAGGTATTCCTCTGTTTTTTTTCTTGTTATTTCTTTTGGGATTTGATCTGGTTCTTTGCGTGTAGGATAATTCATTTGATGATTAGAAAAGAAATACATGAATTTAACAGATTGAAAGATGTTTGTGTGGTCTAATGGGTGGTTCCTTCGCATAAATAAATTTCGATGGTTTCATACTTTCATTAGTTCTACGTCGAATTTGATTTGCCAATGATTTCTTGCTTTGGGTCTGAAATTGTGGATAATGAGGTCTCTGGACCACGAAGATATGTTCTATTATTAATTTTATTCTTGTCTTGTATCAAATGAAACAAATTATTGTGTGCAACACTTTTATGAAGGATGCAGAAGGACACCCACCCTTTTGTGTGCAGTATTGATCATCCTTAGATTGAGCCATAAGGCAAGTTGAACAGAGATTGTGTTGATTTATTGAATGGGTTCATAACGACTTTCTTCAGACACCACTTCCTATTTCTTCCCTTTATTTATTGTTCAACCTATGGAAAAGGTGCTCTTGGCTAATGGAAGAGCAGGATTGTTTCTGTATCATGTTGTGGCTGGTGAACGTAAAAGGTGTGAGAGAAAAATTGAAGTTGAATACATGATTTTGTTGAAGTTTGTCTTTCTTTCTGACCTTGATGCCAGTGCTTATTTGAAACTTATAGATCTGGAGCCTATAATCAGGGACCATTTTTTGAGCAAAAAGAAAATCAGGACCATTTAACTCTATTTAACTGATCATTACACCTTGAACCAACCGTTATTCTTGATGATTCTATAGAGAATTAAAATGAGAAACACAAAATGGATCAGTTTACATTGCATTGGAACTGTGCATGTTCAATGATCAATGTGGAGGGGCAAACAACACTCCTGAGATGATCAATCTTGCCAAAAAATATTTCTAATTTCAATTTTTGGTTGTGTTAGTCTAAATTGAATATTACTACTTGAGGGTGGATAACCTGATCTAAACATGTTGCAGAATGTGACATGTAATTAAATCATTCTCATATTTGTTATTTGATGCAGATACCGAGCAATAACGAGTGCATACTATCGAGGAGCAGTTGGTGCCTTGATTGTGTATGATGTTACCAGTCACATAACTTTTGAAAGCGTGGAGAGATGGTTGAAGGAGCTCCGGGGTCACACGGACGCCAACATTGTGATCATGCTTGTGGGAAATAAGGCAGATCTCCGTCATCTGCGGTCTGTGTCAATCGATGATGCCCGGGCATTTGCTGAGAGAGAAAACGTATTTTTCATGGAAACCTCTGCACTCGAATCCTTGAATGTGGACAATGCTTTCACAGAAGTGCTCACTCAGATATATCATGTTGTTAGCAAGAAGACTCTTGAGATTGGGGATGATCCTTATGCTTTACCCAGGGGACAAACCATTAACATTGGAAGTAGGGATGATGTCTCGGCTGTTAAAACTGCCGGATGCTGCTCGGCTTAGTTTTGGAGATGGAAAAAAAAGGAAAGATTTTGATTCGACAGCGTCAGTGATTGTTCCATCTGAACTAATAATCACCAATATGGGATGTGTTAATATTTGCATTTTCCCCCTCGCCTCTGAGCATTATTGTTTGATGATGATGTATAGGAATGGTGTTCCCAAAATTTAATGCTGTCATATGAAATGAAAACTTCCATGTTTGAAGGCAGGTTCATGTTCAGATTACTCTTTATTCTCTTCCTCAATTTCTCCTTTCCTTTGCAAGAAGGAAGGACTGTTTTATAGATAGACATGGTAGTCACAAATTTTGTGGGTTTCATATTGAAATTAGACGCTAAGTTCTTAGAAAATAAGATAAGAAAAACAAACAGGGGATTTTCTTTTCAGGAGATTTTGTACTCCCTCCAATCCACAATATAGAGTTCTTTTAGAAGGAATGCATAGTCCAGAATATAAGTCATCCCCAGTTTAATTAACACTCCTTTCTGTTTTGTTTTTATGATTAATACTTACTTTCTAACTTTGCCTACTCGTTATATCTCATCTCTTTCTCTCTCAAATAACATTCACAGTACAATTAAAGACATTTCTCAAAAAGTGTAAAAGTGAAAAAAAATACATTTTAAGTGCCTTGTATTGTGGAGGGGAGGGAATATATAGACCGTGTGGGTTAAATTGTACTGCAAAACAGGGGTACAACTTAAGTTGCAAGTAAAGTAAATTGAACAAAACCAGAATGAAAATATGCCAACTGTGGTCTCTTTTGACAGAAGGAAGAGAATGCATGCATAAACCAGCACACGACCTGTGCATTTTTACCAACCTTGTGCAATTTTTGCACTAAAACTCTGAACTACATATGCATTAGATAATTAGCATATGCACAGAAACTTGACGCTACTAAATACTCAGCATGTCAGAAATCAGAGTAGCACGCAATAAAAGGGAAATTCCTGATGATCACATAGCTATTATTATGCAGTGTCTTACTCTTCCTTATGTAAGGTTTTAACTTAACTCTATGCTGCCGTAATTTCTCATAAGTAGACATAGCTCAATATCCATACCTTAGTTTTAAGTAGACATCAGCACCGGAATTACTGATAAAACTTGAAAGAAACGAACATGCTGGTTTTTGGGAGAAACGCAACTCCCTTATTCTCTTTTACTCGTAGACAAGTGTCTGAAATTTTACCACTAGGACAGACAATTAAAAACACAATAACATTATTCCTGATACAGAGTGCAGAATACTAGTACTCAAGATTAAGCCTTGTTCATCTGTTTCTTGGCTTCTGGGAAAGTTATGGGAAAACCTCAATGAGAGACCTTATACCTAGAACCGGACTTATCTTATAGGAACTGAAACCTGCAGAGGAAAACAAGTGGGCCCACTCTTTCTCATTTCTCTCTTTTCCTGGGAGCAGTGCCATTAGCGCCAGATCAAATTGCAACTGTGTTTCCACCGATTCATCATAATTCGCCTTCTCATCATCAACCACTTCGTTTATTATAACCAACTTTCCTCGTTTGCCTTTGCTTGTTACTGCCTCCTTACCGTTCTTCAGTATTTTCAGACATCTTTCGTCGTCCCAATCACATAGAATCCACTGTTTATCATTCAAAGCAAAAATCCTCATCAATTAATCCATATACACACTCAAATAGAATTTCTTTCCGTTATACAAAGATATATAACAGTCTTGTATGATTCATATGGCCGACTCCTAGTGGACAAGGCTTTGATGTTGTCTCCTAGTGGATAAGACTTTATTGTTTATTGTTGTTGTATAAAGATATATAGACATATAAATTATAGGGAAAATCTCACTTAGGTGCCAAGGACCTGAAAAAATATCAAAGAAATCTCAGTATAAATTCCTTTATAAAAAAAGTTCCAAGTTATCTTATTAATATAGATGGGTTTGTTAATGACCACTTTTTGACTTGTCAATATAGTCACTTACACTTGTTAATGGAAACTGTTTTTGTTAACATAGATGAGCTTGTCAATGACTTCTCTATAACTTGTCAATATAGTCATATATATTTGTCAACGAGAACTGCTTTAGTTAACATATATGAGCTTGTTAATTGCCACTCTTTGACTTGTCAATATAGCCACATATACTTATCAATAAGGTAAGTTCACATTTGGAATCTATATCACTGAGATCCCTAGGAA
Source organism: Acacia pycnantha (assembly GCA_025563575.1). Classification (NCBI taxonomy): domain Eukaryota; kingdom Viridiplantae; phylum Streptophyta; class Magnoliopsida; order Fabales; family Fabaceae; genus Acacia; species Acacia pycnantha. The sequence continues at coordinate 492,132 of JAMWYP010000141.1, forward strand.
CTTTTTTTGATAGAGAAATCTACGATAAGACTTTTTTGATAGTTTTTTTGATCCTTAGGATCTCAGTGAGATTTTCCCTTAATTGGGAGTCCACATTAGGTGCTTAGACCTTATATGCTTATTACATGCTTATACCTCAATTAGAGGTATAAGCATATTCTTTTTTTAATTTTTTTATATATTGTATTTATTTAGATTTAAATTATCTACTGCTTTCTGCATTTTTTTTACACCCAATATCTCAAATTAATTAGTTTCCAGTGTTGCATTCAGAAATATTTGTTTATAACACCAGTATCATGGAAAAAAAATAATTTAAGATACTGGGTGCAAAAAAAATTGTAGAAAGTAGTAGATAATTTAAATATAAATAAATACAATATATAAAAAAATGTAAAAATTAAAAAAAATATATGCTTATACCTCTAATTGAGGTATAAGCATGTAATAAACACATAAAGTCTAAGCACCTAATGTGGACTCCTTAATTGGTTTCATGGTTAAAAACTCTAAGCGCATCTATATACTCCCTCCAACTTGAATGTCTCTTAATATTACAAATTTTTATAAAAGCGTTAATTTTTTCACATGATATCCATGACTAACTATAAAATTTTTTGGCTAGCTAATTAAACAAACTCATCTTACTAATCACTTTTATTAGACATAATTTTAAAATTTTATGAGAAATAACTAACTACTCCCTCCGATCATAAATATAGAAGGGAAAATTACGCGTAGGTCCCAAGGACCGAAAAAAAATATAAAAAAAATCACTTGAAATCACAAAATTACATAGAAGTCCCGAGGGACTATTTTGATATTATTTGTATGGAATTAAAATCCAGGTTTTTAAATGTTGTTATAAATACATGCATTTCCTGTTGTAAATACATGCATTTTTTGTCGTAAATGGTCAGATTTTAAATTTTGTTGTAAATACAGCACTTCTTGTTGTAAATATAACATTTTTCTATTGTAAATGACCTCTCTACATTCAAAATTCAGGTGTTTAAATGTTGTTGTAAATACATGCATTTCCTGTTGTAAATACATGCATTTCCTATTGTAAATGACTAGGTTTTAAATTTTGTTGTAAATACAACACTTCTTGTTGTAAATCTAGCATTTTCCTGTTGTAAATGACCTCTCTATGTTCAAAATCCAGGTGTTTAAATGTTGTTGTAAATATGGGCATTTCCTGTTGTAAATATGACTTTTTCTGTTGTAAATGATCAGGTGTTTAAATGTTGGTGTAAATATATGTATTTCCTGTTGTAAATACATGCATTTCCTGTCGTTATACAAATAATATAAAAAAAGTCCATTGGGACTTATGTGTAATTTTGTGATTTCAAGGGACTTTTTTGTAATTTTTTTCCGTCCTTGGGACCTACACGTAATTTTCCCAATATAGAAGGTAATTAATTGATTTACAGATATAAAATTTGGAGAAGTGGGAGAGTTGAAATAAAAGATATGTGTTAGTTTCCCTAAAATATCATCTTTAGTCATTTGCATTGGTAACTACCACAAGAAGTTTTTAATTATTTTTTCTTACTCTCTTATCTTACATATTTTATATATTAAAATTTTATAACCTCACTTCTCCAAATAATTGAAATTCAACTTATAAAAATTTTCCCACCCTTTCTCTCCCCTCCTCTCTACTGTATTTCCTTTGTACCAAACAACCCCTAATAGAAACTCCTTAAATAGGTAATTATAAAGGATAGCTTGAAAAATGAATTATAAGTTTGGAGGAAAAAATAAATTAATGTCTTATATTTAAAGAAAAAAACCTTCCAACTAACTCCTATATCTTACCTAGGATATGATATAGTCAACTTTCTTTACAATAAAGTTGTCAATAAGTGATCAAGAAAAGTATGTGATCAATCAGATTATTCAGATTTCAGTGCTACCTTCAGCAATATAGCATCAGCAGGAGGAATAGCTTGAAACATGTCTCCTTGGACGAACTTGAGGTTCCCAGAGTCCTTCGAGCCACCAACAACGTAAGGGGAATCGAACACAGTACACTCCATTTCTGGAAAAGCTTCAGCTAAGGCCTTGGCCATGGTGCCAGTGTTTCCCCCAACATCAACCAACGAGCCACATTCCTTAAACACATCCCTACACTGCTCAACCAACACTTTTGACACAAGTCTTGAATCACCAGCCATGTAGTCTCTGCACTTATTGAAAAGACTAGGAACATGCCAGGCAGACTCATAGAACGCCTTTCCATGTGCCATTTCAAACGGCGTCGTCGTCGAATTGTCGTTCTGTAATAACCAAACGGGAAAATGTTCCCACGGTTTCATCATGAGTGGGTCAAGTATGGAAAGTAAAAGAGGGGCGAGAGTGAAGGGATGGTCCTTGAGAAAAAGGGTCGAAGCATCAGTGAGGACGTAGCCTTCATGAGTTTCTGGAAGCTTCTGGAGAGAGAAGAAGCCGGAATGAGTGAGGAAGCGCATCAAGCGACGGAGGTGAGGGGCTTTGGAAGGTTGGATTTGAAGGGAAGAGGCGAGAAGAGGAAGAGGCATGGGCTTGCCATGCTTGTGAATGATGTCTGGTATGTTTAACTCTATTGCTGACCTCAAAGACATTGAGTTAATGAAGCTGAAGATGTGGTTCCATCCATGGGTTTGTGCTTCAAGCACTCTTCTTGTTGCTGCTTCATGTCCTTCGTTTTGGGATCCCATACTTTTGCTGTTGTTGGTTGGTATCTACGGTATGACAATAAAGTAATTCTCGAATTTATGGTGGATCTAGGCGAGCTGTGAGGGAGGTAGAGATCCTTTCGGATCTGTGGTTGTGGAACCAACATTGGGCTTTGACTGGGCGTAGCGAGATGAAGGTGAGTTAGTCTTGTGCAGTTTCATGCCCTCGTTTTGTGGATCCCAATGTTTTTATTTTTAAATTGTTTTAGGCACTGTATGATAATTGAAAGTGATTCTGGTATTTATGATGGAATACGCCCTCTACCTTTTGTGCTGAATTCATAATTATATATCTTATAATTAGGTAGGTGTGGCTTTTATGATTCAATTAATTATAGGATAATAAGAAATACTCATATCCTATTTTATTTTATAAGAAATATTATGATATCTAATAAGGTGAAAAATTAGAAGAAAATTTGTGTGTGTGTGAAGAAGACACTGAAGATGCTGGAGGAAAATAGAAGAATGAATAAATACTTGGTTGTAAATATAAGATATATTTACTTAATTTTGTCAGATCGATGAAGATAGTTAAGTTAGTTAATATGATGCAGTTATTTTTTAAAACACTTTGATTATCTTTCTTAATTCCTTCTCATATTTAATCATATATTGTCGAGGGAGCAATATATCTATTAAGAAGAAGAAAGAAAAGAGGGACATCAAAGGACCCTTTTCCTAGGTAGAGGCCCCAACTCTAAAATTGCCATCTCTTCCTTCATTCTTCTACTTAATTTTCTAGTGGATTTGGATTTTATTTTGATTTCTTTATGAATTTGGTTTTAGTCTAAACATGGAGAAACTATGAACTCATTACTGAATTAGATTATGTTTTCACTTATTAGTTATAATTAATGTTAATTTTAATAACTTAATCTTACTTTGTTATGTTCATTTCATAATTGACCATTATTGAATGTGAATTAGAGAATTATAATTTTCCTTGAGAAAGGAGATTTAAATTAGGCTGAGATTGAATAATACTATGTATTGTGTAATATGGGATTAGATTCTTATATAATTTTAGGAAAATATCAGTGAGGTCCCAAGGTAGATAAAAAATATTAAAAAAAGTCACAACCCCAAATCCTCTCTCAAAAAAGTCTCTCTCAAAAGTCTCTAGGAGCTTTTTTGATATTAATTACGGAATTCCTCTCGTAAAATAGTTTCATTGTCAAAATAGTTTTTCTTATTGTCAAAATGGTTTGATTAGTTGTTAAAATGTCCCTATGAAAATCTAGTTGTTAAAACGACTTTTCATATTGTCAAAATGGTTTTTCCTATTGCCAAGAATTTTCTAGGTTTCTAAAATCCTATTCGTCGGAGGAAAAACTTGGAGAATTTTCGACAATAAGAAAAACCATTTTGACAATGAGACTTTTTAGTGAGAGGAATTTCATAATTAATATAAAAAAAGTCCCTAGGAGATTTGGGATTGAGATCACTTTTTTGATATTTTTTAGCTACCTTGGGACCTCACTGATATGTTCCCTATAATTTTTCATTTAAGATATATACATATAAAATAGGGCCCTTCCGAAGCATTAATGGAAGAAACTCACTCCTTAAAATTGTACGAAAATAACGAGTGCATGAGTTTGTGCCAGGTCAAACAAGTGTGTTAGTAACACTCACACTATAAATGAGCTTACAACGGTGTGTTTTGTAGAGATTTTTATAACCGCTATTAATGTAGTCTGTAGTGGTTAAAACCACTACAATTTTTTTTTTCTTTTTTTCTTTTAGTGGTAGTAGAGGCGCACCCAAGTCCCTGATAAAATTAGGCTAGCCCAATTTTAAGCTTGTGCAACTATAAGCTTTTTACACAAATCTTTTTAGAATAATATGCCACCAAATAGGCAAATACAACAAAAAGGAAAGGCAAAAATAAACAAAACAAAACAAATAACTGAAAAAAAAACAAACGTTTTAGCTATTTCAAAAAGAAAATTCAATCTATGTAATTTTTTTTTAATCATCGAGTAAAGAAATTGCCTTAAGTTTTTGAAAGAAATCATACTATTTATATCAGGTCTCATTTTTCAAATTTCAAACACTTGTTTAATATATATATATATATATATATATATATATATATATATATATATATATATATATATATATATATATATTTGATAAAGTATTATACAGTCTGAGATTCAAATTTACAGTACCTAAGTAAATAGTTTTGAAAATTTGGGTGAAAAAATTTATTTTGTTGTTGTAAGTTGTGACATAATGCTCAACAAGCCTTTTCCAAGCCAGGACACGTTGTTTAAGAGAAGTAGAATAACGAAACCAGATTACAAGTTTATATTAACTTACTCCTCTTAACTTGGACTCACACGCTTCCCTAGCTTCTTACCTTGCAACAGACAAATTGGTGAAAATGTAGCAAAAAGCTGATTCTCCATATTCACACGAATATGACAACCGTCAACATTGGGAGATATCTATAGCTATGGGGTACTTCTACTGGAGATTTTCACAGGAACATTATCTCATACAGAAAAAGGACTACATTGCTTAAGATCCACTTCCAACTCGGGAAACAGCAAAAAAGAACTGCATGCAGACACAAATAAATAAACAAGATACAAATAAACAAACTATTACTTCACACTATAATTTTGGTTTTCCCATAGCATTTTTTAAATGGTTTTTGGGTGCATAAGTCCTTCACGAAAAGCTGCTAACGAAAAGACGGAATAATAAAATTCAAACCCAAAGATACACAAATGAGTCACTGATGAGATGTAGAAAACTAGAATACATTCCTTGAAAACATAATCAAATGATAGATTTACGAAGTGGCACATGAGTGAACAACTTATGAAATAAAAGTAAATAGCAACATTTTTTATTTGGAAACTAAGCAGTAGCACCAGTGAAACTAGTAGAGTAGTATTCACATCAAGATTAGCAAAATTATCGAGTATCATTTTGATTTATGAATTTCCTACACATCATTAGTGAAGGTTAACTAATAGTAAACATTGAATACTGAACGTTAAATAACTACAACAAATATGTTCACAACAAACTTTCAAATTGTATAACTACCAGAACCTAATCTTAACACGACTCTTCAGAGATGCTTTATAAAACGAAAGTGACCAGGTGTTATCTTTAATGTAAACATTCATTAGGTGTCGGAGGCAGATTAAGAAGAAGACCGCTAACTGATTCCGGACAAACCAAAAAGTATGGCATGCAACATGACTCTAACCTGTCATCAATACAAATGTCAAAGAACTGTAATAATATACTAATTGTTCTTGTTACAGGATCAACAGAGCCATCCTGCCATAGAATCAGATTATTACAAATGATGCCAATTGTTTAGAGGCCTACTTCCTTAAACATGCTAGGCTTTTTTTTAAGGCTGACTTACAAGCCAGTTGGCCCGACCTGATTAATATATATAATATATTTTAATTTGAGGCTTTACTATATATATATATATATATATATAATAGAGTGTATATTAGTTAGTGAACTACTTCTTGTTACTAGTTAGTTAGATAGAAACTACTAGAATTACTTGTTTGTAAATACACTTGTACAGTTAGCTTATTATGTAAGCCTATACGGTTAGCTTGTTATGTAAGCCTATATAAACAAATGTACTGATTCTTTTTCTTATCATGAATAATATTCACATTTTTCCATTTCTATTCTTCCTTTCTGTAATATGGTATCAAAGCGGGTAGTCCTTGACATCCTCTTTTTCTTCTAATTTTTGTTTTTAGTTTTCTTCCGCCATTAATCTTATCTGACATTTCCAGAGATACTTTTCTTGCTTTTCTGCCATTTCACGTGTTCTCTGAACACTCCATTAAGCCTTCTTGCTTCTCTCACCACTTTACCATTTCGTTCCACTCTCGTTCTTCATTTTCCTCTCATCTCTCTCCGTCACTTTGTTCAAATCGATTCAAAGATGGCGACCGGTTCAACCTCATCTGAAACTTCGATCGGAGCTTCGCCTTCACCATTACCTGATTCCATATAGTCGATTTCTAATCCCTATTACCTACATCCAAATGAGAACCCCTCTCTTGTTCTTGTTTCGCCAGTTTTGTCTGGATCTAACTATAATTCCTGGTCGCGAGCCATGTGTATGGCTTTGCTGTCGAAAAACAAGCTTCAATTTGTTAATCGAACGATTCCGGCATTAGGTGACTTAGATCCATTGCATCCGGCGTGGGAACGTTGCAATATGATGGTTCTCTTGTGGTTGACTCGCTCGATTTCACCATCGATTGCGCAGAGCATACTGTGGATTGATAAAGCCAGTGATGTTTGGGAGGATTTGCATGCACGATTCGCACAGAATGACATATTCCGGTTGGTTGATCTACAAGAGGACATTCAATCTTTGAAGCAAGGGGAACTCAATGTAAGTGATTATTTTACCAAGCTGAAAGTTCTCTGGGATGAGTACTTAACTATGAGACCCCTACTTTGTTCACTACTACAAAAAAAGGTTACTACTTCCCTAAAAAACGTCCTTATTTTTAAAAAGGAAGTTAAAAGTAAATGTAGTGGCATTCTTGTAATTATATAATTGAATTCTAAGCATTTGGCGTCCTAAACTAATGTTCAGGACGCTTTTAATTAGATAAGGCGTCCTAAAATAATTTAAGAACGCCGACGCCTAAATATTGGCGTCTGAAACAGATTCGGGACGCCTTTATCAAATTTTAGGCCTCCCGATATAATTTAAGGACCGCCTTTATTTGTTTCCTGAAGATAGGATCAGGACGCCTAAATTATCTTATTAGCGTCCTGATTTTATATCAGGACGCCTAAAAAAAATTATTGGCGTCCTGAAACAGATTCAGGACGCCTTTATCAAATTTTAGGCCTCCTGATATAATTTAAGGACGCCTTTATTTGTTTTAAGGCGTCCTGATTTTGTACCAGGACGCCTTAATTTGTTTTTGGGCGTCCTGGTTCATATTTCAAGACGCCTTAATTCGAATATATACTTAATCCGCACACTCTGATCTATTATTTCCTCTGCACTTCCATTTTAGTCGAAATCCCACTCACGACGAAAGCCCTAATCGCTATCAGCCACTCTCCCCTAATCGCGATTGCCGTCCCTCGACAGTCCGTCGGTCTCATCTCCGTCTTCCCTCTTCGCGGCGGTGTCCGTCGTCGGCTCTCGTTCGTTGTCTCGTCCATTTGTCCGTCGCCGATCTCCTCTCCTTCTTCCCTCTTCGCTTCCCTCTCGCTGCGGCTCTAACGGTACGCAATCAAAACCTTAATTAATGCTTTTTCTTAGCTTATGTTGCCATTCTTCGAGGCTTTTATCAATGGTTTGCTGTCTACACTTGGTTTCTATATTATATTGATGCTGGTTTTTGTAGCTAGACTTGGTATTCTTCTTGGTTTTCGAGTTTACATATGTAGGGGGCTCTTGAAGTTATATATAAGGAAGTGTAAAAAAACTCATGACTTAGTTACCTTAACCTTCAACTTCTTTGCTTTGTTTTTGCCTTATTTATTGCTTGATGCTTCATTCTTGTTCTTTCTTTAATTTTCTTGTGTATGTGCCGACCTTGGGCAGAAACTGAGGGAGCATTTGGTCTTAAATATTAGTTAGATTTAATGTGCATTGAAGTAGCTGATAATTTCAAAATTTCCTTAGTTAGTAATTAAGTTTTGTTGAATTATGTTGAAATGGTTTGTTGTTGAAATTTTGGGATATCTTACTGTTAAGGGGAATCATGTCATTCTTGAACTTGATTGTTGTTGGAAATGTCTTAGGTGATAATAAAATGGGTCATAGTTGGATGAATGCTTTGAGAACTAGTGAAGAATATGAGAATGGGGTGGAAGAGTTTATTGAATTTGCTAGAAGGAATGTGGCTACAAAAAATGGGATGTATTATTGTCCATGTGTTAATTGTTTAAATGGGATTCGAAGGGATATTCCTGATATAAGGGATCACCTAATTTGTGATGGAATAAACCTTCGATACACAACGTGGATATGGCATGGTGAGGAAGTAAGTACCAGTGCATCCCACCAAAATGAACTAGAGGTAGATGATGATGATAATGGAATGGAGAGGATGATTCATGATGTTGAGGTAGAATCTTTTGCACAATCGCATGAATATGATAGCGTCTGAAGTGATGCAGAGACACCTTTGTTCCCTGGGTGTACTAAGTATACACGGTTGACTGGGACCTTACAATTGGTCAACTTAAAGGCAACTTGTGGGTGGACCGATAGCAGTTTCACGTCATTGCTTGAATTGTTGTGTGATATGTTGCCGATGATAATGTACTTCAAATCGTATGTATGAAGCGAAGAAAATCTTGTCTACCATGGGCATGGAGTATGAAAAGATACACAGCTGCCCTAATGACTGCATATTGTACAGAAATGAGTATGAAGGCCTTAGTAATTGTCCGAAGTGTAAAACTTCAAGATACAAAGTGAAGAAAAAAGGTGGTGGTTCTGGAGATAAGACAACAAAAAGGCAACTTTTGAAGGCATTGTGGTATCTTCCAATAATACCGCGGTTTAAGCGTCTGTTTACTAGTGAGGCAACGGCGAAGAAGTTGAGATGGCATTCAGATGAGAGAGTATCTAATGGAAAATATCTTCGGCACCCGGCTGACTCTCTACAATGGAAGAAAATAGACGAAATGTTCCCTCAATTTGGCAGTGAGCCAAGAAACCTTCGGCTGGGGCTTTGTACAGATGACTTCAATCTGTATCCCGGGAACAATATCGATGTGTACTTGGCGCCTTTGATTGAGGATTTGAATAAGTTGTGGGAGGAAGGCGTAGATGTGTTTGATGCATATAAGAAGGAGTCCTTCAAGTTGCGTGCAATGATATTTACCACGATAAACGACTTTCCCGCATACGGAAATTTGTCAGGGTACAGTGTGAAGGGGCATAAAGCTTGTCCAATATGTGAAGCAGACACGGACTTCCATCAACTAAAGCACGGGAAAAAACGGTCTACCTCGGTCACAGGAGGTTTCTTCATCGGTTCCACCCGTATCGTAAGTTAAGAAAGCGTTTTAACGGCCAACCGGATCATAGAACGGCTCCAAAGGCATTGACCGGAGAGGAAGTTTATAGCCGGGTGAAGCATATCAATGTCATATTGGGTAAGAAGCAAAGGATTGTGGGTCGTAAGAATATATGGAAGAAGATGTCAATTTTCTTTGATCTTCCATATTGGCGTAGTCTTGATGTGAGACACAGTCTCGATGTGATGCATGTGGAGAAAAATGTTTGCGATAGCCTTGTCAGTACTCTTTTGCACATACCAGGGAAGACTAAGGATGGAATTAATGCGAGACTAGACCTGGTTGATATGGGAATAAGAGAACGGTTACATCCACAAGTAATGGAAGATGGTAAGAGGGCATACATGGAGCCAGCAGCTCATACACTATCAAAAGCGGAGAAAAAAAGTTTGTGCGGGTGTCTATATGACATTAAGGTTCCACAAGGATATTCTTCTAATTTGAGAAGGTGTGTTTCAATGGACGATTTGAAGTTAGTGGGAATGAAGTCCCATGATTATCATGTGTTAATGCAACAACTATTACCAGTAGCAATTAGAGGCATTATGAAAGATGAAGTGCGAACCACTATAACAAGATTGAGTATTTTCTTTAATGCTATGTGTAACAAAGTCATTGACATTGAAAAGCTGGATGAATTGGAAAATGAGAGTTCTATTATTTTGTCCCAACTAGAAATGCATTTTCCTCCTGCATTTTTGATATAATGGTGCATTTGATAGTGCACTTGGTAAGGAGGTAAGTTTGTGTGGTCCGGTTTACCTAAGGTGGATGTACCCTTTCGAGCGATACATGAAGATCTTAAAAGGATATTCTAAAAATCCTTATCGGCCAGGAAGCCTCAATAGTTGAGAGATATTTAGTTGAAGAGGCTATGGACTTACGCAAGGATTATCTATCGGGCGACGATACAATCTCGGCATGACGAGGGATAAGCGAAGGAACTCGAGGAGTCAGACTGAAGAATATGCCTCGTGAAGAGGTGTTGCAAGCACACTTGTACATCCTGAATAATATGGAAGTGGTTCAACCATACATTGATGAACACATGAAGAGTTTGAAGAATATGAATCCAAGGAAGAACGACATGCAGATAGCTAATGAGCAAAAGAAGACATTCATAAAGTGGTTCCAGCGAAGGTATTGCACGAGACCGGTGTGTCGGATACAATTGAGTGGTTAGCACAGGGGCTTTCTTTTCAGGTCATCACATGGAGTGGTTATGATATAAACATATATTCTTTCTACACAAAAGACCAAGATGACAGAAGTTCTGTGCAAAATAGTGGGGTGATGGTTGAAGCTGAATCCATGCACTTTTCGAGTTCGAAATACAAAAACCCGGTTTTAGCATCAATGGCTTATTATGGAGTTATTGAAGAAATATGGGAAAAACACTTCTCATGTTGTAGGAGAAGTATATTCTCATGTTACACACACATGAAATGATGGGACCCACACACACACACACACATATATAGGGGTTTATCTTTTGTCATGTCACTTGACATAAGGTTATGTCAAGTCACCCCAAAACTACGTCGTTTTGGGAGTTCATTAATTCCTCTAACTCCAAAACGACGTCGTTTTGGGAGTTAGGGGAATTAATGAAGGGTGTTTTGGTTTTTTTTTTTTGTATTTATTAAATGAATTTTACTAAAACACCCTTCATTAATTCCCCTAACTCTCAAAACGACATCGTTTTGGAGTTAGGGGAATTAATGAACTCCCAAAACGACGTAGTTTTGAGGTGACTTGACATAACTTTATGTCAAGTGACATGACAAATGATAAACTCATATATATATATGTGTGTGTGTGTGGGTCTCACCATTTCATGTGTATAGTAATCTTCTTCTTCTCATGCAACATGAGAAGTTTAGGCCCCATATATATATAAATTAGGTTTTCTTTTAATTATATTTAGGCTTAAGCCTACCAAAAGCTTATACTCCCTCTGGTCTTTATTATAAAACACCAACTAACAATTCTCACAAACCAAGAAAAACAGTTAAAGTCAATAAAGTTGTCATAGAATTACGTAATTTCCAATATTACCCCTACTAATTGTACTAAACTCTAATATCATATCAATTATTACTCTCACCAACTACCCTTATTAATTATGGGCATACATGGAAAAAGATAATTAATGCTCATTGGGAACAAGTAAGTGCCTTATAAAAAGGGACAAATGCACTTGCTAGTTGATGCCTTATAATAAGGACCAGATGGAGTATTTATGTACACCAACTACCCTTATTAATTATGGGCATACATGGAAAAAGATAATTAATGCTCATTGGAAACAAGCAAGTGCCTTATAAAAAAGAACAAATGCACTTGCTAGTTAATGTCTTATAATAAGGACCAGACGGAGTATTTATGTAGGTTTTAGTAGACTTAAAGCCTACTAATGTAAGCTCGTAAAAATGCTTTAGGCTTAGGCAGGCCTTTTGAAGGCTCAGGCATGAGTCTAAGAACATGTCTGAATTCAAGCTCAGGCATAAGCTTTGACTTGAAACTCTTATTGCAGGCTCAAATTAACCTACGTCGCTAAAGTCTGGCCTAGTATGGCTTATTTCCATCCCTAAGCATCGATGACTAGTTTTTTGGGCGAGAATAACGTTAAAAAAATGAATCGAAGGTGGTGAAGGTGCGATTTGAACCCACCCTACCTTGATTTCAACGCGGACTTCCTTCCCCTGTGTCTTTGCACTCAAAGCAACAAACAAAGGACCATCTTTTACATGAATTCCCTTAGGTCGCAAAACGATAAATCAAATCAGAATTATGGCCAATTTTGTTGTCAAAATCTTGATTCAAATTTAACCATATCAATGAAGATCCAACTGAGTAATCATATCAGAGTTATTAACAGCGCAATGTTGACCAAAGTTGAAGCAGGGCATTTAGATCCGTCACATGATTCAAAAAAGCATACAAGTAACATTATTCATGTAGTTAGGGATAAATGTAACTCCCTTATTCTCTCTTACACGCATACAAGTATTCGAAATTATGCTACAAGGACAGATACAATTAAAAACACACTTTTGGAAGTTTTTAATCCTAGTATTCCCTCTCCTATTTCCCCCCACTTTTCTCTCCATCCAAACATAAGAAATCCTTATTCTTCATATTATTCTTGGCTTCTGCGAAAATTATGGGAAAAACTCAATGAGAGACCTTATACCTAGAATTGGAGTTATCTTATAGGTAGTGAAACCTGCCGAGGAAAGCAAGTCGGCCCACTCTTTCTCATTTCTCACTTTTCCTGGGAGCACTGCCATTGATGACAGATCAAATTGCAACAGTGTTTCAACCGATTTATAATCATAATCTGCCTTGTCATCCTCAAGCACTTCGTCTATTAAAACCAACTTCCCGTGCTTGCTTTTGCTTGTTACTGCCTCCTTGCAGTTCTTCAGTAATTTCAGACATCTCTCGTCGTCCCAGTCACATAGAGTCCACTGCTTGTCATTCCAAGTAACCTTCCTCAAAATGAATTTCTTTCCATTGTACATAGATATAAAGACATGCGAATCATATAAATTATATTCTTACTATCATAATTTCACGGGGTTTCATGGCTATAAACTCTCTGCGCATCTATATATATACTCCCTCCATCATGAATGTTTTTTAATATCACATACTAGTATTTTTTTAATATAAAAATCGTTGATTTTTTTCACAAAACTAACTATAAAAACTTTTAACTTGCCAATTAAACAAACTCATCTAACCAATCACTTTTATTAGATGTAATTAAAAATTTTACTTGAAATAACTAATTACTCCCTCTGATTATAAATATAAGAGCTAAGGGGGAATTACAATGAGATCTTAAGGAGGGAGGGGACATAATTACCCATAAGTCCTTGTGACGTACAATTGAAGTGTAGGCAATTACAAGTTTTAAAGTATGAGATGACGACATCTCATTTGTCATTGGGACTTTTCAGTAATTAAGTTTTGTATTTGGGATCTCATTGTAATTCTCCTAACTAAGTTGTGGAGATTAAGGAGATTAATTGAATTAGTTATTTATAAAATAAATATCCTCTTCAGTCATTTACATGGTAACTAAATCTCATAAAAACTCCCTTAAATGTATAATCAACATGGATAGCATGGAAAATGAATTATATATTTGGGAGATACAGTAAATTAAAGTATTATATATAGGACAAAAAAATCTCCTAGCTAACGGATCATGTAGTAGGGAGAACTAAGCAGATCTGGGCCATTCAGATAAGATTTTGAACATTCCAGATTTGAGTTTTTTTTTTTTAAATGATAATTTTTTAAATAAAAAATTATTTTTTAAAAGAATAATATTTAAAATATTATCCTTATTTTAGATTTTTTACTGATTAAAACAATTTTTTTTAAAAAAATATAGACTTTTAAAAACTCAAATGTAGACTATAAAATTCAGATTTGATGGTCTAGCTCTCTCTACTAAGCAATTCACTTAGTAATAGTACCAACTCTTGTTAATAAGGACTCAATACAAGTACGAGCAACCAGATTATTCTGATTTCAGTGCCTACCTTCAACATGATAATATCAGCAGGAGGAGGAATAGTCTGAAACATATCTCCTTGGACGAACTTGAGGTTCCCACAGTCCTTCAAGCCACCAATAACGGAAGGCAAATCGAATACAATACACTCCATTTCTGGAAAAGCTTCAGCTAAGGCCTTCGCCAAGGTGCCAGTGTTACCCCCAACATCAACAAGCGAGCCACATCCCTTAAACACATCCCTACACTGCTCAACCAACACTTTTCCCACCAGTTTTGAATCGCCAGCCATGTAGTCTCTGAAGTTATTGAAAATTCTAGGCACTTGCCAGGCACAGTCATAGAAATCCTTTCCATACGCCGTTTCAAACGGCGTCAGATCATTGTTTTGAAACCAAGCGGGCAAATGTTCCCATGGTTTCACCAAGAGAGGATCAAGCATGCCAAGTGAAAGAGGGGCTAAAGTGAAGGGATGGTCCTTGAGAAAAAGGGTCGATGCATCAGTGAGGACGTAGCCTTCAGGGTCGTCAGAAGTTTCTGGAAGCTTCTGGAGAGAGAAGAAGCCGGTATGAGTGAGAAAGCGCATCAAGCGACGGAGGTGAGGGGCTTTGGAAGGTTGGATTTTAAGGGAAGAGGCGAGAAGATGAAGAGGCATGGGCTTGCCATGCTTGTGAATGATGTCTGGTATGTTTAACTCTATTGCTGACCTCAAAGACATTGAGTTAATGAAGCTGAAGATGTGGTTCCATCCATGGGTTTGAGCTTCAAGCATTCTTCTTGTTGCTGCTTCATGCCCTTCGTTTTGGGATGCCATCGTTTTGCTGTTGTTGGTTGGTGTCTACTGTATGAAAATAAAGTAATTCTTGAATTTATGGTGGAATGCAAGCTTAGTTCATGGTCTATTTATAGAGGCAAGTGCTTCTTTGGATTAATGTTTGAAAAATTGGCTTCTATTCGAACTGACTTTTTCCAACTCAAGTTTAAGTAAAAGTCCGTTAGTGTAATGTGAATTAGGATGAGATATGCTTTTATAAAATAAAAAGGTACTATTTTGATATAAACTTATTTAAAAGTCAGTTTTAAAAGTTTTGAATTTAATGAAAGTTAAGAGTCAAGAGTTATAAACTATAAAATTTTGCTTAAACTTAATTGTAGCATTTAAGCAACAAGTCAATTACCCCAAAACTATGACAAAATCGTTTGTAGGAGGCAAGTGTAAGATCTTTCTGATAGAATTCAAACCCAATTTTGTCTCACCGCCAGAATTAATTTTGTGAAGGCGATAGCTGTCAAACTAATAGAGATGAAGGCATGAGTTGTCATACATGTATTCAATGCAGATATTAGTTGTCAAATGGATATAAAAGTGGGAGCATGAGTTGTTGTCACGTGCATGAGATTGGATCAAAATCTGATGGTCCACATTTAATATTTCCTTCCATCCTTCTCTCCATTATAATAATATTTTTATAAAATATTAAATGTTGACCATTAGATTTTGATTTAGTGATCGTGAATAGGAAAAGGTTGGCAATAAACGGAAAAGGAAAAAAAGAAAAGCCAGGTCCATTTTAATCACATTTGTTTTCAATTATGCAAAGCGATGAAAAAATGAGTGGAAAATATTAAAATATGCAATTTAATATTTGAAATTACCCCTTCCCTTCTTGTGTTTTTATAAGATAATTTTTACTAGGTTTTGGTGCTCTTATTTATAAGATAATTTGCAAATTGTTAGGTAGTAATTAATACATTTTTTTCATAATTCCCTCTGAAAAAGAGGATTTTTTTTAATTAATTAACAGAGTAGAATGAAAGAGTAGAGTTTTTAACGAAGAGTATTTTTGTAGAAAAATAGTTGATTCTGTCATATAAAAATAAATAAATGCAATATGGTATGGACTATGGATGACATATTGGTATGGACTATGGATGACATAGTTTGTGCTCCCTGTGAACCTCTTTTTATTCAATTATTAGGAGTCGAAAAATTTTAATAAGTGGGTAATTGTTCTTCATATACTAGCTAAAGAAGCTTTTATTTATTTAGTTTCTCAGAAATTAAAGGTTCTTTATTTATATATATTTTAATGCAGAGATTCTTTTAGGTATTGTAATCGTTGTTATTGCAAATAATAGACAGTAGCAAAGAATGACAAAATAATTCCAAATAATAAAAAGTTACACTCTATAAGAAGTTATCACCAATAATAATAAAGATCATCCAACCCACCGCCACAGGTACAGGATAAGCAATCATATCATTAAATAATAAATATACCAAAAAAGATTCGTTTTGTTTGGGGGTTGATGAAGGAGAGGAGAGGAGATATTTGGCAAACATGGCAGATCTTTTGGGTTGTTTAACCCAACAACAACAACAACAAATGCGGGACTGACTTGCCGTATAAAATAAAAAGAATGGGGGGACACAAACATGTTTGACGATTTGCAATATCCAATAATTATTGAGGCTCCATCTCTAATCCCCATTATTCTACTAAAAATATATACATGCATATTTATATAATTTGATTACATTAACAAAATTAGTTAAATTAACAAATATTATATGTATTTTTTAAAACATCATAGTTGTATTCTTTAATTTTTTTTGACCCCTTCCTTCTTTGATTATTGTGGAGGGAGTATCAATAAGATAAATTAAGAAAACATTGATAAATATAAAAAATATATATGTCTTATATTTATGACTAAGATCAACTATCAAACATGTCTTAAAGATCGAAGGGAGTGTATTATTAGTTGTCACCTCTCTCTCTCTCTATATATATATATATATATATTATTGTTACCTCTTACCACCCACTTAACGTACATGAGTCTACGTCTCTCTGTTATTGCTAAACCATGTGTGCATCATTTATTAATTTGTTGCCTTTGGAATTTTATGGCCCATGCTTTGTATACATGCAGTTTAGGATTTTATGGCCCATCACTATCGAGTTAAAAAGACACATGCCTCGATCTAGGGTTGAGTTTCTATCATTATCTCTTTCTCATTATCCCTCATCATCTCTAAATCCTATCCATCCAATCAACAACAATACAACTTTAAACTTTCTCTCACCTTCCCAATCAATGACCCAGATAGGTTAATGAGGGAAAATGAGAAAAATGATGAGGAGAGAATCCTCTTCCCTCTATATATGTCTCTCATGATATCGGCCAGTGGCGGAGCCAGAAAATTATGGGAGGGGCACAATTGGTGGGGGGATTCGGGGCAGCGCCCTTGAATTTTTTTTTTAAAGGAAAGTTTTAAATGCATTATAAAACAAAAGAATATAAACAAGAAAAAAAAATATTTATGAAATCAAGTGAATATTGATGATGTAATAAAAGAGGAAATTATTTTACAAACTTGTCATTTAGAAAAGTAAGGCTAAATACTGTTAGAAATGCAGCTATATAAATTACAACGAAGAGTGGACACTCAATAAGTTCAACTACATATATTTTAATAATTATAATAAAAATAATTATAATGTCATCCTTCTAGGCTTTATGCTTTGGAATTCTATCATAATTGCCTTATTATCAATGCTATCAAATACGAAATGCAATTTTGATATATTAACGGTGGACATTTAATTTAAGGGTGGATAATCATTCAAACATGTATTAATTCAAGGAAAATAGATAAATAATGATAATGGTAATGAAAATTTGAAACCATTATATTCAAGTTATTAATTCTAACTCCATTAACTTTTCTTTCTTTTTTTTAGAAAAATCCCAAATTTTTGGGGGGCACTTGCCTCCCAACAACATACCTAGGTCTGCCTCTGACATCGGCGGCATTTATATTGTTGTTCAAATATAATTTTAATAGTTCATATTTAAGATTTTTAATTGAGATGATTATATATGAAATAGATAAATTTCTTAAAAATTGACGACACTAAACTTAACAAATTATTAATAAGGCTGTATGACATAAACTTGGATTTAGAAATTAGGTCAAATTATCTCCATACCTCTAAGTTATTAATGACTCAAATGGCTATGCAATAAACCTCTAATTAATTATATCCTTCTATGCAAACCCAACGTCCAAACCCAAATTTAACTTCAATATTTCATAATCATCCGTCTTTGTTTTATTGAGGGTAGAGTATCAACAAGATTGATTTAGCAAAGAAAAAGAAAGATTTGGTGAAAGTTTCAGAAGAATTCAAACATCATCCTGGATATAAAAGGAGTTGTTTTATCCTTCAACCGAACAAAAAAAAAACAACTATAAACAAGGTGCAAACAATTATGTTCTGTCATAGAACATAAACCCTAACCTTAGGTGGGCTAGGATGTGGATATAGGATCAAATAGCTCTCTCCCAAGCACCCATGGATTGGATACCTAAGAGGATCTGCGATCACAAAGCACAAGGACTTGACCTAGGTGCGATACCTAGGGCCTACGTACCCTGGAGAGGGATCAAAGTCCACGTAGTTCGATGATATTGGAGGCGTTTAGCCAAGGGGGTGGTGTGTGTGCTCTGTGTGCAGTATATGCAATTGAGAGAGAGCTTAGAAGATACGTACCTCTTTAGGTTAACCAACTATATATAGAGGCTACCTTAGGGTTAGGGTTTGGACTTCTTTGGGCCTTTGGTGCCTCCAAGCCCAAATGTATTAGATGTCTCTGATGGGCCACACCTTGGATGGGCCCGGTATTTGATTCCATAACGGTTGCCCCCAAGCTCGGTAGTTCGGGTCTACGAGTTGCGAGATTAATTGCTTGCTTTCGAGATCCCCGAGATCCGACTTTGCTTTCGTAGCAATTTTCAGGGCTAATTGTCTGGTTTATATTCCTGCACTTGATAACATGTAAGCAAATCACAATAAATGGAAAATACTTACTGTTTGTGCAAACCGTTCAACGTGCTCATTTCGGATACTTGTCTGAGCTTGCATTAAACTTTCTGGTTTACAGTAATGGCGGTTTTTGATAATACGCTTTTCCCTTCAACAAATCGCTGTCCACTCTGTTGCCCCCAGCCTGGTAGTACAGGTTCCTGAGCTGCCAGGATGTGTTGTTTTCCACATCCGGACGAGGTGCTCGCGACTGTTGGGATTCCGTGCGTGCCGACCCGAGATTCCGGGTTTATATACTTTGAGCCGAGATTTCGGGTTTATAAACTTTAACACCGAGATTCCGGATGTTATTTATTCTAACACCGAGATTCCGGTTTAGATACTTGAACTCCGAGATTCCGGGATAGATATTTTAACACCGAGATTCCGGGTTATATATTTTAGTGTAACATCCCATGTTTGAAATGCGGAATTTTTTTTTTTCAAACAAACAATCAGAGTGGAGCAATAGAGCGAAAGAGCATTTGGATTCTTAGCCAAAACATCAACCATTGTGTAACATTGTATAGATTACGAGTAGTCCTATGGTTTAGAAAGGAACAACGGTAGATGGTTTTGAAAGGAACAACGATAGAAGCGGAAAGGAATGCGTAAAGCGATAAAGATAGAAGTTGGTCTTGGTGCATGCCTACTCGGGTACTTGCCTCGATCCACGAGCCGTGGTCCTCCCGACCACTGAAGCTACGGTGAGATTCAATTCACCATATTGAATCTCGGGTAACAGTTAACCTCATACCCAAACAATACGGTATACGGACAACGAGATATTTCTAGAGCTAATACAACGGTATATCATAAGCATACTAGAGATGCATGATCATTATGCCGACAAAACATAAGCACGAGCAATATGTAAAGCCCCATAAGGTAAATAACAACAACGGCTTGCACTATTCACCGGTGCCACGATAATTAGTCGTGTCCTCGGCGCTAGGAAAACAAAACGGTGTTATCAAAACTATAACCCGTATAGCGTACGTATAACGGTCTACGAACATATCATTGACATATATGCATTTAAGAAGCACAAGATTAGTGTTACGATGCGCGTCCGTACCTTCGTTGGCAACGTTAGGTACTACGGCGGAAAACGTACTTTTACGGAGAAACGTGCAAGAATCCTACGGCACGTCGGGCGGCGTAACGGCGGCGAGAATCAACGTTTCAGATATCCTATGAGAATAATGTCACTTCCATTAGTAATTTGACATTATAAGCGGCATTTTAGGTAAAAATTACCATTTTGCCCCTATACCCCTACTTGGCGGAATTTCGCGGCGCCGTTACTAGACAAATTTTCTTCCCAAAATTTTGCGAACTTCGACGCATTTATGATTTTCGAAAATAATGACTAAAATAGCCCTCCCATATGATACCCAATCATACTTCAAAATTTAAAGGCTATTACTACCCCTAACTTTTAAAAGAGCTATAAAAACTACAACTTTTCGGCGACTCGATCCCTACTATGTTTACACCTCTGCATATTTTTCAACGCAAACAAGGCTCTAAAACATTTGTAGGAATCTTGTCACCTACTTTCTAAATCTAACTAACAATTCTACTAACTACTAAACTAAAAACTAAAGACTAAAGCCCGAAAGACTTACCCGTTGAAGACTTCGGCAGAGCTTCCGCCCAGAACTTCTCTCTCTTCTTTCTCTCCCTAGGATTTTCGGCCAAGGAGCTCAATAAGTGAAGAGTGATGTGCAGAATTTTGAAGGAGAGGCATGGGTATTTATAGAAAAAAAGTAAGGGACTTGTTTGGCTAAATTAGGGCTTTGTTTGGAAAATCAAGGTTGTATTAACCCATTAATGCAACTTGTTCAAGAAGCCACTTCTTTCACACACACACACTCTTGGCCGAACCCTAGGGCTGATGTGGCAGCCCCCCATTGGCCCAAAAGTGGTGACTTAGCTCACTTTATGCCCGGTATAACCGTTTTCCCTGATCGGTACCCGATTCGCGTGATTTCGGAGAATTCACAAAATTCTGGATTTACAACTCGAAAACATGTTCTCACTTAGTAGAAATGTCCAAGTCAACCTAAATTTTGATTCCATATAGGCCTCCAACGGTCCGGTTGAAGTTTCCTCGAAAACGTGTCGAACGCGTCGGTGTCGAATTCGTTTTCGGAGATATCAATCTCTTCGAAATAATTCACTGATTCCAAATATGTCTAAATAAATTCAAACCCATTCCTAAATGTTGAGTTAGAATTTATTTTCCTCTTTTCCAAAATTATGCCTATATGCATTTTTCCCTATTTTGTTTTATTAGGAAAATGCACAAACGGCCTCGGAATTAACTTAGGAAGAGGTCACTTAAAGGTAAAAACTCAGCGATCAATATTTTACCTTGACCTTGGGATTCCTATTCCTAGATCTCTAGATAGGATCCGTTTCCTAATTTAAAATTACTATTCATGATTTTTGCTTTAATTAAATTATATTATTAAAATATGTTGCAAGTGGCCAACTTGTTTCCTATGCTATTTTTATTTTATTTTTCTTTTAATTTTGCCTTGAATTTCGGCTGGCCTCTTTAAATAATTAATAAATATTTATTTTTTTTTAATTAATTATTTAATGATTTATTTATTTATTTTTTCCAAAATTTCCAACAAAAATCCCTAATTGGTCCATTCTTGTATTTAGGTCTAAAAATACCTAAACTCAATGATTTTTCATAAAAATTTCCAATTAATTAGTAAATACATTTTTACTAATATTTCACTAATTTCCACTAATTTTTGAGCTTCACATAATTATTCTTGAATTTCCTTTGCTTATGCTTAAGTAATTAGCCCAATATTACTTAATTACTTCATTATCACTTCTTGATAATTTTCTTAATTACAATGCCTCATTACCTTCATACTCTTGTATTAACATTAGTATTTTCATACCTCTAACATTATTCCATAATTACAAGGGTATTTTGGTCTTTTTACTACTTTTTGAACACTCTTATACAATTTTCCCAAGTTCATAATTTATTAAATTACCATAATTATGGATAATATACTCTCCTAATTCACTTGGTCATTTACTGCCTTTTGGTATTTTCCCATAATTTCCTAAGTTGATTACCCTTTCGGGGCATTTTGGTCATTTTGGCTCTTTGGCCCTTAAATTCCCTAATTTCTTGTAGAAATTCTACTTAGAAAATATGCTATAATTATACAAGACTGGAGATTGAATTTTCACTTATCAGAATTATCCAACCTTTATTTATAATATGCCGGATAAATATCAAGGGTATTACATTTCTCCCCCCCTTACACAAAATTTCGCCCTCGAAATTTAATCTATACTAACTAAACTTCGGGCCATGAACTTTGGGTACTTCTCCTTCATGTCACTCTCAGTTTCCCATGTTGCCTCTTCGGGTGTTAAACCCTTCCAGACCACCTTCACTATCAAGAATAGTCTTATTTCGAGCCGTTTCTCCTTATGATCAATGATGCGCTCGGCTCAACGATGAAGGTATTATCATGCCGTACTTCAACATCCTCGTACTCGATGACATGATCATGGTCAGGTTGGTATTTCTTCAATTGTGACACGTGAAAAACGTCGTGGAGATTACTCGGAGTTCGGGGTAAAGCTAGCGATAAGCTACTTCTCGCGCTTAGCCAAAATTTCGAATGGTCCAACATACAGTGGTGAGTTTCTTCCTCTTAAGCGTTACGCCGCACCGATTCTTGGAGATAACTTAAGGAATACATGGTCGCCGACATAGAACGTTAGAGGTCTCCTCCTTTTGTCGGCATAGCTCTTGTCTACTATGTCTTTGCTAGGAGTCTCTTCCTGATCAATACGATCTGATCAGAGGTTTGCTCAAGCATATCCGGCCCAAGTAACTGCTTCTCGGACGAATCATCGGCACAATGGTGATTGACACTTCCGCCCATACAATGCCTCGAACGGGGCCATTTGTATACTAGCATGATAAGCTGTTGTTATATGCAAACTCGGCTAGCGAAAGATGTTGATCCCAACTTCCTTTGAAATCCGGGGCACATGCTCGTAGCATATCCTCCGGCGTACGTATGGTTCTTTCGGATTGACCGTCGGTTTGTGGGTGATAAGCCGAACGAACCTTAGCTTAGTCCCCATACCTTCATGTAATGCTTGCCGAAACGGGATTTGAATCGTGTATCACGATCAGAGACAATGCTCTTAGGAACACCATGTAATCTCACTCTGCTTATACCTGACCAAACCACTAAGTGATAGGTCATAGTCTTGGGTCTCACCTCGAGAAATCTTCTCACGAGTCTCGATAGCCCAATCATCTTGCTTCTGAGCTTTTTCCACTTCATCTCTCAGATCATACTCCCCTTGACTTGCAAGAAGTGTAGCAAGATAGGCATCAGCTGGTGCATCTGCGACCCATGCAGATTTGGTTGGATAGATTCGGGTCTCGAAATCTTCCGGCGGTTTACGCTCTGTATCATCATGTATGATACCTGCTTTGTCTTTCTACTAAGAGCATCGGCAACAACGTTTGCTTTACCGGATGATACTTGATTTCCGGTATAATCTTTAATGAGCTCCATCCAACGACGTTGTCTCATGTTGAGTTCTCGTTGATCGAACAAGTATTTTAGACTCTTGTGGTCACAATACACTTCTACGGTTACACCGTACAGGTAATGCCTCCATATCTTCAAAGCGAACACGATAGCCGCCAGCTCCAGATCGTGTGTAGGATAGTTTAACTCGTGAGGTTTCAGTGACGAGAGGCATAGGCCACCACCACGCCTGCTTTGCATTAGGACACATCCCAATCCTTGCCCACTGGCATCACTTGTAGACAACATAGGTCTCATCGGATCGGGGATAATCAATACCGGTCTTGTAGTCAACCTCTCCCTCGGACTCGAAAGCTCTCCTCACAATCATCTCCCCATATAAAGGGTTGATTCTTCCTCGTAAGCTTTGTCAATGGTAGGGCAAGGCGCGAAATCCGTATAAATCTGCGGTAGTATCCGCGAGACCAAGAAAACTACGGATCTCCGTCACGGTCTCGGCCGTTTCCGAGTCGAAGCGCTTCCACTTTGCTAGGATCAAGCTGCAACTCCGCCGCTAGATATAACATGGCCCAGAAATTTCACTTAGGCGGCCAAAATTCGCATTTGCTCGGCTTAGCATAAAGTTGCTTCTCCCGAGTATGCCTAACACCTTTCGCGAGATGTTCTTCGTGCTCTTCTTTGCTCTTAGAATATATCAAGATGTCGTCGATGAACACCACCACAAATTGGTCTAGGTGTTGTCGGAAGATACGGTTCATGTAATCCATGAATACCGCAGTGCATTTGTTAATCCGAAGGGCATCACAAGGAATTCATAATGCCCATATCGGTTACGAAAGCTGTCTTGGGAACATCGCCATCCTTAACTCGCAGCGATGGTATCCGAACGCAAATCAATCTTTGAAAAGGCGTGGAACCGGACAAGCGATCCAAAAGATCATCAATCAGGGAAGTGGGTACTTGTTTTTAACGGTCACCTTGTTGAGTTCGCGGTAGTCGATGCGAGTCGGAAACTTCCATCTTTCTTCTTTACAAAAGCACTTGGGGCTCCCACGGTGAAACGCTAGGTCGAATGAACCCCTTCTTCAAAAGCTCTTCCAAGCTGCTTCTTCAACTCCTGCATCTCGTTAGGAGCCATACGATACGGCGCCTTTGATATTGATCTGTGCCGGGCATCAAGTCAATGTTGAACTCCACTTCTCGGATAGGAGGTAACTCGGTAAGATCCTCAGGAAATACATCGGGAAAATCATTCACCACGGGAATGTCACGAAGTGAAAGGTCGGCTTCGGCTTTGGTGAAAAGAATACCATGAAAGCATGACATCCTTGCTTCACGCACCGATGTCGATCATCGCACCGTTGGCCGTTAACCAATTCAGACCGAATATGACGTCGATGCCGTGAAGAGGTAGACGGATAAGATCCACTTTAGAAACTCGTCCATCCACGTTAGCAGTACAATTCATACATGCATCAGAAGCTAAAGACTTTACACCCAACGGTGTAGATACAACAAGATCAAATGGCAATCTACGGGCATGCAATCCTAAGCGACTTGCACAATCATAGGAAATAAGCAGTGACTAGCACCCGAGTCATACAATGCTTCAAGTAGATTTCCATTGAGATAGATGGTACCTTGAACCATCTCTGGGGACTTTGGCCTCTGTGTTTGTCAATGCAAAGATTCGGCCGGTGTTACGAGGTCTCGCCTCTGCGGTCTTCTCGGGGCAATCCCGGCTAATGTGTCCGAGCTTCGACACTTGAAACAAACTTGTTTCCCATCGCGATTGGCTCTGGATGGTACTTCTTGCATTTAGGACACGTCGGGATCCCGGTTATGCAGGGTAATTTTGTTGCCCGGTTGGTAGGGTCTCTTGTTTCCACCACGGTTGTTGTTCCAAGGTGCCTTCCTCTTACGTGAGGAACCTCCGCGGTTGGAACCACCGCGACTTGCATTATTTCCGTCGGCCGGGATTTGCGCAATTCCTTCAAGTTGCGCTCTGTCATCTGCGAGGATTCCCTTGCTTTGGCCATCTTCGGAAATTCTTTGAGACACTAACCTTGCCCTTATATCATATTTCAGCCGGTTACCAGTCGGTTAGCCTTCCGGCTCTCATTCTTGTAGATTTTCGGGTATGATGAATACGCGACGAGGTTGGTAAAGCGGGCGAAGTAGTCGTCGAAAGACTCCTCGGCTCCTTGCTTGATCTGCGGGAATTCTTCTTCTTTAATTACTGTGTTGATGGAGGAAAGTATTGTTCATTGAACTGCTCAAGGAACATCTCCCACGTAACAGGACTGGGCAGAGTTGTGGAAACGCTCTTCCACCATCTGTGAGCATCTCCCTCAAGCTTGTAAATTGCTAGCTGGGCCATCCGATTTCCAGGGCATTCCATGACTTCAAAAATCTTCTCAAGACTCAGAAGCCAATCCTCAGCTAGCTCACTCCTCCCTCGGAAACCAGTGGTTTCAACTTGCGAAGCTGGTTTACCCGGTTTTGGTAGTCCTTCCTCTTTGTCCGTGTGCAGGTGGTGATTGGGATCTGTCAGACCCTTCAGGCTCTTCATCATTGTCATTGTCATCATTGTCATCATATTCTTCTTCATCATTGTGGTTATTTTCTTCTTCATTTTCTCGCTCCTCTTCATGTTGTCGTGCTTCCAATTGTCTTTGTGCCTCTGGTCTGTTGGTTCTGTCTTGCCGGAAGAGTATCAATCGAACTCTTTGTTCTGTAGAGTTCTACGCATTTCTTCAATTTCATCACGTCGGGTTGATTCGGTTCATTGTTTCTTTCATCCACGAGGCATGCGCCTCTTCCTCTACCTCGGCCTCGACCACGGCCTCGGCCTCTTGGTGCACCGGCACCTCTTAGTATCGCCATGTTTTATTCTTTTCCTTTAAATAATTATGACAAAATATGTAAACATTAGAAATGGCACAACAATTTGCACACCAAACATATATTCACATATATTCATTTCATAAGGTTAATACATATTGGTCATTCTAATCCTAATACAAGTCTTCTTGTACAATCTCCTTATTCAAACGTATTTACAATATTCCAAAGTACTTGGAGATACAACCCAAACTTCCTAGTTTCTACAATCCTGACTTCCTTGTCTTGATGCTTTTCCTTTCACATGTACGGACGAACCATACTCTTCGGTATCGCGAGATAGATACGAACACTCGAGAATAGGCCCGTCGTCTAACGGTTTATTGATAATTCACCTTGAGCGTTGGGTTTGAGGAAGTAGTACGGGGTGGATCTAATCCGGTCCCATTGAGTGACGGCCGTAGACGTTTTGGTGAGTTTTGACAAGGCTTAGGAACATCGGGTATTTCTCTTTGGTAGTGGTGGTGTAGTCCTCGGGCTGGCGATAATATGACCCTAACATTGTGTTAGTGCCGCATTGTCATTCGGGATGTAACGGTGTCGTCAAAGTTGGCCTCCGCATCGTCTAGGTTTTGGATTTCGGGATAATCGAAATTGTCCCCTGCGAGGAATGGGTTGACCGGCGGGGCTCACGGCTCGGGTTGGTCTTCGAGCTCAGGCTCCTCCAGGTTGTTCAACGTAGAAATTTGGATTGATAAGGAGGTTGTGATAGTATCCTAAGACGGGGTTTTCGTCTCTGTCCATCTCTACACATTACACCAATGGTCGTATCAGTACTCATTTTCAAAAAGTGCTCAAAGTCAAAAGGCTTAAGAACCTAACTCCGTTATCCGAGCAGAATGGCCAGGTAAGTGTCTACCATGGGGGCCTCAGGGTTAGCGGTGACTTATGGCACACCCACGTAGACTAGCCTTGCCTTCGGCACCAAAACTGTCCGTGGTAACATAGTTAAATACTTGCCAGAAAGTTTTGCTCTGATACCATAAAATGTAACATCCCATGTTTGAAATGCGGAAATTTTTTTTTTCAAACAAACAATCAGAGTTGAGCAATAGAGCGAAAGAGCATTTGGATTCTTAGCCAAAACATCAACCATTGTGTAACATTGTATAGATTACGGTAGTCCTATGGTTTAGAAAGGAACAACGAGATAGAAACGAGAAGCGGAAAGGAATGCGTAAAGCGATAAAGATAGAAAGATGGTCTTGGTGCATGCCTACTCGGGTACTTGCCTCGATCCACGAGCCGTGGTCCTCCCGACCACTGAAGCTACGGTGAGATTCAATTCACCGTATTGAATCTCGGGTAGCGATTAACCTCATACCCAAACAATACGGTATACGGACAACGAGATATTTCTAGAGCTAATACAACGGTATATCATAAGCATACTAGAGATGCATGATCATTATGCCGACAAAACATAAGCACGAGCAATATGTAAAGCCCCATAAGGTAAATAACAACAACGGCTGCACTATTCACCGGTGCCACGATAATTAGTCGTGTCCTCGGCGCTAGGAAAACAAAACGGTGTTATCAAAACTATAACCCGTATAGCTGTGCGTATAACGGTCTACGAACATATCATTGACATATAAGTATTTAAGAAGCACAAGATTAGTGTTACGATGCGCGTCAGTACCTTCGTTGGCAACGTTAGGTACTACGGCGGAAAACGTACTTTTACGGAGAAACGTGCAAGAATCCTACGGCACGTCGGCGGCGTAACGGCGGCAGAATCAACGTTTCAGATATCCTATGAGAATAATGTCACTTCCATTAGTAATTTGACATTATAAGCGGCATTTTAGGTAAAAATTACCATTTTGCCCCTATACCCCTAATCGGCGGAATTTCGCGGCGCTTCGTTACTAGGCAAATTTTCTTCCCAAAATTTTGCGAACTTCGACGCATTTATGATTTTCGAAAATAAAGACTAAAATAGCTCTCCCATATGATACCCAATCATACTTGAAAATTTAAAGGCTATTACATTATACCCCTACTTTTAAAAGAGCTATAAAAACTACAACTTTTCGGCGACTCGATCCCTACTATGTTTACACCTCTGCATATTTTTCAACGCAAACAAGGCTCTAAAACATTTGTAGGAATCTTGTCACCTACTTTCTAAATCTAACTAACAATTCTACTAACTACTAAACTAAAAACTAAAGACTAAAACCAGAAAGACTTACCAGTTGAAGACTTGGCGAGCTTCGCCAGAACTTCTCTCTCTTCTTTCTCTCCCTAGGATTTTCGGCCAAGGAGCTCAAGAAGTGAAGAGTGATGTGCAGAATTTTGAAGGAGAGGCATGGGTATTTATAGAAAAAAGTAAGGGACTTGTTTGGCTAAATTAGGGCTTTGTTTGGAAAATCAAGGTTGTATTAACCCATTAATGCAACTTGTTCAAAAGCCACTTATTTCACACACACACACTCTTGGCCGAACCCTAGGGCTGATGTGGCAGCCCCCATTGGCCCAAAAGTGGTGACTTAGCTCACTTTATGCCCGGTATAACCGTTTTCCCCGATCGGTACCCGATTCGCGTGATTTCGGAGAATTCACAAAATTCTGGATTTAAAACTCTGAAAACATGTTCTCACTTAGTAGAAATGTCCAAGTTAACCTAAATTTTGATTCCATATAGGCCTCCAGCAGTCCAGTTGAAGTTTCCTCGAAAAACGTGTCCGAACGCGTCCGGTGTCGGAATTCGTTTCGGAGATATCAATCTCTTCGAAATAATTCACTGATTCCAAATATGTCTAAATAAATTCAAACCCATTCCTAAATGTTGAGTTAGAATTTATTTTCCTCTTTTCCAAAATTATGCCTATATGCATTTTTCCCTATTTTGTTTTATTAGGAAAATGCACAAACGGCCTCGGAATTAACTTAGGAAGAGGTCACTTAAAGGTAAAAACTCAGCGATCAATATTTTACCTTGACCTTGGGATTCCTATTCCTAGATCTCTAGATAGGATCCGTTTCCTAATTTAAAATTACTATTCATGATTTTTGCTTTAATTAAATTATATTATTAAAATATGTTGCAAGTTGGCCAACTTGTTTCCTATGCTATTTTTATTTTATTTTTATTTTAATTTTGCCTTGAATTTCGGCTGGCCTCTTTAAATAATTAATAAATATTTATTTTTTATTTAATTAATTATTTAATGATTTATTTATTTATTTTTTCCAAAATTTCCAACAAAAATCCCTAATTGGTCCATTCTTGTATTTAGGCCTAAAAATACCTAAACTCAACTATTTTTCATAAAAATTTCCAATTAATTAGTAAATACATTTTTACTAATATTTCACTAATTTCCACTAATTTTTGAGCTTCACATAATTATTACTGAATTTCCTTTGCTTATGCTTAAGTAATTAGCCCAATATTACTTAATTACTTCATTATCACTTCTTGATAATTTTCTTAATTACAATGTCTCATTATCTTCATACTCATGTATTTACATTAGTATTTTCATACCTCTAACATTATTCCATAATTACAAGGGTATTTTGGTCTTTTTACTACTTTTTGAACATTCTTATACAATTTTCCCAAGTTCATAATTTATTAAATTACCATAATTATGGATAATATACTCTCCTAATTCACTTGGTCATTTTACTGCCTTCTGGTATTTTTCCATAATTTCCTAAGTTGATTACCCTTTCGGGGCATTTTGGTCATTTTGGCTCTTTGGCCCTTAAATTCCCTAATTTCTTGTAGAAATTCTACTTAGAAAATATGCTATAATTATACAAGACTGGAGATTGAATTTTCACTTATCAGAATTATCCAACTTTTATTTATAATATGCCGGATAAATATCAGGGTATTACATAGGTCCTTTGGAATCAGGTGTAATGTATCAGCAAATACAACTCCCCCTCATATATTCGGCTCATTAGCTCATGTATTTTTGAGAGGAGATTTCTAAGACTTCCAATTGAAGCATTATTTGAGAATGATTGATCAGGAGCAAGACTGAATAGTCGTGATTCCAAATGTCAATCACTAAGGCAATTCAAAATACATCGTTAAATGGAAATACCAAAATCCATGGATGGTACCATAATAATACTCAGGATTGGTCACTGTAAATTTCAATCAGCAGTGACACGCTTCGTCATGGTGAATTAAAGCATCTTCAAGTGAGGAATTACAAGGAGGATATACTCTTTTAAATGTGGGATTGAGTCCGTGTGGAGTTTGCCACTGCTAGACTTGCAAAAAATCTTGCGAACCCTTACATTTAGCTGAAAAATGGTAAAATTAATTCTAGAACCATGACAGCTATTATCCCCCTTTTCACCACCATTAACATAAAACCATTAAACTTTTATTCAACCATTGTTTTGGATCTAATTTTGATGTCTGCTTCCAATAACCAAACTCGCTTCCCAAAATCAATGGTGATATATTCATGGTACCCATTGAGGGGTGAAGTTGCAGAACGTGGACTTTGATCCCTTAAAGTAATGGAAATCAAAGAAGCTCTACAAATATTTTACTGAACTTCGGCACTCTTCAAGACATGCTTTGCAAGTATTATCAACAACTCCTCAAAAGAATTGAACTCTATATATTTTCCCTCAGCAAGAAAAGGACCAAGTCTACGATAGGTATCTGGACTACTTCACCACTTCAATTAACTTCATAAACAAAAATGGGACTAGTACCAACAAATCAGCACCTTGACATTGATCATTGGCCAACTTCCAAATTCTTACGAGGCTCTGCTCTCTATCACATTCCTATGGAAGCACATGCTACTTTCATGAATTGATCATACAAACACCTCACTAAGGTAACGGTGCCTTGACCTAATCACGCTATGATCTGAAATTTGTGTTTCTTTTGCAGAGACAATAGCAGAAAATGATAACAGAGAAGCCATGCCAATACAGGAAGCATAATTACTGATTATACTTTTCTCAAGACCCCCAATTTTCATCCATGAGGTGTAGGATCATCAAAATTGAATTACAATTACAATGACAACACAATCAATCACCAGTATCTAGGCTTGGTTCAATAAGAATGTAATTTAGCAAAAATCAAGTGTAAAAACCTGATTTAATCTGAAGGCCTTTAATAGCTTCTGCACAATCTGAACTGTAACTTCATGGATGGCGCTAGATGACAGCTTCAGTTTCCCAATCATGAACCGAGGCCTGTCCGATGATAGCTCGCAAAGGCATAAACTCAACTCTTTGGCTCCACCAACAATGTTGCAGAAGAAATCCCAAGGCAACAAATGATCCTCTTGAGTGCTTGCATTGCTGCACCTCTATGGATCGTTTCTCACTTTCACTGTCAGGGCCTGCCGGATTTACCTTCTAGTGTTCTAGACTTGATCAGTAGAAATAATCCAGGGGCCACTCTTACAATGGATGGGAAGTGGAAATCCAAATCAATGAAGAGCTTAGACTTCCCAAAACCAGTCGAACCCATTCCAGATTTCAACCAGAATAACTTCAAAGGATGATCTCAGGCTTCATTTGATTATCCCGGATTTCAATCTGGTCTCTTGCTTCTTAAAGAGAATTGAACGATCGCATTTGTTTTCAGGCGAATCAAGAGGGATCTCTGGCACCTTCCAAGCTTAACCCTCTGAGAAGATTCCGTTCGGACTTGACTATGAAAGTTGTCTCCAAGATTCCGTTGAGAGACAGACAACCTTTAACTTAAGATTCTTGGCATCTTCAAAGGACCCACCAAACATTGTTTTGGTTTCCACAGAAGAATGGTGTGTCAGAGGGAAGAAGGCGATGACTATCTTAGTTCGACACCACAAACCCTGACTACAAAGAGTGGGCATTCTTTGAATCTCGGCATCTGCGCTTCCCATCTCAGTTTATCACAGGTGTATACCTTGGAACACTTATCCATCCCGGCTTCACACCTTCAGACTTCAATTAATCAGGCTCGGATTTCAACTACAATCCTGGACATCAAATGACTACCGCGGCTTATAATCCCAGACCTCCAGCTATGATCCCGACTTTCAATCAAGACCGAAGCTGATTCTGGGAAGCTCAAAGGTATCATATACACTGCTTTCTGATTGCTTGGTCCCCTCACTAGATCCCGGCATGAACCTCAGAATAATAGACGATATACTACTTCCCGGCATGCACCTCGGACAAGAGCATGCTTGACAGTCAGAATACAGTGGAGTCGGCATGATAAAAGCAAGTCTTGAGCCCCGCGATGATCCTCAGATTATTGCCCACTCACTATCACTATCAAAGGAGTAGGAAATACCCCAGTGAATTAATATGGCACTCCAACGTTGACCTCGGCCAGTACTGTCAGTATTTTGAGATTTTGGAATCTCAACACCATGTCATTTCGGCCTCTCAGGATCATATCATTCAGCCCAGTAACTCAGTTAGATTGAAGAAAAATCAGAACATACCGGAACAGCAAAAACCAGCGCCGGGGAAAATCAGGTGGTCGAGGGAAACCAGCATTGGCCTTCTACTATCCGGAGAAGAGAGACATTCGCATCCTGGCGTCTCAGCATCTTGGCATCTCCAACCTGGCGACCCACACCTCGGCTGGTGCAACCCATCTCGGCTGTGAGCTGCTCGATCTTTGTGGAGTAGCTCAAAGTTATTTGCTTTCTGTAATATATGATTTGTCGACCGGATAGAAATAACCAGTGAAAAAGATATTCCACAGCAACAAGAGAATGATTTTTCTGTCTCCATGCGATCATCACGTTATCCTCCCCATGCAGAGATACTGCACTGTTGCAGCTTGGTCAAACAACGAATCCAGTATTCTCAGATTCTCATGGTCTCTGATCTCAACATCTCAGGATGGTAATCTCAGCCAATCCATAACCATTTCGGGACCATTTTTCATGCCGGCTTCATGAATGCAGCTATCTCGGCATTCTCTGAATCCACCTTCCTCCGGAATGGTAAGACGTTATCGTCGGACTCCAGAAAATTTCATGGTAAAGGTGGAAACTGATTGGTGATGACCAGGTATCGTCAGACTCCGTTGCTGTGCCGACGTTAGTTATTTCCGCTATGATTGCATGCCGGGGTAACTGATTTATAAGAACAAAAATTGGACCTTGGTCCCATCGAGCAATGAAGGATCTCTACTCACTGAAATTGGACCTCAGTCCCATCAAGTAATGAAGAATCTCCACTAACTGACATTGAACCTCGGACCATCAAGCAATGAAGAATCTCCACTTAGCAAGTTGAGAGATGATCTGGTCCCATAGATGCTTTACGAGTATTCATCTTTGTCCAACTGACAGCCAGAGCCTGGTGGTCCCCGACTCTCTTCAAGCATTTAGGATTGCATGAAATTAATTCCAGCGAAGAAATACCTTCAATCGAAGAAGCAGATCCTAAAATTCACGGCTGAACCCTAAGGAAGCCCGCTCTCCATATTGAACCAGAGAAAACATCGATCGAATCCATAGAGGGTGAGTGAAATCCACGTTTGTCGCTATGTAGATTCACCTTCTTTCTACCCACTTGAGATTTTAGATGCCCACTGGAAATAATTTTTCTCTTTGCGCAAAACCAAAACCAATTCCTCCAATCAAAAACTAAGAATCCGGTATGAATCACCCTGCTTTTGGTATGAACCATCTTTGGTAGTAGGAATCAAAATTTACCGAGTCCCCACGGTCGGCGCCAATGTTCGGTCATAGAACATAAACCCTAACCCTAGGTGGGCTAGGATGTGGATATAGGATCAAATAGCTCTCTCCCAAGCACCCATGGATTGGATACCTAAGAGGATCTGCGATCACAAAGCACAAGGACTTGACCTAGGTGTGATACCTAGGGCCTACGTACCCTGGAGAGGGATCAAAGTCCACGTAGTTCGATGATACTGGAGGAGGCGTTTAGCCAAGGGGGGTGGTGTGTGTGCTCTGTGTGCAGTATATGCAATTGAGAGAGAGCTTAGAAGATGCGTACCTCTTTAGGTTAACCAACTATATATAGAGGCTACCTTAGGGTTAGGGTTTGGACTTGCTGGGCCTTTGGTGCCTCCAAGCCCAAATGTATTAGATGTCTCCTGATGGGCCACACCTTGGATGGGCCCAGTATTTGATTCCATAACAAATTACTTCCAACCATGCTTGTGCAGATTTCGCTCATGAGGAGATTGGTTAATATTTCAGATAACTTTAGCTTTATGAATTTCTTTTTCTTTCTTCTTTTCCAGTTTGTTTTAACTTTGCATTGGATTGACACACGCTCTGAAGCATGTGACTAACAAATATCAAATTACGACCAGCGTACTATTGCTGGAACAAGAAAATCATTCTTTTTCAATGGAAGAAGAAAAATAGAGGGAGGAAGAGAGATTTGAGACTGCCAAGGAAAGGCATTAAAGTCATTTTACCAACATTTTGATTTCCTTGTTTAGGTTAATCATTATGTGTAGTTGTGAGACTTGGATTACTGTT
The DNA here is from genome assembly GCA_025563575.1 of Acacia pycnantha. Classification (NCBI taxonomy): domain Eukaryota; kingdom Viridiplantae; phylum Streptophyta; class Magnoliopsida; order Fabales; family Fabaceae; genus Acacia; species Acacia pycnantha. The sequence goes on from JAMWYP010000141.1 coordinate 527,262, forward strand.
ATGTTGTTCATGTGGATTGATTATTGTAGTTTTAATTGGATGATGTGTCTTGATGTTCATATTTCTATATTTCTTTAGATGCTTGATGAAATTATGCTTGCTGTCATGTTTATGATTAGTAATCATAGTTGATTTTAGCACTTGATGTAACACCCGCCTTAAATACTCCATTTAATTGCGTACACGGAAGCGTTCTTTAAATATGATGCGTGAAGTTACTATTCACGTATACGATACTATACACTATTCACGTATACGGTTTACAACTCAAAAGTATACATCTGACAATGGTAAATTCCTTTTTAGTCTTGTTCTACTCGACCATACACACCTTCTTCATTCTTGAGTCTTCTTATACGAGCAGCAAATTTAGCTAATTCAAAAATATTCTGAGATTCAAATGAATCCCAGTAGTAACATCAATAATCACTCACATAAAATGCATACACAGAACATGCAAGACAACCATCATTTATAGATTCAACACATTCAACATTCAAAACATTCATACATTATATACATCTACAATGGTAAATACATGCATATAAAGGCACACATAGTATGTGAGAGAAGTGTTACTACCTGGTGGTCTTCCAATCTTGATCTAGTTCGTAGTTCTTTAGTCGTCCCGGATAAATATTGAATCCTATAATTACATATTAACGGACAACGAGTTAATAATAATCCAAATTCCCTATTTTTCTTATTTTCGGATCAATTCTGGAAATTGGCAGAATTTTCAATTAATTTTGAAAATTCATATGTAATTGCTCAAAACTCTAAATGGTGAGCTTCCAAAACTCACGTGTTCCTTGACAAGTATAATTTCAGGGAAGAATACCTTCCACTTTTAAATAGACACACATTGTTCCCCCAGAATTTTCGTTCATCTTGACTGTTCTAGAAAAACGTGCAAATTCATGATCTAACTTCAAAAATCCATATCTGGAGGTCTAGGTGTCCGAATCAGGTGGTTCAAAAACCTATAAACTCCTTATTAAGTACAGTTTCTAGGAAAATTGGTTTCAGTATATGATCATATACCAATCATTCCCAGATTTCAAAAACATGTCTACTGTTTAGAAAACGTTTCAGCAAAACGTTCCAAATTCCATTCTTAACTTCGATTAATTCTCTAGAACTCCAATTATGGTGATTCAAATTTCTATTTGAAGTTCTTCTAGTATAGTTTAAGGGAAAAATAATCACCAAACCAATTAATAGCTTTGTAATTCCCATAAATTCAAAAGGTGAATGTCACTTACATCTGGGAATAGAATTTCCCAGTTTTTATAACCAAACTTAGAAAAATCATAGCTGGAGTTCTAAACGTCGGATTAATACGTTCTAAGGCTCGTTTTAAAGATGAGGTAGTGTACTTTCTTCTTACAAAATTTCAGTCAGAGGAAATCATTTGTTCGATCGAACCCTTGCATGAGCACGACGTCCTCACAGATTTTCTTGAAATAATACTGCTTCCTTCTCCGACGGTCTCATTTTCTTCAGCTCACTCTCACTCTTCGGCTCTTTCTTTATCTCTCAATTTCTATTCTCATTTCTCTTTCTTCTTTTCTCCAGCACTATCCCTTTCTTGTTCTTTGCTTAGCCGAAAATAGGATGTCAAATGAGGGAGTGCATGCGTTGGTGTCCCATGAATAAACAATTGTGAGGAGTGTCCATGCTTCCCATGCTTTCAAATAAAAGAAATCCCATTGATAAGTGCAGATTTTATAATTAAATGAGTATCAATTCTGAGATATATTGGATTAAATTTATTACTATTTATATATCTTGCAGGAGTTATTAGCTGATTGAGAAAGGAGCAGAAAAAGGAAATCAATTTGAATAAATTGTGTGATATGAGAGAGTGGATTGCAAAAGATTTGGAGATGATTGGAGATCTCAAAAGGATATTGCATATCTTGTATTTAAGATAGGATCAGATCACGACCAAGTCAGCCTAAGGGAATTTCTATATAAAGAGCAAGGGAGATACACACTAGAGACCACAGGGAGACAAGACGCAAAAGCAACCAAAGTACACACAAGAGAAAATAACATCCTTATGCTCTCTAAACTTCGGTATTTACCAAAGGTTTAGAGAGAAAGGACAAAGGAAGAAAAGGAGGAGACGGCTGAAGGAAGAAAGAGGATGCAAGAACAATTCCAATTTTCATCTCTTTTCTTCTATTTTGTTAACCTAGCCATGCTCGGCTAATTTTCTTTAGTAGTTAGGGCGAGGATGAACCCTATGCGAATTTAAGTATTTGTTTGAATTCTTGATTGAACGTTATTTTCCATGATTGAATGAATTATCTTTGCTTAAAGCTTTCTTAAAGAATGATCACCTTTTAGATTGTTCATAGGTTGGTGTATGACAATAGAGATGTTGGTGCATTTAACTGGAACCGTTAATTCGTCATAGAGTTGCATGACCTAGACATAGGCTTACGAGTTTATGCGATCTTATAATTCTGGTTTAAATAAGTGATCTTTCCAAACAATACTAAGACATTAGGTTGTTTTCAAAGATAACGGACTAAGGTAGCGTCAAGACATTGTGACTTAGTCTAATTTTAGAGAATTGATCGTCAATCATGGGAAATAATAGTCAATTAGGGATTTAATTCAAATACTCAAAAGAACATAGGGGGATTTCTATGCCCTAGCTACGTTTTTCTCCACTGATTAACTTTTCTAAACTATCGTCTTTGAGATTCTTCATCTTGAATGCGTGTTTTCTATTAAACTCCTTAAAAATTCTGTTAGGTTACAACTCACCCTCTTTTACTCATTTGTCCAACTAAAGCTAAGATAACGAATTAGTGGCTGGAATACTAGTCCTCGTGGGACGATCTTTTCTCACTACTTTATTACTTGATACGGCCCGTATACTTGCGGAGTTTATAAGGCTTTAAAGTTTTGCCCTATCAAGTTTTTGGCGCCGTTGCCGGGACTAGTTTTATTTCAACACTAAGAGTAGTTATTGAAACTCTAGATTGGATTTTTCTTTTTCTTTTGTTATCATACTCTGTTTATGCGAGGTACCACTGACAGAAATTCGCTGCAGTTTGATCCTGAAATTGAAAAGACAGCAAAGAGAAACCGGAAACTTGTTAAACAGAGAAAAGGAAAGGTTGTTAGCTCTAGTACTGAGACTAAACCGGTTATAATGGCAGAAAATATTACAGATCCTCCTCCTCCTCCTCCTCCAAAAAGGACCATGGGCGATTACATGACGCTTAATCTCGCTGTGGCTGCAACTAGCATCGTCAATCCTGTTGTGAATGCAAATAATTTTGAAATCAAGCCATCTCTCATAAGCTTGGTTCAACAAAGCTCTTTTAGTGGGAGTGATTTAGAGGATCCTAATCAGCATATCGAGACTTTTCTGCGAATTTGTGATACCATCAAGATGAATGGAGTTTCGGAGATGCTATTCGTGTGAGACTGTTTCCTTTCTCTTTGACGGGGAAAGCAAGAGCTTGGCTTCGTTCTTGTCCTAATGGAAGTCTCTCCACTTGGGACATTATTACCACAAAGTTTCTTGAGAAATTTTTCCCTTCTTCTAAGTATACAAAGCTGCTCTCAGACATCAATTGCTTTACTCAAGGCAATGGGGAATCATATTGTGAAGCGTGGGAAAGATTCAAGGAGTTGCTTAGGAAGTGCCCACAACATGAGCTGCAAGACTATGATCGGTGAGGATATTCTTCAAAGGGATGCTTCCATCCTCTAGGATGATGATTAATGCCGCAAAGAGTGGTACGCTAAAAATAAAACTCCCGAAGAAGCATTGGAGTTGTTTGAAGATATGGGGTCTTTTGAGAATGAAACTGTTACTCCACAACCAAAGAGGGGAGTTCTTCAGCTAGACTCTTACAATAAAATATTGGCCCCAACTTGCCTCTTCTCAAGTATCATCTATCACTTCTCAGCCTCATTTGATTTGTGATTTTTGCCAAGGGGAACATGCTAATGGAGAGTGTGCAGCATTCATTACTGAAGAAACAGCAGAGGTAAAATACATGGGTAATCCTCCTACAAATCAGTTTAATCCATATAGCAGCACATACAATCCCTCGGCCGGAAATCTCACCCAAACTTCTCCTATAAACCCCAATCAAGACCTCGGCAGTTCCACCAAACCACCACCACCGATCCGGAAAAGGCTTTGACACAGTTGACTCTCGGCACTACCGAATACATAAAGGGGTCGAAGCTTTCCGAATGAAACAAAAGCTTTCCAGAATGAAACAAATTATTCTCTCAAAAATCAGGGGGCTTCGATCCGAAACTTGGAGCATCAGATTAGTAGATTAACATTCCTTTTGCAGAAGCTCTTGAAAATATGCCTAATTATGCAAAGTTCATGAAAGATTTGCTTTCCAAGAAGCATAAGTTGCAAGAGGCAGAAACAGTAGCATTGACTCAGCAGTGTAGTGCCATCATTCAAACTAAGTTGCCACCAAAGCTTAAAGATCCAGGCAGCTTTAGCATTCCTTGTGCAATAGGGAATGTCAATATGGGCAGAGCACTTTGTGATCTGGGAGCTAGTATTAATTTAATGCCCTTATCTGTTTCAAAAGCTCTCGGCATTAAAGAGATGAAGCCTACTATGATGTCATTACAGTTGGCGGATAGGTCCATTAAGAAGCCGAAGGTGTCATTGAGGATGTGCTTGTGAAAGTGGACAAATTCATCTTCCGGTGGATTTTGTGGTTCTTAACATGGAGGAAGATGCTGAAATTCCTTTACTTTTGGGAAGACCCTTCTTGGCTACTGCTAGAGCGGTAATTGATGTAGCTGCAGGAAAATGGAGTTTCAAATGAATGATGAGAAAGTCACTTACAATGTGTTTCACCATGAAATACCCAATTGATAATAGTGACTGTTTCAAAATTGACGTGGTTGATGAGGCCATTCAAGAAGTTTTTCAAAAGGTTCAGATGAGCCTATGGAGGATGATCTTGCTCAATTGTTACAAGTGGAAGAAGAGATTTCTGTAAAGGAGAATTCTCATTTACAAAGTTGAGGAGTCAAGAAGAAAGATTATGATGCGCCACCTGTTACTCCTAAGGTGGAACTAAAGGAGCTCCCTTCTAATCTGAAGTATGTTTTTCTAGGGAAGGATGACACTTATCCCATTATTGTTAGCACTGAGTTGTCCCCTACTGACGAAGAGAAGTTGCTGAAAGTTTTGACTACCTACAAGACTACCATAGGGTGGTCTATATCTGATTTAAAGGGGATTAGTCCTTCATTTTGCACTCATAAAATTCTCGATAGAGGACCATGTGAAACCAAGAAGGCAGCCCAGAGGAGACTTAACCCGACTATGAAGGAAGTGGCGAGACAGGAGGTGGTGAAACTGTTAGATGCAGTTTGGAGAATGTGTATGAATTGTAGGAGGTTGAATGATGCCACTCGCAAGGACCACTTTCATTTGCCATTCAAGAAAAAAATCAAGAGATGGCATGACAGAGGATTCTTCCAAAAGCGTTTCATCCGGACAACAGAGATTGAAGCCTTACCATGGTGGAGACATTGACAGAGGAGGAACCTCCGTGGCAACCGGAAGCCGAGAATTAAGGTGATATCCGTCGTGCTCAAGACGTTAAACAAGCGCTGATTGGGAGGCAACCCAATAAGTTTTCTTTTTCATTTTTATTTAGTCTTAGTAGTTATTGGTAGGATAGGAAGGATGTGAAAAGTGTGGATCAAATTATAAGTTCCATGCTAAAAAAAAAATTAAAAAAAAAAATTTGGCCAGAAAGTTGGCGCCCAGGGCACCAACTCTCGGCCAAGTGGCCAAAAAAAAAAAATCCAAAAAAAAAAAATCCAAAAAAAAAAATTTTTTACCTCACTTTCAACCACCCCCTTCCTCCTTCTTCTTTCTCTTTCTCTCTCACTTATCTGACCCGGATGGTCGAGGCCCTTTGCATCAAGCAGAATATAGACCTAACTAGTTGTCAACCAAATGAGGACGACAACGATTCGACGATGCGGTCGCACAGAGGAGCACTCTACATCGGCATTAACGGCTTAAACCAGGGGAGTACTAGTTCCTTTCCTTTTATTTATTGTTCCAACAGTGAGGACACTGTCTGATTTATGTGTGGGGTAGGGATATGAATTCTTTGGTGTTGCTTCTTATTCAATTGAAAAGAATTCCCTTGAAAAAAATTCTTGAGTTTTTGTTCGATTGACCTTAACTTTGAGCATCCCCATCTTAGAAAGTATTATCAAGTAAAACAATAAAAAGGAAAAGAATGTGTCAACTAAGCCCCTGAGCATTGAATTTTTGTAAACAATCTGGAGAGGTTTTGAATAATTTGATACCTGGGGTCGCGTCAAACGGTAAGGTCAAAGAGGGTTATGAGTTGAGCTAAAAGCCTCTTGAGGTGTCTGTTGGAGTAACCGAGTAACCGGTGCTGCATCACCCATGTGCAGGATCGCGTCAAAAGGGGACCTACAACGGCTCAAGATTACGGTGCCTGTTGGAGTAACCGAGTAACCGGTGCTGCATCACCCATGTGCAGGGTCGCGTAAAAAGGGGACCTACAATGGCTCGAATAAAAAAAAAATAAAATGAAAAAAAAGAGAGTTATTTCTTACATGAGGATCCCTATAAAATTAGCTGCAAAGCTTGGTTTAAGTGGGGGCATTTGAATGGCTATTGTTTAAGGCTATTGGCTTAGTGACCCAATCTTATAAGACATTAACTGAATAAATTTTGATAACATGATCTGAGTGTGGTGGTAACTGCTCACTTTTTAGGAAAGTCAAAAACAATGTCATTCTCATTTAGATAATGAATTATCTTTCTTTTGCTTGAGGACAAGCAAAGATTTAAGTGTGGGAGAGTTTGATAAGTGCAGATTTTATAATTAAATGAGTATCAATTCTGAGATATATTGGATTAAATTTATTACTATTTATATATCTTGTAGGAGTTATTAGCTGATTGAGAAAGGAGCAGAAAAAGGAAATCAATTTGAATAAATTGTGTGATATGAGAGAGTGGATTGCAAAAGATTTGGAGATGATTGGAGATCTCAAAAGGATATTGCATATCTTGTATTTAAGATAGGATCGATCACGACCAAGTCACCTAAGGGAATTTCTATATAAAGAGCAAGGGAGATACACACTAGAGACCACAGGGAGACAAGACGCAAAAGCAACCAAAGTACACACAAGAGAAAATAACATCCTTATGCTCTCTAAACTTCGGTATTTACCAAAGGTTTAGAGAGAAAGGACAAAGGAAGAAAAGGAGGAGACGGCTGAAGGAAGAAAGAGGATGCAATAACAATTCCAATTTTCATCTATTTTGTTAACCTAGCCATGCTCGGCTAATTTTCTTTAGTAGTTAGGGCGAGGATGAACCCTATGCGAATTTAAGTATTTGTTTGAATTCTTGATTGAACGTTATTTTCCATGATTGAATGAATTATCTTTGCTTAAAGCTTTCTTAAAGAATGATCACCTTTTAGATTGTTCATAGGTTGGTGTATGACAATAGAGATGTTGGTGCATTTAACTGGAACCGTTAATTCGTCATAGAGTTGCATGACCTAGACATAGGCTTACGAGTTTATGCGATCTTATAATTCTGGTTTAAATAAGTGATCTTTCCAAACAATACTAAGACATTAGGTTGTTTTCAAAGATAACGGACTAAGGTAGCGTCAAGACATTGTGACTTAGTCTAATTTTAGAGAATTGATCGTCAATCATGGGAAATAATAGTCAATTAGGGATTTAATTCAAATACTCAAAAGAACATAGGGGGATTTCTATGCCCTAGCTACGTTTTTCTCCACTGATTAACTTTTCTAAACTATCGTCTTTGAGATTCTTCATCTTGAATGCGTGTTTTCTATTAAACTCCTTAAAAATTCTGTTAGGTTACAACTCACCCTCTTTTACTCATTTGTCCAACTAAAGCTAAGATAACGAATTAGTGGCTGGAATACTAGTCCTCGTGGGACGATCTTTTCTCACTACTTTATTACTTGATACGGCCCGTATACTTGCGGAGTTTATAAGGCTTTAAAGTTTTGCCCTCCCATGCTTCCCTTGCTTCAATATAATATAGTAAATGTTGGTGGGAGAGAAATGTTGTCGTATGAGTACATCCACCGAAGAAAGAAAAATGCAATGGAAATGTAGATATTTTGTTCCATAAAATATTAAGATGTGTTCCATGCAATATTAAGATGTGTTCCATGCATTGCAATAAAATAATAGGGAATGTACCATACTTCAATTATCCACCGTAAAATACAATGGAAATAGATGGTATCTCTTAAACAATTTTCTATGTTTATTCTTATTTGTATTCCACCAATAAAATTTCCATTTGATCTTCTTCGACTCCCTACAAGGCTTTTGTTTGCAACTTGATCCTTTCCTTATTTAATTGCAAACAATAGATAAATATTAAAAATAAATCCTTAATTCCATATAAGGATTTTTCTTTCTCAAATAGATTCTATAAGCCATAAAATATTGACTTTGAAATTTATAAGCCAATATTTATTCTCCAACTATTTTCCTTGAATTTATTCTTATATCCCGAAAACTCCAAGGAAAATAGGCCTTAAATTTCAAATAATTACTTATATAATTATTTTCGACCAAATTTCGATAATAAATTCCCATAAAATATTTCTTATTTTCTAATTCCAAAATTTGGGATGTTACACTTGAATGGTTCGTTCGAACATTCTAATTGAGAAGAACAATTTGCATCATTCCAATTTTAATTATACATTGAGTGGTTTTAAACAATATCTCAAGAGATAATAACTAGCTATATTCGTAGGATCTACTATTGATTGGGAATATTGCACTCAAGTGTTATCTTGAGGTTGTTCTTCAGACTTCATGAAATCTTAACTCCCATATATTTTTTTAGTAAGCCACCTTCTTCATTACCAAGAGCATTCATCAATCTCTTTTAATACAAAACATTCTTCATTATTTTCTAAAAAATACTAAAAATATTTGAAATAGTTTCTTTATATTTTCATGAATTTTAATTTAAAGAAAACTAATTTTAAAACCCATATGTTATTATTGAAAGTGGAGCTTAATCACCAAGAGGGGGGTGAATCGGGGATTATAAAATTCTTTTCTAATTGCTCTATTTTTGAACACTAAAAACAGAACTAAGCAGAGTATAAGGAAGAAGAGCAAGAAACAAAGAATTTATATTGGTTCGGTCCAACCTCTTGACCTACGCCCAGTCCCTCTGGGATTTTTCACTAACTCAATTGATTACACACTCTGTAACTCAAGAGTAATTCTCTCACTAGAACTTATTCCCCCTTACAAGTTGCAATCAATATCCCAATCTCTAAGTCCCCTGACTTGAGATTCTTACAATAAATGAATTTCAATAAATGAACTCTCTCTAGGTGTGGATAAATATAATCACTGAAGTACAAATGTATTAAAAGATACTTTACACAAGAAAACTCAAAGAATAGTTGGAAACTTGAGAAGAATTGAATGCAACTCTATTTATACAAAGAGAGCATTAAATGACCGTTGTAATCCTCAATGAGACCGTTGCCTTCATTAACCAACTACCATTTCTTGCGGACGAAGGAATGGAGGTTAAGTCATTAATGAGGTCTAAAAATAATAAATGTTTCCAACTTTACCCCTACTTAATGATGTAGGTTTAAATGAGTTAGTTAAAAATGAGGGCATAATGGAAAAATAGTAATAAATGAGTTAGTTAAAGTAAGTTGGTGCCTTATAATAAGGACCAAAAAATGTTGGTGGTTGGTGCCTTATAATAAGGACCAGAGGGAGTACATTGAACTCATAACTGGAGTTATCTTATAGGCAACAGGGATATTAGAGTAAAGAACTTTATGGAAAAGCATTAATGAGATACCTTAAACTCAGAACTAGAGTTATCTTATAGGCATTGGTGAAGCCACGTTGGTGCAAGTGGGTGCAAGTACAGACACAAATTCTGCTTTTCTTTTTCTTTGTGGGGGGTTCATACAAGCATAAGGAAATTCTTCAAATGAATCAATATGAGCTAATAGTTGAAAGAATTACTCATGGTGAAATACCAACTAGAAAATGTTTAAATCAAGAGATAACCTTAAAGCGATCTGGAGACATTCGTTGGAGTTCCCATTTTGGTACAGTTACAAGTGCTATCAATATGACTATTGATTATTATTTTTCTATGTTAAATTGAAGTTTTCTTTTATTTTCTTGTTTATATTCTTTGTTTTTTAATGCATTTAAAAATTTCCTAAAAAAATCTCCACTAATTGTGCAGATACAAACACAAAATGCTGGCTCCGCCACTGCTTATAGGTACTGAAACCTGCAGAGGAAATCATCTCCTCCCAATCTTTCTGGGTTCTCTGTTTTCGAGAGAGCGCCACCATGGCCAGCAAAACAAACATTAGTTGTGTTTCAACTGATTTATTATTATCTCCCTTTTCATCATCAATATTTACGGACATGTCGATTATAACCACCTTTCCTTGTTGTTTGCCTTTGCTTGTTGTGATTGCTTCCTTGCTTTTCTTCAATATCTTCAAGTCCAGAACTGCTTCCACATTGCCTGGATCAACAGCAACTCCGCTGCAGGATATAACATGGCCCAGAAATCTAACTTCCGGCAGCCAGAATTCACATTTGCTAAACTTTGCGTAGAGTCGCTTCTCCCTGAGTATACTCAACACAAGTCGCAGATGTTCTCCATGCTCTTCTCTGCTCTTAGAATAGATGAGAATGTCATCAATGAACACCACTACAAATTTGTCTAGGTGTTGATGAAAAATTATGTTCATATAGTCCATGAACACAGCAGGTGCATTGGTCAAACCGAAAGGCATCACAAGGAATTCGTAATGCCCATACCTGGTTCTAAAAGTCGTATTGGGAACATCACTAGCCCTAACTCGCAGCTGATGATATCCCAAACGTAGATCAATCTTTGAAAAGACAGTAGAACCAGATAACTAATCCAAAAGATCATCAATCCGGGGAAGTGGATACTTGTTCTCGACGGTTACTTTGTTGCGCTCACGATAGTCGATACAGAGTCGAAAACTTCCGTCTTTCTTTTTCACAAATAGCACTGGGGCTCCCCATGGCGATACACTAGGTCGAATGAACCCCTTCTCTAGAAGTTCTTCCAGCTGCTTCTTCAGCTCCTGCATCTCATTCGGAGCCATACGATACGACGCTTTTGATATTGACCCTGTACCAGGCATCAATTCAATAGTGAACTCCACTTCCCTGGGAGGAGGTAGCTCAGTGAGATCCTCCGGAAATATGTCAGGAAACTTGTTCACCACAGGAATATCCTTGAGTGAAAGTTCGGCTTCAGCCTCAACTGAGAAGAATACTATATATGCTTGGCATCCCTGCTTCATGCATCTATCAGCTTCCGTAGCAGAGAGAAAATTCAGGCTCACATCAATCTTGTCTCTGCTAGGTGAATCGGGAAATGATATCTTCTTATTGCCACAGTCGATCATTGCACTGTTGGCCGTCAGCCAATTTAGACCGAGTATGACGTCAATGCCATGGAGTGGTAATCGGATAAGGTCCACCTTAGAAACTCGTCCATCCACGTTTGCAGTACAATTTAAACATGCATCAAAAGCTAAAGACTTTACGCCAAGCGGTGTAGACACTATCAAATCATATGGTAACCTATAGGCATGCATTCCTAAACGATTTGAACAATCATAGGAAATAAAGGAATGACTGGCACCCGAATCATATAATGTCTGCAATAGATTCCCATTAAGGTAAATAGTACCTTTGACCATCTCCGGAGACTTTCTGGCCTCTGTATTTGTCAGCGCAAAGATCCGACCTGTGTTCTGAGGTCTTGCCTCTGCAGCCTTCTTAGGACAATCCCGGCTGAAGTGTCCAGGCTTCTGGCATCTGAAGCAGATTTGCTTCCCATCACAGTTGACTCCTGGATGGTACTTTTTGCACTTTGGACATGATTGGGATCCCGTTTGTTTGGGATGGTTCTGTTGTCCGGCCTGGTATGGTTTCTTGTTTTCGCCCTGGGATTTATTCCATGGTGCCTTCCTCTTCTGTGAGGAATTTCCGCGGTAAGACCCGCCACGACCTGCACCGTTACCGTCGGAGTTCCAGAATCTACGCAGTTCTTTCAAATTGCGCTCAGTCAATCGGCAAGATTCCATAGCTTGGGCCATGTCAGGAAACTGCTGAGATACCAGCATTGCTCTTATATCGTACTTCAGCCCGCAAATCAACCTATTCGCCTTCCAGCTCTCGTTATTAGTACTCTTCAGGTACGATGAATACCGCGACAGGTTGGTAAACCGAGCAAAGTAATCGTCAAAATATTCCTCGGGACCTTGCTGGATGTGAAGAAACTCCTCCTCTTTAATCACCTGTACTGAGGGAGGGAAATATTGTTCGTTGAACTTTTCTAGGAACTTCTCCCAAGTGACAGGGAAATACCGGGCCTGTAAGGTCATAGCAACACTCTTCCACCATCGATGCGCATCCCCTTCAAGTTTATATATTGCAAGTTGGGCTTTACGATTTTCTGGGCAGTCCATAACGTCAAAGATTTTGTCCAGACTCATCAGCCAGTCTTCAGCCAAATCATTCTTCCCACGGAAAGCGGGTGGCTTGAGTTTGCAAAACTGGTTGACCCAAAATTGTGTGGTCTCCCTTACTCTCCCTTGTCGAGGAGGTGATCGGGATCTCTCAGACCCCTTTGATTCATCAGCATGTCCATCACTTTGGTCGTTCTCCTCTTCTTCTTCTTCTTCATTATCATGCTCTTCCTCATTTTGTCGTTCGTCTAATAGTCTTTGAGCTTCTTGATCTTGTCTATTCTGTCTTTCTAATAGTGCATCAATAAGAGCCCTCTGTTCTTGCAGAGTTCTCCTCATCTCTTGCATTTCGTTTTGCTCTGGTTGTTCTGGTATTTGGTTTCGTGCAATTTCAGGTATCGCTCTTATCTGAGGCTGTCTGCCTCCTCCTCTACCTCGGCCTCTGTCTCGGCCTCTACCTTTAGGTACACCGGCGCCTCTTATGCGTGCCATTCTTTAGTTTTTCCTTTACTTAATGATGACAGATATAAATATCAGAAATAGTACAATAATTGGCACCAAAACATACATATATTCATATTCATTTCATAATGTCCGTACAATAGTTGTTGACCAAGAAGTCGGTCATATCCTAATCTTTGACATACAAGTCAATATATTACATCCCCTTTAAAAGGTATTTCACAATCCCTCAGGGTTTCTAGAGAGCTTTTACACATAACTAAACTATCTAGTTTCTATTATCCTTCCCACAGCTTTCTTCAACCGTTGTTCCCCATCTACATGTGCTGGCGAACCAAGCATTTCAGATATTGGAAGTGGATACAGATACCTAAAATAGGCCCTTCGTAAAGCAGCTCGTTTATGATTCTTGCCCAACGACGAGTTCGAGGGAAATAGAAAAGGGTGGATCTAATCCAATCCCCAGGTGAATAACAGCCACAATTGGCTTGGTAGCTCTTATCTTGGCTCAGGAACATTAGATACCTGCCCCTAATGGTTTCGGTGTGTTGCTCAGCATTCATGTAATACGACTCTAACAACCGTGTTAGTGTCGCATTGTCATTCAGGATATAATGGTAATCATCAGGGGTGGCTTCCTCATTATCAAAGTTTTGGATTTCGGGGTAATCAAAGTTATCCCCTACAGATGAACGGGTTGATCTGGCAGGGCTTCCCGGTTCAGGGTGGTATTCTGGTTCTGGGTCATTTAAGTGCTCAACTGGGAAATCAGGGTTGTATGGTAGTTCGAAATGGTATATGGGAGCATGGTGTGCTGGAACAAGTAGGGGTTCTAGTTCAGGTGGAGGATAGATCGGGTCAGGGTTCAGCCTTCTTCCTATCATTGCTGGTACTATGGACTTTTTAGCAGTGCGTCTCATTCTTCCAAAATAGGGGGTATATGGGTTTGCGTCTCTGTCCATCTCTACACATTACACCAGGGTTATATCAGTACTCGTTTTCAAAATATGCTCAAAGTTTAAAAGGCTTTAGAACCTAACTCCGTTAATTGAACAGAATGGCTAGGTAAGTGTCTATCATGGGGGCCTCACCGAGTTCACGGCGACTAATTGGCGCACCCACATAGACTAGCCTTGCCTTCGGCACCAAACTGTTCGTAATAACATAGTTAAATTCATGCCAGAATGAATGCTCCGATACCAAAAATGTAACATCCCATTTTAAAAATGGATTTTTTTTTTTCAATCAATCAGAGTAGAGCATTGGAGCGAGTGAGTAACTGAGTCATAATAAAACATTAACCATAGTGTAATAGTAATAATATAGTCATCCTAGTGTTCAAAAGTAAATACATAAATGATAAGTAAATCTCTCCGGCCAGCGGTCTACACGTGCTGCTTCTCCCCATCTCCAACCTTTGGTCCTCCGGACCCTGAAGCTACAGCTGAGATCCAATTCCCATTTGGATCTCAGGTAACGGTTAACCTTATGCTCAAATAAAACAGTATATGGACAACATATATTCATAACATAACAGCAGTATATCACTACATAAGCACAGAGCAGATGCATGATCATAACAATGACAGAACATAAGCACAGAGCAGTATGTAAAGTCCCACAACATGTTTGCACATACCCAGTGCCACGATAACCACACGTGTCCTCAGCGCTAGGAAAACTCAACCGGTATTACCAATACTATAATCCGTGTAAAGCTGTATGTATAAATGATGACCCTATCCAAAGCCTCAGTCTATGAACGTATCTATCACATATATGTATATGAGCAGCACAGAGTTAGGGTTATAGTACGCGTCCGTACCTTCGTTGACGATATTCTAGTACGTTTGACGGAAAACGGTACTTCTGATGGAAAACAGTACGTTTGACAGCGGTACGACAGCGACACGACAACGGTACGAAATCACAGATATCCTATAAGGATAATATCACATTTATTAATGTCCAACATTATAACAGGCATTTTAGGTACAAATTACCATTTTGCCCCTAGTTTGACTAATCGGCGAAATTTCGCCAGAGCTTCACTACTTTGACTCTAATCTTCCAAAATTTTGACATATCTCTTTCTGCAACATATTTTTGAAATAAATATAATATTTATTCCTAAAACATGATATCTAAAATAACTTGGAAGATTAAAGACTAAACTAGCGTTTCTACTATAACTACTGAAAGAACTACTAAAGCTTAAGACTAGGGACCGAAGAAATTACCCAGAGCTTCGCTACTCCTTCTCCAGAGCTCTTCCTTCTGTCTAACTCTTATAATTTCTCTTTGCAATGGTGTGAAAAATATGAAGAGGGTTGAAGCCTATTTATAGAAGTTTTCAGGGGCAAATTTGCACCTTTCTCCTTTATTCTCAACCACAAAAATTAGGGTTTTTTTAAGCTTCATTCTTGGCCACACAAGGGACTTGGCCGTCCCCCCTCCCCTAAAGTCAAAATGTGATGTCACTTGGTGTCATCAATTCTTGCTTTTTGGTCTTGTACTGATAAAGTTCCCTGTTCGGTGTCCTAATCGCGTAATCTTGGAAAATCTCAAAAATCTGACAACATAGCTCTGAAGGTCTATTCTTCCTCTTTAGAAATGTCTGGGTCAACTAAATTTTTTATCCCATTCAGAACATTTCGTTGCCTGCCGAACATTTTCAGAAAAACGCCGTCGGTTACGGACATTACTTTGGGTAACAACAACTTCGGGACAAAAATTCACTGATTCATAATATGTCTAGTTGTTTACCACTTAATCCAACGATTTCAAGTTATGGCTTAGTTTCTATAGATTTTCATTTATCTGATTTGCTTTTTGAGTATCTGATAGCCTTTTAGCCAGTTTAGTATACCCTTTCGGTTACGGAAATAACTTCGGGTAACATCAACTTCGGGACAAAAATTCACTGATTCATAATATGTCCAGTTGTTTACACATAATCCAAGGATTTCAAGGTAGGATTTAATTTCTATCGGTTCTCATTTATCCTATTTGCTTTTCACAAAATATCTTCTATTATAATAATATTTTCCCTTTTTCAACAAACCACAACCCTTTTCGCACTCACTCTTCCCCTTTCTCTCTCTTCCAAACCGTCCCCCCTTATTTTCATTTTTCTTTTGTTTTTTTAATTAATTTATATTATATTTCAATTATCTTTTATAATTAGCAAAATTCTCCTATTGGTCCTTAGCCAATTACATGGATTAAGGCATTTTAAATTGTTAGAATTATTGAGAGCCCTTGATTTTACTTTGTGAGATTCAATCTTAGCCATTAATCTTTAATTAGGGGTTTTACATAATTATCCTTGGATATTCCTTTAATTCCTGATAAAACAATTAGTCATTAATTATTTATTTAATCATTTACTAATTGTTGATAATTTTCTTAATTAGGATTAATTATTTTCTCACAACTATTTTACTGACATTGGTATTTTATGTCTCATGCATTATATTAAAAATCATGGGGCATTTTGGTCCTCAAAATACTTTTTGATTTTTGCCCTTTAATTTTTCCAAGGTTATAATTTAATAAATTACTAAAATTAAGGACAATATTATTTCTTATTTTTAAGGAATATTTAATTGCCCTTCAAGATTTATTATAATATTTTCAGGGTATTTTATGACCCATAAAGGCATTTTTTGGATCTTCGGCACATTAATATTAAACTCAAGAGATTTTTCATTAGAAAAATAAGGTAAATGTGACACAATATTTGAGACCACATATTTACTTATGAAAAATAGTTATTTATTTATCTCAATATAATATTACGGATAAATAAATATCATGGGAGGTAGAGATCCTTTCGGATCTGTGGTTGTGGACCCAACATTGGGCTTGGACTGGGCGTAGCGAAATGAAGGTGAGTTAGTCTTGTGCAGTTCCATGCCCTCGTTTTGTGGATCCCATTGTTTTTATTTTTAAATTGTTTTAGGCACTGTATGATAATTGAAAGTGATTCTGGTATTTATGATGGAATACGCCCTCTACCTTCTGTGCTGAATTCATAATTATATATCTTATAATTAAGTAGGTGTGGCTTTTATGATTCAATTAATTATAGGGTAATAAGAAATTTTGCTATAAAATCTACTCATATCCTGTTTTATTTTATAAAAAATATTATGATATCTAATAAGGTGAAAAATTAGAAGAAAATGTGAATGTGTATGAAGAAGACGCTGAAGACGTCAGGAGGAAAATAGAAGAATGAATGAATATATAGTCGTTAATATAAGATATATTTACTTAATTTCGTCAGAATGATGAAGATAATTAAGTTAGTTAATATGATACACTTATTTTCTAAAACACTCTGATTATCTTTATTAATTCTTTCATTCCTTTTCACATTTGATTATTATAGAGGGAGCAGTAAGAAGAAGAAAGAAAAGAAGGACATCAACGGACCCTTTTGCTGGAGGTAGAGGCCGCAACTCTACAATTGCTATCTCTTCCTTCACTCTTCTACTTAATTTTCTAGTGGATTTGGATTTTATTTTATTTCTTTATGAATTTGGTTTTAGCTATGTGTAGTTAATTTTCTTCGAAACATGGATAAACTATGAACTCATTATTGAATTAGATTATGTTTTCACTTATTAGTTATAATTAATTTTAATTTTAATTATTTAATCTTACTTTGTTATGTCCATTTGATAATTGGCCATCATTAAACACGGGTGGAAAAAATGCTTTTAAGACCGGACAAAACAGGTAGATTAGGACCGGACCCGCGACCAGTCTTGTTCCAGGCGGTATTAAAAGTTGACCTTTAAGACCGAACTTTTACACGGTCTTAAAGAGTTTCTTTAAGACTGGACATTTTAAACATCCGGTCTTAAAAGTGTTTCAAAATAATTAAAAAAAAAAGAAGAAAAAACTCAAATGAAACAATCGGTCCCAAATCACCAGATCTAGCAACATTTTGAATGTCCCTCCGTCATCAACGACGGAGAACCAAGAGAAGATTAGAAGCAACAACAACAACAAGAAAAACAAAAAAGATGATTACAAAGTCCAGAAATAAACAAAAATAACAAGAAACAGAAATCATTCACCATGAAAATCGAATTTGAAGTCCAGATCTACAAAAATCACAAGCTTAAAGCAACCAAATCGAGCAGATCCTCTTGTCGGTGCTAGCAAAGCTTCAAGCAACCAAAATCGAAGTCCAGATATGAGCAGGAGCGGTCAATGTAGGAAATAAACAGACTTAAGCAAGAAGATATCTGGGTTTGATTTCAAACCGGATCTATGCGGCGGCGTGGAAGGACCCATAGATCGAAGAGGAAGGAGCCGCCGTCGTCCAGAATCCTCAATGTAGTACGCTTTCGCTGTTGCTGAGGATTGGAGTCGACGCCATCGCAAAACCCTCGAAGCATCTCACTGCCAACGTTGCCAAGGATTTGATTGTGCGACTCTTACGATGACTTACGAAGATTGCGAGTAGGTTAGAGGAAGAGGATGACATTCTTGCTGAGGATTTGCCCGTGAGGCTCTTGGGACACTCGTTGGATCTATAACCTAAGAAAATGTTATATCACCAAGAAGACAAAGCAAACTCACGGACTTAACAGGTTTAGCGAATGTAGTTTTTTTTAAACACTTTTAAGACCGGTTTTTTGAAATAACCAGTCTTAAAAGTATATTTTTAGGACCGGTTGTTTTAAACAACCGGTATTAAAAGTGTAAAAAAAAAAAAATTTTGACCGGTGGCAATTTCGTAAATATATAGAACACTTTTAAGACCGTCTGTTTGAAACAACCGGTCTTAAAAGTGTTCTATATAATTTTTTTTTTTTTACACTTTTAAGACCGTCTGTTTGAAACAGCCGGTCTTAAAAGTGTTCTATATAATTTTTTTTTTTTTTTTTACACTTTTAAGACCGTCTGTTTGAAACATTTAGGTTTTAAAAGTGTTCTATATAATTTTTTTTTTACACTTCTAAGACCGTCTGTTTGAAACAGCCGGTCTTAAAAGTGTTCTATATAAATTTTTTTTTACACTTTTAAGACCGTCTATTTCAAACAGACGGTCTTAAAGGTACTTTTAAGACCGTCTATTTGAAACAGCCGGTCTTAAAAGTGTTCTATTTATTTAATTAGTTAGCATATACGATTATATTGTGCAATTATCTTAATTAAGTTGTTAAAGAGATTTTAGGAATTAAGTTAGCAGATCAAGATTTTTTGAATTTCGTAATTAAATTCTGATTGTAATCATCTTAATTAAGTTGTTAGAGAGATTTTAGGAATTAAGTTAGCAGATCATGATTTTTTGAATTTCGTAATTAAATTATTGATTGTAATCATCTTAATTAAGATGTTAGAGAGATTTAGGAATTAAGTTAGCAGATCATGGTTTTATGAATTTCGTAATTATATTCTTGATTGTAATCCCTAAATTATAGGAATTGCCTAGGTTTATTTACTTATTAGCATCTGTATATAATTCCAATTAAGTGAAGGAATAAATCATCGCATTCTCGGACTTGATCAGCGTCTTCTCACAATATTTACGAAATTGTCACCGGTCATACTTTTAAGACCGGATATTTTATAGCCCGGTCATAAAAGTGTTCTATATATTTACAAAATTGCCACCGTCATACTTTTAAGACCGGATCTTTTATAGTCCGGTCTTAAAAGTGTTCTATATATTTACGAAAGTGCCACGGTCATACTTTTAAGACCGGATCTTTTATAATCCGGTCCAAAAAGTTCTTTATATTTACGAAACTGCCACCGGTCATACTTTTAAGACCTGATTCTCTATAATCCGGTCTAAATGAGACGGTCTTAAAGCCCTTTTTTGCACTAGTGAAATGTGAATTAGAGAATTATAATTTTTCTTGAGAAAGGAGATTTAAATTAGGCTCTGAGATTAAATAATACTATGTATTATGAAATATGGGATTAGATTCTTATATAATTTTTCATTAAGATGTAGACATATAAAATAGGGCCCTTCCGAATGGAAGAAACTCACCCCTTAAAATTGCATGAAAATAATGAGTGCATGAGTTTGTGCCAGGTCAAACAAGTGTGTTAGTAACACTCACCCTAGTTGTTAATAAAACTTATTTTTTGGGCTGAAACCCTCTTATTGTCTTACAGGTGTACAAGTTTTTTGAAATTATACCGCTGACCTGGCGAGATACCTAATAACACAAAAACAAGGATATTAAAGTAAAGAACTTTATGGAAAAAGCATCAATGAGATACCTACCCAGAACTGGAGTTATCTTATAGGTACTGAAACCTGCAGAGGAAATCATCTCCTCCCAATCTTCCTGGGTTCTCTATTTTCCAGAGAGCACCAAAATGGCTAGCAAAACAAACATTAGTTGTGTTTCAACTGATTCATCTTTATCTCCCTTTTTCATCATCAATATTTATGGACATGTCTATTATAACCACCTTTCCTTGTTGTTTGCCTTTGCTTGTTGTGATTGCTTCCTTGCTTTTCGTCAATATCTTCAGGCATCCCTCGTCGTTCCAATCATGCAGAACCCACTACTCATCATTCAAATTCAATCAAAATCAAAATCAAAATGGTCAGGAACACAAAAAAATGATCATATTTGTAACATCCCGTTTTTCAAAAGCAATATAATTTTTTTTTTCATCAAATCATCATTTCAAATCATCAGAGTAGAGCACCAGAGCGATTGAGTAATTGGTATATATTCAAAGTACCCACGGTAGCATGTCTTGCTGTTTAAACAGCGGTACTAGAGTTTCAAAAGTAGTACATGACAAAAAGAAGTCTTCAGCCGGGTCTTCTATGTGGGCTGCTTTCCTCTCTCCTCGGTCCCCGGTCCTCCTAACCCTGAAGCTATATTAGGGGCTGAGGTCCATGCATCAAACCCCAGGTAACGGTTAACCTCATGTTTACATACATCATATATGCACTACAGATATTTATAGAATTTTGGCAACATTTACTATGGTCAGACATAGGGTATACATATCAGATATGTATGGCAATAACAGTACAGTCGGATGCAAGGTTAAGGCACAATGAGAAATGTACATGATCAGATATGCACGGCAATAACAATACAGTCAGATATAGAGTTAAGGCACAATAAACAATAATACAGTCGGATGTATGGTTAAGGTATAATGCATGGACATTGAACATAATCAGATATGGACGGCAACAACAATACAATCACATGTAAAATACAGCATGACGGAGGAAATACATATATGCATACAATAGCCATCAGAGTTAGTGTTACAGTACGCGAACGTACCTTCGTTGACGGAATTTCGGTACGACGGTTGGTCAGAACGTAATCAGGGATATCCTATAAGGACAATAGCGCATTTATTAATGATCAAACATTATGACGGACATTTTAGTCATAAATGACCATTTTACCCCTGACCCCTTAATCGGCGGAATTTCGCCAGAGCTTCGCTACTTTGACTCCCAACTTTCAGAAACTCAATCCCTACTATGTTTTTACCTCGTCAGGCATCTTTCAATGCAATGAGGCTTAAAAACAAGAATGAGAATTTCATTTCCTACTTCCTAGATTTAACTAACATTTCAACTAAAACTACCGAACAAAAGACTAGAACTTAAAAGCTAAGGACCGAAGAACTTACTCAGGGCTTCGCTACAAATTTCTCCGGACTCCTCCTTCTTCTCTTCCTCCTCCAAATTTCGAACTAAGCAAGAGCTCTTTGGTGTGAGAATTATGAGAAAAGATGAAGCCTATTTATAGACTTTTCCAAGGGCAAAATTGCACCTTTCTACTTTAATTCTAAACCATCCATTTTGAAAACTTAGCAAACAAGTTTGCTCCTCCATTTTCATCCACAAATTCGTCCCTCCTTATGTCATCTTTCCAAAGATGAAGTCACCCAAGTGATGTCACCCATGTGCTCTTTATGAGCTTCTACCGATAAAGTTCCCTGTTCGGTGTTCTAATCGCCACTACTAGAAAAATGCAGATTTGCGGCGGAATTTGCGAGGGAAAAAATTTCCCTCGCAAATTTGGGTCAATTTGCGAGGCCCTCGCAAAATGCGTATTTTTGCGAGGGAAAAAAGATTCCCTCGCAAAATATATGATTTTTGCGAGGGAGTTTTATTTCCCTTGCAAAAATTAGTGACATTTGCGAGGGAACCATTTTTCCCTCGCAAAAATAAATGATTTTTGCGAGAGAACTAATGTTCCCTCGCAAAAATGAGTAGTTTTTGCGAGGGAAATGTTGTTCCCTCGCAAAAATTAGTCACTTTTGGAGGTGATAATAAAACCCTCGACATCTCAACGCCAAAAAAAGTATTACAGTTAATTGCGAATGGACTCGTCGTTTCCTCCTCCTACATACCTCTCCGATGCTGCAGGGCCAGATGCCCTTAAACCCCATGGTCACTCAAAACCCAATGGTTCCCATGCCCATGCCTATGCAGATGCAGATTCAGATGCCGATGCCGTATCAGATGCAGATGCCCATGCCCCTTCACATGCCGTTCCCGCTTCCTCTTTCCAGCCAGGAAATCGGCCAATCCGCCTATGGGAAGCGCCGCCGAGAAGACGAAGCTCCCGGCATCAAGTGGTGACCGGTCTGCGGCGAAGAGGGCAAAGGGTCGGGATGTGATATTTAGGATCGTGGTGCCATCGAGGCAGATCGGGAGGGTCATCGGCAAAGAAGGTTTTCGTATACGAGAAAATTCGAGAAGACTCGAGAGCCACCATTAAAATTGCCGACGCTATTGCTGTAAGTCTTTTCAGGTTTCTTCATATTTCTCGGCTACTTCAGTAAGGGAGAGAGAAAACGGGGCTTACGTTGTGTTTCTCCCTTTTGGGAAGAGGCATTCTATCTTATCTTATATTGAAGCTTCTTGGTAGCTAAATAAGTGAATTTAGGTAGTAATATGATCGTTTATGATGGTAACATTTTGTTATATTAAGAAGAAATAAAGAAGTGACTCGCAAAAAAATTGGGAATATGATGAAGGAGAATTCTTTCATGTTAATTGTTTTTCAAACCTTTGCGAGGGGAGGTATTCTTGTAGTGATAAATTACTTCTGCAGAATGTATTATTCGCCCTCCTATATCAAGTTTTTATATCCTGTTTACTTTCTAATCCTTTTTATAAGGTATTTAGTTTTTTTGGATTGTAATGTCTGGTCTGTGGCGTTTTTTTTTTGTTTAATTTTGGTTTTATCATTTTCTTCTACCTAATTTTTTGAGTTTCATAGAAAGGAGAAATTGTGACCATATCCACAATAGCATTTGCCTTTAAGGGCCTGTTATGTGTAATTTTTGATCAGTGGATTTTCGATCGCCATTTACCGAACCCAGTCAAACATTTTTGTTTGTGTAGCGACATGAAGAACGAGTTATCATCATTAGTTCAAAAGATAATGATGAAAATATCACTGATCCGAGAATGCTCTTGACAAATAGCCAATTTGATTTTAACGGTATTGCCATTCTTTTTAGCTTTGTTAAGTCTTTATATCTTTCACTATTAAATATGAAGTCTGATGGGTAGTTTCAAATAGCTAAAAGAGGATGGAGTTGTTTAAAATTTTACAGCTTTGAAGATTTGTTATTCTTCTTTTAATGACATGACAAGCTTAGTCTTCTTATTATATCATTTTTCAGGATGTATCCCATAATTCTGCATTAATGTTTTGCGAGGTTGATTTTTGTTTGTTAGGGATAACATTTTTGAGACCATTATATCTCTGAATTTCAATTGCTAATTTATCAGGCTCTCTTGATCCTTTTTTTTTTTTTAACTTTTTTTATTTTGTATCAAACACGCATCCTATAACGGAAGATGATATCTATCTCGATGCATCAAAAGTCACTGCAGGACATGTGGCTGCCAATACAATAAGGCTTTTAATTGCTGGGTCCCGGGCAGGTGGTTTGATTGGGGTGTCGGGTCAAAACATTGAGAAGTTAAGGAATTCCTCTCGGTGCTTCAATTACGGTTCTTGCACCAAATCGGTTACCTTTATGTGCATCTGCTCATGAATCGATCGAGTGGTGCAGGTGGGCTTCTGCTACTTTGGTTCTTGTCACTTAAGATGACTGGCTTTTACCCAAAAAGTTATGATTTCAACATATTTAATAATCTTACCTTTCTTGTACTTTGTCTTACGTGACAATTGTAAAGAAACTTGATAGTGCTACTGCTGAACCAGACCAAAACACATTGCTCTATAACTTTAGGGAACTTGACTTTGTTTCTCTTGGTAGGACTGATAGAAATGCCTATCAACATTTATCATTGCTAAAAGTTTTTCTGTTCCAATCCTTTCTATTATCTCCTTTGTGGGTTTAAATTTGCTGCTGAATTGTGACAAACGTTTTGCTGAATTCAGTTATCGGGAGATGCTTCAAAGAATGAAAGCTTTAGAGGAGATAGGCTGTCAACTAAGGTCTGATAACTAACCTTAACATGCTTGTTATCAGTTTCTGTATAACATTGCTTTTGAAAATTAGTTTGTAGCTTTATTGTTTAACCGTTTCTTGCACATCAGTCTCATAACGTATTTCTCACTTGATGCAAAAAGTTCACTATGTGACTATTAAAGAATTAGCTCATGCAAAATTGATTGCCTTAGAAGGTTATATAAAATATTCATATTTTCTTTTGGTATTATCATCACTTCTGTTGTTAAATTGTAGAGAGCTGTTAGGGGTCATGGTACGGTGAGCTGAAGATACCTTAGTTGTTAAATTGTATGACAGCTACATTTATGTTATGGGTGTGTATTTCTCTTCTGTTTTGCCCATAACTAGACTTGTAGAAAAGTAAAATGATACCCAAAAAAGGAGAAGATTATTTTTTAAAGCCTTTGAACTTTTACCAACAAAATCTCAATTTGAATGTGCTGCAGGTTCATTAACGATAAGAAGGGATTTGTATTGGGGAACGATGGAGTCTTGCTTCGCTATCTAGGATAAAGTTCGTATGATTTGGTTCCAAAGCTACAGAGCATGCTTATGGCATCTGACTTTAAGGTTAGAGCCATCTAGTTATCTAATTTTTCTGACTCACTGGAACTCTGTTTCTAACTTTTTTTTAGAAAGTAAAAATATTTCTAAATAGAAGAATTTCTTTCATATATCTATGTGATGATTCGTAAAATAACCGCTAAAACATTAAATTTGAAGTTACCTTTCATGTTTGTAACTTGCGAGATTCATTATGATCAATATTAATTTTATGTTTGTTATTGTCTACATTTTGTTATTTTATTGGTCTTCCAGGGATTATTTGGACAATACCAAGGTGCAAGTAACCATGAAGAATTGCACAATTTTATTAAGGCAACAATGATGATTCAAAGGCTTAAAAGGATGTTCTTTCTCAACTTCCTGTAAAGCGCAGGCACAACTTCTGTGTACGATATTAGAATTGGAACCATGAATTATTCTCTGTGTACGATATTAGAATTCGAACCATGAATTATTTTTTTTCATTTTTGAATGCATACGTGTGAAGCACAACTTCTCTGTATATATATCTGGTATGTAGAGGGATCTACTTTGGCTTTGATATACAAGTTTTTTTATTTTCTAATTTTTAGTATTTTTTTATATTTATTTTATTTTTTCTGATTTTTTATATTTTTTTTAAAAATAAATTGAAATTTGCGAGGGAAAAGTGTTTCCCTCGCAAAATCCTGGATTTTGCGAGGGAAGAAATTTCCCTCGCAAATCATGAAATTTGCGAGGGAAACACTTTTCCCTCGCAAATCTCATGATTTGCGAGGGAAATTTCTTCCCTCGCAAAATCCAGAATTTGCGAGGGAAAAATTCATTTTTGCGACGGAAAAATGATTTGCGAGGAATATTTTTGCGACGGAACTTTTTCTGTCGCAAATTCCGCCGCAAACCAATTTTGCGACGGAAAATGGCTTTTTTGCGAGGGAATTTTTCCGCCGCAAAAACCAGTTTTTTTAGTAGTGCGCGTAATCTTGAGGAATCTTAGAAATCGGGCAACATAGCCCTGAAGGTCTATTCTTCCTCTATCTTGGTTAACTAAATTTTTGATTCCATTCAGGGTATTCCGTTGTCGGCCGAACATTTTCGGTTAAACATCTTCGGTTACGGAAATCGTTTCGAGTAATGTCCAACTCGGGACAAAATTACACTGAATCATAATATGTCCAGTTATTTTCTACTTAGTTCACATATTTTGAGATAGGATTTATTTTCTATCGGTTCTCATTTATCCTGTTGACTTTTATCAAAACATCTTTCTACTTTTCACTTTTTCTTCCAACTTGCATATGTGTTCACACCTAACATATTTTTCTCTTCTTTTTTCCTTCCTCAATTTCGAATTTGATGGGCACTTCTTGGCCAAGGAAATTGTTCTCCCACTTGTCAAAATATCATATGAATAAAGTGTTCCTATTGGCTTGTGTTTTATGTTGACTTTTCAACTACTTCTACACTAAGTCTTCTATTTAATTTTCACTCAATTTTCCTTTTGTTTTTCTTTCTTAAAAATTTCGGCAACTATCCCCCCAAAACATTGAATTTTCAACTTCCTTTAATTACTTAATTCCTATAAGGATAATATCACATTTATCAGTGATCAACATCAGAACAGGCATTTTAGGTACAAATTACCATTTTGCCCCTATCTTTACTAATTTCCAAAATTCTGCCAGAGCTTCGCTACTTTGGCTCCTAATTTTCAGAAACTCAATCCCTACTATGTTTTTACCTCGTCAAGCATTTTTTCAATGCAATGAGGCCTAAAAACAAGAATAGAAATTTCATTTCCTACTTCCTAGATTTAACTAACATTTCTACTAAATCTACCGAACAAAAGACTAGAACTTAAAACTAAGGACCCAAGAACTTACTCAGAGCTTCGCTATAAATTTCTCCGGACTCCTTCCTTCTTCCTTTGCTCCAAGATTTCGAAATAGACAAGAGGATTTGGTGTGAGAATTGTGAAGAGGGTTGATGCCTATTTATAGGAAAATTTCGGTTACTATTCATCCTGAACCGTAAACGTTGGATCGAAGGTGTTTTGGAAAGACTTCATCTTGGCCCTCCATTGCTCCAAACCGTCCTCCCCTACCCCTTTTGTCAACAAAAATGTGTCATCCCATGTCATGCATATGAGGTCATCAACTTGCTTGAGAAGTTTCCTACCGATAAAGTCCCTGTTCAGTGTTCTAATCGCGTAATCTTGGAAAATCTCAAAAATCCGGCTACATAGCCCTGAAGATTTCTTCTTCCTCTTTCAAAATACTTGGGTCAACTAAATTTTTGATCCCATTCAGGGCATTCCGTTGCCTGCCGAAGATTTTCGGACAAACGTCTTCGGTTACGGAAATCGCTTCGGGTAACAACATCTTCGGGACAAAAATCCACTGATTCGTAATATGTCCAGATGTTAGGCAACTAGTTCAAGGATTTTGAGTTAGGATTTATTTTCCATTTATACTATCTGCCCTATTTCCTTTTTCGTCTTATTCCCTAACCGTTCCGCCGGTTACGGAAATAACTTCGGAGACAGCCTACTCCGAGATAAAAATTCACTTGTTTATAATATGTTCTGACTTTAGAAACTTAGTTCATGGTTTTCTAGATAGGATTTAATTTCTATTGGTGGTCATTTATCCTATTTTCCTTTTCACATTTTTATATTAATATTATATTGCAACTTGCAACAAATATCATGATATTTAATTGCTTCATTCTTATCCCTTTCTTGCTCCAAAATTCGGCCAGCATGTATATATATATACTTTCTGAATACTTTCCATATACTTTTCACATACTCTCTAATTTCCCCACACACTAATACTTTCTGAATACTTTCCAAATACTTCTTCTATACTCTCTACTTTCTTGAATACTTTCCAAATACTTCTTCTATACTTTCTACTTTCTGAATACTTTCCACATACTTCTTCTATACTCTCTAATTTCAATACTTTCCAAATACTTCTTCTATACGCTCTAATTTCAATACTTTCTGAATATTTTTCCTTAAGAAATATGATATTTATAACTCAATATTTGAGACCACATATTCACCTATCAAAAATAGCCATTTATTTATCTCAATACAATATTCCAGATAAATAAATATCTGGGTATTATATTTTAGGATTAACCATTATCTCACAACTATTGGACTTACATTGATATTTTATGCTTTACATAAAATATTAAAAATCATGGGGTCAATTATGACCCTCACAATACTTTTTGATTTTTCTCCTTTAGTTTTTCCAAGATTATAATTTATTAAATTGTCTAAATTAGAGACAACATACTCTCTAATTTTTAATAATTATTTTATTGCCTCTTGGGATTTATCACAGTATTTTATGATTCTTAGTTCATTTAGGGCAGTTTAGCTCTTTATTTCTTCTAATTTCAATAGAAATTGCCCTAGAAAATTATGATAAATCCCTTCCCACATTTGAGACCTCATATTCACCTATTCCCAATAGGTTTTATTTACTACATAATGATATGGATTTTTAGGGTATTACAATAGTGATTAAGTTTAATTCTATTTGAGCATGCTACTCAGTAATAGTAGTTATTTTGACACATTTTACACGGATAATTTTCTTTTTCTTTTTTTGCAATACACTTCTCGGGTCTTATAAATAAGACAGAGAGAGACGTTTTTTTTGTCTTACTTATAAGGCACCTTATTAGAATCTTGAAGTGAATGTAAAATTTAACTCTTCACTTATTATTTTGTTGACTTTGTTCTCATTTAGTATTATATATATTGAATAGGGGGTAGAGTTGGAATGTTGATAAATTTTATGGAAAAGTTAATGAGATTTATGGTCTTCTTTGACTTATGTAAAAAATGTTGAAAGTTTCCTTTAAACAAGATCAGATGAGTATAAACAAATTAATAATGAAGCAGGTAAAGACAAGTGCAAAAGCGACCTGATTAAGGATCATTTAAATCCTTGTCAGTTGTTAGAATAACAATGATATCCGAAAGTGATATGCACGTTTAAAATGTTAATCTCAAGTTTTTGTTGTGTAAAGTGTGAAGTCTTCAGGTTGGTTTAAATTCAGTGATTCTATCCTATTTAAAAAGGCATGCATGTGCTTGTCGAAAAATATGATTTTATCGTATTAAAAGTCTTGTGCAATCTCTTTGTCTCGGGATTCCGCCGTGACTTACGATTTGATGGGACAATCGGGTTGAATTGAAGTTGATTTATAGATGTGCAAGTTTTTTAAAATTCTTACTCCTTCAAGCCCTTGATGAAAAAAATATTGGTCGGTTTTCTAAAGCGCCCCTTTTAATTTGAAAACTACTGTCTAATGGAGAAACTCTTAACATATGCTCACAAATTGAGGGTGTTTAAGATTATATTTGTATGTGTGTGTCTATATATAAATTCGAAAATAAAATTAATTGGGGTCTTATATTTAATATTAAAACAAATCCTACTTTTATATTTAAGATTGGAGAGAGTATAATTTTTTTCCTTTTTACCCTTACATTATTACTAAAAATTTTCCCGAAAAATCCAAATTACGAAGTATATTTTTAAAAACCTTAAAACTTATTGTGCTTAGATATTCATTTTCAAAAGTTTAAATGTGAAAATCGTCGGAAGTGCCTTATAAATAAGACCAAATGAAGATAAACAAATTAAAAATGAAGCAGGTAAAGACAAGTGCAAAAGTGACTTGATTAAGGATCATTCAAATCCCTGTTATGTTTTAGAATAATGTGATATACACGTTTAAATTTTTAATCTCAAGTTTTTGGAGTCCACATAGCATGCTTATAGTTACATGCTTATTATGTGCTTATACCTCTAATTAGAGGTATAAGCACATTTTTTTTAATTTTTTTTAATTTTTTTATATATTGTATTTATTTAGATTTAAATTATATGATGCTTTCTGAGATTTTTTTTTGCACCCAATATCTCAAATTAATTAATTTTCATAATACTGGTGTTACAGACAAATGCAGAACTGGAAAATAATTAATTTGAGATATTGGCACTACTACAAAAAAACGAAAAAACGACCTAAATAAGGCCCAATTAACGTCCTTTTTCAGAGGGACGTCTCGGGCTGGGTAGTCGTTTTTTTTTGAAGTTTGGCGACCTGAATTTATTTCAGGACGCCTGATATGAGGCGACACGAATAAATTTCGGGACGCTCGATATAAGCGACACGAATAAATTTCAGGATGCCTCATATCAGGCGTCCTGAAATTATTTCAGGACGCCTAATATCAGGCGTCCTGAAATTTATTCAGGTCGCCTCACATGACGCCTTTTTTTTTAAAAAAAAAAATCCCCCGAACCTCAATTTCGGGGAGCTAGATAGTGATGAGCCAAGCGGATCGAAGATAGCAAGCCACGATTTGGGCAGAGGAAGAGCAGATCTGAAATTCAAGAAACATGCTAAGGAGCAAATCTAGAATAATAAAAAATGCCATGGAGCAAATCCAGAAAACATCAAAAATAAGAAGCAAGCGATAATAAGAAAAGTATCGTTCCCACGAGGAATAGTACTCCAGCCACTAATTAGTTATTTCAGCTTTAGTTGGATCAATGAGAAATAGGGAGTGAGTTGTAACCAAACATAATTTAAAGAAATTTAATCAAAAATACGCATTCAAGATGAAGAGTCTCAAAAGCGATTGTTTAGAAAAGAAAATTAGTGGAGAAAACGCAGTTAGGGCATAGAAATCCCCCTATATTCCTTCAAGTATTTAAATTAAATCCTTAATTGACTATTATTCCCATGATTAACGATCAATTCTCTATTATTAGACTAAGTCCCAATGTCTTGACGCTACCTTAGTCCGTTATCTTTGAAAACAACCTAATGTCTTAGTATTGTTTGGAAAGATCAATGTATTTAAACCAGAATTATGAGATCGCATAAACTCGTAAGCCTATGTCTAGGTCATGCAACTTTATGTTGAATTAACGGTTCCAGTTAAATGCACCAACATCTCTATTGTCATACACCAACCTATGAACAATCTAAAAGGTGATCAATCTTTAAGAAAGCTTTAAGCAAAGATAATTCAATCAATCATGGTAAATAACGTTCAATCAAGAATTCAAACAAATACTTAAATTCGCATAGGGTTCATCCTCGCCCTAACTACTGAAGACTAGCCAAGCGTGGCTAGGTTAACAAAAATAGAAGAAAAGAGATGAAAATTGGAATTGTTCTTGCATCCTCTTTCTTCCTTCAGCCTTCTCGTGCTTTGTGTCTTCGTCCTTTCTCTCTAAACCTTTGGTAAATACCGAGATTTAGAGAGCATAAGGATGTGTCTTCGTCCTTTCTCTCTAAACCTTTGGTAAATACCGAGATTTAGAGAGCATAAGGATGTGTTTTTCTTTCTTCTGTGCTCTGGTTGCTTCTGCGTCTTATCTCTCTGGTGGTTAGTATGTCTCTCCCTCCTTCTTTATATAGAAATTCCCTTAGAATTTGTCTTGGGTTGTGATGTGATATCCTTTCCTTAAATAAAAGATATGCAATATCTTTTTGAGATCTCCAATCACCTTTCAGTATTTTGTGATCCACTCTCTCATATCACGCAATTAATTCAAATTAATTTCCTTTTTCTGCTCCTTTCTCAATCAGTTAATAACTCCTGCAAGATATATAAAATAGTAATAAATTTAATCCAATATATCTCAGAATTGATACTCATTTAATTATAAAATATGCACTTATCAAACTCTCCCACACTTAAATCTTTGCTTGTCCTCAAGCAAAAGAAAGAAAATTCATTATCTGAAAAGAACATTGCTTATGACATTCCTAAACAGAGAGCATTTTTCCACCACACCTAGATCATGTCATCAAATTTTATTTAAGTTAATGTCTTATAAGAATAGATCACTAAGCCATCAGCCTTAAACAATCGTGACAATCCCTTAACGTCCCATGATCAAAGGATCAGAAAGTAATAAGTCCAACCATAAGATTAGTAAAAGAATATTATTCTACTTAATTCCTCCAGAAAAATTCAAATGCCCCTACTAAACCAAGCTTTGTAGTTAATTTCATAGGGATCCTCATGTAAGAAATAACTCTTTTTTTTCATTTTTATTTATTTTATTTTTTTAAGCCGTTGTAGGTCCCCTTTTGACGCGACCCTGCACATGGGTGATGCAGCACCGGTTACTCGGTTACTCCAACAGCACCTTAATCTTGAGCCGTTGTAGGTCCCCTTTTACGCGACCCGCACATGGGTGATGCAAAGACCTGGTTACTCGGTTACTCCAACAGGCACCTCAAGAGGCTTTTAGCTCAACTCATAACCCTCTTTCACCTTACCGTTTGACGCGACCCTGCATATGGGTGATGCAGCACCGGTTACTAAGTAGGTCTAGAGAAGTCATTGGAGTTGTGTTTCCCTTTTTTTCTTTTCTTTTTCTTTTTCTTTTGGTTTTTTTTTTTTTTTTTTTTTTTTTTTTTTTTTTTTTTTTTTTTTTATAACTCACTTGAGTCTTTTCCCTAAACAAAAGTTTTACTTGGCAAACAAAGGGCATAATCTCATCTCCTAGAGGATTTAGGTATCAAAATATTCAGAAAAAAAAACTAATAATTTGTTGAGCATATTCCAAACTAATCCCTATTCCCATAGTCCATCTCCAGATTGCTACAACAATTCAATGCTTAGGGGCTTAATTGAAACATTCTTTTCCTTTTTATTGTTTTAGTTGATAATACTCTCTAAGATGGGGATGCTCAAAGTTAAGGTATAATCCTCAACAATGCAAAAATCTCAAATTAAAAAAATTCAATTACATAATATAAGGACAAGCATAACCAAAGAAATATCTCTCCCCCACACTTAAATCAAACATTGTCCTCAATGTTGCAAAAATATAAAGAGGGAAAGGAACTAGTACTCCCTGGTTTAAGCCTCTAACTCTGATGTGGAGTGCTTCCTCTTGTACCATCCATGATATTTCAAATTTTTAAGGAGAAGAGAGTGTTCAAGTAAGACCTTGCAGCAACTAGACGAGTGATATTCTTCAAATCTGAAAGAAAGAAAGAAAAGAAAAAAATAATAATAATAATAAAATATGCAAACAAAACCCTTGGGTTGCCTCCCAAGAAGCGCTAAATTTATAGTCTTCAGCCAGACTTCTCAAAACAAACCACTAATCATAAGTATCAAACACCATAATTACCTTGTCTTCATTTCTTTTCAAACAACAAGGTATCTCACACAAAAATTGATTATTCAAGTTAATTACTTGTACTTCCTTAATCATAGACAATCTCGGATCACAAGCAATAACTGAATTCAAATGAAGCACAACATGCATATCCTTGAAAATAAACATAGGCACATCCAAGAATTTAGAGCATCCAATAAAATCAAATTGACTCTCATCAGTAAGAGTCAACACTTCAAGAGGAGGGTCATGAACAACAACAATTGGGACATCTACATCAATGTGATCACCAACATCACAATCCTTAGGCTCCACAGCCAGAACCTCTTCTAGACATCTACTATTCTCATTTAAATCAATTTGATCACCAACATCACAATCCTTAGGCTCCACAGTCAGAACCTCTTCTAGACATCCACTATTCTCATCTAAATCAATTTGATCACCAACATCACAATCCTTAGGCTCCACAGTCAGAACCGCTTCTAGACATCCACTATTCTCATCTAAATCAATGTCAAGCTTACAATCACTTTCTACATTATCCATAGTCTCAAGGGTTGAAAGAATTTGACTCACATATACCTCAATATTTTGGAAACTTGATTTAATGCTAGTGGCAAACTCCTTTTGCTCTCTACTAAACTCGTTTTGCTCTCTACTAAACTCCTCAACTAATCTTTCTAAATTAGATTTTTCCTTATACTCAATGGTGTGTTCTTCAACATATGGATACGAGTAAAAAGAGGGGTATTTTCATGAGAACAATAGACATATGGATCCAAAAAATTTTGTTGCTCAAAACCTTCACTACGACAAAATGAGTTATCAAAACAAGCTTGGTTCCTAGTGAAATCATCTCTCACAAAATCACTAGTTGTATTATATGGACAATATTCATATAAATGATTCCCTCCACAATAAACACAAGACATGCAAACATATTGAGAAGAATCAACATATGGAATACAACTATCATTTATGCTCCTTTGATGTTGCCTATGTTTATTCAAATAATAAAAACAGCATTCATTCCTTCTTGTATAGAAGACCAAAAATTCATCTCCTTCTCATCATTAAGACCAGTTGGTTGCCAATTGAAATCCATTTTTTTTTAAAAAAAAAAAAAGAAAAAAAAAAAGAAAAATCCAATCTAGAGTTTCAACAACTACTTAGTGTTGAAATAAAACTATTCCCCGGCAACGGCGCCAAAAACTTGATAGCGACTTCGGCAAGTGCACCGGTCGTTATAAGTAATAAAGTGATAAGAAAAGTATCGTTCCCACGAGGAATAGTACTCCAGCCACTAATTAGTTATTTCAGCTTTAGTTGGATCAATGAGAAATAGGGAGTGAGTTGTAACCAAACATAATTTAAAGAAATTTAATCAAAAATACGCATTCAAGATGAAGAGTCTCAAAAGCGATTGTTTAGAAAAGAAAATTAGTGGAGAAAAACGCAGTTAGGGCATAGAAATCCCCCTATATTCCTTCAAGTATTTAAATTAAATCCTTAATTGACTATTATTCCCATGATTAACGATCAATTCTCTATTATTAGACTAAGTCCCAATGTCTTGACGCTACCTTAGTCCGTTATCTTTGAAAACAACCTAATGTCTTAGTATTGTTTGGAAAGATCAATGTATTTAAACCAGAATTATGAGATCGCATAAACTCGTAAGCCTATGTCTAGGTCATGCAACTTTATGTTGAATTAACGGTTCGATTAAATGCACCAACATCTCTATTGTCATACACCAACCTATGAACAATCTAAAAGGTGATCAATCTTTAAGAAAGCTTTAAGCAAAGATAATTCAATCAATCATGGTAAATAACGTTCAATCAAGAATTCAAACAAATACTTAAATTCGCATAGGGTTCATCCTCGCCCTAACTACTGAAGACTAGCCAAGCGTGGCTAGGTTAACAAAAATAGAAGAAAAGAGATGAAAATTGGAATTGTTCTTGCATCCTCTTTCTTCCTTGACCTTCTCGTGCTTTGTGTCTTCGTCCTTTCTCTCTAAACCTTTGGTAAATACCGAGATTTAGAGAGCATAAGGATGTGTCTTCGTCCTTTCTCTCTAAACCTTTGGTAAATACCGAGATTTAGAGAGCATAAGGATGTGTTTTTCTTTCTTACGTGCTCACGGTTGCTTCGCGTCTTATCTCTCTCGGTGGTTAGTATGTCTCTCCCTCCTTCTTTATATAGAAATTCCCTTAGGTTTGTCTTGGGTTGTGATGTGATATCCTTTCCTTAAATAAAAGATATGCAATATCTTTTGAGATCTCCAATCACCTTTCGGTATTTTGTGATCCACTCTCTCATATCACGCAATTAATTCAAATTAATTTCCTTTTTCTGCTCCTTTCTCAATCAGCTAATAACTCCTGCAAGATATATAAAATAGTAATAAATTTAATCCAATATATCTCAGAATTGATACTCATTTAATTATAAAATATGCACTTATCAGTTATCTTAAAAAAAAAACCTAGAACAAACCCACCTGAACAGATCTGCAACGAAATCAATTGTGGCTTTCATCCGCGGTGGCGTCCGGTGTCGCTCGGTTTCAGATCTCAGTGGCGAGGGGAAACTTAGATCTGTTTTCCTCTGAACTTCTCATGGCATGAAGAGGCAGGCGAAACTAACGACGGCCTGAATCAGAGGAGGAGCAGAGGATCGAGGGAGGGAAGATGGAGGGAGGACGAGGCACGAGACGAGTGGAAAAGGAGAGGAGTTTTAGCGTTGTGTGAGGGAGATTGATTGTGTAGCGCCGTGATGATCGAATAGCTAATAAATACATTTATCCTTTTTGGCGACCTGAAATTTGTTTCAGGTCGCCAAAAATAGTATTTTTGGCCCAAATTTTTTTCCGAAAATTTTTATCCTTTTTGGCGACCTGAAATTTGTTTCAGGTCGCCAAAAATACTATTTTTGGAAACAAATTCAGGGCGCCAAAAATTACCCTAACGCTAAATTTTTTTAAAAAATTACCCAGGCGCCAAAAAATTTCCCTTTTAAGCGTCTTAAAATATATTTTAGGATGCTAAAATGTTTTTTAAATATATATTTTTGATTTCTTTGATTTGATTAGTAAAAGTTTCTATATCTTTGATTTGATTTGATTAGTATTATTTTTATTTCTTTGATTTGATTAGTAAAAGTTTGGATTTGATTAGTATTATTTTCGATTTTTTGATTTGATTTGATTATTTTTCGATTTCTTTGATTTGATTAGTAAAAGTTTCTATATCTTTGATTTGATTTGATTAGTATTATTTTTATTTCTTTGATTTGATTAGTAAAAGTTTGGATTTGATTAGATTTGTTTAGTATTATTTTCGATTTCTTTGATTTGATTTGATTAGTATTATTTTTTATTTCTTTGATTTAATTAGTAAAAGTTTGGATTTGATTAGATTTGATTAATATTAGTTTCGATTTTTTTGATTTGATTTGATTATTTTCCGAAATTTTTTTCTGAAATTTTTTATCCTTTTTGGCGACCTGAAATTTGTTTCAGGTCGCCAAAATCTTGCTGGCGACCTGATTAATTTTCAGGTCGCAAAAAAAAAAATTCTGGAGCCAAAAAATTTCCCAAATTTTCAAAATTGCGCCAAAAATGTTGATTTTGGCGTCCTGAAATACTTTTAGGTCGCCAAAAATACTGCTTTTGGCGACCTCATATACTTTTAGGTCGCCAAAAATTTTCCACGCGCCAAAAAATATCCTAAATTGCGCCAAATATTACATTTTAGACTACCTAAAATAAATTTAGGTAGTTAAAAAAAACTTTAGGAGTCCTAAATTAATATTTGGGTTGTCTAAAGTCTCCAAAAAATCCTAAATGGCGCCAAATATTACATTTTAGGCGTCCTGAATTAATATTTAGGTTGTCTAAAGTCTCCAAAAAATCCTAAATGACGCCAAATATTACATTTTAGGCGTTCTAAATTAATATTTAGGTTGTCTAAAGTCTTAAAATCAAGTAAATAATTACGACAATGCCACCGCCTTCACTTTTTACTTCCTTTTTTAAAATAAGGACGTCTTTTAGGGTAGTAATATCCATATTTTGTAGTAGTGTGGGTGCAAAAAAAATCTCAAAAAACATCATATAATTTAAATCTAAATAAATACAATATATAAAAAAATTAAAAAAAATGTGCTTATACCTCTAATTAGAGGTATAAACACATAATAAGCATGTAAGTGTGTAACTATAAGCATGCTATGTGGACTCCAAGTTTTTGTTATGTGAAGTCTTCAGGTTGGTTTAAATTTAGTGATTCTATCGTATTTTAAAAGGCGTGTACTTGTGATAAAATATCAATTATTATAATATTTAAAATGATAATGTGAAACCACAAAACGATAAATACAAACAATTGGATGATTTAAGAAAATCAATATCTTTGCCAAAAAAAAAAAAAAGAGCAATATCTTAGTCCACAACAGAAAAATGTCATATTTGTCCATTATTGTTTTTAGAAAAAAACAAGAAAATATCACTTAAACTTTAAAATTTTAAATCAATTTTAGTATCTATAATATATGTATAGATATTAACTACACTTAAAGGATAATTTTGACAACTCATTTAAAATCACTTATTTAAGATTTTAAAGTTCAAGTGGTATTTTTTTTTTCCCAATCTTTTTACCCCTATGATTTTCAACGTTGAAGTATGACAGTTTTTAATTGTTAAATAAAAGGTAATATATTGAGAAAAAAAATATTTAAATACCATTTTAACTTCTAAAATCTAGTAAAGACTAAAACTTGTAAAAAACAGAGGAATGGGGTGAGAATATGAGTATTTCAGGTTTTGGGTTAAAAACCAAAATGCCCCCCCTTCACACAATTTTTTAGTACCTCACGATTTTGTTAAAATCATAACGATTTTTGTCAAAACAATTATTATTTTTGTAGGCTCTGACCAATTGAATAATGAGATTGACTAAAACAGCAATGGTTTTAACAAAAATCGTAATGGTTTTGACAAAATCGTTAGGGACTTAAATATTGTATGAAATGAGCATTTTGATCTTTAAGCCAAAATATGAAAAAACCCAGATTCTCACCCCATCCCTTCTCTGTCCTTTACAAGTTTTAATAGTTTTTTTCTAAGTTTTGGAAGTTAAAGTGGTATTTAAAAGTCTTTTTCTCTAATATATTTAACATTTAACTATAAAAACGTTAAATACTAGGTGAACTTACTTGACAGTTTTTAAGCTAAATGTCAAGTAATTTCTTAATATTTGTTGCTTTCTCAATATAAATACAAAGTAAGTGAAAATATTGAAAACAGGAGATGATTATTCAGGAAACATTCAAGCACACGGCAAAGCAGAAAGTTTATGTTTATTCAAAATCCACACACAATATTCAATCAAATAAAACTCTAATATAAAATAACTAGGGAAAAGGCAGAAAAACACCATTAAAATTTGGTAAAAGATAAATAAGTACGTTGGATTTCACTAATTCTAAAAGACTTATTTGGAATTTAAAATGTTGCAATATTTGAGAAATTACTTAACTATCCTTAATTTTTTAAAATAAAAAATGCTCAACCCCCTTGCCGGCACTCAGACGTCAATGACTAGAAACGGTGGCCGCCACCTGAACTCTAGTGATCTTGTCGGTGACTAGTCGCCAAAGCTCTGGTGAAGATTATTAACAATTTTAGTATCACTAGTAGTAACTCAAGTATCTATATTAGCAACTTTAGTATGAGAAATTCAAAAAAAAAAAAAAAAAAAGATGTTAGATGTCGGAGATCCGGTGAAGACGTGAAGGTTATTAACAACTCAAGTATCTATATTAACAACTTTAGTCAGAGAAATTCAAAAAGAAAAGTTATTAGTCGTCGGAGCTCCAGTAAAGGTTGTTAGGAAATGTTCAACAAACAACCCTGTTTACAACTTTAGTATCAATATTAACAACTCAAGTAACTATATTAATAAATTTAGTCTGAGAAATTCAAAAAGATATTAGTCGCGAGAGCTCAGGTGAAGGTTATTAACAATTCAAGTATCTATATTAACAACTTTAGTATCGCTATTAATAACTTAAGTATTTATATTAACAACTTTAGGATGAAAAATTAAAAAAAAAAAAAAAAAAAAAAGGTTGGCGGAGCTCCAGTAAAAGTTTTTAGAAAATATTGAACAAGTACATGTCTACAACAATATAAATGTCACCGATGTCATGAGAGACATATATAGAGGTATGTGACTTTTTAACTGGATAGTGA
Source organism: Acacia pycnantha (assembly GCA_025563575.1). Taxonomy (NCBI): domain Eukaryota; kingdom Viridiplantae; phylum Streptophyta; class Magnoliopsida; order Fabales; family Fabaceae; genus Acacia; species Acacia pycnantha. The sequence goes on from JAMWYP010000141.1 coordinate 566,783, forward strand.
TCCCCCCTTCCACTTTTTTGTATACTAATTATTTAAAGATATGATTGCTTATCCTGTACCTTTGGCGGTGGATGGGATGATCTTGATTATTGGTGATAACTTCTTATTTTTGATAGAGTGTAACTTTTTATTATTTGGATTTTTTTTTTTTTGGTGATTCTTTGCTACTGTCTATTATTTGCAATAATAACGATTACAATACCTAAAGGAATCTCTGCATTAAAATATATATAAATAAAGAACCTTTAAATTCTAAGAAACAATCAAAAGAAACTAAATAAATAAAAGCTTCTTTAATTAGCTTATATATAAAGAACAATTACCCACTTATTAAAATTTTTCTACTCCTAATAATTGAATAAAAATGAAGTTTGGAGGGAGCACAAAATATGTCATCCATAGTCCATTTATTTATTTTTATATGACAAAATCACATATTTTATACAAAATCAACTATTTTTCTACGAATATACTCTTCGTTAAAAAGTCTACTCTCTCATACTACTCTATTAATTAATTAAAAAATGCTATTTTTCAGAGGGAATTATGGAAAAAATGTATTAATTACTACCTAAAATTTTTAAAATTATCTTATAAATAAGAGCACCAAAGCCTTGTAAAAATTATCTTATAAGAAAACAAGAAGGGTAGGGGTAATTTCAAATATTAAAGTGCACATTTTAATATTTTCCACTCATTTGTTCATCGCTTTGTATAACTGCAAACAAAATGGACCTTGCTTTTCTTTCTTTCTTTTCTTGTCCATTATCGTCCTTTTCTGGTCTATATTTAATATTTCACTACTAAAAAAACTGTTTTTTGCGGCGGAAAAATTCCCTCGCAAAAAAGCTATTTTCCGTCGCAAAATTGGTTTGCGACGGAATTTGCGGCGGAAAAAGTTCCGTCGCAAAAATTTGCCTCGCAAATCATTTTGCGACGGAAAATTTCCATTTTCCCTCGCAAATTTTGGATTTTGCGAGGGAATAATTTTCCCTCGCAAATCCTGGAATTTTGCGAGGGAAAATTTGTTCCCTCGCAAATCCTGGAATTTTGCGAGGGAAAAGTTTTCCCTCGCAAATCCATGGATTTTGCGAGGGAACAATGTTCCCTCGCAAAATCGAGGATTTGCGAGGGAAAAAAATTTCCCTCGCAAATTTCAATTTATTTTTAAAAAAAAAATATAAAAAATCAGAAAAAATAAAATAATTACAAAAAATTATATTAAAAATTAAGAAATAAAAAGATTTATATATATATATATCATAAAAATAAATTATAACAATAATAAGAGTTTACATAACAAGAAAAACAAAATATTACAAATTATAATGTTGTGACTAAATTGAACTAAAAAGAAGTCTAAATAGCAACGATCGGTCATCATCATCACCAATATTGTCATCACCACCACGGTCATCCACTTCTGCCATCACGTTAATGCCTGAAATGCCATGCAAATTATCACTAATGAATGAGCACTGACATTTTATCTATCAGAAAACTTGACCTCATAATTTACATTTGCATGATATCAAAACGTGCAAGTGGGTGCTACATGTCCTGAAAAATTGATGATCTCAGACAAATTCCCAGTTAACGAAGACCCAGTGCATGACAGAGTAGTTTGAAATAAGATAAATCTACTAGCTACAATATCAACTAGCTTTGTGTCTTCTCCTTCAAAGCACTGCTAGCCACTATCAGAACCTATAAAATCAAATAAAATTTTCAGGTGATGACTATAAGAAAGATGACTATACCATCAAATTATCAGAACCTATATTGATTCAAACATACAGTGATGACTATAAGAAAGATGACTATACCACCAAAATGATCAAACATACACTGATGCCTTTTCAGGTGGGGTTCCCAATGGTGGGCTAGGAAACTTCTCTTCCAATGCTTGTGTGATAACATCTGAATCTGAAACCCACTTCTCATCAAGGTTTTTCGCAGGAACTTTACCCTCTAGGTTGATTTTAAGAACTCATACCAGTACAAGGAACATAAAGCAACTATCAAAGTGGTTACCAAAACACTTTGTTCTCTGTAAGTGATTCAGATTTATTCTGTTCTCTTAAGTGATTCAGATTTATGAAAACAGCTAAAGACACTTACTTAAAGGCGAGGATGCATGATATAGATTTGGTAGATAGCCTCTTCTCAAAATCAAATGACGTCCCTTAGAACTCAGAAATGAGGCATAAGAGTCACAAAGATATAAAGTGAGAGGACAAACAGAGTCATTCCCTTTTTGTTTTGCTATATGAATATGCATAGTAGATAACTTTATTTTCCTGTCATAAATGCAGATGAAACAACCAAGTAAAAACAAAATAAAGATGCATACAGTATCTGCAGTAATTAACAGTGCTGCCAGAGCATCTTCCTTTAATGAATTTTCCCCAGCAAGAAGCTTTTGTATGATAGCATTTGCCTAAAATATAAAGGATGAACATAGAATATGTCATGCATTACTTTTAGCATGGAATAATCATCCCATAAGAAGACTTAAACATCAATGAACTGAAGCATATAAATATCGAATGAAAACTCCAAAAAGCAAGAAGAAGAAACCAAATAACTCATACCTTTGGCTCCGCTAAGGCCATTACCAAGTCTTCTGGTTTTTCTCTTCTAATACCTTTCTCTTCTAACTCTCATAATATATATATACACGCACAAACATATATGTACACACAAAAACACAAACACAAGCATATATTGCAAACCTAGATAAGCAGAAAAGAGCAAGAATTTGAACATAGATTTATAGTAAATGCAGTTTCTACATGGAAAAAGGAATCATCATCAATTATAAACTGTATCTAGTGAGTGAAATGTTAGACATCAATAGCAGTCTTCTTTCTCGAATTTCAAATTTGCACCAAGTATTAGCAACAGATATTTTCAGTTCTACCCAGAACAACGAACCATTGAATCTAAATTTATTTTGTTCAGCTAATTTTTTGTTTTTAACTGTGCAAATACTGTTCAACTAATTAAGAAAGACTAAAATACAAAAGGATCATAAATCAACAACCCATACTTTGCGCTCAATTGACTGCGTTTTGAAATTTTACGGAAAAGCCTAAAACAAAATCAATTCAGGGTGCCGTATAAATTAATAAAGCAAGTGAGCCCGCAATTGCTTTCTCAATATCACTTACAAATAGCATCACCAAAAGATCAATATATCCAAAAATCAAACCACTGATAATGAAATCGCATGGAAGAACAATTTACCAAGCAAGGAATTAAAAAGGGGAAGAAAAAAACGCAAAGAGATTTAAGACGAATCGAATAATACTCACACACCATATAAATCCTGCTTCCTTCGCTCCCGAATCTGAGAAGTTGTTTGGCCGATTCTAAAGCTCCACGGAAGGAAATCAAAGCTTTCAAGGTCTCTTCAGGTGACGCCTCTTTGCTGTCCCTAATCTCTTCAAACTTTGGAATCAACAATTTCAACCTTCTTCGGGAGGGATTGACGACAACATCTTGGGTAACCTGATTGAGGACCTTCTTCCCCAACACCATCAAGTTGCCATCGGCCACAGAAATTCCAACTCCCACAGTCATCTTCTCTCTCTCTCACAGCATGAAGAGGGTGAAGGGAATGGATGGCGACGGCGCTGATGGAGAAGAGGAGACGCCGGCGAACGGAAAGACAGCGACAGACGAACTGTGGCGGCAAGAAAGAGAGATAGAGGAACGAGATGAACGAAAGTCAGAGGAATTAGGGATTTGGATGAGCCGCCAAGAGATAACTTTTTTATTAGTGGCGATTTTTTTTTGAATTTTGCGTGAGATTTTTTTTTTCCGCAGCAAATGGGGGAATTTGTTTTGCGAGGGAACTAACTAACGTTCCCTCGCAAAATTACTAATTTTTGCGAGGGAACGTTTCTTCCCTCGTAAAATTTACTAATTTTTGCGAGGGAAGTAAAATTTTCCTCACAAAAATCATATATTTTGCGAGGGAACATTTTTCCCTCGCAAAAATACCCATTTGCGAGGGAAAAATTTTTCCCTCGCAAATTAACCTTATTTTGCGAGGGAAAAATTTTTCCCTCGCAAAATGACCCTAATTTGCGAGGGAAATTTTTCCCTCGCAAATTCCGTCGCAAATTTCACTTTTTCCAGTAGTGTTTTATAAAAATATTATTATAATGGAGAGAATGATGGGAAGAAAATATTAAATGTAGACCATTAGATTTTGATCCAATGTTCATGAAGGAGGAAAAAGACGACATCGGACAGGAAGAGAAAAGGAGAGAAGCCAGATACAATTAAAATCTATTCGCATTCGAAACTGGAGGTAATTAACTTTAAATTTAATCATGTAATTAGAGACGTAATATTAACTGTTAGCTGCCAAAATAACATAATTAGAAACTGGTGAAAGTGACATGCATGTAACATAATAATGACATGTTTCTTGTGTGAAAGCATCCGGTCAAAAGTTAAATCTTTAGAGATTATCCGATGTTGCTACAAATAGACCATTAACTAAGCTAGCATTCCACCATAAATTCGAGAATTACTTTGTTGTCATACAGTAGACATCAACCAACAACAGCAAAACTATGGCATCCCAAAACGAAGGGCATGAAGCAGCAACAAGAAGAGTGCTTGAAGCTCAAACCCATGGATGGAACCACATCTTCAGCTTCATTAACTCAATGTCTTTGAGGTCAGCAATAGAGTTAAACATACCAGACATCATTCACAAGCATGGCAAGCCCATGCCTCTTCATCTTCTTGTCTCTTCCCTTCAAATCCAACCTTCCAAAGCCCCTCAACTCCGTCGCTTGATGCGATTCCTCACTCATTCCGGCTTCTTCTCTCTCCAGAAGCTTCCAGAAACTTCAGACGACCCTGAAGGCTACGTCCTCACTGATGCATCAACCATTTTTCTCAAGGACCATACCTTCACTCTCGCCCCTTTTTTACTTTTCATGGTTGACCCAATCTCGGTTAAACCGTGGGAACATTTGCCCGCTTGGTTTCAGAACAATGATCCGACGTCGTTTGAAACGGCGTATGGAAAGGCTTTCTATGACTATGCCTGGAATGTGCCTAGGACTTTCAATAACTTCAAAGACTTCTTGGCTGGGGATTCAAAACTGGTTGTAAAAGTGTTGGTTGAGCAGTGTAGGGATGTGTTTAAAGGATGTGGCTCGCTTGTTGATGTTGGGGGTAACACTGGCACCATGGCCAAGGCTCTAGCTGAAGCTTTTCCAGAAATGGAGTGTACTGTGTTCGATTTGCCTTACGTTGTTGGTGGCTTGAAGGACTGTGGGAACCTCAAGTTCGTCCAAGGAGATATGTTTCAAACTATTCCTCCTCCTGCTGATATTATCACGTTGAAGGTAGGCACTAAAATCAGAATAATCTTGTTGCTCGTACTTTTTTTGAGCTCTTATTAATAAGAGTTAGTTACTAAGTGAATTGGTTAGTAAGGAGAGCTAAGCATATCTAAACCGTCAGATCTAGATAGTCTAGTCTGAATTTTTAAAAGTCTATGTAATACCCCAAAATTTGAATTAGTGAATTTAAGGGCCAAAGTGCCAAAATGACCAAAATACCCCTGGAAGGGTAAATGACTTAGGAAAATTGTGAAAAATCCTAAAAGGCAATGAAATAATTATTTGAATTATGAGAGTATATAATCTCTAATTATGATAATTTGATAAGTTATGAACTTGGAGAAATTGAATAAGAATGCTCAAAAAGAATTGTAATGACCATAATACCCTCACAAATTCTAAAATACTGCAGAACACATGGAAACAGAAATGTCAGTGTTATAATTATGAGGTAATGGGACATTCTAATTAATAAAATTATCAACTAAGGATAGTAAAGTGATTAAGTAATTTCTAGCTAATTACTTAAGCTTAAGCAAAGGAAATTCAGAGATAATTATGTAAAGCTCCATAATTAGTGGAAAATGGTTGAAAATTAGTAAAAATATATTTACTAATTAATTGGAGATTTTTGTGAAAAATAATTGAGTTTAGGTATTTTTAGGCCTAAATACAAGAATGGACCAATTAGATAATTTTGTGGAATTTTTGGAAAAATTGAAATAAATAAATAAATAAATAAATAATAATAATAATAATAAATATTAATTAAAAAAAAAGAGGCCAGCCGAAAATTATGGCTCAAGAAAGAAAAAAAAAATAAAGAAAGCAAAATGGAAACTTAGTAAATAAGTTATATTATTATATAATATAATTAATGGTGATGAATAGTAATTTTAAAATTAGGAAACGGATCCTATCTGGAGATCTAGGAATGAGATTTCCAAAGTCAAGGTAAAATATTGATCAGTGGGATTTTATCTTCCGTTAAATTCTTGCGGAAGTTAATTCTGAAGCCGTTTGTGCTTTTTCCTAATAAGACGAAATAGGGAAAAATGCATATAGGCATATTTTTGGATTTAAAGAAAATAAATTCTAACTCAACATCTAGGAATGAGTATGAATTTATATGAACATATTTGGAATCAGTGAATTTTTCTGAAGAAGTTGATAATTCCAGAAATGCGTTCTGAAACCGGACGAGTTCGGACACGTTTTTCGAGAAAGCTTCAACTGGACAGTTGGAGCCCTATATGGAACCAAAATTTAGGTTAACTTGGACATTTCTAGTTAGAGAGAACATGTCTTCAAAGTTGTAAATCCAGAATTTTGAAAGTTCTCCGAAATCACGCGAATCGGGTACCGATCGGGGAAATCAGCCAGACCGGGCATAAAGTGGCAATTGTCACTACTTTTGGAACCACTCCCTTGCAGCCACATCACCCTTGTGTATGTCGACCAGCCCCTCCATGGCCAAGGATTTTCCACCATTTTGTGTTGAATTTTCCATGGTTATAATCAAAAGGAAAATTACAACTTTGGGCACAAAGTAGTTTGTGAAATTGCACAACTTGCCCACTTCTTGCCTATATAAAGGCATGCCTCTCTTCACAAAATCTCACACCATTTTCCCTTGTTTGGCCAAGCCTAGAGGGAGAAAGAAGAGAGAGAAGCTCTGGAGAAATTCTGCAGAAGTCTTCAACGGGTAAGTCCTTCGGTCTTCGTTTTAGTTCGGTAGTTAGTAGAATTGTTAGTTAGATTTAGGAAGTAGGTGACAAGATTCCTATCCTTGTTTTAAGCCTTGTTTGCGTTGAAAAAATATGCAGAGGTGTAAACATAGTAGGGATCGAGTCGCCGAAAAGTTGAAGCTTTCAGCTTTTCAAAAGTAGGGGTTATAATGTTAGAATAGCCTTTAAATTTCAAGTATGATTGGGTATCATATGGGAGGGCTATTTTAGTCTAGAATTTCAAAAATCATAATTGCGTCGAAGTTAAGCGAAATTTCGGGAAGAAAATTTCTAAGAGTAACGAAGTCTTCGCGAAATTCTGCCAATTAGGGGTAGAAGGGCAAAATGGTGATTTTTTACCTAAAATGCCAATTATAATGTCAAATCACTAATGAAAGTGATATTACTCTGATAGGATATCAGAAATCCTGATTTCTTTCGCTTGCATTACGTTGTCCAACGTGCCGCATTGTTGGACGTTTCGTTGTTTTCGTAAACGTGCTAGAATATCGTCAACGAAGGTACGTTCGCGTACTGGTAACCTTAACACTGATGTTTATCGTATGCGTGTATATTGTTTGGTGTATTGTATGAGTAGAGTTGTTATGTTGTTTGAGTATATAGTGTTGTTAGAGGATGATTGAACATATGCATGCACTGGGAGTGGTATATCTGTGTTCACTGGGAGTGTATGTCCTGATTCACTGGGAGTGGCATATCTGCACTCGCTGGGAGCGGTACAATTATGTTGGTTAGGGGTGATTCGTTTGTTGTGTTTATATACTGTATATGTAAATATGAGGTTAACCGTTACCTGGGGTTCGATGCATGGACTCCAGCCCTTAACACAGCGTCAGGTTCTGGAGGACCAAGGACCGAGGAGAGAGGCAAGCGGCCGAGTAGAAGACCCGATCAAGACTTCATTTCGTTGTTCCTACAGGAGTCTTCCTTTTGATGTTGTCTTTTATTTCTGAAAACTCTCGGTTATTGAACCGCCTTTGTAATCAGCCAGATACACTACTGTTGGCTTTTTGAATCTATATATCAGTTACTCTTCCGCTCATGCTCTACTCTGATGATTTTTAAAAAAAAAAAATTATACTGCTTTTGAAAAGTTGGGATGTTACAGTCTATATTTTTAAAAAAATTATATTTTAATAAGTATAAAATCTAAAATAAAGGAAGTCTTTTAACTACTATTTTTAAAGAAAATATTTTGTTATTTAAAAAATCATCGTTAAAAAAAAAAAAAAAACTCAGATTTGGACCGTCTAAAGTCAACGATTTTTTTTTTTTTAAAAAAATACTAGTATGTGATATTAAGAAACATTCATGATAGAGGGAGTATATATATAGATGCGCATAAAGATTTTAACCATGAAACCATTTACTACCGTGAAATAATGATAGTAAGAATATAATTTATATGATTCGCATGTCTTTATATCTTTGTACAATGGAAATAAATTCATTTTGAGGATGGTTACTTGGAATGACAAGCAGTGGGTTCTATGTGACTGGGACGACGAGAGATGTCTGAAATTACTGAAGAACTGCAAGGAGGCAGTAACAAGCAAAGGCAAGCGAGGGAAGTTGGTTTTAATAAACGAAGTGATTGAGGATGACAAGGCAGATTATGATGATGAATCGGTTGAAACACAATTGCAATTTGATCTGGCATTAATGACACTGGTCCCAGGAAAAGAGAGAGATGAGAAAGAGTGGGCCCACTTGTTTTCCTCTGTAGGTTTCACTACCTATAAGATAACTCCAGTTCTAGGTATAAGGTCTCTCATTGAGGTTTTCCCATAATTTTCCCAGAAGCCAACAAGAAACTGATGAACAAGGGATACCTATGTTTGGATGGAGAGAAAAGTAGGGGAAAGATAGAAGGAGGGAATATTAGGATTAAAAACTTCCAAAAATAATAAAGAAATTTGCTATTTTTGAGAATTTTCCCTCATAGTATTATTTCTCCCTTAATTTTCTCTTCGTCTAAACATAGGGTTAATATTCGGTACTAGTATTCTGCTCTCTGTAACATGAATAATGTTAGTGTGTTTTTAATTGTCTGTCCTTGTAGCATAATTTCAAATACTTGTATGCGTGTAAGAGAGAATAAGGGAGTTACATTTATCCCTAAATACATGAATAATGTTACTTGTACTCTTTTTTGAACCAAGTGAGTACGTGACCGATCTAAATGCCCTGCTTCAACTTTGTACAACATTGCTATGATTACTAAATCTGATATGATTACTCGATCAGTTGGATCTTCATTGATATGGTTAAATTTGAATCAAGATTTTGACAACAAAATTGGCCATAATTCATATTTGATTTATCGGTTTGCGGCCTAAGGGGATTCATGTAAAAGATGGTCCTTTGTTTGCTGCTTTGAGTGCAAAGACACAGGGAAGGAAGTCCGCGTTGAAATCAAGGTAGGGTGAGTTCAAATGGAAACTTCACCACCTTGGCTTTAATTTTTTCTTTAAAAAAAAGTTATTCTCGCTGGTCCTAAAAAAAAAATCATCAATGCTTAGGGATGAAAATAGACCGTACCAAATCAGACTTTAGCGAAATAAGTTTAAGCTCGCAATAGAAGCTTCAAGCTTGAGCCAATGCCTGAGTTTGAATTCAGGTTTTTTTTAGGGTAAAGGCTTACTCAAGCCTAAAACATTTTTATAGGCTTACATTAGTAGGTTTTGAGTCTACTAAAACCTACATAAATATAAGCTTTTGGTAGGCTTTAAAGTACATAAAGTATATGTTTATAAATTATAGGTTTTACATAGGCTTAAAGCCTAAATATAATTAAAAGAAAACCTAATTTTTATATTGAATTAAAATTTACATATATACATATATGTTAAAGTTTCAAATTAATATATATATATATATAGGGATAGGATATTGTTACTACCATTTTTTGTTACTACCAATGTTACTACCACTTTTCCACCGTTAGATCATAATCTTAATAGGAGAGAGAAATTATAAAGGTAGATGAGATTCTGATCTAACGGTGGAAAAGTGGTAGTAACATTGGTAGTAACAAAAATGGTAGTAATAATATCCTATCCATATATATATATATATATATATATATATATATATATATATATATATAGGGTTTATCGTTTGTCATGTCACTTGACGTAAGATTATGTCAAGTGAGCCCAAAACTACGTCGTTTTGGGAGTTAAGGAAATTAATGAATGGTGTTTTTGTATTTTTGTTTTAGTATTTATTATATGAATTTTACTAAAAGACCCTTCATTAATTTCCCTGACTCAAAACTACGTCGTTTTGAGAGTTCATTAATTCCTCTAACCCCAAAACGATGTAGTTTTGGAGTGGCTTGATATAACCTTATGTCAAGTGACATGACAAACGATAACCCCATATATATAACAGGTCGGGCCTACAGGCTTGTGAGTCAGGCCTTAATAAAAAGCCTTGCGTGTTTAAGGAAAAAGGCCTCTAAAGAATTGGCATCATCTGTAATAATCTGATTCTATGGAGGATGGCTCTGTTGATCCTGTAACAAGAACAATTAATTAGTATATTCTTACAGTCCTTTGACATTTGTATCGATGACAGGTTAGAGTCCTGTTGTATGCCATACTTTTTGGTTTGTCTGAAATGAGTTAGCGGTCTTCTTCTTAATCTGCCTCCGACACGTAATGAATGTTTACATTAAAGATAACACCAGGTCACCTTTGTTTTACAAAGCATCTCTGAAGAGTCATGTTAATATTAGGTTCTGTTAGTCATACGATTTGAAAGTTTGTTATGAAAATATTTGTTGTAGTTATTGAATTTCAGTATTCAGTGTTCACTATCAGTTGACCTTCACTAATGTTGAGTAGGAAATTCATAAATCAAAATGATACTTGATAGTTTTGCTAATCTTGATGTGAATACTGCTCTAATAGTTTCACTGGTGCTACTGCTTCGTTTCCAAATAAAAAATGTTGCTATTTACTTTTATTATCATAAGTTGTTCACTCATGTGCCACTTCTATGTATTCTAGTTTTCTACATCTCATCATCAGTGACTTATTTGTGTATCTTTGGGTTTGAATTTTATTGTTCTGTCTTTTCGTTGGAAACTTTTTGTGAAGGACTTGTGCACCCAAAAACCATTTAAAAAATGCTCTGGGATAACCAAAATAATAGTGTGAAGTAATAGTTTGTTTATTTGTAGCTTGTTTATTTATTTGTGTCTGCATGCGTCTTATTTATTTAAGACAAGGTAATATGTCGGTGACTGAATATTACAAGCGCTTTGCTGAAATTGTGGTAACAACAAGATTTATTTGAGGTTCATCCTTGGAAAAACCTCGAAGATGCACAATTGTACAAGAAGATTGTGGAAGAAGGGAGGATATACGACTTCCTCTGATAGGGCAAAACTTTAAGCCTAAAACTCCGCAAGTATACGGGTCGTATCAAGTAATAAAGTGATAAGAAAACTATCGTTCCCACGAGGACTCAATCTAACTAGCGATTAGATATTAAATTCCCTTATTTCGTTTAAGTTGAGCGAATCAGAATTGTTTTCAAGATTAAAAAAAAAAATCAATAAGAACTAATAGTAGCAAAAGAGAGAATTCTAATATCGAGAAGTACAACCTAGAGTCACTAATCCATTGTTGGTTTCTTAGATTTTATCCCCACTAAATTACTTTTGACTAACTTAATCAGCTAATCTAGAGTATTAATGTTTATAAATGCCTTCCGGTCCATCTATATACCTATCTTAATTAATTATGTAATGCCTCACACAACTAAATAAGACATTTTCTAGAATGGGCTCACTCTAATTTGATTATGCAGAGCTTCTAGGTATATTCCTATTCTAAACGTAAATTAGATCAAAACCTAATTCTACATTAAATTTAAACCTAATTCCACATTATTTAATCCCAAGGTCAATTTAGGATTCCCTCTTCCAAGTTCAACCCTAAATCCCCAAAACATGCTTAATAGTGGCCAATTACTAAGCAATAGTAATAAACACAAGATTAAATAAATTGATCAAAACCTAATTCTACATTAAATTTAAACCTAATTCCACATTATTTAATCCCAAGGTCAATTTAGGATTCCCTCTTCCAAGTTCAACCCTAAATCCCCAAAACATGCTTAATAGTGGCCAATTACTAAGCAATAGTAATAAACACAAGATTAAATAAATTGAATTAAATTAATAAAAAATAATCAATGGGAATAATTTCTAGAACCCAAACAAGTTCATAGGTTCTCTAGGTTGAAAAGAAAATTAGCCACACATGGCTATAAGAAAATCCATAACAAGAAGATGAAACTCAGAATCAAAAGATCCGTTCTCTGTGTTGCGTGAAAAAGTCTCACGCCACTACTGGCGTGAGAGAGAGAAACGCCACGTCAGAATGGCGTGAGAGAGAGAAACACCACTACTGGCGTGAGCATTAGTCTGGACAATAGTTTGAAAAGTACACTGATCCGATATTTATTTATTTAAAATGCAATTTTTTGGTCAAAATGCCTTCAAAAAAGCATACAAGTAACATTATTAATGTATTTAGGGATAAATGTAACTCCCTTATTCTCTCTTACACGCATACAAGTATTCGAAATTATGCTACAAGGACAGATACAATTAAAAACACACTAACATTATTTATGTTACAGAGAGGAAAATACTAGTACTGAATTGAAGAATAATCTTACATTTGGACGGAGAGAAAATTAGAAGAGAAAGAATACTATGAAGGAAAACTTCCAAAAATAGTAAATTTCTTTATCATTTTTAGAAGTTTTTAATCCTAGTATTCCCTCCCCTATTTCCCCCCACTTTTCTCTCCATCCAAACATATATAGAAAATCCTTATTCTTCATATTATTCTTGGCTTCTGCGAAAATTATGGGAAAACCTCAATGAGAGACCTTATACCTAGAATTGGAGTTATCTTATAGGTAGTGAAACCTGCCATGGAAAGCAAGTGGGCCCACTCTTTCTCATTTCTCTCTTTTCCTGGGGTCAGTGCCATTGCTGCCAGATCAAATTGCAACTGTGTTTCAACCGATTCATAATCATAATCTGCCTTGTCATCCTCAACCACTCCTTCTATTAAAACCAACTTCCCTCGCTTGTTTTTGCTTGTTACTGCCTCCTTGCAGTTCTTCAGTAATTTCAGACATCTCTCGTCGTCCCAGTCACATAGAGTCCACTGCTTGTCATTCCAAGTAACCATCCTCAAAATGAATTTCTTTCCATTGTACATAGATATAAAGACACGCGAATCATATAAATTTATTTTACTATCATAATTTCACGGGGTTTCATGGCTATAAACTCTCTTCGCATCTATATATATACTCCCTCCATCATGAATGTTTCTTAATATCACATACTAGTATTTTTTATATAAAAAAATCGTTCAAAAAACTAACTATAAAAACTTGACAATTAAAAAAACTCATCTAACTAATCACTTTCATTAGACGTAATTAAAAATTTTACTTGAAATAACTAATTACTCCCTCCGATTATAAATATATGAGCTAAGGGGGAATTACAATGAGATCTTAAGGAGGGAGAGGACTTAATTACCCATAAGTCCTAGTGACGTACACTTGAAGTGTAGGCAATTACAAGTTTTAAATTATGAGATGACGACATCTCACTTGTTATTGGGACTTCTCGGTAATTAAGTTTCTTATTTGGGATCTCATTGTAATTCCCCTAACTAACTTGTGGAGATCAAGGAAATTAATTTAATTAGTTATTTATAAAATAAATACCCTCTTCAGTAATTTACATGGGAACTACCTCTCATAAAAACTCCCTTAAATGTATTATCAACATGGATAGCATGGAAAATGAATTATATATTTGGAAGATACAGTAAATTGAAGTATTATATATAGGACAAAAAATCTCCTAGCTAACGCATCAGGAAGTAGGGAGAACTAAGCAAATCTGGGTCATTTAGATAAGATTTTAGACAATCTAGATCTGAGTTTTTTTTTTTAAATGATATTTTTTTAAATAAAAAATTATTTTTTAAAAGAATAACATTTAAGATATTATCTTTATTTTAGATTTTTTACTGATTAAAACAATTTCTTTTTCTTTTTTTTTTAAATATAGACTTTTAAAAACTCAGATGTAGACTATCCAATTTAGATTTGATTGTCTAGATCTGCTTAGCTTTCCCTACTAAGCAATTCACTTAGTAATAGTACTAACTCTTGTTAATAAGGACTCAATAAAAGTACAAGCAACCAGATTATTCTGATTTCAGTGCCTACCTTCAACATGATAATATCAGCAGGAGGAGGAATAGTCTGAAACATGTCTCCTTCGACGAACTTGAGGTTCCCACAGTCCTTCAAGCCACCAACAACATAAGGCAAATCGAACACAGTACACTCCATTTCTGGAAAAGCTTTAGCTAAGGCCTTGGCCATGGTGCCAGTGTTACCCCCAACATCAACAAGCGAGCCACATCCCTTAAACACATCCCTACACTGCTCAACCAACACTTTTACCACCAGTTTTGAATCGCCAGCCATGTAGCCTCTGAAGTTATTGAAAATCCTAGGCATGTGCCAGGCATAGTCATAGAAAGCCTTTCCATACGCCGTTTGAAACGGCGTCGGATCATTGTTCTGAAACCAAGCGGGCAAATGTTCCCACGTTTTCACCAAGAGGGGATCAAGCGCGCCAAATGAAAGAGGGGCTAAAGTGAAGGGATGGTCCTTGAGAAAAAGGGTCGATGCATCAGTGAGGACGTAGCCTTCAGGGTCGTCAGAAGTTTCTGGAAGCTTCTGGAGAGAGAAGAAGCCGGTATGAGTGAGGAAGCGCATCAAGCGACGGAGGTGAGGGGCTTTGGAAGGTTGGATTTTAAGGGAAGAGGCGGAGAAGATGAAGAGGCATGGGCTTGCCATGCTTGTGAATGATGTCTAGTATGTTTAACTCTATTGCTGACCTCAAAGACATTGAGTTAATGAAGCTGAAGATGTGGTTCCATCCATGGGTTTGAGCTTCAAGCATTCTTCTTGTTGCTGCTTCATGCCCTTCGTTTTGGGATGCCATTGTTTTGCTGTTGTTGGTTGGTGTCTACTGTATGACAATAAAGTAATTCTCGAATTTATGGTGGAATGCAAGCTTAGTTCATGGTCTATTTATAGAGGCAAGTGCTTCTTTAGATTAATGTTTGAAAAAATGACTTGTATTCAAACTGACCAACTCAAGTTTAAGTAAAAGTCCGTTAGTGTAATGTGAATTAGGATGAGATATGCTTTTATAAAATAAAAAGTTACTAGTTTGATATAAACTTATTTAAAAGTCAGTTTTAAAAGTTTTGAATTTAATGAAAGTTAAGAGTCGAGAGTTATAAACTATAAAATTTTGCTTAAACATAACTCTAGCATTTGAGCAAATAATTGATGTTATTCTGTCAGCTAACATATAATATTACGTCTCTAATTACATGATTAAATTTAAAGTTAATTAATTACCTCTAGTTTTGAATGCGAATAGATTTTAATTGGATATGGCTTCTCTTCTTTTCTCTTCCAATTTGATGCCGCCTTTTTCTTCCTTCACGAACATTAGATCAAAATCAAATTGTCCACATTTAATATTTCCTTCCATCCTTTTCTTCATTATAATAATATTTTTATAAAATATTAAATGTTGACCATTAGATTTTGATTTAGTGATCATGAATGGGAAAAGGTTGGCAATAAACGGAAAAGGAAAAAAAGAAAAGAAAACCCAGGTCCATTTTAATCACATTTGTTTTCAATTATGCAAAGCGATGAAAAAATGAGTGGAAAATATTAAAATGTGCAATTTAATATTTGAAATTACCCCTTCCCTTCTTGTGTTTTTATAAGATAATTTTTACTAGGTTTTGGTGCTCTTATTTATAAGATAATTTGCAAATTTGTAGGTAGTAATTAATACATTTTTTCCATAATTCCCTCTGAAAAAGAGCATTTTTTTTAAATTAATTAACAGAGTAGTATGAAAGAGTAGAGTTTTTAACGAAGAGTATTTTTGTAGAAAAATAGTTGATTCTGTCATATAAAAATAAATAAATGCAATATGGTATGGACTATGGATGACATATTTTGTGCTCCCTCTGAACCTCTTTTTATTCAATTATTAGGAGTCGAAAAATTTTAATAAGTGGGTAATTGTTCTTCATATACTAGCTAAAGAAGCTTTTATTTATTTAGTTTCTCAGAAATTAAAGGTTCTTTATTTATATATATTTTAATGCAGAGATTCTTTTAGGTATTGTAATCGTTGTTATTGCAAATAATAGACAGTAGCAAAGAATGACAAAATAATTCCAAATAATAAAAAGTTACACTCTATAAGAAGTTATCACCAATAATAATAAAGATCATCCAACCCACCGCCACAGGTACAGGATAAGCAATCATATCATTAAATATTAAATATACCAAAAAAGATTCGTTTTGTTTGGGGGTTGATGAAGGAGAGGAGAGGAGATATTTGGCAAACATGGCAGATCTTTTGGGTTGTTTAACCCAACAACAACAACAATAGATACGGGACTGACTTGCAATATCAATCCCCATTATTCTACTAAAAATATATACATGCATATTTATATAATTTGATTACATTAACAAAATTAGTTAAATTAACAAATATTATATGTATTTTTTAAAACACTATAGTTGTATTCTTTAATTTTTTTTGACCCCTTCATTCTTTGATTATTGTTGAGGGAGTATCAATAAGATAAATTAAGAAAACATTGATAAATATAAAAAATATATATGTCTTATATTTATGATTAAGATCAACTATGAAACATGTTTTAAAGATCGAAGGGAGTGTATTATTAGTTGTCACTCTCTCTCTCTCTCTCTCTCTCTCTCTCTCTCTCTCTATATATATATATATATATATATATATATATATATATAATTGTTACCTCTTACCACCCACTTAACGTACATGAGTCTACGTCTCTCTGTTATTGCTAAACCATGTGTGCATCATTTATTAATTTGTTGCCTTTGGAATTTTATGGCCCATGCTTTGTATACATGCAGTTTAGGATTTTATGGCCCATCACTATCGAGTTAAAAAGACACATGCCTTGATCTAGGGTTGAGTTTCTCTCATTATCTCTTTCTCATTATCCCTCATCATCTCTAAATCCTATCCATCCAATCAACAACAATACCACTTTAAACTTTCTCTCACCTTCCCAATCAATGACCCAGATAGGTTAATGAGGGAAAATGAGAAAAATGATGAGGAGAGAATCCTCTTCCCTCTATATATGTCTCTCATGATATTGGCCAGTGGCGGAGCCATGAAATTATGGGAGGGGAGCACAATTGGTGGGGGGATTCGGGGGCAGCGCCCTTGAATATTTTTTTTTAAGGAAAGTTTTAAATACATTATAAAACAAAAGAATATAAACAAGAAAAAAAAATATATCAAAAAAATATTTATGAAATCAAGTGAATATTGATGATGTAATAAAAGAGGAAATTATTTTACAAACTTGTCATTTAGAAAAGTAAGGCTAAATACTGTTAGAAATGCAGCTACATAAATTACAACGAAGAGTTTAGGCTAAATACTTGTCATTTATGGCCCATGCTTTGTCTACATGCAGTTTAGGATTTTATGACCCATCACTATCGAGTTAAAAAGACACATGCCTCTATATATGTCTCTCATGACATCGGCGACATTTATATATATTGTTGTTCAAATATAATTTTAATAGTTCATATTTAAGATTTTTAATTGATGATTATGAAATAGATAAATTTCTTAAAAATTGACGACACTAAACTTAACAAATTATTAATAAGGCTGTATGACATAAACTTGGATTTAGAAATTAGGTCAAATTATCTCCATACCTCTAAGTTATTAATGACTCAAATGGCTATGCAATAAACCTCTAATTAATTATATCCTTCTATGCAAACCCAACGTCCAAACCCAAATTTAACTTCAATATTTCATAATCATCCTTCTTTGTTTTATTGAGGGTAGAGTATCAACAAGATTGATTTAGCAAAGAAAAAGAAAGATTTGGTGAAAGTTTCTGAAGAATTCAAACATCATCCTGGATATAAAAGGAGTTGTTTTCTCCTTCAACCGAACAAAAAAAAAAAAAACAACTATAAACAAGGTGCAAACAATTACTTCCAACCATGCGTGTGCAGATTTCTCTCATGAGGAGATTGGTTAATATTTCAGATAACTTTAGCTTTATGAATTTCTTTTTCTTTCTTCTTTTCCAGTTTGTTTTAACTTTGCATTGGATTGATGTAACATCCCGTTTTTCAAAAGCAGTATAAAATTTTTTCATCAGAGTAGAGCATCGGAGCAAGAGTGTAACTGATATATATATTTAAAATGCCCACTGGCTAGTTACAACAGCGGTACAGTAACCGGGTATTTCAAAAGATATATACAACAGCAAAAGGAAAGCTTCCGCCGGAACAACAAAAGGAAGTCTTTAGCCGGGTCTTCTATACGAACTGCTTGCCTCTATCATCGGTCCTCGGTCCTCCTGACCCTGATGCTATGTTAAGAGCTGAGGTCCGCACCGGACCTCAGGTAACGGTTAATCTCATATTTACATACACAACATATGCATTACAGATAACCATAGAGCAAACAAACATATCCCAACAGCACGTAATCCCCTAGCAAATGTGTCACACCTAGCTATCGTGTCACACCTAGCAGCCGTTTCACACCTAGCATTTCACACCTAGCAATCGTGTCACACCTAGCATGCGTTTCACACCTAGCAATCGTTTCACACCTAGCAATCGTATCCCAATCCCAGCAAGCATACCAACAGTACATGAACATATCACAGAGCTAACAACTACATCATATAAGCATACCATACACATAGCACATACACGCATACAATAAACATCAGATTAGTGTTACAGTACGCGAACGTACCTTCGTTGACGGTAATCAACACTTCTGACGGAAAACGGAAAACGGTATGTTTGACAGCGGTACGTGATCATAGATATCCTATAAGGATAATATCACTTTAATCAATGTCCAACATTATAACAGGCATTTTAGGTATAAATTACCATTTTTCCCCTAGTTTGACTAATCGGCGAAATTTCGCCAGAACTTCGTTACTTTGACTCTAATCTACCAAAATTTTGCCATAACTCTTCCTCCAACATTATTTTCGAAATTAATACCTTAATTACCCCTTGTTAGTTCTCCATAAGTTTTGATGATAACTGACAATTGGAAATCAAAAAGAAGATTAATGATCCGAGCTAAAAGAAGCTTCTGGTTTAAGATTTTACTGATATGACTTGAGTCAAGCAAGATGACTCCAGTCATAACATCAACTTTTCGCCTCTGTCTGATTTTATTTAAAATATGACTCGAGTCAAGCAAGATGACTCCAGTCATAATATCAGCTTTTCGTCTCTGTCTGATCTTATTTACTGATATGACTCGAGTCACGTAAGATGACTCCAGTCATCATATCAACTTCTCGTCTCTGTTTGATTTAATTTAAATTATGACTCGAGTCAATGAAGATGACTCCAGTCAAGTTATCAGAAGTTCTTCTCTGTTTGCGAAAATCGTATTTATGACTCGAGTCAAAGTAGATGACTCCAGTCAACTTTTCTGAAGTTCTTCTCTGTTTGCAAAAATCCACAATCATGACTCCAGTCATCAAGGATGACTCGAGTCGTCTCGATTGAATTTCAAGACAATGACTCAGTCAAGTGACATGACTCGAGTCAACCTTTGCGAACTTCTTCTCTGTCGATAAACTCACTAAGATGACTCCGGTCATACACGAATGACTCGAGTCATGTTCGCGATTTTCCGGGAATCGGCGATTCGCAACCTTCGAAGATCGATTATATATTGGGTACTTATTATTATTAATTGTGATCGAAATTAGATTATTTTAATATGTTTGCTCATAGTTTTCGGATGATAAAGGAATATTGCGGATCGGTGTGGAATCACGCAATATTGAATCAAAAACGAAGCGAAAAGGAAACATGGCTGAACAAGGGAATAATCATCCTCAAACGGTCAGAAAACAACAGGAAACGATTGGTTGAAAGTATTTTAGGAAAAACCACATCATGGGCAAACGTCTTTAAAGCTCCAACGGAAATGTCCCCATTCAATAAATATTTTGCAGAAATGGAAAATATACAGATATGCTCCAATCAGCTATGATTTTCCTCCAAGATCAGATTTCAGAATGCACCTACAACGGTCAGAAACTACAAAGGGCTATAAATACATAGACTTCCAGCTGCACATATACAACATAGACGCACAGACCAAGAATTTGATACAAGAGTTTAGTTCCTTACTGTTTCTATTAGAATCTCTTGTATACTCTGTTCTTCAGTGTTCATATTCATCTGCTCTTACAGAGAGCTCTTTTCTTACTATCATTTCATTGTGAGAGTCTCAAAGTTTTGGGACTTTGGGATTGGTCTTTGATTACATCTTGTAAGGGGGAGTGTAATTCGAGAGAGAGAATTGCTCCGAGTGTCACAGAGTGTGTAATCGTTTGATCCCAAGTTAGTGAAATCCCAGAGTGTATCTGGGGACTGGACGTAGGTCAAGGATTAGGACCGAACCAGTATAAATTGCCTTGTGTTCATCTCCTTCTTCTTCCCTTGCTTCTTTTGTTTTGAACTTGCAAGAAAATTTTATATTACCAATTCACCCCCCCTCTTGGTAATATTCCGGCTTTCATTTGGTATCAGAACGTAGGTGTCTCAGTTGGGCTTAACATCCCGAGATAAGATCATGGAAGGAATATTGCCTGATGGCGCCTCAATCAATCGGCCTCCAGGATTCAACGGAGAACATTACTCATTCTGGAAATCAAAATTCAAGGTGTACGTACTAGCTTCTGAGTACGGACTCTGGAATGTGATTGAGAAAGGAAACTACGTCCCTACAAAGATTGAAGGAGGAATCGCCACTCCCAAAACAGAAGATGAGTTCAATGAGACTGACAAGAAAAATATTACTCTCAACAGTAAAGCTGTCTTGATGCTGCAAAGTGCTCTCAGTCAAAAGGAGTACTTTCGGATATGCAACTTGTCTACTGCAAAAGAAATGTGGAACGCTTTAGAAATAACATATGAAGGAACTTCTGGAATCAAAGAAAATCGTATTAATACTCTTACCACTGAATATGATCTATTACGAATGAAGTCCAGAGAGACCATCGCTGAGTTCCAACTCCGTTACACACATCTAACTAATCAACTAGCAACCTTGGGCAAGACATATGATCAAGGTCCTCAGGTCAGAAAAATTCTCAATGTTTTAACAAAAGATTGGGAAGCTAAAGTAACAGCAATAGAAGAGGCCCGTGGAGAATCAATGTCTTCGATTTGCAGCCCTGTTTGGAAGCTTGTCGAATACGAGTAAGTTAAAATTCAAGAAAGACTTGAACGAGGTCAACAACAACAGCAAAAGCAAAGGTATTGCTCTAAACTCTGTAACAGAAAAGGAGGACAAAATCGAAAATGATGAGGAGGATGAGGAAATGGCCATGTTCGTACGAAGATTCAAGAAATTTTACAAAAAGGATCAAGGCTTCAGAAATAGATTCCAGAAAGGAAGTTCAAACAACAAAAGTGACAAAGCACAAGTCATCTGTTACGAATGTGAAAAACCAGGACACTTCAAATCAGAATGTCCAGAGCTGAAAGGCAAAGAAAAGAAGAAGAATTTCAGTCAATTCAGAAAGAAGGCCTATGTGTCGGCCATATGGGGAGACAGCTCCTCAGACGAGGAAGAAGAGGAGGAGAAAGAAGAAGCTGCCAATATCTGCTTAGTAGCAGAAGAAAAAAACAACAAGAAAATGAAAAAGAGGTATTTGATCCTGAACTTACTCTTGATGAATTACTTTCTGAATACAATGAGATTGCAAGGGAACTCATTAATATCAGAAAGGAAAACAAATTGCTTAAACAACAAATAAAAAACCCATCTCCTGTTTTAAATTGTGAAAACTCTGCTTGTCCTGATAAAAATGCAAAACCTACTTATGATGAAATCTTTACTGAATACAACCTTGTTCAACATGAATTAGAGGAACTTGCAGAAAAATATTGTGTTTTAAAAGGAAGGAATACAACTCTTGAACAGCAAGTAGAAAATCTTTCTTCAACTGAAAATATCATATGTGACAAGTGTCCTATTCTGGAAAAGAAAAATGAGTATCTTACAAAAACACTTGAGAAATTTACTAAAGGTAGTGAAATGCTAAATGTTATTCTAAAAGATCAAAGGGTCACTAATGATCAATTAGGTATAGGGTATAATCCTATTTTTGACAAAAAGAAAGGAAAGAAGAAAACAGGTGAAAAATCTTATTTGAACTATTTTCAGATATCAGTTCACATCTCAAATCCTTTTGCTCACTGTAACTACTGCAACCGAAAGGGACATAGTATCTCTTCTTGTTTTCACAAAAAGGATGGAAGAAATAAACCTGTTGGCAATTATCAATGGGTCCCAAAAGGAACCTATGTTCCTATGGCCCAAACTAACCCCAAAGGACCCAAGAAAAGATGGGTACCTAAAACTTAATTTTTTGTTTCGAGTTTGTTTAAGAGCATCAAGAAAAGACAAGTGGTACATTGACGGTGGATGCTCCAGACATATGACAGGAGATCAAGCTAAGTTTGTTGCAATGAAATCAAAATATGGTGGAAAAGTCACCTTTGGAGGCAACCAATCAGGAAAGATTACTGGAATCGGTGAAATTGGTACAAAATATGGACCCATGATCAAAGATGTCTATTTTGTAGAAGGTCTCAATCACAATCTCCTAAGTGTGAGTCAAAGTGCTGACAAAAATAACTGGATCATCTTTGACTCAGAAGAGTGTCTCATTGTCAATAAAGATGATCTTCCCATCGACAAAGGTAAACTTAAGGTACTGTTTAAAGCTCCTAGAGAAGGTAATTGCTATACATTAGACTTACCTAAAGCTACTTCTGAAAAATGTTTTGTTAGCAACTTGGATGAGAGTTGGCTGTGGCATAAGCGTCTGGCTCATGTCAACATGCTTCAATTAGACAAGTTATTAAGAAAAGATTTAGTTATTGGCTTACCTAGATTACGATTTAAAAATGACATGATTTGTGATGCCTGTCAAAAAGGTAAACAAACTAAATCATCCTTTAAAAATAAATTTGAAATTTCTACAAATCGACCTCTTCAACTACTTCATATGGATTTAGTCGGTCCAGCTAGAGTCAAGAGTCTTGGTGGAAATTTATACACTTTAGTCATTGTTGATGATTTCTCTCGATTCACTTGGACTATTTTCTTATCTTCAAAGGATGAAACTTTTGATATGTTTGTTGTGTTTGCCAAGAAAGTGCAAAATGAGAAAGGTATGTGTATTTCAGCTATCCGAACTGATCATGGAGGAGAATTTGAAAATCAAGTCTTTCAAGAATTCTGTGATGCTCACGGAATTAACCACAACTTCTCAGCTCCAAGAACACCACAACAGAATGGTGTGGTTGAAAGGAAGAATCGTGTTCTTACTGAAATGGCCCGTGCTATGTTAAACGAGTATCAAACATCACAGGTCTTTCGGGCAGATGCAATGAGCACGGCCAGTTATATATCAAACCGAGCCTATATGAGAAAGAAGGTGAATAAAACACCTTATGAGCTCTACAAAGGAGGAAACCCAAATCTGTCCCATCTGCGCATCTTTGGCTGTAAGTGCTTCATACACAATAATGGTAAGGACAATTTGGGTAAGTTTGATTCTAAATCTGATGAAGGCATATTTCTAGGTTATTCTAACAGAAGAAAAGCCTATAGAGTCTTTAATACTCGTACCCGTGTTGTTGAAGAATCTATGCATGTTGTATTTTGTGAATCTAAAACTAAGATGGCTCTGGATGATGATGAAGAAAATGTTTTCAAAAATCAGTTCTTTTCAAAAACTACTGCTTCAATTGAAAATCCCGAAAATGTTTTTGAATCTGAACCTCAAAATGATTGTGAAAATCCTAGTTCATCACAGCCTAAGGCTTGGAAGTTCATTAGAAACCATCCTTTAGATCAAGTAATAGGCGATGTGAATCAAGGAGTAAAAACAAGGAAGAGTACCTTAAATGAAGTAACTTTCTCTGCTTTTATCTCTCAAATTGAACCCTCTAAAATTGATGAAGCCCTTTCAGACAATGATTGGGTGATAGCAATGCAAGAGGAGTTGCACCAGTTTGATAGGAATCAAGTTTGGGATTTGGTACCTAGACCTAAAGACCATCCGGTCATTGGAACTAAATGGGTATTCAAAAACAAACGAGATGAATCTGCAATTATTGTTCGTAATAAAGCTAGACTAGTGGCTAAAGGTTACAATCAAGAAGAAGGAATTGACTATGAAGAAACCTTTGCTCCAGTAGCTTGATTGGAGGCTATAAGGGTTCTTTTAGCCTTTGCCTGTGTTAAAGATTTCAAACTTTATCAAATGGATGTCAAAAGTGCTTTTCTTAATGGCTTTATTCAGGAGGAAGTTTATGTTGAACAACCTCCTGGTTTTGAAAATGAACATCATCCAGACCGTGTGTATCGATTAAAAAAGGCTTTGTATGGCCTTAAACAAGCCCCTAGAGCTTGGTATGAAAGACTAAGTAAATTTTTATTAGATCAAGGGTTTATTAGAGGCAAGGCAGATACAACACTGCTCATTAAAACCAACAAGTTAAATGAAGTTATGATTGTGCAAATATATGTTGATGATATTATCTTTGGTTCTACTAATGATACTTTGTGTGAAGAATTTTCAAAGATAATGCAGAATGAGTTTGAGATGTCTATGATGGGTGAGCTGAACTATTTTCTTGGTTTACAAATCAAACAAAGAAAGGATGGAATCTTCATCTCACAAACCAAGTACCTTCGTGATCTGCTTAAGAAATTTGGTATGGAACATTGCAATGGTGCTGATACTCCGATGAGTTCAACTGCGTCACTAGATGCTGATGAAGAAAAGGGCAAGGATTTCAATATTACTAAATATAGAGGAATGATCGGATCATTAATCTACCTTACAGCAAGCCGCCCTGACATTCAGTTTAGTGTGGGAATGTGTGCAAGATTCCAATCCGCTCCCAAGGAGTGTCATGCTGAACATGTTAAGAGAATTCTTCGTTATCTATCTGACACTAAGGAACTTGGATTGTGGTTTCCTAAAGGACAACAAGAGTTCTTGGTAGCCTATTCAGATTCTGATCATGCCGGCTACAAAACTGATAGAAAAAGCACAAGTGGGCAATGTGAGTTCTTTGGAGGTTCACTTGTGTCATGGTTTAGTAAGAAACAGACCACAGTAGCTGTATCCTCCACAGAAGCTGAGTATGTTGCTGCATCAAGTTGTTGTGCACAAGTTCTTTGGCTAAAACAACAACTATCTGACTTGGGTGTCTATCTCAAAGAAATTCCAATTCTTTGTGACAACACAAGTACAATAAGCTTAGCAAAAAATCCAGTGCAACATACAAGAACCAAGCATATTGATGTAAGACATCACTTCATCAGAGACCATGTGCAAAAGAAGGATGTGAAGGTTATGTTCATCCCAACTCATTTACAGCTTGCTGACATTTTCACTAAACCATTGGCCAAAGAACAATTCAATTTCATCAGAAGAGAATTGGGTAAGATAAATCCCAATGAACTGTAAGTATTTCAATCTTAATGTTAGTTAAGTTTATGATGATTTAATGCTGACTTAAGCTTCGGAGTAGGCACTTATTGTTTTTGCAGGGCCATGTGATAATTGTTCAGTAAAAATCCTATCTTGATTCTGAAAGTATCTGTCTACTGATGTAACTCGAGTCATTGTTGTTTGACTCGAGTCAAAATATACACAGAAAGCATACAGGACTCTGAAGGATGCACATGACTCGAGTCATACAAATTTGACTCGAGTCACCAGACAGAGAGCAGATGCACCATATATGACTCGAGTCATCATTAAACGACTCGAGTCATGCGTCGACTATATATATATCGAACTGCATCTGACGCTCATAACTCGCACTTTTGAAACCCTAACCCGAGTTGCGAATCTCGTTTCTTCTCCTCTGCTCAAGAATCTTCTGAAATGGCTCCCAAAATCTCCAAATCTCAGAAGGAATCATCATCCGAATATGAACCAACAGCCTCCACAACACCTCCAGTATCCACTAAACCTAGAAGCTTGAGAAAACGATCGGCTATTCCTACTGAATCTTCTTCCAAGAAATCTAGAAAGCTGCAAATCAATGAACCTTCTGATTCTCCTGCTCAAAAGAAGATTGACCCATCCATTGCTTCTAGAAAAGACAAAGAACCTGTGGTGGTCCTGCCGAAAAAGACGAAGAGGACTGTCACCATCTCTGGAAATCAGGGGTCCAAAGCACATTCAACCTCAACTGCCCACATTGGTTCTCCACCAATTGCTTCTGGTTCTCAGAAGGTACCTGAATTGCAAAAACCTTCTTTTGACCCTTCTTCATTACTTAAACCACCCCATTCATCTGAATTCACATGTAGACCCACTGTCTTTACTGATGCTCAATTAAAAGAGTTCAAAGAGAAATTTGGTTCTCGTGGCTTTTGTCCCACAGTGTATGTGGATTTGGCTAAGCTAAAGGAGGAGTGTCCCTATAGTCCCAACATTGTTAGGCAATTTTACTTCAATATGTCTATGGCTAATTCTGTGGATAGGCGTGGCAAAGTTATAGAAGAAAAAATTGTTACATCAGTGAGAAGTGTGTCCATTACCTTGTCTGCAAATATTCTCAATACTCTTCTCTTGATTGATAATCCTCCACCTGTGCCGAATATTGGTTATAATTCAGAAAAGTTCTTCAAGATTCTCAGACCAAGTGAGCCATTAGGGCCACTGAAGTTCTCACCTGTAGTGATGCCCCCTTGTATACAGGGCTCTGTGGTATATATACTCCAGAAATCTTGTACAAAAGGGGAAGAATTTCACACATTTCAATTCCACAGATTATATGTTGTTTGCTTCTCTTGTAGACAAAGTGCCTTTCAATATAGCCACTGGGTTTATCAAGAAATGAAGCGTTTTAGGTTTGAATCATCTCAATCTGCCACCATTCCCTATCCAAACCTTGTTTCCCATATTCTCTACCTTCACAAAATATGGTATCTTGACAATTATGAAAAACCTGTCAAGCCTTTGATGTTTGGTCAAGTTCACCTAAACTTCATGAAAATATCCTTTAAAGAAGGCTCATGACAGTCCAGAGCTCCTTCTAGATCAAAAACTTCTGTATCTAGACCAGTTGAGGATCTTCAGGATCAAACTTCTCCCTCTCAGTCTCAACCTGCTCCACACTCATCCAATCTCCATTCCAATATCCAGCGCATTGTGGAAAAGGCTATGCAAGAGACTTTTGGCACCCTTCAGACAACTCTCACAGCTCAACACTATGAGTTGTCAAGTAAGCTAGAATCTGAAGTTGGGAAATTGATTGAAGAAGTCACTTCCAGGCAAGATGACCAAGCAGAAATCATGGAGTCCTTAGATACAAGAGTGGGAAATCTTGAAGGTCATTTTGATGATTTTGGATTCAAAATTGAACAAATTCACACAATCTTCTCTTTGGTGGACGCCAAGATGGACAAGATTTTAAAAGGCTCAGATGATGCTGGTCCCTCAAAAGTAATCCCTTCACCTCCACCCTCCCCTCAACCTGAACCAGCCTTCAATGCTCCTCATATCTCTTCTGCCCCACCAAGTATTCCTGTGCCTGCTACCTTACCTTCTGCTTCTGGCAATACTGCAGACCTCTTTGATGAACATTCCAACTCCTCCATTCATCCCTCAGTCACTCCTGCCAGACCACACTCCCCATTACCTGTCACCTCTCCTCTTGATCCCTCATCTCTCTCACTCACCATCTATTCCCCCCTTCCTATTCTCCAAGCCTTACGCACTTCCCTCACCCCTGATCCCTCCTTTTTGCCTGATGACAAAGGGGGAGAGAAAGCCAAGTAGCCATTGCAAAATGACCAACAGATGTAGTTAGATATATAAGTAGTTGCGTAGCACATCTTGTTTGTAGTGCATTATAACTCTAACTATGTTGTTGAGATGATAAGGAACTTTTTGTGGAAATGCATTTCTGGTTGTATGCAATAGAATTTATGTTTCACATGCTTATCCATATGGTTTATATGATGTTATCTGCAATGAATGAAAATTTAAATGATTATCTTTATATGTGTCTCTAAATTCCAAGACTTGAGAAATTTTTGATTTACAAGTGTTGTCATCATCAAAAAGGGGGAGAATGTTAGTTCTCCATAAGTTTTGATGATAATTGACAATTGGAAATCAAAAAGAAGATTAATGATCCGAGCTAAAAGAAGCTTCTGGTTTAAGATTTTACTGATATGACTCGAGTCAAGCAAGATGACTCCAGTCATAACATCAACTTTCGCCTCATGCGATTTTATTTAAAATATGACTCGAGTCAAGCAAGATGACTCCGGTCATAATATCAGCTTTTCGTCTCTCGTCTCGATCTTATTTATCGATATGACTCGAGTCACGCAAGATGACTCCGAGTCATCATATCAACTTCTCGTCTCTGTTTGATTTAATTTAAATTATGACTCGAGTCAATGAAGATGACTCCAGTCAAGTTATCAGAAGTTCTTCTCTGTTTGCGAAAATCATATTTATGACTCGAGTCAAAGTAGATGACTCCAGTCAACTTTTTTGAAGTTCTTCTCTGTTTGCAAAAATCCACAATCATGACTCCAGTCATCAAGGATGACTCAAGTCGTCTCAGTTGAATTTCAAGACAATGACTCCAGTCAAGTGACATGACTCGAGTCAACCTTTGTGAACTTCTTCTCTGTCTGATAAACTCAATAAGATGACTCCAGTCATACACGAATGACTCGAGTCATGTTCGCTGATTTTCTGGGAATCACTGATTCGCAACCTTCTGAAGATCAGATTATATATTGGGTACTTATTATTATTAATTGTGATCGAAATTAGATTATTTTAATCTGTTTGCTCATAGTTTTTCAGATGATAAAGGAATATTGCAGATCAGTGTGGAATCACGCAATATTGAATCAAAAACAGAGCAGAAAAGGAAACACACTGAACAAGGGAATAATCATCCTCAAACGGTCAGAAAACAACAGGAAACGATTGGTTGAAAGTATTTTAGGAAAAACCACATCATGGGCAAACGTCTTTAAAGCTCCAACGGAAATGTCCCCATTCAATAAATATTTTGCAGAAATGGAAAATATACAGATATGCTCCAATCAGCTATGATTTTCCTCCAAGATCAGATTTCAGAATGCACCTACAACGGTCAGAAACTACAAAGGGCTATAAATACATAGACTTCCAGCTGCACATATACAACATAGACGCACAGACCAAGAATTTGATACAAGAGTTTAGTTCCTTACTGTTTCTATTAGAATCTCTTGTATACTCTGTTCTTCAGTGTTCATATTCATCTGCTCTTACAGAGAGCTCTTTTCTTACTATCATTTCATTGTGAGAGTCTCAAAGTTTTGGGACTTTGGGATTAGGTCTTTGATTACATCTTGTAAGGGGGAGTGTAATTCGAGAGACAGAATTGCTCCGAGTGTCACAGAGTGTGTAATCGTTTGATCCCAAGTTAGTGAAATCCAGAGTGTATCTGGGGACTGGATGTAGGTCAAGGATTAGGACCGAACCAGTATAAATTGCCTTGTGTTCATCTCCTTCTTCTTCCCTTGCTTCTTTTGTTTTGAACTTGCAAGAAAATTTTATATTACCAATTCACCCCCCCTCTTGGTAATATTCCGGCTTTCACCCCTAAAACATGATATCTAATCATACTTGGAAGATTAAAGATCAAAACAACAACTACCCTAGAACTTCAAGAACTACCGAACTAAAGACTAAGAACAAAAGAACTTACCCTTGAAGAACTTCTCTACAACTTTCTCCAGAGCTTCTCTCTCTAACTTCTCTCTAGGATTGTTTGTGAATTGGTGAAGAATGAGGAGGATCAAGGGGCCTATTTATAGGGAATTTCCATGGATCTTAACCCTTGGATCAACTTCTGCATCAACGGATAAGAAGACGAAGATGTGGCCTCTCTAGAATCACTCATTTTCCCTTCTTTTCCACCACAAAAACCGTCGCCCCATGTCATCCTATGTCACCAAGGTGATGTCACCAACTTGCTTGAGAAGTTTCCTACCGATAAAGTCCCTGTTCGATGTTCTAATCACGTAATCTCGAAGAAACTTAGAAAACCGGCAACATAGCTCTGAAGATCTCTTCTTCCTCTTTAGAAATGTCTGGGTCAACTAAATTTTTGATCCCATCTAGGTCATTCCGTTGCCTGCCGAAGATTTTCGGATAAACGTCTTCGGTTACGGAAATCGCTTCGGGTAATGTCATCTTCTGGACAAAATTACACTGATTCATAATACGTCCAGTTGTTTGCCACCTAAATCATGGATTTTGAGTTAGGATTTATTTTCTATCGGTGGTCATTTATCCTGTCTGCTCTTTCACAAATATCCCACAGAATATTCCTTTAGAATATCTCTAAACCTAAACCCTTTTCACACTACATCTTTCTTTTCTTCTATTTTTCCTTCTATTTTTTTGAAAATTCATGGGCCCTTTTTTGTTGACTTTTCAACCTTTTTAATCACTTAATTATATGCCTTAATTACCTTAATTAATAATTAGCCCATTGGCTAATTATTCCTTAAGTCGTTATATAACTCATCCTATTCATTTCTTAAACAATTAGCCAATAATTACCTATTTAATCCCTTACTAATTGTTGATAATTTTATTAATTAGAACTAATTATTATCTCACAACTATTGGACTGACATTGGTATTTTACGCTCCATGTAAAATATTAAAAATCATGGGGTCAATTATGGCCCTACAATACTTTTTTATTTTTCTCCTTTAATTTTTCCAAGGTAATAATTTAATAAATTATCTAAATTAGGGACAATATTCTTCCCTATTTTAAAAAATATTTACTTGCCTCTTTATAATATTTTCAGGGTATTTTATAACCCATAAATATTTTAGGGACCTATTTGCAAATTATCTAACGTTTTAGGGATCTTTTCGCACAATATCTTATCTCAAGAGAAATTGTCCTAATAATAAGATAAATTCAATACAAGGTGTTTGAGACCTCATATTCACCTATTTTCAATAGGTATACTCTACCAATTTATGATATTTACCCTAAGTCAAATTTTAGGGTATTACATTTCTCCCCCCGTTAAATAAAATTTCGTCCTCGAAATTCGCACTCTACCATTGAAACTCCGTACTATCTAAACTTCGGACTATACGCGTCGGATCTTTACTTTTTCTGCCAGCTGCTCCTTGTGGTGATCGAGAATTCGCTTTGGTTTGACTGCAATGATCTTGTCATATCGTACTTTGATATATAGTGTTTCCCGTGGCTCCCATACACCGCGGTCAACACCACAGATACCAATATGTCTCCATGGCTCCCATACACCATGGCAACACAAGATACTTTAAATGTTTCCATGGCTCCCATACACCATGGTAACACAAGGTACCTCCTACTCAATGACACGATCGCGGTCGATTTGTAACAACTACGAAATGTGGAACGCGTTATGGAGGATGTCTGCCTCCTCTTCTACCTCGGCTTCTGCCTCGGCCTCTGGGAGCTCCTGCTCCTCTTAAATTCGCCATGACTCATTCTTTTTCCTTCGTCAGAATCTCGTTGGTTCGTTATTTACAGAAACAGGTATGGAAATATGTACCGGGAGTTCCTCTACATGAGTCAAATACTGCATGTACTTATCTTTGTTGGTCTCAGAATTTCATCTGGCGTCACCCAGCTTCTCATATAGGCTCTGGTTAGAGTGATGCACCGACAGAGGGTGGTACGCCGGTTCAGGATGGTATACCGGTTCAGACTGGTATACCGAAATAAGGTGGTACATCGACCTAGGGCTATATCAGTACTTATTTTCAAAACATGCTCTTTAAAAAGGCGTAGAGCCTAACTACGTTACTCAAACCAATTGGCCAGGTAAGTGTCTATCACGCGAGCCTCACCGAGTTCATGGCGACTAATTGGCGCACCCACATAGACCAGCCTTGCCTTCGGCACCAAAAGGTTTGGAATAACTTAGTCAGATCTATGCCAGGACAACTGCTCTGATACCAAAATGTAACATCCCGTTTTTCAAAAGCAGTATAAAATTTTTTCATCAGAGTAGAGCATCGGAGCAGGAGTGTAACTGATATATATATTTAAAATGCCCACTGGCTAGTTACAACAGCGGTACAGTAACCGGGTATTTCAAAAGATATATACAACAACAAAAGGAAAGCTTCCGCCGGAACAACAAAAGGAAGTCTTCAGCCGGGTCTTCTATACGAACTGCTTGCCTCTATCATCGGTCCTCGGTCCTCCTGACCCTGATGCTATGTTAAGAGCTGAGGTCCGCACTGGACCTCAGGTAACGGTTAATCTCATATTTACATACACAACATATGCATTACAGATAACCATAGAGCAAACAAACATATCCCAACAGCACGTAATCCCCTAGCAAATGTGTCACACCTAGCTATCGTGTCACACCTAGCAGCCGTTTCACACCTAGCATTTCACACCTAGCAATCGTGTCACACCTAGCATGCGTTTCACACCTAGCAATCGTATCCCAATCCCAGCAAGCATACCAACAGTACATGAACATATCACAGAGCTAACAACTACCTCATATAAGCATACCATACACATAGCACATACACGCATACAATAAACATCAGATTAGTATTACTGTACGCGAACGTACCTTCGTTGACGGTAATCAGCACTTCTGACGGAAAACGGAAAACGGTATGTTTGACAGCGGTACGTGATCACAGATATCCTATAAGGATAATATCACTTTAATCAATGTCCAACATTATAACAGGAATTTTAGGTATAAATTAACATTTTGCCCCTAGTTTGACTAATCGGCGAAATTTCGTCAGAATTTCGACTTCTCTGGTAGGAGGTAGCTCGGTGAGATCCTCCAGAAACACATCAGGAAATTCATTTGCCACAGAAATATCCTCTAGCGAAAGGTCAGCTTCTTCTTTTACCGAAAAGAATACCATGTACGCTTGGCATCCCTGCTTCATGCATCTATCAGCTTCTGTAGCAGAGAGAAAGTTCAGGCTCACATCAACCTTGTCTCCGCTAGGTGAATCAGGAAATGATATCCTCTTACTACCACTGTCGATCATTGCACCGTTTGCCGTTAGCCAGCTTAAATCGAGTATGACGTCGATGCCATGAAGTGGTAATCGGATAAGGTCTACTTTTGAAACTCGCCCATCCACATTCACAGTACAATCAAAGCATGCATCAGAAGATAAATATTTTACACCTAGTGGTGTAGATACTACCAAATCATATGGTAACCTATAGGCATGCATTCCTAAGCGACTTGCACAATCATAAGAAATAAACGAATGACTGGCACCCGAATCATACAATGCCTGCAATAGATTCCCATTAAGGTAAATTGTACCTTGGACCATATCGGAGACTTTCTGGCCTCTAAATTTGTCAGTGCAAAAATCCGGCCGGCGCTATGAGGTCTTGCCTCTGCAGCCTTCTCAGGGCAATCCCGACTGAAATGTCCAGGCTTCTGACATCTGAAGCAGATTTGCTTCCCATCACAGTTGGCTCCCGGATGGTACTTCTTACATTTTGGACATGTTTGGGATCCCGGCTGTCTGGGATAGTTTTGTTGCCCAGCTTGGTGTGGCCTCTTGTTCCCACCTTGGTTATTATTCCAGGGCGCCTTCCTCTTTTGTGAGGAATTTCCGCGGTTAGACCCACCACGGCCTACATTATTACCCTCAAGGCTCTGAAATCTACGCAGTTCTTTCAAGTTGCGCTCTGTCATTCGGAAGGATTCCACAGCTTGGGCCATGTTAGGAAATTGCTGAGACACCAATCTGGCCCTTATGTCGTACTTCGGACCGTAAATCAACCTGTTAGCCTTCCAGCTCTCATTAACATTGCTTTTCAGATATGATGAATACCGTGACAGGTTGGTGAACTGGGCAAAGTAATCATCAAATGATTCTTCCTGACCTTGCTGGATATAAAGAAATTCCTCCTCCTTAATCACTTGTATCGAGGGAGGGAAATATTGTTCGTTGAACTTCTCCAGGAATTTCTCCCAAGTGACAGGGCAGTACTGGTTCTGCAGGGTTGTAGAAACGCTCTTCCACCATCGGTGTGCATCGCCTTCGAGCTTGTAGATTGCCAACTGGGCCTTTCGATTCTCCGGGCATTCAATGACTTCGAAAATCTTCTCCAGACTTAGAAGTCAATCTTCAGCTAATTCATTCTTCCCCCGGAAACCGGGTGGCTTGAGCTTGCAGAACTAATTGACCCAGCTTTGTGTGGTCTTTTCCCTTCTTCCTTGTCTAGGAGGTGATTGGGATCTATCGGACCCCTCAGATTCCTCATCATGTTCTTCATTTTGCTCTTCATCCTCATCTTCATCTTCTTCTTCATTTTCTTTATCATTTCGCTCTTCCTCATGTTGTCGTGCGTCTAATTGTCTCTGAGCTTCTTGATCTTGTCTGTTCTGTCTTTCAAGAAGTGCATCAATAAGAGCTCTCTGCTCCTGCAGGGTTCTTCTCATCTCCTGCATTTCGTCTTGTTCTGGTTGATTCGGTATGTGGTCTTGTTCTGGTATTGCTCTCATTCGAGGCTGTTTGCCTTCTCTCCCTCTACCTCGGCCTCTACCTCGCGGTATTCCCATGCCTTTTATGATTGCCATTTCTTAAGTTTGCCTTTACTTAATAATGACAGATGCAAATATCAGAAATAACACAATGGTTGGCATCAAAAACATATATATACATTGCATCAAATTTGTACAATATGTATTCAACCTAGTAATTTGTTACATCGTAATATAATATATTACAGCCCCTTTATTCAAAAATATTTTACATCCCCTCAGGGTTTTAGAGAGGTTTTTCAAACACTAAACTATACTAGCTAGCTTCTACTAGTCTTCCACAGCTTTCTTCGACCGTTGTTCCCCGCCTACATGTGTTGGCGCACCATACACTTCAAATAACGGAAATGAATACGGATACCCTGGATAGGCCCTTCATCTAGCAGCTCATTTATGAACCTTGCCCAGAAACGGGTTCGGGGAAAATAGTACAGGGTGGATCTGATCCAATCCCTAGCTGAATGTCGGCCATAAACAGCTTGGTAACTCTTGACTTGGCTTAGGAACATCAGATACATCTCCCTAAGGGTTTTGGTGTTGTCCTCAGCACTCATGAAATACGACTCTAACAACCGTGTTAGCGTCGCATTGTCATTTAGGACATAATGGTAATCATCGGGGTTGGCTTCCTCATTGTCTATGTTTTGGATTTCGGGATAATCAAAGTTATCTCCTACCGATGAATGGGTTGACCCGGCAGGGCTTCCTGGTTCAGATTGGTTTTCGAGTTCTGGTTCGTCCATGTCATCATTAGGGTACTCGGGGTCAATAGATTCTGATTCCGGATGGTACTCTGGTTCTGGGTCATTCCAATGTTCTATGGGGAATTCGGGGTTATAGGGAAAATCATTGTAGTACTCATGGATAGGGTGTGCTAAAACAATCGGGGGTTCAGGTGCGGGCGGCGGATAAATAGGGTCAGGGTTCAATCTTCTTCCTACCAATCCCGGTACAACAGATCTTCTAGCTGTATGTCTCCTCATGCCGTGATAAAGGACGTATGGGTTATCGTCTCTGTTCATCTCTACACATTACACCAAGGTCATATCAGTGACCCTAACTCTGATGTTTGTTGTATGCATATATGTGTTATGTGTATGGTATGCGTATGGTTGGTATGAACATTGAATGCATCTATGTGTTAGAAGATAACTGTGCATCCGCTGTGTGCGACAGATCTGCTACGCTGTGTGCGATACATGTGCTGTGTGCGATACATTTGTTGTGTGCTCATATACTGTTGATGTTGTGATTATCTGTAATCCTTTTACTGTGTATATAAACATGAGGTTAACCGTTACCTGAGGTCCAATGGGCATTGGACCTCAGCCTTAAATGATAGTACAGGTAAGGACCAGGAACAGAGAAGGCACCGGTAGACGGAGCCATAGAAAGGAGCCAAGGGGCAAAGTCGTAATAATGCACCGAGGGTCGAGACAAGAGCCAGATGAAGTTATTAGAGCCTATTGTCAGGCATGGATCTAATAAGGTTATTTCGAATAGTTTGGTGCCGAAGGCAAGGCTAGTCTATGTGGGTCAGCCAATCAGTCGCCGTGAACTCGGTGAGGCCCCATGATAGACACTTACCTGGCCATTCTGTTCGGTTAACGGAGTTAGGTTCATTGCCCCAAGTCTAGTCAAGGCTTGGTCTAGGTTGTATAGTTGCTTTTTTTGAGAAATGTAATTGTACAAAGCTCTGTATATTGTATCACATGAATATTCCTTCGGAAAATTTTTAATATACCAAAGATACGCTGACATAATCATATGTCGGGGTATTTTTATACCAGCTACTCATCATTGTCCATTTGTTAGTACATTGCTCTCCGTTTCCGCAGTACTCTGATGTAGCACCTCAAATTCTGTTGAATTTTTTTTAAACCAAGTGTCATCCGACACAATTTGTAGTATGGAATTTGGGATGTTACAACATGATATTTTTTACCATGCAAATCATCCACATTAAATTAAATATTGCACAATATCATGCATGCTTATACCAAGAGAAATTAATAATACTGTGAAAATTAAAGCACAATTATCTCTACACTAGATATTGTTAAATTTTCATACCACTGCCATCATATGCTTTTCACACAAAATATTTGACAATTCACAAAATTTTCTTTCAATAGCAAAAAACAAAACCATCATTTAGTTAATCATAACTTAACGCATGGCAATTTTATGGTTTTCAATATATTTTCTTCTACAAAAATAATAATAAGGTACCCCATATCTTAGATACCCCACACTTTCAAATATTTTATAATCAATAAAATTCTAATTAAATTAGGATTTTACATAATATATTTATAAAGATTCACACTTTATAAAACTACATAATCATATGATTTTCAATATTCAAACTAACTGATATGGTATATCCAAATAAATCACACATCATGCAATTAATTATTTCAATTAATTGATCATGGTAACAAATTCTTCTTTTAAATTAAATAGTAGCTATATGATATATTCGCAAATATATCACCATATTTATTGAAACAAAATTTGCTTCAACTTCCAACTATTATCATGCGAAACACAACAAATCCCACTTTTATTTAGCCATATTAATTTAATAAGATTCACAATATTATAGGAGATTAGAAATTACAAATAAATTAATATCTCCATTGATAATAAAGCCTTAAATACAAATAAATTCCCCTCTCATTCTAATTAATTAAATTAGAATTTTTCAAATATATAACATCCTAAAATTTAGGAATTTATACAATTATTACGTTAACTATATTCAATTTCTGCAACTAGAAACCAAATAATAAAATAACAAGCATGAACCCGATAATGATCTTATTATCATATCAAACATTCATCTCCATACAACATCTAATAAAACCAATAAAATATCCTGATGAAATCAATGTATATTATCTTCACTTTATGAATTTAATATTCATCAAATCCTCATTAAAATAAGGAGAGATAGTAGGAGATTTATTAACTACTATATCAATTAAAACTAATATATTCATCAACTAAAGATATACAAAACTTCAATGGAAATAAATTCATTGTGCACCTTCATACTGAAAATTCAGCACATCAAATATTAAAAAAATAATAACCGCATTATTAAATTTTAATATATGCCCACCAATATATGTAATTAATATTCTAATCTAAATAATGCGTACCTTACTGCGGTTTGAGCACTTATGCAAATATATGACTCTTGCCAACCGACATACGCCTCCTTCATCACCATCTACGTAGGTTCTCGAACCCATGGCCGCATCTAGGTACTCCTCCTCCAAAGAGTCCAATTTCTACGTGGCAATACCGAAGGCCTCTGCGATTCTCTCAAACCGTCCCTGCCTCTCTGGGCAGTATCCTCCAATCACTCTGAACATCCCCTATGGCCTTGTACTCGTCACGCTCTCCTGCCATGCTTGCCACATCATACATGAACACTGACCTCAACGGGTTCTTGTCCTTGCTATGCCCGCCGGCTACGCATACGAACCGACGCTTATCGGACGCATAGCCGAAGATACGTCCTGGACCCACCAGGCATGTCAGCCCCACAGTGCCACTTTGCCGATACGGTGCTACACACAAACACCGATTTCGACGCCTTGGGTCCCATCCGTTAACTTGCTTCCGCTTTGATCAGTAACATGGAACCATGAACTCTATAGACAAGACAGTCGGACCTTTATTAGCCAAAGTCTCCTCATCACTAACAAGTAACAAGGCCCACAATTAATTCATCCCCAAGAGATTTTGCTTGTTTGAGGGCATTAACATGTCCATATATTGCATCAGATCAAAACACCCATCCATATCATAACAAGGATTCATTCTCAAGCCAAACCCTACACGATTTTCTCACCAAAATCCATTTCCCTTAGGTAGTCCAACTGTAACATCCACTTTTCAAAAGTAGTAAATTTTTTTTATCTTTAAAACACCATTTCAAATCATCAGAGTAGAGCACTGGAGCATAAAAGTAACTGATATATATAAAATGCCATAAGTCTGGTTGGTTACAACAGCGGTATAGTAACCGAGTATTTCAAAAGAGATATATAACAGCAAAAGGAAGGCTTCCGCCGGAACAACAAAAGGAAGTCTTCAGCCGGGTCTTCTATGCGGACTGCTTGCCTCTATCCTCTGTCCTCGGTCCTTCCGACCCTGAAGCTATGTTAAGGGATGAGGTCCATTGCAATCAGACCCCAGGTAACGATTAACCTCATATTTACATATACAGTACATGGACTACAGTCAATCACAACATAACATCATAATAGCACGCAACCCAATGCAAATGTACCGCTCCCCGCGAATGCAGATGTACTACTCCCAGTGAATACAGATATACCACTCCCAGTGCATGCATATGTTCAAGCATAACAACTCTACTCATACAATACACCTAACAATATACACGCATACCAAAAATATCAGAGTTGGTGTTACAGTACGCGAACGTACCTTCGTTGACGTTATACGGTATTTCTGGCGGAATACGGTACGACAGTTGGTCAGAACGTACTCAGGGATATCCTATCAAGATAACAACGTATTTTTTAAGGATCTATCATTACGACGGACATTTTAGTCATAAATGACCATTTTACCTCTGACCCCCTAATCGGCGGAATTTCGCCAGCACTTCGTTACTTTGACCCTAATCTTCCAGAATTTCAACATAACTCCTACTCCAACATAATTTTCGAAATATATATCATATTTAACCTTAAAACATGATATCTAAACTAACTTGGAAGATTAAAGATCAAAACAATATTTCTACTATAACTACCGAATCGAAAACTAGAACTTAAGACTCTGCATCAGAAAAATTACCCAGAGCCACGCTTCTTCCTCCGGACTCCTCCTTCTCTCTAACCTCTCTCTAAACCGAATTGCTCAAGTGAAAATGGTGTGAAAAACTC
Organism: Acacia pycnantha; assembly: GCA_025563575.1. Classification (NCBI taxonomy): domain Eukaryota; kingdom Viridiplantae; phylum Streptophyta; class Magnoliopsida; order Fabales; family Fabaceae; genus Acacia; species Acacia pycnantha. Next base: position 606,720 of record JAMWYP010000141.1, read on the forward strand.
AATGGGAGGGTGGCCTATTTATAGAAGAAAAGGTGAGGGCAAAATGGTAATCTTCCAACTTCCAACTTCAATTCTTGGCCACAAATTCTAGGGTTTCTGTGTGGCTAATTCTCCTCCATGCAAAATACTTGGCCAATAGTATGGCCTTGTTGGCTTCTTCTACTCCTTTCATTTTGCTTTATGGGGTTTTACCGATAAAATCCCCTGATCGGTGTTCGAATCGCGTAATCTTGAAGAAACTTAGAAAACCGGCAACATAGCCCTGAAGATATTTTCTTCCTCTTTCAAAATACTTGGTTTAACTAAATTTTTGATCCCATTCAGGACATTCCGTTGCCTGCCGAAGATTTTCGGACAAACGTCTTCGGTTACGGAAATCGCTTCGGGTAACGTCAACTTCGGGACAAAAATTCACTGATTCATAATTTGTCCAGTTGATTACCAACTCATCCCTGGATTTCAAGTTATGGCTTGGTTTCTATAGATTTTCATTTATCTGATTTGCTTTTTGAACATCATATAGTTCCTTAGCCAGTCTAATATAATCCTTTTCGGTTACGGAAATAACTTCGGAGGTAACCTACTCCGAGCTAAAAATTCACTTGTTTCTAATATACTCTGGTTTTAGAAACCTTGTTCATGGTTTTCTAGATAGGATTTAGTTTCTATCGGTGGTCATTTATCCTATTTGCTTTTTACAACTTAACTACCATTTAACTAAAGTTGCATGATTTTTAACTTGAAAATCCTATCCTCTTATCCATTAAGATTTTCGGTCCTTTCTCTCTTTTTTTTTAATTAATTTTTTAATTAATTAATATTATATAAAATAATTATTTTATAATTATTTTATATAATTTTTTACAAAATTTTCCTATTGGTCCATACATGTTTTTAGGCTTAAAATTACTTAATCTCATATATTTTTCTTCATATTTTCCAATTAATTAGCAAGTATATTTTATGCTAATTTTAGCCATAAACCACTAATTATAGGGTTTTACATAATTATCTTTGGATTTTCCTTTGTTTAAGCTCAAATAATTAGCCAATAATTATTTAATTAATTACCCACTAATTGTTGATAATTTTATTAATTAGAATAACTCATTACCTCACAACTATTGTGCTGACATTAATATTTTATACTCCACATAAAATATTAAAAATCATGGGGTCAATTATGACCCCACAATGCTTTTTGATTTTTGCCTCATTATTTTCCAAAGAAAATAGTCCCAAAAATTCTCTAAATTAGAGACAACATACTTCCTAATTTTAATAATTATTTTATTGCCTCTCAGGATTTATCACAGTATTTTGTGGCTCCTAGATTCATTTAGGGCCTTTTAACACTCTATTTCTTCCAATTTCACTAGAAATTATCTTAGAAAATAAGATAATTATAACTTTTTATTTGAAACCTCATATTCACGTATTTTTAATAGGTATATTTTATTATTTTATGATATTTACCCTAAGTCAGATTTTAGGGTATTACACCAACTCTGGAAACCATAAGGCTTTGTTTGGGAGTTCCATTTTGGTGGGAAAGAAAAGGAAAGGGAGGGTTTTGATAGTCCATTCCCTTGTTTGCAAGTTTTAAAAATAAGAGGGAAGGGAATCAGGGATTTTTACAAATCCCCCAAAACCCTCATTCTTCTAAAAATTAAAGTTCCCCCAATATGGGGGGTTTTAAGAGGGGAAATAGATTAATTACTTTGTTACCCTTATTCACCACCACCACCCGACCCCCACCCCACTACCGCCACCGCCACCACCGCCCCACCGCCCCACCGCCGCCGCCACCACCGCCCCACCCCACCACCGCCGCCGCCGCCCCACCACCACCACCGCCGCCGCCGCCGCCACCACCACCGCCACCCCACCACCACCACCACCGCCACCACCACCACCACCACCCCACCCCACCACCACCGCCACCGCTACCCCCACCACCGCCACCACATAAATAGTTTTTTAAATATAAAAATTACATAAATAATTTTTTTAGAAAATTTAAATTTAAATTTATTTTTAAAGTATAATAATTATATTAATTATTAAAGAAAATGACAAAATGGTAAAAATAACTCATTAATCCTCCATCTTCCTCCCTTACTATTTTTTTAACTCCCAAACAAGGGGAGGAAATATCCTCCATTTCCCTTCCATCCTTCCCCTTCATTCTCCTTGCATTCCTTTCCTTCCTCTTCCTTCTAAACTCCCAAACAAAGCCTAAGGAAAATGACAGATCGCATATGAGTTTGCTAATGGCTGACAAGAGAGAAAGCGAAGCCGCTGAGTTGTGAATAAGAGAATTTAACTCATTTCTTTTATAATCAACCAAATAGATTTCATAACATCAGCGAGATATAACTCTATAGATTGTTGGCATCACGGGCAATCTAAAAGAACAAAGAAGCGGATGGTCTGAGTCGTGTTCGAAAACACTGTCCAATAGAGTTATTCCGCAACCACCGGTAAAGAAGAAGCGGTACTCCCCAAGATTAAACAGACCCTTCTTGATTAAATCAAGGCGGAAGAACTGGCGGAAGGTAAGATAACTTAGTAAGAGATTACCGATGTTTTCTAATTCTCTCTTCTTTCAAATGGTGTCACAATTGGGGTATTTATAAATGATGAATCAATGCCTTGAAGTGGTGACTCTTGAACATTACACCTTTAACTTTCAGAAAGTCATAACTATCTATTTAATTCATGAACCATGTTGATTCATGAACGAACACAAATCCCTTAGTTTATAAGAACACGACTTCTCAAAACGCATCCCTTCATTCACATCTCTTCATTTAAAAATATTCCACAATATTTTCCACAATTAATATTGGAAAGACTCTTTCTTTGACACACCCATATGCAATATTTACAACACTTTTACATGAATCCCCTTAGGTCGCAAACCGACAATGGCGGAGCTTAAGAGGGACATAGGGGGGCCATGGCCCCCCCAAAAAAAAGAAATTTGTGTAAAAAAAATTTTAGAAAAATTTTATATAATGTAAAATTAAATTTTGGCCCCCCAATTTTTCTAAAACATTTTTACCTCTTTTTTTTTTTCATTCATGTGTCACCTTTTATATCTTTGGGGCTTATAATTCAATCTTTGTTTCATGCAGGGTCTTGTGTGATTTATGTTAATCTTGTTATTTTTTTCTATATTTCATTCTAATTGCCTGAAATTTTTAGCTTATCAATGAAATTTACTTTTGTGGTGGTGTATTATTTAATATGCTTTTACCCATTTTACACTACACCTATAGATGAAGTTTATTGATTTTTCATTCTAAACATCAACCTCTTGCCTTCCAATGTTGTGGTGTTCAATTACATGAAGTCTATGGTTGAACCAAAGATTCACAATCACATAAATTAAAGCCTCTTGCATTCCAATGTTTGTGGTGTATTTTTTTATATTATTTTCTTTTCTTGTTTATATTCTTTTATATTTTAATGCATATAAAACTTTCTTTTAAAAAAAAATTTCGGGGGCAGCCCGAAACCCCCACCACTATTTGACCCCCCAAATATTTGTCTCAAGCTCCACCCCTGCAAACCGATAAAACAAATGAGAATTATGGCCAATTTTGTTGTCAAAATCTTGATTCAAATTGAACCGTATCAATGAAGATCCAACTGAAAAATCATATCAGAGTTATTATCAGTCCAATGTTGTACAAAGTTGAAGCAGGGCATTTAAATCGGTCACGTGATTCAAAAAAGCATACAAGTAACATTATTCATGTATTTAGGGATAAACGTGACTCCCTTATTCTCTCTTACACGCATACAAGTATTTGAAATTATGCTACAAGGACAGACAATTTAAAAAACACACTAACATTATTCATGTTACAGAGAGAAGAATACTAGGAGGGAAAATTAGGGGAGAAATAATACTATGAGGGAAACTCCTAAAAAAAGTAAATTTCTTTACTATTTTTGAAAATTTTTAATCCTAGTATTCACTTCTTCTATTTTTCCCCTACTTCTCTCTCCATCCAAACATAGGTATCCCTTGTTCATCAGTTTCGTCTTGGTTTCTGGGAAAATTATGGGAAAACCTCAATGAGAGACCTTATACCTAGAACTGGAGTTATCTTATAGGTAGTGAAACCTGCAGAGGAAAACAAGTGGGCCCAATCTTTCTCATTTCTCTCGTTTCCAGGGAACAGTGTCATTAATGCCAGATCAAATTGCAACTGTGTTTCAACCGATTCATCATCATAATCTGCCTTGTCATCCTCAATCACTTCGTTGATTAAAACCAACTTCCCCCGCTTGCCTTTGCTTGTTACTGCCTCCTTGCAGTTCTTCAGTAATTTCAGACATCTCTCGTCGTCCCAGTCACATAGAACCCACTGCTTGTCATTCCAAGTAACCATCCTCAAAATGAATTTCTTTCCTTTGTAAAAAGATATAAAGATATGCGAATCATATAAATTATATTCTTACTATAATTATTTCACGGTAGTAACTGGTTTCATGGTTTAATACTCTATGCGCATCTATATATATACTCCCTCCATCATGAATGTTTCTTAATATCACATACTAGTATTTTCTTAAAAATCAAATCGTTGATTTTAAACGATCCAGATCAGAGTTTTTTTTTTAAATGATGATTATTGAAATAAAAAAAATATTTCTTAAAAAAATATTGATTATTTTTATTTTAGATTTTATACTTATTAATTTTTTTTTTTAAAAAAAATAGACTTTTAAAAATTCAGACTAGACTATCTAGATTAGATATTATGGTTTAGATATGCTTAGCTCTCCTTACTTGCCAATTCACTTAGTAACTAACTCTTATTAACAAGAGCTCAAAAAAAAAAGTATGAGCAACCAGATTATTCTGATTTCAGTGCCTACCTTCAACGTGATAATATCAGCAGCAGGAGGAGTAGTTTGAAACATATCTCCTTGGACGAACTTGAGGTTCCCACAGTCCTTCAAGCCTCCAACAACGGAAGGCAAATCGAACACAGTACACTCCATTTCTGGAAAAGCTTCAGCTAAGGCCTTGGCCATGGTGCCAGTGTTACCCCCAACATCAACAAGCGAGCCACATCCCTTAAACACATCCCTACGCTGCTCAACCAACACTTTTACCACCAGTTTTGAATCGCTAGCCAATGCGTCTCTGAAGTTATTGAAAATCCTAGGCACATTCCAGGCATAATCATAGAAAGCCTTTCCATACGCCGTTTCAAACGGCGTCGGAACATTGTTCTGAAACCAAGCGGGCAAATGTTCCCACGGTTTCACCAAGACTGGGTCAAGCGTGAAAGAAATACAAGGGGCGAGAGTGAAGGGATGGTCCTTGAGAAAAAGGGTCGATGCATCAGTGAGGACGTAGCCTTCAGGGTCGTCAGAAGCTTCTGGAAGCTTCTGGAGAGAGAAGAAGCCGGTGTGAGTGAGGAAGCGCATCAAGCGACGGAGGGGAGGGGCTTTGGAAGGTTGGATTTGAAGGGAAGAGGCGAGAAGATGAAGAGGCATGGGCTTACCGTGCTTGTGAATGATGTCTGGTATGTTTAACTCTATTGCTGACCTCAAAGACATTGAGTTAATGAAGCTGAAGATGTGGTTCCTTCCATGGGTTTGAGCTTCAAGCACTCTTCTTGTTGCTGCTTCATGCCCTTCGTTTTGGGATTCCATAGTTTTGCTGTCGTTGGTTGGTATCTACTGTATGACAATAAAGTAATTCTCGAATTTATGGTGGAATGCTATCTAGCTTAGTTCACGGTCTATTTAAAGGGGCAAGTGTTTGTTGTCACATGTGATGACTTTGCCCCTATAACTTATACTCCCTTCAGTCTTTTTTATAAGAGCCCGACAAAAGTTGTGTGAATATTTAATGAGTTTTTTTTTACCCCTCAATTATTATATATATCGCGTTAATTAAATAGTTAGTTATACTTATGTTTACTCTTTTCTCTCTCTTACTTGCCCCTAATAAACAAGGGCATATTTAGAAGAAAATGTTTATTTAAAATATACTTAGCACTCTTGGTCTATTTATAAGTCAATTTTGACCAAAAAATTTGGTCATATTTATAAGTCCTTTTCAAGGTAATAAATGAGATTGTGACAGCTTTGTCCATATTAATTGTACAAATGAAAATAGAGAGAGAGAAAAAAAGTTGAAAGATACTCATTTATAGATAAAGGCAAAGTTAAAAATTTACCCCATAATCATTAAGGTAACTACCTCTCATTGGTATGTGTAATTTAGTCAAAAAGACTTATAAATAGAACCTGCAGAGTGGTATTATTTTAACTAATTTTAACCGTTTTCTTAAACCGCGTAATTCGATTATCAGACTTTTATATTTAAGACATGAGGAATTAAATAAAATCATGTCATTTATTGATGTAGAAAATGCAGCTGACTGGAACATGCAGATTACATGACACGTATTAGTAGATTAAAAAAACGAAGAACCTCTTACGTAGTTTGTTGACAATTTCTCCTTCAATACTTTAAGTTTGAATTATCTTTTTGGAAGTGATTTTAGGGTATACAAAATAACTACGTGATGGGAAAGTTGTGTATCAAATTGTAGAAAAGTTCACTTTTTCTTTACAACAAAAAAGTAATGGATTAGCCACAAAATTTATCAAAGGAAATTGGATGGTTATGTTGTTAAATAGATTGTCACTGTAATACCCTGAAATTCATATTTATCATAAATAATATATTTTGATAATTAAAACCTATAAAATTAAGGTGAAAATGTGGTCTTAAAGTATTGCAATATATTTCTTTTTTAATTAGGGAATTTCCTCTAGGAATTAGGGTTAACCAAAGACCAAGTGATACATGTTGAGAATAGGAGAGTATGTTATCTCTAAAACTTTGTAATTCATTTATTATAATTTTTGGGAAATTTTTCCTTGAATTTTAATAAGTCAAAGCAGATTTTCTAATCTTCAATTAGGGATCATAAAATACCCTACAATTAATATTATAACATCTAGTTCTAATATAATCAATAATGAGCTATAAGGGGTTATGAAAATAATTATGGTGATTAAAGAATACTAAAAACAATTGTGAGGTAATTGAATTTTTATTAATTGAATTTAGGACACTTTAAAATACCATAAAGTATCATAATTAAGTATAATCTGAATTTAATCATAAGGGATGATAAAATGACATGAAAATACTTATTCCAATTAAAGGAAATTATCAACAACTAATGGGCAATTAAATTTGCAAACATTAAAATATTTATTTTAATTTTCGAAATTAATTAATTAATAATTAAAAATGCATAATTAAGAAAGGTATAGGATTAATTATATAGGTTCTTCTAACAAGAGAGTATAATTAACCAACAAGGGTGCATTAGAGACTACTAAGCAATGGATTAAGACACTAATCAAGCTTTACTAATCAACTTTGACAAGTCAAATAAAACCAATGGCCAAGATTAAGTCTAATAAAGCAAGATCCAAAGGCCTAAATTAATTCTACCATTTAAAAGTCCTTAATCCAAGTAATTAGCTATGAACCAATGAGGAATCGCTTCTAGAATAAAGTAAAAAAGCAAATCAAAGATGCTAGGAGGGGGAGGCCACGGTTTCACTCAATTTTGGGGCAAGAAGAGAGCCACAAAATCTTGATATTTTCTTATTAGCACATGTTATACAATTTAGTCAAGAACAAGGTACAAAGTGTAAGAGATTTTTTGCGAAATGGAAGAGGATAGAACGAAGAGGGGGACGGATTTGGAGTGTTTAATGGTGAGGATGAGTGTTTCAAAAATTTCTTTGATCCAAGGGATGAAATTGAAGATGAATTAGGTTAGAGTTAATTGCCAAAATGCCATACCAAATTCCTATAAATAGGGGCATTTAGTCTTCACAAAATCTCACACCAAAACAAGCTTAGTGATCTGCATATAGAGTGAAGAGAGAAAGGAGGAGGAGCATCTTGAACGAGTTAGAGCTTTGGTAAGTAAGTTCTTTAAGTTTGAGTTCTTAGTTTCTTAGATAGATGTTGCTTTGATCTTAAATATGCTAGAATAATTTTATTTTCATGTTTTTATGGTTAGAAATAGCTTTATTTCAAAAAATGATGAAGGAAGTGTTATAGCAAAATTTTTGGAAGAGAAACATCAAAGTAACGAAGTTCTGGCGAAATTTTTCGGTTAGGCGATTTCTGGAGTTAGCTTTATTAAGGCTATAAATTTATGTTCGAAATGATCTTCAAAAATCATGAAATTTTTCATGAACAAATTATACGTCCATGTATTTTTTAAAATATAAAATATGTAGCAATATGAGTTCTGTGCATGGAGATAAAAATTCCTAAAGTTAGGCTACGTTTTCTGGGAAAATTCTGGGCAGAGGTTGAAGAACATTAATCTGGGAATGATATATTAAATCTGGGTAAGAACCATTATTTTTCCTCAAAAGTAGACATGATAATGATTCCAAATAATTTTATGGAACCTCGTTTCGATTTCTGTAGAATTATTTATGATTTTTCAAAGTTATGAGAAAATCTGAACAGAAGTAAGAAGTAATGAACCAGCGTTTTTACGAAAATAAGGGGGAAATTAAATAAAAATAAATTTACTAGGGGTAAAATAGTCATTAGTGGAAAAATACCTCTTAGATATTATTTATGGATTAATAAAGCGATATTACTATTATAGGCTATCCGAGAACGCATACCGACCGACAAACGTACCGCGCTGTCACCAACTCAGGTACGGACGTGTACTGTAACACTGACCCTACTGCTTCTTGTATGCTAATATGTAATAGATAATCTCACAGACTGAGACTGTCTTAGATCACTGTTTATACATTCAGCTTTACACAGGTTATAGTTTTGATAATACCGTTTGAGTTTTCCTAGCGCTAAGGACACGAGTTGCTATCGTGGCACTGGATAGTGCAGACACATGTGTGAGACTTTACATCTGCTGTGTGCTTATGTACTGTTATTGTATTAATCTTACATCTGCTGTATGCTTATGTATTGATATACCGCTGTAATGTTATGAATATCTGTCATCCATATACTGTCATATTAAAGCATGAGGTTAACCGTTACCTGAGGTCCGGTGGGCATTGGACCTTAGCTCTTACTATAGCTTCAGGGTCAGGAGGACTTTCTTTTTGTTATGAACTGCTTTTGAAACAATCGGATAATTGTACCGCTATTATAATTAGCCAGACATATTGTAGTTAACATTTCAAATATGTATCAGTTACTCACTTGCTCTGATGCTCTACTCTGACAAAAAAAAAATAAAAAAAATTTTCCACTTTTAAAAAATGGGATGTTACAGTCACAAATTGATCACTAATTAATTAGTAGTGGTGGAATTTCGCCACTTAGTAGTCAATAATTAATTGCTTTTTTTGTTGTTGTTGTTGTATAGATATAATTAAATATAAAACAAACAACCACTAAAGAATGGCATTGTAAAGTATACGTCCTTGATCATCTTAATTCACACGCAATATTTGATTGCAGCTGTAGAATATGATAATCGATAACATATGGGTGTTCATAATTGTAGAAAAGTTCACTTTTTCTTTACAAAAAAATAATAATAATAATGGATTAGCCACAAAATTTATCAAAGGAAATTGGATGGTTCTGTTGATTGTCACGAATTAGTCACTAATTAATTAGTAGTGGTGGAATTTCGCCACTTAGTAGTCAATAATTAATTGTTTTTTTTGTTGTTGTTGTTGTATAGATATAATTAAATATAAAACAAACAACCACTAAAGAATGGCATTGTTAAAGTATACGTCCTTGATCATCTTCACACGCAATATTTTGATTGCAGCTGTAGAATATGATAATCGATAACATATGGGTGTTCAAAATTGTAGAGAAGTTCACTTTTTCTTTACAACAAAAAAATAATGGATTAGCCACAAAATTTATCAAAGGAAATTGGATGGTTCTGTTGATTGTCACGAATTAGTCACTAATTAATTAGTAGTGGTGGAATTTCGCCACTTAGTATAGTCAATAATTAATTGTTTTTTTGTTGTTGTTGTTGTATAGATATAATTAAATATAAAACAAACAACCACTAAAGAATGGCATTGTAAAGTATACGTCCTTGATTATCTTCACACGCAATATTATTTGATTGCAGCTGTGGAATATGATAATCGATAACATATGGGTGTTCACAATTGTTGGAGGATAAGCAGTTCACAAATAATTAATTAGATATGAAACTACAGGCATTGAGTTACACGGCATAAAAAAACTACAGAAACTAAATTACAATCAAGTCAAAACCATAAGGACCAAAAGATTAATTTTTCCCATTTTGATTCATCAAACAATTGAAAATAGGAATTTCAGTTATAAAATAAAATTTTTATTTAAAACTACTTAAATATTATTATAATAATTATTATTATTCAGATATTTATAACGCATTTTTTTAATATAAAAAAAATCTATTGAGAACCTAATTATTTATTGAGAAAATAACTCATTTGTAGTTAGTTACATTTAAAGCTAAAATATTTATTGATAATTATACTTTGTGATTTTATAGATAATTTATATAGTGCATATCAAAGCATTATATTTCAATGGATTTGTGTGCGGCTCAATTTGACATAACATTATTCTCCTTCCGTGCTTAACATAATACCTACTCACATAATTTGGTTAGATTAAATAAAAAAGTTAATTAGCTTAATTAATATGACATATTTTTTTCAAATATGAGAAATAAGTCTTATATTTATGTACAAGATCAACTTTACTTTTATGCCCTTCATTAAGGAGAGGAGGGAGTAGATATGTATTCCTGTCAGTGTAACATCCCAATTTCAGAGCCAATTTTTTTTTTTTTTAAATCAATCAGAGTAGAGCATCGGAATAAAAACATTGAGTAACTTATTATAACAATAACAGTGGCGTATCCGCATGTTCATAAAGATTAATACATTATCTACCATAACCCGTAAAGTCAGTAATAGTGATTATCTAAGTTTATTACCTTAGTCATCGTGCATGACCCGCAATGTAGTTCCACCCATGGCTTATGAAACTATCCGTATCATATATAAGCTGCATCGTAAGCATCGAGTTAGTATTACAAGACGCCGCGAACGTACCTTCGTTTGATGGTACTTCGATACTTTTGACGAAATGGCACGTTTACTAAAACGGTGAAACGCCAAACAATGCATGTCTGACAACAGTAACGACAAGAAATCGTAGTTTCGATGTCCTATAAGAGTAATATCACTTTTATTAGTGATTTGACATTATAATCGCATTTTAGGTAAAAATTACCATTTTGCCCCTATACCCCTAATTGGCGGAATTTCGCCAGCACTTCGTTACTTTGGCTCCGTTTTTTCCAAAATTTTGCCAGAACTTCGACCCAATGATAATTTTCGAAATTCTAGACTAATATAGCCCTATCATATGATACCCAATCATGCTTGAAAAATTAAAGGCTATACTAACAAGATTACTCTAACTATTGAAAGAACTACGAAAGCTCAAAGCTCGCTATTTTAACTTTCAACTTTCGAGACTCAATCCCTACTATGTTTTTACCTCGCTGCATCTTTCAATGCAATGAGGCTTAAAAACAAGAATAGGAATCTCATCTCCTACTTCCTAGATCTAACTAACAGCTTCTACTAAAATTGCCGAAAGAACTAAATACTAAGGACTCGAAGGACTTACCCGTTGAAGACTTCGCACAATTTTGCCCGAGCTTCTCTCTCTTCTTTCCCTTTAATATTTTGAAGAGTGATTCTTGGCCATAGAAAGCTCCAAAACGTGCTGCCCCTTCTCCAAGCCAAATATGAACCAATTGCATGATGACATGTGTCCATTCCACTCCTTTCCGCACCAATTTCCCGATCGGCACTCCGATTCGCGTAATTTCTGAGAAATCTCAAAATTCGGATTTACAACTTTTAAGACATTTTCTCACTTATTAGAAGTGTCAAAGTTAACCTAAATTTTGATTCCATATAGGGCTCCAACAATACCAAGTTCCTCGAAAACGTGTCCGCACGGTCCTAAGCATTTAAATTCGTCTTCTAATCATCAATCTCTAGAGAAAAATTCACTGATTCCAAATATGTCCATATAAATTCAAACTCATTCCTAGATGTTGAGTTAGAATTTATTTTCTTCATATCCAAAATGTGCCTATCTACATTTTTCCCTATTTTGTTTTATTAGGAAAATGCATAATCGGCTTAATTAACTTCCTAAGAGTCTAACTAAGATAAAATTCCACCGATCAATATTTTACCCCGACTTTGGAAATCTCATTCCTAGATCTCTAGATAGGGTCCGTTTCCTATTTATTAAATCACTATTCACTACAATTAATTATATTATAAAATAATATAACTTTAATTAATTGTATTATAAAATTCATTTTCTTTTCTCATTATTTTATTTTATTTTATTTTTTTCCTTCTTCTTTTTTTTTCTTTTTTTTCTCTGCCCCTTTTTTTTAATTTCGTTTTTAATTTAATTTAATTAATTAATTAATTAATTAATTAATTAATTAATTATTTTTGCATAATTTTTACAAAATTTTCCCATTGGTCTATTCTTGCATTTAGGCTTAAAAATACCTAAACTCATCTATTTTTCTTCAAAATTTCCAATTAATTAGAAAATATATTTTTAATAATTTCAAGCCAACAACCACCAATTTTTGGGTTTTACATAATTATTCATGAATTTCCTTTGCTTATGCTTAAGTAATTAGCCAGTAATTACTGAATTACTTAATTATCACTAGTTGGTAATTTTCTTAGTTAGAATGCCTCATTACCTCATAACTTTTGCCCTGACATTTTTGTTTTCATGTCTTCTGCATTATATTAGAATTTACAAGGGTAATTTCGTCATTTCAATACTTTTTGAGCATTCTTTTCAATTTCTCCAAGTTTGTAATTTATCAAATTACCATAATTAGAGATAATATACTCTACTAATTCACTTGATCATTTTACTGCCTTCTGGTATTTTTTTATAATTTTTCTAAGTTAATTATGTCCCTTAGGGGCATTTTCGTCATTTGGCACTTTGGCCCTTAAATTCTCTAATTTCCAAGAGATTATTCCTTAGAAAATATACTATATTATCACAAGTCTTGAGATTATATATTTGCTTACAAAAAATACCCCTTTGATTTATCCAGGTATTACAACTACGAAAATCTCTGCTCTGATAATTTTATCGAGCAATATAAGTGATTTACACTTCTGCCCATACAAGGCGTCAATCTGTGTCATCTCGATTGCAATGAAACTTGGAAGTTCGGCTTCATCAGGCGTATTTACAGTTTCGCGGGGGATTTCCTTTAACAGGATTGCGCTTTCATCATACTCTAACAGCTTTCGATTTTTGAATCGTCACATGAAATACCGGTACAATCTTTTACAGAGAGTACCAACTCGATACTTTCTCTAACAGCTGCTACTTATCGTAGTCTTATACTAACCGTATTTAGCGAGAATTCACTTGAATCGCGGTACTATCCCGCTAGACCCAACGCTACACATTTACGTTTACTATTTCTGGTTATACTTATTCCAGAACTGATCCTTCTTTGCCTAAAAGTAGTTTACAACATCGTTGCATCATGTAACATGGCCCAGAAAATTTATTTCTGATAGCCAACACTCACATTTTATTAGTCTAGTAAAGAGTCACATCCTTTACTCACTACGGATCGTCATTATCCTTGGTGTTTCACTTCTTATTCTGAACAAATGAGGACGTCGTCAATCAATGCCTCCATTAACTTGCCTATGTATTCGAGAGAAAAACTCTATTTAAGCACTCTAAGAGCATGATAGGTGCACTTGTTAATATACAAAGTGTCACAAGAAATTTTCAAGCGCCCGATTCAAGTCCTGAAGACTATCTTCAAAACATTGCTAGTTTTGGTTCACAACAGGTAGTATTCTGGGCGTAAGTCGATTTTGACAGGATGTAGGAATTTAGATAATGGAATAGTTCGTCGATCCCGAAAGTGAGTATTTATTTCCGAACAGTTGCCCCGTTCATTTAACAAAGAGTTGATACTACGTTAAAAACTCTGGTCTTCCTCCTTCTATATGAATAATTCAGGGCTTCTAAGATAATACGTTGGTTTTGATTTTAACCTTACCTGGGATCAAGTTGCTATTTCGGCTTTGATATTTCGTTCATGAGATTTGGTACGGCGATTTTGATATTGAACTTATGCTAGGCATTAGTCAATAGTAAATTTAAACTTCTCCTCCCGGAGGTAAGTTTATCAGAAGGTTAATTCATGTCTGAGTTGTTTTTGAATAAAGATTCGGTTTCCGCATCAGTTCTATCTCCGCCTGTGAGAATCATATACTCCTTTTGTCACCGTTCTTCATCACCGTTCGTTTACCACTTATTAAGAATGTCGTTGATGCTTTGAAATAGTAGAAAGATTTATATTATACTCGCAACTTGGTTCAAAATACGCTTTACAAGCTAAAAGCTCACACCTAATGGTGTAGCTACTACTACATCGTAAGGAAAATATATGTATGCATCCCAAAAGGATCCGTACAAGCATCAAAAGGAATTGATCGGTTTAGCACTTGGATCGATTCATATCTGAAATAGTTTTTACTAAGCGATAGCATCCGGAACCATCTCTGAGGATTCTCCGACTTCTGCTCCGAGCGATGCTAACATCTGGTCTATGTTCTGTGGCTCGAACTCCGTAACCACCTGGGAACAGTCTTTGCCCATATGTCCTGGTTCTCGGCATTTAGAGCAAATTGGCCTCACATTACGTGTAACACCGGATGGTAATCCCGCATTTCCAGCATGGATGGAGTTCCTGCTTCTGTCGTCCAGTCTGGACTGACTTCTGGCTTAGTTTTTGTGACCTTTTTGTCCCTGTTTTGCATCCGTAGCAAATCCGTCTCCTATTACATCGAACATTGGGATGGTAGTTCCTGCAAATTGAACATGGTAGGAGTCTCGGCATTTTTGGACAGCTCATGTTCGGCTTGAACTATCTCTTTGCCCTTTCCTTTGTTGTTGACCCAAGATAACTTTCTTTTCAGTGTGGGGCTTTTGTGGCTAAGTCCGTCATGACTTGTTTTGCTACCGTTGACATTCTTTGATCTACGCAGCTCTTCCAGTTACACTCCATCGACGCGGATTCCGCTTGCTTTTCAAATTGTCTTCCTTGTCATTCTGCAAGGAGGATGTCAACAAGAATCTTTTGATCTTTCAGCCTCTTCACCATCTCCGCAACTCCCTTTGTACCGGAACTGTATCACTTGTGGTTGTCCGCCTTTATCTCCACTCCTCGGCCTTGGCCTTGGCCTCCAAGCACTCCGATTCCTTGTAGATTTTCCATCTGATCTCTCTAAAAAGAACAACGGTATTTTAGGAATAATTTAATCTTCCAAGTAAACAGGTAAGGTACATAAAGTTCATGGTAGGATGTGTTATAATATTTAGCTAGTCATCTAATTCTAGCCTTTGAGAATGATTTAGAAAGAAGTAGACATCGATCTTAAGATATTCATCTAGGAGTTTATTTGTTTGTTTTGTTCAGAAATGGTTTTGAGACAAGAAGAACTTTGCTTCTGAATCGAAAAGCCTTAAAGCGAAGGAATTCGTTTACTCAAGGCTTAAGACATGGCTTTCCCAAATGGGGCTCCCATGGAGTTCGCGCTTTTACCAATTCCCACTGTCGCCCATGATGTTTGGTCGTGCCGTCCATACATACTATCCTCACGTTTTGGACTTTCCAGTCCAACTATGTGTCAAACGGAGGTTGTTACTCCTATCGCTGAGTGTATCAAACAAGTAACTATGGGTGAATGAATGATAGATAACTAAGAGATTCCATTGATTATACTGTGTGTATGTCGTAGAAGACAAACCGACTCGCTATAAAGGCGAGAAAAGAAATGAAAATAGGGAACAAGGTGTTTAGGGATAGTCATTCGTTATTCTATTCGTCTCAACCATGGAAGGATGCAACCGCTTTGCAACCATTTATGATTACGAACATTCCCTATCCTTTTCCGTGTGAAGGTTTTGTTGATGAGCTTTGACGAGCACTGCCTTAAGCAGAGTTGTATGGGTTCGTGTTGTATACCGACTCCGGTGGGAATACGTTCAAGGTTTATAGTCTAGGTCAAATTGGAGGTTATCAAAAGTATGGGAAGCGAAATATAGATTCAAAATATGATTAAGATGTTATAATCATCTCGCGCTTCCTTACCTATTTGTCAATTTAGTCTCATACGGACCCTACTTGGTTATATCTCGTGATTATATAACTTCTCGTGGATCTAACATCGCGACTATGCTTTCCCCATTCCTTATCTATCTTCCGTAGGTCATCCGTGTTTTGCCATTTATATCTTGTGGTTATCCGCCACTTGAGATGACGATTGAACAGATGAAAACTTTGGATAATCCTTCTCCTAAGAGCTCTTTTGTGCTTCCCACTCAAAAGCGGTTTCAAGGATATATGATGAGGTGTGGATCTAGTCCAAAGATACGAAATTATGTAATGGTTCTTCTGATAGAAGTCTTTAACATTGGTCGAATACCGCATGTATTTCTATTCGTCGGTCTTAGAGTTTCGTCCTGGCGTGGCTTAGCTCCACCTACAAGCTTTGTGCTAGGATAGAACTATCGTCCAAAGACAAATGGCGACTATCGAGTTATCGAGTGAGTTATTAGAATTCGTGCTCGGAACTGATTTTCAAGATCTATGATCTCTCGGGTAGTCAAAATTGTCGTCGGTAGGCGACATTACCAGGGTTATCAAGGCCGATATCGTGGTTATCGTAACTACTGTGAGATCGATATCGAGGTATCATGGTATCGGTGATATCCGGGTTTTTAGTGGTATCGTAGATATCCTATATCCAGCATACACCCACGTGTAACATCCCAATTTCAGAGCCAATTTTTTTTTTTTTTAAATCAATCAGAGTAGAGCATCGGAATAAAAACATTGAGTAACTTATTATAACAATAACAGTGGCGTATCCGCATGTTCATAAAGATTAATACATTATCATTTACGACTTTAAATCTTCTCGCCGATCATTACTCGGCCTTCACGTGGTCTTCATCTTCATGTGTGCCGTCCGCTCTGCTTACTCTTATCCTCCGTCCTTGGTCCCTCTCTCCAGACCTTGATGTGATGCTATAGTAAGAGCTGAGATCCAATGCCCATCGGATCTCAGGTAACGGTTATAACCTCATGCTATATAACAGTATATGATCAACAGATATTTCTAAAATGAATTACAAAGAATGATCCTTGATCATTTAATAACAACTACCCTACAAGCAAAGTTATCCGCTGCACTATTCACCGGTGCCACGATACTCACTCGTGTCCTCGGCGCTAGGAAAACATAACGGTATTATCAAAACCATAACCCGTAAAGTCGTAATAGTGATTATCTAAGTTTATTACCTTAGTCATCGTGCATGACCTGCATGTAGTTCCACCCATGGCTTATGAAACTATCCGTATCATATATAAGCAGACTGTAAGCATCAGAGTTAGTATTACAGTACGCCGCGAACGTACCTTCGTTTGATGGTACTTCGATACTTTTTGACGGAAATGGCACGTTTTACGGAAAACGGTGAAACGCCAAACAGCGGCATGTCGGACAGCGTAACGACAAGAAATCGAGTTTCTGATGTCCTATAAGAGTAATATCACTTTTATTAGTGATTTGACATTATAACTGGCATTTTAGGTAAAAATTACCATTTTGCCCCTATACCCTAATTGGCGGAATTTCGCCAGCACTTCGTTACTTTGGCTTCGTTTTTCCAAAATTTCGCTTGAAAAATTAAAGGCTATACTAACAGTACTACTCTAACTATTGAAAGAACTACGAAAGCTCAAAGCTCGCTATTTTAACTTTCAACTTTCAGAGACTCAATCCCTACTATGTTTTTACCTCGTCAGGCATCTTTCAATGCAATGAGGCTTAAAAACAAGAATAGGAATCTCATCTCCTACTTCCTAGATCTAACTAACAGTTCTACTAAAATTGCCGAAAGAACTAAATACTAAGGACTGAAGGACTTACCCGTTGAAGACTTCTGCACAATTTTGCCCAGAGCTTCTCTCTCTTCTTTCCCTTTAATATTTTGAAGAGTGATTCTTGGCCATAGAAAGCTCCAAAACGTGCTGCCCCTTCTCCAAGCCAAATATGAACCAATTGCATGATGACATGTGTCCATTCCAGCTCCTTTCCAGACCAATTTCCCCGATCGGTACCCGATTCGCGTAATTTCGGAGAAATCTCAAAATTCTGGATTTACAACTTTTAAGACATTTTCTCACTTATTAGAAGTGTCAAAGTTAACCTAAATTTTGATTCCATATAGGGCTCCAACAGTCAGTCTGAAGTTCCTCGAAAAACGTGTCCGTACGGGAAGTTATTTAAACTCGTCTTCTAATCATCAATCTCTAGAGAAAAATTCACCGATTCCAAATATGTCCATATAAATTCAAACTCATTCCTAGATGTTGAGTTAGAATTTATTTTCTTCATATCCAAAAATGTGCCTATCTACATTTTTCCCTATTTTGTTTTATTAGGAAAATGCATAATCGGCTTGTAATTAACTTAGGAAGAGTCTAACTAAGATAAAATTCCACTGATCAATATTTTACCCTGACTTTGGAAATCTCATTCCTAGATCTCTAGATAGGGTCCGTTTCCTATTTATTAAATCACTATTCACTACAATTAATTATATTATAAAATAATATAACTTTAATTAATTGTATTATAAAATTCATTTTCTTTTCTCATTATTTTATTTTATTTTATTTTTTTCCTTCTTCTTTTTTTTCTTTTTTTTTTCTCTGCCCCTTTTTTTTTAATTTCGTTTTTTTAATTTAATTTAATTAATTAATTAATTAATTAATTAATTAATTAATTATTTTTGCATAATTTTTACAAAATTTTCCCATTGGTCTATTCTTGCATTTAGGCTTAAAAATACCTAAACTCATCTATTTTTCTTCAAAATTTCCAATTAATTAGAAAATATATTTTTAATAATTTCAAGCCAACAACCACCAATTTTTGGGTTTTACATAATTATTCATGAATTTCCTTTGCTTATGCTTAAGTAATTAGCCAGTAATTACTGAATTACTTAATTATCACTAGTTGGTAATTTTCTTAGTTAGAATGCCTCATTACCTCATAACTTTTGCCCTGACATTTTTGTTTTCATGTCTTCTGCATTATATTAGAATTTACAAGGGTAATTTCGTCATTTCAATACTTTTTGAGCATTCTTTTCAATTTCTCCAAGTTTGTAATTTATCAAATTACCATAATTAGAGATAATATACTCTACTAATTCACTTGATCATTTTACTGCCTTCTGGTATTTTTTTTATAATTTTTCTAAGTTAATTATGTCCCTTAGGGGCATTTTCGTCATTTGGCACTTTGGCCCTTAAATTCTCTAATTTCCAAGAGATTTTTCCTTAGAAAAATATACTATATTATCACAAGTCTTGAGATTATATATTTGCTTACCAAAAATACCCCTTTCATTTATCCGGGTATTACAGTCAGTATGACCCAACTTTATAAATGTAGATGATTGAACATGGAGAGAAATTTTAAACCATGTTAGAGTATAATAGGATTATGGTGTAATTAGCTACAGTCAGGTTTGTAATATTCTGTATATATTTTCCTTGTACACGTGTAGGTCATTCATTGGGTTAGTTATTCTTTTCTATTATTCAGTGTATCAGCATTATTCTAGAAGGTTGTATTCTCCAACTATATATATCAGATACGACTGACCATATTGGATCAGTGCTTCAGTCATAATATCAGTCTATTTACATACGTTTTCGTGATTGCAGGTTCAGAGGATGAACCAGAATCAGTGGAAAGAGATTAGGTACTCATACTTCAATTCAATTCAAAGTATGTATGTGAGGCTTGCCAATTGGGAAAGTCAAAATTATTGCCATTTTCAAATTCCACTTCTCAGTCAACGTCTCCACTGGAATTGATTCATATGGACTTATGGGGCCCTGCACCCCTTCAATCTCATGGAGGACATAAGTTTTACATTCATTTTATAGACAATTATAGCCGATACACTTGGCTATTTCCTCTTAAACATAAAGGGGAAGCTGTTCATGCATTCAAACAATTCAAAATGCTTGTTGAGAATCAATTTGACCTGAAAATCAAGGCTATTCAGTGCGACAACGGCACTGAATATAAACCGTTTGTTCCCATCTTACAAGAAGGTGGAATTAGACTTCGCCTTACCTGTCCATATATGTCAGCTCAGAATGGCCGAGCAAAGAGGAAGCACAGGCACATTGTAGAAATGGGCTTGACTCTGCTTGCCCATGCGGGAATTCCGTTGAAGTTTTGGGTAGAAGCCTTCCAACAAGCTGTGTTTCTCATCAACAGATTACCTACGCCAGTAATAGGAAATGACACACCTCTGTTCAAGCTCTTGAAAACAGAACCAGAGTATGAGACGCTTAAATCGTTCGGTTGTGCATGTTATCCGTGTCTTAAGCCATACAACACTCACAGATTCCAATTTCGAAGTCAGAAATGTGTTTATTTTGGAGTGGCTTCTCAACAAAAAGGTCACCAGTGCCTTAGTGAATCAGGTAAGGTGTTTATATCAAGACATGTTGTCTTTGACTCTACTTTTTTTCCATTTAGAACAGTTTTTATGTGAAAAAATTCCTACACGAGTACATCTGAAAGCTCAGTGCCAATGGTGATTCAACTGAGTCAGGAAGAAAGAATGGCGGATCAAACAAATGATAGCGTCAATGAAACTCATCAGGAGGTTTCAGAGCAGAATTCCCCTGCTTCTCTGAATGAAGATCCACACGATAGCGAGTCCATTGACTCAAGCTCAGAAAGTTGCTGAATGTCAGTTGAGCCTGTCAGCCAACATCATATGGTCACAGGGCAAATCCTGTACAGCATGCTAGAAGCAAACATATTGAAGTTGATGTACATTTTATCCGTGATCTGGTTTTATCTGGTCTAATTGATATTCGTTATGTTCCTTCTTCTCAACAGATCGCATATTGTCTCACTAAACCATTGTCTCAGCCACAATTTGAATTTTTTAGGGACAAACTCGGTTTGTTAGTCACTCCCTCTCGTTTGAGGGGGAATGTTAGAGTATAATAGGATTATGGTGTAATTAGCTACAATCAGGCTTGTAATATTCTGTATAGATTTTCCCTGTACACGTGTAGGTCATTCATTGGGTTAGTCATTCTTTTCTGTTATTCAGTGTAGCAGCATTATTCCAGAAGGTTGTATTCTCCAACTATATATATCAGATACGCCTGACCATACTGGATCAGTGCTTCAGTCATAATATCAGTCTATTTACATTATTCTATCTTTAGAGTTTTCGCACTAGGATGACCCAATGTGTGATGCCATTTGAGGAAGCCATTCTGCAAATCTTCTCGGGTTTCCATTGATGCCACTGGTTGAGCATTAATTCTTCTTTCCTTCATTCTGTACATTCCTGCCCTTGGTGTTCCCTGTAGGAGCAACCTTCCCGTCACTTGGTCCTTCACATCACAGCTTTGATTAGTGAAATAGACATGAACAGGGTTATCTTGTGTAAGTTTATTGACACTCATTAGACTCTTAGTTGCAGAGGGAACATAAAGGACATCATTAAGAATTAATTTAGATGATTGAGTGCAAGGTATGGTGGTTGATCCAATGCCAATAACAGGGTTACGCTCACAAGTGCAAGTGGTCAGATAGGACTTACCATCAGGAGTAATTTCATCAAGATATTCAAAATTGGGGGTTACATGGTAATTGGCGCTACTGTCCATATACCATGAAGGATCGGAGTATGAGTTCGCATAGTAGGCCTGAGGAGTTGAGTAATCAGCAGGTGAATGAGCATAATAGGACTGAGGAGATGGGTAACCTGAGTTGTTGTTATAACTTGATTGACCAGACCGTGAGTAAATAGTATCTCTCTCTCTATATATATAGAGAGAGAGAGGGGGGAGGAAAAATTAGCATGGACCTTTAACTATTCCTTATATCAATAGAGTTATATCCTTTGTTACTTCATTAATTTCTTTATTGAATTTACTTTTGATGATTTAAATTTTAAAAATAACCGTCAATTATTTTGAAGAAATAAAAAACAAGAATTTAGTGCATAATGATCCCTCTATATCATATTTTCCACATATCTATCATATATCTCCTACGGTTCAGGGTTTATCCTCATGATTTCATTTAAGAAAAAGCATCATCAACATCAATTTTAAATATAAACTTCATATCTTAAATGTAGATTACGGCCCCATACTTGCCCCAAAAAAATAAGACAAAAAAAAAAAAGAAAAAGAAAAGAAAAAGAAAGGTGATTAATTAATTAAAGATACTCTAGTGTCAAGGATGTCTATATATATCTCTCCCTACTCTGTCAACCCAAATTAATTAGTACTCTAATTCCAATCGAGGACAGTATTGGCATGCTTTATTGCTTATTAATCTTTTTTATATATGTCGCATTCACTTTTCATATTGGTTCTCTTTTAATTAATATCTCATCCTTAATTATCCCTTAATCACTCTCAGTATTATCCTAAATTTTAGGCCTAGATACTTAAGGATAAGCATGTATCAGGTAGAGGATTAAACCAAGTTCAGGAAGTGTGATACTAAATCTTAGAAATATTATATGAGATTTTATTATGAAGAATTAGGGCCTAAATAATTTTAAAACTATTATTTGGAATTTAGGGCCTAATTTCCCGGATGTTCAAGGGGAAATAATTAGAGAATAAATATTGGCCTATAATTTTGGAGTCAACATTTTATGGATTATAGAAGCTAATTGGGGGAAAAAAAATGGGGCCAAATGAAGAATTCCTATTGGTGGATTGCAAGTGTAAATATGTATAGGAAAATTGTCAAATTGTCATCATCCATTTCTTTGCCTCTTGTTGCGCCATGTGTAATACTTGGGAAACAACATGGGATAAGTAATTATCATATGAATATGTGGATGTAAGTCAAGAACATGAATTAATAGATTTCTTCAAAAAGCCTTCCAATCGTCCAAGCAAGGCCAAAAAAATTGTCAAGAGGATTGGTCAAGGGACACATATGGAATTGCAATTGGTGGTTAAATGTAAATAAGTAAAGTATATTGTCAAATTAATACTCTTTCTCCTCCTTGCCGTCATAAGTTTCTTGGCTAACAAGGGGGAATGAAAAATTGTCATTCCATTTGGTCATAAAGTAGGAACTCCAAGCTTCACAATCACACCACCCATTTCGGTCAACAAGAGAGAAAGAAGGGTGGAACTTATTTTCTTCACATGTTTTTTTTTTTTTTTTAAAAGGAGACGGTGGAAGGTAGCCATTGTCTTGAATAACAAGCCATCTTAAATCATTCCATTTACACACTACATTTTCTATCGTGTAAATCCCATTCGGCCACCAAGTCAAGAAAGGAAATTGGGAAAAAGCCAAGAAGGAACTAAAAGTCAATAAAAAGGGCATATGGTGAAATGCTATTGGTGGAGGTTGAGGAAAGTCATTTAATCTCTAATTGATGAATATAAGACCAACCACTACTTCCATTTCGGCACCTTCATTCGAATCAAGAAAGCAGAGGAAAATTGGTCAACTCATACACCTCATCTCTCTATATTATTGGCTTATCCTCGAAGCCTTTTTCCACCGCTGCTGAGTCAATCGAAGCTAAAGCAAGCAACAGGTGGTTTCACTGCATCAACTGAGTCAAGGTAAACCACTGAACCAATTAACATTCATTATTTTATTTCTCCAATTCCTTTCATTCAGTCAAATTTCCAACACACACAAGAAAATAGAGGCAGCCCAGAGAGGGAGCAACCGAAGAGGAAGAGGAAGGAAATAGTCTAGAGAAAGAGGTGAGGTTTGTGACACCCGTCTTAAATATGCTTATTTTTATCAGAGTTTAAGCGCACATGCATCGAATTAGTTTGGACGACTTAATTGCGGAATGAAACTTCCATAAAATAACTTAGTTTAAAAATACGAGGATAAATTTCTAGCGAGCGATAACTATCCCATAGTCGAATATTAATATAGTACTCCAAAAGTAGACAAACGATAGTACATTCCAAACATAGGCGGACACAAGGGGGCTAGGGTGGGCCCCCCCTAAAATTTAAAGAAAAAAAAAACCTGAATATTAATCTTCTCTTATACTGCGTTCTCTGGAGGTCAAACTTTTACAGAAACAAGGCACTGAGAGTGTTAAGAATGGAATACGGAGTGTGCAGTGCCTCTTGTGGATATGTTAGGCGCGCTATCGATATAAGATTTTTGGATCCCAAGTTTTCAGAACCATCCAAAACGCAAAATTTCTCATCTTAAAATAGCCACCTAATTAGCTAGCTTCACATCAATTTATATATCGCTTCCCGTTATAGTGATAAAAATTGATTCCTGTTCAAAAGTATGTAGCCGCATAACCTCATAACTGCCAGTAAAAAATTGGATCAGGAATTTTTTCTGTTTTAGCATTAACAAATATATTTATTTCCCGAAACAGAACATGATGATCGAGCAAGGGAAAAATTAATTAAGGAGGAGTATGAATATATGAGGGAGAAATTAAGATATGTCATATATATATATATATATATGAAGAATTTGATAGAGTGATTAGACTTGTACTCACTCTTCCAGTTTTTACAACAACTTCTGAAAGATCTTTCTCTACTATGAAGATAATCAAGAACATGCTTCGAAATAGAATGGAAGACCAATTTCTTAACGATTTTTGGATTATATACATCGAAAAAGAAATTGTTTTGAGTTTTAATACGAGTTCAATTATTGATGAGTTTAACAATATGAAAACACGTAGAGTAAGAGTCATGTGAAGTGCTCTTAATTTCTGTAATATATTTCTTTCAATTTTTTGTATATTAGATATGTATAGTATTTCAAGTACTTTTATTCATAATATATTTTTTTTTTGCCCCCGTCAATAAAATTCCTGGGTCCGCCCCTGATTCCAAACTATTTATTTCATCATAATAAACCTTTCTGCTGTAAACCTTACAGCTGCCTCTTTCCTCTAGATCCCGATCCGCTACCTGTCTCTTTCATGCGATTTGGAGTTCAAATGAATGAACCCCAGGGGTAACAGTTAATCTCATATGCAGGTATAAAATGTAAACAATAGTACAACACATGTATAAACAAAGAATAATTCATAGTAAATAAGTCGCACCATAACCGCAGTTAACGGCCAAGGACCTTAGCCCTTTAGGACACGCAGCCCTATGAGACATGCAGTCTCAAAATCCATAGCTAGGAAATAAACATATAAATCGTCTAGCAAACATGATCAAGTCATACATGAATACATACATGCATGCTAACAATATAATAGTTACCCACCTCAAGCTTGAATCCTTATTTCGTCCGAAGGTGCTGGGATCAGTAGAGGTGTCAAGGTATGCCTATAAACGTTTATCATTGTCATTAGCCACTTCTTCACATTTAATAATACTAATACTTTATAAACTGTTTTAATGTTTCTCATGGTTTCCAATCCATCAACAATTTCCTTTCTAATAAACTGCAAGACATTATTCTAAATACCATTGTAGTACTACGTATACATGAATAATGATACGCCCGTCCTTTGAATCTTACTCTGGACATCCCGGATATCCAAACATATTACCATATCACCTAGAATAATGTCCTAAGGGTTATTTATGCCACCCTTGACCATTTTACCCTTATATTTGTTTAAAAACGCTATTTTCAGCATTTAGCCCAGATTTTTCACTAACTTAGAAAAATCATAATTAATTCCAAAAAAATATAAATGAGGTTCCGTAAAATTCCACACAATACTTGACATGTATATTTTTGAGGAAAAATAACGGAACAAACTATAAAACTCTGTATCATTCCCAGTTTTAATGTTTCTCCACACTGTTCAGATTGTAACCCAGTAATAAGGCTTAACTTCAAAAATTATGATCTCCTTGTCCAAAGCTCAAAACGTTACAAATTATATATCAATGGAAATCCCTATATGTCTACTACACATCTGGAAAATTTCATAATTTTTAGAAATTTTTTACTTATTCCGAAATGCAACGTCATATAACTGCCTCCAGCATCTTTTCAAAACGTTACCAGATTCATAACTCAACTTCCAAAAATCATAACTGGAGTTATAGACCTCCGATTTAGGTGATCTAAAGCTCATATTAAACCTTAAGGAGGTTAATTTCTCATGTAAAAATTTCAGAGACAAAATCAAAGGTTTACCATCCCAAAATGGAGCCCGAAAATCACTGTTCATTTTTAGAAACAGAAATCCTTCAGTGTTCATGGTTCAACTTTGAAAAATCATAACTCCCATTCTACATGTCCGTTTTGGCTATTCTTTAGCTAGTTTAAAATATCAAGATGTGTACTATATGCCCACAAACTTTCATGGTAAAACTTGGACATTTACCTCTAAAACAGACATGCACATGAAGCTCTATTACAGTGCACTTAAAACAGAGTAATCAACGTGCATGCTTTTTCCCTTAACCCAGACAGCAGAACTAATGTGCAGAGACAACAGAAACTAGATGAAAAGAGGTTCCAAACTCACCTTGATTAGTTCTGGTTTACATGAATTTGTTCGAACCTTCTTCCTTCCAACGACTCTCTTGCTCCCTACAAGTTTCGGCTCTCATCACTCTTGCGCTCTCACTCTCTCTCAGTCTCATTCTGTGTTTCTATTCTGTTAGAGTGGTTTATGATGGGATGGAGTGTGATGCATGCATCTATCGTTTGTGAGCATATGGCTGAACATGCATGTTTTTGTTTCATCCCCGTAGCTTCCTTTTGTGCAATTGTATGTGTCTTTATATTGAGAGAAGGAAGGTGCTGAAACATGTAGCCACAAATAATTAAGAGTGGGGAATTTCCATAAGTAGTGTACATGTTGTATTGCCACCAAAATAAAGAGTCTATGAGTTGAGTGAAAAATGTTGTCGTCTTTTGCTGTCATTCATTAACGGGAAACGGGAGTGTAATTGCTGAATGGATCCAACCAAAAGTGTATGATAATTGAGATGTTACATTTCTCCCCCCGTTAAATAAATTTCGACCCCAAAATTTGCTACACATTTTGTAAACTCCGAGCCATAAATTCCGGTACTTCTCCTTCATGCTTTCCTCTGTTTCCCATGTTGCCTCCTCAGGAGACAACCCCTTACAGACTACTTTCACAAATGGGATACTCTTGTGTCTAAGTTGTTTTTCCCGATGATCAATGATCTGTATCGGCTCAACCACGAAAGTATTATCATGTCGAAGTTCAACATCCTCATATTCTATAACATGGTCACGGTCCGGTTGATACTTTTTCAGTTGAGAAACATGGAATACATCATGAAGTCTACTCATGTTTGGGGGTAGAGCTAGCTGGTAGGCTACTGGTCCACATTTCGCCAATACTTCAAATGGACCAACATATCGAGGACATAACTTTTTCCTCTTTAATGTTTTACCAACCCCTGTAACTGGAGATGTCTTCAGAAAAACGTGATCTCCCACCTCAAACTTCAGAGGTCTTCTCCTTTTATCTGCATAGCTTTTTTGCCTACTTTGCGCTGTTAGGAGCCTCTTTTTGATTAAGTCAATACGTTCAGAGGTTTTGTCAACTATATCTGGCCCAATTAGCCTCCTCTCGGACAATTCTGTCTAGCAAATAGGTGATTGACATTTTTTGCCATGTAACGCTTCAAATGGAGCCATCTGGATGCTCGAATGATAGCTGTTATTATATGCAAACTCTGCCAATGGGAGATATTGATCCCAATTCCCTTTGAAATCCAGTACACACGCTCTCAACATGTTTTCTAGCGTCTGTATGGTCCGTTCAAATTGACCGTCGGTCTGAGGGTGGTAAGCTGTACTGAACTTTAGCTTTGACCCCAAAGCTTCATGTAAAGCTTGCCAGAATCGAGATGTGAATCGAGGATCTCTGTCAGAAATAATACTCTTTGGTATACCATGGAGTCTGACAATCTCCTTGATGTAGACCTCAGCCAACCTCTCAGGAGAATAACTAGCACTGATGGGAATAAAGTGTGCCGTCTTAGTAAAACGATCAACAATTACCCAGATTGCATCAAAATGCCTGATCTTGGGCAATCCCACTACTAGGTCCATGGTAACATCCTCCCACTTCCATTCTGGAATTTCAATTCTTTGTAGTGGTCCTGGCGGTCGTTGATGTTCAAGTTTCACCCTCTGACAAGTTAAACATTTGGTCACATACTGGGTTACATCTTTCTTCAACCCTAGCCACCAGACTTCAGATTTCAGATTCTGGTACATTTTGACCATGCCTGGATGTAAAGTGTATTTACTCTTATGAGCTTCATCCAGTATGTTCTGCTTCAATTCATCATTTGGCGGTATAAAAATTCTCTTCTTATACCTCACTAATCCACTGGGTGACAAATCATAGTCTTGAGTCTCATTCCGAGATATCAACTCTCGTATAGCATTTGCGTGTTCATCTTGCTTCTGAGCTTGTTGAATTTCCTCCCTCAGATCATACTCTCCTTGGCTAACAAAAAGACTTACAAGATACATCGCATGAGACTCTTTTTTGTTCCATAGCAATTTGATTGGACAGATTCAGATCTCTGAAATCTTCCGGCAATTTCTATTCTGGATCATCATGAATCTTTATCTGCACTACTTTCCTGCTCAAAGCATCTACAACAACATTGGCTTTCCTTGGGTGGTATTTAATCTCCAGGTCGTAATCCTTCAACAACTCCGTCCATCTACGTTGTCTCATATTTAGCTCTCTCTGGTCAAAGAGGTACTTGAGACTCTTGTGGTCACAGTACAATTCCATGGTATTGCCATACAAATAATGCCGCCAAATTTTCAATGCAAAAACAACAGCCGCGAGCTCCAAATCATGAGTTGGATAGTTTGACTCGTGAGGCTTCAGCTGTCGAGAGGCATACGCCACCACTCTGCCCTGCTGCATCAGGACACATCCAAATCCCTGCTTACTAGCATCACTATAGACAACATATGTCTCATCTGGATCTGTTTAAAAAAGAAAATTCAGTCTAGGTAATACCCTAAAATCTGACTTAGGGTAAATATCATAAATTAGTAAAATATACCTATTGAAAATAGGTGAATATGAGGTCTCAAATATGGGAAGGAATTTATCATAATTCTCTAGGGCAATTTCTATTGAAATTAGAGGAATTAAAGTGCTAAAATGCCCTAAATGAACTAAGATCCATAAAAATACTGTGATAAATCCTAAGAGGCAATAAAATAATTATTAAAAATAGGAAATTATGTTGTCTCTAATTTAGATAATTTTTTGGATTATTTCCCTTGGAAAATAATGAGACAAAAATCAAAAAGTATTGTGGGGCCATAATTGACCCCATGATTTTTTATATTTTATGTAAAGCATAAAATACCAATGTAAGTCCAATAGTTGTGAGAAAATAATTAATCCTAAATAGGAAAATTATCAACAATTGGTGAGGAATTAAATAAATAATTATTGGCTAATTATTTAAGCATGAATCAAGAGAATATTCAAGTAAATTATGAGAAACCCTTTAATTAAATATTAATTGATAAAATTAGCAAAAAATATATTTGCTAATTATTGGGAAAATATTAAGAAAAATAAATGAGATTAAGTGTATGAAAATCCCTAATCCTAAAAGGTTACTAATCTCATGATTAAGACACTAATTAAACTTGTTAATTAAATGAGATAAATTAAATAATTACTAAGGGTTAAGATGCAATCTTGGAAAGCAAAATCAAAGGTTTAGAATTTATTATAGTAATTTTAAAGCCTAAATCCATGTAATTAGAAATGGACCAATGAGAGAATTTTGGGGAAATTAATATAAGATAAATAGAATATAAAATAAATAATTAAAACAGGAAAATAAAAAAAAATGGTGCAGCTGGCCGAAATTTTTGGGGACAAAAAGAAGATAAGTATTGGTCAAATAATATCTAGATACTTTGGATTATAATATTAATATAAATTGTGATATTTTGTGAAAAAACAAATAGGATAAATGACCACCGATAGAAATTAAATCCTATCTAGAAAACCATGAACTAGGTTTCTAAGGTCAGAGTATAATATAAACAAGTGAATTTTTATCTCGAAGTAGGCTGTCTCCAAAATCATTTTCGTAACTGGCGGAATGCTTAGGGAATAAGACGAAAAGGAAGAAGGACAGATAGTGGAAAGGAGAAAATATGGAAAATAAATCATAACTCAATATCTGGGGATGAGTTGATAAACATCTGGACATTTTATGAATCAGTGAATTTTTGTCCAGAAATTGACGTTACCCGAAGCGATTTCCGTAACCGAAGGCGATTATCCGAAAATTTTCAGCGAAATAGGAGATGCCCTGAATGGTATCAAAAATTTAGTTAACCCAAGTATTTTGAAAGAGGAAGAAGAGATCTTCAGGGCTATCTTCTCGGATTTTTGAGATTTTGTAAGATTACGCGATTAAGACACCGAACAGGGAACTTATCGGTAGGAAACTTGTTAAACAAAGGGGTGACATCATTGGCATGACATAATGGTCTTGAATGATGATGTAAGGAGGTGGGTTGGATGGCCAAGATTGTGCCATCTCAATGAAGTGCGATCCGACGGTCAAGAATTCGTCTGACAAAGTGTGAATAGTAACATGAAAATGCCTATAAATAGGCTTGAACCTCTCATCACTTTTCTCACCAATTCACTAAGCTTCAATTCGAAAATTTGGAGCAGAGCAAGGAGGAGAAGGAGTCCGTGGAAATTTGTAGCGAAGCTCTGAGTAAGTTCTTCGGTCCTTAGTCTTAAGCTTTGGTAGTTCTTTCGGTAGTTAGAGTAGAAATGCTGGTTTGATCTTTAATCTTCCAAATATGATTAGATATCATGTTTTAGGGGTAATTAAGGTATTAATTTCGAAAATCATGTTGGAGTTAGAGATATGGCAAAATTTTGGAAGATTAGGGTCAAAGTAGCGAAGCTCTGGCGAAATTTCGCCGATAAGTCAAACTAGGGGCAAAATGGTAATTTGTACCTAAAATGCCTGTTATGATGTTGATCACTGATAAATGTGATATTATCCTTATAGGATATCTGTAATCTCGAACCGTTGTCGTACCGCTGTCGAACCGCTGTCTGACGTGTTGTTTTCCGTTTTCCGTCAAACGTACCAGAATACCGTCAACGAAGGTACGGACGTGTACTGTTACAATGACTCTAATGTTTATATGCTTATATATGTTATGGATGGTTTCATAGAGCCATGAACGGGACTCTGTCCTGGACATGCACTGTGACTAAGGTAGACTTAGATCACTATTTACAGCTTTACGGGTTATAGTCATGATAACACTGTTATGTTTTCCTAGCGCTGAGGACACGACCGTACATCGTGGCACAGGGTATAAGTGCAAACCAGGGATAACTTTGCATGATAGTGTAGTTGTTATCAAATGATCATACGACGTACTGGATATATCATTGCTGTAATATTAGAAATATTTGTTGTACATATTGTATATATAAGCATGAGGTTAACCGTTACCTGAGGTCTGATGGGCATTGGACCTCAGCTCTTACTATAGCTTCAGGGCCCGGAGATTCACGGATGGAAGATGAGCATAAGCTGGGTTAGCAGCACGTGTGAAGATCATGTAAAGAACAACATCTAAGATTTGAACAGAAAATGTATTGTTTTTTATGAACAGGCAGTTACGCCACTGTATTATGTTGTATCAGTTACTCAATACTCCATTTGTTTCCAATGCTCTACTCTGATATATGAAAAAAAAAAAATTATACTGCTTTTGAAAATGGGATGTTACACTTCAGATTTCAGATTCTGGTACATTTTGACCATGCCTGGATGTAAAGTGTATTTACTCTTATGAGCTTCATCCAGTATGTTCTGCTTCAATTCATCATTTGGCGTATAAAAATTCTCTTCTTATACCTCACTAATCCACTGGGTGACAAATCATAGTCTTGAGTCTCATTCCGAGATATCAACTCTCGTATAGCATTTGCGTGTTCATCTTGCTTCTGAGTTTGTTGAATTTCCTCCCTCAGATCATACTCTCCTTAGCTAACAAAAAGACTTACAAGATACATCGCATGAGACTCTTTTTTGTTCCATAGCAATTTGATTGGACAGATTCAGATCTCTGAAATCTTCCAGCAATTTCTATTACTGGATCATCATGAATGCTGTCTGCACTACTTTCCTGCTCAAAGCATCTACAACAACATTGGCTTTCCTTGGGTGGTATTTAATCTCCAGGTCGTAATCCTTCAACAACTCCGTCCATCTACGCTGTCTCATATTTAGCTCTCTCTGGTCAAAGAGGTACTTGAGACTCTTGTGGTCACAGTACAATTCCATGGTATTACCATACAAATAATGCCGCCAAATTTTCAATGCAAAAACAACAGCCGCGAGCTCCAAATCATGAGTTGGATAGTTTGACTCGTGAGGCTTCAGCTGTCGAGAGGCATAAGCCACCACTCTGCCCTGCTGCATCAGGACACATCCAAATCCCTGCTTACTAGCATCACTATAGACAACATATGTCTCATCTGGATCTCTTTAAAAAAGAAAATTCAGTCTATGTAATTTTTTTTTAAATAATCGAGTAAAGAAATTGCTTTAAGTTTTTGAAAGAAATCATACTATTTATATCAGGTCTCATTTTCCAAATTTCAAACACTTGTTTAAAAATATATATATTTGATAAAGTATTATACAGACTGAGATTCAAATTTACAGTACCTAAGTAAATAGTTTTGAAAATTTGGGTGAAAAAATTTATTTTGTTGTTGTAAGTAATGACATAATGCTCAACAAGCATTTTCCAAGGAAGGACACGTTCTTTAAGAGAAGTAGAATAACGAAACCAGATTACAAGTTTATATTCACTTATTCCTCTTAACATGGACTCACGCTTACCTTCTTACCTTGCAACAGACAAATTGGTGAAAATGTAGCAAAAAGCTGATTCTCCATCTTCACACGAATGGGACAACCTTCGACATTGGGAGATATCTATAGCTATGGGATACCTCTACTGGAGATTTTCACAGGAGCATTATCTCATACAGAAGAAGGACTAAATTGCCTGAAGATCCACTTCCAATTCACTCGGGAAACAGCAAAAAAGAACTACATGCAGACACAAATAAATAAACAAGCTACAAATAAAAAAACTATTACTTCAAACTATTATTTTGGTTTTCCCGTAGCATTTTTTAAAAGGCTATTGGGTGCACAAGTCCTTCACAAAAAGTTTCTAACGGAAAGACAGAACAATAAAATTCAAACCCAAAGATACACAGTAAGTGCTCATAGAGCCCGGGGCCGTGCCCTGGCATTGGTGGGGGACTGATGCCGAACCCCTCCAAAACTTTATTTTACCAAAAAAAAAAAAAGATACACAAATGAGTCACTGATGAGATGTAGAAAACTAGAATGCATCAAATGATAGATTTAAGAAGTGGCACATGAGTGAAAAACTAATGAAATAAAAGTAAATTCCGACATTTTTTATTTGGAAACTAAGCAGTAGCACCAGTGAAACTATTAGAGCAGTTTTCACATCAAGATTAGCAAAACTATCGAGTATCATTTTAATTTATGAATTTCCTACTCATCATTAGTGAAGGTAAACTGATAGTAAACACTGAATACTGAAATTCAATAACTAACAAATATGTTCATAACAAAATTTCAAATCATAGAACTACCAGAACCTAACCTTAACATGACTCTTCAGAGATGCTTTATAAAACAAAGGTGACCTGGTGTTATCTTTAATGTAAACATTCATTAGGTGTCGGAGGCAGATTAAGAAGAAGACCGCTCACTGATTGCAGACAAACCAAAAAGTATGGCATGCAACAGGCTTAAAGCTCCTATTGTGAGCTTAAACCTATTTTGCCAAAGTCTAGCTTGGCTTGGTCTATTTCCATCCTTAAGCATCGATGACTCTTTTTTTCAGGGCGAGAATAACTTTTTTCTAAGAAAAAATTGAAGCTAAGGTGGTGAAGTAGTTTCCATTTGAACCCACCCTAACTTGATTTCAACGCGGACTTCCTTCCCTGTGTCTTTGCACTCAAGGCAGCAAACAAAGGACCATCTTTTACATGAATCCCCTTAGGTTGAAAACCGATAAATCAAATATGAATTATGGCCAATTTTGTTGTCAAAATCTTGATTCAAATTTAACCATATCAATGAAGATCCAACTGAGTAATCATATCAGATTTATTAACAGCGCAATGTTGTACAAAGTTGAAGCAGGGCATTTAAATCGGTCACGTGGTTCAAACAAGCCTACAAGTAACATTATTCATGTATTTAGGGATAAATGTAACTCCCTTATTCTCTCTTACACGCATACAAGCATTTGAAATTATGCTACAAGGACAGACAATTAAAAACACACTAACATTATTTATGTTACAGAGAGCAGAATACTAGTACCGAAGATTAACCCTATGTTTAGACAGAGAGAAAATTAAGGAAGAAATAATACTATGAGGGAAAACTCCCAAATGGAAGGTTTTTAATCCTGATATTCCCTCCTATTTTCCCCCTACTTTTCTCTCCATCCAAACATAAGTATCCCTTGTTCACCAGTTTCTTCTTGGCTACCTTCTGGGAAAATTATGGGAAAACCTCAATGAGAGACCTTATACCTAGAACTGGAGTTATCTTATAGGTAGTGAAACCTGCAGAGGAAAACAAGTGGGCCCACTCTTTCTCATTTCTCTCTTTTCCTAGGACCAGTGTCATTAATGCCAGATCAAATTGCAACTGTGTTTCAACCAATTCATCATCATAATCTGCCTTGTCATCCTCAATCACTTCGTTTATTAAAACCAACTTCCCTCGCTTGCCTTTGCTTGTTACTGCCTCCTTGCAGTTCTTCAGTAATTTCAGACATCTCTCGTCGTCCCAGTCACATAGAACACACTGCTTGTCATTCCAAGTAACCATCCTCAAAATGAATTTCTTTCCATTGTACAAAGATATAAAGACATGCGAATCATATAAATTATATTCTTACTATCATTATTTCACGGTAGTAACTGGCTTCATGGTTAAAAACTCTATGCGCATCTTATATATACTCCCTCCATCATGAATGTTTCTTAATATCACATACTAGTATTTTTTTAAAAATAAAATTGTTGATTTTGGATGGTCCAGATCTGAGTTTTTTTTAAATGATGATTTTTTAAATAAAAAAAATATTTTCTTTAAAAATAGTAGTTAAAAGACTACCAAAATTTTAGATTTTATACTTATTAAAATATTGTTTTTAAAAAAATATACACTTTTAAAAATTCAGACTAGACTATCTAGATCAGATTTGACGGTTTAGATATGCTTAACTCTCCTTACTAGCCAATTCACTTAGTAACTAACTCTTATTAGTAAGAGCTCAAAAAAAGTACGAGCAACAAGATTATTCTGATTTCAGTACCTACCTTCAACGTGATAATATCAGCAGGAGGAGGAATAGTTTGAAACATATCTCCTTGGACGAACTTGAGGTTCCCACAGTCCTTCAAGCCACCAACAACATAAGGCAAATCGAACACAGTGCACTCCATTTCTGGAAAAGCTTCACCTAAGGCCTTGGCCATGGTGCCAGTGTTAC
The DNA here is from genome assembly GCA_025563575.1 of Acacia pycnantha. Classification (NCBI taxonomy): domain Eukaryota; kingdom Viridiplantae; phylum Streptophyta; class Magnoliopsida; order Fabales; family Fabaceae; genus Acacia; species Acacia pycnantha. The sequence continues at coordinate 642,573 of JAMWYP010000141.1, forward strand.
CCCCAACATCAACAAGCGAGCCACATCCCTTAAACACATCCCTACACTGCTCAACCAACACTTTTACCACTAGTTTTGAATCGCTAGCCAAGAAGTCTCTGAAGTTATTGAAAGTCCTAGGCCCATTCCTGGCATAGTCATAGAAAGCCTTTCCATGTGCCGTTTCAAAAGGCATCGGATCATTGTTCTGAAACCAAGCAGGCAAATGTTCCCACGGTTTAACCGAGATTGGGTCAACCATGAAAATTAAAAAAGGGGCGAGAGTGAAGGGATGGTCCTTGAGAAAAAGGGTCGATGCATCAGTGAGGACGTAGCCTTCAGGGTCGTCAGAAGTTTCTCGAAGCTTCTGGAGAGAGAAGAAGCCGGTATGAGTGAGGAAGCGCATCAAGCGACGGAGGTGAGGGGCTTTGGAAGGTTGGATTTGAAGGGAAGAGACAAGAAGATGAAGAGGCATGGGCTTGCCATGCTTGTGAATGATGTCTGGTATGTTTAACTCTATTGCTGACCTCAAAGACATTGAGTTAATGAAGCTGAAGATGTGGTTCCATCCATGGGTTTGAGCTTCAAGCACTCTTCTTGTTGCTGCTTCATGCCCTTCGTTTTGGGATTCCATAGTTTTGCTATTGTTGGTTGGTATCTAGCTACTGTATGACAATAAAGTAATTCTCGAATTTATGGTGGAATGCTAGCTTAGTTAATGGTCTATTTATAGAGGCAAGTGTTTGTTTGGATTAAAGTTTGTAAAAATGTCTTGTATTCCAACTGACTTTTTACCAACTCAAGTTTAAGTAAAAGTCAGTTAGTGTAATGTGAATTATAATTGGATATAGTTTTATAAATAAAAAAAATAGTTTGATATAAACTTATTGAAAAGTCAATTTTAGAAAATTTGAATTTAAAGAAAAGTTAAGAGTCGAGAGTTACACTACTACAAAAAACCCTTTTAACGTTTGTTTTTAAACCCTTTCTACGTCCCTTTTCAGGGAGACACCTATGTGAGCGACGTAGTGTAATGTGAATTATGATTGGATATACTTTTATAAAAAAAATGTTAGTTTGATATAAACTTATTGAAAAGGCAGTTTTAGAAATTTTGAATTTAAAGAAAAGTCGAGAGTTACACTACTACGAAAACCTTTTTAACGTCCATTTTGAAGCACTTTCTACGTCCCTTTTCACAAGGACGCCTATGTGAGCGACAAAGTAAAGTATGGGAACAAAATCCGTTAAAAAGTGACATTTTTTTAAAAAAAAAAAAAAAATCCCCCAAAACAACAGCATTAGTTACTCTTGGTGCCGATAGAGGCAAATTTGAACGCTAAAATGGTGCCAACAAAGGCAGATCTAACCATACGGCAAAGACAAATTTGAAGTCTAACCATACGACAGAGGCAAATTTGAACGCCAGAATGGTGCCGATAGAGGCATATCTAAGAATTCAGATTCAAACTGAAAGCGACAAATGATGATGAGAAGTCTGATCATATGATTTGTTCAGATCTACATTTCAGATTTACAAATTCCATATCTACATTTCAGCAGTCATCTACTCTTCATTTGATCTACAAATTCCAGTCTGACCTTGTTGGACAACGAAGGAAAGGGTGAGGGCTACGATGGCAAGACGAGCTTTGAGACAAATCAAGAATTTCAAATGAAGGAGAGGGTGAGCTGGTAAGGAGTGAGCGACACCACGCCAACCGACCATCTTCAAAACTTTGACAAGTCGAAGACGTGAGTGTGAGTGACGTTGTGGGGCTGACGAAGAGGACTGAGCATTGAGGTGAGCTGAGGAAAGGGTATGAGGAAGTGAGGGAGGCACACTAACAATTTGAGGAAGTGAGGGGCTGGGACTCTAGGAGGCACACAAGCAATCTAAGAATTGTCCAGATTTATTGATCGAGGAACAGAGCCAGTGAGGAGGGAGGCGCAGTGCAAGTCCTTCTGCTTACTCAAGATTGTTCGTACCCACTGAAGGAAATAAGCCACTGAAGCCACTTTTGGTGCCCCCAATTATAAGAAGGATGCCAAAAGTTCCGCTTTTGGCGTCTGTTTTAGAGTTAGGATACCAAAGTCCTTGTTTTTGGTGTCCCTTTTCTAAATTAAGATGTCAAAAGTAGACTTTTGGTGTTTATTTTTAAATTGGGACGCCAAAAACCTTTACATAATTACAAAAATGTCACCGCCTTTATTTTCTACTGCCCTTTTTAAAAAATAGACATCTTTTGGAGACGTCATTTCCACTTTTTATAGTAGTATTAAAAAATATAAAAAATTTCTTAAGCTTTAGAGTAGCATTTAAGCAACAAGTCAATTACCGCAAAACTATGCCAAATATCGTTTGTAAGAGGCAAGTGTGAGATCTTTCAGGTATTACAATGCCTTTTTCCCTTGCACAAGAAATCAAATTTTAATGATGCTGATTATTTAATCTTGAATTTGCATTGTCGTTTAAAACGTTGTAGCAACATCGGATAATCTCTAAAGATTTAACTTTTGGCCGGATGCTTTCACACAAGAAACATGTGATTATTATGTTACATGCATGTCACTTTCACCTTCGTGTATATAATTGATGTTATTCTGTCAGCTAACAGATAATATTACGTCTCTAATTACATGATTAAATTTAAAGTTAATTGCCTCCAGTTTCAAATGCGAATAGATTTTAATCGGATTTGGCTTCTCTCCTTTTCTCTTCCTGTCTGATGTCGTCTTTTTCCTCCTTCATGAATATTGGATCAAAATCTAATGGTCCACATTTAATATTTTCTTCCCATCATTCTCTCCATTATAATAATATTTTTATAAAATATTAAATGTAGAGCATTAGATTTTGATTCAATGGTCATGAAGGGGAAAAGACGATAATGGACAGAAAAAGAAAAAAAGAAAAAGATTATATATGTCTCTCATGACATCGGTGACATTTATATTGTTGTAAACATGTACTTGTTCAAAATTTTCTAAAAACTTTTACTAGAGCTCCGACAATTTTTTTTTTTAATTCTCATGCTAAAGTTGTTAATATAAATACTTAAGTTATTAATAATGATACTAAAGTTGTTAATATAGATACTTAAATTGTTAATAACCTTCATCTGAGCTCACGCGACTAATATCTTTTTGAATTTCTCAAACTAATTTTATTAATATAGTTACTTGAGTTGTTAATATTAATACTAAAGTTGTAAACATAGTATTTGTTCAACATTTCCTAACAACCTTTGCAGGAGCTCCGACAAGTAATATCTTTTTTTTTTCGAATTTCTCTGAATAAAGCTATTAATATCGATACTTGAGTTGTTAATAATGATATTAAAGTAGTTCGAGACGTGGGAATGCAGCAGGCGTGGGTGGTAGAGGCTTCCCCCCGAAAGGGGCCACCCGGTCTCGATCCGGATTAGTCTGGGGCCGTTGATGTGCCTGAAAGATGGCCTGCCCTGGGATATCGGATGCTCTAAGCAAAAAAAAAATGATATTAAAGTTGTTAATATAGATACTTGAGTTGTTACTAACCTTCACCAGAACCCCGACGGCTAATATCTTTTTTTGAATTTCTCATACTAAAATTGTTAATATAGATACTTGAGTTGTTAATAATGATACTAAAATTGTTAATAACTTTCATCGGAGCTTTGGTGACCAGTCGCCGACAAGGTCACTAGAGTTCAGGTGACGGCCGCCATAGCTGGTCACCGACGTTGGAGTTCCGGTGGCCGGCAAGGGGTTTGAGGATTTTTTATTTATAAAAAATTAAGGGCAGTTAGGTAATTTCTCAAATATTGCAACATTTTAAAATTCCAAATAAGTGTTTTAGAATTACTGAAATCCAACATGTTTATTTGTCTTTTATCAATTTTTATGGTGTTTTTCTGCCTTTTCCCTAGTTTTTTTATATTATAGTTTTATTTGATTGAATATTGTGTGTAGATTTTGGATAAACATAAACTTTCTGCTTTGCCGTGTGCTTGAATGTTTCCAGAGTAATCATCTCTTGTTTTCAATATTTTCACTTACTTTGTATTTATATTGAAAAAGCAACAAATATTAAGTAATTACATGGCATTTATCTTAAAGACTGTCAAGTAAGTTCGCCTATTATTTAACGTTTTATAGTTAAATGTTATATATATTAGGGAAAAAAACATTTAAATACCACTTTAACTACCAAAACTCAAAAAGAGACCATTAAAACTTGTAAATGACAGAGAAGTGATGAGGTGGAAATCTAGGTTTTTTCATATTTTGGCTTTAAAACCAAAATGCACATTTCACACATTTTTTCAGTACCTAACAATTTTGTCAAAACCATTACGATTTTTGTTAAAACTATTACTGTTTTAATCAATCTCATTACTCAATTGGTCAGAGCCCACAAAAATAATAATTGTTTTGACAAAAATCGTTATGATTTTGACAAATTCGTGAGATACTGAAAAATTTGTGAAAAGGGCATTTTGGTCTTTAAGCCAAAACATGAAATACTCATATTCTCACCCCATCCTTTCTCTGTCTTTTACAAGTTTTAATAGTCTTTTTCTGGATTTTTGAAGTTGAAGTGGTATTTAAATATTTTTTCTCTATATATTACATTTTATTTAACAATTAAAAACTGTCATACTTCAACGTTGAAAATCATAGGGGTAAAAAAAAAGAAAAAAGAAAAAGAAAAATACCACTTCAACTTTAAAATCTTAAATAAGTGATTTTAAATTAGTTGTCAAAATTGTCATTTAAGTGTAGTTAATATATGTATCTATACATATATTATAGGGGGTTTAAATTTCTCATGTTGCATGAGAAGGAAAAGATTCCTACATACACATGAAATGGTGGGACTCATATATATATATATATAATGCTAATTGGGAAAAACACTTCTCATGTTGTAGGAGAAGTGTTTTCTTATGTCTCACACACATGAAATGGTGGAACCCACATATATATATATATAATTATTATATATATATGTGGGTTCCACCATTTCATATGTGTATAGGAATCTTCTTCTCATGCAACTTGAGAAGTTTAAACCCCGTGCTAATATTATATATGTGTGTGTGTGGGTCCCACCATTTCATGTGTGTGTGACATGAGAATACACTTCTCCTACAATATGAGAATAAGAAGTGTTTTTCCCATATTATAGACACTAAAAATGACTTGAAATCTTAAAGTTTAAGTGATATTTTCTTGTTTTTTCAAAAAACAATGACATTTTTCTGTTGTAGACTAAGATATTGCTTCTTCTTTTTTGGCAAAGATATTGATTTTTTTAAATCATCCAATTGTTTGTATTATCGTTTTTTTGTGGTTTCGCATTATCATTTTAAATATTATAGTAATTGATATTTTATCACAAGTACATGCCTTTTAAAATACGATAGAATCACTGAATTTAAACAGACCTGAAGACTTCACGTAACAAAAACTTGAGATTAAAAATTTAAACGTGCATATCACATTATTCTAAAACATGACAGGGATTTGAATGATTCTTAATCAGATAACTTTTGCACTTGTCTTTACCTGCTTCATTTTTAATTTGTTTATTCTTTTCTGGTATTATTTATAAGGCACTTCCAACAATTTTCACACAATTCATATTTAAACTTTTGAAAATGAATATCTAAGCACAATAAGTTTTAACATTTTGAAAAATATACTTATGAATTTCGATTTTTCGGGAAAATTTTTAGTAATAATGTACGGGTCAAAAACAAATTTAAACTTTTTTTGAAAACTAAGAGGGAATGGAACTTTGCAGTATTGTTGAAAGTTTAATTGAAAATAGTATATATACTAAATTTTTGTAAAAAATAATTATATATTTCAAATTCAACATATAAGGAATCATAAAAAAATGTAAAATGATATATATATATATATATATATATATATATATATATATATATAGAGAGAGAGAGAGAGAGAGAGAGTGGTGGGGAGGAAAAATTAGCATGGATCTTTAACTATTCTCTATATCAACAGTTATATCCTTTGTTACTTCCTTAATTTCTTTATTGAATTTACTTTTGATGATTTAAATTTAAACAATAACCGTCAATTATTTTGAAGAAATCAAAAAACAAGAATTTAGTGAATAATGATCCCTCTATATCATATATCTCCAACGGTTCAGGGTTTATCCTCATGATTTCATTTAAGGGAAAGCATCATCAACATCATTTTTTGAATATAAACTTCATATCTAAAAATTAGATTACGGACCCAAATTTGCCCCAAAAAAATATGAAAAAAAGAAAAGAAAAGGAAGGAAAGGTGAAAAATTAAAGATACTCGTACCGTTTCCAAACGAGGAAAGTATTGGCATGCTTTATTGCTTTTTAAATTTTTATATATGTCGCATTCACTCTTCTTATCGGTTCTCTTTTAATACCCCATCCTTAATCATCCCTTTAATCACTCTCCCACCCTCAATATTTCTCTCTCACATTAAATGCAAAGAAAACACAAACGCTCATTTGGTCCGATTGTTAATAAATCGACATCAACCATTCGTTCTTGTTGGTCAATCAATATCCATAAAGTTTTCTCTCTTCTTTTTTCCTCCAAGTATCTTTAAGACTTTAAACAAATCCCACTTGCTTTGGCCACCAAAAGGGGAAAAAGTTAAATCTCAAATCCTAAATGTAAGAGTAGGATTTGGTTGACTCTTATATATATAAAATTTTAAACCCTCTGTATTGGGAGCATATGTTAAGAGTTTCTCCATCAGAGAGTAATTTTCAAATTAAAAGGGAACTATAGAAAACCAACCTATATTTTTTATAAATATATAACTTAACTAATTTTAATCTTAGTTCGATATGGAACTATTACATTGAGGACTAGAAAGAGTAATAATTAAAAAAATAACAAAACTTTCCCACCTATAAATCAACTTCAATTCTCTCCCATCAAATCTGAAGTCATGGTGGAATCCCAAGACAAAGAGCTTGCATAAGCTATGTAGATTCATATTGTGGTTTCGCATTGTCATTTTAAATATAACCTTAAATCATATTTTACTACAAGTACATGCCTTTTAAAATACGATCGAATGACTGAATTTAAACCAACCTGAAGACTTCACAAAACAAAAGCTTGAGACTAAAAATTTAAACGTGCATATCACATTATTCTAACAACTGCTGGGGAATCTGAATGATCCTTAATCATCAGTTACTTTTGCACTTGTCTTTACCAGCTTCATTATTAATTTGTTTACACTCATCTAGTCTTATTTATAGTGTAATATCCCATTTTGCAATGCATATATTAGAAGACCTATATACTCATTATTTTATTTTTATTTTTATTGGCTGCACATACAATTATTTCGGAAGAAGGAGCCAACACAATATAGTCCTATATACTTTACTTTCCATTCCTTTCTCACTTTCCAACATATAAAGAAAGTACTCACACTTTTCTTTCCATTATCATTTCGGACAAAACACTACCCTCTATTTCATTCAATTATTTCATGCCGACACACACTCCATCATACTTTTCTTTCCATTTCCCATTTCACTTTTGCAAGACAGTACATATGTATAGGTGTCACTTTTTCTCAATTATAGATACAACTCACACTAACTCTTAATTATTCTTTATCCCGTGAATGAAATAAGAGCAAGGCGACAATACACTCACTTCTCATTTTTCTCTTCCGGACAACATGATATGTTATATTGTCTCTCACTTTCTCAAATGAACATTCACGGGTGATCTCCTATTGATTCACAAGAGAAACAGAATTGTGGAAAAATGGTGCATTATTTTGGGACAGCTCATACTCTTCAATCATCCGAAATAAACATTGAGAAAGCGCACTCACGACAGATAAATATATACACTGCAAATCTATCTCATATCATCAGTTCCGCCTTTACGAAATAGAAACATAGCGAAGAGGCCGAGAGTGAGAGAGTGTGAGAGTCTCAGGGGTAAGACGCTTGCGAAAAATAGAGTGGGATTAAAGTTGGGAATGATTTTTTAGAACCAAAGAGAATAAATTATACAAGTTTATCTTATTTTGGGAGTGAAGGCCATACGTTTTAGGAGGCAAAAGCAAGAAAAAGTTGCTTAAGTCTAAAGGATCAAGACAATTTAAGTAAAGGACAATAAAAGTCAAAGGTGGATTATTTATCATCTAAGGGTCTTAAATGATGAAGGAAAACCTTTTGAATATTTTTGGAGAAATGGAATATAATGATAATTAATATTTATGATGATATTGTTTTAGGAGTTGAATTCCGAGAGGCCCAAGTATCGATGAATTACTTTGAGCTATTTGGAGTTCAGGTAGTAACTTTCTCTCACATACCCTGTATGCCTTTATATGCATGTATATACAATTGTGATATTTGAATTGTGAATGCCTAATCTTATCACCGGTTGAGGCCGGGAGGTAGTGCCCTAGAATGTGGGGTAACCCTAGATGCCATCACGGTTGAGGCGGCCGGGGGTGGTAGTCCGATAAGGGAATTTTTATGTAGAAGGGCAAAAGCCCATTTGAATATCCAGCGCTGTGCGAATGGACAGGTAGGTTTCTTTTGAAGTGTTGTTGAACTGCACTTTGAATTTGAATTTATTTTGAATAATGATTATATTGCAATTGGTTGACTACCATGTACTGTGTATGCATCTTATGTGAGTGATTAACGTTACTATTGGGATTCGTTTGAATCCCAGATATTCCACAAAGTTCAGGGCGAGAACATAATAGTGGACGTGGCTCACGTGGTAAGGCAGTGGATACCGGCAACTGATGGTGCTGGGTCGGACCAAGATCTGTTGTTTATTATCTATGTAGTGTATCAGACTATTATGAAATTTGTAATATTTGTATGAACCTTTTATGGATTTCAGTTATGTAACCGGACTTTAATATCAGTATTACTATGTTGGAACTAGTTTGCTCTTAAGCTGTGCGTATATACTCTGATGAATGTTGTTATACCAAGGAGGTGTGACATATAGGACATTTCCGACCTTTTTTACATAAGTCAAAGAAGACCATAAATCTCATTAACTTTTCCATAAAATTCTTCAACATTCCAACTCTATCCCTATTCAATATATATAATACTAAATGAGAACAAAGTCAACAAAATAATAAGTGAAGAGTTAAATTGTACATTCACTTCAAGATTCTAATAAGGTGTCTTATAAATAAGACAAAAAAAACGTCTCTCTCTGTCTTATATATAAGACTAGAGAAGTATATTGCAAAAAAAGAAAAAAAAAAATTATCCGTGTAAAATGTGTCAAAATAACTACTCCCTCCGGTCCTAATTATAAGACATATTTACCAGAATTTGGAGAGATTAAGGAGAGAAGTTAAATTAGTTAATTATCTCTAATTTCCTAAAATGTCCTTACTTAAAATTTAAATTGACATCAAGAGAAAGTTTGTTGAATCGTGGATACTTTTCATGTAACTGGACTCGTTGGGCATCTTAATTCAGGCGTGCTTGTCACGCTCTGTTTTACGGGACCTCATTTCTTAATAATGACTTATTTATGTATAAGCATACTTTCCGGAAAGGAGATAATATTAAAAAAATAATCAAAGATAAGAATAAATATCTGAATTTTCCTAATGCCACGGTTTTATTGGGCCCAAGGTATTTTAGGAAGAAAGTATATGACATTAATGAATTACAAGTATTACTTACTTTATAAAATATATAGGTGTATTATTAAATTATTATTATGCTTAATTATTATTGAGGAAGTATTAATAGGGGTATTTTAGGAAGAAAAAAATAAAAATTAGAAAGTTGTCCTATATTTAGGACTAAAACCAACTCTCAAATATTGTCTTATAATTAGGACCGGAGGAAGTACTAGCTACTACTACTGAGTAGCATGCTCGAGTAAATTTAATCATCATGAATTAAACTTATATTTGAATCACGCCATCAAAAATGCAGAGTCGCATCATGATTTTCATCATAACCTATTTAGATTTTATTTTTCCAGCATAGGCCATTAGTAAAATAATAAGCACAGAATGTTTTAAAACTTTGAAAAATATATTTTGTAATTTAGAATTTTTGGGAAAATTTTAGTGTAGTAATTAGAGGGTCAAAAACATATTTAAACTTTTTTGAAAACTAAGATGGAATGGATCTTCGCAGTATTGTTGAAAGTTTAATTGAAAATAGTATACATACTATTTTCTTAAAAATAATTAAATGTTTCAAATTCAACATATAAGGAATCATAATATATATATATATAGAGAGAGAGAGAGAGAGAGAGAGGAAACATTGGCATGGATCTCTAACTGTTCTCTTTATCGACAGAGTTATATCCTTTGTTACTTCCTTAGTTTCTTTATTGAATTTACTTTTGATGATTTAAATTTAAACAATAACCGTCAATTATTTTGAAGAAATAAAACAACAAGAATTTAGTGAATAATATGTTATGATCACTCAATGAAAATCAATGAAGAAGATAAAAATTCTATATTAATATTGCAATCTTTCAGTATGATCACTCTGCATTTCATAGAAGAACGAAATACAAGATGTGAACATAAGGAATGCAGTATGAGAATTAACAGAAATAGAATGAGGATAACAGAATAGGGAGGGGATCGACCAGAGAGAGAAAGAAAGAAAGATTCCCAAATCTTATTCACACTCACACCCTCTCCTAACCACTTTTGCCCTTTTGCTCCTCCTCGTGGGCTTTTCTTCATTCACTGATATTGGACCATTTATTGTTAAGCCCATATCATCCGTATTCATCACATAATATCCTTAAGGCTAAAATATACATTTGATCCTTTATGTTTGCCTCTGGTATCAGTTTAGTCCCTTAAGTTTGTAAAGTACACGTTTAGTCCCTGAAAGTTAACACTGTTAGTTTAACTTAACGGAAAATACTAATTTTTAGCGATGACTGTGCAATTAAATGCTGACCAAACATGCTTATATGTTACTATTTTAATAAATTAATATTTTAAATCTAATTAGTTGAAAAATATTTAATCTTCACAAAAAAAAAGTATTTAATCTTTACAAATAGTGAAAAACCGTATAATAGTCCGTGAAAATTAAATATTTTTCAATTAATAGGATTTAAAATATTAATTTATTAAAATAGTAACATATAAGCATGTTTGGTCAGCATTTAATTGCACAGTCATCGCTAAAAATTGTTGAGTTAGTATTTTCCGTTAAGTTAAACTAACGGTGTTAACTTTCATGGACCAAACGTGTACTTTACAAACTTAAGGGACTAAACTGATACTAGAGGCAAACATAAATGACCAAACGTATACTTTAGCCTATCCTTAATTATCCCTTAATCACTCTCCCACCCTCAATATTTCTCTCTCACATCAAAGGCAAAGAAATTGCAGAGCTCACTTCGTCCGATTGTTAGTAAATCCACATCAACCATTAGTTCTTGTTGGTCACTTAATTCATAAAGTTTTCTCTTTTCTTTTCCTCCAAGTATCTTTAACTTTAAGACTTTGAACAACTCCCACTTGCTTTGGCCACCAAAAGGGAAAAGTTTATACTCTCTCTAATCCTAAATATAAGAGTAGGATTTGCTTTAATCTTAAAAATAAAACCCCAATCCACTTTATTTTCAAATTTATACACACACCCACATATATAATCTTAAACTCTCTCTATTGAGGGCATATGTTAAGAGTTTCTCCATCAAAGAGTACTTTTCAACTTAAAAGGGAACTTTAGAAAACCAACCCATATTTTTTTCTAAATATATAACTAAACTAATTATAATCTTAGTTCGTTATGGAACTATTACATTAAAGACTTGAAGGAGTAAGCGATAAGTATATATTTTATAATTAAATAAGTGTATATTTTAGGATATAATTAACTGGATTTATTAATATTATATACCTAGTTAATTATGTTTTATATATTTTTCTATCATTGAATCAAACTTAAGATCAAAGAATAAATCGATATAAAATCTACTAATATCATATCTTTATTGAGTTACTATGTGATTTAATAAAAAAGAAATCATTAAATAAAAACGTGGGACACAAGCCGATTCATTAAAATCAAGACGTAGGACACAAGCTATATATTAATCAAGAGGAAGCATCAGGAAGAGAGCTGGCAAGTTTGGATCAAATAGATAAAGACGTGGGGTCCACACAAGGGAAAAAAAGTAGGGAAAATCTGTACTAGGGCACTTTTAAACTCAGAAATCCCACTTAAGGCCCTAAGAATCTGACATTTCCAGAAGAGGCCCTAGGGCCCTGATGGGGATTAAGTTCAAACAGCAAATGACCATCTTACCCCCTTTCACATTATTAAAAAAAAGAACAAGCGAAGTTTCCCAAAACAACAAACACGATCAGAACTTTGGTTTACCCGCCACACGAAGAAGAAGAAGAAGAGAGGAAACGCACGGACGACCAGAACGTTAGGGAGAGAACGCAAGTCACAATCCTGAACCTTTATATTTGCTCAACTCAGCGAGGGATAGAACGTGTATATTCAGAATCATCCACTGCATGCTTGCTGAACTCAGGGGATATAAATTTGCTGTTCTGAAGGTTTTTTTCAGTTAGAAGGTTGGGTGGGTGAAAGCTTTGAGCTTGGGCAAATTTATGTTATTATGAGATAGGAAATAGGCAAGAAATACTAAGATTTTGCTCAAGATATCATTATCATCATTCTAGTTGCTCTTTAATCATTGGTGGGTGGGGTGGAAAAATATGTTGCTCTGTTTTTTGGCATGAAAACAGAGGGAAAGGTGTAATGAGTTAATGGGATGAAGCTACATTTGGTTAAAAAACGCTGAAATGGGATAGTTGTCAATACACACTGTTTTAGTTGTTAATATGACCGATATAGTTGTTAAAATGACTGATATAGTTGTTAATACGAGCTGAATGTTAAAACGCTGTAGGTTGCTCTTTTTTTGGGCATGGAAACAAAGGGAGGTCTTGGAGCCTCCTATTACTACAAGGCAGACAGGTAGACCGCCAAAAAAAAGGCGAGAATCTCAGTTCCAAGACAAGTTGGTTTATCGTTGTGGTAGATGCCGTGAGGAGGGACACTCAATCAGGACTTGCAAGAATCCAAATCCAAATTGATCATTCATGGTGTCTTCGTGGCTTCTTTTTTGTGCATTACCTCTCACACTCTTTTGTTGTATATGTTTTTATAGAGAAATCTACACCCATATTATTTTTGGAGATGGTGTGTGATGTTGTTATTATGAATTTGTAGATGCATTTGGTGTTGTAAATGAACGTTGGATATTGTTGTCACAATTGTATCCAAGTGTCATTTATGTACACATTTTCATATTGTAAGACAATTGTAAATGACGTTGAAAAATATATGTTAAGGGTCTATGATTTGGTTGTTAAAGGGCTGATCATGTTGTTAATGGGGGCTGATGTTGTTGTTAATGGTTGCTGATCACGTTGTCAGTTGGGGCTGATCACGTTGTTAGTGGGGGCTGATGATGTTGTCAGTGGGGGCTGATCACGTTGTTAGTGTGGGCTGATCACGTTGTTAGTGAGGGTTGATGATGTTGTCAGTGCGGGCTGATCATGTTGTCAGTGGTTTCTGATATAGTTGGGGTTGATATGGTTTTGCATTTTTTCTGATATGGTTCTTCTTTGTTGTCTGATGTTTATGTTAAAGGGGGCTGATGATGTTGTCAGTGGGGGCTGATGTTGTTGTCAGTGGGGTCTGATCATGTTGTTAGTGGGGGCTGATGATGTTGTTAGTGGGGGCTGATGATGTTGTTAGTGGGGGCTGATCACGTTGTTAGTGAGGGTTGATGATGTTGTCAGTGGGGGCTGATCACGTTGTTAGTGAGGGCTGATGATGTTGTTAGTGCGGGCTAATGATGTTGTCAGTGTGGGCTGATCACGTTGTTAGTGAGGGTTGATGATGTTGTCAGTGCGGGCTGATCATGTTGTCAGTGGTATCTGATATAGTTGGGGTTGATATGGTTCTGCATTTTTTCTGATATGGTTCTTCTTTGTTGTCTGATGTTTATGTTAAAGGGGGCTGATCACGTTGTTAGTGGGGGTGATCATGTTGTTAATGGGGGCTGATCATGTTGTCAGTGGGGGCTGATGTAGTTGCTAGTTTTTCCTGATAATTTACAAAACATAGATGTAGGAAAAAATTATTCTTTTCATTGATATTAAAATGTACAAATGAACCTTCCCACAAAAGCACATTCTACACAACTTTGTCATAAATACATATTCAAGTGTACATCATCATTCAACTTCCTCGAATTTAAATACAATAGAGATCAGAATAGATTCAAGAACATAGATCTCCACATCTCTCACTCAATCCTTCGAAAAATTAGAAAAAATTATTCTTCTCATGATTCTCCCTACTAACTTCAACTGTGCCTTCTTCTTGACTCGATCAAAGACAACACTTTGTGATAGTGTACAAATGAGCCTCTGCCTTTGCCTTTTCCTTTCTCTCCTGCTCTTTCTCTTCTTGTTATTTATGTAACCTTATCTGCATAGTGATTCTCCTTTGCCTTAGATGATTGCTCACGTTGCTTGAAGAATTCTTCTGTGAACAAGTTGTCACCTAAGAATAGAAAAAGATAACAACATAAAAACTTCAATTTCATCATCAAAGTTGAGAATAGAAAACATTTTATGAGTAGCAACAAACTTTTATTGATATTCAGTTTAAGTGATATATATATTTTTTTGCTTAATATGCATAATGTTAGAGACTAAATGGCAAAACAACTTGAACTAAACCCTCCAGATAACAAGAGCCAATAGATTGCACTAAACAATAGCAACCAGTAAGATGGAAAAGTGACCATACAACGAGTCCATCATTTTCATCCTTTAAAAGCTCAAGGAACAAAGGGTTGTCTACATCAATAGCACTGATATCCTCGATTCGAATCTCCCGCACCATCTTCTATAGTTGAACCAAGATAGGCTTCATCCATAAGAGCAAGTAGCATCCGCACAGTAAGTGATAAAATTTTCTTATATTGTATAGACTTGTACAACTGTGACTAAATTTACTCCAACTTATAGTGTCAAAGATAACCTTAGGAGCTGTATTTTGTTGAATTGAAGCTATACCATTTCCAAGTAGTGGTCCAGAACTTTTTCTACCTTCTCCAATGCCACAACCAAAACTAGAAAAGATGGTGGAAATGTCAAAACAATAAATCCTTTGCTAAGTGAAATACAAAAAAGAACATCATCGGATACCCAAGAGTCCTCAAGCTTATTGCATTTTTTTTAGATATATGTTATGCCTCTCTGGGCCTTTCCATATATTATATTTCAGTATTCATCCCGAATGTTAAATTAGAGATAAGCACTTCTAAATGCTTTGTGTTATAAACCAAGACGGAAATAGAAATTATACAACAATAACAAAGTCTTATCCCACTAGATAAACTGAAATTTTATGGATATGGAATTTGAACATACTTGGCAAGTCCACTAGAGATATAAACAAAGGAAGGAATGACCCAGATGATATCAATCTGGGTAAAACTTTCCGGAATAGTTTCCCTAATCTGCAAGATCAAATAAAAAAGGTGATTGGACAATAATCCAGATAACATCCAACAAAGAGCTCTATGGATTCGTACAAATCCATATAATTGACACCCAACGATCAAATTTAAGTGCAAAAACAATTTCTTCTAAAATTTTATGTAATGCTTCTTTCCAAGTGCCTTGTTCAAGGAAAATTCCTTTATCTGGTTTTCAAAATAAATTGAAGAATTCGTTCTTCAATAAACGATTTAGCACTCGTATTCTCGCATTGCATACCGGTACAAAAGATTCAGCCAAAAAAAAAATACCGATACAAAAGAGATGCTACAGAAACTGGTACTCTGCACACAATTAATAGATAGTTCTGTATTAGATCACAATTTCCTAACTAACCCCTCTCAACTAACTCGTTAACTCTTCTTAAATACCATTTCAATTGTTGTAAACACGTCAAGCTCGAGAATATAAATGCAGCAATCTTGTTTAGGAAAAGATCATGGTTAAAAGTTTTAAAATTTCCATGAAATTATTAACCATCCTCTCTTAGAGTTGAATAGTCAACATGAAGAAAGCAACAAATGAATAAGGCAAGTACTCAGAAGGCATACAACCTATGATGTACATGCTGCCAAACTACGTAAAACATAGATGGTTACATTCTAATCATTCAACAATGTCAGAGCCTTAAAGATTTATTGTTTAAATTTATTAATTCACAATAGCAATAATGACACTTAACTTTGTAATACTGCCACACACCTAAAAGAGCAGCTTACCTTTCTCCATGCCAGGCAACAAGCTTTAACAACAGTGGGAAAAACTGCCAAGAAAACAGTGCTAATAGCATGAGATTTTCTTATATTTCTTAGTTACTCCAAATGCACGACTTCCCAACAGTCTATCAAAAAAAAAATCATACGCAGAGCAAACTCCCAGACATGATCGACAAGAACAAAATTCATACGCACGGGCGAGTAAACATGATCAAACAAGAACATTTTTTCAAAAATCACAGATTATGTCTACCAAACTTTGTAATTTCTTTCAAACTCCCAGAGAAACAAATTTGGGGCAAGAGATTTGAGCACTATCTACCAAAGAAACAAACCCTTCTTCCGAACTCCCTGGTTGCGTAATCGAAGCAGAGAAAGGCAAGAAAAACGATTCATACGCAGACGCAGAGAAAGAGAATCAAAATTCACGGTGAAACGAGGAAAACCGAATAGGAAAAGGAACAAAACTTACCTCAACCCTGAAACTCGCGTTCACCGTTGACGGGCTCAGAAGTCACCGGTGAGGAGAGGAGGAGAAGCGCCTGGAAGAGAAGAAAAGGACGACGAGGTCCAGAGGTAGACGCAGAGACGAGAGTGTCGGATGAGACGAGAGAGCCGATCGGTGATTTTTCCCTTCCTCTCTTGCGAGCTGCAAATCGATGAAGAATGTGATGTTATGAGTAAATTAAAGGGGGCAAAATGGTCATTTGTTGTTTGAACTTAATCCCCATCAGGGCCCTAGGGCCTATTCTGGATTTGTCAGGGTCTTAGGGCCTTAACTGGGATTTCAAAATTTAAAAGGGCCCTGGTACGGATTTTCCCAAAAAAGTAATTGCTGCTCCAGTACGCACATGGAACTTGAAGCTAGAAAAGATATGATATATCCTTGATAAAAAGGAAACAAATCATCTCCACTGCCCAACGAATGTGATTTCAATATATATGGTGCGATTTCAATATATATAGATGTATATATATATATATATATATATATATATATATATTGAAATCAAAGATTTGCGGAAGATTTGATTGAGATTTGGAAAAATAAGAATCAGAGATCACGGCCCAAGAGGAATTGATCCTTCCATTTTAAAGGTGCAGTAACACGCACAAAAGAGGATTCGGACAGAGCAGGAAGCGGAGCACAGCGCAGATCAAGAAGCAGACGCACAAGTATGGTAATGAAAACGTAGATTTTACTTGAAAACGGAAGGAGAATGAAAAATCGTAAAACGTAAAATCGTAACGTAGTAAAAACGTAAAAACACAAAAGCGTTTGGAAAATTAGTAAAATCGTTTTAATGAAAAAAATCGTAAAAACGTAAAATCGTAGTGATAAAACGAGTTTTTAACTACCATGCACACGACACAACGCAGAGAGAGAACGGAACAGAGCACACATGGAGAGAGGAATTGGACGACGCTAGCAGCAACACAGACGTATAAAGGACAATTTCACTGCCATCTCTTCTATGTGTTCTTCCTCTTCCCTTCACTTCATTGAATCTGAACTTCTTATTTTTGTTATGGATTTTTTGTTATAGCCATGTGTGGCTAATTTTCTTTTCAACTTAGAGGATCTATGAACTTGTTTGGGTTCTAGAGATTATTCCCACTGATCAATTTTGCTTAATTTAATTCAGTTTATTTAATCTTATGTTTATTGTTATTGCTTAGTAATTAGCCACTATTGAGCATGTTTTGGGATTTAGGGTTGAACTTGGAAGATAAAATCTTAAATTGACCTTGGGATTAAATAATGTGTTTTGGGATTTAGGGTTGAACTTAGAAGAGGAAATCTTAAATTGACCTTGGGATTAAATAATGTGTTTTGGGATTTAGGGTTGAACTTAGAAGAGGAAATCTTAAATTGACCTTGGGATTAAATAATGAGGTGGAATTAGGTTTTAATCTAAATTGCGTGGAATTAGATTTTAATCTAATTTGCGTCTAGGATAGGAATATACCTAGAAACTCCGCATAATCAAATTAGAGTGAGCCCGATTTAAAAAGCATCTTATTTAGTTGTGTGAGACATCACATAATTGATTAAGATAGGTAGATAAATGGACCGGAAGGCATTTATAGACATTAAAATTAGGCTAGCCGAATTTTAAGTTTGTGCAACTATAAGCTTTATAGAGAGATGTATACAATTCCAAATGTCTTAATGTCATATACCCAATTCCACACTTTTTTTTTTTTTGGATAATAAAGGCAAGCCGAAGCTTGAAAATGTGAAATAGGAACTAGATTATGGGACTCTAGTCCCTAATACAACAAGTAGAAAGATACTAAGAGATACAGGATTGCTTATCCTTCAAAACTATATCCAGACAACCTCTGGGGATAGTTGGAATCATAACCACGTCGGCACCAATGGCAACACTATGGCCCTCCTTGGCCATGTAATCAGCACAAGAGATGTTTTCTCTAGGAGTGTGATGAAGCTTCACGTCCCAGTCTTGGAACAGAAGGTCTCTAGTCGCCCCAACAATGTCTTTAAGGGGATGATCAGTGGGGCAATCTCTCATAAGGATATTGACGGCATCAAGAGAATCGGAGTATATGACGATTCTCTGTAACCCCATCTGAAGACCGATCTGTAACCCTATCATGATAGCATAAATTTCAGCTTCAATAACAGAAAGTAGGCCAAGGGGGTTGTAAAACCATCAACCAATCCCCTTGAGAATTTCTTAATATTCCCCCACACGCTGCTTGGTGTTGTTGAAGCACCGAACCGTCCACATCAATGCGGACCGTGTTCTCAGGAGGGGGTGTCCAAGATTTCTCCTCAATCTTGTCCTGTTGGAAAATCTGGTGGTTTAGCTTTTCATTTGCTCCATTTTCCATCAGAAGGTAGCTGCACCGGTGAAGCATCTCCCTTGTTTCTGTGCTCTCTCCCTGAAATAGAAATTTACATCTGGTTGTCCAAAGAATCCAACACCCCAAGCTAAAGATTCTTGTCCATGAGAAGTTCTGAAATCTCCCTTTGCCAGGCTTGTGCCTGATATTCCAGTTAAGCCAAACCTGTAAGCTGCCAGAGAAAAACTGAGAGAAATAGTTAGGTTTTAAAATCAATTTCCACAAATTTCTAGCACACTCACAATCTCGAAGTATGTGAATCACACTTTCCTCACTATTGCATGGAAAAGGGCAACCATTATCGTTGGTAAAGCCCCTCCTGGCCCGAAGAGAGTTGGTGACAAGTCTCTCATGACCCACTAGCCACATAAAATATTTAACTTTCTCGGGAAGCTGTCATTTCCACACATGGGCCCAGAAGTTATTAGTACTTGCTTCTTCACTGACAAAGAGATACTGGTAGGCTGATTTTACAGAGAAACTCCCATCCTTTGCTGCTCTCCAAGTAAAACAATACGGGGAATTGTTGCAGGGAGGATTCAATTGTAAAATGATGTTTACAATATCCGGAGGAAGAACTCCAAGCCATCTGTGATAGTCCCACTGTCCATTTGACAGAAGATGATCCCTAACCGTCTCATCTTTGTTGACAGATGAGGGAAACTGAATAGAGGATAAGATAGGTTGAGCAAGAGGAAGCCAGAGGTCAGTCCAGAACTTGGTACCCGCCCCGTTATTGACCTTTTTACCAACACCACTGAGAAAATTATCCCAAACTTTAACAATCGCTTTCCAAGCAGATGAGGAGTTCCTCTTTCTAGAGATATTAGGAAGGTACAGGTTACCACAATTATATTTGGACCGCAAAATTGAACCCAGAGGGCATCTTTCTTTGTTAAGAGACTCCAACATAGTTTCATAATAAATGCTTTGTTCTGGCGACGAAGATTTTTGAAACCTGCACCCCTTGTTTCTTAGCTTGCGTAATTTTTTCCCAAGCAATAAGATGCATTTTCCTTATGCCTTCTTCCTGAGACCATAGGAATTTCCTGGAAATTCTCTCAATTTCTCAAATCGTACATATTGGAAGGAGGGTTGATTGCATGCAGTGGCTAGGCAAGGAAGATAGTACAGACTTGATAAGAATTGAACGTCCTGCATTAGTCAAAAATTTGCTCTTCCACGATGATAACTTTTTTCTGGCTCTTTGCACAATAGGGTTATAGGTGGCATGAGAAACTCTCTTATGAATGATCGGAACCCCAAATATTTTCCTAAGTCGCCAGTAATCCCAATCCCAAGGAGTTGACTCAACTCAAGGGCTTTGTTGAAGTTAACTTTTTAGAGCAGAACATTCGAGATTTGTCAAGGTTGATTCTATGCCCCGAGACTTCGCAGAAACTTTGTATTACTTTCCGAACTTCAATCATTTGATTACTAGAAGCTTCTGTTAAAAGAAAGAGGTCATCGGCAAAGAACAAGTGAGAGATGTGGGGGCTACCTCGCTTGAAAAGAAAGGGTTTCCACCGACGCCCTTCACACTCAGCTTTAATTAAATAGCTCACGCGCTCCATGCAAAGAACAATATGGGCTCAGGGGATCGCCTTATGTAACTCCTCTAGATGGGGTAAAGCTCGGGCTTTCATCACCATTCCAGAGAACATACATAGAGGTAGAAGAAATACAGGCCATAATGAGATCAATGAGTTTGTTCTCCAAGTTAAGACATTTTAGGGTATATTTGATAAACCCCCAATCTAACCTGTCGAAAGCTTTTTCCATATCAACTTTTCTCATGGAGTGGATAATTTCTTGAGCAATAAGAATATTATCACAGCTAGATCTATTAGCAATAAAACTACACTGCTCTTGGCTAATAAGATGGGGCATGATCCCCTTTAACCTTTAGCTAGGAGCTTAGTAATGATTTTGAAGATCACGTTGCAAAGGGAGATAGGACGAAATTCCTTCAACGTAGCTGGATTATCAACCTTGGGAATAAGAACAACTTTGGATTGATTTATGCTAGACAACTTTGAGGGATTGTTGAAGCATTCTTCAATGAAATCACATATTTTATCACCTATAACAGACCACTGAGATTGGAAAAAGTGAGATCAGGACCCGGAGCTTTGAAAGCTCCTATGGCAAAGGCCGCATTTTTTATCTCGACTTTGCAGATATTTCTTGATAGAAGGTGAATCATATTTTCATCAATGGAAGGGAAATTGGAACACCACCCCTCAGGGTCCCTCACGATTGCATCCCTGGTGTAGAGCTTCTTAAAGAAATCATAGGCCATCAATTTCAAAGTGTCATGATCTTCAATCCATTCCCCTTCATTATTTTTTATGGCTCCAATCCTCTGTTTCTTCCTTTTAACCATGGTTGAGGCGTGAAAAAACCTCGTATTTCTGTCACCTCCCTGAAGCCATTTACTTCTAGATTTTTGGAACCAGACAATTTCTTCCTGAGTTGCCACTTTATGGTATTCTTCCCATAGCTTTCTTTCGAGGCCAAATAAACCAGTTTGAAGATTCATTTTCCTGCTTTTGTCAATGCCCTCTAAGCGCCTCATCAACTGATTTTTCTTCTTGGTGAAGTTTCCCACACGGTTCTCATTCCACTCCAAAGCCGATTTTTTAAAGTTGTGAAGACCGTCGAGCCAATTATTCTCTTGCTAGGCTTTAGCGGTGATATCTTTGAAGTCATTCTCAAGGGACCAAGCAACCTGATAGGAGAAGGATTTATGAAAACATTTGCATTGGAGAGGGGTTTAAATTCACAACCACAATCCTATGGTCAGATTTAAATTTTAGCTCATGACGGACGGTGGAGTTGGGTGAACAGATAAGCCAACTGAAGTTGGTGAAAACCCAATACAATCTTTCCTTCAAGCCCTGTCTTTCCCAAGTAAACTTCTTCCCTTGAAACCTTGCTTCAATAAGCCCTGTATCATCAATACAATCCCTAAACGATGCATAGAGGTCCATGAAGGTCGATCCCTCCCAATTTGTCCGTTGGGGAAAGAAATGCATTAAAATCGCCAAGGACTAACCAAGGAAGGGTAGAGCTATTGGCTAAAAGATAAAGGGAGTCCCATAACAAGTGCCTGCCAATAGAGTTGGACGGTGGAGTTGGGTGAACAGATAAGCCAACTGAAGTTGGTGAAAACCCAATACAATCTTTCCTTCAAGCCCTGTCTTTCCCAAGTAAACTTCTTCCCTTGAAACCTTGCTTCAATAAGCCCTGTATCATCAATACAATCCCTAAACTGATGCATAGAGGTCCATGAAGGGTCAGTCCCTCCCAATTTGTCCGTTGGGGAAAGAAATGCATTAAAATCGCCAAGGACTAACCAAGGAAGGGTAGAGCTATTGGCTAAAAGATAAAGGGAGTCCCATAACAAGTGCCTGCCAATAGAGTTAGTTTCACCATAAACCACAGTGATAAGGCTTGAAAAATTATTTACCTGATTGTAGACTTGACAGTGGAGCATTTGGGTGGTAGAGGATAAATAGGTTATATCAAAATTTTCCTTGTCCCACAAGAGCCGAATCCAGTGACTAAAACCAAGCTTACGACAAACGATATCAGCTCTAGCACTGCTAATCCGAGGCTCCAGAAGACAAAGAATATCAATGTTATATTTTTTGACAATATCTTTAACAACTATTGGGAAGGTCCGGTTACCGGCCCCCCTACAATTCCATGAGGCTATAATCATTAAAGTGTGTGTGTGTGTGTGTACTATTGGGAAGGTCCGGTTACCGGCCCCCCTACAATTCCATGAGGCTATAATCATTAAAGTGTGTGTGTGTGTGTGTGTGTGTGTGTGTGTGTGTGTGTGTGTGTGTGTGTGTGTGTGTGTGTGTGTGTGTGTGTGTGTGTGTGTGTGTGTGTGTGTGTGTGTGTGTGTGTGTGTGTGTGTGTGTGTGTGTGTGTGTGTGTGTGTGTGTGTGTGTGTGTGTGTGTGTGTGTGTGTGTGTGTGTGTGTGTGTGTGTGTGTGTGTGTGTGTGTGTGTGTGTGTGTGTGTGTGTGTGTGTGTGTGTGTGTGTGTGTGTGTGTGTGTGTGTGTGTGAAAGGTATGGGAGCATATACTTACCTGGCATGCCCGGAGTCCAGATCCTGTCCCAGCTCAACCTGGGTTTCGGCAACCAAGGATTCTTGACCCTCCATAAAATCTGCAGATACCGCCAGAAAACCCACTAGATTCCACACGAATCCAGTGACTAAAACCAAGCTTACGACAAACGATATCAGCTCTAGCACTGCTAATCCGAGGCTCCAGAAGACAAAGAATATCAATGTTATATTTTTTGACAATATCTTTAACAACTATTGGGAAGGTCCGGTTACCGGCCCCCCTACAATTCCATGAGGCAAGCTTACGACAAACGATATCAGCTCTAGCACTGCTAATCCGAGGCTCCAGAAGACAAAGAATATCAATGTTATATTTTTTGACAATATCTTTAACAACTATTGGGAAGGTCCGGTTACCGGCCCCCCTACAATTCCATGAGGCTATAATCATTAAAATGTGTGTGTGTGTGTGTGTGTGTGTGTGTGTGTGTGTGAAAGGTATGGGAGCATATACTTACCTGGCATGCCCGGAGTCCAGATCCTGTCCCAGCTCAACCTGGGTTTCGGCAACCAAGGATTCTTGACCCTCCATAAAATCTGCATCATCTGCAATATGCTCGATCAACTCGTCAGGAGGTAGAGATGGCGGCACAACTTCTGAGACTTCTGCTCCTCTATCAACATCATCATTCTTCCCATTTTTTATTGTGATAGTAGAAGAGTTCTCAATGTCAAGGATGCATGGCACTATATCCACTATATCCTTCTCTTCATAATTCTTCTCCCCGGGCCTGCTCTTTCGCTTCGCTGACTTTTGAAATCTCAATTGGCTTGGTGGATCCAAAAATAACATTGTGGGCCCTTGCTGCTTTCTTCTTATTACACACAGAGGATAAATCGTTGGGCCTTAGATTGTAACCATCAGAAGATTGGCTCAAAATTACCGGCTGGCCCACGAGAGCATTGGAAGCCTTACCCTCCTTTTCTTTCTCTTTCATCACCTTCTCCTTCTTTTCTCTCACCAAAGATGACTCTAAATGGGGCTCCCCAATCACCAAAGAACATTTTCCATCCGTGTCAAGATTCAACTTTTCTTTTTCTATATGACCCACCACATCTTCCTTGGTTCTGCTCTCCGATGACTCAATGAGAGACTTCCCAAGCTTCAAAGTACCAATAACCGACTTTTCTCTCTCGCTAGACACAGCGACACCTTCCTTAATAGAAGATAGGGCCTCACCCTCTTTCCTTCTCCATGTAGTCGTAGCAACTTCTGTCTTTCTAGGGCGATCCACACCTTTCGAATGGATACGATCCTCCACATCCTACAACACATCTAACCTTGAACCTGAGGCAGATTTCTTCCCCTTCCCATTTGACTTATTATTCTCGGGCAATTTCCCCACCTTCCTTTCTGACTCAACAATGTGGATTTGTTTCCTGGAGTTACGCTTAGCTATCATCCATGAGCCAAATTCTTCGTTAGAGTTAATACTTGGCACACTAACTAGAGGCTTTAGTTGAGCATGACCTCAGCTTGGGTTTTTTGAAGCATGACTTGCGTTCACTATAAGCTGAGTTATCTCTGACGAATCCTCCCCCGTGATACGAGCTAGCGGGCACTTCTCTTGAGAATGTCCATATTTACCACACTTAAAAGCAAATTAAATCAAGCCCCTCATATTCCACAGTGTAAATAGTATATCTAATGACAAACCTGGATTTCAGGGCTTGATTCAAGTCCACTTCTACACTTACCCTAGCAAACTTCCCTCTTTCCACCATCATATTTTGATTATTGCATTGTGCTAAGGTATTAACATCCACCTTAAGGGCCTTGCCAATCATATTTCCAATTTCAAGTAAGCACTCTTCAGAATACACATGCATCGGAAGAGTAGGAATACGAACCCAAACTGCCACTTTCTGAACCTCATTACTATAAGGGTTGAAGTTTGGGCTCCATCTCTGCACTGCTAAATAATGTCCTTGTATCACCCAAGGACCATCAAACAATAACCTCAATCGCAGATCTCTATTTCCTGTTTTAAACAGAAAATAGTTGTTTGGTAGATCAATGAGCTCAAAGCTTTTTGATCTAAGAATCCAAGCAATCCTGTCTTTCATCATTTCTAAGTTCGCCGACTTCCCTAGTAGAGTAAGAATTAAGGCATCCTTCCAAGGGCGACAAAGACTCATCAATCTTTCATCTGACATGCTTAGCTTTGGTAAGGAGTCAAGAAGAATTTTCTGCTCCTCAGTAAGAGGTGTAGAAATCTCCTTCTCCTCACAAAGCCATTCTTTCATTTGATCCTCCAATTCTTGAGAAAACACCTCCTCTTCCTTCTCCAAGAGTTTGATTCTATAGGAAATTTGGGTCTTTTGAAAAACAGGATGTGAAGGCTGCAAAGTGATATTTTCTTTAGCCTTCTCACTTTACAGCAAGAATACCGAGTCCCCCTCTTTCGATTGGTCTCCCTCCCTCTCCATCATCACAACTTCACCAAAGACTTAGAAGATAGCAACAAGAGCAAAACTAGGAAGCAAAACGACCAAAACAGAGAATACCCAACACGCACACGAATAGAGATCAAGACCAAATCACAGAACAAATAAGCAGCACTCAGCCATAATCAGAACCCATGACAAAGCATATCTGAGAATTTCCAACTTAAAACTCAAGACACTTAACCACAGAAGAAGCACAAAACCAGAAGCATGACCTCAGCTAGCTACGATCAGCAAAAAACGAAGCAGAAAACAACAAAGAAACAGAACCTCGGCGAGCTAAGGAGGAGATGGACTCTGGCGCAGCAAACTGACTCGGACCCAGAGACAAACCCGCGCCGGAATCCAACCCCGACGAGCTACGGTGGATGGCAGAGGAAGGGCGAGGAGCAGAGACGAGGAGGCGGGCGGGGGAAGGCTCACTCACGGCGGAGGGCAACGGACCGAAGCGCAGAACGTCACATGGCTATAAAATCTGGTGAGAACATAAACGCCAGAAAGCTCCTCACTGAAACCCACGACGGAACCACCGAAGCCTTGATGGAATAGCCAAACACTAAGTGTTCAAGCTGAAGAAATTCCACAGACGCGCCACTTCAGGAGAATCAGAAGAAATAGATTGGTCAAAGCCCTCAAGGCCGACTTCTAAACGATCAGAATTGAAACCCACGCGCCGCTGCAAGCTCGACGGCCTGCGTTCGTGTGTTCAGTTCTGCCCGTTCCCAATTCCACACTGATAACGTAAAATAATACGAGACATTCATTTCAAGGTCCGGTAAAAATATTTAGAATAATGCCACCAAATAGGCAAATACAACAAAAAAGAAAGACAAAAATAAACAAAACAAAACAAATAACTGGGGAAAAAAAACATTTTAGCTATTTAAAAAAGAAAATTCAGTCTATGTAATTTTTCTAAATTATCGAGTAAAGAAATTGCCTTAAGTTTTTGAAAGAAATCATACTATTTATATCTCTCATTTTCCAAATTTCAAACACTTGTTTAAAAAATATATATATATTTGATAAAGTATTATACAGACTGAGATTCAAATTTACAGTACCTAAGTAAATGGTTTTGAAAATTTGATTTTGTTGTTGTAAGTTGTGACATAATGCTCAACAAGCCTTTTCCAAGGCAGGACACGTTCTTTAAGAGAAGTGGAATAACGAAACCAGATTACAAGTTTATATTAACTTACTCCTCTTAACTTGGACTCACACGCTTACCTTCTTACCTTGCAACAGACAAATTGGTGAAAATGAAGCAAAAACCTGATTCTCCATATTCACTCGAATGGGACAACCTTCAACATTGGGAGATATCTATAGCTATGGGATACTTCTACGGTGGATTTTCACAGGAACATTATCTCATACAGAAGAAGGACTACATTGCTTAAGATCCACTTTCAACCCGGGAAACAGCAAAAAAGAACTGCATGCAGACACAAATAAATAAACAAGCTACAAATAAACAAACTATTACTTCAAACTATTATTTTGGTTTTCCAATAGCATTTTTTAAATGGTTTTTGGGTGCATAAGTCCTTCACAAAAAGTTGCTAACAAAAAGACAGAACAACAAATTTCAAACCCAAAGATACACAAATGAGTCACTGATGAGATGTAGAAAATTAAACTAGAATATATTCCTTGAAAACATAATCAAATGATAGATTTAAGAAGTGGCACATGAGTGAACAACTTATGAAATAAAAGTAAATAGCAACATTTTTTATTTGGAAACTAAGCAGTATGTAGCACCAGTGAAACTATGAGAGCAGTATTCACATCAAGATTAGCAAAACTATCGAGTATCATTTTGATTTATGAATTTCCTACTCATCATTAGTGAAGGACGACTGATAGTGAACACTGATGAATACTGAAAGTTCAATAACTACAACAAATATGTTCACAACAAACTTTCAAATTGTATAACTACCAGAACCTAATCTTAACATGACTCTTCAGGGATGCTTTATAAAACAAATGTGACCAGGTGTTATCTTTAATGTAAACATTCATTAGGTGTCGGAGGCAGATTAAGAAGAAGACCGCTAACTCATTGCAGACAAACCAAAAAGTATGGCATGAAACAGGACTCTTACCTGTCATTGATACAAATGTCAAAGAACTATAAGAATATACTAACAGTTCTTGTTACAGGATCAACAAAGACATCGGCCTGCCATAGAATCAGATTATTACAAATGATGCCAATTGTTTAGAGGCCAAGCTATAGGCTTGTTTAGAGGCCTACTTTCTTAAATATGCTAGGCTTTTTTTTAAGGCCTAACTTACAAGCCTGTAGGCCCGACCTGTTTAATATATATAATATATTTTAATTTGAGACATGCATACATACATGCATGCATCCATCCATCCATCCATCCATCCAATACATACATACATACATACATACATAATGCATGCATCCATCCATCCATCCATACATACATACATACATACATACATACAAACTTTTATTCTATATAAAAATTGGATTTTCTTTTAATTATATTTAGCCTTTAAGCCTATCAAAGGCTTACATTTATGTAGGTTTTAGTAGACTCAAAGCCTTTGGGCAAAAAAAGGTAGACTCAAAACCTACTAATATAAGCTTGTAAAATTGCTTTTGGCTTGGGTAGGCCTTTTAAAGGTTTAGACATGAGACTAAGAAAAAACCTGAATTCAACCTCAGGCTCAAGCATAGGTTCAAGCTTGAAGCTCCTATTGCAGGCTCAAACCTATTTTGCTAAAGTCTGGCCTTGTATGATGACCTATTTTCATCCCTAAGCATCGATGATTGTTTTTTTGGAATTGCCTTACGCATCCTTTGCTCCCTCTGGTCTGATGTCGTCCGCTGCTCTAAACTGTGTCGTTTTTGGCTCAAAACACACAAACACCTGGTTCTTTCTTTTTTCCTAAAAATATTTCAGGCACTCCCAGGTAGTAAAATGATAGTTCAGGAGACTG
Source organism: Acacia pycnantha (assembly GCA_025563575.1). Lineage (NCBI taxonomy): Eukaryota > Viridiplantae > Streptophyta > Magnoliopsida > Fabales > Fabaceae > Acacia > Acacia pycnantha. Next base: position 671,335 of record JAMWYP010000141.1, read on the forward strand.
AATGGTACTAAAAAAAATTCTTCATGATCTTAAAAAATTATTTCAAAATCTTGAAAAAATATTTTAGGGTACTGACTGGTACTGAAAAAATAATTTATGATCTTAAAAAAATTATTTTAGGATCTTGAAAAAATATTTCAGATACTTACTGCTACTGAAAATATAATTTAGAATATTTTTTGAAGATCCTAAAATAATTTTTTGAAGATGATGAATTATTTTTTCAGTATCAATCAGTACCTTGAAATATTTTTGCAAGATCCTGAAATAATTTTTCAAGATCATGAAGAATTTTTTTTAGTACCATTCAGTGTCCTGAATTATCATTTTACTACCTGGCAGTGCCTGAAATATTTTTAGAAAAAAAAAGGACCAAGTGTGTGTGTTTTGTGCCAAAAACAACACTGTTTAGAGCAGCGAACAACAACAGATCAGAGGGGAGCAAAGGATGTAAGCCAAGTTTTTTTTTAGGGTGAGAATAACTTTTTTTAAAAAAGAAAATGGTAATCAAGGTGGTAAAGGTGCGATTTGAACCCACCGTACCTTGATTTCAACACGGACTTCCTTCCCCAGTGTCTTTGCACGCAAAGCAGCAAACAAAGGACCATCTTTTACATATGAATCCCCTGAGGTCGCAAACCGATAAATCAAATCACAATTATGGCCAATTTTGTTGTCAAAATCTTGATTCAAATTTAACCATATCAATGAAGATCCAACTGAGTAATCATATCAGATTTATTAACAGCGCAATGTTGTACAAAGTTGAAGCAGGGCATTTAAATCGGTCACGTGATTCAAAAAAGCGTACAAGTAACATTATTCATGTATTTAGGGATAAATGTAACTCCCTTATTCTCTCTTACACGCATACAAGTATTCGAAATTATGCTACAAAGACAGATACAATTAAAAACACAACAACATTATTCATGTTACAGAGAGCAGAATACTAGTACTGAAGATTAATCTATATTTGGACCAAGAGAAAATTAGAGAGGAAAGGATACTATGAGGGAAAACTTTCAAAAATAGTAAATTTCTTTACCATTTTTGGAAGTTTTTAATCGTAGTATTCCCTCCCCTATTTCCCCCCACTTTTCTCTCCATCCAAACACAGGTAATCCTTGTTCATCAGCTTCTTCTTAGCTTCTGGGAAAATTATGGGAAAACCTCGATGAGAGACCTTATACCTAGAATTGGAGTTATCTTATAGGTAGTGAAACCTGCCGAGGAAAGCAAGTGGGCCCACTCTTTCTCATTTCTCTCTTTTCCTGGGAACAGAGCCATTGCTGCCAGATCGAATTGCAACTGTGTTTCAACCGATTCATCATCATAATATGCCTTGTCATCCTCAACCACTTCGTTTATTAAAAGCAACTTCCCTCGCTTGCCTTTGCTTGTTACTGCCTCCTTGCAGTTCTTCAGTAATTTCAGACATCTCTCGTCGTCCCAGTCACATAGAACCCACTGCTTGTCATTCCAAGTAACCATCCTCAAAATGAATTTCTTTCCATTGTACAAAGATATAAAGACATGCGAATCATATAAATTATATTCTTACTATCATTATTTCACCGTAGTAATTGGTTTCATGGTTATAAACTCTCTGCTCATCTATATATATACTCCCTCCATCATGAATGTTTCTTAATATCACATACTAGTATTTTTTAAAATAAAAATAAAAAAATCGTTGATTTTTTCACAGAACTAACTATAAAAGCTTTTAACTTGCTAATTAAACAAACTCGACTAACTAATCACTTTTATTAGACATAATTTAAAATTTTACTTGAAATAACTATTTACTCCTTCTGATTATAAATATAAGAGCTAAGCGAGAATTACAATGAGATCTTAAGGAGGGGACTTAATTACCCATGAGTCCTAGTAACAATTGAAAAGTGGGCAATTATAAGTTTTAGAGTATGAGATGATAACATCTCACTTGTCATTGAGATCGACTTCTCACTAATTAAGTTTTTTATTTGGGATTTCATTGTAATTCCCTTAACTAATTTGTGGAGATTAAGAAAATTAATTTATTTATTTATTTATAAAATAAATACCTTCTTCAGTCATTTACATGGTAACTACCTCTCATAAAAACTTCCTTAAATGTATAATCAACATGGATAGCTTGGAAAATGAATTATAAATTTTTTGCTCAAAAATGAATTATAAATTTGAAAGATAAAATAAATTGAAGTATTATATCTAAGACAAAAAAAAAAAAAACCCTAGCTAACGGATCAAGTAGTAGGGAGAACTAAGCTGGGCCATTCATATAAGATTTTGGACAGTCCAAATCTAAGTTTTTTAAAAAATGATATTTTTTTAAATAAAAAAATATTTTTTTAAATAATAATAGTTAAGATATTATCTTTATTTTAGATTTTATACTTATTAAAACATTTTTTAAAAAAAATATATAGACTTTTAAAAACTCAAATGTAGACTATCCAAATAAGATTTAATGGTCTAGATTTACTTAGCTATCCCTACTAAGCAATTCACTAAGTAACTAACTCTTATTAATAAGGACTCAATAAAAGTACGAGCAACCAGATTATTCTGATTTCAGTGCCTACCTTCAACGTGATAATATTAGCAGCAGGAGGAATAGTCTGAAACATATCTCCTTGGACGAACTTGAGGTTCCCACAATCCGTCAAGCCACCAACAACATAAGGCGAATCGAACACAGTGCACTCCATTTCTGGAAAAGCTTCAGCTAAGGCCTTGGCCATGGTACCAGTGTTACCCCCAACATCAACAAGCGAGCCACATCCCTTAAACACATCCCTGCACTGCTCAACCAACACTTTTGCCACCAGTTTTGAATCGCCAGCCATGTAGTCTCTGAAGTTGTTGAAAATCCTAGGCACATGCCAGGCATAGTCATAGAAAGCCTTTCCATACGCCGTTTCAAACGGCGTCGGATCATTGTTCTGAAACCATGCGGGCAAATGTTCCCACGGTTTCACCAAGAGGGGTTCAAGCATGCCAAGTGAAAGGGGGCTAAAGTAAAGGGATGGTCCTTGAGAAAAAGGGCCGATGCATTAGTGAGGACGTGGCCTTCAGGGTCCTCAGAAGTTTCTGGAAGCTTCTGGAGAAAGAAGAAGCCGGAATGAGTGAGGAAGCGCATCAAGCGACGGAGGTGAGGAGCTTTGGAAGGTTGGATTTGAAGGGAAGAGACAAGAAGATGAAGAGGCATGGGCTTTCCATGCTTGTGAATGATGTCTGGTATGTTTAACTCTATTGCTGACCTCAAAGACATTGAGTTAATGAAGCTAAAGATGTGGTTCCATCCATGGGTTTGAGCTTCAAGCACTCTTCTTGTTGCTGCTTCATGCCCTTTGTTTTGGGATCCCATAGTTTTGCTGTTGTTGGTTGGTGTCTATTGTATGACAATAAAGTAATTCTCGAATTTATGGTGGAATGCTAGTTCATGGTCTATTTATAGAGGCAAGTGCTTCTTTGGATTAATGTTTGAAAAAATGACTTGTATTCCACCTGACTTCTTTGGATTATGATTAGATATGCTTAATTATAATTCACATTACACTAACGGACTTTTACTTAAATTTGAGTTGGTAAAAAGTCAGCTGGAATACAAGTCATTTTTTATATGTGTGTGTGAGTCCGTTAGTGTAATGTGAATTATGATTAGATATGCTTTTATGTGTGTGTGTATAAAAGTTACTAGTTTGATATACACTTATTAAGAAGTCAGTTTTAGAGGTTTTGAATTTAAAGAAAGTTAACAGTCGAGAATTTAAATGCTACTGCATTTAAGTAAAAAGTCAATTTCCCCAAAACTATGACAAATATCGTTTGTAAGAGGCGAGTGTAAGATCTTTCCGGTATTATAATGTATTTTTCCCTTGCACAAGAAATCAGATTTTAATGATGCTGATGATTTAATCTTGAATTTGCATTCTCGTTTAAAACGTTGTAGCACCATCGGATAATCTCTAAAGATTTAACTTTTGGCCGGATGCTTTCACACAAGAAACATGTGATTATTATGTTACATGCATGTCACTTTCACCTTCGTATATATAATTGATGTTATTCTGTCAGCTAACAGATAATATTACGTCTCTAATTACATGATTAAGTTTAAAGTCAATTACCTCTAGTTTCAAATGTGAATAGATCATAATCGGATATGGCTTCACTCCTTTTCTCTTCCTCTTAGATGCTGTCTTTTCCTCCTTCATGAATAGGGGCGGAACTAGGGAGGGGTCAGGGGTGACCCCACCCCCCTAAAATTATATAACAGAACCCAAATATTTAGAAAACTATATTTTAGTCTCATAAAAATTTCATTATTTTCACTTTAGTCCCTACTAAAAGTTTCATAAAGGAATTAAAATAAAAATCTTGAAATGTTTATGGCGCTGACATGTAATTTCATGAACATTTGGGTTCTATTCTATAATTTTCACCCCCTAATTACAATTTTTGGCTCCGCCCTGTTCATGGACATTGGATCAAAATCTTATATATTTAATATTTCCTTTCCATCCTTCTCTCCATTATAATAATATTTTTATAAAATATTAAATGTGGACCCTTAGATTTTGATTTAGTAGTTATGAATGGGAAAAGGACAGATACAAACGGAAAAAGAAAAAAAGAAAAGCTAGGTCTATTTTAATCACATTTGTTTTAAGTTATGCAAAGCGATAAAAAAATGAGTGGAAAATATTAAAATTTGCAATTTAATATTTGAAATTACCCCTTCCCTTCTTGTTTTTTATAAGATAATTTTTACTAGGTTTTGGTGCTCTTATTTATAAGATAATTTACAAATTTTTAGGTAGTAATTAATACATTTTTCCATAATTTCCTCTGAAAAAGAGCATTTTTTTAATTAATTAACAGAGTAGTATGAGAGAGTAGAGTTTTTAACTCAAACCGCAAGGATCTAAACTTGCTCCAAAGCGGAATGAGGAACCACACATTTCCGAGAGATTAAGGGTTTCGGACAATCCCTCAACACGTGTTGGAGATTTTCTGATTCTGCCTCGCACACTGGGCACCGGCTATCACTAGTGAGCCCTCTCTTGTATCTAGAGGCATTAGTTAGCAACCTTTTGTGTAATACAAGCCATGCGAAAACTTTGCACCTTTTCGGTAATTTTAATTTCCAAATTTTCCCCCACACTGGATCAGGAGAAGCTACCTCATTCTTTAGAGAATCAAATGCCGACTTGACAGAGAACTCCCCACTCTTGGACCATCTCCATCGTATCTTCCCATTCCCCAAAGTCTCAATTCCATCCTCCACTTTACCCCAAGTTTTCTTGATTCCACTCCACAAGTTTGACCCTGGCTTTCTCATGTCGATTTTTGGGAGTTTGTCACTTCCACAATTATATTTACTGGATAATATTCGCCCACAAGTCATCCCTATGAGAGAGTAGAGTTTTTAACGAAGAGTATATTTGTAGAAAAATAGTTGATTCTGTCATATAAAAATAAATAAATGGAGTATGGATGACATATTTTGTGCTCCCTCCGAACCTCTTTTTATTCAATTATTAGGAGTAGAAAATTTTTAATGAGTGGGTAATTATATTGTTCTTTATATATAAGCTAAAGAAGCTTTTTTTTATTTAGTTTCTTATGATTGTTTCTTAGAAATTAAAGGTTCTTTATTTATATATATTTTAATGCAGAGATTCTTTTAGGTATTGTAATCGTTGTTATTGCAAATAATAGACAGTAGCAAAGAATCACAAAATAATTCCAAATAATAAAAAGTTACACTCTATAAAAAATAAGAAGTTATCACCAATAATAATAAAGATCATCCAACCCACCGCCACAGGTACAGGATAAGCAATCATATCATTAAATAATAAATATACCAAAAAAAGGGGATGCGGGATCACTATGGAGTTAAAAAGACACATGCCTCTATATATGTCTCTCATGACATCGGTGACATTTATATTGTTGTTCAAGTATAATTTTAGTAGTTCATATTTAAGATTTTTAATTGATGATTATTAAATAGATAACATTTCTTAAAAATTAATGTCACTAATATTTAACAAATTATTAATAAGGCTATATAACATAATCTTGGATTTAGAAATTGTAATACCCTAAAATCGTACTTGGAATAAGTATCATAATTTAGTAAAAATACCTATTGGAAATAGGTGAATATGTATTCTCAAATAATAAGTTACAATTATCTTATTTTCTAAGGTAATTTCTATTAAAATTAGAATAAATAAAGGGCCAAAATCCCTAAAATGCATTTGTGTGTCATAAAATGCCCCTGAAAATATTATGATAAATCTTAGGAGGCAACAAAATATTTATTAAAAATAGGGAAGTTTGTTGTCTCTAATTTTAGGAATTTTTGGGATTATTTTCCTTGGAAAATAATAAGGCAAAAATAAATATTATTTTGGGGTATATAAGTGACTCAAATGATTTTAATATTTTACATGGAGCGTAAAATACCAATGTCATCCAATAGTTGTGAGGAAATGATTAATCCTAATTAAGAAAATTGTCAACAATTAGTAAGTGATTACATAAATAATTATTGGCTAATTGTTTAAGCATGAGAAAATGAGATATTCAAAGATAATTACATACAACCCCTAAGTGGAGATTAATGACCAATGAAGGGTCAAGATTAGTATAAAGAATATTGTTAGGTAATTTGGCATATTAATGAGTGTATAAGGTAAATTACATAAAATCTCTAAGGCTTAATTAACCAACAAAGGATTAAGCAATAAGATAATTACTAATTAAGATAATTAAGGCATAATCTAAGTGATTAAAAAGAGTTGAAAAGTCAAAAACTTAGCCAAGAAGTAGCCTTCAATTTTCGAAAAAAATAGAAAGAAAAGGAAGAAAAAGAATGTGTAGTGTGAACAAGGTTGTGGTTTGAAGAATATTCTAAGGAAAAAGAATATTCTGTGAAAAAGCAAATAGGATAAATGAGAACCGATAGAGAATAAATCATATCTTGAAATCCTTGAGATAAGTAGAAAACATCTGGATATATTAGGAATCAGTGAATTTTTATCCAGAAGTTGGTGTTAAACCGACGACGTTTTTCCGAAAATGTTGGGCGGCAACGAATGACCTGAATGGGATCAAAAATTTAGTTAACCCAAATACTTTTAAAGAGAAAGTTTAGATCTTCGAGGAGTTGCTAAGGAATTTCTAAGATTCTTCAAGATTACGTGATTAGAACACCAAGCGAGACTTTATCGGTAGAATGTTCATAAAGCAAGAATACATGACATGGGATTATGTCATTTGTTGAATTTTGGGGCCAAGGAGGTCGGCCAAATGGATGTGGGGAGGAGAATGAATTTCAAAAGTGTTTTATAATTCCATGGTCAAGAATGAATAAGAGCAAAATTGTTATACCAAATAGGTCCTAGAACTTTTCTATAAATAGACCTTATTTCCTCTTCAATTCTACACACCAAATCCTTTTAAGGATTTCGAAACATAGAGAGAAGTTAGAGAGAGGAGCTCTGGAGAAAAGTTGTAGTGAAGTTCTGCACGGGTAAGTTCTTCGGTTCTAGTCTTTAGTTCGGTAGTTCTTCAAGTTCTTAGTATAGATGTTGTTTTGATCTTTAATCTTCCAGTATATTTTAGATATCATGTTTTAGGATTAAATATGATATTTATTTTGGAAAATATGTTAGAGTAAGAGATATGTTAAAATTTTGGAAGATTAAAGTCAAAGTAGCGAAGCTCCGCGAAATTCCGCCACCAGGGGGTCAGGTAAAATGGTCATTTATGACTAAAATGTCCGTCATAATGCTTGATCATTAATAAATGCGCTATTGTCCTTATAGGATATCCCCGATTACGTTCGACCAAACCGTCGTACCACATATCGTCAACGAAGGTACGTTCGCATCTTTGTAACACTAACTCTGATGTTTATTGTATGCGTATATGTGCTATGTGTATGGTATGCTTATATGAGGTAGTTGTTAGCTCGCGATATGTTCATGTACTGTTGTTATGTGTTATGGATTCAAATAATGGGCCTACCCAGGAAGGCCCAATAGAAGGATTCCTCGTGAACATTACATTCTTATAGTTCTGTTCCACTGTGCACACACATCACCCTCAAGCGAAAGCCACCCCGCGTAGCACAAATGATCCACCCGCGACCGCCGCTATCTCCCCCATGATACCAAATGGACGCTACCTTTGATCCAATATCAATCATACCTAGCCCCAAAGGCTAGACACTTGTGTTCTACTACGTAACATTCGCGCCGACCGTGGGATCGTCAACAACTCGATTCCTAAAATCGTAAAGCTATTCGTAACCACCGAATATGGCCGCCAAGACTAGAAGTCGCACCAATGCAACGCGACCACCGCCGCCGCCACTAGATGAACCACAAGCAACCTTCCAACCCGGACAAGCTTTCACGACACTCGACCCGGTAGACCCGTGAGCGAGACGGCGGGAAGAAACCGACGATATCGAGACAGAGGACACCGCCAATTCTCCCCATCCAAATCGAGTTACACCCGGCACGTCAAGGAATTCAGCGTGGAGGGTTTTCCTCATCCTTCCCGAGAATTCCAGATGGAGCATCCCGACTTACGCCCGCTTCATAATACGATAGGATCGCTGATCCCACATAGACAAAGATGGAATACCGACATGAACGGCAAAAAGACGAGAACACCCTGATTATTCGAGAAGAATTGGAACGTCAAAATATGCCGGGAGGCAGGAGGAGCGAGAGAAGAGGCCTCATGAGACGAGAGAAAGACAACTCCGGAGCGAAGGTCGAATGGCGAAAGCTCGAACCGGATCGGGCCGGGTCGATTTTGTGCGGATCAACCAGATGAAAACCGTGAGAGGAGAGCATGTCGGGATAAAGTTATGGCGGCAATATATCCTAAGGGATTGAATTCGAGGGAGTTACCCAAGTATGATGGAACCCAGGACCCCTTGATACACTTGAACAACTTCAAAATGGAGATTATGGTCAAGGGGATAAACGGAGATGTGGTACCCCGACTTTTGCAGAACGCTCGTGGAGCTGCACGAATTATGGTTTCATTCGCACATATTTGTCTATCCCAAACATGAAGACTTTGGAACAAAAGTTTCGACGCATTTCGCAACCAAAGAGGGCGGCTTCCAAAACAGAGTTCCAATTGGCCTGCTAGGCAAGGATCGGGAGAGGCGTTGAGCAAATACCTTGATCGCTTCAACAATGTAGCATTGCAGTATTCCGGACCGAAGGAAGAGGTAAACTTGCATTGTATAATACCGGATTGATGTCTCATCCCGCTAAAAGAAGTCTATCATGAAACGACGCGCCTACATCCTTGGCCGACTTTCATGATAGGTCTCAGCAACATCTTGATTTGTGGCAACTGGAGAGGAGGGCTTAACGCCCGAAAAGAAAAGGCCAAGAGCCCACCGCGCCGAGAAAGGGAAAACCGGAAAGAAATCACCAAGATTCTTACAGAAGACTCGCGTAGCCTAGAAATGGTAAAACCCGGAACCTGTGTTCGACATATACACCGTTAAAAATCTCCTGTGCAAAACTATGGAAAGTTCACGACCGAAATGAAGAAGGTGGAAAGACCTGCTCTCTGGTAAGAGAGCAACGCCGACAAAACCAGGTTTTGTGAATTTCACGATCGCATGGTCACACAAATGCACGTTGTTGGGACTTGAAGAATACGTGGAGAAATTCATCCGTGAGGGAAACTCCAAAGATACGTGATTCGACTCCAAGGAAAGTGTGGCAAGCGACATGGAAGACCTCGAGTAGGAGTCCACCTTGACAAGAGGAAAAAAGGAGAAAAGAAGTCTCGATGATAGCGATGAGGAATTCCCCGACGCCAAATACGACCGCAATGTTATTAGCTGAGGTTTTGGCGGCGAGGGGATTCGTCTAGCCGTAGACTAAGTATTTGAAGGAAGTATTGTCGATTAAAGATGCTCCAACATTTAAAAAGGACATGAACAAGCCCGAATCTCCGTGTTATGTTTCACTGACGAGGATTTGAAAGACGCGTTGCCCGGGGCATCATGATGGTTTGGGATAACGGAACGCCGGTCAATTGCCGCGTGAAAAGATCTTCGTGGATAATGGAAGTGCCGGGACATCATCCTCTCGATGCGTTTAAGAGAATGAATTTTGATTCCGACGTGTTAAAACCATGCAGACCATGTTAACCGGGTTCAATGGTCGGGACACTCGCCCAAAAGGGTACGTAGATCTTAAACTCACCTTGGGGGATAGGAATGCTTTCAAGACAGAGAGTCCGATTTATAGCTGCGCACTTTCCTTCTTCTTACAACGTCATCTCCGGGACGACCAACGATTCACAATTGGGATATGTTGGTATCATCAAAGCACCAAAAGCTTAAGATGATTAGCAGTGAAAATAAAATCGTTACTGTAAAGGGAGACCGTAAAGAATCTCGCTGTTACTTCAACACAGCCAAGAAAGATTCAACCTCGCCAACGCACCCTGGCCCGCGACACGCGTGGGAAGTCGGTAAATTTGGTCGAGTTGGATCTTCGCAAAGAGGAGAAATTGCAAAAGACGAACCAACCGAGAGCCGGAGGATTTCTTCTCGGTACAGCCCGGTCAAATCACTAAAATTGGCAAGGCTTTGGATCCTCTTGAGGAGAAGAGCTCAAACACTCCTCAGAACAATAGAGACGTATTCGCATGGCAACCTTCTGAGATACCCGGATTGATCCAGACTTTTGTTGTCATGAGTTAGCAATCCGACCGGGTCTACCCCTGTCCTGCATAGCGGAAGCTCTGGGAAGACAAGCGAAACGCTTTGGAAGCACATGTTGCGTAGTCAAGAAGCCGGTTTATCCGAGAAATACAAGACACCACATGGTTATCTAATGTGGTCCTTGTGAAAACCAAATGGGAAGTGGAGGGTTTGCACAGATTTTAAAGATTTAAATAAAGTGTGCCCAAAAGACTCCTTTCCGATGCCAAATATTGACCACTAGTGGACAGCTTCTTCCGCTTGGGGCTATTATCATTTATGGACGCATACTCCCGGTATAATCGGATTGCTATGCACCCGGAGGACTGTGCGAAGACGGCATTCATCACCGAGAAGGCGACCATCGTTATAACGTGATGCCTTTCGGATTAAAAATGCAGGAGCCACGTACTGTAGAATGATGAACCGAGTTTTGAAGATCGGATTGGTCGGAATGTGGAAGTGTATATTGACGACATGATTGTCAAATCTTTGAATGAGGCCAACCACATTGATGATTTACTGCAGCACATTCGACAAGCTCGTAAGGTATAGGATTCGCCTCAATCCGCCAAGTGCGCCGGAGTGCCATCAGAAAGTTCCTAGGATTCTTGCCGACAAACAGGCATAGAGGTTAACCCCGACAAATGCCAAGCAGCTTTAGACATGCACTTCATGAACAAAAGGAAGTTCAACAACTGACCGGACGATTGGCCGCATTAACCCGCTTTTGCCTAAACTGCAGAGCTCTCTTCCGTTTTTTAAATTGTTGAAAAGGAAGCATCTGGGGATGGACAACAATGCGAAGCAGCCTTTTGGCAAAATCAAGCGTTGTTTGTTCGCACCTCCCAGATCGGACTGTGACTCTTGGAGAAAGCTTAATCCTATACTTATCGCAGGGAACGAGGTCCGTAAGCGCCGCTACCGGTTAGGAAACAACGAAGGCCGTAGTCCTATATACTTTGTAGGAAGAGCTTTGCAAGGCTCGGAGTTGCGGTATCGAAGGTAGAGAAAATGGCATTTGCGTTACTAATAGCAAAGAAGGCGGCTTGGACCGTATCTCCAGAGCCATCCCGTCATTGTTCGCACTAACCACCCCATACGGACAGATCCTTCATAAGCCCGACCTAGGGGGACGGACGGTAGGTTGGGCCATTGAGTTGTCGAATTTGACATTACATATGAGGCTCGACACGCGATCAAGTCCCGTGCGTTGGCAGATTTCATAATGGAGTTGACCCTGGCCAAAGGCGGGAAGATCAGATACTTGAAGTCGTTTGTAGACGTCGTCAAACACCAAAGGGAGCGGAGAGGGATCATCGTGGAGAGTCCAAGGTATTGCTCTTGAGTTATCCTCCGCGCTTTAATTTCTCAACATCTAATAACCAAGCAGTAGTATAAGCATTGATAGCGGTCCTCCTGCCTAAGAAAGCGGAGCTCGCAGAGTGCATGTTTCACTGACTCTCACTAGCTTCAAATCAATGGGACCTACTGTGCGAAAGGACCATTGATGATCAAATACCTGGGAAAGGTAAAGGAGGTTATTACGGAGTTTGACGAGGTCACAGAGCACACATTCCAAGAGGAGACAATGTTAGTGGCCGATGTTTTATCCAAATTGGCAAGCACCAAGAGTCTCTGAAGTCACCGCACCATTGTACAACAAAATCTTCGAGAACCTAGTTGCGTGATGCTGATTTCGTATATGGCGATTGAGGAAACCCATTGTAGATTACATTGAGAGAGGAATTCTACCTGACGAGTCATTAGAGGCGAAAAATCATGAGATCGCTACTCGTATACACTTGTTAATGACAGCTTGTAGCGAAAAGGAATGCATTCTCCAATGATGAAATGCTTGGCGGCGAATGAGGCCCAAGATGTCTTGGTCGAAATTCACGAAGGAATAAATGGTCACCACACGGGGCTAAGGCTTTGGCCAGAAGGCAAGACGGCTGGTTACTTTGGCCCACCTTAGCACTCGATGCTAAGACTCATGTCCAAAAATGCGACAGCTTGTCAAAGGCATGCTAACACTATCGGATCACCTCTCGCCACTCTTCAAACAATCTCGCCATGGTTTTTCAAATGGGGAATGGATCTCCTAGGACCATTCAAACGGCCGCCGGACAGCACGATGGCTCATCGGGCTGTTGATTACTTCACAAAGTGGATTGCGGGGAACCTCGCCGCCACAATCACATCAAGCAGGTGCAAAAGTTTTGTACAGAAACATCATAGCACGTTTTGGCATCCCACCAAATCGCATTTTGACAACTGAACACGGCTTATTGATAAAAGCTTTCAAAGTTGGTAGCCGATTTCCATATTAAGCATCACTTCGCCGCCAGAGCATCCACAATAACGGGCAGGCAGAGGCGCTAATAAGATCATTGACTGGGCCGAGAAAGCGGGTGGAAGATGCCACATCTAGCCGTGGACCAGCTTGCCTTATACCCATGGGATATCGAACAAGTGTCCAGACATCAACCTGAAACGCCTTCAAGCCGACGATGGGTGCGAAGCCATGATTCCGGTTGAAATTGGAGAATCATCTTGGAGGCGAGTCAATGCCATAAAATGAAGAAGAAAATGGTAATGCGATTGCTCGTCGAGCTAGATCTCGATAGACGAAGTTCGAATCCGACATTGCCGAGATTTAGCAACAAGCAACTAATATCAACACGTTACAACCAAGGTTCGACCCGGCTTTTGACAAAGGGAGCCAGACTTGGCGGGCGTACATTGGCAATAAAAATGTCAGCCGAGGGAAAGCTAGCTCCTAACCGGGAAGGCCCATACCGAGTCACCGAGAACCTTGGTAAAGGCGTCTTACAAGCTAGAAACGCCGCAAGGCAAGGCGATAAAGCGAACATGGAACGCGGATAAGTTGAAAGTTTATTATAGCCGAAGCATTCAGATCGGATGTCGGCAAACTTCGTAGTGGCGTGTGTTGCTCTTTTCTTTTTAAACGTGGTATGCCAGAACGCTGATGGATGAATAAAGAATGACTCGATCACGCTTGGTACGATAGAATTGTCATCGACGCTTTGAAAAACATGTAGGCCGTGATACCAAAAATCCTGTTTCCAAAATCATGTGTGATAAAAACATGTAGAAATCAGATGCCTAAAAATCCGGTTTCCAAAATCATGTATGATAAAAACATGTAGAAATCAGATGCCTAAAAATCCGGTTTCCAAAATCATGTACGATAAAACATGTAGGAACCAGGATATTGAAAATGCCTAAAATCATGTACGATGCACGTTTCCAAAATCATGTACGATAAAAACATGTAGGAACCAGATATTGAAAATCCGCTTCCCAAAATCATGTACGATGAAAACACGTTGAAACCGGATGTTTAAGAATTCGGTTCAAATCGGTAAGATAAAAACATGTAGGAACCAGATATTGAAAATCCGGTTTCAAAATCATGTATCATAAAAACATGTAGGAACCAGGATATAGAAAATTTCAAGAATCATGTATGATGAAACATGTAGAAACCAGGTACTTAAAAATCTATTTCCAAAATCATGTGCGATAAAAGCATGTGGAAGCTGTGATACCAAAAATCCGCTTCCAAAATCATGTACGATGAAAACACGTTGAAACCGGATGATTAAGAATTCGGTTCCAAAATCTTGTAAGTTGAAAACACGTAGAGGCGGGATGTTTAAGAATCCAGCTTCCAAAATCGGTAAGTTCAAACGTGAAAACCCGGATAGTAAAAATCTCGTTTCCAACATTAAGCATACCGCTTAATTCAACAACACAAGCAATTCCGTGTGAAAAGCGATAAAACTACAAAGACACTGAGAAAAAAATTAAGGGTGCACATAAAAGCCCCTGGTGCTTTACTAAAAGCAAAACTGAGAAGCAGTTAAACCCGCGAATGTGTCGGGGAAGATGACTCGATTCGCCACTGTGAGGAATCAACCTACTTTGCCGCTAACATAAGCCCAAGATGTAACCCTAAGATTCAGATTGACAGTGGGATTGAGCACCCGAACTGAGCCACAAAGATTTTCAAAAGATAAACGCCCGATTTGGTTAGTATTTTGCAATCTTTTTTCGTGCAGCTTCACGCCTCGCCATCTTTTCTTTAAGAACGCCTAAGAAGGTGCTCATTGTCCGAGATCATTTTTTCTTTAAGAAGCACATCCTCCCCGACAAATGTTTGATAGGTTGAGTACCTCTTGGGCATGGGCTAACTCCGCTTGCTTGGCATCTAATCCAAGTCCGCGCTCAATTCACTTGAGTGTTGGCGGGATTGTTTTGTGAGAAAGACAAGTTGGTTTCAGAATAGCAATATGTTCCACCGCCGTGACAAATCTTTTGTTAAGGGCAACCAAGTCAGACGCACCTTCTCTTTCTCACGGGTTATCTCCACCTCCCGGGCTTGGTCCCTCCTAGAACCTTGGGCAGATCCGCATTGCTTTTCAAATTGTGGTTCTCAAGAAGGAGTTCGTTTTTCTTTCCTCTCAAGCTCGAGACTATTGTTCAACGTGGAGATTTGTCGCTTCAAGTCATTCACTGACCTTAGCCGAAGAGCGTTCAATCCCGAGAGCAAGATAAGGCCGAATTAAGGAAGCCGCCTTGTAGGCTTGTCGCTCCATCTCAACCCACCGGAGTTTTTCTTCATTAGAAGGCATGGAGGGGGCGACGCTTGAGCAGTGGACGCATAAGGTCTCGAATAGCCGTTTACTCCTTCGACCAAAGTGCTCCTCCATTCATAGTATCACATGGCGAGGGATCGAAAGAGGATGGCACCGAGTTGGTGGACGGTTTGGTAGGAGTCTCTAAGGGGCGAGGCCTCGCAGAATAGAAGTAGGAACCTCTCTAATGTGAGGGCGGTGCAGAATCACAATGGTTTCTTCTCCAACAACGTTTTTGTTTTTGGGCACCCGCCTCCTTTTTCATCATGTTTTGATCCACCTTGGGCGCGAACGCTGAGTTTTTCACAATACCGCTCCCTTCGGGATTGGAGCTCCGCCACTCCACGGTGGGCTCATCTCGCTAATGAGGGGCAAGTGCTTGGAGGGTTGATGGTCGCCGCACGGGCGCCCTCGTCAAAGGCTTCAAGAAAATCAGTCTTCCCATCTGACGCCCCGCATAGAAACAACAAACGATGTCGGGCCGTGGTAATAAAGGACAAGATATACGTCTCAAAATTTTTTAATTACACATAATCCCATACTCTTTTGTCCGCGTCTACGAACAAGAACTGTGGGAATGTGATCGGCAGGTCCATCAGATTTAAGTGTGGCTGAAAGCTTGTGAAGTTTCACAACCGACGCTTCCGCTTCAAGAAGACTGAGGGGGCGAAGTCCGCGGTTTTGAACTTATGGTGGGTATTTGTCCAATACAAAGGGAATACACCTTCTAACTCCCCACACTTATCGGCGAAGGAACCACTGACACTTAAAGAGGCGGGCTTCGACTTTTACGAACGCCTTTTTAAAATTTTTCCAGACTCGCAAAAGGGTTTGAAGAGCATATGTTCGCTTCTCCCGCGCAGCGAGGTCCACCCAAAAAGGTCGTGGTGTGATCGAAACCCGCCGAGTTCCAACTGAGAATAGAAGGTCATAAATAGCACACAAAGCAGCAAATATCCATTTCCTACAGAGATTCTCAAAGGCTATATGCAAAAGCCCAACCATTGGGATGAAGTCAGTGGGGGCTAGATGCAGTGATTCGTGAGGGCAAATTTGAAAGTCCGATAAGGAAATCTTACGCGAAGCCGGGACGAAAACATCTTAGAAGAGAAAAGAAATGGGCACGTGAGGTTGGCTTTTTCGAGGTCTGGACGGTGGCAACCGACTCCGCATCCAGAGGAAGCCTTATTGAGTACCCTTCGCCATCTCTCACGCCAAGGGAAGGAAAGTCCGTGTCGATCTGTGGTGTTCTTCACCTCGCAATCATCCACGGAAGGTGATGATTGCATCTGAGAAGAGGATGCCATCTAAACCTAGATAATGCAAGGAAAGGGCAAGGTTAGCATACAAGCCACACTCGTAAGGGCCAATCATATCAAAAACAAGAGCAGCTTAAAGCTAGCCTGTGCACAGCATCTCTTGGGAAATGCTATCAGCTGATCTAACAACCCCTCAAAGTGTAGAAGGAAAATTGGGGATGAAGTAACCAAATTAAAAACCTATCATGTGGGACAAAGAAGATGGCAATCTAACAGGAGTAAGGAGCAAAGACTACTCTGCATTTAAACAGATATGCCAAAAACTCAAATAAATATATCCAAGATAGCGACGCAAGGCTTGGAAAATTTTTCGCGTATATCGTGATGCTGTGGAACCAAAAGATATAAAAGTTAAGGAAAATACGATCTTACCCGACCGAGGAATTCAAATAAGCAACGCAAAAACGATTAGGTTGTCAGCGAAGGTCTTGCAGAAAAACAAAGGAGAAGCAAAGCGTGACTTTCTTTTCTTGGCAAAGAAAGCGGCACAGCGAAGAAATATATAGTTTTTGATTTTTCAGAAATTGAGAAACTCTTGAATTCAAAACGCCAAGAAGAGTGGGTAACCACGCCGCGAGAAGGCAAGAGTCCGAGGTTATGTGGATTTCTCTTTTGAATTCAAAACGCCAAGAAGAGTGATGGCCATGCGCCAAGGCGTAGTTCAGAGATTATGTGGATTTCTCTTTTGAATTCAAAACGCCAAGAAGAGTGATGGCCACGCGCGAGGAGGCAGTGGTCCAGATTTTGTACGAATTCTCTCTCAAGCTTAACTTCATTACATTTGGTTCGGTTTTCAAACGCCTACCGACAGTGCGCAGGTTAGAGGCATGGTTACACGTAATAACGTGTCAGTTGGGCTGAAAGAAATATGTCTTTTCACATTCAACTAAGGCATTTCAATTGAAGTCCTCACAAGAATAGCAATTCGGTATGGGTCACAAACGTTAAGACCTGGATGATATACTCAAGCAAAGAAGACATTGCGATTTTCTTGGTTTTCTAACGCTGTTGCTTAGGAATGCAATACACCGATACGAAAAACGTAAAGTCCAAACAAAATGAGTTAGTTAGGAAATCAAATGCGGAATATGGACATTTGCACAAGAGGAATTCAAGAAATGATACAAGTGAATAGCAGGATAGCCTTTATTGATGCTCAAACAGTAACATGGTTTTCTTACAAAGAAACAAGTTGCCTAGCTCATTTACAAGGACAATTACAACAACACAAGACAACAAGGGGGCCAAAGCTTGTAAAGGACGTTTATGAACACACTAATTACAACAGCTTGATGGTGGCTAGCTATCCATCACGCCTTGATGGGTTAGTTTGCGCCGAGACCGCATTGTTATTAGGTGAACCATCTTGTTGCCTCAAGTTCCCACCAAATATGCAGCAGCACTTAGGAATGCTTAGAGAAGTCCAGGGAACCGCTAATCGTGCCTCGGGCCCCTTGATGGAGGGAAAATTTGACTAGAAGATGCTCAAATACGCCTTCCGCCTCCCCAGACCTCAGATTTATATTCAACCGCATATGAAGACTCGGCAAAGGCGTTTGAGATCCTGTGCGCCCACCATGGAATATGCTTGAAGACCGGCAAACGTTGCTCAAACCAAGGTTGTAGTCCTTGAGGGGTTTCTTTTCTTCTTCGATCGCCGTCTTTTCCCCACATGACCGGAAGAATAAAGGACGCAACTTCTCGTTGGTAAGCTCATCATCCTTAGCAAGATTTGTTAAGAAAGAAAAGGTGGGGCATCAAATGGGCACAAGAAGATGAGGAGTGATGAAATTATTTATAGCCCGTGGGGATCGTAAGGGTCGTGTAGCAGCTTGACGGGACATTTAAGAGAGAGGACGTTCAGCCTCCCATAACGCTTCAGCCGCCCGTGGAAAGAAATTATTACTAACGTTAAGAAACGTGAGTAAGCAAGAATGGCCGCATAAAGATTAAATGAGGATAGGATGGAAAATGGTGATGCAGTAGTTCCAAGAAAAGGAATAATGACATAGTGTCTGGATGAGAAGCGATACGCCATACGCCTGTGTGTCCCCATCCGCAAAAATTGGGGGACAAATGATCGAATAGGAAATCCTCAAAAAGAGAAAAGTCATTACAACCGGCGGCAAAACGACAAAGTAGTAAAGCAAGTAAGCCGTTGGTAAAAGCAAACACTACGGCAGTTATTACAAAACAACTAGGGATCGCGATCAAGAAACCCAGTAAAAGACAAAGCCCGAGACTAATCCCCGAGGTCCCGCAGATAAGGCAAGTCGGGAATTAGTTCTTGGAACTTAGCCAAAACCGAGATAGACACAACGGTAGAGCCCGAGATAGAAAATCTCAGCACTCGTAAACCCGAACTCCCGAGCTTGGGGGCAAATCAACATGGATTCAAATAATGGGCCTACCGCAGGAAGGCCCAATAGAAGGATTCTCGCGGGAAGCCTCCCGCAAGTCGCGCTCCGTCACCCACCTCACAAGGTGCCGTGACTCCAAAGAATTGTGGCAGAATGGAAAGGCGCACGATCGTGGCTGAGAAGGAGGCACGATCACAATGGGAAGGACTCAAGGTAAGCAAACCCTAGGTAACCTCTATATATAAAAGCATGTGACCAACAAAGATCAAATTTCGACCAGCGTACTATTGCTCGAACAAGAAAATAATGCTTCTTCAATGGAAGAAGAAAAATAGAGGGAGGAAGAGAGATTTGAGACTGGCAAAGAAGGGTATTAAAGTCATTTTATCAACATTCTGAAATCCTAATTTGGGTCAATTAATGTCCTTATCAAAGATTTGTCAAGTTTAAAGGCTTGATATAGGATTTCAATATTTCAACTGATCTAGGATTAATGAAGGAAGACATTAAAGTCATTTTACTAACATTATGAAATCCTAATTTGGGTCAATGCCCTTATCAAAGATTTGTCAAGTTTAAAGGCCTGATTTGAGATTTCAATATTTCAACCTGCTTTATATGGGATTTACCCTAATTTTAAACTTTGTACACATTAAAATATATATTAACAAAAAAGATTAAACAAAAGAAACTAATTTTCAACGGTCCATAATCAATCCGTCTAATCTAGTGCTTAGTGACGAGCCGATCAACAACCTTTGTTTGAATACCATATGTTATCCACCAAAAAGTAGAATTAGGAAGGCCTTTCTCTGTTGGATATTTGTAAATCCCAACTGGCCATCAGGTCCCAATAAGATTCGTCTAATATAGAGCATTATTAATCATTATTAGCATGCAATGATCAGACTCAAATTGGATATTTGTAAAATCCCAACTGGCTATCATAAGTACAACTATAATTTGCATCATATACTCCTATATTCCTATTTATAAAACACTTCCAACATGTTTCACACAGAGTAAGAAAACCTTAAATTGCATTAGTTCTGTCATAAAATTCGATAACTTTTCAATTTTACCCTGATTTAACATACATTATGCCACATGAGAATAAAGTCAATACAATAAAAATTGAAGGGTAAAATTGTATATTCATATGAAAAATTTCTCTATTTTCCTTATAAATATTAAAAAAAACATTATTTTCTCTCTCCCCTATAAATAGGACCATCAAAGGAGTATATGGTTAAGTACGGCGAGACGTAACAAATTACCTTCTCCAGCTCTATAGTTGTTTTCTTCACCTTTTCAAGATTATTTTAAAGATGAAAGTAATGGGTGTCTTGTTAATGCATGATTTAATTTATTAATCTAGGTATATACTTAGCCTTTGATTCATTAACAACAGGATACTTATTTCATTCACCTTAAATGCATCTATAGAAAGAAACTTCACCACAACCCCCATTGATGATCGTGCCCAATATCTTGTTATATAAATGCCCATTTTCCGAACCACATTCCAAACTAGTCATCATGTACTAGTTATATTCTTAATTTTGGATTTAATGTTTTGGTTGAAAATATATATAAGTAGATTTTGGGGAAAACTTCACTGTGAAATATCTATATAAACAACTTTAGTGTGAAAAATTCAAAAAAAAAAGATATTACCAGATGGAGCTCCAAGAAAGGTTATTAAGAAATATTCAACAAATGTCCTGTTTATAACTTTAGTATCACTATTAACAATTTTAGTATGAGAAATTTAAAAGAAAAAAAAAACACTTATTAGCTGCCGAAGCTCTGGTGAATGAATATATATTTTTGCATTTCTTAAGAAAAAGTTGTTAATATAGATAGTGGAGTTTTTAATAACGATACTAAAATTGTAAACGATAGCCTTATATATTTTTTTAATTTCTCACACAATAGTCGTCAATATTGATATTTGAGTTGTGAATAGTTATGCTAAAATTGTAAACAAGATTTTTGTTGAATATTTCCTAATAACTAATGTTCAGATTCCACGTCTAGTTCATAAGGTCGTACATTCCTCCGAAGTGCTTACATCTAACGTGGGTACAACAAAGCTAAAGCTGCTCCATCCGGTCTTCATGCTAGCTCCCTACCTTTGTCCTCAATCTATGTCACCTCGCTTGCTTTCTCTCGCCTGGGTTATTCCTCCTGGACTGAAAGATGTAAATTTGAGATCCAATTTAGCGTATTGGATCTCGTAATCTGAAGTAACCTTATGCTTATAAACAATATATGTACAACAGTATTCCTAGTCTTAATGGCATTGATCAAGCCAAGCATAATAACATAAAACCTGTAATAGCGATCTAAGTACGATTCCTTAATCACAAGCCAACATCTAAGCATGGTTCCATAGACACGGGTATCTAAGTACTTGTCTATAGACACTGGGTATCTGAAATTTTTTACGGTTCCATGTATACAAGGGTATCTAATGTAATTCCTCAGACACGGGTATCTAAATACGGTCTCCATAGATACGGTGCATCTAGCAATTAATAGAATGGCTTTGTAAGGTCTATCATGGGGGGCCTCACCGACTTTATTTACTTCGACTAAAATGGCACACCCACATTTGACTAGCCTTGCTCTTCTAAGACCAAAACTATTCACATAACATATTATCACATATAATCATTCAATAATCATGGGACTAGTGTTACAAAGATTACGAACGCACTCCGTTGACGAACGCCAAGATTTCGCTAAACGCAGACGCTTTACTAAAATAAAGCGAAACGCCCGCAAAGAATGCTTGTTTGACAAACAGAATTACGAAGCAGCTAGGATCAAGGTTTCTCGATGTCCTATAAGAGTAATATCACTTTATTAGTGATTTTCCATCATAATGAGCATTTTAGGTAAAAATTACCATTTTGCCCCTATACTCCTATTTGGTGGAATTTCACTAAGACTACGTTACTTTGACCCGATTTTCCAAATTTTTACGAACTTCGACCTTAATGATAATTTTCGAAATTCTAACTTAAAATAGCCCTATCATATGATATCTAATCATACTTGAAAGATTAAAGGCTATACTAACATTACTACTCTAACTACCGAAAAAACTACTTAAGTTAAAAGCTCAAGATCTCTAAAATTTACCCAGCAGTCACCGTCGCACTCCCGACTCCTTCCTCCTCCCAGAGCTCCTCTCTAACTTCTCTCTAGGATTTCTAAACTTGCTCAAAGAAATGGTAAAGTGAGGATTTTGCAAAGACTTGAAGGCTATTTATAGAAAAATTGTAAGTGGCATTTTTAGTAATCTTCCAAACTTTTTCTTTCTTTGTAAACCATGGAAACCTAAGGTGCTTGGTGGATGATTTGTGCCATGCAAAGCACAATTTCTGTTCAGCCCTTATGAGTCACCAACTTGTGCGACAAGTTGGTATATTCTGTAAGCATTTATACCCCGATCTACATCTTATCTGCGTAATTTCGGAAAAACCTCAAGATTTGGATTTACAACTTTGAAGACATATTCTCACTTAGAAGAAATTTCCAAATTCAACATAAATTTTTGATTCCATATAGGGCTCCAATCACAATCAAGTTCCTCGAAAATGTGTCCGAACGCGCCTGGCTTTAACGATTTCCTAAATCATCAACTTCTTCTAAAAAATTCACTCGATTCCAAATATGTCCAGATAAATTCAAACTCATTCCTAGATGTTGAAAGTTAAAATTTATTTTCTTCCATATATCAAAATATGCCTTATCTACATTTCCTATATTTTGTTTTATTAGGAAATGCACAAACCATTTGCATTAATTTCCTAAGAGTCTACCTAAGATAAAATTCTACTGATCAATATTCTACCTTGACTTTGGAAATCCCATTCCTAGATCTCTAGATAGGATCCGTTTCCTAATTATTAAATTACTATTCACTATATTTAATTATATAATATTATATTACAAGTTGCATAAAAATATCATGATTTTTATTTGTTCATTCCTATCCTATTTTTGTGAACGATTCGGCTGGCCCTTCTTTATATTTAATAAATATTTATTTTTTATTTAATTTATTATTTAATTATTTACTTATTTAATTTTTCCCAAAATTCCACAAAATTATCTAATTGGCTCATTCTTGTATTTAGGCCTAAAAATACCTAAACTCAACTATTTTTCTCCAAAATTTCCAATTAATTAGTAAATATATTTTTACTAATTTTAAAAGAAAAACCATTAATTTTAGGGTTTCATATAATTATTCATGAATTTCCTTTATTTATGCTTAAGTAATAAGCCAATAATTACTTAATTACTTTCTTTTCACTAGTTGATAATTTTCTTAATTATAATACCTCATAACCTCATAACTTTTACACTCTACACATTTGTTTCCCATGTATTCCGCATTGTCTTAGAAATTACAAGGGTATTATGGTCATTACATTACTTTTTTAGCATTCTTATTCAATTCCTCCAAGTTTTTAATTTATTAAATTACCACAATTAGAGATAATATACTCTCTCAATTTTAATAATTATTTCCTTGTCTTTTAGGATTTTTCACCATTTTCCTAAGTTATTTATGTCCCTTAGGGGCATTTTCGTCATTTTGGCACTTTGGCCCTTAAATTCTCTAATCTCCAAGAAATTCTCCTTTAGAAAATAAGATAATATAACATATTCTTCGAGACCACATATTCATCTTTTAAAAATAGCTATTTAATTTATCAGGTAAAGTTGTAATACCCTAAAAATCACACTTAGGTAAATATAGAAAAATGGGAAATATACCTATTGAAAATAGAGTGAATATGAGGTCTCGAACAGCGCTTGTATTGAGTTTACGCTTGTTGTCAGGGTAATTTCTCTTGAAATTAGATAAATTGCAAATAGGTCCCTAAAACAATTGAAAATTTGCAAGTAGGTCCCTAAAAACATTATGGGTGATAAATACCCCGTGAAAGCTATAAAAGAGGCAAGTAAAAATATATTTAAAATAGGGAAGGATAGTGTCCCTAATTTAGGTAATTTACTAAATTACAAACTTGGAGAAAGCGTATAAGAATGTCAGTAATAAAAGACCATAATACACTTGTAAATTATCGAAAAATGTAAGAGGCATGAAAATTCTAATGTTAATGCAAGAGTATGAAGGTAATGAGGTGTTCTAAGTAATAAAATTATCAACTTGTGATAATTAAGTAATTAAGTAATATTGGGCTAATTACTTAAGCATAAGCAAAAGAAATTCACAGGTAATTATGTAAAACCCTAAAATTAGTGGTTTTTGTTTTAAAATTAGTAAAAAACATGTTTACTAATTAATTGGAAATTTTGAAGAAAAATAGTTGAGTTTAGGTATTTTTAAGCCTAAATACAAGATTGGACCAATTAGGAAATTTTGTGGAATTTTTAATAAAAATTAAATTAGATAATTAATTAAATAATTAATTAAATAATTAATTAAATTCTTGGAAAATCATTTACAAATCCAATAAAATGGGCTGCCGAAAATTTGGCCAAAAATTTGAAGATAAGAGGCAATTTATTAATATTTTGATATTTAATAAAGTTTTGATTATTATATAATATAATTTATGGTGATGAATAGTAATTAAGAATATAGGAAACGGACCCTATCTAGAGATCTAGGAAAGGGATTTCCAAAGTCAAGGTAGAATATTGATCAGGTGGGTTTTACCTTCAGTGACCTCTTAGGAAGTTAATTAGGAAGTCGTTTGTGCATTTCCTAATAAAACAAAATAGGGAAAAATGCATATAGGCATATTTTTGGAAATGAAGAAAATAAATTCTAACTCAATATCTAGGAATGAGTTTGAATTTATATGGACATATTGGAATCGGTGAATTATTTCCAAGAGATTGGTGATTTGAAATGTGTTACGAAACGGACAAAGCGTTCGGACAGTTTTTCGAGAAACTTCAATGGACAATTTGGAAACCTGTCTAAAGTCAAAATTCAAGTTTAAATAGATATTATTGATGAGGAGAGAAGGTCTTCAAAGTTGTAAATCCAGAATTTTGGGATTTCTCCGAAATCACGCGAATCGCACCGATCGGGAAATCTGTCGAATTAGGCATAAAGTGAGCTTGAGTCATCATTTTGGACCAACCAAGGGCTGCCACATCACCTAAATTTCGTCCAGCATGCTTCCATGGTCATGGATTATACACCATTTTCACTTTGATTTTCCATGGTTGAAACAACTTTGAAAATACCATATGTATCCCTTGAGAATTCTATAAATAGGCATGCATGGTCTTGAGAATTCTCACATCCACTTCAAAGAGCTCCTTGGCGAAATTCTAGGGAGAGAAAGAGGCGAGAGAGAAGCTGCGGGAAAAGTTGTCGGAAGTCTTCAACGGGTAAGTCTTTCGGTCTTTAGTTTTTAGTTCGGTAGTTAGTAGAATTGTTAGGTAGATTTAGCAAGTAGGGAGTGAGATTCCTACTATTGTTTTTTAGGCCCACTGCATTGAAAAAAATATGCCTGAAGAGGTAAAAACATAGTAGGGATTAAGTCCCAAAGTGAAGTCTTCGTAGTTCTTTCAATAGTTAGAGTAGTAATGCTAGAGTAGCCTTTATTTTTTTCAAAGTATGATTAGATATCATATGATAGGGCTATTTTAGTCTAGAATTTCGAAAATCATAATTGCGTCGAAGTTACGAGCGAAATTTCAGGAAGCAAATTTGTAAGAGTAACGAAGTGCTGGCGAAATTCCGCTAATTAGGGGGTCAGGGGTAAAATGGTCATTTTGACTAAAAATGTCCGTCGTAATGATAGATCCTTAACAAGTACGTTGTTATGTTGATAGGATATCCACGATTACATTTTGACCAACCATCGTGTCAATTATCGTGAAAGCGTCAACGAAGGTACGTTCGTCATCGTAACCTTAACTCTTGCATGTTGATGGTATGCGTATATGTGTTATGTTTATTGTATGTGTATATGTGGTGTAAGTACGTTCGCATCTTGGTAACCTTAACTACGATATTTATGGTATGCATGTATGTGCTATGGAGTGTAGTGTATGTGGTAGTTGATTGCTCTGTGATATGTTATGTCTTATTGATATGTTCACGTTTGCTAAGGGCCACACATTATATGTGCTATTGGGATTCGACCGCTATGGGCCAAATGCGCTGCTAAGGGCCATACGTTGCTAAGGAGCACACATTTTATGTCTTTGTTAGAATACGTTGCTAAGGGTACATACTAAAGTTATACTTCAATTGCTAATAATTTTCACCAAGCTCCTATGGCTAATATCTTTTTTTAAATTTGTCAAACGAAATGTATTAATATAACTACTTGAGTTGTTAATATTGATACTAAAGTTGTAAATATGATATTTGTTGAATATTTCTTAACAACCCTTACTAGAGCTCCGATGACTAATATCTTTTTTTCAAGTTTCTCTGACTGAAATTGTTAATATAAATTCTTGAGTTGTTAATAACCTTCATCAAAGCTCTGGCGGCCAGCCGCTAGCAAGGTCACTAGAGCTCCGGTGACAGCTGTCGCAGCTGGTCACCAATGTTGGAGTTCTAGCGACTGGCAAAGGGTTTGAGAATTTTTTATTTTTTAAAAAATAAGGGCAGTTAAGTAATTTCTCAAATCTTATAACATTTTAAAATTCAAAATAAGTCTTTTAGAATTACTTAAATTCAACATACTTATTTATTTATCAATTTTAATGGTGTTTTTCTGTCTTTTCCCTAGATTTTGGATATTAGAGTTTTATTTGATTGAATATTGTGCGTAGATTTTGGATAAACATGAACTTTCTGCTTTACCGTGTGCTTGAATGTTTCCAGAGTAATCATCCACTGTTTTCAAGATTTTCACTTATTTTTTATCAATTTTAATGGTGTTTTTCTGTCTTTTCCCTAGATTTTGGATATTAGAATTTTATTTGATTGAATATTGTGCGTAGATTATGGATAAACATGAACTTTCTGCTTTGCCGTGTGCTTGAATGTTTCCAGAGTAATCATCCACTGTTTTCAAGATTTTCACTTACTTTGTATTTATATTGAAAAAGCAACAAATATTAAGTAATTACTTGACATTTATCTTAAAAACTGCCAAGTTCACCTATTATTTAACGTTTTTATAGTTAAATGTTAAATATATTAGGGAAAAAGGCATTTAAATACTACTTTAACTTCCAAAATTCACAAAAGACTATTAAAACTTGTAAAGAATAGAGAAAGGATGGGGTTGGAATCTGAGTTTTTTCATATTTTGGCTTAGAGACCAAAATACTCATTTCATACATTTTTCTAGTACCTAACGATTTTGTCAAAACCATTATGATTTTTGTTAAAATCATTACTGTTTTAATCAATCTCATTACTCAATTGATCACAGTCCAAAATAATAATAATTTCTTTGACAAAAATGTAATGATTTTGACAGAATCGTGTGAGGTACTAAAAAAAATGTGTGAAAAGAGATTTTGGTCTTTAGCCAAAACATGAAAAATTCCTATTCTCACCCCATCCTTTCTCTGTCCTTTACAAGTTTTAATGGTCTTTTTCTGCGTTTTAGAAGTTAAAGTGGTATTTGAATATTTTTTCCTAATATATTACCTTGTATTTAAGGGTTAAGTACCAATTTTGTCCCTGAAGTACGCGTCCAGGAGCAATTTTGTCCCTTAAGTTTTCGGTAGAGCAATGTTGCCCCTGAAGTCTCAAAATGTAGCAATGTTGCTCCTCCGTTAAAAACCCTAATGGAACCCTAACATTGACTGTTAGTTGATCGTTAGGGTTTTTAACAGAGGGGCAATATTGCTACGTTTTGATACTTCAGGTGCAACATTGCTACGTTTCGGAGGAGCAATTTTGCCCCTGAAGTATCAAAACGTAGCAATGTTGCCCCTACGTTAAAAACTCTAATGGTCAACTAACAGTCAACGTTAGGGTTTTTAACGGATGGGCAACATTGCTACGTTTTGATACTTCAGGGGCAACATTGCTCCGCTGAAAACTTAGAGGACAAAATTGTTCCTGGGCGCATACTTTAGAGGCAAAATTGGTGCTTAATCCTTTATTTAATGATTAAAAACTGTCATACTTCAACGTTCAAAATCATAGGGGTAAAAAAATTGGAAAAAAAAAGAGAGAAAAATACCACTTGAACATTAAAATCTTAAATAAGTGATTTTCTAAAAAAAATGAGTTGTTAATTGTCATTTAAATGTAGTTAATATCTATACATATATTATAGGCACTAAAATTAATTTGAGATTTTGAAGTTTAAGTGATATTTTATTTTATTTATATTTTTTCTGTTGTGGACTAAGATATTAATTCTTCTTTTTTGGCAATGATATTTATTTTTTTAATCATCCAATTTTTTTAGGGGAAGCGGACGAGAGAGAAAAGGCCATAGTAGTTTTGGTAAAGGACAATTTTCATATATTCACGTCCTACACTGTTTGAAGGTTCAGGGTCCAGTACCTTCCTTCTTCTAATCTTCACGTTGCTCTTCTAAACAAAGTCAGAACTATTGTCAAATCCTACTACCAATATAGGAACATGCGCGCTGCTTCTAGTGATAATGATTAAAATTCATGAGACATTTCAGAAACACTATAAGATTCTCCATGTAGCTGCTGATAAATATGAATAATAACTTGGGAAAAGACGTAATTGTCTCCATTACTTATATCAGTAACACTGTAACAGTAAGAGGAGGAAGAGCATGAATATCAATAGTGAATGCAACTTTAAAGGAGATAATAACTTTTTCTTATTTTTTTTGGCTATAAGTTGAGATTATTATTTGTTCAGAGATAATAGGAGCTAACCAATACTCAAAAAAAATTCGGACCTTGTTCTGGTAACCAAAGATTCGATCAGGAAAAGGCTATGACAGATAATGGAGCTTCAGCTTTGTTGAATGGCCTTTTTGTTTGATGATAATAACATGATGATACAAACCCGTGATGTGATGAATTCGAAGTCTCCTTTATTCAAGGAAAACGAAAGGTTTTAGAGTTCTCTACTCTCAACTTCCCAAAGAAAATACCTGTGAGACGTTCGAGAAACCATAATAGGAAAAATAGTTTTTTTTTTTTATGATTCTTACATACATTAAAAAAAAAATTGTTTTGAGTTTTAGCATGGATTCAATTATAGATAAGTTTAACCATATAAAAACACGTAGAGTAAGAGTTAAGTGAAGTGATCATAATTTCGATAATTGATTTCTTTCAATTTTTTGTATATTAGGTTTGTATTATCTTTCAAGTACTTTTATTTATGATATAATATTTTTTATTTTTACCCCCGTCATTAAAATTCCTGGGTCCGTCCCTGCCCACAACCTCCTATTTTCGCTAGCCGTCTCACCCTCACCGCTGGCTGGGAGAGTTTGAGGCCACAAGAGTGAGAGGCAAGTTTTTTTCTCCCATAACCCGTTTGCAAAAAATAAGCACAATAAGTTTAAAAATTTTGAAAAATATACTTATAATTTGGATCTGTTGGGAAAATTTTTAGTGTAATAATGTAAGGGTCAAAAACATATTTAAACTTTTTTGAAAACTAAGAGGGAATTGAACTTTGCAGTATTTTTGAAAGTTTAATCGAAAATAATATATATACTAAATTTTTTTCCAGATATTTTTTAAAAAATAATTATATATTTCAAATTCAACATATAAGGAATCATAAAAAAATCTAAAATGATATATACATATATATAGGGAGGGAGAATTAGCATGGATCTTTAACTATTCTCTATATCCACAGAGTTATATCCTTTGTTACTTCCTTAATTTCTTTATTGAAATTACTTTTAATGATTTAAATTTAAACAATAAACGTCAATTATTTTGAAGAAATCCAAAACAAGAATTTAGTGAATAATGATCCCTCTATATCATATTTTCCATATATCTACCATATATCTCCTATGGTCCAGTGTTTATCCTCATGATTTCATTTAAGGAAAAGCATCATCAACATCAATTTTGAATATAAACTTCATATCTAAAAAGTAGATTACGGACCCAAATTTGCCCCAAAAAGATGTGACAAAAAAGTAAATGAAAGGTGATTAATTGAAGATACTCGTACCCTGGCCTCAAGAATGTCTATATCTCTTCCTACTCCGTCAACCCAAATTAATTAGTCCCCCTAATTCCAAACGAGGAAAGTATTGGCATGCTTTATTGCTTTTTAATTTTTTATATATGTCGCATTCACTTTTCTTATCGGTTCTCTTTTAATATCTCATCCTTAATCATCCCTTTAATCACTCTCCCACCCTCAATATTTTTCTCTCACATTAAATGCAAGGAAGTCACAAACGCTCACTTGGTCCGATTGTTAATAAATCCACATCGACCATTCGTTCTTGTTGGTCAATCAATATCCATAAAGTTTTCTCTCTTCTTTTTTTCCTCCAAGTATCTTTAAGACTTTAAACCCTCGGTATTGAGAGCATATGTTAAGAGTTTCTCCATCAGAGAGTAATTTTCAAATTAAAAGGGCACTTTAGAAAACCAGCCTACATTTTTTATAAATATATAACTTAACTAATTTTAATCTTAGTTCGATATGGAACTATTACATTGAGGACTAGAAAGAGTAATAATTAAAAAAATAACAAAACTTTCTCACCTATAAATCAACTTCAATTCTCTCCCATCAAATCTGAAGTCATGGTGGAATCCCAAGACAAAGAGCTTTGCATAAGCTATGTAGATTCATATTGTGGTTTCGCATTGTCATTTTAAATATAACCTTGAATCATATTTTACTACAAGTACATGCCTTTTAAAATACGATCGAATGATTGAATTTAAACCAACCTGAAGACTTCACAAAACAAAAGCTTGAGACTAAAAATTTAAACGTGCATATCACATTATTCTAACAACTGCTGGGAATCTGAATTTAAACCTATTTAGATTTTTCACGCTATCAACAATGCAGAGTTTTTTTTTGCTAACAAAACCCGTTTGTAAATTAAATATTAAGCACGATAAGTTTTAAAATTTTGAAAAATATACTTTGTAATATGGATTTTTTTGGGAAAAGTTTTAGTGTAATAATGTAAGTGTCAAAAACAAATTTAAAATTTTTTGAAAACTAAGATGGAATGGAACTTTGCAGTATTGTTGAAAGTTTAATTGAAAATAGTATATATACTATTTTTTTTTAAATAATTATATATTTCAAATTCAACATATAAGGAATCATAAAAAATGTAAAATGATAATATATATATATATATATATATATATATATATATTGTCACTACCACTTTTTCACCGTTAGGTCAGAATCTCAATAAGAGAGAGAAATGATAAAAATAGATGAGATTTTGATCTAAGAGTGAAAAAATGGTAGTGACAATATCTTATATATATATATATATAGAAAAATTAGCATGGATCTTTAACTATTCTCTATATCAACAGAGTTATATCCTTTGTTACTTCCTTAGTTTTTAAACAATAACAATCAATTATTTTGAAAAAAATCAAAAAACAAGAATTTAGAGAATAATGATCCCACTATATCATATTTCCAATATAGATATCATATATCTCCTACGGTTCAGTAATTTTGATAGCACCAGAGGGGAATAAAAAGTAATTTTCATAGCTTTAAATTAAACCTTACTGTGTTTATCCTCATAATTTCATTTATGGAAAAGCAAAATCAATATCAATTTTAAATATAAACTTCATATCTAAAAAGCAGATCACGGCCCTAAACTTGCCCCAAAAAAATAAGACAAAAAAAGAAAAAAAGGTGATTAATTAAAGATACTCGTACCATCAAGGATGTCTATCTCTTCCTACTCGTCAACCCAAATTAATTAGTCCCCTAATTCCAAACGAGGAAATTATTTACATGCTTTATTGCTTTTTAATTTTTTATACATGTCGCATTCACTTTTCTTATTGATTCTTTTTTAATATCCCATCCTTAATTATCCCTTAATCACTCTCCCACCCTCAATATTTCTCTCTCACATCTAAGGCAAAGAAATCACAAACGCTCACTTGGTCCGATTGTTAATAAATCCACATCAACCATTCGTTCTTATTGGTAAGTAGCAATTCACTTTAAAACCTCTTCTTTATCGCGGGCCCTAAAGACGATCCTTGCCCTTGTTCGATAGAAGAATCTGGAGCGGATTTTCGATAGTTGCCAAGTCGAAACCTATAGTCTACATCCAAAAAGGAGAGTTCTTTCAGAGCGGGTCAGGGAATTTACTTCTAGGGTAAAAATGATATCAATCCAACGGTTAAGATCAACTGATGGGTAAAATTGCTATGTTTGTAAACTTCTGGGGCAAAAATGATACTCAAAATACTTCCGGGTGCTGGGCGCGCTCCCTTAGCAAAACTTCCGTGACAAATTAGATCTTTAACCCATTTAATTAAGTGTTGGGTAACTCTGAAACCGTGGTTTCATAAGTCCATTTTCGCAAGCTGAAAAAAACTCTTTTCACATGCTTACCTCGTAAATCATAAAAGTTATTCTTCAAAAACTAGTCCAAACACTATCTAAATCTAAGTCAATCATAGAATCGATTCCCGTTGAAGTTTGACGAGAGATATCGGTAGTATATATAGGTTACGATTTCTTCACTCACGCGATATTGCTAGGGCAGAAAAGCGAGAACTCGAATGCTTCTCCTATTCTCTATAGATGAGACTGAGAAGTAGATCAATCAATCCGTAAAGTTTTCTCTCTTATTTTCCTACAAGTATCTTTAAGACTTTGAACAACTCCCGGCCACTTGCTTGGGCCACCAAAAGGGGGAAAATTATATTGAGTAAAATACTCTGATCACCTTTCTATTTTGCGTTAATTATATAGACCTCCTCTCTATTTTCAAAATATACACTTAAGTCTAAACTGTTAACACCGTTAAGAATATTCTAAAAAGAGATTTTTTAATAGAAATTTATGTAAAAATAAAATTTATTTACTAATTTAACCTTAATGCTAAATTTTAATTGACAACTTGTAAATATCACAAACTTTTAAAAATTTGATTAAGTTTTTTAAATATTTGTAGAAAAAAATATCAAAATTTAAATTTAAATGACTTAATACAATCTCTCAACACATATATAGTTTATTACATTTGATAGAAAAAAAATGTTTGATATATATTTTTAGTCAATTAAGAAACTACAAATAAATAGATTTCAATAAATATGGTAAGAAATTAAAATTTTAAATTTTATAATATCAAAATTCATAAATTTTTAACATATTAGACATTAAAAAAAAAAAAATCTATTAGGATAAAACAACTTTGGTGCTATAATTTTTTTTCCCACGTACATATATATTTGTTTAAATAATTATAAAGTTATAGAAACGCATTTTGGTAAAACAAAATTTCAAAAGTCAAACTTAACAGTCAATTAACGGTTTTGGTGGATGGAAATAAAATCTCAAAATACAAGGGAGGTTTATGTAACATACATTTTAATTTTAAAGGAGATCTATATAGGTTTTCAAAATAGAAGGGAGGTCGTGTAATTAAAGTAAAACAGAGGGGTGATTAGAGTATTTTACTCAATTATATTCTCTCCAATCCTAAATATAAGAGTAAGATTTGCTTTAATATGTTTCCAAGTGGGTCTCTCTCTCTCTCTCTCTCTCTCTCTCTCTCTCTCTATATATATATATATATAATCTTAAACCCCCTCTATTGAGAGAATATGTTAAGAGTTTCTCCATCAGAGTAATTTTCAAATTAAAAGGGCACTTTGGAAAATCAACCTATATTTTTTACAAATATATAACTTAACTAATTTTAATCTTAGATCAATATGGAACTATATTACATTAAGGACTAGAATGAGTAATTAAAAAAAAAAAAAAAACTTGCTCCCCTATAAATCAACTTCAATTCAAGCCGATTCTCCCATCAAATCGAAAGTCATGGTGGAATCCCAAGACAAAGAGCTTGCAGCAACAAGACTGCTTAATGCTCAAACCTTAATATGGAACCACACCTTCAACTTCATTATCTCAATGTCTTTGAAGTCAGCAATAGAGTTAAACATACCAGACATCATTCACAAGAACGGCAAGCCCATGCCTCTTCCTCTTCTCATCTCTTCCCTTCAAATCCACCCTGCTAAATCTCCATACATTCATCGCTTAATGCGAATCCTCACTCACTCTGGCTTCTTCTCTCTGCAGAAACTTCCACAAACTTCTGACCCTTTAGAAGAAGGCTATGTCCTAACTGATGCCTCAACGCTTCTTCTCAAGGACCACCCATTAAGTGCCACACCTTTCTTCCTTGCTATGCTGGACCCCGTCCTAAAAAAGCCCTGGTATGAGATCACCAATTGGTTCCAAAATGATGATCCGTCGTCGTTTCACACGGCACATGGGAAGACGTTTTGGGAGTATGCTAAGGTTGACACTAATTTTAATCATTTTTTCAATGAAGCCATGGCTAGTGATGCGAGCTTGGTGATAAGTGTGGTGATTGACAAGTGTAAAGAGGTGTTTAAGGGAATAAAGTCATTGGTCGATGTTGGGGGTGGCACTGGGACTGTGGCTAAGGCCATTGTTAGAGCCTTCCCAGAAATAGAATGTACTGTCTTTGATCTCCCACATGTTGTTGATGGACTACAAGATAGTAGGAATCTCAAGTTTGTTGGAGGGAACATGTTCGAGGCCATTCCTCCTTATGATGCCATATTGTTGCAGGTAATGATTTCGCTATATATATACATACACACAAATGGCTTAATATATCATTATTGTTGGTTTTGTTTGCTCCAATTTTGATTTTTGTTTATATAGTTATCAAAAAATAGGTTTTGGTTTCTCAAATTTATTCCATCTAAAAAGTTGGCCCTTGCATTTTAAAAATGACTTGGAGTTTGGATAACGGTGTTAAATTCGATATCTAACTTGCTTAGTCAACACTCCACATATATGTAAGCAAACTAAAGTATGTTAATATATACTCCATCTGGTCCTTATTATAAGGCACCAACTACCATTTTCTCGCGGATCAAGGAATGAAGGTTAAGTCATTAATGAGGTCTAAAAGTAATAAATGTTTCCAACTTTACCCCTACTTTAATGATGTAGGTTTAAATGAGTTAGTTAAAAATGAGGGCATAATGGAAAAATGGTAATAAATGAGTTAGTTAAAGTAAGTTGGTGCCTTATAATAAGGACCAAAAAATGTTGGTGGTTGGTGCCTTATAATAAGGACCAGAGGGAGTATATAAACAAATTTAACACTATTAATCTAAATTCCAATTTAAACGTCAGAGACCAACGTTTCAGACAAAGTAAACTGTATGGACCAAAACTTTTAATTTAAAATTATAGGGGATCAAAACCAAAAATTGAGCCAATTATAAAGACTAAAAATAGTAATACATATATTAATTAGACAATTTATGTGCATTCATATATTTAATAACAACATGCATTCTTGAAGTTTTTTATATGATATATCTTTTGGATATATAAAACAGTGGATACTACATGATTGGAATGACGAGGAGAGTCTAAGAATTCTGAAGAAATGCAAGGAGGGAATTGCAGGCAAAGGGAAAGCGGGAAAGGTGATTATAATTGACATGATTATAGAGAATGACAAGGGAGATAACAACATTACTGATAAATTGACTGAGAATCAATTGTTGTTTGATATGTTGATGATGGTTTTGCTTACTGGAAAAGAGAGGAATGAGACTGAATGGGCCAAGTTAATCGTCTCTGCTGGTTTTACTGATTACAAGATTTATCCAGTTCTGGGTTCACGATCTCTCATAGAGGTTTATCCATAAGAAATTCTTGCATTTAACTATAATGAATGATAGCTTTAAGTAGAGGAAGGTCAATATATATATGGCGTAATTTGCAGTCTGTATTATATATTAAAGTTTTCGTGTTTTATTTTATGAGAGCAGTTATTGTCCGTTAAGATATACATTTGGCTTGTAATGATGCTAAACTAAGAGTGTGTGTTATACTCAAGTACCTACTTATGGATAATGATGTAATATCCCTATTAAATTAATTAATTGAAAGCATGTAACACACTTTCTATTAATTAATTGCCCATACTTACCACACCCTAATAAATAATCTCCCTTGCATTTCACACTTTACCATTAAATATTTCTCAACTTCACACTGGCTGCGTATAGATGATACACTCTCCTTTATATTTTATTTTATCAACAATGCAATTAGCCGTGGGAAGTATTATATTATTGTCATATTAATATAATATTAAATGTGAGGAATGTGTGTGTAGCGTGAGTTGTATGGGCAGCATGCATGGCGTGGAAAGTGAGTAATATTATATTTTAGTTAAAATTACACCAAACGGCCCACTTTCCAGCCATATATAAATACACACATTCACACATTTCTCGGTTGGAAGAAAGGAAGGGGGAGAGAGAACTACGAGTGAGGCACTGCTCATATAATTTTGGGAGTGAAGGTCAGACGTTTTAGAAGGCGAAAGCAAGAAGAAGTTGCTTAAATTCAAAGGACCAAGACAAGTAAGTAAAGGTTTTAACTTGTTCTGTATTATTTTGTGAAGTTGGTTTGAAGGTGTTATTCATCATTTTCTATATATATTATTTTGATATGAATAAGAAGTGGTGGAACCAAAAAGGATTTTGATGATTTTAAGGTTATCAAAGTGTTTAACACGAAAAATGGAGTGACAATAAGGTTGGGAATGATTTTTAGAACCAAAGAGAATAAATAGTATAAGTTGACAAAACTGCCAGTTTTAACTTTTTGGAAGGTATTCGACTTATACACCATTTTTGATCAAGTAAATGATGTCTATAAATTATGAAAGTTTCCATATTTTAAGTAGACATCCAGAGATTTCTTTTGATATATAACATGTAATTTTTAGAGCTCTGTACAAAGAGAAATTAATTTTGTAAGTTGATCTATGTTTTTGGACGTGAGATTTGAACAGTGTTGGTAAATATGAAAACTGGGAATGATTCGGATTCTTTGGTGTAACATCCCGTTTTTCAAAAGCAGTATAAAATTTTTTCATCAGAATAGAGCATCGGAGCAAAAGTGTAACTGATATATATATATTCAAAATGCCCACTGGCTAATTACAGAAATGACAAGAATCGAGAGTTTTCAAAAGTAAGAACAACAACAGAAAGTCTTCAGCTGGTCTCTAAGCTTGCTGCTTCCCTCTCTCCTCGGTCCTTGGTTCTCTCGACCCTGATGCTATATTAAGAGCTGAGATCCGCATCGGATCTCAGGTAACGGTTAACCTCATATTTCCATATACAGCATATGGACTACAGACAATCACAACATATACAGTATATGAGCATGCAACCAATGCAGATGTATCGCCCAAAAGCATGCACACATATATCCCCAAAAGCATGCATACATATATCGCCTAAAAGCATGCAGATATATCGCCCATAGCAAACGTAAACATATTAACAGCACATAATCATACCACAGAGCTATAAACTACCATAATAGGCATACAATAAACATAAGATTAGTGTTACAGTACGCGGACGTACCTTCGTTGACGGAATTTCAGTATAACGGAAAACGGCACATTGACAGCGGTACGACAGCGGTACAACAGCGGTTCGTGATTACAGATATCCTATAAGGATAATATTACATTTTATTAACATTTGACATCATAACAGGCATTTTAGACATAAATGACCATTTTGCCCCTGATGCCCCTAATCGGCGGAATTTCGCCAGAGCTTCGCTACTTTGATTCTAATCTTCCAAAATTTTGCCATATCTCTAACTCCAACATGATTTTCGAAATTAATACCTTAAATACCCCTAACACATGATATCTAATCATGCTTGGAAGATTAAAGACTAAACTGCTGAGAAGTCACATAAACTCCTGAATTTGGAATGATGACAATAGGAATAACTCAGAGCTTCACGCAAACTTCTCTAACTCCTCCTCCTTCTGGATACAAGTGGCTCCATCTAAGATCAGGTTGCAGAACTTAAATTTTATGCCAAGCACAAATGGTCCCAGTCCCACCTGTATCATAGTTGACAGTTGTGACTGCAAGATAAGTCTAAGTAGAATTTTTTCATGAAGAAATTGCTAGATCTACAATCTACATGCATGAAGTTATATACATATAATTAATGAACAAACCTGAATTTCATTTTACCAAACTTCTTATTTATATCATCAGAAGAATAACCAGTAACACCACCAAAGACAACTAAAACATAGTCCACATCAAGTGATCGCATTAATTAAAAACAACAGTTAAGCCATCTTATATCTTGAGTCCTGGCTAATTAAAAAGGAAGCAACAATTGGTTCATCTGAAGATGATTTACCTGAGTCTGATCATTGCTTGTTTTAGCATTCTGCAACCATTGTTTTAGCCTTTTTATATTCTATAAGGGAAAAAATAGTCACATCAATAACGATAATAATAATAAAAATAAAATCTTTCTAGAAAAGTTTATCAAGAATTAAAGAAAGTTCAAATTTAATTATTTAATAAATTTTGAGTCCATAGCTCACAATACTGCCAAGTTGAAAACATATTATGTCCAATAATCAGTTTAATATGCACCACTTTTGTAGACCCCCAAAAAAAAAAAAAAAAAACAGACAGCACATGAACATTTTCAGAGTTAAAAAGTACATACCATTCTCCATTTGAGAAAAGATCCGGGTCATCAGGTGTTACAAAAGTTACAGTTTCTCCAATGACTGCAAACGTTTGAATCATTAGTCAGAACATCATGAAATAGTCTTAGAACTAGGTTTTACCCGGATAACATCAAAATTGAAGGCTGCAAAATGAATGTAATGGGTCTTGAATATATAGCAAATACTGGTAGATACCCAAGAGTACAATTATTCCCCAATATTTAATAAGAAATTCAGGGCATACGTAAGTTCAATCAGATATTGTTTAAAGAAGCAAAAAAATTCAGATAATGAGAACCCTACCAATTACCAATGTGATGATAAAGTCAAATTGATTTTGACCATCCCGCCAATAATTCTCGAATCCATATGAATACACTTTTAAAGCCATTTCTATTACATATATCCATCCTGTAATACAGCAAGGAAATCATCAATAGAAAGCAAACCAAAAGCTATGCTTTAATATATCATGTGCAACAGTAAATTTGAGCTAATAAGTACCAAAGCAAAATTATTCAAATTAAACAGCATCAGTGTAGATCTTGAGAAAAAAATGATCTAGATAGAGGGAGTGACTCGGAGCTTGTTGCAAACTTCTCAGGACTCCTCCTCCTCTCTTACAGAATAAATAGATAATGAACCCAAGAGCAGGACTCCTCCTCCTCTCTTACCAAAAATAAACTCAACCACTTGCCAGACCTTTTGAGCAGAATTATTTTGTATATCAAGCTGCAACGGTGCATACCAAGAAAGATGAATTAATGAAACGCCTTTGAAGATCAAACCATAATAGAAGCAACAAAATAATACAAAATCTAGGTGGGAAGAGATATAACACTAACATAAACAGCATACTACTATTCTGTTAAATTATGTATCAAACCATTATGCAACCGTTGGTCCCAAACCTATAATTATCAGAAAATCAACATGATTATACAGAACTACCATTTTTCAACGCTAAGGCTTCAGTTTTTACTCAAACAATATATACATGTCAGATGAGATTACCAATATGGAAGTTGATAAATCATAAGAGTACCAATTAACAAGTTTAGAACATCTAAAACTCCAAATTGACCAAGTTTCTGATCAACAAGAATCAAAGTTCTGAACAGAATTTACATGTCAGAGGAGATTAAATGAAGGATGCTGACAAGACCTGAAACACCACTGAATCATAATATGTCCAGTTGTTTGCAACCTAATTCATGGATTTTGAGTTAGGATTTATTTTCTATAAATTCTCATTTATCCCACATGCTTTTTCACAAATATCTTTTCTACTTTTTCCAAAACTTCTTCATTAAGTCTTCTTTTAATTTCCACCCAATTTTCTTTCTTTTTCCCTTCTAATATTTTCGAAATTATGGCCATATTTTTTACAAAAGATGTTGCCTCCACTTGCACCAAATATCCATTGCTTCATGTGTTTCTATTGGCTTGATTATGTTGACTTTTCAACAACTTAACAACTAAGTTTCCTACTTCATTTTCTTCAATTTTTCTTCTTCTTTTTCTTGTATTATTTTCGAAAATATTGGCTACTTCTTGGCTAAGTTTTTGACTCTTCAACTCCTTTTTAATCACTTAGATTATGCCTTAATTAATAATTAATCCATTGGCTAATTAAAACCTTATATATCACCTTATTCATTTACTAAACAATTAGCCATTAAATACTTATCTAATCACTTAATAATTGTTGACAATTTTCTTAATTAGGATTAATTATTATCTCACAACTATTGTACTGACATTGGTAATTTATACTCCATATAAAATATTAAAAATCATGGGGTCAATTATGGCCCTCACAATACTTTTTGATTTTTCTCCTTTAATTTTTTCAAGGTTATAATTTATTAAATTGTCTAAATTAAGGACAAAATTGTTTCTAATTTTTAATAATTATTTATCTGTCCTTTAGAATTTATCATAATATTGTTAGGCCATTTTATACCTCACAATGACATTTTCGTAATTTTGGCACTATTATTTTTTCCTAATTTTCAAGAGATTTTTCCTTAAGAAATACGATATTTATAACTCAAAATTTGAGACCATATATTCACCTATTTTTAATAGGTATATTTTACTAATTTATGACACTTATCATAAGTGTGATTTTTAGGGTATTACATTTGGACTCCTGGGATTATTTTTCCATAAAAATAGACATGTCAAGGGAAATTTATGTTTTGGAAGCACATCATTTGGATTTTTGTGCAATTAATTATGAATTTTCAAAGTTCAGTAAAAATTCTGGATAGAAATAATCCGAAAATTGGTACAATAAAGGTTAAAGGTGGATGATTTATCATTTAAGGGTCTTAATTGATTAAGGAAACCCTTTTGAATATTTTTGGAGAAATGGAATATAATGATAATTAATATTTATGATGATACTGCTTTAGAAGTTGCATTCCAAGAGGCCCAAGTATCGGTGAATTGCTTTTAGCTATTTGGAGTTCAGGTAGTAACTTTCTCTCACATACCCTGTATGCCTTTATATGCATGTATATACCATTGTGATATTTGAATTGTGAATACTTAATCTTATCGCCGGTTGAGGCCGGGAGATAGTGCCCTAGAATGTGGGGTAACCCTGGATGCCATCACGGTTGAGGCCAGGGGTGGTAGTCTGATAAGGGAATTTTTGTGTAGAAGGGAAAAATCCCATTTGAATATCCAGCGCTGGGCGAATGGACCGGTAGGTTCCTTTTGAAATGTTGTTGAACTACACTTTGAATTTGAATTTATTTTGAATAATGATTATATTGCAATTGGTTGACTACCATGTACTGTGTATGCATCTTATGTGAGTGATTAACATTACTACTGGGATTCGTTTGAATCCCAGATATTCCACAAAGTTCAGGGTGAGAACATAATAGTGGACGTGGCTCACGTGGTAAGGCAGTGAATATCGGCAACTGATGGTGCTGGGTCAGACCAAGATCTGTTGTTTATTGTCTATGTTGTGTATCAAACTATTATATATGAAATTTATAATAATTGTACGAACCTTTTATGGATTTTAGTTATGTAACCAGAC
Source organism: Acacia pycnantha (assembly GCA_025563575.1). Classification (NCBI taxonomy): domain Eukaryota; kingdom Viridiplantae; phylum Streptophyta; class Magnoliopsida; order Fabales; family Fabaceae; genus Acacia; species Acacia pycnantha. The sequence goes on from JAMWYP010000141.1 coordinate 713,228, forward strand.
TTTAATACCAGTATTACTATGCTAGAACTAGTTTTCTCTTAAGTTGTGCGTTTATACTCTGATGAATGTCGTTATACCAAGGGGGTGTGACAAATGACAAATTGAGGATAGTCAATGACAACTTCATAATAACAATTAGCAACTTGGGTATACACAGTGACGACACCCCTCTATACCCAAGTAGTTAATTGGCCAACGAACTATTACCCCGTCACTGTCTTGGTGTCTCCGTCTTCCATTGACTGTCACAGTGTCGGGGACGTCGGCGTCTCCAAAGCTTTCATTGTTGCTAGGTGTTTCATTCACCCTCTTGAACTCATCAAGGTCCGTATGCAGCTTTAGTGCGAGAATCACGCACCGAAACCAAATCTAGCAGTCCACAGCTTTTGATCGAAGCACGCCTTGCACCCTGGTTCCATCCCTCCGATGCCACAAGAAGGTTTAACCTCTCTTTTCTCCAGCGTCTCTGCCATCGTCCTACGCCAGTGCCTCATATTTTAACGTAATTGTGATAGTTGTTTTTTTTAATAGTTATTTGGTACTATTTTTCAATTTTTAATTGTTTATTGGTAATTTTGGTACCCTCAATTGTTTTTTTTTTGTGACAAATGCTCCTCGGGTAATAGTTCATTGGCAAATCTGCACCTTAACCCTATATAATTTCTTATCTTGCTTTCTTTTATTTTGTTTTTTGGTAGTGTTTTCTACAGCCTTATATAAGTTTAGGAAAATTGATGAAAATTGCCTATTATGTTATGAAAATAATACACACACACACACCAATGATTGTAAGGTCTTTGCAGATGGATAAGGACCCATTTAGACCTTGAGTAATTAGCAAAGAAGATGATGAAGAACTTGGTCCAAAAGTAACATACCTTAGTACTACTAGAGTACTAATGTATCTTGCTAATCACACACGCCTGATATATCATTTGTTGTTAATTTATTAGCAAGGTATAGTCCTTCACCAGCATGAAGGCATTGGAATGGAATAAAAAACATTCTTCGTTACCTTAATGGCACTATAAACATGGGGTTATACTACTCAAGTGTATCTAATAATGAACTGGGTGGTTATATAGATGTTGGGTTTTTGTCTGATCCACACGATGGTAAATCACAAACAGACTATCTGTTTACATGTGGAGGTACAACTATTTCATATCGATCTATGAAGAAAATTATATCAGCCACATCATCTAACAATGCAGAAATTCTAGCAATGCATGAAGCACGTCGAGAATGTGTATGGTTGAGGTCAGTAATGCATCACATACAAACCACTTGTGGTTTATTTTCAAGCAAAAAGATCCCAACAGTTCTATATGAGAATAATACTGTATGTATTGCCCAACTAAAAGAAGGATATATCAAGGGCGATAGAACGAAATATATTTCACCAAAATTCTTCTTCACCCATGACCGTCAGAAGGATGGTGAAATATATATCCAGCAAATTCGTTCAATTGAAAATCTAGCAGTTTTATTCACCGAGTCACTTCCAGGTACAATCTTTTAAAAGCTTGTCTATGACATCGATCTTCAGAGACTCAAAGATCTCAACTGATGTTGTCAAAAGGAGGAGTCGGTATATGCTGTACACTTTTTCCCTTCTCTAGGTTTTGTCCCATTGGATTTTCCTAGAAAGGTTTTTAATGAGGCAGCACTGGATAACATATCAATGAATGATGTACTCTTTTCTTTGGCTAGGTTTTTGTCCAACTGGATTTTTCCAAGTTAAAGTTTTTAATAAGGCACATTCATAATGGACATCCAATGGGGAGTGTTATGAATATTTATCATGTGGATGCCCATTGACTCATCCCATTCAGCATCTACTTGGCTGCATTTAATCATTTCTTATCTTTATTCTACTTCTTTCCCAAGCCAACAAAACTTGCTCTCCAAGTTCAACAAGACTTGCTCTTCACGTTTCCTAAACAGTGGCTTTTGGTGCAAGACTCATTAAGGCCTATAAATAGATAGGTCTTGTGCAAGCATTGTAACACACACAAGTGAGTGATTGCTTCAGGCCATACAAAGGCTTATTTAACTTAAATGAGTATTGTTCTCAAAAACTTGCATTTGATGCTTCTGACGCCTTGAGTCCTTTAAGGACTTATGCTTCCGGCACCTAAAGTCTCTCAGGGCATACAATCCTTTTAAAGCCCCTTGCAAATCAAACAAAAAACAAAAAAAGTACTAGTAATATAGTCATTCAAATCCATAGGCACTAAAACTATTAGTCAATGCCCTCGAAATTGTGTTGGACTACTTTCAAATATATAGGATTAGGAGGAAAAGAAGCACGAAAACCAAACCCCCCAACGAAACAACATGATGAAACAATTAAGTCAGAAGTAAATGAAAACAACAAAATGAACAGGAAAAAGAAAACTAACCGATCAAAGCTAAAATGTCGATGCCTTCAGTGAAGAACTGAAGATAACTCCAGAAGACCAAAACCTCCAAAGCAAATGCAAAGAAGAGGAGGGGGAGTCTGAAAAGAACACACATTATATTACAATATAGCTTGAGAAGCCAATCAAAGATGCAACCTTTCAAGTGAACGAAAAAACCTAAAATCAGCAACGATGAAGATGAGTTCGACATAAAACTCTAGCGTCACGGTGAACTCACGAAGACGGTGTCACAGAGAATGAAGCGAATCAATATAAAAGGCGGAAACACCTTTCTGGTTTCTAAGGCAAGAAGGAAGGGGAAAGGGAAGCAATTTTTCTGAGTCCAACGGAGAAGGGAGAACAAACAAAATCGTGCGAAAGAAATAGCGAAAGTCAACAGAAGGAAGGCCGAATGGGAGGGAAGGCAGAAATTTCAAGGAAATAATTTTATTAAAAAAAATAAACGCTAGACTATGTCGTTTGGCACATTAAAAAAAATTAAAAAAAAAATGCAACTCGAGGCAATCTGTGACTAGGTCGGATTACCCCGGGTCACTACTCACCTCTTTGTTCTACGCTCAACTAGATCGGTCAAGCGTGGGGTTCATCAATTTTCAGTTCGAACCAGTCGGTCTGATTTTTGATACCATGGACATAATTATATTATTGCTAGTATATACAGCCTCCGCTTCTCATTATAATAAGGTTATGTGTGTGTTTTTAATATAACATGTTTTTTCAAAAGTATTACTCCCTCTGGTCCTTAATATAAGACCTTTTTAGAGAATTGATATTGCTCTTATATATATATATATATATAAGATATAGTTTTCATATTTGTCAATCTTTTTCTAATTTACCCTAATGAAGCTCCCTCAACAATAATAAAGAAGGACGAATACTGAGGGAATTAAAGAAGATTATTATGGTGTTTTAGAAAATACATGTCATATCAACTAACTTAATCAACTTTCTCCCTTTATTCGTTCGCATCATGTTGACTTGACACGTTTATGTGTAAGGCTAAGTTTATGGCAGGTTTCTAGCTATATGCCAATTATATTTATTTAAACGGGACCAGACCATTTGGTGTGAGCTAGAAACCGATGAACTGGCCATCTAACCGATTCGGCCCATCTGATTTGATTGGCTCAGTATTTTTTATTTAAAAAATAATTTTTCATTTTTTATATTTTTTCAGAATTTCAAATTAATCACCCTAAAATCTTCACTTACTCACCGGTCTAGGTCCTAGGTTAGCTCTGGTTTAACTCTGATCTGATCTTGACTCACTATCTCGATTGGTTCAGTGGCCAATCCGAGTTTAATAATCTTGATGCCAATTGAGTCGAAGTGGTTGAGTTAATTAAGCTGTAAAATGAGTTAATTCCACGAGTTAACTCAGTAAGTTTGACAAGTATGAGGATCTGATCTAATTGCAAATTTTGTTTAATATTTGATTAATATAAATATAATTTTTAAATTAACACAGTCATAAATATGACTAATAGAAAATAATCTTGCGTCTATAATAATAATAATAAAACACATACACATGCGCAAACACATACCCATTCCCATTTATATATCAATAATAATAAAAATAATCTTGGATAATATAATATAATAATAAAAAAGCACAAAAATATTATATAAAAAAACACATGCACATGCCCAAACACATATCCCATCCCCATCTATATATCAATAAAAAAAATCTTGGATAATATAATTAATAATAAAAAAGCACGAAAATATTATTGTTGTTATTCGAAACCGTTACAAAGGATTTGATGAGAACAGAAAATGAGACTTGTTTGGATCGAAGAAAATTTAGGAATGTAAAAGAATGAAATGAAAAATATTTTGCCTCAATGTATTTGGTTCGCACTGAAAAAGAAAATGGATTGATAAGAAAATTTTTGTTTGGTTGGAAGAAAACAAAGCAAAATATCATTTTGCCCTTAAAGATAAAATATTATTTTAAACCACACAAAACCACGCACATTCGAAGCGCACACTCCATTGTGCACTTGAGTGTGCACTCGTAATGCACACTCGAGTGTGCACTTCTCTTCCTTCCTCATCAGCAACTCCTCTGCCTTTGCTACCTAGCTAGGGTTTGCGTCTGAAAAATCTTCATTGACAACGATCAGAAACGGAAGTAGGAGGCGTTTGGGATCTGAGTCTAGGTCTGGATCTGAAAAATCTTCACCGCCATGGGGTTATTTGGGAAATTACTACCAACGGAAAATGGGTTCCTACCAATAATTGGAGGAAAAGATATTCTCATGGATGAAGGAAAATTCGCTGCCGCCAGAAAATATTTTCTTGAGAAAATTGTGAACCAAACAATTCCGCCAAATGGAAAATCTGATTTTCTTTTTCCCTCCCCTGATTTGCAGCGATCCAAACGGGCCCTAAGGTTGACAGAAAGGGAAAATCGAAAATGACTGGAGCTGAAAAGCAAATGTATACACACACACGATCTTTAATTCCTCATCAACCCCTTTTGTCCTTATTAATTATACTCACTCATCGCCTTCCTTATTACACTCTTGGTATTCAATGCGATTATGTGTCAGTTTGTAACCTAGCTATTACTGCACTCTTCCTTTGCAACTGCTATCTTCTTCTAATTTCTAGTACGCGATAATGGATATACAGCTAAATTTTTATTTTTGAGGGCAAAGTCAAGTTTAAAGATGGTTGAATACAAGACCAAAATCGAGTGTAAGTGTGTGTGTGTGTGTGTATGCGCGGTTTAAACATATCTTGAGGCTTTAAAATAAGGTGGAATTCTAATTCAAATTGGTGACTTAGCAAGAGCGCAAAAGTGTGAGCATAATTAATTAAATCAAAAGCTAGCTTGGAAAATTAGTAACATAAGCCAATTAAGTATTGATTCTTATCATTAAAGGTTAGTTTGGAGAGAAACTGGAGGCCCTCCCCACCCACACACTTTCGTCCTGTGATGCACCAGGGCGGACCTAGGAAATTACAGAAGGGGAGACACAATTGGTGGGGGGTTTAAAAAAAATTAAAGAAAAGTTTTAAATGCATTAAAAAACAAAAAAAATATAAATATCAAAAAATATCAAAAAAATATTTATGAAATCAATTGAATATTGATGATATAATAAGAGAGGAAATTATTTTACAAACCGGTCATTTAGAAAAGCAAGGCTAAATACTGTTAAAAATGCAGATACATAAATTACAATGAAGGGTGGGCACTAATAAGTTCAAGTACATATATTTTAATAAAAAAGCATATTATATTATAATAAAAATAATTACAATGTCATCCCTCTAGGCCTTATGTTTTGGAATTTCATCATAATTGTCTTATTATTAATGCTATCAAATACATATTTTTCAATATAAGGTACTAAACAAGCATTCAACCATTCATCCCCATCCGATTACGAAGTGTAATCTTGATGTATTAAGGGTGGACACTTAATTTAAGGGTGGACAATCATTCAAACATGTATTAATTCAAGGAAAGTAGATAAATAATGCTAATGCTAATGAAAATTTGAATCCATTATATTCAAGTTATTAATTCAAACTCCTTTAACATGAATTTTTTTTTTTTTTTAAAAAAAAAATCCCAACTTTTTGGGGGCACTTGCCCACAACAATGAACGTGGGTCCACCTCTGGTGATGCACATGAAACTTAATATTGTTTCACAATAACATATCACATTACGTCGTTCTTTTTTGCGTATGGCTCTGAATCAACTACATTTGATCACAGAGACTTCCGTACAACACACCACTTGGATAAATTTCATTTTACAAATTACAACAAACAAATGAATCACACGCGAGATCGACGCCCATTCCCTTTACCGAAACCGCAGTCAACAACTCCCTCCTCCGCCATCTCCCCGCCGGATTTCATTTTCTGATAACCCTCATCCGCCTTATTCCCTCACACCAAGGGCTCCTCTTTCAGCCGTTATATATATAGGGGCGAGCATCAGTGATTTGGGCGCGTGAGTCTCGTGAAGGATTAAATTAATATTTTTTATGTAGGGGCAAAATGATCTTTTACCTCATTTTCTTACCTTATTTTCTTCCAACCAAAAAAAAAAATCCTATAAACCAACTTTCTTTTTCAGTGCAAACAAATGTGTGGGAGGCAAAATATTTTTCATTCCTTTTCATTCTTTTCCTTTCCTTTCCATTCCATTCCACCTCTTCTTTGATTCAAACGAGCATTACAGTGTGTTTGATTTGAGAGAAGAGGAGGGATGACTTTTACTAAATTGTCATTAATAAAAAAAAAATGTTTTTTGTTGAGAGTATAGTTATGGAACATTGAAAAAATTTCATAAGTAATTTGGTCAAAGTAAAAAATTTCTCTCCCCTCCCCTATTATGTCATACCCTCAAACAAAACACACCCTTAATATAAAGGAAAAAATTGAACTACAAAGTAGGTCCATCAGCTTCATGGATTAGTGTGCCTGTCGGTTTGACGGTGGAGAGGAACACACGGAAATGGTTGGGATTGGGAAATGAGCAGAAGGAGATTTTATTTTGATAAAATGATATATGGATAAAATCGTCCGACTTTGGAACCAAAAATACACAAGTTCCAACCTTCTACGTTATAATCAAGATGGAAAAGTACAAAAAAAAGAAAAACAAGAAGAAACTTCTACAGAAGAATGATATGCACAAAAATGTTTTTATCAATCAGTAACACAACACTTAATTATGTGACTGTTAAATCCTAATGGAAACCCAAAAAAAAAAAATATGCTCTCTGTGTGCTGTTTTATTGCCGTCATTGTCAATTATTCAAAAAATTAAGATAAATTCTCTCTCAAAAACAAAAACAAGTCAAAGGAATTGCACACGTATATACAAGGCAGGATATAAGAAGAAAGAAACCTAAAAAATTGACATAGAAAAGGCAGGAAAAAAAAAAAAACTTCCACTTTTTTAACTACAAATTGAGCCTACTAGTAATTAAATTCACATCTATCAGTACATCAGCTTCTTCCATGGGATCCCAAAACAAAGAGCTTGGAGCAGCAAGACTCCTTAATGCTCAAACCCATATATGGAACCACACTTTCAGCTTCATTAACTCAATGTCCCTCAAATCTGCAGTTGATTTGAATATTCCAGACATCATTCACAGGCATGGCAAGCCCATGCCTCTTTCTCTTCTCGTCTCTTCCCTCCAAATCCTCCCTTCTAAATCTCCATACATTCATCGCTTAATGCGAATCCTCACCTATTCTGGCTTCTTCTCTCTCCGCAAACTTCCTGATGAGGTAGAAGAAGGCTATGTCCTTACTGATGCATCCACCCTTCTAATAAAAGACAACCCTTTAAGTCTTACCCCATTCTTGCTTGCTATGTTGGATCCCATCCTAACAAAACCTTGGTATCAAGTGGCTAACTGGTTCCAAAACGAGGATCCAACGTCGTTTCATACAGCACATGGAAAGGCATTTTGGGAGTATGCTGGGGATGAGCCAAAGCTGAATCATTTTTTCAATGATGCCATGGCTAGTGATGCGAGGTTGGTGACAAGCGTGGTGATTGACAAGTGTAAGGGCGTGTTTAAGGGATTAGAGTCATTAGTGGATGTTGGGGGTGGTACTGGGACAGTGGCTAAGGCTATTGCTAAAGCATTTCCAGAAATACAATGTACTGTGTTGGATCTCCCACACGTTATTGATGGTCTACAAGACAGTGGGAATCTCAACTTTGTGGGAGGAGACATGTTCGAGGCCATTCCTCCTTCTGATGGCATACTTTTGAAGGTGAATCTAATCTATTACCCATGATCCTTGATATAAGATCCAGTTAATTAACTTTTTTTATAGAGATTAAGGAAGCTAAATAAATTATTTTAAAATATTATATTTATCATTTTTATATCAAACTAATTTGTCTGACTTACAAATTAATATATAATTTAATAATATACCGTATATATATGATTAAATTACTTATTTAGCTTTCTTAATTAATCTCTAAAAAATGGTCAGCTGGTCATATGTTATGGATCAGAGGAAGTATTTACACACATTCAATTTACAACGTGCAGTATTTTTCTTTCTAAGAATAAACTATACTAGGTAGTTATTGTTTGAAACATGTGTATGTGTCTGATAATAGTTGCTCTTTGAATGGCAATCAGTGGATTTTACATGATTGGAACGACGAGGAATGTGTGAAGATACTGAACAAGTGTAAGGAGGCGATTACAAGCAAAGGGAAAGTGATTATAATAGACATGATCATGGAGAACTCTAAGGAAGATATGGATGATGATGAATCAGTTGAAACACAATTGTTCTTTGATATGTTGATGATGGTTGTGCTAACTGGAAAAGAGAGGAATGAGAAAGAGTGGGCCAAGTTGATATCCTCTTCTGGTTTCAGTGACTATAAGATTACACCTGTTTTGGGCTTAAGATCTCTTATTGAAGCTTTTCCATGATGTAGAAGACAAAATGAGTTCTTCAGTATATTGATGTTTGTACCGGGAGTTGTACGTAACTCATCATGTTTCTTCTAATGTTATCTTCAGTGTTACCATGTTCTATGTTGCAGCAATAATAATATTTTGGTGGAGTTCAGCAATATCAAAATATATTTTGTAAAAGTTAATGTGTTAATTTGGTTGTAGCATGTATTGAGAAAATAACAAATTAAATTAGGGGTTAAGGTGCATATTTACCAACGAACTATTACAAAAGGAGCATCTGGTACAAATATTATTAATTAAGGGTACCTTAAATACAAACAAACAATTAAAAATGTGTAGTCAGCACAAAAAACTTTTAAAAATGTGCAGTCAGTACAACGCCGTTAGAAAAAAATAACGGTTGTTATCTAAGGTGTAGATTGACCAATGAACTTTTACTTCAGGAACGTTTAGCACAAAAAAGTTTTACTCAGGAGCGCCCAACACAAAATTCTAAATTTCACTAAATTAAATAAGAAAATTTCTCAATTGTTATTATTCAAAACTACTGGTATAGATATCTATGGACAAAAATTACTCATTTACTAAAATAAACAAAAGTTTTGATTAAAAATATAATTATATGATTTAAATAAAACTCAAGGTGTTTTATAATTTATTATATATGTTAAATAAAAAAATTATATGATTTTATTTTATTTTAGAAGAAATTTATGTGAGTTAAGAAATTCATTTAATGTTAGTAAAATTTAAAAAATCTAAAAAAATCTATTATATCCGGAAAGAAATGAAATGAGTTTTATTTTTATTTTTATAAAAAAGAGCTTAATGGATATCAACGTTAATAATATAAATCCGGAAACTTGATGATATTTTTGTTAATTAAATGATCTATTGATTATATGGATATAGGACTTGTTGAAAAAAAATTAAAAAGGTCCCATAAATAATTTGTTGAGGCCAAGATACTTAACCAATGACAACTTTTTTTCCAACAAGTCTCATATTCATATAATCAATAGATAATTTAATTAACAAAAATATCATCAAATTGCCGGATTTATATTATTAAGTGTCAACATTGATATCCATTAAACTCTTTTTATAAAAATAAAAATTAAACTCATTTCATTTCTTTCCGCATATAACAGATTTTTTAAATTTTATTAAGATTAAATTAATTTTTTAACTCACTTAAATTTCTTATAAAATAAAAATAAATTATATTTTTTTAACATATATAATAAATTATAAAACACCTTGAGTTTTATTTAAATCATATAATTATATTTTAAATGAAATTTTTGGTTTATTTTAGCAAATGAGTAATTTTTGTCCATAGATATCTATACAAGTAGTTTTGAATAATGACAATTGAGAAAAAAAAGTTATTTAATTTAGTGAAATTAAGAATTTTGTGTTGGACGCTCCTGAGTAAAACTTTTGTGTGCTCGGCGCTCCTGGAGTAAAAGATTGTTGGTCAATCTGCACCTTAGATAACGGACGTTATCTTTTTCTAACAACGTTGTGCTGACTACACATTTTTAAAAGTTTTAGCACATTTTTAATTGTTTGTTTGTATTTAAGGTACTCTTAATTAATATTTGTGTCAGATGCTCCTTTCGTAATAGTTTGTTGGTAAATATACACCTTAATCCGTAAATTAGGTTGCAGTTAGTGAGTTTGTTGTCACATTGTTAAAGGTCAGTTAATTTTACTTTGGAAGTATATATTCACAAATGAGCTGTGGTAATCCCAAGTTTTATTTTTTGGTTTGAGAGTGATTGTTTACTTCTAATTAATTGTTAATTAATTTTTTTTGGGGGTAGTCTGTCTGATGGTAACGTCTATATTGTTTGAATTATCGTCTCGCACGTGGTTTGGCTTACACACCAATGCCAAATACATGAGCTAGACGGTGAATTTATTTTTTGTCCGAAATCATGTGATTGTTAAATCCTAAGGGGAACCCAAAAAAATATCAGCTCTCATTTTGCTGTTTTATTGCCATCATTAGAGTGTATAAATCTTTTTTTTTTTAAACAAATTATATTCATTAGTACAAAAAGGGCTTTGAGACCACTACATTTAGGCCAGATATTGAGAATCAGGTCTAAAAAATATGACCGATGATAGTTTTATAAATATAAAGAACTTTTTAGACTGATTCCTTTAATATGCAGTCTAAAAGATACTCCCTCCGGTCATAATTATACGAATACTTTTGTAGTGCAAATTACACTACAAAAGTGTTCATATAATTAAGACCAGAGATAGTATTATTTAGACCTGTTTCCCAAACAACTGATTTAAAAATCTTTTTAAAAAAAGTCTATTACTTTTACGATTGGTTTTTACAAATAGTTGGTCTAAAAGTCTCATCTTTTAGACCTTATATTTCGTATAACCGGTCTTTAAGATGCAAAATAAAAAAATAATATATTTTTACTTTTAAGACCGGTTTTTACAAATAACCGGTCTAAAATATGAAACTTTTTAGACCTTAATTTTCTAATATTCGGTCTAAAAGGTTAATCTTAGATTTTATCATGCCAAAAATTGAATCTCACTCTTTGAACCTCTCTCCCTTAATCGTAAATCATCACCTCTAAACATGTAACCCTACTTGTCGCGCTTCAGCTTTCCTCATCTTCGTTCATGAGAGATCGTTGTGAAGAGACGAGGGCAACCATCGCAGCAGTTAGATCGGCGAAGAGGAATAGTGGCAGTTGTCAATTTTCTTAATCTAATAGATATAATAATCCCTTAATTATCAGGTTCATGGTTCTCTCATATTTCCCTTTTTCGTGGTTCTCTCCCTGTTCATGTGTTTTGTTCTAGAATTTCAAAAGGCATTTACAGTAGACCAATTGTTTTGTTCCAGAATTCCAGTTTTCTTCATAGATTTGCTTTGACTTTGAGCTAGAATTGGGTATTATGTGCAGTGCACGCCCTCCCAAAATATATATTCTAAATGAATATAAATATATTAAATATTAAATAAATAATACTCCCTCTGATCCTAATTATAGGACATATTTACCTAATTTTGGAGAGATTAATAGTAGTAGTTAAATTAGTTAATTATATTTGTTTTCTGAAAATATCGTTATTTAAAATCTAAAATAGCATCAAGTTACTCTGATTCTCCTTTTTTAGATGTCTCCTGCCTCACAAAGAACTTCTCTGAACTCTCACACAGTCCAGCATCATTGATCTTCCTCAACAACTTCCAGCCTACTCTTGGTGGTTGAAAGTGTAATTTAATAGTGCTTCCATTATTAAATATAACAAAAATTGTTTAAAATTATTTATTACAAAATAAAAATAAAATAGTAGAACTGAGATGTATGTGACATTAATGAGTTGCAAGCATTACTCACTTTATAGAATATATAGGTGTATTATTAAAAGGGTTTAAACTTCTCATGTTGCATAAGAAGATCAAAAGATTTCTACATACGCATGAAATGGTAGGACCCACATATATATATATATAATGTTAATTATATATATATATATATGTGGGTCTCACCATTTCATGTGTGTGTGACATGAGAATACACTTCTCCTACAACATGAGAAGTGTTTTTCCCTTTATTAAATTATTATTGAGAAAGTATCAATAGAGGTATTTTAGGCAGAAATTAATCAAAATTAGAACTTTATTCTATAATTAGGACTAAGATCAACTCCCAAATGTTATCTTCTTCACAACGGAGGGAGTATTTTATATATATATATATATATATATAAAACATACTAGATCAGGAGTAAGGGCCCTCGTGGGATGAAGTTTCTACATAACAGCACTTAGCACAGAATATTTGGTTATACAGTAACGAAAGGGACGTTAGCACAATAATGGAGGTCTCGTGGGATGAAGTTTCTACATAACAGCACTTAGCACAGAATATTTGGTTAGACAGTAACGAAAGGGACGTTAGCACAATAATGGAGGATTTTATTCTAGAAAATTCACCCAGCCTTTTCTATTCAAGCATCTGTCGCTCTTATCAAACAAGAAGAAAAATAAGAGAAGTATCAGTATCATATTTTGCATCTTCAGAATTACGAGTAGTACTTTTAATAAATAACGTGTTATTATTATTTTTAATAAAAAATGTTTCAAAAACAAAATATTTTAATGAATAAAGATAATTTATTTTTGAAGGTATAAATATACAAGTTACATTATTGATATTTCTTAAAATCATGACTTATGCAAGGTTTTCAAATCCAGACCAAACCAACCGGTTCAGCCCAAAAACCGGCAAAATCGTCAGTAAACCGGTCCGGTCTAGATATCAACCCGATTCACTATTTTTTTAAAAAAAATTGATTTTTTTCTTAAAATTTCATATTAATAATTTTGAAATCTTCAATTTCTCATTGGTTTGATCCCGAGTTAGTTCCAATTTGACTCCAGTCCAATCCACTAACCATTGACCCAGTACCCTAACCAGTCCAAGTTTAAGAAGATCCTTGGACTTGTGCTTTTTAAAATTATAAACTCTAACCACCAAGTTCTTGGTTAAGGTGGTAAATGGCCTCCTTCTTGTAAGAAGTAGAACATAAGCTTTCGGTGTTAAAAAAAACGAAAACCCTTTATTCTATAAATTTTGAACGGGACTATATGCTTGACCAAATCAAAAGAAAAAATATGATAAGTTCTCAACCTCTTATTATTGTGGAAAGAGGATCTATGATGAGAGAAAAAGATACTCCTCCGGTCCTAATTATAAGACATAATTGACTTTTTTGGAAAAATTAAGGAAGCTAATTAAATTACTTTAGAGTATTTTTATTTTTATTTTTTTTCTTCAAAGTAATTAGTTTGACTAATAAACTAATATATAATCCAAAGATACATAACATATAAAATGATTAAGTAACTTATTTAGCTTCCTTAAATTCTCCAAACAAAGTCAATTATGTTTTATAATTAGGACCGGAGGTAGTACGGCTCTAGTGACCACATATAGGGATCCGACTGAAGTCCTTTATGCCTTCTCGTCCTCTTCCTTAAAGCTGCATTGTTTTGACGCAAAACAATACATGGTGCCTCTTTTTTTTTTTTTTTAAATAGTCAGGATACTAAAAAGATACTTCAGGATGTTAGCTAGTAGTGGGAAAAAAAAAACTTCATAATCTTAAAAAATTATTTTAGGATGTTGAAAAATTCTCAAGATCCTAAAATAATTTTTCAAAATGATAAAATATTTTTTTAGTACCAGCCAGTATCCCTAATCAGAGTCCTGAAGTATCTTTTTAGTACCAGTTAGCACCTTGAAATTTTTTTCAATATCCTAAAATAGTTTTTCAAGATCATAAAGTACCCGTCAGTATTTTTTCAGTACCGGTCAGTAGTATCTTTTTAGTACCCTGAATATATATATATTTTTTAAAAAGGCACCCAGTATTGTTTTGCGTCAAAACGATGCAGCTTTAAGGAAAAAGATGACTAAGGATGAGAAGGCGCAAAGGATCTCAGCCGGATCCCACGTATAGAAGGTGATCGACTCGCCCTTGTAAGAAACTTTTTTAGAAGGTGATCGACTAGCCCTTGTACTCCTTTTGATCGGTTAACCCAGTTAATCCTAGCTATTTTGGGCCGGGTTTATGTTGGGCTGAATTGCCCACATCAGCCCAGTACATCACTGTCATCTAGTTTCAAATAGTGAGCCTCCCAAAAATAATTTGGGTTAGGAGAACTTCCCAAGTTTTTGTTACTCTTGTAATGGAAGTTGAAGATTGATTGCCTATATATAGTAGGCATGTATCAAAGGTTGAGCAACAACAATAGAAAGAAGAATCACTCTCTCCTTGCTCTCCATTTCTTCTTTCATACAAATATCTATTTGTATGCATCTGGCTTTACATCTTCTGGTGTATGGACTACAGGTCCAAATATTTTTCATTTTGCCAATGACTTTAATTTTGTATTAATAGCATATTTCCATAGGTGGCACTTGCTAATGGATTTTGACTCATGATCCTCATCATCATTCATTACATCATATGCTATATTATAAGCAAAGATGTCGTCAACGTTGACTTCTTTTTGGTCCCATCGGATTCTATCATAATTTATTGAGATCTCATTATTTCCCATATTTCAGGTACCTGGGTCTCTTCTGGGACTACAACATTCTCTTCTGGAGATATCTCTACTAGAGATCATAACTCTTCAAGAGATACTATTCTGGAGCTACTAAACTTTTCTTAATTATCCTCAATTTGATCATCTATCTTCTTAGCTCCTTTTCTCTTTTGAGGATTTTTTTCTTTGGAACCGATGGACCTTTCACGCTGTGCGTGCTTTAAATTCATTTCTAATAGGTTGTCCTTCAGGGACATCAATTCTAATAGGAGCATTAGCAGTTGGGACATGTGACTTTGTCACTTTCTATGGGTCAGTAAATGCTTCTGGCATTTGGTTAGCTAAATTCGGAAAATGAATTATATTTTGAACTTCTAGTTCACGAGATTTTTCTACGAGGATCAAAATGAGCCAATAATTCATTCCACTAATCTCTTTACCCAAAGCGCTTATCTTCTCCCCCTCATGTTGGGAAAACAATATCAATTCACAATTAACTAATCATGTAGTATAAGTCTCCTAAATCCATTTGTTACCTTTAGAAACATCATTTTGTTTCATTTAGAGACAAACAAGAAGAAGGAGGTCCTTATACAACATTTATCCCAACTTTCTTTCTATATCCATCTTATGTGCATTATGGTGGATTTATAAGCATTGCACATTCAAAACTTTTCAGATGGAATTAATCTGGCTTTTGACCACAAGCCAATTTTTACAGGAGAATTTTGTTGGCTTATATAAATGTTGCAAATATACCAACATAGAAATTTTGTTCTCATGAGTATTCTATACATGATTTCTGAATCATATAATCTGGAAATAGCGCGCTTAATTTATTCAAACATTATTGCAAACTTCAGATTGCAAACTTACAAACTTCTGGTTGTAAGCTAATAATTTCACATGTAACCATCTTATAGATGCATCTCTCAAATTTGTATGGTTTACATGTCATTTCAATGGGCCCATATAATTCTGTTTGATATATTTCAGAGATCCATTACCAATCATGAACTATTATATACTCATAATCATTTCTATTTGAGAACAATTAGCACATAATCTTATTTGCATTATACATATATATGACTCGGATGATCAAACAAGTCATGCCAACAACAATTTTATTTGGATCAAAGTAAATTTATGGTTTCTGTAACATATATCACTGGCGATATCCATAAGCGATATCTTCGGTATACAATACTATTTAAACCATAAAGCGATATCCATTTTGGGATATCTATTAAACTTTATGTGAGAAGTATATAACATTTCAAAAATTAGCTCACACTTGTATTCTAAACTCACTTCAAAAATTAGCTCACACTTGTATTCTAAACTCACACTTGTTTTCTAACAATCTCCCCTCAAGTGTGAGTCATATAAACATACTTTCTTTATATCTATTTCAAAATCACATAATTTTATTACTCATTAACAATATACTTCAATTTGCTTATATATGCAAAATATATAGTCCATCACATATGAAAATCTTCATAATCAAAATAACTTAAAATCACATAGATGGTAACTTCAAATTAAATATCATATTACCTTCTGGGCTTATTCTTTCTTTCTTTCTTTCTCTTGACTTCAAAATTAATCTGGACATATTTTTCCGCAGCTCTATGCCTTTATTTGCAGCATTGACAAACATTTGATTTGCATTAGCAAACTTTTAGTTTGCATTTACAATCCCTTGCATTATTATTTGTAAACTTCTGATTTACAATAGCATGTATTTCTTATATGATATCTATTTCGTAGATATCTTTGAAACTCAACAAGTTTCTTTCATACTTATTAGAATAAAATGCATATTCAATGCATAGTTTTGTTCATTCAAGTAACAAAATAATAGCTCTTCTAGAGCCTCGAATTTATACTACTAAATATAGTACGAATATCGTCTCTAAAATATACTAATTAGTCTCTAGGACTATTCGCCTTTAGAATTTATTATGACATAATCTTTGCAAGTTATTGTCTTGGACAATACTTTTCCAAGGCTTTGAAAATCTTATTGTATCATACAATATTTGAAACACAAGCCTTCAAGACCTTGATATTCATTAACAAACAAATTTCACTTTCTTGTCCACCATTCATTTTGAATGTGAACAAGCTCCTACATCCTTTTTTGTGGGTAGAAGACTAAAGGACTAAATATCACATAAATTGTTATACTATGTAAATAGTGGGGAGAGAGATATCATAGTGATATGATGATTTTTTAACATATTTATTATGCCCAATAGTTTTCCTTTTGTGGCTTTTATCAATAATATTTCTCCACTTCGGTGAGAATTTGAACTATCATACGCATTGTTTGGCCATATGAGATCAAGGAATTAATTCAGAAATTACTTAAAACCTCTCTCACAATATTACTACTGTGAGGAGCAAATTGGATATAATCATTTATAACAAACTTTTAGAAGAACAACCATCTTCAGGTGGTTATACAATTTCCTTTAATTTGTTCTAAAGAACAAGGGGGGTCTTTTAATGCCAAATATTTACAAATGATGCCATTTTGTCTCATCATGGCTTCAGGCCAAATTGTGCCTCCTCTTGACTTCTAGCCAACTTTCTCTTCATGAGAAATTAAATCAATATGACTTTCAAGCTGTTTATGTAATACCCCAAAAAATACGTATCTTAATTTGGTAAGATTATACCTATAGAAAGTAGGTGAATATGGGGTATCAAATAATAAGATATAATTATCTTATTTTCTAAGGAAAAATCTCTCGGAAATTAGAGAATTTAAGGGCCAAAGTGCCAAATGACCAAAATGCCCCTAAGGGACATAAGCGATTTAGGAAAATTGTGAAAAATCCTAAAAGTCGGTGAAATAATTATTTGAATAAATGAGAGTATGTTATCTCTAATTAGGTAATTTATTAAGTTACAAACTTAGAGAAATTGTAGAAGAATACTCAAAAAGTAAGGAAATGACCATAATACCCTTGCGATTATGGAAAAATGCGAATAATACGAGAATGCATGAAAAATCTCATGTTAAAGCAAAGGTTAAGAGGTAATGTGGTATTCTAATTAAGAAAATTACTAAGCAGTGATAACTGAGTGATTAAGTATTTATTAGCAAATTACTTAAGCACAAGTATAGAAAATTCGGAGATAATTATGTAAAGCTCCAAAATTAGTGATAAATGGCTAAAAATTAGCATAAATATATTGGTTAATTAATTGGAAAATTTGAAGGAAAATGGATGAGTTTAGGTATTTTTAAGCCTAAATGCAAGAATTGACCAATAGGAAAATGTTGTGAGAAATTATGTAAAAATAATTATTTAATTAATTAAATAATTAATTAAAAAAAAGAGAAAAGGCAGAAAATAAAAGGGGAAAAACGAAATAAATAAATAAATAAAAATGAAATAGAACCCAAGCTGGCAACTTGCACATTTTTATAATAATATAATTTAATTAAAGTAAAATATGTGAATAGTAATATTTAAATTAGGAAACGGACCTATCTAGAGATCTAGGAATGGGATTATCAATATCAAAGTAGATTATTGATCGTTGGAATTTTATCTTCCATTAGACTCTTACGGAAGTTAATTAGAAGTAGTTTGTGCATTTTCCTAATAAAACAAAATAGGGAAAAATGCATATAGGCATAATTTTGGAAAGGAGGAAAATAAATTCTAACTCAACATTTAGGAATGGGTTTGAATTTATTTAGACATATTTGGAGTCAGTGAATTATTTCGAAGAGATTGATATCTCGAAAGCGAATTAGACACAGGACGCGTTCGGACACGTTTTCGAGGAAACTTCAAGCTGGACTCTTTGGAGGCCTATATGGAATCAAAATTTAGGTTAACTTGGACATTGGGGGGCTGCCACATCAGCCCTAGGGTTCGGCCAAGAGTGTGTGTGTGTGGAAGAAGTGGCTTCTTGAACAAGTTGCATTAATGGGTTATTACAACCTTGATTTTCCAAACAAAGCCTAATTTAGCCAAACAAGTCCCTTACTTTTTCTATAAATACCCATGCCTTCTCTTGAAAATTTCACACCATTTTCCAAGCCTTTGGCCGAAAATTAGAGAGAGGAAGGAGTAGAGAGAGAAGCTCTGGGAGAAGTTCTACCGAAGTCCTCAACGGGTAAGTCTTTCGGTCTCTAGTTTTTAGTCTTTAGTTTAATAGTTAGTAAGGCTAAAATAGTCTTTATTTTTTTATGATTTGGGTATCATATGGGAGGGCTATTTTAGTCTTTATTTTCAAGAATCATAAATGCGTCGAAGTTCTGGCGAAATTTTGGGAAGAAAATAGCCTATGTAGCGGAAGCGCTGGCAAAATTCCGCCAAGTAGGGTTATAGGGGCAAAATGGTAATTTTTACCTAAAATGCCAGTTATAATGTCAAATTACTAATGGAAGTGACATTATTCTCATAGGATATCTGAAACGTTGATTCTGCTTCCGATTGTATCACTATCCATTATGCCTTAACCTTACATCCATTGTATTGTTACGCCGTGCATATCGATTATGTACATTCCTCATTGTGCTTTAACCTTACATCCATTGTATTGTTATTGCCATACATATCGATTATGTATTCCCTATGTCGATCATAATAAATGTTGCCAAGATATTTGAATGTCATCGTACATATATGTTGTATATAAACATGAGGTTAACCGTTACACGAGATCCAATGTGGTAAATTGGATCTCGGCTCTTAACATAGCGTCGAGTTCGGGAGGACCGAGGATCGAGAGAAGGACAAGCGGCACGCCTAGGAGTAGCGGTGAAGACTTCTTTACGTTATACTTTTGAAACGCTCTTGTACCATTGTTTAAACGGCAAGACATGCTACCATGGGTATTTTAATATATATATCGGTTACTCAATCGCTCAGGTGCATTACTCGATCATTTTGAAATGGTGTTTAGAAAAAAAAAAAAATTATCTTGCTTTAGAAAAGTCGGGTTGTTACGGTTTATCTCCGGGATAAACATAAATTATATATGGTTTTTAGCCATTATATATTATTAGAATATCTAATATAAAAACACTAATGATAATAACGGAAATTCACAAAAATAATTCATAAAGTATTGCAATAAAATTAAAATTTTATGGCTTGAGGCCATTATCTTCGGGATAAATAAAAGTTGAACATGATTTCTTTAGACTAATTAGTCTCATGGCTTCGGGCCAATGATGAGAATTTAGAATTATATGGCTTACGGCCTTTTATCTTCAGGATAGATAAAAATTAAATATATGTTTCTAGCCATCCAATAAAATAAAAGATTAAAAAAATATATGACTTCAGGTCATATAATACGGAATCAAATGAATATGGCTTCTAGCCATTTTGTAACATACATAAAAGAAAAATGTATATATATGACTTCTGGCCATATAATATAAAAATAGGAATCAAATGAATATGGCTTGGCCATATTATATCAAAATAATAAATCAAAATGTATATAACTTACGGTCATATAATCTCAAAATAGTAATAAAAGGAATATGGCTTCTGGCCATATAATAGGAAATCAGAGCAATATGACTTATGGTCATATAATAAGAAAAATAAAATGACATGTAAATTGGATAATAAAACATAACAATAAAAGTAAAAGCTTAAAGTAAATGTTATGTTAGTACCATAAAGTAAATGTTAGTAACATAAAAATAAAGGTTATGTAAATGTTAGTAACATAAAGTAAATGTTAGTAAGATAAAAATAAATGTTATGTTAGTAAATGTTATGTTCATCTCTCTTCTTTTTTCTTTTTTTTTGGGTATCAACGATTCATATTCCGTGCCAACCATAGGTTCTCCATGGGAAATTGCCTTATAAGGCAATTTCGTTCTTGAGAATAGTCTCTTCCTTTCACATCTTGATTCCCTTAAAGAAGGATATGGATGAAGTTCCACTAAAGAGGATGAGGATGAAGCAAAGTGAGCATGGGGACGAAAATGCCTCCGTAACGTGCATGGGAATGGAATGAGATGGATTGGGGGTGTGGCGAATAATGCTTTACGGAGAGATGATGATCAACACGGAAGGAGGCTCAATTGCTTAGAACTTCGTGCGATAACGTGTTATAAAACTAAGTAAAATATAAGGAGATTAAGATGAGGAGATGAAGAAATGCAAGAGAGAAATGGAGAGCAAGGAGAGAGTGATTCTTCTTTCTATTGTTGTTGCTCAACCTTTGACACTAATGTATCTTGATTATTAGCAAAATATAGTTCTTCACCAACACAAAGACATCGGAAGCAATGTTGTCATCGGGAGTAATGCGATATTGTCAAAAGGGAGCCGATACACGCTGTACTCTTTTTCCCTTATCTAGGTTTTGTCCCATTTGGGTTTTCCTAGAAAGGTTTTTAATGAGGCGGCACTAGACAATGTATCAATGGATAATGTACTCTTTTCTTTTGCTAAGTTTTTATCCCATTAGGTTTTTCTTAGTTAAAGTTTTTAATGAGGCACATTCATAATGGACATTCAAGGGGGAGTGTTATAAATATTCCAATATTGGTGTGAATGTCCATAACCTTCCAAGAAGAGTCTTTTGGAATTCTACACTTGAAGCCATATAACCTATGACATGAATGGCTTAGTGGGAGTTTCATATAACTTACAATATTCCATAATATACCATTATGTAGATTTACTCTTGTATGTTACTCTTGTAATGGAAGTTGAAGATTGATTGCCTATATATAGTAGGCATGTATCAAAGGTTGAGCAACAACAATAGAAAGAAGAATCACTCTCTCCTTGCTCTCCATTTCTCTCTTGCATTTCTTCATCTCCTCATCTTAATCTCCCTTATATTTTACTTAGTTTTATAACACCAAGTTTTTAATGGAGTTGAAGGCCAATTTTACATCCGAAGTTGTTATCAATGGACAATTTTAAGTAGGAAGTTTTTTGGAGACAATTTTACTTAGAAATGTCAAAAATAGAGTAATTTTGTCCTGATCGTTATCCCAATAAATTTTGATTGTTAGTTGACTAAATATACTAAGCTGAATTCACATGTCATTCACATTATTTTTGTTAAATTGTTAATTTGTTAGGATGTCTATGTCATTTTCATTTTTTTTTAAGTTGGATTTAAAACTTTAAAGGTAAATTTACACTTTAACAAAAATAATGTCATGGCATATAGATTGCCAACTCAAGATATTTAATTAACTAACTGTCCAAAATTAACTTAAATAAAGGTGGGACAAAATTGCTCCTTTTTTACCTTTTTACATTTTCACGGCAAAATTACCCCTTCAATCCATATCCCAAACGATCCATTCTCCTGTACGCTACCCAGGGAAGCATACATGTTATGAAGAAACTCATAGATACAGTGCCACACGTTGATAACGTGAAATAAATGTTTGCAGTATCCGAGTCACACAAAATCTTGATAGATTTTTTGAACATTAAATAATTGTAAAAATACATCTGTGTTATTTCCTCAATACTAAAACCAAGTTAACCAACTAACAATGTAAATGTTCTAATAATTAATTAAGACTAATCACAAATAGAATTGCTCACACCACCACATAAAGTTATTATTATTGTTGTTGTTGCAACGCATGACACAGTATACATTAATACTGAATTAACGAATTAAACATGACAAGTTTGTACGTGACAATCTGAAATAAGACATTAACACATGACAACAAACATGAGTTACAAGTACCAGTGGCGGATCTAAGTGTAAGACTTGGGGGGCAAGTGCCCCCCCTTAAAATTACGTTTCTAAACCCAAAAAAAAAAATTAAGGTAAAATTCAAATACTAGAGAATCATTTCGCATCGTAGAATCAAATAGCCAGCTTCTCTGAATCAAACGTTCGCCATTTGTTTAATGCTTTATATTGAAAAAGATGTATTTGATTATAGCATTGATAATAGGGCAATTACGATGAAATTCCAAAAAATAAGGTTTAGAATATATGTGCTTGAACTTATATTGTAATTATTTTTATTGTAATATACTTTTGTTATTAAAATATATGTGCTTGAACTTATTTAGTGTCCAGCCTTGTTATTTTTAATAGCACTTTTGCAATTTCTAACCGTACTTAGCCTTGTTTTTCCCTTTATATTCTTTTGTTTTTTTAATGTATTTAAAACTTTTCTCTAAAAAAATTTTCGGGGGCAGCCCCCAAGTCTCCCCATAAATTGTGCCCCCCTTCCGTAAATTTCTGGATCTGCCCCTGGTTACAACTTTCAGTACTAAATTAACACAAAACTCATCAATACCGAAGATCCAACTTTCTGTTCTCCATCAGAACAAGAGACTTAATCCATCATGGAAAACTTCAATGAGAGATCTTAAGCCAAGAACAGGAGTACTCTTATAGTCTCTGAAACCAGCAGAGAATATCAACTTAGCCCACTCTTTCTCGTTCCTCTCTTTCCCAGTGACCAAAACCATCAACATATCAAAGAACAATTGTGTTTCAACTGATTCATCATCAATATATTGGAATTCTCCATCATCATGCCTATTATAATCATCTTCCCTTCTTTCCCTTTGCTTGTAATTGCCTCCTTAGTCTTCTTCACTATCTTCACACACTCCTCATCGTTCCAATCATGCAGAATCGACTGTTTTCCACTCACAAAGCAACTACTATCAGACACATACACGTTTCAAAAAATATAATAACTGCCTAGTATGGTTTATTCTTAGAAAGCAAAACAAATGCATGTAAATAAAACAACATAAAGAGTATAAGACCTAATTGACTTTTTTTTTTAAAGATTTAGAAAGCTAAATATGTAGCCTAATTACAGCATATGCAGTGTATTATTATATTATATTTAAGTTCATAAGTATAAATGAGGAACTGGTCATCCATATATAGTTATTTTAAAATACACACACATATACATTTATGAGGATTCTTGATGTCATAATTTACTAGATATAAACTAATAATGCACAAACAAGACATGGATCATGATGCATGTGCGGTACAGGACGTAATGATATCTTAGTGATCAAACAGGCATCATATGTTTCATGCGCCGAACAGCATCCAACGTTTCATGTGCGGCACATGAAACATGTGAAAGGATCGGGCCACCAATGAACTGTAATATAATACCATGAACTTGCCTAACGATACGGCCTTTAAGAGCTATTCTACAACTACTGGTAGATAAGATGTGACCCTCCCTAAGATTTAACGAACTCTTCCTACAAAATAGGTGAGCAGAACTACTACGGAAGATAATAGAACTCAATAGAACTCGTACAAGAATATGCTAAAGGAGGAAAAGAGGTGCTCGAAGGTTCAAGAGCAAAGTGTGTCCACAACCTCTAACAGTGAAGGAGTCTTGTTGCTCCAAGCTCTTGGTTTTGGGATCCCATGGAAGAAGCTGATGCACTGATAGATGTACTAGTAGGCTCAATTTATAGTTTAAAAATTGGATGCTTTTTTTTTCCTGCCTTTTCTTTGTCAATTTTTTAGGTTACTTTCTTCTATATACTGCCCCTTATATATACGTGTGTAATTCCTTTGAATGGTTTTTGTTTTTGAGAGAGAATTTATCTTAAATTTTTGAATAATTGACAATGATGCATGGCAATAAAACAGCACATAGAGAGCAGTTTTTTTTTTTTTTTGGGGGGTTCATTAGGATTTAACAGTCAAATGATTTAGTGATTGTAACATCCCATTTTAAAGCGGAATTTTTTTTTTTTTTCAACCAGAGTAGAGCATTGGAGCGAAAGAGTAACTGATACATATTCAAATATAAACCATAGTGTAACATTGTATGGATACAGTCATCCTATTGTTCTCAAAAGTAATTACTTAAATAAACAAAACATCTCCGGGTACTGGCCTAGTCATGTTGTTTCCCCCGCTCTCCGATCCTTGGTCCTCCGGACCCTGAAGCTACAGCTGAGATCCAATTTACCACATTGGATCTCAGGTAACGGTTAACCTTATGCTCAAACAATACAGTATACAGACAACAGATATTCAAGACAATACAACAGTATATCAATACATAAGCATACAGCAGATGCATGATCAATATAACGACAGAACATAAGCACAGAGCAGTATGTAAAGCCCCATAAGGTAAACAATAACAATAGCTTGCACAAAAACCAGTGCCACGATAACCACTCGTGTCCTCAGCGCTAGGAAAACATAACGGCATTATTATGACTATAACCCGTATAAACTGTCTGTATATCAATCTCTGAACGTATCTATCACATATATGTACTTAAGCAGCACGGGATTAGTGTTACAGTACGCGTCCCGCTCTCCGATCCTTGGTCCTCCGGACCCTGAAGCTACAGCTGAGATCCAATTTACCACATTGGATCTCAGGTAACGGTTAACCTTATGCTCAAACAATACAAGTATACAGACAACATGACTAGGCCAGTACCCGGAGATGTTTTGTTTATTTAAGTAATTACTTTTGATAACAATAGGATGACTGTATCCATACAATGTTACACTATGGTTTATATTTGAATATGTATCAGTTACTCTTTCGCTCCAATGCTCTACTCTGGTTGGGAAAAAAAAATTCCGCTTTAAAATGGGATGTTACAGTGATCCTCTATTCTAGCTACTCCCTCTAGTCCTTATCATAAGGCACCAATTAACAATTGTATTTGATCATTTTTATAAGGCATTTATTTGTTTCCAAATATCCCATTAATTATTTTTTTCATGTATGCCCATAATTAATTAATAAGGGTAGTAGGTGAAAGTAATAATTAATATAATATTAGAGTTTAGTGCAATTAGTAGATGTAATATTGGAAGTTACCTAAATTATAGGAAAACTTTATTGACTTTAAGTATTTCTATTAGTTTATGAGAATTGTTAATTTGTGTCTTATAATTAATAAGAATCCGATATTGTGTTACTAATTGATAAAAACATTTTTGTGCATATCATTCTTCTTCTGTGAGAAGTTTCTTCTTGTTTTGTTGTGTACTTTTCCATCTTGATTATACTCCCTTTGATCCTTATTATAAGGCACCAATAATAAGTTTATTTGGTCTTTTTTATAAAGCACTTGGTTGTTTCCAATGAGCATTAATTATTATTATTTTTTCCATATATGCCTTTAATTAATAAGTGTAGTGGGTGAGAGTAATAATTAATATTTCTTCTAGTCCTAATTATAAGAACACTTTTGTAGTGTCAATTGCAATATAAAAGTGTTCCTATAATTAGGACTGGAGGTGTTATAATATTAGAGTTTAATGTAATTAGTAGGGGTAATATTAGAAGTTACTTAAATTTTAAACAATTTTATTGTTTTTATTGGTTTGAGAAAATTGTTAATTGGTGCCTTACAATAAGACCAGAGGAAGTACTCCCTCTGGTCCTTATTATAAGGCACTAACTAGCAAGTTTATTTGGTCCTTTTTATAAGACACTTGCTTGTTCCTAATGAACAATGATTATTATTTTTCATGTCTGCCCCTAACTAGAGTAATAATTAATATAATATTAGTATAAGTCACCAACTAATTTTTCTCACAAACCAATAAAAGTAGTTAAAGTCAATAAAGTTGTCCTAGAATCTAAGTAATTTCCAATATTACCCCTACTAATTGCATTAAACTCTAATATTATATTAATTATTATCTTACCGGCCACTACCCTTATTAATTATGGGTAGACATGAAAAAAAATATTAATACTCATTGGGAACAAGAAAATGTCTTATAAAAAGAATTAAATAAACTTACTAGTTGGTGCCTTATAATAAGGACCAAAAAGAATAATAATTATCAGAGGGAGTAATGTAGAACCTTGGAACTTGTGTTTTTTTTTTTCCAAAGTCGGACGAGTTATCCATCTATCATTTTATCAAAATAAAATCTCCTTGTGCACATTCCCCAATCCCAAGCATTTCCGTGTGCTCCTCTCCATTTTTCAGATTCTCTTCTGAAACTAACGAAGTCCCTGCCTTGTGTTCAGAATTTATTTTAGGGTTAATGACCAAAAATACTAACGAACTATTGGGCCAGGACCACCCAGCACAACAAACTATTTTTTGGACCAAAAATACCAACAAACATTTTAAAGAGGAGCGCTCAGCACAATTAACACCGTTAACAAAAAGTTAACATCCGTTATCTAAGGTGCAGATTGGCCAACGAACTCTTATTCCAGGAGTGCTCAACACAAAATTCTAAATTTTACTAAATTAAATAATTTTTTCTCAATTGTCATTATTCAAAACTACTTGTATAGATATCTATGGACAAAAATTATTCATTCTTTAATTTTGTCAAAATTATAATTTGCTAAAATAAACAAAATTTTTAATTAAAAATATAATTATATGATTTAAATAAAACTCAAGGTGTTTATATTTTTAATTAAAAATTTTGTTTATTTTAGCAAATTATAATTTTGAAAAAATCTAATAATGAATAATTTTTGTCCATAGATATCTATACAAGTAGTTTTGAATAATGACAATTGAGAAAAAATTATTTAATTTAGTAAAATTTAGAATTTTGTGCTGAGCGCTCCTGGAATAAGAGTTCGTTGCCAATCTGCACCTTAGATAACTGAGGTTAACTTTTTGTTAATCGTGTTAATGGCGTTGTCTTGAGCGCTCCTCTTTAAAATGTTTGTTGTATTTTGATCCTTTCTTTGGGTGGTCCTGACCCAATAGTTCGTTGGTATTTTTGATCCTTAACCCTTTATTTTATCCAACAAAAAATATTTTTCTCCATATTCGGTCGATGTTTCTATCGTTGGCGTTATCACTTCATGTCATGTCACATCTATATTTATACGGTGATGTCATTCTCACGAACCCAATATCTATAATGATATGTCAAACCGTCAAACCGACAGGCAACTAATTCATGAAACCGATAGACCTTATTTGTAGTTCAATTTTTTTTATTAAAGCCAACCTTATATTAATGATTGGAAGGCGCGCACACACATACATACTCCATCTAATCTTTATTATAAGACATCAAATACTCCCTCTGATCCTTATTATAAGGTACCAATCACCAACATTTTTTGGTCCTTATTATAAGGCACCAACTTACTTTAACTAACTCATTTATTACTGTTTTTCCATTATGCCCTCATTTTTAACTAACTCATTTAAACCTACATCATTAAAGTAGGGGTAAAGTTGGAAACATTTATTACTTTTAGACTTAATTAATGACTTAACCTCCATTTCTTGGTCTGCGAGAAAATGGTAGTTGGTGCCTTATAATAAGGACAAGAGGGAGTAATAATTCTTACAAATCAATAAAAAGTAATTAAAGTCAATAAAGTTGTCTTAAAATTAATTTAAGTAACTTCCAATATTACCCCTACTGATTGCACCAAACTCTAATATTATATAATAATTATTACTTTCACCCATTACCCTTATTAATTAGGGGCATATATGGAAATAAATAATTAATGCTCATTGGGAACAAGGAAGTGCCTTATAAAAAAGACCAAATAAACTTTTTAATTGATGCCCTATAATAAAGACCCGA
Source organism: Acacia pycnantha (assembly GCA_025563575.1). NCBI lineage: Eukaryota > Viridiplantae > Streptophyta > Magnoliopsida > Fabales > Fabaceae > Acacia > Acacia pycnantha. Next base: position 741,744 of record JAMWYP010000141.1, read on the forward strand.
GGGAGTATATGTTAATTTTATTATTTGTACAATTCTAGGTTTTTATAATAGCGAAAATCTCTCCAATACCGAGCATTAAGATAAGTTGAGCTTTTTCATACAAATTGTTAAGAAAACAAAAGAATATAAACAATAAAAGTTTGACAAGATTAGGGAACATGTTGCAATCTATAAACTAGTTCATCTCAATACTTCCTCTATAAGATTGTTGTTCAGTAATTTAGATTTTCTATGAGGGATATTTTTTGAAACATATATCAATTACACCTCAAGCAAATCATCATTGTGAAATAAATGTTTGCAGTATCTGAGTCACACAAAATCTTGATAGATTTTTTGAACATTAAATAATTGTATAAAATACATCATTGTGCAACATATTTCTATTTTACTGTCCATTCACAAACGATTATAAAAAGAATCTAGAACAAGAAGACAAAGTTGAGCCCAGAAATGATAAAAACATGTGCCAGTGATCAAATCTCATAGAAGGTAGAATTTTCCCTATATACACACAACACACAAAGATCTCATGCCAAAGTTAGGTAGCGAGGATCTGGCTGAGCAAATCATGGAAGCCACAAACGAAAGTCAAGCTTCAAAACTCCTTGGAGCTCAAATCTGTGCATGGAATCACAGTTTCAGCTTCATAAAATCCATGTCCCTCAAATGTGCAGTTGACTTAGGCATACTTGACATTATCCACAATCACAACCAACCCATGCCACTTTCTGCTCTCATTTCTTCGCTACCAATCCATCCTTCCAAAACCGCCTTTGTCCCTCGGCTGATGCGCCTTTTGGACCACCATGGCCTCTTCTCTAAGCAAAAAGTATCAGAAAATAACACAGAAGAGGCTTATGCACTAACTAATGCCTCTAAGCTTCTGCTCAGTAACAACCCCTTGAGTGTGACACCCTTAATGCTTGCTCTGCTAAATCCAGTTCTGATGAAGGCATTTTATTCATTGTCTTCCTGGTTCCAAAATGATGATCCCACGCCTTTCAACACAGCTCATGGGATGAGTTTGTGGGAATATGCAGGGCAAGATCCTGAACTCAATCAAATGTTCAATTGTGCCATGGCTAGTGATTCTCAAATAGTGACTAGTGTGGTGATTGACAAGTGTATGGGAATCTTTGAAGGATTGGAGTCACTTGTTGATGTTGGGGGCGGCACAGGGACTTTGGCCGTGGCCATTTCCAGAACATTCCCACAATTGGAATGCACTGTGTTTGATCTCCCTCATGTTGTTGCTGGCCTGCAAGGTAGTGACAACCTAAAATATGTTGCAGGTGACATGTTCAAGGAAATTCCCCAGGCCCATGCCATTTTATTGAAGGTAAATATACCTTAATATAATACCTATCTACCTTATTTGATTTGATTAAGAAATTTAGTTAAATTAGTTAATATGACATGTATTTTTTAAAACACCTTAGTCATTTTCCTTAATTCCTCCTTCCTTCTCCTCCCAGATTATAGTTGAAGGAGCATCAATAGGAGTAAATTAAGAAGAAAAAATTGACAAATATAAAAGATAGGTTTTATATTAAAGACTGGAGGGAGTAATAGCACATGTCTAAGAGATAGAATTTGATGAGTAGCGTCATATGCAGTGTTGTTAAAACGTCGTTCCAAAACGTAGAAACGTCCGTTTCTACGTTTTTACGCCGGAAAACGAGTCAAAACGATGGTCAGAACGATTTTTGGGTGGAAACGGTAGAAACGCCGTTTCAACTCGTAGAAACGGCGTTTCCACCCGTTTCCACCGAGTTACTTAAAAAAAAAAAAAATTTGCAGCCCCAATGATGGTCTGAATCTGAATGAATTAAATGATTTGGATATTCCCGAATTTCTTAGTAGGGGAGGGGATGAAGAATATGAGCTTGACTTTGACTCCGATGATTTAAATTAGAGATGTTGATCTCTTTTATCATTTTATTGACTTGTTTTGATCTTATGATGACTTAAATTTGTTGATCTCCTTGAATGTTTGGACTTTGGACTTAAATTTGTGATAACTTTAATGCATTTGCGTGTTTTGATTTTATATATGTTGGGTTTTATTTTCTTTGTGGTATGAAGTAAACTCTTCCGTTTCGTTTACGTTTTACGATTTTACGTTTTTACTCACCCTTACCGTTTCTACGTAGACTCTACGTTTTAACCATGGTTATCAGAACCGGACCGAACCGGCCGATTTGAACCGGAAACCGGCGAACCGGCCATAAAGCCGGTCCGGTCTGCCAAAGAAACCGGGGTCTCTCTGTTTTTTTTTTTTTTGAAAAAAAAGGTCAGTTGAAGCTCTCCAGTCTCCACAGCTCCGACAGGGAAAGCCTGAGTGGAAAGAGAGAGAGATGGACAGAGGCCGTTGGATCGCCGGTGAGAAAAGAGCGATTACCGGCGATTATTGGCAAGGAAGATGGCGAGGGTGCGATCGTCGTCTCCACCTTCTCCATTGTCTTTGAACTCCTCTCCTCCTTCTTCATTTGTTATCCATTTTCCAGATCTGAACTTCAAGGAAGGATAGCTGAACATGATCACGACATTTCAAAAATTTAGCAGTCAGCACAAAAAAAGTGCAGTCAGCATAGGAGCGAACCATCTCAATGAGGGAAGAGCCTGGGCATCTTCACAAACGACGCCATTTTCGGATCTGTCATTTCGGGCGAGTGGAGTGAAAAGAGAAGGCAATGAAAAGGACTTTCTAGCCGGTTCGTTGCTCTTATCTCAAGATTTCAAATGAAGCTCATTTGTCATGGCTCTTATCTCAAGATCAGTTTCATAGACTCTTATCTCACTATTTCAAATCTCTGATCTCTGCTCTGCTATGTCACGTGCCTACATTTATTGTTGCTTTTCTTTTCAAACCGGAAAAATGCAAGGTTAAAGTAAGTTAATATTTTATATTAAGGAAAAAAATATTTTTTAAATAATGGAATATTAATAGTCTAATATCTTCACTATTTCACCGGTTTGGTCCCGGTTTGACTCCGATCTGACCCACTAACCCTTAACCCAGTACCCTGACCGGTTCAGTAACCGGTCCGGTTTTAATAACCTTGGTTTTAACAACATTGGTCATATGAGCAACTGCAACACAAAAAATATTTGAACCGTCCAGTGTTCACACATAGTTTGAACTGTTATATTGTGTCTGATGTAAAACTTTCAATATTAACACAGGCACACAACTTCCATTATGTTCCATATATTGTGATTTGATTGTTAGAAGCTTCTCCTTTTACCTGGTTCATCATAACTGCATCTCAAAACTGCAAAACACTTGTCAGATATATTTATGCTAACCAGTTGAGATACAGATCAAGCAATTTTTTCTTTCAATATATTTTTATAATCATAAATGATGACAGGAAATATTGCACGACTGGAACGATGAGGATTGTGTGAAAATACTGAAGAAATGCAAGGAGGCAATTACAAGCAATGGCAAAGAAGGGAAGGTGATTGTCATAGACATAATGATAGGGCATGACACAAAAGACGATAAGACAGTTGAAGCACAATTGTTCTCCGATATGATAATGATGGCGCTGGTCCCTGGGAGAGAGAGAAATGAGAAGGAATGGGCCAATTTGATTTTCACTTCTGGTTTCTGTGACTATAAGGTAATTCCAGTTCTGGGGATAAGGTCTATCATTGAAGTTTATCCATGATAGTTTCTTGCTAATGCCTAGCATCTTTATTTGAGAACTGAAGGACCTGTGTTGTGCATTATTGAATATCCTTTAAGAAAATTATAGTTGCAGTGATTTGTTTTCAACTTGATTCCAAGAGGTCGGCATCCATAGCAGTGTAATCTTGTCAAATGATATAATTAGAATTAGAAAACGTAATCCTCTTTAAAATATATAAGCCTAACCAAATGTCGCAATCAGTCTGATGCATCAAGATTACATGTAATCCTTTCATAGGGAATCAAACCAAACATGCTATTGTTTAATATAGATTGCTAACGACAGATTGGTTCCTCTCTTCCTTACAAATCCTGGATTATGGTCAGAAAAACCATGTAACTGAGTCTTCTTAGATATAAACATAAACGAGTGTTGTGCATAGATGAATCTCCAAGGTAAAATGCAAAGAGAAAGCAAGCTTGAGCGTACTCTGGAGATAAGAGATAAGGACACTAGGACAGATTACCTCTATGGCAATTTACCCTCTTCAGCCATCTTCTTGCGTTGCGTATCTAATGAGAAGTGTTAAAAATGCCAAGAGTGGTCTTATGACACATGAAGCAATTTTTGTTATTGACATGATGGTGTAAATAACAAGAATGAAAACGCTATACAGAATTAAAATCAATAGAAAATAAAGGCAGAAGCAATGTTAATCAATTACTATAGATAGAAACGTCAGCAGACAAGTTTCAAAGCGCACTTCCAAATGCAACTCAGGGTGCAGAAATAACACATATACATATATGTTCAATATTCACTTGTAGCTATTCTAATATATCAAGAGCACTTTAACCTCGCCATTTACCAACAAGAGCGATCATTAACCAAAACCCTTCACAAGAGAATTAAAGCCGTCCTTGATAACTTATGAATAAAAATTTCTGAAAGCCGTCAAACTTGAACTCGGCACTATAACTAGTTAGCTACAAATTTCTTAAAGTAAAGAGCTAAAGATAAAATATAATATCAAACGTAACACGGGCGACATAACCATCAACTCTTGGGGAAAGGATTCCAAATTTTCCGTTGCTCTGCTATCATTTTGAATTTGAATTTGAATTTCTCTCGAAAATTTCGTGCCCGACCAAAAAGAAAAAAAGAAGTAAATACACCTTGCTCTGATTGTTGATCACCAGCAGATTTAACGGTTTCTTCAGGTTCCGCCAGAGTTGGAACTTGGAACAAGCTTCCCAGATTTCAGTACACCACCTTCGGCGCAGAAACGTTCCGAGCAAACAACTGACAGGGGATATTGACGACGGTGTCGATCAGGAAGTTACAGGACCAAGTCGGGGATTCAGGGGATGAAAAAACGACAAAGGTCGAGGCTGGTTGGAAGAGTAATAGCCGTCTGGGTGAGAGGAAGGAGGAAGAGATTCAATTCGATGATGGAGGAGAAAAATTTGAAATTGGATGATCCAGAAACCCCTACAAGCAGCCGGTGATTCCTTGTGCAAACTAATTAGAAGGTATTATAATTGTCATGGTGAGCAATGAGCATAAGCATTCTGAGGGGAAAAAGGGAAAATCCCTTTAAGCTGAACGTTTTGACTAAGATAAACCAATAAAATGCAGCCACGTGTTAAATCGACACTTGTCAGCTTAACAGGTGCTCTTTCCGTAATCCACTTTCATAAATATCATCTAACAAAATAAAGATAATTTTTTTCATAAATATCATCTAACAAAATAAAGATAATTTTAAAATTTTCAACCAAACAAAAAATCCCATTAACTTGATAATAAAAATGAAAATTTCCCCTGACATTACAAGATATTAAATAGGAAGGATTTGCCAAATTATCTATTGTGAAAAGTTCAGATTATTTTATATCGTTTTAGAATATATCTTTAATAAATAAAAATATGCAAATATTTTATATATTTGATCAAAAATTTATTATCATTCCAAAAATTTATCCAATTGCAGTTAAGTTAAAGTTTAAATTGAATTTAGATATAATCAGATAAGATAAACAATTGAGTTAGATGATCAATTGTTTCCTATAAATATACAGTCAAGTCACTATTACAACCATCACACCCATTCTCTTTATTGGCGCCTTACATCTCCCAAACATGGACGGATCCGTCGATAATTCTACCTTCCCTTATGAAGGTTTCATCTCAGGCAACGAAAGCACAACCAACAACGATATTCCCCGACAACAAAGTCAGCCCCAGGGAGGACCAACACTTAGGTCAGTGGAGGTTTCCATCGATATCCCCGCCGGCAAAGACGTAGTGCACTGGCTCTTCCAGTTCTGTTTAAACAACAAAGTCTCCCTCACCGTGTTACATGGCTGTGGGGTGCTTTCCGAGGTCATCCCCCTTTGGCAAGAGAATCCCATTATCGGACCCTTCTTAATACAGTCACTTTTCAGCACTGTCACCGTCAACCCTATGGAAAGTTTTTTGCATTTTCCGATGATACTAGAAGGGCCATATGGTATATTAAAGACCTATATGGTGGGAGGGATGGCTTGGACCACCGTGCGTGTGGTGGCGATCATGACAGTGTTTGAAGATGTAGAAGATAGAACTTCCAGCAGCAATTTATCGCCTCATATTATTAACAATGTTCAATCGGGTGAAAGTTCTATGTCTGATAGTACACAACATCTGAACATTCTGACACAATCAGAAACTGAAATAGATGCAGTAGACAATCTCATGAACTCGGTTTATAATGAAATGTTTGCCGTGCCGAGAGGATGAGAAATGACAGCGGAGAGAAATGACAGGGAGACGATGGTCATGAATAATCATATGATTAGAAGTCTGAAAACATTAAATGTACCATGTGTTATGGGTTCTTATATGATAATCTTATAGGAACCCATGAGTATTTACTTTAAATATAGATTTTAACTCACAAGGACCATAAGAGTTATGGAGAGTTATGGATCTTTATGAGTGCCTATTAAAACTCACAAATGTGTTCAGAGTTTATAAGTCAGGATAACTATAAGGAGTTATTATAGTTAATTATACATGAATTTTAATTGTTTGTGTGATTGAAATAATTTAATCGTGGGAGGATAGCTTTGGGATGATACCTCCTAAAGTAATGAATACAACCCTTAGGTTTTATGCCTCCAATATATTATGTGATATGAATCGATATTATCCGTTTTTAATTTCTTAAAGTGGTGTCTGGCAGGGTTTCCTGGGACATTAGTAGTAACTTTGGGAAGAGGTGTGCATACTAGGAATAGATGTTTTATGGCCAATTTGATTATTTGTGACTGGTAGGGTTTCCCGAGTCATACGGTAGACTGGCAAGATTTCCAGGGTCTACCATGGTTCTCTTCCCACTAATTAAACTTCATAAAGAATAACGAAACTAACATTTTTTTATTACATATATGAATGATATTTTTATTATTATGTGAATATTTTATTTTTACTATATTATCCTTGTTTTGATTAGGATTATTACTAGCTTTGCTGATTTTTGTGTTTATATGGTTGTGATGATCCTTCACAAATTTCAAAGATTGGGGCTAGTAGTGAGAAATGAGGAAGAACATTCAGTTAGTTCTAACTAGTTCATTTTATTCTTATGCTCTAGATAAAGCATATTTATTTAAGTTTTGGATTTATGTTAATGTAATAAGTTAGCCTTGCACTTGTCCTAATACAAGTGCGCCGGTAACACTTCCCAAGTTTGGTTATTTTGAATTTAAGTAATTATTAATAAAAATAATTGCAGTTTTATGTTATTATAATTGTTAAAAATTTGAGGGTGTTACAAAAAGTGTTGTCAATCAAAGTTTTGGATTAGCATGAATTATGCCAAGGAGGGGGTTTCTTCAAGTAGGTAGTATCTAATCTATAGGATCAACTTCAAGCTATGCTTGTCATATGTATGCGGGGAAAAAAATCTTGTTTTCATAACTGTCATTTGCATTTAAAATTTTAAATTCACAATTTCATCTTTTATAAGTTATGTCATAATAATTTCCCCATTTCATTTTGATTGGAAGTGTAAAAAATAAAAGATTCAGAAAATAAAGATTCAAACACCTGTAACTTCCGCAACTATATATATGATGCCATGGTGAATATTTGAAATTAAATAATTCATAAATAATCTCTAGAGTCGGTTTTTCTTTTCTTTTCATTTTTTGATCAATAAGGATATGTGTATTACTCAGACCATAAACGGTTCAAACAGATACAACTAGGAAAGAAACAAAGCAACTAACGAGCCAATACAAAGGGAAACTAAGCTGCAGAAGCCAGACCTACAGGAATCAAATACAAACAGAAAGCAACAGATAACAATTAACCCCCATCTCTAACAAGACTAGGAGAGGAAACATCATCCACCACAATATTAGCCTCTTGAACATCCAAGGTTAGAAAGGATAACAAAGAAGGTGTTGGCTGTAGAACCCACCCAACAGGGCACACCCCCCTATAAGAATTTGCTGCAAGGAAATCAGCAACACGATTACCCCGTCGTGGAGTAAAAAGAACAGAGAACCCAACCTTGTCAGAAAGGAGACAAATAATATCATGGATAATACTTCTACACTTCCAATCAAATAAATTAGGGGATTTAGCTTCAACACAGGAGACGAGAGGAAGACAATCAGTCTCAAAGATAGTATTATCATGGCCTAAATCCACGGCAAGCATCAATGCTCTCTTAAGGGCCAATGCTTCAGTCATAAAGGCAGATATAGACTTAACATTATTCACAAAGCCCCACACAAAAAGGCCAAAATGGTCCCGGCATACCAATCCAATTGCAATAGACTCACATCCTGATAAACGCCCCGTCAGAATTAATCTCAAGGCACCCAGGAGCCGGGGGATGCCAAAAAACCAGAGGCTCCCTACTTCCATCAGACAGATCAGCCTTTGTCACCGACTAGTTTTCACCACATTACTCTTCAAGATTTTAAAACATATCAAGAGGGGAAGTAACTTAAACAACTAGTTCTGATATCACCTTATACATCTCAATGAATGCATCTTAGGGACTATTTGGTCTGAGGGGAGGGAAAATAAAAATTTTATGAGTTGAATTTAAAGGAGTGGGGTTATAGAATTTTAATGAAGAGAAAATATAACATGAAAAATTAATTAAAAAATTTAAACTCACTTCTCTATTTTTTTTAAAATTCAACTAATAAAAATTCCACTTCCATTTTTCTCTCTCCAAATCCCTCTTATCAAACAAGTCGTTAAAATTTCAAAACACAAGGAAAATTGAAAGGGTATAAGGCCTCCTTCATTCACCTTTACAGCCGATATTGGCCTAGCCCAAATGCCACCTGATCCCAGTACATGCATTGGTTCCCACCACCGGATGCATCTACAGTGATCTTTTAACAATCTCATTGTACCTTTGATCTATTCAGTCTTATTTAGATGGCCTCATTTACTGAGTAACTCTTGTGTTTGAGAATTGCCAGACGTTGATTCTTGATGAAATCATTTTCCTATAATTGATGACAATTGAAAATCAATATTTTATGAGACTGACTTTCTTCAACATAGTCAGGCAATGAACAACCCAACTGTCATGAAAAATGCAGAAAATAATCAACCATCCATAGCTGGACTGTAATTCGTTTTTCTTTTGGATTGATAATGGTAGAAGTGGCGGGGCCCATGTCAAAAAATTGAGAGCGTTTTAGAAAAAGCTTCATGGTGGAGCTTTTCCCTTAACTCTGGCTTTTTGAATTTTTTTAACTTAAAGTCCAGTGAACTTAAAGCTCAACCTAAACACTTTCCATTGGACTTTTTTTCCACTGAGTTTTTTTCCTAACACTCAGCCATATATTTTTGCCTGTCTCATGAAGCAGAATCCAAACAGGCCCATTACCTCTCATTGAAGAAGGTGGAAGATGGCTGGGATTGATGGCAGAAGTTGGGAGGAAGACGAGTGGAAAGAAGAAAACCCGTTGGAGTTGGTGTCAGACTGTCAGATTCGATGGGGAAGATGGAATTATTTTATATAGAGATGGCAGATTTTAAATTAAATATCATTATTTAAAAAAGTGTTAGGATAATGGATATGCTAGTTTAGGATGAAATTGTTCTATTTTCAATATTTTAGGAGCAAAATTAACACCTCCAAAAATAATTTAGGGTAATTGGTGTACCATAATCCATAATTTTTTTTAGTTAACAAATATTTTGAACTGAAGAAAGATAGGGTTCAATCCATAAAAAGTTGTCATTTCATCATGTTCTAATTCTAATAACCACATAACAGTACAGAATCTGATCCTACCAATCCCCATCAAATCTGCATATGGGCAAGTCAAATTAAGATAAAATGATACTTTTAAGCATCGCCGAATATAAATGCAAAAAGATTCAAATAGTTATCAAGAGTGGGCAAGTTAATGCAGAAAATGAACTTCCACACTTGCATCAGATTTATTGAGTATTGCAGCAACACCATATACGTGTTTTATTCTAACCAGATTCAGCAATCTCAAATGCCAACATGGCACATTTCTAGTCAAATTTACAGAACAGTGACAGTCACCATTAATTATTATTTTTTTTTGCTCAGAGACAGTCACCATTAATTGACTAACATATTTTGCTATGCAGAGAGGGGGGGGGGCCAATTGAACCTGTCCAGATTACAGAGGCACACTACCAGAGTATAAATAGTCAAAACCCAGTTCAGATAGTAATGAAAAGAATGTATGTTGATTCTATAGCCCATTTGGTTAAACACCCAAGTAATGAAAAGCACTTGCGTGTTACAGCTTCTTTCTCAGTACAAACTATGACGTTAGTGGTTGAAAAGTTGACACCCGGTCCAGCTTCCATCTTCATAGTGATGTTAATTCCAGAGAGACAAAGGATACAAGCAGTGAATTGCCAGAGAACCCATCTGTCTTGCTAACTGATAAGTGTATCTTCATCCTCGGAAAGAATTCAGTTTCGTAATCCTTCTGAATAGACAATCAAACATATTCAGTAAATCACTTTTGTGCATCAAGAAAGTAATTAAGACGAATGATATTTTCGTATCATTAATTTATTGACATAAAGAATCGGTGATAGAAAATAGTGATGTGCCATCTCAAGACTAGCAGTAACAATTAAAAACCATTCGAACAAAAACAAAAGCATGACATAGCATGGTCAACTGCTTTTCTCATTCCGTGAGTAACCAACGGATGGCAAAAGTGAAGCACCGAATCTGATAAGTTAAGGATTCAGATCAAGCTTAGAATAACATCAAAATTAGTTCCACAACAATCAAATCAAATTATGAACCATAAATGCCAAGAATTATTTCATAGGGGAAGAGAGATAAGTTTAATGATCACTAACAGAGAACAACAGAAAATTTGTACTCTGTACTGCCTAATCTGCATGTCAATTGAGATTAGTAGGTTATTAGTATCACCATACCCAACTCTCACTGAACATTGAGAGGGCAAATATAACTAAAAAAATTATTGCCCCAGAATACCAGGACCAATCTAGGGGGATTCCAGACATGGAAGAATTCATAATATTGAGACCAAAGCTGATTTGATAAAGCAATGCCACTAGAAATACCTTCAATGTTTTCTAAATTTGAATCCTAAACGATATTATTATTCCTCTTCTAAAAACATTCTGTTTACACAATAATGAGAACTTGGAACTTCATCGCTGGCTGCATTTGCTTCAGGCCAACAGTGTTTGTTATAGTGCCCATAATACTCACATTATCAAATCCATCCTGATCACCAGCAAAGTGAAAAAGAATGAGAGTGATTTGAACTGTTATAGTCCCAATTTCCTCCAGGCCCATCGGACCTAATCAGATTATACAGTACACCCTCCATCATAATACAATTTCTGCTAGGATTCTAATGCTTTATATTCTCTTCTTCATCCCACAACTAAATTAAGAAATTTAAAACCCCCCACAAGAAGCATATCCAGACTCCTGATGGCCCATTAGGTTATTCATTCATTGCTCTTCAAAACAGTCAAGGAGATTTACAGTTAGATTTAGGATTTGCCTTAGTCTCCTCAATAAATGCTTCGGCTCAAATGCATATCGATGTCAACTTAAAATTCGGACAGGACAAAACACACAAATATCAATCGTATCGTACTATAATAGATACTAGACCACACAACAACAGCCAAAAGGTGGATCGTGAAGACGAACATACCATCCACTCGAACCAGGTCGACTTCCTCTAGATATCGGCCGTCTCATTGTCCCCGAATCGAATGCGTCACCCCTCCTCATCCTCTCGGATCCACCCGACTTCGGTCGGGTGTCTTCCCCATACCGACCCGGCGATCCGACATTTCCTTGCTGCCTAGACCGAGCCACATCGGGTCCGATCTTTTCCTCCTTCGGCACAAATCCTGGACGAAGATGCGGAGGCACAAACTTGCCAGATTTCGGAGATATCAGAGGCGATGGTATGTCCACATTTTTCTCACAATTCAAGACAGGGGACGAAAGGGAGGACCCGGTTCCAGTGTGACCCAATGGGCGGAGTGAGATCTCATTCGCGTCTGATCCGGGCTGGGACTGAGGTTGATCTGAGGCATGTTGAACGGTCTGCTTGAGTTGTTGGTGTTGACGCTGCTGGGATTGAATCGGAGATGACGGAAGTGGCGGAGCAACGACAGGTTTGGGGTTGGGTCGAGTTAGAACCAGCATACGGCCATGAGGCTTGTTGGGCGAAGAGATTGCAGAATATGAAGCAGCAGAATAGGAAGAGGATGAAGAAGATGCAGGGGACGGGATCTTCGCCGGGTTGGTGTTAGAGCCGGGAGTGGTGGTTTTCTCGTATATATGGTTAAAGTTAGTAGAGACGTACTTGTTTTTGGCCGCCATTAACCGCCACTACAGCCACCACTACAGCCAATACTCTCTCTGTTTCAGCCTTCAGGATACTTCCGGTGAAGGGAAGAGAGGGAGAGGGAGGGATGGAAGCCTAAAATTGGGCCGGTATATAATAGCATAAGCCCAATATATTTACATGGCAGAAATGTTGGGCCTAAATTAGATCTCTTTATGCACCGTTATGGGGTCTCGGCCCATAGTTGTGGATATATGAGACTTGAATGAAGCCTGTTGTTCAGAGTGAGACTGCATCGCCCACCTTGAAGGTTAGAACAGAAATTGTTCCAATATACCAACGGTGGGACCCTCGTCCTTGGGTTCAACTGGTAAGGGGGTCGGACTTCCTCACCTCAAGGGAGGGGGTTCGATCCCTGCGTTGGTCAAGCGGCAGGGGAGGCATCTCTCCAGTCCAGAAGCGGTGGAAACTACTGGTAGAGGTGGAGGCATGCCTCTCTGCCAGGTATGCCCTGTGGGAGGGCTCCAAGCGCCCTGCCCTTGGATTGTGGGTGAGCCCAACCCCTTTCCTAAAATTTATGTATAAAAAAAAAAAAAATATATATATATATATATATACACACACACACACATATATATACCAACGGTGGGGCTTGGATATAGTAGAAAGAGCTAATCTCTCATAATATAACGAACTAAGACTCAAATTTCAGTTGGGAGAAGTGCCCCACATTTAATGTTTGACAGTGCCTCAAATAGTATTCTCTCCAATAGGAAGGATACCTATGCTTAGTAAAAACACATTAGATACTTAGAAAATCCCAAAAAGAACATATAAAAATGATCAAGACAATTCAAATATTACGTTATTATAGAACAATAAGAGAGAGACTACCAAATTCCAAGAAGGTTTCTTATATATGAAGCCGTTGTATATATTATTTGATCGTGAAAAATTTAAATATCAAAGAATCATGAAATTTCAAAGGTCTTGTACCACACTATATATAAATTAAGTGGGTGTCCACTGTGTAGGAAAAAAAATTAAAGATATTAGCATACACACACATGTATATGTATAATTTTCAACAACTGAATCATACAGGTATAAGAATACTTAATGATGATGAAATTAATAATGGAGTAGGTAACATTATGCCACATGGTATACAGGTATATGCCAGCCTGCCAAACCAGGAATTTTTTGCCTTTGTCTTTTGTCCAAACTCTCCCAACTTGACGTTAACAATGCACCAAAATGCTCCATACTGCAAATTTGGGTTGGACTTAAATGCCTCTAATCTATATAATATAATATAGTAATATTTATTTTCTCAACGATCATCTCTTCATTAAAACCACACAATCACTCTCTCGTACGTGTTCATATCAACTAGGGAAGGTAGGTTTGACTTGATCTGCCTGCTTTGCATATTACAGCAAAGCCCCACATGTACGTACACTACATGTATAATTCCTCATCTAAGTTCAAAATTCTACTATGCAATGCTTCAGTTATCTTGTTACCATTTGTAGAGCCTCCGAAATTTCAAAAATGTTCCTAAGTTTACATTTAACTCCTAGCTAAAACTGAAGTTGGGTTAAGAGTAGTCAACTAAGGTATTATAATTTATGTTTGGGTAGACTTATAAAAAAACATCATCTTAACAAACGTTTGTTGTCTGGACTCTGGACGACGACATATTGAAAAGTTTTTGGAAGATTTAAATGCAAAGAAAATTCAAAAGCCAGTACTCCAAAAAAACCTTCTTCAGCGTCAAAATGGTTTCTAAGTAAAAAAGTCATTACCTCTAAAGCCATGTCAAGCATATTTTTTTCAACCAAGTGCGTATTTAGACTAGCTGTAGAAGTTGATTATTTTTTCAACGTGATTTACGGCGTACGGCGTATGGCTTTTTTACCTATCTAATTTTTTAAAAAAAAAAATTTACCAAAATAAATCAAAATTGAAACTATTTACTAAACTAATGCAGTTGGTGGCGGCATCTGACACAACGATATAAGAGGCGTAAGAAAGGGAGACGCGATTTGGCTAAGGAGTCTGACCTACAAAATGGCGTGGGAAATCCCCACGCCATTTGGGTCAAATGGCGTGGGAAAGCCCCACGCCATCTGAACCACAAATGGCGTGGGGATTTCCCACGCCATTTGAAGTGTGTACCAATTTCCCTCCTGTTCTGACTTTTTTTCAGAACGTACCACGGCGGTCCTGTGGCTTTTTTTCCCGTTAATATTCAAAAATTCTACCGTGTAGCCTCCTCCTATAAGATTATCGGTTAAAAAACTTTGCTTCCATCTCTTCTTTTCACTCCTTCACTCTTTTGCTCTTCCCTTTCGTCTAAAATTTTGCTTCCAGACCTCTTTTTCATTCCTTCCAGCTCTTTTCATTCCTAACTCTTCTTCACTTTGCTTCTTTAGCCCTCATCCCCTCTTTAAAAATTCTCTCCATCCACCATTCTTTGTCACTTGGAACCACCATTTGTCCTCCATCTTTTTATCATTTGTTTCTTTATTTTTTATTTTATCTAATTCCATTTATATAGTATAGTAGTGTGTTTCTTCTTCTGCTAAGTTACAATTGTGTTGTTGTCATTTGTTTTATCTTAATTTAATTAATCTTCATTTTCATAATAAAATAAGAAAAAAAATGAATGAAATTCGTTCAATTGTGTATTTTAATGGTTCTAAAAAGATAGGTCCAAACGGTATGAGCTTTGAAGGTGAAAGAAGAGGAATGTATATTGTTCGAGGCATGTCTACTGAAGATTAACTATTTTCGGGTACTATAAATAACAAATATTACAACATATTTCACAAAATCGAAATTAATTATTTTACAAAATATGAAATAATTAGTCATTTATCTTAAGGATTATAATTAACATACAAAAGAAATAATTATTTCCTAATTAGTCTTCTATCCTAAGGTTAATAATAAATTTTAAATATTCTAATTCCATAAATTATTGATTTTAATCATATAATAATTTATAAGTAATTAAATGTTAAAGACTTAAAAAAATGTTTAAAATTTAAATCTCATTATTAAACAATAAACATAACAAAAAAATTAAATATTAAAGACTTAAATCCAATATTTATTAAACAATAAACCTAACAAAAATTTAAATGATAATCATCTATCTATCCTAATACTGTCATACATTTATTAAACATCTATAATAAATCAATGTATCTAATTAAGAGTTAAATCAAATATTTAATACACAATAAACATAACCAAAAAAATTAAATGTTACTGTTCGGATCGGACTTGAGGTAAAGTTAGTGAGAAAGATTGAGCCTCCGCTTCTTCTTCTTCGATTAGGTGGATATTGTAAGGATGAGGAGGTGTATGTGTGTGTGAATATGGGAGAGGGAAGGAGTAAACAAGAATGAAGAATGTGAAAATGAAGGAAAGTGGAAAAGATGAAAATGAAGAAAAACGAAAACGAACAAGGGCGAGGGTGTGGGTGTGGGGAAGGGGGGTGGGGGGGGAAGAGGTCAAAAATGGGGGGGGGTGGTGCTGGTGCTGGTGCGCAGAAGATGAAAATGGAGAAAGAAGAAGATGAAAACGAAGCAAAGAAAAAACGAAGAGAAAAAACGAAGAGGAAGGAGAGGAAGGAGTGTCGGTGTGTGGGGAGGGGGAAGCGGTCAAAAAGGGGTCTGGTGGGGGTCTGACATTTGCATGTGGGGGCCTGCGCCGGGGGGGGGGGGCTGACAGGTGGTATGAACTGCCACAAGGTGGCGGAGAAAATGTTCACGCCACCTTGTGGCGGTGACATTTTTCACGCCACCTTGTGGCGGTGAAAAGTTTCACGCCACAAGGTGGCGTGAACTTTTTGACCGCCACCTTGGTGGCGTGGAATTTTCAGCCGCCACCTGGGTATCCCACTCTAAGTTCAATTCCTTACGCCATTTGTGGCGTAAGACTCATTCCGGTAAATACTTTACAATCCGCTTTAGTTTGATAATTTTTTTTTTTACAAAGATTATTACGGTCAAAAAGCCTACGGCGTATAAGTAAGTATGTGACAGAAATTTTATCTCTATATATATTTACTATACTTATAGAATACTAAATCAAACAGGCCTTAACTTTTTTTTTCTTCCCACCTGACTTTTCTGAGACTTCCTAGCACTATCCTCCATTAGTTCATTATTTTTATCAATATGATGAAACCAATTTCAGTCCGTTCACAATCATCCACAAGATATTATATCGCTTTCAAAAGCTAAAATCTGTACATCATTATTCATTTGCTCGTTTTTTCTATAAGGTCACTGGTATATTTTTGTAAGTATATATTTTCTATAGCTATTGTTAATCTGTATTTTTCCATTCTGTCCAGAAAAGTTTTGTTGTTTTTCCCTTGAATCCAATGAGACAGCTCATGCCAACACAGTCCCTCAACGACCCTATTATCCAAATAAAAAGGCTGCACCACCACCACCACCTCACATATTTCACTTCTTGTTTCTTCCATCACCACCATGGCTTCCTCTCTTGCCCTCATTCTTCTTACACTCACTTCAACTCTCTTTCTCTTCACTCCTCAAGCCGTGGCCCAGTCGTCGGCCCCGGCGCCCGCCCCGGCCGGTCCCCTGAACCTCACTGGAATCCTCGACAAAGGCAGCCAATATACCACCCTCATCCGCCTTCTCACCGAGACTCAACAGCTTCAACAACTCCAATCTCAGCTCAACTCCACCTCTGAGGGCTTCACCATCTTCGCTCCGACCGACAACGCCTTCCAGAACCTCAAGGCTGGTGCCATTAACGACCTCACCGACGAGGAGAAAGTTCAGCTCATTCTCTACCACGTTACTCCCAAGTACTATTCCCTGAGTGACCTTCTCACCGTTAGCAACCCGGTCAGGACTCAAGCCTCCGGCAAAGACGGAAGCTGGGGGCTTAATTTCGCCGGACAAGGGAACCAAGTCAATGTCTCCACCGGAGTGGTGGAGACAGCTATTAATAACGCTTTAAGGCAGCGTTTTCCTCTTGCTGTTTATCAGGTGGACAAGGTGTTGCTCCCAGAGGAGCTTTTTGGAACCAAGTCTCCAGCTCCGGCTCCGTCGCCGCCCAAGGCCTCTAAGTCTCCGGGGACAAAGAGTTCGGCTGCGTCGTCACCTTCAAGTCCCTCGGAGAATACGAATGGTGCAAATGGAAGGAATTATCTGGGCATGGGTTCCTTGGTTGGGCTTGCGTTGATTTGCATGGGAGCTCTGTTTTGAGCAGAGAGGAAAGACGAAGATGTGAGCTCGCGTTCTTTAATTTCTTTCTTTCACGAGAATCTTGTATTTTTATTTTTCACTTTGATTTCTTTTTCTGTGCAATAAATTCTTCCATTTTATTCACGGGTGATTAAAAAATGGGACTGTTTTGGAGCTTTGGCACTTGTACATCTACGCTGAGCGTTGTTCTTTGTATTTAATTTATTGCACATGGTTTGATGATATATATATATGTACCACGAATATTTCGTCCCAAAAAAAAAATATATCCTGCAGATATTTGTTGTCTTCTTCTTCTTTTTACCAGCTATTGTATCATGGTATTCATGGTGTTTGTCTTTGCATTACTTTCTTTCATGAGTCCCTTGTGAGTTTTATAAGTGAAGCAATGCTAAAACATAAGCCAGAGTCGAACGACCTATTGAAAATAGCATAATGACAAATGGGACTTCTTGAAGACATTAATTGCCTTAGCCTTTGAAGTTTTTCCCCATTCTTGTGGATCTGAGGATTTTGGTTTGATTAATTTTATTGGGTTCTTTGTTTGGAAATTATTATTAATATTTTGGCCCCACAGCATCGTACTGTAGTTATTACTTTTTAGTCTCATAAATAACTACTCCGTCTTTAATGACATATTTAAGAAGTTAATCTTAATTTTAAATATAAGATATGTTTTTCATATTTGTCAATATTTTTCCTAATTAATTAATTAGATAAGTATGTCTTATATTAAAATTGTGACTTGAGAGGGTCATCAAAGACGCTAAGAACTTGACCACGAGCAATTAAGCTAGCTTACCAATTTTCCTTGGTGCATTTACCAAAAACCTTCCTCAAGATGTAAGGATATTTTGATTGACATACGAATTGATTATGATTCAAGATTTGCTACGGCCTTGTATTAAAATAATAATAACAACAAAGGTCATTACTTCGTGAGATCAAGTGATCACAACAACAAAAACATTTTCCCATTATTTAAAGTCGTCTGCCATATGCATATGAATATCAAAGAATCAATTTTTTGATGAATTGTTGTTCAACTTTTCTACTTAGCTCTTGTGATGACCTTTTTTGAACATGTCTAGACTATTTCAAAACAATTTTGTACCATTTTCTTCTAGATAGAAGTCGCACCAACTTTTTCTTGTATATGTTTGTTATGAATCTTTTTTTTTTTTATATGACCATATATTCATCTTAGTAACCTTATCTAGGCAATATCAATTGTATGCTCATATTGTCCCTTTAAAACTAAGCATTCACTACCATATAATATTATTGGTCTTATAGTATTATGATAAAAGTTTCATTTTACCTTGCAAGGTATAAAACCCTAAACACGTTTGAAAAACAGCTTCCACGTCTTAATCCAAATAGGTACTTGTTACAGATTTATATAAAGCCCATTAATGATGCGGCTCAATAACATGTAGATCTATCATGATCACCAACGGATCGATAAGATCATAACCAATCTACAATCAAGGAGATAATCAAGGAAATCTATACACCAAATAGAGGGCCCATGAGCCCAAGACCAACAGGTACACTCTATACATAAGAGTTAAACCCTAAAGGTACACATCTTCTATCTCCTAATCTCTCTCTCAATTGCATATACTCGCTCCATCAATCCTCGAACTATGTGGATTTTGATCCCTCTTCGGGGTGCGTAGGCCCTAGGAATCGCTCCTAGGTCAAGTCCCAATCAACATCAACATACTAGTCCATCGTGTGGCAGTGTGTTCACTGTTCCACGCCGTAACGTTGGCGCCGTCTCGTGGGGACTCGATAAATTTCGATTCCTACGACCAAAGATGGTCAATACCAGAAGCAGCAGTCAGATGCCTTCGCACGGGCAGTCATTTTGAGATAGTAGGCAGGACTCTCATCCTCAAGGATTGTCATCCTCTCTCCTGGGAACCCAGACTTTTCAATTCTGGTATAAATCTAGATGCCCTATTCTCATGGGTTTTCTTTTTCGTTTCTTCATGAATTCACATGATGAGAAGATAGTAGGCAGGATTCTCATCCTCCCTCCTCAAGGATCGTCATCCTCTCTCCTGGGAACCCATGGGTTTTCTTTTTCTGTTTCTTCATGAATTCACATGATGAGAAGATAGTAGGCAGGATTCTCATCCTCCCTCCTCAAGGATCGTCATCCTTTCTCCTGGGAACCCAGACTTTTCAATTCTGGTATAAATTTAGATGCCCTATTCTCATGGGTTTTCTTTTCTGTTTCTTCATGAATTCACATGATGAGAAGATAGTAGGCAGGATTCTCATCCTCCCGGATTTGAGAGTAGGATCCTCATCCTTTCTCCTTGGGAACCCATATTTGAGAGCAAGATCCTCCCTCCTTTCTCCTTGGGAACCTAGATGTGTTCATCTTTTAATTCTCCATGCGTCCACATGACGAGAAGATAGTATGAAGGATCCTCATCTCCTCTCCTTGGAACCCCTGTTACACCAAATCTGTTAGGACCCCTGCCCGCCAAAGTTTTGAAGACGGACCGGCTACACCGAATCCGGTTAAAACCCCTACCAACATAAGTTTTGAGGCACACCTGCTTAAACCAAATCTGTTAAAATCCCGCTCGCCAAAGTTTTGAAGACGGACCCTTGCTACACCGAATCTGGTAGAATCGGGTTAAGATCCCAACTACGTGTAAAAATTTGAAGGCGGACCCGGTTACACCAAATCTGGTCAAGGGGAGGCTCCGTATAAATTTGAAAGCAGACCCTGGTTACACTGAATCTGGTTAAAATCCCGGCTCCGAGTAAATTTGAAGGCATACCCCTTACACAAACTGTCAAAATCCCGCTCTGCCAAAGTTTTGAAGACGGACCCCAGTTACACCAAATCCGGTTAAAATCCTGCCCGAGTAAATTTGAAGGCATACCCTAAGGTTACACCAAATCCGTTAAAATCCCTAGCTCGCCAAAGTTGTGAAGGCGGACCCAGGTTACAACGAATCTGGTTAAAACTCGGCTCCGTGTTGCGCCGCATAATCCCACCAAGTCTATTTACATGTATGAATCTGAGGTAAACAAACCTGTTTTCATAAATCATGTTGCGACGGCAATATCGCCAAATCTATTTAAATGATTGAATTCTGGGTAAACAAACCCGTTTTCAGAAATAATAAACCCTAATCTCGGTGTTAGAGCATGTAAACCCGTAATCTCGGTGTTAAGTGAAAACCCTAATCTCAGGTCAAGACGCAAGCAATCCCGACAATCACGAACAATTTGATTCGGGTTGGTAAATCAACACATCCCTGCAGCCTCAAAGACCCGAACTACCGGCCTGGGGCAACAGAATGGATAAACGAGTCCATGGTTACAACACCCATAATGGACAAACGAGTTAAGGGTTACGACACCCACAATCGAAGAAACGAATTTGATTGTCACGACACCCGTAACGGACCTCGGTTACACTTAATACGTGCATCAACTTGGATCGTTTCAATATGACAACCGTCATCGTCAATGCTAAAGTTCGCATAAATTATGGAGTACAAGATCTTATTCGTGGAGGTCGTACCCTTTTCTTTCAAATCTTGTTTCTTTATATATGATTGTTCATTGCATATTTCTTTAAGCCCACACGTCTCGTGCCTCCCACCCCTAATTACACCAAATCAGTTAAAACCGGGCCTCGGGTAAAGACGGCTACGACCACCAAACCTATTTAAATGATCAAATTCCGGGTTACGACACCCATATTGGACTAATGAATCTCGGGTTACAACACCTAGAACGCATTAAACCCTAAGTACGCCGAATCCAGCTTAAAACCGGGCTCAAGTACAAGTCTTGACGAAAACAAAAGAGAACGGACTGGTTACATTGAATCCAAGAAAATCCGGCCCATGTAAAGTCTTGAAGGCTGACCACTGCTACACCAAACTCCGGTTAACATCCCGGCTCCGTGAAAAGTTTTGAAGGCGGACTCGGTTACACCAAATCGGTTAAAATGGGCCCGTATAGAGTTTTTCCAGATAAAGTTATACGGTTAAATCCATGTCTCCATAACCAATTCGGAACTTGGTAACACTGAAAGAACAGTTAAATCCGCCTTTCGATGGTCATTTCGGAACTCAGATAAATCGACCGTGTTCCCTAGATGGAACCCAGATACATTGAAGAAAGGACGCCGAGGGCCATCGAACCCGGCTTTTCATTCAAGCGAAGCCGTCAACGTAAGCTTTCGCAACTCGGTCCCTTCCAAATTACGCAAGGCCGCTGTGCTACATACCGACAAGGGAATGGACAAAGACTCAGGGTACTCAACCCAGGGGCACAAAGCTAACACCGGGGCCAACGAGCTCGGGTATTTAAACTACATGAGGCCGCTGTCATCAGCCCTTGTATTAACACCGGCCAACGAGCCGTGTATTTAAACTACACGAGGTCGTCACATCGCCCCTTGTAAACACTTTGATGCATAAAAACTCGACACCTAGATAAGAAGGCGGACGGTCATACAGATACTGATCAGCTCGAAATGTTTCAAGTAGGGTCCGTACGACTTCGACTAAGCATGTGACAGTCAAGCTAGTGTTCTCGGTTCTACGCCGAAACGCACTATTATTCCCGCCTACTATCTTCTCATCATGTGAATTCATGAAGAAACAAAAGAAAACCCATGAGAATAGGGCATCTAGATTTATACCGTAATTGAAAAGTCCGGTTAGGAATAATATTACTCTATTTTAAAAGAGGGTTAAGGTCCATTTTTGTCCTGGAAGTACACGCCGAAGACCAATTTTCTCCTGAAAGTTTTTCATGGAGCAATGTTACCTAGGAAGTACAAAAATATAGCAATGTTCCCCTCTGATAACTGTCCTAATTAATTGTATTTGACACTTTTTGTAAGCTTTATTCTCTCAGTCATCTCTACTTACAATGCACTAGAGGTCATTCGCGTAGATAATTCCACAAGCGAGTGATTATTGTTTGGAAAAATTCGTCATGAACTGCCTGTGATATACTCGTTTGATCTTCTGTTCGGACAAATTTATTCTTATTTTTTTGTTTGATTTGTTCAAAACATTTTTTATGGACAAATCCATAGGCCAATGATTATTGTTTGATTGAGGAATGCTTGCGATGGAGGACGCTATGGGGGAAGAAGGAGTAGGCTATGTTTACTTTTTTTTTTTTAAAAAATAATAATAATTGTCACCCCTACTTCCTTCTGTCATGATTATTCAATCATATCATGCGTTTTTAGACTTTCGGGATAACATTGAGAAAAAAAAAAAAACATTCAAGGGCAAACTTGTTACTTAAAAAAGTGACAAAGATGCCACATGGACAATCCATGTCAGCATAATGCGGTCAACTAACGTTTGACTGTTAGAGCAGTTAACGGAGGAACAACATTGCTACATTTTTGTACTTCTAAGGTAACATTGCTCTAAGAAAAACTTGTAAGATAAAATTGGTCCTGAGTATGTAGACAAAAATAGACTTTAACCCTTTAATAAATAACAGTGTAATTTTAAACCAAAAAAAAAAAAATTCGGCATGAATTTACACACCGAGGTTTAATTTAGGGATGCAGGGGAAAAAATGTGTAATTCAGGGAAGGAGCAAGTGGGCTATTAATGGGCTGAACGCCACCTGGCCCCCTTGACTCTCCTATCCTCGCCTCCTAAACCCTCTTTGCCTTTCTTCCTTGCGAGTTTAAACCCTACGAGGTTGTGCTTCCCCGGAAGCTTTTCTTTGAGCTGTGTCGTCGTATAGTCCTGCGGGCGATTTGAAGGTATCACTTCTTCTCTACGATTTCCATGCCTTTCTTATCAATCATTAAGTTATTCTCTGCTCGACTCTTGAGAAATTTCTTTAATTACTTCAAACATTGGGGGTTCGTAAATTCGGTGGTTTGCCTTGTTTGCCTGCGAGATCCTTCATTTCTGTTTCTTCGCTGTAGGTTACAAACTTTGTACTCGGACTGGCGTTTTACATTTCCGTTTGCTTTTTTACTTTACCCTTCCCGATCTATCTTCATTTCTTTGCAAGAGATGTCGGAAAAGGAAATTATTTTGCGATTTCTGCATACAGTAGTTGATAAATTTCTGAAAGTTTGTCTTTGAAGTATCTTTTCCTGCTATTTTCTTGTATTTTATTGTTTTTCTAACTTCCATTTGCCCTTCGCATATTTCACTAATTTCAGTACTGTCATAAACGTTGAAATGTAGTTGGTGAAGTTGAACTAACATCTCTATCTGTAAATTCCTCTTTAGCTTAGAAATGAATTTGAAGAACATGAAAGTTCCAAACGTTCCAGGCGGTGGTGCAGCCTCCGCACTCATTAAACTGGGGATTGTTGGTGGGCTTGGCTTGTATGCAGTTTCCAACAGTCTTTACAATGTTGAGGGAGGTCACCGAGCAATTGTTTTCAACCGTGTTGTTGGTGTTAAGGACAAGGTCATTGTTTATATAATTATTCCTTGGAAAATCCATCAAATGTTTTGTGAATTATCATCCAATGTTCAATTGTTAATTTGGGCATTACTTGTAAATTAATATCATCCAATGCTTTTCAACAAACTGAAATGTACTATCTTCACAGCTAAATCTGAATAACCATAATGCATAGTAATACTGTAATAGTGTGGCGTGCCTTAGAGGAAAGCCTTGCATTGTTAGCCATAGGATGCTGCTGATGGTTGTGACTGAGATATCATTGTTTTGTTCTTTGAATATTTTACTGTCACTGTGATTTGAGTATTTGGCATATTTCAAGGGAGCATTTGATCTTGCCCTTTGATTTCATTATAAGTTTGGTCATGGATAAGTTTGTCCACGATATTCATGATCCGTTCTCTAGGACGTGATCAAAATGTTCTTTGACATTCAGGTTTATCCTGAAGGAACACACTTCATGATCCCATGGTTTGAAAGGCCAGTAATATATGATGTTCGAGCAAGACCTCATCTAGTTGAAAGTACAACAGGAAGTCACGATCTCCAGATGGTAATTTTTTTATGGCTACTTCCATACTGTCATGAAACTTTGTTTTTTATTTATTTTTTAGAATATGACTATCTGTTTTTTCTTTGTGTAGTATTTGGCATTTGAATATTTTGGATCTCTATGGAAAGGGGTGTGTGTATAAAAATACTCATAAAAGTATATATAACCCTAATTTAACATAAATTTGATTACAAATGGAACTTCATAAAGGAATCCCCAACCTAAAATAGTTAAAAATTAGTTATAACTCACAAGATGGCAGATTTTTTTAGCTCAATTCCTCCCTTTTTCCCCTCTTTGTACCCCTTTAAGGTATCTGATGCAACAACTTCACAAGCCTGTAAAGATTAACTATAGTAGTGCTGACACTTCAAGGACAGGTCTGGTTCGTCATGACTATAGATCTGTTCAGCCTTTTGTTCCAGTCATAGCATTGCAGTGGAGGTTTTTAGGTCTGGTGATTAAATGTACTTTGCATTATGTTTGAGTGGGCTGGAGTTTAATACCCGTACTATTGAGATCCAAAGTATCAACTTATCTTCTATCTTTCTCAATTAAAAAAGAAAGAAAGTGAGCGTGCTTATTAACATAGTTGCAACGCCTTATGTATAATCATGAATTACATGATTTCTTCAATGCTACTTAAACCCTGTTGTTGTTGAAAATTTCTCTAAGATTTCATCAGAAAGCAAACTGTGTTTTAATATGATGATTGTGTCTTAGTGTTTGAAAGTGTTTATCATATCATTTGCTTTTTATTGGTGGTAGATAGACTTGCTTTTACAGAGATTTGAATTAAATCATCGTTGCAGAGGTTTTGTTTTTTGAAGAAGATTTTCACTAGTATAAATGTGAAACTGCTATTACATCTTGGGGAGCATTTTTACTTTCCCAAAAAAAAATTGGCCTCTTGATATTTTTCAACATTTATCCTTTTTAGTGGGGTTCAATGTGAGTTAATGATTGTTTACTCCCTCCCCACCCCCAATTTGGGAGGGTTCTTTGACCTTTGGTGTTTTTTCCTTTTTTTATTTAAATTTACTTGTAAATGTAATTTCAATTTTGATATGCAGGTGAAAATTGGGCTTCGTGTTCTTACTCGTCCTTTGCCTGATCAACTGCCTACAATTTATCGAACTCTTGGTGAGAATTTTAATGAAAGGGTCTTGCCTTCAATCATTCATGAAACTTTGAAAGCTGTTGTTGCACAGTACAATGCCAGCCAGCTTATCACGCAGAGAGAGGTTAGAAGCAAAGCTTATTAGTAGTTTAGTACCACAACTCAAGTTATTTGATCAATAAAGGTTTAGTTATTAAGATGTCTGTTTCCTTTTTTGTCAGCATCAAAGTTTTATTGATATTTTGCTTATTTTTTCGTGACAATAGGCCTACTGGATACAACAAGTGATAAAAATTGAAATATTCTTCTGAAGTCTATTCATTATTTCATTTCTCGTTAATATTATATGATTTATATTCTTCAACCATGTTGATGGTACTCATAGTTAGCTCTATGTGAGGATATTCCTTCTTGTTACATGTGGCTGGTGTCCTTTCTAGTTTCTTGCAATTTCATTGATGTCTCTTGGTAGGTTTTTTTTTTTTTCCTAATGCAAGGGGGAATTTTTTTTGAATGAACTTAATTTTTTGCAGAATGTAAGTAGGGAAATCCGGAAGATACTGACAGAGAGGGCATCCTACTTCAATATTGCCCTAGATGATGTTTCAATTACCACCCTGACCTTTGGCAAAGAATTTACGGCAGCTATTGAAGCCAAGCAGGTGGCTGCTCAAGAAGCAGAGAGAGCTAAATTTGTTGTGGAAAAGGCTGAGCAAGACAAAAGAAGTGCTATAATTAGAGCACAGGTGAGAAGAGATTCCAAAAGTTTCATAGAGAAACAGCTACTCCTATAATTTAAGCTACTACAAATTATTAGTATAGCTTCAACGCACCAAAAAAAATAAAAAAAATAAATATTTCATAAGAACTTGATCTACATTGCAAATCAACATCTAACTCTGCATATTTTAATCTCCAGGGAGAAGCAAAGAGTGCTCAACTGATTGGTCAAGCTATTGCCAATAATCCAGCTTTTACCACATTGAGGAAGATAGAAGCAGCAAGAGAAATTGCTCATACAATATCAAATGCAGCAAACAAGGTTTACCTCAATTCAGATGATCTGTTGCTGAATCTTCAAGAGATGAATTTGGAGCCTGTCAAAAAATGATTTGGTCGACTCATTTTTTAGAATGTGATGACTGAAGTGAAAAGAATTCAAGAACGTGGGAATGTGTTTAACTCTGATTTGATCCTTTTTTTGAACGTTTGGTAGAGGGATTGATTGATATTTGAATGTTGAGCACACACAAAATGAAAGGGATTCAGCTAACTCTGTCACCTTTTCTTAATTTTTATTTTCCTTTTTGTATTTCTCCAATTAGCTTGGAGGATATACACGCACGAGAATGTGCTTTTAAATAATCGTTTCTTGCTCGTCTTGCTGAACCCTCTGGAAGCTATATGAATTCTTGAAAAAAAAGGTTCTTCTGCCTATTGCAAATTAGATCTTAACCTTCTTGTACACATGTCGTGGTCAAATTTATAGGTAATACTCCTCCAATTCCTAAATGAAAGACCTGGCTTTTGTATTACAAACTAGATTTTACAGTTAAGACCAAAGATAGTAGTAGGTAAGAAACTCACAAGCCAAATCCTGGGCTTTCTATTTTTATTGGTATTAAAAAGTTTAAAGGGAGTAGATATCGGTACCCCATGCCTTCAGGTTTAAAGAGTGCTACTAACAAGGCCGTCACATTGACAAGTGGGTATCGAACTTTCTCCCTTTTGAGATGAAGACCAACGCTTTAGCTAAAAGTGTTAATTCTCATTGGCTCTTAGACTTCTATTTGAATAAGATTATGTATATGAAATTGCATTATATATTTAAATCAAAACGGGTTGTGTGTGTGTGTGACGGTAGGTTATTGGCATTACCGCATTAGCCTATTGTCCCACGTCATGGGTTGTTAGGTAATTTTACTTTTCGTGTACACTATGGTAACATTTTTTTATTACACACGAATATTTCTATTGTTCATTTAAATTTTTAAAATAAATTGAGGATAGGAATAAAAATAAAAATAAAAACAAATTTTCACACATCACCTAAATTTCATTATTATTATTTTTTTTACATGTGGTTTGAAAAATTGAAACCCATAATAAATAGTGAAGGTGAATAATTCATTATTTGGTAGCACGGATGGATTGGATTGGATCATCCAGCGGCGGAACCTACCACGAAGCTTCCTGGGCCGGTAACGTGGTGCCCACACACCTCCACATGACAGCACAGCACGCAACGGATGCTGAGCTGGCTCTAACCGACGTTGACGGGATCGGTGACGACAACCCGCTGACGACGGACGGCTTAGCCTCATTCAGTATTATATCTGCCTCGTGGCGGGCCCTTGTGTTTGGGATGACGCCCCAAACTGACCACGGTGTTTTCATAACCACCAAAACTTAGGTTTTATACATCAGAATTTATTTTTCGTAAGTGAAGATAAAAACTTCTCTAATATATTTACCTCATAAATTATAAAAGTTATTTTTCAAAAGTTAATACAAGAAGTTTAGAAAATTCAGATTAAAGATTAAATAACAAAGTGGAGCATATTGGTGCCTCATTAGTGAAGCTATGCGTTTTTAGAGAACGAAGTGGGAGCTGAAAATTAAATAGACCATTCCAAAAAGTTTTAGGAACCGGCTTTCCTCCAATGCAATTGCCTGCGGTGAAACGTTGCCGTTTTGAGCCAAAACGTTGAACATCTAGCCCTTTTTTTAAAAAAAAAAACTCAGGTACTGTTTGGTACTAAAAAGATACTTTAGGATACTGAACGATCCTAAAAAAAATACTTTATAATCTTGAAAATTATTTTAGGATCCTGAAAAAAATATTTCAGGTACTTAATGATACTAAAAAGATACTTTATGATATTGACTGGTATTGAAAAAATACTTTAGGATCTTCAAAAAAAATTATGATACTAAATGACATTAAAAGGATATTTTAAGATGCTGAAAAAGTATTTCAATATATTTTTTCAGGGTACTGATTGGTACTTATTGGTATTTTAAGGCACTGATTAGTACTAAAAATATACCTTAGGATATTTTTTCACAATCCTAAAATGTTTTTTTCAAAATCATCAAGTATTTTTTAAGTATAGTTTCAGGATTTTTTAATACTAGTCAATACCTTAAATGTTTTTAATTGGCCACATGTTCAACTTTTCGAGCCAAAATGACAACATTTCACTGCAACGGATGACAATTGCATAGGAGGAAAGCCGGTTCCAAAAGTTTATTGGCATTTCATATCTGGAAGTTGTGAAAGGAGGAGTGGGGAGTCCCTTTTTACCAACTATATTTTTAAATAATTAAAATAAATTTTTTTCTGATTTTTGAGTTTGTTTTTCATATTTAAAATTTTTGAAACTGAATTTTTAATTTGTCATCCAAAAAAATTTAAATTGAATCGTTTATAAAAGCTTATTAAAATATAAATCACATTGGTATTATACTAAATGACTTTAATCACTTTTGCTACACACTAATCCAAACAAATCCTTAGCATGAACCATGATGCTCCCTCAAACAAAAGGAAGCTACTGACGCTGTCATGTGACTCTTTTTGTGATAAGCATCACATGTGATTGCCATCAGATCATTACCAACTAATTAAGCATCCTTTATTACTTTTTCAAAAATATTTAAATTAAATTAAATTAAAAAAAACGCGAATGTCATCATGATTACGAGCTGGCCATGTCAAAGCGTTGCTTGCTTGGTAAGTACAGCTCACATGTCAGAAAATAAATAGTATAATTATGTGTGGGTGTGAAAACAAGAATAATTACAACATTGACCCAACTTAGAAAACAACAAAAAAGGTTTTTGAGTAGCGTGAATTCCAAATGGCATCATCCTCTTTGTTAGATTCAGTTAGTTTTTTTTCATCATCATTTTTTTTTATAATCTCTATATTATATCCGTCCAATAATACTGCTTTAACTTTTCTTTCATCTTCTCAATAACGGTTCGAATAAACTTGTGAGAGATAATGACAAAAAGAGATAAGGAGAGAATTTACTTCCCTAGATCCCTCCACCTCTTTCATCGTCTTTTTCTCATTCAACTTCTTTTTTATTTATCTGAAATTTTATTTTCTAATCATCTATAAGGCTCCAAAAAAGAATAATAGGAGGGAGACAAGGATTCTATCCCAATATTCGGATGGTGAGAAAATTAGAACGGAAAGAATACTAAAGTATGTTTGATTTTAGAGGAGGAGAGATAAATTTTTTTACCTAATTTTGACTAAATTACCTATGAAATTTTTTCAATATTCATTAGCTACACTCTCAACAAAAATTCTTTTTTTTTTTCATTAATTGCAGTTTGGTAAAAATATCTCCTCCCCTCTCATCCTTTCCCCTCAAACCAAACACACACTAAAAGAGAAAACTCTAAAAAATAGTAAATAATTATTTTTTATCATTTATACAAGTTTTCCTTCCTAATATTCCACCTTTCTTAGTTTTTTCTCTCCATCCAAATAAAATGGTATATGAGAGAGGATCCAAGTCCTGCAAATTCGGCCCCAAACTCTCATGCATAGAGACAACACCCTCGTGAGGGGGTTGCCGTCCAAATTGTAATCATAATCACACCTTGTGAATGTGGTAAGAGACTCTAATGCATAGTTGGTTATTGCATTCTTGGCAAGGGCGGAATCAGGGGTTAGGGGTGTCCCCTAAAATTACAAAATTTGATCCAAAATTTTAAGAAATTATGCTTTATCCTAAAAAATTTAAATGTTTTCAATTTAGTCCCTATGAAAAAGTATCATAGGGTAACTAAAATGAAAATATTGAAATATTTATGAGGTTAAAGCATAATTTCATAAAATTTTGGGTCAAATTCTGTAATTTCTGCCCCCTAATTTCAAATGCTAACTCCACTAGGTTCTATTCTGTAATTTTCGCCCTACTAATTTCAAATCCTTATTCCGCCCCTGATTCCTGGATGTGGTGCAGTATACCCATAATAACCAATTTGAGGATGTCCAATTTGAGTCTGACAATCAAGTGTTGATAAACTGCCTTGTTAAGGATTCTCCTCCAAATGATTGGAGATGCCTTAATATCCTTGAGAATATCCAGAACTCAAGGAATCTAATAGGGAATCCTTCTTTTATGTGGGTTTCCAAGAAAGCGAACTTAGTAGCCGATTGGGTTGCTAAAGTTTCATTAGATGGGTCTTACTCGTATGACTGGGTTATGCGGCGACTGATGCAGCTGTCGAATTTGTTGGAGAAGGACTCGAGATCTATTTTGAGGGAACCTGAGTTGTCAATATTTTAGTTGTAAATTGTAATAGCTCATATGCAGTGCTAGTGCTTATGTACATATATTAGTTCATATTGATAGATGAATTGTTGTATTGATGTTTTAAGTATTAAAGGAATCCTTTTCCATGGGAAAAAAAAGGGTTAAGTTAGTTACTGTGATATATATTTTTTAAAACACCTTATATATCTTTCTCATTCACTTTTCTCCTTGATTAATATTGAGGGAGTAATAATAGAGGTAAATTAGATAAAATTGACAAATATAAAAACTATGTCTTATATTAAAGATCAAAGGAGTAATTCTTTGACTCTATTTATAATACAATTTTACCCTTTACTTATTATTATATATTGTTTTGCGGAGGTATACATTAAATATAAAAAATTGAAAAATTATTAAATTTTGAGACAACTAATAAGATTTAAAGCTTTTCTTAATTCTGTTAAAACACATTGAAAATGGCTGATAATAGGATGAAGTTTATCTAGATCTTGTCGATTTGGGTCCCAAAAAAATCTTGGAAAATCTATGCTTTGGTTAGGAGTTAGGACGGAGGAAAGTTGATAATATGAACATTAAAAAAATGAGGACGAGGAGATGGAAAAAAATAGGTAAGAAGTAGGAAAAGGACAGAATGAAGGACGTCACGATTAGACAAGATGACGAAAGCAAGGGCGCGTAGTATCTGACAAGTTGAGAAATATTTGCGTAATTGGCGTTGACGTATACCTCAGCGACTCTTTCAACTCTTCTCAACAAACCCCTCCATTTATACCTTCTTCATCTTCTTCTTCATTCATCTCCACAATCATCCAACTTCTCTCTCTCTCTCTCTCTCTGTGATACATTCTTCTACACAGATATGCAACAAGCAATTCCTTACCGGGCCTCATGGCGACCCCTTCTTCCCCACCATTCTCATTTCAGTCACAGTCTTAACAACAACACAGGGTCCTCTGTTTCTGTGCTCGCCGGAGGAAGCTCGGAGGGAATGGTGAAGAACATGGTGTCGGAGAACGCAGTGATAGTGTTCGCGAGGCGTGGATGCTGTATGAGCCATGTCGTGAAGCGATTGCTTCTTGGTCTGGGTGTGAATCCGGCGATGTATGAGGTAGACGAAGAAGATGAAGTGGGTGTTGTTACAGAGCTGGAGGCGATTGGTGATCGGAAACAGGGGAAGGTTCAGTTCCCGGCGGTGTTTATCGGCGGCAAGATGTTCGGAGGGTTAGATCGAATCATGGCCACTCATATCTCTGGTGAATTGGTTCCGATCTTGAAGGATGCAGGCGCTTTGTGGCTCTGACTCAACATTTTCTCTCTATATGTACAGGTCACAGACTCATATAGAGATGGAAAAAAACAGAGTTAACTTTACTAAGTTCCATGACTTTCCTTATAATTTTAAGTTAGTTGTTATAATTTACAATTTTGTAATTAATTAGCGGAGTTTTTATGAATTTAAACGCTCTAATTTGGTTACCATTTGTTAATTAAATTTGACTTAGTACTCATCTTAGTATCTCATATACATATATCATACTAACATAAAAGATAAATTAAAAATTAAAATACGAAATGCATTTTAGCAATGTTAAGGTCACGTAGGTCGAAGAAAAATGTACATTTCAAACAAATTTGGAATATAGGAGCCATGTCTTAGAAGGTGAACATTACACAATCAAATTTGGGCGATAGTGTGACATTCTAAATTTCTATCACCCTCATTGTACAAAAGTTTTATTTTATCATGATTGCAACCACTGAAAACTACTCCTTCTTAATACATATTTACTGAATTTAACTAAATTAAGAAAGTTGGTTAAATTAGTTAATGTATATATATTTTCTAAAATACCCAATCACATTTTTTTTAATTGGGTAAATTAAAAAATAAATAACAAATATAAAAATGATGTCTTATATTAAAATTCAAAGGAGTATTCTTTTTTTATCTCCGCCTACTTAATCTTCAGACAAAATCTTCTAGACACATCGGCCGGTAGGAAAAGCAAAATGATCTAACAAAACTCTCGAGTTTGGTAAATGTCGCCATCAGATTTTAGTATTACAAGCAGTGGTGGACTTAGGTTGTAGGTTGGGGGGAAGTGCCCCCAATTATTTGAGATGTTTAAAAAAAAAAATTATACATGTATGTTTGAATGATTGTCCACCCTTAAATTAGGTGTTCACCCTTAATACAGTAAGGCTACACTTTGTAATGGGATGAGAGGTGAATGGTTGAATGATTGTTTAGTGCCTTATATTGAAAAAAGATGTATTTGATAGCATTGATAATAAGACAATTATGATGGAATTCCAAAAAATAAGGCTTAGAAGGATGACATAATTATTTTTATTGTAATATACTTTTTTATTAAAATATATGTACTTGAACTTATTGAGTACTCACCCTTTATTGTTATTTATGTAGCTGCATTTATTTCTAACAGTACTTAACATTGATTTTCTAAATAACAAGTTTGTAAAATAATTGTCTCTCTTATTACATCATCAGTATTTACTTGATTTCATAAATATTTTTCTTTTTGTTTTTTAATGCATTTAAAACTTTCCTTAAAAAAAAATTTTGGGGGCTTTCCCCCACCATTTGTGCCCCTCTATAATTTTCTAGGTCCGCCCTTGATTACAATGCATAATTCATTCAGGAAACAACTATAACAGCAAGCAATGGGCTAAAAGCAACGGGGAATTAGTTCCCTATGATATTTGATCAGAGTTAGATATACACAATCAATCAATGGGACAATTATGAAGATTCACACTTCCAGTTGAATGTTGTAACAGCTTCAAAATTCAATGGATCTACATTAGACTCTTGTGGGGAAGGACAATCCCGCTCAAATTGTATCTAACCATGATTCTAATTCATCTAACGTTTTAGCGTTGGTTCTAGAATGTGAAGAAGAAGAAGATTGTGTGCCATGAAGGACAGGCTTTTCTTCAAGTGGCTTTGGCTTCATCACTTTGGATGTTGCCTCCAACAAGTCGTCAAGTTCATCATCGAGACTGGCAGCGATTGATATGGTTTTGGATGAATCTGGTTCTTCATTAAGAATCTGTGAACTCACAGCAGACATTCCTCGAGAAACATGAGAAGAGGTATTGGACGTAAAGCCAGGAGCATCCATTACCTTGATCTCACTAACTGAATCAAGAAGCATATCTAATTCATCTTCTGCATCAGCAGCCTCAAATATGGACAGTTTCCTGTTTGGATTTTCAGTGGAAGACAAATTAATTTCTGAAATGGGATCAAGTACTCTATGTTGGTCTGAACTGTGACTTTGCCCACGTTCAACTTCAGCACAATTTACTGGTACAACAATATCGTCAAACGATGGAAGGGTAGAAGCAACTTGGCTGCTATCACAGGAACTAGATGATGTAAACCGATTCGCAATCTTATCATCTGCAGCAAAATCATCAAAACTAGATTCGTCAGCTGGCTCTGTAGTTTGCAGCGTACCCCGTTGTTCATTGCTGCTGGCTGTAGAGCCTTTGGCACTCTGCAACAAACCAACACCACCTTATATGAAGTTTGCATATTATGCATCACTTACACCCTTCATTTCTGACAGTGTAAGTATAAGTTCCATTATCAATGTGATTGAACTTTAACGTTTTGATATTTGAAAAGAGACGGCCTATTTTAAGTTCAAATCCGTTAATCAGAGACTAAACATACCAGCTCTGGGGGTATCAAGTCAGGCTCGATGAATAGTATCTTAGATAAGTCAACTTTTGCAAGATTTTCAGCTATAGCGTGCAGGTTCAAGGAAAGAAATGATGCCTGCAGGACAACAGAGACTTGGTCAAAAAGGTACCATAAGTTAGGCAATAATTAGGAGGAAAATTAACTAAGAATATAAGATGACTAAGTGTTGCATAATGAGTAGGAAAAACCAATTCATTATTCCTCAATTCATTTTTTTTTTTTAAAAAGGGTCTCTGAACATCCCAATGAACCAATCCTGAGCTAGCCATGTGTACTCAAAAATTAAAATTTCCTTAATAGCATCAACATACTGCCTCGTGTTGAATGTTACCAAATATTGAGAGAGTTCTTGGCAAGGAATGGTAGAAGAAAAAATAACAGATTTGGTTTATGGATGCGTCAGCATGTGAATCTGAGGATAAGCTAGACCAAAGAAGGAGTAAACAGACACACAAGCAAAAGGACTGTATCTGATCATAAATTCAAAAAGACTGTATGAGTCAATTACCAATACCACAATTCTTAAGCAGAGACCACACTCACAAGCATTAGCAGGTGCTACAAGTCTAACAATTCATACATCCACTCAAAAAAATAAAAACATTACATTATTTAAAAAATAAACAGAAAGAGATTCCCATAAACAGATAACACCTTCATAATTTTGAAAATCTAATAAGCACAGGATGGAAACATAAAAATGACTTACATCTTTAATGCATTTAAAGGGACAATAAATGATACTTATGAATGAAACATATATTAGCAATCAATATGAAGACTTCTGATGAAGATAATCACCCTATTCAAAGGGAATTACTAGATCAAACCAGATGTGAGAGATTGAAGTTTGAAATATAATAAATGGGTGCAGCCAATGCCACTTGTCCAAGCACCCATAGGCACTGAGATTAGGGGCCTTCATACAAGTACCAGCATAAAACATAAGTATGTAAGCATGGGAGGAACATAAGTCCCAACTCAACAACTCTTAAGTAATAAGTAGAAGTTGTTTTTTTTTACTTTTGAGAGAATATTATTTAGGTAGTTAGTCATTCATCTTAAAATAACATTAGTCGAGGACTTGGTTTCCAAAAAGCATTGTTTCATGAAATGGTCTTGCTTGAGAAGTTAGCTTATATGTGGAATCTTATCACAATTGTTCATACTTGCCAATTTTCTATTTATGCAGAATAGTTTTAGCTTCTATCCTACTTTACCAAACTTTATTCAGGAACTACTTTCTTAGTGCCTTTCGCTTTCAGTTGCTTAAAGGAGTTTAAAATTAAAATGAGCAAAACATAATGTTGGAAGCAACAAACTTCAATATGGAAACCACAAAGTGAAGCACTCTGTGTCCTAAAGCATCAATAACGTCTGATCTATGGCCTTCTCATTTTAAGGGGCTTAATGGGATTGTTGAGCTATCTCCTGATGATCTTACTAATGAAAACTACACCAAAACAAACATTTAGAAAATCATCTATACAACATTCAACACTTATGATAAGAACAACCCATTTTACATCAAGAATGAATAACTCAAACAGTTCATTCATATTATGTTCATCTTTGCAGTCATCTAGCTACCTCATGAGTTCCACTTGTCTTATCCTCTACAACGAAATTATCATCCCCAACCCATGAAAGAATGCCCTCTCCTCTGACTGCAAGCATAGCACTCACGCCCTCGTTGAACTCTCCTGCAATAAAATATTACTTCAAGATGTTGAAACCAAAATCTAAACACCATACTTGTATAGATGAAATAAACAGAGATATCAAATATAATGCCGCTAAAAGGAAATCAATGTCTAAAAGACACGACAGATAACAATGAATAATGGTCCAACAAAGCAACAAAACGGTATCTGATTCTCATTTCTGAGTGTCTGAGTGGTGAAGCAAAAGACATACCAGAAAGAACGTCATCCAGGGAAGTAACGCCATCCAAACTGGCATTTTCTTGAGACTGAGCCTCAGCAAGCAGATGACGATAATCCGCCCCTTTACTTTTCGGCAAAATAACATCAGAGGTTTTACTAGAACTATCAAGAGAGACACTTTCAGACTCAGCATCCAATTCTTCATCATCATAACGGTCCCAATTTGCGGGGAGAGCTGGTGAACCCTTAGGGCGATGAGCTTTCTCGTTCACTTGCTTGCCCAATGACTTCTTACCAGTGCTAGCATCATTTGAGCCACCTGATGGAGAGGGTTTAAGCTTCAGATTTTGATGACTTCCATGAGGCTTATTGCTGTGATGCTGAGAATGTGCTCTCTTTGATTTTGCCAATGCTTTTACATCCATTACAAGCAAACAACTCGCACTCTATAAGATGCGAACTCTATCGGAACCAATTTTCTTAGGATCTCCGGCTCAGATCAGAGGATGATTAGGTTTCAGGGCTGGTTTAGAATCAATTTTCTTCGCGAGGGAGAACGAAGTTCCGATGGAGGTCGCCACAAGAACCAGAACGACCCCGTGTGGAAGTGTCGGTGCGGGGTCCTCCGCCTCGGGCAATGGGTCGGGTTCAGTAAACGGATTCTGATCCTGGGCTCAGTTTGTGGTGGTTGGAGACTAGACGAAAGCAGGCTGGGCTGCAACTTGAAAGTGGAATTAGAATTGGGTTGGATCATTATAACGTAACCAATATTTTGAAATGATATTAATTATTTAAAATAATAATTTTTAAACATATGAAATTCAAATTTAACATTATAAATTCGGATTTAAGATGTATATCTTAAAAAAATAAAAAATTAATAATAATAATTATTTTAAAAAATTACTAGCAAATATCTCAGATTTAAAAATCAAAAGTGAAGAGATTGTTGTTTCAATATAATTAAAAGGAATTGTTATAAGGATTATAAATATTTTTAGGACAGTCATCAACCTAAGAAATTGATCATTGTTAATTAATTTGGAAATTTTATGCTAGGAGTTGGCACGTCCACAAGTGGATTTTGGCGACCCAACTATGAAAAGAATGTTGGGCAATTGGCACTATATGTATATAATATACTCCCTCCTGTCCTAATTATAAGAGCTAGTTGACTTTTTTAAAGAGATTAAGGAAGCTAATTAAATTACTTTAGAGTATTTTTATTTTTATTTTTTTCTTCAAACTAATTAATTTGACTAATAAACTAATATATAATCTAAGGATACACAACATATGAAATGATTAAGTAACTTATTTAACTTCCTTAACCTTTCCAAAAAAAAAAGTCAACTAGCTCTTATAATTAGGACCGAAGGTAGTAATATAAAAAATAACCCCTCGTTCTTAGGTCCAATTGGCGAAGGGGTCGGACTTTCTCACCTAGAGGGAGATGGTTCGTTCTTGAAGTTGATCAAGGTGCTCACTGTAAGTGAGCCTAACCCTTTCTTAAAATTTTAATATAAATATATATATATATATATAATAAAAATATGTTTACTATGTGAAAAATCTGTTGTTGGTGCTGTTTTATTCAAACAAAACTTTTTAAGCACCAATTAATTAATTTTTTATCAGAGGCCCCCATCAACTAATTCCATTCTGGCATCAAGGTAAGTAACAAACATCACTTTTACACTCACGTACACTTTTACTCCTCTTGTGTTAAATAATCAATCATTTGTTTCTTTTTTTTTAAAAAAAAAAAATCGTGTCATATAATTTATTCAGATCAGTGGATCAGATAATATTTATATTATTTGTATTTATCCTATTATATATACTTTCTTTTCAATCAAATGCAAATCATTTGACCGAAATATTTATCAAGAAAATAAATATTATCATCACGAAATTATCTCACAAAGTGGTTAATGAACCATTAACTATAGGGTTAAGGAGCAATAATACACATGAAGTTTGCCTCAGGGAGCGCCTAGCACTACGAGGTTTTTTCTGGAGCAAAAGTACACATGAGGTTACACATTGCGAGCAAAAGTCACACCAGCCCCACAGACCATGGACGTTGACCGTTAAGTAGCCTTAGTTGACCGTTAATGATGACGTGGACGCTGACTTGAGGCCAAATAGGAAGATTAATTGCTGACTAGGATCTACTATGCAAAACAAAAACACAAAAAACAAAAAAAACAAAAAACTTAACCAGCATTTCCCCAACTCCATCAGGCAAGGATAAACGGATTGGGGAAAATTAAAACCCTAAAAAAAAACCAAGTTTAGGGTGTTCGAGCAAATCGAATCTGGGAAAACAAGCTGGGCAAATCCAAATCGAAAGAACTGAAACAAGCTGGGCAGATCCAAATCGAAGGAAATCAGAGAGAAGCGACGATCGATTGGGGATGAGGGATCTAGCAGAGGGGTGCGCCGATGGAGTTGTAGACGATCGATTGGGGATGAGGGATCCAAGCTACTGTACCCAAAAAACAAAAATTGCCCAAGGTCACCCCTTCAAACGACTTGAAGGTTCGAAGCAGACTTGGTGTTAAGCCGTCAACTCTTTCCATTTTCACATTTCAGCTTCATCATCATCCCTTTTTTTAATTCAGCAAAGTCTTTTCTACATCGACTGCGAGCATGGATTTCTCGCAATTTTCAGCTTATTCGAATCGATTTTTATCCTTGTATTCCGGCCGGTGATTTTCCCGAAGTTTGAGTTTCTTGTCATTTTCCTTCACATAGGAACTCGGCGTCTTTGCCTTTCGCGATTCAGAGAGAGAGAGAGAGGGCAGCTTATATGTTTTTTGTTAGATTTTGTGTCGCACGCTTGCTTATGAGGTGTGGAGTTCCATCACTAATGGCTAGAAATGCATCATTGGATTTGTTATTCTTCTTGTTGATCGTGTTCGGTGGTTCTTATCCTTCACTGGATTTTTTTTTCTCCTTCTTCTTCTTTCGTGGGTCGATGTGGAAGCAGATTGGTGGGTCGATGAGTTTGTTTCAGGTGTTTCAATTAATTTGTTGGCTCACTCAAGATTTGCTGACCGATCTTCCCTGGATTTGGATTAGGGTTCCTTCGCCTTCTTTTCTCCTTCTTCTTCTTTCGTGGTCGATCTGGAAGCAGAGTCGATGAGTTTGTTTTCAAGTGTTTCCCCCAATTGTTTCGTGGGTCGATGTTTTTTTTTCTTTCATTTCATTATTCCCCCAATTGTCGAAATGCTGTTTAAGTTTTTTGTTTTTTTGTACAGTAGATCCTAGTCAGCAATTAATCTACCTATTTGGCCTCAAGTCAGCGTCCACGTCATCATTAACGGTCAACTAAGGCTACTTAACGGTCAACGTCCATGGTCTGTGGGGCTGGTGTGACTTTTGC
Source organism: Acacia pycnantha (assembly GCA_025563575.1). Taxonomy (NCBI): domain Eukaryota; kingdom Viridiplantae; phylum Streptophyta; class Magnoliopsida; order Fabales; family Fabaceae; genus Acacia; species Acacia pycnantha. The sequence continues at coordinate 781,937 of JAMWYP010000141.1, forward strand.
TCCCAATGTGTAACCTCATGTGTACTTTTGCTCCAGAAAAAACCTCGTGGTGCTGGGCGCTCCCTGAGGCAAACTTCATGTGTATTATTGCTCCTTAACCCTTAACTATATTCGGTGCATTTGTTTAAAAAAAAATATTGAGAAAAAAAGTGGTTTCTTAAATAAATGGCTGAAAATTCAATTTTCAATATTTATACACAGAGCAAATTTGGTTGAGGAAGAGAGTACCCTCAGAGATTAATTTTTACTAGGCTAAATTATACTTTAGTCCTTTAAGTCTCATATGCGGTATATTTTTAGTCCTATATTTTTAAGACCGTTAATGCTACTAAATTATACTTTAGTCCTTTAAGTCTCATAAGCGGTTGATAAAGCATATTTAATTTTTAAATTTTTTTAATATAATATTTTTATATTATTAAACTAAAATAAACTGACAAATCATTGCAAATGAAATTAAGGTTTTGATATTTAGATTATTAAATTAATATTTTTAGATTATTAAACTATTTTTTTATATTTAGATCATTAAACTAATTTTTTTTTAATACAATCGGGGTTTTGATATTGACTGCTTCATCCAGGACTTAAGATATTTTTCAATTTACGTATATTTTAAAATTTAAAATTAATAGCTTTTAATTATACAATCAACACTTAAGCTTACATAGTCATTACTGAGTTTGGTGTGTCCGCGTTTTCTATTAATAACATTAACAGAGTTTGAATTATAAGACAAAAAGTATACTTAATAAAGTTAAGGGACAAAAAATATGGTTTATATAATCTTAAAGGACTAAAAATATACTTTAAGTTTTTTAATGTATATAGTGTGCGTACGCGTGCGAGTGTAGAAGATAGTAATAAAAAAAGAAAAGAAAATCTCTATAAAAATAGAGAAGAAAGAAGCGTATAGAAGAATTATGTAGGAGATTTATTCATCAATTTCTTTTATTTTTGAAATACATCAATCATGCGTGTGGAGTGGAAGATGGGCCTGTTTTGTCTTTTTGAATTGCTTAAAGCGAAGGGTTTTGAAAATCTGTCTTTTTGTGGCTTTCCCCATATGGATCTAGACTAGCCAATAATTCAATGATCTAAGAAAGCATAATAACAATAATAATAAATAGCCGATGAGAGTTGGCATAGATGGTAAAGAACGGGCTCAAGTCCCAAAAGGACGAGAGTTTGATTACCTCTGCCGTTGTGAGGGCTCCTTTGATAGTCGATCTCGTAAATCCCTTATAAGTGCTCAAAGAGCTCTGGGTCCGTACCCTGACCTTGGTGGGGGACCGGTGCCGAACCTACCTAAACCTTTCTTTAGCAAAAAAAAAAAAAAACAATAATAATAAATAAAATATATGTGTGTGTCCTCAACCTTTGTTCTTTTATTTATATTTGCTTTCAAAACAATGGATGAATGTTAAGTGATGGTGACCTTCACTGAAACACAGAAAACAGGGAAGAAGATTATGATCTTTTGTTTTCCAATATGTATAAGCAAAGCTTTATTTGATTTTTCAGTAATAAAATAATTTCTCATTTGGGCATTATTTGCTCTCTGTCTCTTTTTACATGGATTCATGGTCCCTACCTATTTCCCTCTACATATAAAGGGATAGCTACACACACACTTACACACTTAGTGTCAATGCCAATATCGATTTCTTTATTCAAGAGGGAGAGGCTAGTGTATGTCATGCCCATAAATACTCTTTCGGTTCTTAATATAAAATATATTTATCTAATTTAATTAGATTAAAAATGTTAGTTAATATGACATATATTTTCTAAAACACCTTAGTTATTTTTCTTAATTCTCTCACTCCTTCTCTTCTTATTAAGAGAACATCAATAGGGATAAATTAGAAGAAAAAAATGATAAATTTAAAAATTATGTCTTATATTTAAGATCAAGATCAATTCCTCAAATATATTTTATATTAAAGACCGGGGAATAGTATATTGCTAGTGACGGAGTTGTGTGCTTTTAGTTGCTATGCTTTCTAAAAGCCAAATAAAGGGGAAATTAATGATAGAATCTTCACAAAGAATTCAAAACTCAAACCTTATATGAATCCTGAATTCTTATTTTAAAATGAAAAAACCATGATCAAGTGAAAAGGGTTATGATTGCTAAGCATATGGTTTGAGTTTGCATGAATATTAAAAAAAAGTCTTTCAAAGAGCTACCCAATTGAAAACAAAAACGGTATTGCCTAGGGAGGCTGATATATTGAAAACATTTTACTCATCTATGTTTAGATATATTGACCCAAATCAATGAGATAAAATTAAACTAAATCCAACCCATTAGTTTGACTGAAAAATCAGTTAACCAATGTTTGGTTTAGTCCAAAATAAAACTTGAATTGGGAAAAAGAAATTGATGGTGGATGATTAACTAATCAATCTAGTCTTAAATTGGTGAAATCAGCAGATTAACTCTACAAATTTGTTGGAAGTAAGGTTGTCAAACTTACGAGTTTAAATAAAATCACGACAATAATGCAAACTCAGATCGTAAACTTACGAATCATAAATTGGTAAGAGTTTACTTTAATTAATAAATAGGTGTTAAAAGTATACAATAAAAAATTTAATTTAAATATATTTTAAATATGTATAATTTAAAATAAATCCATCAACATGTATAATTTATTATATCCTACAAAGAAATTTATATGAAGTTCATGTATAAAGACATTAAACATAATCAAAACGAGCAAACTAATATGAGTTTAAGAGCTAATTGACACAATTTTGTAAGGTAAAAACGTAAAAATGATAAACTCAGCATATAAACTCGTGAGTTTAACCAAGTTTATGGCTAATACGATTTTAAGTACAAACAAACATGATTTTGTAAGTTGGAAACGTAAAACCGATAAACTCAGAGAGTCAATTTGATCGCGAGTTTGACAACAATGTTTGGAAGGCTTAACATTGCATTAATTTATTTGGATGATTAACTTTACACCTGTTCGATCACTATTTATTATTACTTATAATTTCCTAGATAAGCTCAATTAGTCTCCTTCAGCTTGCTTTCTTTGTAAATCTTGCTAATGTTTTTAGTATCATTTTGTCCTTTATAAAAAAAATCAATATCTACATTTAATAAATAAACTAAACATGAAAAACTAATATACAAAAGCTGTCCTAATATTGTTAAATTGCATGACATTGATTAATAGTGGCAGTCAATTTTACATCACAGTGCTGGCAGCTTCAATTCGGCCTACATCCACAAACACAATCCAAACCCTATTGGTCAGTTTTTTTTTTTTTTTGGAAAAAAATATAAATATGATATGTTGCTCAAATATTGATCTTAGTATTATTTTTTTCCCCTAAAAATATCATGGGTGGGATCAAAGTGTCATGACTTATAGAAGATATGCACTAGAAGATATGCACGAAAGTTGCATACCCGCATGAGCTGCTTTGCTTGACAAATAATCAAATTCTTTTTTAAATTTTGACCAAAAAGTTATCAATGATTAAGGAACAAGAGTGCGATAAGAGTATTATTCTTCGTGATTATCCACGACGACATGTATTCACATCAATCACCCTCGTCTCATGTATATCCTTGACATGATCAGTTTTGTGTTTTCTATCAAAATATATTTATACAGGATATATACTTGTCTTTGTTCCTTTTTTTCCCTTAATTAAATCAGATTAATTAATTAGGAGTAGTGGGATCAGTTAAACATGTAGAATTCAGGGTAAACAAACCTGTTTTCGAAAATCATGTCCGAGTTAAACATGTAGAATTCAGGGTAAACAAACATGTTTTCGAAAATCATGTCCGAGTTAAACATGTAGAATTCAGGGTAAACAAATCCGTTTTCGAAAATCATGTACAGTTTAAACATGTAGAATTCAGGGTAAACAAACCTGTCTTCCAAAATCATGTCCAATTTAAACATGTATGAATTCAGGGTAAAGAAACCCGTCTTCGAAAATCATGTCCACTTTAAACATGTAGAATTATGGGAAAAGAAACTCGTTTTCGAAAATCATGTCCTAATTAAAACGTGTAGGAATTCTGGGTGATGCAACCCGTCTTCTAACATCATGATCGAGGTACTCGTGTCTAAACTCATGACAAAGAAGTCAGTTGTTGAAAATCATGTGTTGGGTAAGCACATATGGATTCGTGATGCGGAGATTAGTTTTAACATTAAAGCGATAACTATCACATCTATATGGTGCAAGCAAACCACAAACATATTGATGAGCAAGGCCGACGTCGAGTATAATTATGCGTAGTTGAGCTCGGTGCTGTGATCATAATAAAGTAAGGAGCACACACGGAAAGTAAATACTTTTCATTTAAGTGGCTAATTACACACATCAAGTTATGGCACGCGACCAAGTACGTACAAGGGACGGTCAGACTAAAGTTTCCCGGCACGGATTCCTACCAAAATCTATCAAGGGTCTCATTTCAAAAAACTTCTGAATTCCACGAAGACAGGCGTTTAGCAATCACAAACGACCGAAGCTAGGACTGCGTCTCAGTTTCAGTCGGGGAAGGTTGTTCATCTTCGCTCTCTTCAGCCCCAGGTAGGATTAACTTCCCCTTTTGACTAACATACGCCTGGAAGTTTAACCCGGAAGTGTTTAAAGTTATATCGGGATTCAGAACTCGGATTTGCGCTACGGCATTCTCAAAAGATTGTATGGCTGCTTAGGAAAATCGAGTAAGCCGGGTTTTGGCACTACCAAGCTCGTCATCTTTTTCTTTAAGAACGCCTTCCAGATGAGTTGTATCCGATTTCATCTTTTCCACCAGTTGGATGTCATTATGGTGGAGATCTTCCAGGCGATGTAAGTCGGCTTGGGCTGTGGTTAACTGTCCTTCCGACAGTGAAAGTTTCTCAGTAAGTGCTAACACTTCCTGACGCAGTTTCTCCTGCTCGGTCTTGGACACTTGCAGCTCTTCCCGGGCTTCATTTCTCTCTTCCGTAACCTTTGCTAGATCTGCGTTACTCTTTAAGGCAACCAGCTCGGCATTGAGGTTATTCATTTCCTGGATTACTTTGTCGAGTGTGCTTGCCGTCGTGGCCAGTTGTTTCGTAACCGCATTCAAGCTAGTTGAAGTTGCAACATACTTGATCTTAAGTGAAGCATAAGGTCGGATCAAGGAGATGGCCTTACAGCCTTTCTCTTCCATGTCAGATAACTCAAGCTTGTCTTCCTTGGAGAGCTTGGTGGGAGAATGAAACCGAGCAGGAGGACGCATAAGGTCTTTGACCTCCTGTGTTATCCCGTCCACCCAGAGGGTCCCTCCAGATAATATGGTGTGGGTAAGGGGCGCCGTGTCCGTGGACAGGGTTGAAGTGGTTTGTGAAGTCAGTGTAGGGGTCGGAGCTATTGAGGCCTCTATGGCTTGCTTACCTTTGGATTTCTTCGTTGCTTTTTCTCCGCGCTTTGACCTACCTTTGGGTGCAGAGCATTTACGCGGGGCTTTGGTAGCAGCTACTGCTTCCACAGGAGTGGGTTGGTTGCCCATAGTAGGATCATCAGAGGTAGGGAGAGTTGGAACCTCCTCAGGAATCTCCGGAGCTTCGCCAAAAACATTGAGAAAATATGGTCTTCCCATATTTCGCTCTACACGGCAAAAAGAAGAGTGTCATTAGTAGGAAAAGCAAATAATGGAAAATGCACCTTACGTGAACGTAGGAATATATAAATGCATAGTCCCATACTCGCCGTTGCGCGTCGCCTAACTAAAGGTGTGGGGATGTACGTTGCGGGATCCATTAGCGATTCGAGGGTATTAGAGAGTTTCATAAGTTTTAACACGTCTGCTTCTTCAGCTTCAGAAAAGCTGGCCGGCTTCGGAGCAAAGTCTCTGGATTTCAGCTTATGATGGGTACCCGACCAGTATAAAGGGAATTTTCCTTCAAGTTCTCCAGAGGCTGTGGTTTGGAGGAACCACGGGTAGTGCCCGATATTGGCCGCGACCTTGACAAACGCTTGTTTAAAGTTTTTCCAAGACTCGATAAAAGCTCTAAAAAGCTTGCGGTCGCGAAATCCCCAGAGTGAGGTCCACCCAAACCACGTTGTGTTACTTCCAGAAAACATATTTGTTTCTAAGGGGGAGAAGAAAGTCATAAACACCGGGACAGTACAACTGATTCCTAATTCCCGACACAGGTTCTCGAAGGCAATGGAAAATGCCCAGCCATTGGGGTGAAGTTGTGAGGGAGCTAGGTGTAAATGGTTCAGAAGGCATATTTGAAAGCCGGTAAAGGGCAGCCTTACACCGAGTAGGGTGACCACATCTCGGTAAAGAAAAAAGAAGTGAGGATTGTCATTTCGTGGCCGAACCTTGGCAACAGACTCATCTCCCATGGGAAGCCTTACTGTGTATCCTTCCCCATCTCCTATGCCGAGTGATGTGACCTCTTCTGCGGTCATAGTATTTTTAAGGCGGGTTATGCTAATGTTAACGACCTTCCTTGGGGAAGTCGAAACTCGGGTAGAGCCGGACGAGCTGTACTCATCCGTTGTGGATGGGCCAAAAGGACGGGATGATGATGCCATCTAGACCTAAAATACAGAAAAAGGATAAAATCAGAAGATGATATATACCTGGAATAACAAATGTATCTCGGCGAGAAGTGAAAGATGCCGGACTAAGTGTACTCGGTTTCCTCAAAGCCGGGTTGGCCGGGGGAAGGAGGTTATTTTGGCAGTAACCTAAAACCAGATCAGCTTCCTTATCTCGGTCAAGCTTAGCCAGATCAATGCTTTTATAACAGCACTGGTCGCAGGGTATTGGACCCTGGGCTGGGTTGTGGAAGGATGAAGATTTACGTTGAGGACCATGGGGCACAGTTAATGGGGTCAGGGTGTGTTTTTTACCTTGAAAACCAGAAGATGTTCTGGGCTACGTTCTGGATTTCTTAGTTTCAGTCGACCAAAACCGGAAAGTGTGCGGATCAGAAAGATGCTCAGAGGTCCCTTGCTTTCTATGAGAGATTGGATCGCCATGCATGTCTAAGGGCACATGGAGGTTTTGATCCAATGAGGATGGAAGAAAAGGAGGAATTTTGCGTTTAAAAGAGTGGGGTATGGTGCGAGCCATTCTCTAAACCCAGAAAACCCAGAAACTCAGAAAACTCACTGAACAACGTCAAATAATTTAAAAATTCCCAAAAAGCTAGGTACTAAAGGTATGACGAATGTAAGAATTAGAAAAGATGCGTAATCCAAAAGAGCCGTTATGGTACCTGATGAAGGGCTTGAGTAAGGTTGAGCAAACTTGGGTCAAAGCAGACTATCGTCGAGGTTATCGCAGAGAAGGCAGACGAGCATTCAGAATGCAAAGTGTGTAACTGACGGGGAATGAGGAAATGTATAGTTTTTGAATTCAAAAGGTCCTGAAAGGATTTTTGAATTTGAAACGACGGGGGCAGTTACGTCTACGTCTATTGAAAATTAGGGTCAGAACCCTAAAAGTGTAATGATGGTTCTTCTGAAATGACGTAAGCATTAAAAGCGCACGACTCCCAAGTGCCAGTAGCGTGGCTCCCACGTTTGAAAAGGTAGTTGTACGCTGCGACGCTCAAGCAGAGGAAAAGGGGGTACGTCCTTTCATATACATGTAGGGTACATGCTACCTACTTTGGGGACTCACCGTGATAATCATAGCTGGGTTATTACTAGAGAATTCAGTTCAAATGCTTATGACGGTCATAGCCGTATTAACGTGGCATTGGCAACTCGGTGTGGCTAACAGCGGTCATGGCCGGGTTATAGTTGCACAATTGATTCCGACCTTTCGTTAAGGTAAACTTGGCATTTGTGACCAAGGGCAGATTGAAGGGTGAACCCGGATTGAACAGTTAGTCAACCTCGGCTAATAAGGAAGCCTCAATATCGGTGTTTGCATGCATTTAAGCCATTTCAAGAACGTTACGAAAAGACAGAAATTAAGTTTGTATTGATACTTGACGGGCTTACACAGTTTTCTTACAAAGAAACAAACTGACCTACTCGTTTACAAAGACGGTTACAAGATCAAAATGCAGAAGTTAGGCAGAATTCGTAAATTTACACTATGAATTTCCTAATTAACAGCAGAGTGTGGACACCCAGATCCCCCTGCGATAGTTTGAGTAGCCGGAGATTGAACAACTATCCAAAGGACATCGTAGTGGTGGAGATCCTTGTTGGATATGCTGGAGACCCCTGGTGGAGTTGAGCCAAACGGATGAAGATTGGAAAATATACCCGGGGCCTCCTAGCGCTGATGGACAAGTTTGGATACAAATTTGATTGACATTCCAGGGTCCCATACGAAGTTGAGCCAGGTGGGTGAAGACTGACAATTACATCTGGGACCCGAAAAGTCCATCAAGCGACGTAGATGAAGACTGGCAAGTACATCTGAAAATAAAGCTGCAAGGAAGCAGCCGATAGAGCCATCTTTTCTCCCGTAATCTTACTTTCCTTCCCCACACTGTTGGAGGGTTGGAAGCTCCACGAAGGGTGATGGAGTTTGAAACTCTCACCAAAGAACACATCATTCTTTTGTGAGAATTGCCCAGGGATAGAGTGAGAAAGAAAACCAGTTGTGGGAGAAGGCGAGAAGCAGAGGGAGAATTTATAGGCCAGGTGAGGTGAACTCCAAGGGTCATGCGGCAATAAATGCCATTTTTGTGGAAACGGAAGGGTCATGCGGCAATAAATGCCATTTTTATGGAAACAGCGCTTTCTTTTCCAAGAATAGAAATAATGACTGTGGTTAAAGAGCGTGAGCATTAAATGCGCACGCAGACCAAGGGAGGATAAGGTGGCCAATAAATGTGAAGATATGGTCTTATGATACCATATGAGCAAGGCAAACAGTCATTAACTCAGCATCCGACACGTGTCTCCATCCCATCCGGGATTGGGGGCAACATGCGTGTAGTGAGTTTGAGATGGTAAACTCGGTGTCATAGGGTCAACACAATCTCGGTTATCTTGGAGACACCTGGATGGATGATAAACCTGATATGCCGAGGTCAGTGTAATCACGGTTGTTGTAAAGACAAATGGATATTTGCTGAAAGTTGAACCCGGTATGTACATGATAAAGCAACAAGTCCGAAACCAATTCCATAAACTTAATCAATCTTGGTGATAATTGAGCAAGAAGAGTCTGGGATAATAATTGATTAATCTTGGCAGCTCAGAAACCCGAACTCCCGAGCTTGGGGGCAACTGTTATGGACTCGAATAATGGGCCTGGCAGATATGAGGCTCAGTGAGAGTGCTTCAGGCTGGAATCTCCCTTTAAACATGTACACTGTTAATTACCCCTTGAGCATGCCTATAATCCAGGACCGTACAGGTAGTGGAGCAGGCACTCACAGGACGTGGGAGGCGCATATCGCTGGAGGATAGAACTCAAGGCAATGGGAACGAAACCCTAGGTAATCCCTATAAATAGGAGGTTTCCCACCAGGTGTGTTCCCCAGATTCACTATTCCATTATTTACTATCCAGTCTCATTGTGCACACACACCCCACCCCTTTGGCGACACGCCTTGTCTGTGTAGCAGTGATCTGCAAACATTCTCTGATACCTCCTTGATAGATATCAGTGAATGCTATAACCTCCCTTGGTGCTTAATCCATAAGATACCTTGAAGGAGACACTTGATCCAATATTAACATCACCTAACTGGTTGAGGCTAGACATTTGTGTTCTACGTCGGAACAAGGAACAAGAGTGCGATAAGAGTATTATTCTTCGTGATTATCCACGACATGTATTGCACATCAATCACCCTCGTCTCATGTATATATCCTTGACATGATCAGTTTTGTGTTTTCTATCAAAATATATTTATACAGGATATATACTTGTCTTTGTTCCTTTTTTCCCTTAATTAAATCAGATTAATTAGGAGTAGTGGGATTAGTTTCAATTCACAACTTTGAAGAAATTAAATTGCCAAATTAATAACCGAAAAATAATGTATTTGGTTTTAGGGGAGGCTAGGGGAGATAAAAAATTTATCTCATCCTGACTGATGAATTGCCCATAATTTTTTTTCAATATTTTATAGTTATACTCTCAACAAAAAACCTTTTTTCCTCATTAATGCTTTGTCCCCTCCAAGACTTGAGAATTCTCTCATTATTTGGTTTATACTTCTCACATAGTAGTGTTTATTCTATCTTTTGTAAGACTTCTCACATAAATAGTTAAGTTTGTTCTCACAACTGCTTTGGAATTAAGATCCTTAATTATTTGGATTAGGAAGGGAAAAAATGAAGAAAATGGTTAACGTTTTTGTATATGCGACGTTGATATTATATTGAAGAACCATGCAATAATGCAATTAATTATTCATATATTGAAAAGAGAAAGCATTCATATCTGTAGAAAAGTAAAGTACAAATTGCAAATCCAAAAGAATATTCATCCCAAGTGCCTATGCCGTTTTTTGTGTGCGTTTGGTTCAATAATAATGCATTGGACTCCTCTGACATGCTGCCACGTGTATTGCAAATTGGAGATTTTAAAAAGTTAAAATATTAAATAACCAAAGGGATATTCAAAGAATTATTAATTATAAAGAAAAAAATGATTAATTTCTTATTTAAAAAGTCACATATTCTCCAGCTTTTGATAAGCAGAGAGCATGTGGGGTTCTGTACATAGGAATCCTAGATCTAAATCTGTTCAACTTTTGAGTAATAATTCCAATTAATTTAAGTTAGATCCACCTAATTTAAAAATTCGGAATTCACTAAATTACCCTTATTACTATTTTTAATGCATTAATACTTTTAAGCTTAATATTCTTATATATATATATATATATATATATATATATATATATATATATATATATATATATATATATATATATATATATATATACTCCTCCGGTCCTAATTATAAGATCTAGTTGGTTTTTTTGAGAGATTAGGGAAGCTAATTAAATTACTTTAGAGTATTTTTATTTTTAATTTTTTCTTCAAACTAATTAGTTTGACTAATAAACTAATATATAATCTAAAGATACACAACATATAAAATAATTAAGTAACTTATTTAGCTTCCTTAATTTCTCTAAACAAAGTCAACTATGTCTTATAATTAGGACCGGAAGTAGTATAAGAACAACGTTTCATGGGAAATTCTTCGGTGCTAACTAATATCCCAAATTAAAATGTTTTTTTTTTTTGGCCAACCATCAAAATGTCATATCAACGACCGTAGTCTTTCTCTATGAGAACATAATGTCAACAGTGAAGTATATTCAGATAGTCCTACAAAAAATATTCAAATAAATATAATTAAACATTTGAAACCTCTTGAATTTTAGATGAAAGATGTCAAACAACGTCATCATATAAAATCTAAAAGCTCCAACAGACCATACTATTCATAAATTTATAAATAATATAATGCTTCTCAGTTATTAAATTAAACAAAATGCATGAAACCTCACATCTAATTATAATTATAAATTCAAGATATGTTTACATCATATCAATCATGAAATTTGGAAATATTTTTGTCACTTAGCTTATAGATTTAAAAAGTTTGTGTCAAATAACTGCTACCAAACATCTCCTTAATTAAGAAGAAAGTTTTCTGGGTTTTGGTGTACAAAACACATGGCACAATATATTGTGGCCAAAAGAACAAATACCGACAGCAAAAGGCAATAAGAAATTTACAGTTCAAAAATTGGGTAGAAACAAAAGGACAAACATGGAAACGAACATAAACCTTGGTGACAACACTTTGCTTTTCCCTAAACACTTTGCATTTTTCAAATGCCTATTGTTTCTAACTATGTCAAGCTAGAGAGAGAGAGAGAGAGAGAGAGGTTGTGGAGTTAGAAAGAATAGGAATCTCACAAGGGCGGCATTGAAAGTTGAAGCCTTTTGTTGGAGAAGGGAAGAGAAGAATATTCTGTGGCTGCAACACTTCAACAACTAAACTCCAAAAGCTTACATTAAACAAAGTTTTGGGAACCCAATAAAAAAGAAAACATCATTAGATTATCATTAAGGTTTCGCAATTTGAGCACCCAACAACAAAGAAGTCAGCTCACAACCAGACGACTGCTCACATTTCCAAATATTCACTGCCTTTGTCAGTTCTCTGCCTTCGCTAATTTAACACTTATTGTTCCCTTTCATCCCTCATATGCAACACTCTAACAATCGTATAATATTAATCCTTATATATATATATATATATATATATATATATATATATATATATATATTAAGAGCGAAGAATGGTTGAGTCATCACCCAAAATAAATTATTAACAAGTCCTCACCTCATGTGTTATCCTAGAGTTTTTGGTAAATTAATCACCGCCGGTTTATGTGTTGTAATTAATTATTATCGTTGTTAAGTTGATTAATACAAAAGGTTTAAATTAATAGCTGACACTCAACAGAAGTAGCTCTTGCTTTGCTCAGTGGCACTTTCAAGAACCAAGATCTTATCGTATTTCCATAACCACCACATGTGAATCTACAGAACACATATTGCCAACAGATCACCCGTAGCGTTGAGGTTAAGCTATCTTGTTCTTTTCTCTTTCTTGAGGTTGTAGTGTGTGTGTGGTGGGGAAGACCCTGCCTTCATATAAACATATATTCGATATTCTTAAAACCTTATAGCACGCTTTAACACACACACACACACATATGTATATGAATATGTATATGTACAATCTAATATACACATATGTACACACACATATATACGTATATATGTATGTATGTATATTTAGACTGAATAATTTTAATTATAAATATAAAAGTATTATAAGGAAAGCGCTTTAATTCAAAGTAGGTATTGTGTAATTAATTTGATTAGCTGGTAACAGGGGTGTGTGTGTGTGTGTTGAAGGAATAATTGAATGAATAGTCTTTTGGTATTAGTGTAAGAAGCCGTTCATCGACTTTTCCTAACAGTACATTTCTCTGTCTTTCAAAATAATTTTAGGAGCATTACTTTAATATACTCAATCTGTGGTGCTATTCAGTAATATATTATATATAGGTTAAACCAAATTTCCCATTCAAAATCTTTTTAAAAGGAAGTGCTTGTTGTATAAAAAAGCTGCTGAGGTAAAGCTATCTATAAAGTAAAAAAATATATATCTACCGTCCAAAAATTGACGAGAAAAAGGTGACAGTTCAATATATCCACCACTCATGAATTGACCACCCAATCAAAGTCTTCCGTGGCCCTTCAACTTGTGTGTTTGTGTGTATATATAAATAAGAAATCAAAAGAACCATATATTCTACTTTGACTGGGTGGTATCATCACATTGATGTGATGAAATATACAGTAATATATATATATATATATTAACAAATAAGCCAAGTGGGGAAGAAACCCAGTCAATTGTGAGACATGGTTGTGTATGTCTGTGTTTTGAGGACGATTATTCCCTTTTCTATGTTGTTTCGTCGTTTTCTTTTGTTTTACCTTCAATGACAGTTTGGCGCGTGCATGGACACACCTGCATGAGTTACTATTTTCCAATAATAAGACCATTGTTTTAAGGTTTATATTAATCCCAAAACATGGACCTCATTCACATGGTTCCAAATTCTATATCTTGCTCACTCTCAATTTCAAGTTTTCAACCCATTAATTGTTAATATATAGAGGGCCTGCATGCAATTTTCAAAATTTTGCAGGTATGTTGTATCAATCTTCTTCGGGAAATGACTTGCACTTTCACTTTGACTAAGTTCAAAAGACTCGAAAGATGTTGCTTTTTGGAGAGAATGAGCATTAAAGAGATAGAGCAAGTTGTGTAAGTGATTGGATAGGCCTCTCTTTCCAGTCACACTCATCAAACATAAGTATATATGAGACATAATGATTCTCTCTTTTCCACACAGAAACTGCATTTAAAGAACTGGGAGTAGTATATGTGATTCAACTTGTACTGCTGATGCAAAATAATTCTGCAGACCAAGTTTTCATTTATAGAGATATGGTTCTTTGAATCGGAAGCCTACCTATATATATATATAAAGTAAACTTAAGCTACTCGATCAACTAGCTTCTCATTAATCCAATGCAATTAGAAGAAGTTAATCCAAAGCAAATCTAAAAGTTAATTTGCAGTAATGATACGTACGGCGTTTCTAATTAACTCGCCTATTTTCGTGTTTTAGAAGATATAAACGTACATAATCTTTATGTATATCTGGAAAACGTATATAGTGGGGTTCCTCTTTTTTTTTTTTTTTTTACAAGAAAACAATAAAAAATGGTGATTAGAGGAGAATGGATTAGAAAAATAAGAAAACAAAAGGCAAACAAAATTATGGGACAATCATTCCGAGTGGGAGACTAACTTTCCTCCGCCCTCATCATATGTGTCATCATACACCTTTGCTTCTCTCTCTCTCTCTACTTTAACTTTTCACCGCCTCCCAACATATATAGCATCTTAATTTTTTAATATTCCACCTAAAAAGCATATAATTAAATTGACTGTGTAACTTGAGTGTGGGAGGGGAGGAAGAGAGAGAGAGAGAGAGAAGACACAGAGAGAGATCCCATCTTGCTTATATCAGTTTGTGTTGTTTAGGGCTTGAAGCCATAATTAAGAGGGCTTTGCCTATTCTCTGAGGTTTTCTCTTCTCTCTCGCTCTTAAATGAATTCGCCATCATCTCACTAATACTACTTCTCTCATCATCACCTTTAAGTCTTACTTTCTGGGTTTCTCACACAAAAAGAAGAACAAGAAGAAACAAAAGCTTTGAGATATTATTATAGATGCTCTTAGAGAAGAAGATGGACGACGGAGAAATCTCAAATATCAGTTTCCCTCAAAACCACCCACCAACCGCCGCATCATCAAACAATACCAATCCTCCTCCGATTCTCAAGAGAAAGAGAAACCTCCCAGGAAACCCTGGTAATTCTATACACACACATATATCTTACCAATATATAGTTTTCCTTATATTGTCTCTATTCTTTTTTCGTTCGGTAGTCCTCTTTGAATATACTCATGTCTATGATCTGTCTAATGCATAGACGAGTATTTGAACATATAATCAGCTTTATGTGTGTGTACAGATCCTGAAGCGGAAGTGATAGCACTATCGCCGAAGACTTTAATGGCGACGAACAGATTTCTGTGTGAGATTTGTGGGAAAGGGTTTCAGAGAGATCAAAATCTGCAACTTCATAGACGAGGACACAATCTTCCATGGAAGCTGAAGCAGAGGACAAGTAAAGAAGTGAAAAAGAGAGTGTACGTGTGTCCCGAAAAAAGCTGCGTTCACAATCACCCATCGAGGGCTCTTGGAGATTTGACTGGCATCAAAAAACACTTTTGCAGAAAGCACGGTGAGAAGAAGTGGAAGTGTGAGAAATGCTCAAAGCGTTACGCTGTTCAGTCTGATTGGAAAGCACACTCCAAAACGTGCGGTACTAGGGAATACAAATGTGACTGTGGCACCATCTTTTCACGGTAATATAATTAATTAATTTATTAATAATTATATATAGATGTAGTAACTGCTCGTGTTTCTCTGAGGAACAATCTGAAACAAGCAATTATAGCTAGGTTGTTTCAGTGAAAAGGACTAAGATTTGCAATATATTTTGCACACGGCCACGAGTTGACTTCATCTGGCTCAGAGACGATAAATCACTTTCATCATATATAGCAGTAAATATATAATATAATTAGTCTTCGAGTCTTTTAAAAAATCATGATGATGAAGTGCAAAGTATCTTTCGTCGACCCGTGTTTAGTAGTGTTAATTGTGAGTATATATTTTGGAAAAAGATGAAATTTTGAATACACTAGACTAGTTAGCTAGGTCAAATCTAAAGTGTGCGTGTAAATTTGTGCCTATTGTCTCTCTGTGGCTTTAAGGAGTAAAAGCAAGAACGAGTGTTAGTGCAGACAAAGAACTTTGAGATAATTAGAGCTTTTATACACACATATGTATATATATGTATCATCTTGTTAATGAAACGACAAAAGCTAGCTCCTATACTTTGGAGTTATCTTCAAAGTTAAAACCTTTCCTAATTATGTGATTATTAGTTTGATATTCTGTTAATTATTTGACTAAACCTGACCCCATATTATGATTTTTTGTTAAGATTGTTAATATTGGATTTTTGTTTGTGATGGGGCAGGAGGGATAGCTTCATAACACATAGGGCCTTCTGTGATGCCCTGGCAGAAGAGACAGCAAGAGTGAACGCAGCATCAAACTTGAGCAACAACATAAGTTACAATAATATAATTGGAGCTGCTACTTCACTAGAACCAAACAACAACAACAATAATATGGCAACCCATTTACCTTCATTCTTCAAGCCAATTTCAAACACCATTTCCGAGGAAGCAAATAATAATAACCAAACACCTCTTAGAGGACTATCCCTATGGATGGGTCATCATCATCACCAACAACCTGATCATCAAACAATAATGCCTAGTGACCACCATGGCCAGTTTGTTTCACAAACGCAGCAGCTAAATTGGGTGTTTGGAAACAAGCTTATTACAAGTTCTATTTCTTCTTCCTCTTGTCAAGAGCTAGCAAGCACTTCAATTGGAATGATAAGTGTTCCTTCCTTGTATAGCTCCCAACAACATCATCATCAGACATCGTTGGCAAACATGTCGGCGACGGCGCTGTTGCAAAAAGCTGCTCAGATAGGAGCAACCTCGACCACATGTGACCCCACATTTCTGGGGAGCTTAGGGTTGAAATGTAGCAGTCAAGGTGGTCATCAAGAAGAAGATGATCTTGGGATTAACAAGTATAATTATGGGATGTTCGGTTCGGGTTCGGTTATCACCAATGTTCGTGGTGGTGGTGGTGGAGGAAGTGACCAGACGACAGAGAACAACAACAACAACTCAGCAAGCGAAATGTCGCAAATGCACCCAGCAAAACGCCCAAGGCAGGTATTACAACAACAGAATGAAGAAGGAGAAACTAGGGATTTCCTTGGTGTTGGTGGTAGTGTGCAAACCATTTGCCAGCCTTCATCAATAAATGGATGGGTCTGATTTGATATTCGTTAGGTTTAATATTATTCAAGACTTAATATCATCAGACACAATGCCACACTCCAAAATTACATTTGAAAACTACATTTTTTGTTTTGGATGTCACAAATTTATTTAGTTTTATTAAGTGTACGATCAGCTGATGCATGGAATAATAAAACTCGTTCAAAGTGGGGTAAATTAATTAGCTACAGAGATTTCACTACCTAAAACATCCACTTTAAAAAGTTTTTATTGATCCACTGTACAGTGAGCTAGCTTGTACATTGTATACATCTAAGAAATTACAGTACTCGTTCTTCCTTTTTTAAGCCAGCTTACTTTTTAATCTTACTTTTTTCTCGGTGAAAGGAAAAGAAAAGATTACAAGAAAAGATAAGAGTGGACGGCGTTGAGTTGGAGGATAGGGGAATTAAGTGTGTGAAGCCTTTGGAGGGAGGAAAAGTCGCAGTAGAATTTGAAGTACTTCAGGGAATAAAAACTATAAGTTACAAGGAAAAAGAAACAGCAAGATAGAAATAAGTTTTTTAATCATCTGATCCCTGTATATTTGGTATATACCTTACCCATACTGATATGTTCTTCTCTTTGCCTCTCTCTCTCTCTCTATCTCTCCCCCCTTTATCATCCGAAAGTCATATCTAAGGACCACAAAGCATCTTTTAAGTTTTAACCAGATATATGCATAGAACTCGCACGAGATTACTTATTCAAGTTGGCACGATTCTCTACTAGTGGTAGTGGAGTGGAGTTACGTGTCTATAAGTTATTTCTATCTTTCTTTGATTTCATTAGAAATTAGAGAAGGATGTGAAGGAAAGAGAAAAGGATGGGAAGAAAATATTAAACGGCGACTATTCATGAAGGGGGAAAGGGTTGGCGACGGGAAAATAAAAGGAGAGAAGTCATGTTCTAAATACGTTTCTAGCACCACTCAATATCCTAAATTTAGGGTGCTTGCTACTACTTGGGAAAAATACTTAAAGTGAAAGTGAGGCAACAACAACAAAACATTATCTTACTAGATTAGATGAGGTCAGCTAAATGGATCGCATGACACTATTGCATTCTATCGAAAATCAAATTTTTCGATAGATTATTAATCAAAAGATCTCATGACTCTATAATCTTATTGAGTGTTCGCTTCAGTCTCCGTCTCCATCGGCCTTCTTTTAGATGACTCCATATTGTTTGATCAACTCTCATTACGGGCACACTCAATGCCATTTTTTAAACATGTCCTAACCATCTCGCTCATCAAATGACTTGAAGGACAATGTTGCATAAAAAAAAAATTACCTTAAATAGTACTAGAAAAATACTACTGACCGCAGCTTCACACTTAAATTATCTTAGAGGATGAGAATTGTATATTTGAGTGCTTGCTTATATATGGTGGAAGAAGAAGAGTTAAGTTGTAAGAAAACAAATGAAGTGGGGTGAGGTGAGGGGGCCGGGGGAAAAAGAGGAAGGGAGTGAAGAATGCATATTCTTTTGAATCTTGAAAGCTGACTACTTTTTGGTAAAAATGGGAGCTTTAGTGAAAGGGGAATGAAATTGTGGAGTAGTGGGAGCAAAGGAAAGCAAAGTAAGAACCGCTTTCGGACTCCATTATTGCTCTGTTTTGCGCATCTCTGTGTTGTGCCTTCTTGTAACTTGTCTTTTCAATGTCTCATATGTGCACCTTCATGGCCGAATTTCCTTTTTCCCCTTTACTACCTTTTCTTTTTCCAATCACAAAAAGTTTGATTCTAGCTTTTTTGCTATACGTTAATTAATTAAATTAAAATTAATGAGTAAGCTTTTTTCATGTTCATTCTCTCATCCAAACAATGCATATTCCTGTGTAGCTAGTATTTGGAGATTTGCTATCTTTCTGAAACATGTCAAAAATGGATATTCTCTCAGAAAATGCACACGCACCCTCTGAATTCTCATTTACTAATGATCAGTTCCTCTCCTCTTCATTTATGGCTAGCCCACTGTCTCTTTTGCATTTAAGATTGTTTTATGCTAAGTTCCTACAACTAATAAACAAAGAAAATACATGCCTCTTATTAGTTTCTAAGAAGCGACTTACGGTGTACAAGACCAATTCATCATGTGAGAAATTTTTTATCTTGCCTCATATAAAAGTGCTTCTAACATGCTACTCCGATCCAAATAAGTATTAACTTTCGATCTTTAATATAAGATATCTTTCATAATTAAGGACCGTTAGTAGCGTAATAGTTTGAGAATTCACTTGATGAATAGTATATATTCAGTTTGTGGTTATGTATATAATATAGGGTTAAGATGCAAAAATGCAAATGCGTTATACCTTAAAAAGCGTCCAACACCAAGTGTTTTTTTTATGTGTAAAAATACTCATGAATTTTCAAAATCAAAGCAAAAATACCATCACCGTTAAAAAATGCTAAACTCTGTTTACTATCATTTAAAAGTATCAAAATGCCCCCAACTAAAAAAGAAAATACCCTCCCTCAAAATTGCCTAGGATCGAAAATGGATAATCAACAAATCAAACCAGCAAAACATCAACCAGCCAACAAAGAAATGCAAGAAACAAACAAAGACTCAACCCTAACGCAATCTTGCGATCGGATCAACAAAGATAAGATTAAATCTTAAAAATCGAAGACCCGTTCACCACGAGCATCGATTAATGGTTTCGAACCACTATAAGATTTCATAAATTCGTAATTCATAAATAAATAAATAAGCAGAACGAGAAGGAAACTATGCGAAAACGAGAAATATTTGCTTATACATCGTCAGATTCAAGAATAATTGGTCAATTACCCCACTTTTAGCACAATAACCACAAGAAAGTTCGAAGTGGCATCCATATCCAATTTCCATTAATATGTAAAATCACACACACCATGATCCATCAACATCTGGGAAAATTTTGATGGGTGATGAGCAGATACAAGAGATAAAAAAAGAGAGATAATGTTTATACAACAAATTCACGCATAGAGATTCAAGTACAACAGGGCCTGTCTGCATAATTCCCTATTTACAGAGGATCAATATCAAGAACTACCGGTTCTTGCATAATTTCTGAGGAAAACATAATAATAGCTTAAAAAATTTGAACCTTTCGTTAATGAGCACATGGTTGATGCTATTTTTGCTAAAAAAAATTGAACCTTTCAAACCAGCAATTTTGCGTTTGTATTGTCGTGCCAACCCACGACCATTGATTTTTGTTCAAACACGGATCAACTTCATCGGCTCCGTCAATCGCTAGATCCAAGGTTGGGTGTGAATCGAGATCTGAAAATGGAATCCCCAATGAAAGCACTTGCACATGGGTATTCCTATTGTAACATCCCAAGTTTGAAATGAGGAATTTTTTTTTTTTCAAACAAACAATCAGAGTAGAGCAATAGAGCGAAAGAGTAATTGGATTCTTAGCCAAAACATCAACCATTGTGTAACATTGTAATGATTACAGTAATCCTAAGGTTTAGGAAGGAAATAGTGTAATAACAAAATACGATAAGATAGAGATAGTCTTCACCGCACGCCTACTCCGGTACTTGCCTCTATCCACGAACCGTGGTCCTCCCGACCCTGAAGCTACAATGAGATATTCAAGAGCTAATACAACAATATATCATAAGCATACTAGAGATGCATGATCATTATGCCGACAAAACATAAGCACAGAGCAATATGTAAAGCCCCATAAGGTAAATAACAACAACAACTTGCACTATTCACCAGTGCCACGATAATTAGTCGTGTCCTCAGCGCTAGGAAAACAAAACGGCGTTATCAAAACTATAACCCGTATAACTCGTCGTATAACGGTCTACGAACATATCATTGACATATAAGTATTTAAGATGTGCAAGATTAGTGTTACAAGACGCGTCCGTACCTTCGTTGGCAACGTTAGGTACTACCGCGAAAACGTACTTTCTACGGAGAAACGTGCAAAAGTCCTACAAACGGCACGTCGGGCAACAGAAACGGCAGCAGAATCAGCGTTTCAGATATCCTATGAGAATAATGTCACTTCTATTAGTAATTTGACATTATAAGCGGCATTTTAGGTAAAAATTACCATTTTGCCCCTACCCCTACTTGGCGGAATTTCGCCGGCCGCTTCCGCTACATAGGCTATTTTCTTCCCAAAATTTTGCCAGAACTTCGACGCCATCATGATTTTCGAAAATAAAGACTAAAATAGCCCTCCCATATGATATCCAATCATAAAAAAAAGACTACTCTAGCATTACTAACTATTGAAAGAACTATGAAAGCTTAAAGCTCGGTACCGAAAAACTTACCCAGAGCTTCGCTGTAATTTTTCCCAGAGCTTCTCTCTCTAAAATCCTCTCTCTAGAATCGGTTTTGCTCTTCAAAATGGTGTGAGAAATGAAGAGGAAACTTGGCTATTTATAGAAGAAAATGTGACACTATTCACTACTTTTTCATATCGGATATCGGCCACGGATCGCACTTTGCCACATGTCACGATCCTCACCGGCCACTTGGCAGCTGACATCATTTTTCGAAATCACCAATCTCTAGAGAAAAATTCACTGATTCCAAATATGTCTAAATAAATTCAAACTCATTCCTAGATATTGAGTTAGAATTTATTTTCTTTATTTCCAAAACTATGCCTATATGCATTTTTCCCTATTTTGTTTTATTAGGAAAATGCACAAACTACTCTAATTAACTTCCTAAGAGGTCACTTAAAGGTAAAAACTCACCGATCAATATTTTACCTTGACCCTGGAATTCCTATTCCTAGATCTCTAGATAGGATCCGTTTCCTAATTTATAAATTACTATTCATAATTTTCTACTTTAATTAATTATATTATTATTATAAGATGCAACTTGCCAACTTGATTTTTATTTCATTTTTCATTTTGTTTTTTCTTCTCTTTTTCTTGGGGAATTTTCGGCTGGCCTTTCCTTTTATTTTAATAAATATTTATTTATTTTATTTTATTAATTATTTAATGATTTATTTATTTAATTTTTCCAAAAATTTCCACAAAATTATCTAATTGGTCCATTCTTGTATTTAGGCTTAAAAATACCTAAACTCAATGATTTTTCATAGAAATTTCCAATTAATTAGTAAATACATTTTTACTAATATTCCACTAATTTCCACTAATTTTTGAGCTTCACATAATTATTACTTGAATTTCCTTTGCTTATGCTTAAGTAATTAGCCCAATATTACTTAATTACTTCATTATCACCTGTTGATAATTTTCTTAATTAGGATGTCTCATTATCTTCATACACTTGTATTAACATTAGTATTTTCATGCCTCTTGCATTATTCCATAATTACAAGGGTATTCTGGTCTTTTACTTCTTTTGAGTATTTTCCAACAATTTCTCCAATTTCATAATTTATAAAATTACAATAATTAGAGATTATATACTCTCCTAACTCACTTGGTCATTTAACTGTCTTTTAGGATTTTTCCATAAATTTTCTAAGTTAATTACCCTTTCTAGGGGCATTTTGGTCATTTTGGCACTTTGGCCCTTAAATTCCCTAATTTCTTGCAGAATTTCTACTTAGAAAATAGACTATAATTATACAAGACCGGAGATTGAAATTTCACTTATCAGAAATATCCAACTTTTATTTATAATATTCCGTATAAATATCCGGTATTACATTTCTCCCCTTACAATAAATTTCGCCTCGAAATTTAATCTATACTAACTAAACTTCGGGACATGAACTCGGGTACTTCTCCTTCATGTCACTCTCGGTTTCCCAAGTCGCTTCTTCGGGTGACAAACCCTTCCGTACTACCTTCACAATCAAAATTGTCTTGTTTCGAGCCGTTTCTCCTTGTGATCAATGATCCGCTCCGCTCGACTATGAAGGTATTATCATGCCGTACTTCAACATCCTCGTACTCGATGACATGATCACCGCCTCGGTTGGTACTTCTTCAATTGCGACACGTGGAAAACGTCGTGGAGATTACTCAGTTTGGGGTAAAGCTATCCGATAAGCTACTTCTCGCGCTTAGCCAAAATCTCAAAGGGTCCTACGTATCGTGGACTCGTTTCTTCCTCTTAAGCGTTCGCCGACACCCGCCATCGGAGATAACTTTAGGAATACATGGTCGCCGACATAGAACGTTAGAGGTCTCCTCCTTTTGTCAAGATAGCTCTTCGTCTACTATGTGCCGCTAGGAGTCTCTTCTTGATTAACGCGATTTGTTCGAGGTCCGCTCAAGCATATCCGGCCCAAGTAATCGCGATGAATCTGCCCAAAGATAATGGTGATTGACACCTCCGCCCATACAATGCCTCGAACGGGCCATTTGTATACTAGCATGATAACCGTTATTATATGCAAACTCGCCTAGCGAAAGATGTTGATCCCAACTTCCTTTGAAATCCGTGGCACATGCTCGCAAAGATATCCTCCAAATACCGTATGGTTCTCTCGCATTGACCTGTCGATCTGTGGGTGATAAGCCGAACTGAACTTCAACTTAGTCCCCATACCTTCATGTAACGCTTGCCAGAAACGGGATTTGAATCGTGTATCACGATCGGAGACAATGCTCTTAGGAACACCATGTAATCTCACTATCTCTTTGATATAAATCTCCGCCAATCATTCCGGAGAATAGTGAATACTGATGGGAATAAAGTGTGCTGACTTGGTTAATCTGTCAACAACTACCCAAATTGTATCATGATTTCTGATTTTGGGCAGACCTACCACAAAATCCATGGTTATGTTCTCCCATTTCCATTCCGCAGCAACTCTAGTCCTTGCAAAAGACCGGGGGTCGACGGTGTTCAATCTTCACTTTTCGACAGTCAAGCATTTGGCCACAAATTCTCGCAACGTCTTTCTTCATCCCGGCCACCAAAGTTCGGATTTCATACTGTACATTTTGACCATGCCTCGGATGTAGAGTGTACTTACTCTTATGAGCCTCATCCATTATCGTCCGCCTTAATTCATCAACTGGCGGTATGTAAACTTGTTGTTTATACCTGACCAAACCACTACGTGATAGGTCATAGTCTTGGGTCTCACCTCGAGTGATCTTCTCACGTATCTCTTTTGCCCAATCATCTTGCTTCTGAGCTTTCTCCACTTCATCTCTCGATCATACTCCCTTGACTCGCAAGAAGTGTAGCAAGATAGGCATCACTGGTGCGTGCGTGACCCATGCAGATTTGATTGGATAGATTCAGGTCTCGAAATCTTCCAACAGCCGCTCTTGTATCATCATGTATGATACCCGCACCGTCTTTCTACTAAGAGCATCAAGAACAACGTTTGCTTTACCCGATGATACTTGATCTCCGTGGTGTAATCTTTAATCGCTCCATCCAACGACGTTGTCTCATGTTGAGTTCTCGTTGATCGAACAAGTATTTTAGACTCTTGTGGTCACAATACACTTCTACGGTTACACCGCATGTAATGCCTCCATATCTTCAAAGCGAACACGATAGCCGCCACTCTAAATCGTGTGTAGGATAGTTTAACTCGTGAGGTTTCACTGACGAGAGGCATAGGCCACCACCCCGCCCCGCCGCATTAGGACACATCCCAATCCTTGCCCACCGGCATCACCGTAGACAACATAGGTCTCATCCGGATCGGGATAATCAATACCGGTGCCGTAGTCAACCTCTCCTCGTACTCGAAAGCTCTCCTCACAATCATCTCCCCATATAAAGGGTTGATTCTTCCTCGTAAGCTTTGTCAATGGTAGGGCAAGACGCGAGAAATCCCGTATAAATCTGCGGTAGTATCCCGCCGCACCAAGAAAACTACGGATCTCCGTCACAGTCTCCGGTCGTTTCCACCCGTAATCGCTTCTACTTTGCTTGGATCAACCGCAACTCCGCCGCTAGATATAACATGGCCCGAAATTTAACTTCCCGTAGCCAAAATTCGCATTTGCTCGCCTTAGCATATAGTTGCTTTTCCCTGAGTATGCTCAACACCTTTCGCAGATGTTCTTCGTGCTCTTCTTTACTCTTAGAGTAGATTAAAATGTCATCAATGAACACCACCACAAACTGGTCTAGGTGTTGTCGGAAAATTCGGTTCATGTAATCCATGAATACCGCAGGTGCATTTGTCAATCCGAAGGGCATCACAAGAAATTCATAATGCCCATATCTGGTTCTCAAAGCCGTCTTGGGAACATCGCCATCCTTAACTCGCAACCGATGGTATCCCGAACGCAAGTCAATTTTTGAAAAGATCGTGGAACTGCATAATTGATCCAAAAGATCATCAATCCGGGAAGTGGGTACTTGTTTTTGACCGTTACTTTGTTCAATTCACGGTAGTCGATGCGAGTCGAAGCTTCCATCTTTCTTCTTTACAAAAAGTACTGGGGCTCCCCACGGTGAAACGCTAGGTCTAATGAATCCCTTCTTCAAAAGCTCTTCCAACTGTTTCTT
Organism: Acacia pycnantha; assembly: GCA_025563575.1. NCBI lineage: Eukaryota > Viridiplantae > Streptophyta > Magnoliopsida > Fabales > Fabaceae > Acacia > Acacia pycnantha. The sequence goes on from JAMWYP010000141.1 coordinate 807,460, forward strand.
CAACTCCTGCATCTCGTTAGGAGCCATTCGATACGGCGCCTTAGATATTGATCCTGTGCCAGGCATCAAGTCAATATTGAACTCCACTTCTCGGATAGGAGGTAACTCGGTGAGATCCTCCGGAAATACATCGAAAATTCATTCACCACAGGATATCCTGGAGTGAAAGGTCGCCTCGCTTTAATCGAGAAGAATACCATGAAGGCATGACATCCTTGCTTCACGCACCGATCGCCTTCTGTAGCGGAGAGAAAGTTCAAGCTCACTTCAACCTTGTCTCCGGCAAATGATATCTCCTTCTTGCCACAGTCGATCATCGCACCGTTGGCCGTCAGCCAGTTCAGACCGAGTATGACGTCGATGCCGTGAAGAGGTAGACGGATAAGATCCACTTTAGAAACTCGTCCATCCACGCGCCAGCACAATTCATACATGCATCGAAGTTAAAGACTTTACACCCAACGGTGTAGATACTACAAGATCAAATGGTAATCTACAGCATGCAATCCTAAACGACTTGCACAATCATAGGAAATAAACGAGTGACTAGCACCCGAGTCATACAATGCTTCAAGTAGATTTCCATTGAGATAGATGGTACCTTGAACCATCTCTCGGGGACTTCTTGGCCTCTCGTGTTTGTCAATGCAAAGATTCGGCCGCTTTGAGGTCTCGCCTCTACAGCCTTCTCTGGACAATCCCGCTAATGTGTCCGTGCTTCGACACTTGAAGCAGACTTGTTTCCCATCGCAGCTTGGCTCCTCGGATGGTACTTCTTGCATTTGGGACACGTCTGGGATCCCTACTGCCCTGGCCCCGGTTGGTAGGGTCTCTTGTTTCCACCCTGGTTGTTGTTCCAAGGTGCCTTCCTTTTCTGTGAGGAACCTCCGCGGTTAGATCCACCGCGATTTGCATTGTTGCCTTCCTGTCCTCGGGACTTGCGCAGTTCCTTCAGGTTGCGCTCCGTCAGTCTGCAAGATCCTACGGCTTGGGCCATCTTAGAAAATTGGTGAGATACCAACCTTGCGCTTATGTCGTACCTCAACCCGTTCACCAATCGGTTCGCTTTCCAGCTTTCGTTCACATTGCTCTTCAGATACGAAGAGTATCGGACAAGTTGGTGAAACGTGCGAAGTAGTCGTCAAATGACTCCTCATTCCCTTGTTGTATCTCGCAGAAATTCCTCCTCCTTAATCACCCGAATCGAGGGAGGAAAGTATTGTTCGTTGAATTGCTCCAAGAACATCTCCCACATAATGTGGCTTGGCGTGGTTGTGGAAACGCCTCCCACCATCCGCGGGCATCGCCTCCAACTTGTAGATAGCCGCAGTGCCTTCCGATTTCCCGGCACTCGATAACTTCAAAATCTTTTTAGGCTTAGCACCAATCCTCGCCTAGTTCATTCTTTCCCGAAACCGGGTGGCTTCACTTGCGTAACCGGTTGACCCAGCTCTCGGTGGTTCTCTCTTTTTGATTTCGCCTAGGTGGTGATTGGGATCTCTCAGACCCCTCAGGCTCTTCATCATTCTCGTTGTCATCATACTCTTCTTCATTATCATTGTGGTCATCTTCTTCATGTTCCTCATTGTTGCGCTCTTCATCTTGTCTTTGTCTTTCCAGCCTTTCTGTCATTAATGCATCGATAAGAGCTCTCGCTCTTGCAAAGTTCGCCGCATCTCCCGTATGTCGTTTTGTTGGTTCAGAGTTGATTCGTGCATGTTGGTCCTCTTGGTTTCGTCCAACTTCGTGTATTGCTCTATCTTGAGGCCGCTCGCTCTACTCGACCTCGGCCTCGTCCACGGCCTCGGCCTCTTGGTGCACCGGCACCTCTTAAGATTGCCATGTTTATCTCTTTCCTTTAATTAAATAATGTATATATGTGTCAGAAAATAACACATCACGTGGCATCAAAACCTATATATTTTTATATTAGATGTAATGCACATGCAAACGTATACTACATCATCCATTGGTTTATGACCAGTGGTTAAAATCCTTCGTGTTCGTAATTCATAACTTCATATCTAAGTACGCTTCTAATAGTCTTGCTGCGTTGTTCCGTCATCCAATGCTTTGATCGTATAGTGCTTATCAACGTTCGTTCGTAGTTAGAACTTGTCTAGGATGTTGGGTTCATAGAAAGATTCACTCGATCGTCCCGATGCCTTAATGACTGAATACTTACGCTTGTCATCATCAAATGAATGATCCGATCCGACAGTTTCTCCGCTCTAAAGGCATACTAGCCATTATCCCTCGTTCATCTTTACACATTTACACCAATGGTCGTATCGTACTCATTTTCAAAAATGTGCTCAAAGTTACAAGGCTTAAGAACCTAACTCCGTTATCCGAACGTAATGGCTGTGTAAGTGTCTACCATGGGGCCTCACCGGATTAGCAGTGACTTATGGCACACCCACGTAGACTAGCCTTGCCTTCGGCACCAAACTGTCTGTGGTAACATAGTTAAATACTTGCCAGAATTTCTTGCTCTGATACCATAAAATGTAACATCCCAAGTTTGAAATGAGGAAATTTTTTTTTTTCAAACAAACAATCAGAGTAGAGCAATAGAGCGAAAGAGTAATTGGATTCTTAGCCAAAACATCAACCATTGTGTAACATTGTAATGATTACAGTAATCCTAAGGTTTAGGAAGGAAATAGTGTAATAACAAAATACGATAAGATAGAGATAGTCTTCAGCGCACGCCTACTCCGGTACTTGCCTCTATCCACGAACCGTGGTCCTCCCGACCCCGAAGCTACAAATGAGATTCAATTCAACGCATTGAATCTCGTGTAACGGTTAACCTCATACCCAAACAACACAAGATATGGCCAACAGATATTCAAGAGCTAATACAACAGTATATCATAAGCATACTAGAGATGCATGATCATTATGCCGACAAAACATAAGCACAAAGCAATATGTAAAGCCCCATAAGGTAAATAACAACAACAGCTTGCACTATTCACCAGTGCCACGATAATTAGTCGTGTCCTCAGCGCTAGGAAAACAAAACGGCGTTATCAAAACTATAACCCGTATAATCGTCGTATAACGGTCTACGAACATATCATTGACATATAAGTATTTAAGATGTGCAAGATTAGTGTTACAAGACGCGTCCGTACCTTCGTTGGCAACGTTAGGTACTACCGGCGAAAACGTACTTTCTACTGAGAAACGTGCAAAAGTCCTACGGCACGTCGGGCAACAGAACGGCAGCAGTAATCAGCGTTTCAGATATCCTATGAGAATAATGTCACTTCTATTAGTAATTTGACATTATAACTGGCATTTTAGGTAAAAATTACCATTTTGCCCCTATACCCCTACTTGGCGGAATTTCGCCAATGCTTCCGCTACATAGGCTATTTTCTTCCCAAAATTTTGCCAGAACTTCGACGCCATCATGATTTTCGAAAATAAAGACTAAAATAGCCCTCCCATATGATATCCAATCATAAAAAAAAGACTACTCTAGCATTACTAACTATTGAAAGAACTATGAAAGCTTAAAGCTCGGCATCGAAAAACTTACCCAGAGCTTCACTGTAATTTTTCCCTGAGCTTCTCTCTCTAAAATCCTCTCTCTAGAATCGGTTTTGCTCTTCAAAATGGTGTGAGAAATGAAGAGGAAACTTGGCTATTTATAGAAGAAAATGTGACACTATTCACTACTTTTTCATATCGGATATCGGCCGCCGGATCGCACTTTGCCACATGTCACGATCCTCACCGGGCCACTTGGCAGCTGACATCATCATTTAAAGCCATGATGTCACTTACTTCCTCAAGAAGCCCGATTGCGTACTTTCTGAGAAATCTCAAAATTCTCGGTTAACTAACTTTGAAGATCTCCTCTTACTTACTAGAAATGTCTATTCTAATCTAAACCTTGATTCCATACAGGGCATTCCGTGTTCACCGAAGTTTCTCGAAAACGTGTCCGTACGGTCCTAAGTTACGAAACGCGTTTCGAAATCACCAATCTCTAGAGAAAATTCACCGATTCCAAATATGTCTAAATAAATTCAAACTCATTCCTAGATATTGAGTTAGAATTTATTTTCTTTATTTCCAAAATATGCCTATATGCATTTTTCCTATTTTGTTTTATTAGGAAAATGCACAAACTACTCTAATTAACTTCCTAAGAGGTCACTTAAAGGTAAAAACTCACTGATCAATATTTTACCTTGACCTTGGAATTCCTATTCCTAGATCTCTAGATAGGATCCGTTTCCTAATTTATAAATTACTATTCATAATTTTCTACTTTAATTAATTATATTATTATTATAAGATGCAACTTGCCAACTTGATTTTTATTTCATTTTTCATTTTGTTTTTTTCTTCTCTTTTTCTTGGGGAATTTTCGGCTGGCCTTTCCTTTTATTTTAATAAATATTTATTTTTTATTTAATTAATTATTTAATGATTTATTTATTTAATTTTTCCAAAAATTTCCACAAAATTATCTAATTGGTCCATTCTTGTATTTAGGCTTAAAAATACCTAAACTCAATGATTTTTCATAGAAATTTCCAATTAATTAGTAAATACATTTTTACTAATATTCCACTAATTTCCACTAATTTTTGAGCTTCACATAATTATTACTGAATTTCCTTTGCTTATGCTTAAGTAATTAGCCCAATATTACTTAATTACTTCATTATCACTTGTATTAACATTAGTATTTTCATGCCTCTTGCATTATTCCATAATTACAAGGGTATTTTGGTCTTTTACTTCTTTTTGAGTATTTTCCAACAATTTCTCCAATTTCATAATTTATAAAATTACAATAATTAGAGATTATATACTCTCCTAACTCACTTGGTCATTTAACTGTCTTTTAGGATTTTTCCATAAATTTTCTAAGTTAATTACCCTTTCTAGGGGCATTTTGGTCATTTTGGCACTTTGGCCCTTAAATTCCCTAATTTCTTGCAGAATTTCTACTTAGAAAATAGACTATAATTATACAAGACCGGAGATTGAAATTTCACTTATCAGAAATATCCAACTTTTATTTATAATATTCCAGATAAATATCCGGGTATTACACCTATAATGTTCTTGAGCTTGCCTTGTCGCAAAAGGCCGCCAAGTCTGTCCACTGCGTGCTTCGCCGTCGAGCCGGTTCCCAAACTCAGAACCATGCCGAATTCAACGTACTCCACGGCTTTGTAGGCGGCGATTTTCTTCAAATCCTCCTGCGTTAGAATCACGGGAGAAGGAGATAGAGACGACGATGGTGATGAAACAAAAGAAGTAGAATTTCAAGTGGGTTTAGAAGAGAAGGGACGAATAAACAAAAACCCAAATACCGGAAAGTGGGTAAAGTTTTAACGAGCAGCAGAGGAAGAAAAAAATACTAGAGTCACACTGTTGCTACTGGTGAGGGTGCGCCGTCGCCATTGGTGGGCAATGCGTCCACCGCCGTCCGCATCACATCTAAGAAGGAAATGGGGGTGAAGGGAAGAAGGAGATGACAGATATGAGCAAGGATAGTTAGGGAAATTAAAAAAACCTACGTTTTTTTGTTTTTTTTTTAATAGGGTGAGGCTCACTACAAAGATAACGACAGTTACACTGTTTTAACGATGATGATATTTTTGCTCTGATTTTGAAAGTTTATGGGTACTTTTACACATTAAAAAAACACTTGGTGTTGGGTGCATGCTTCTCAGAATAAAGTACATGTGTATTTTTACACCTTAACCCTATAATATATTTGCGGGCTTTATATATACATATTTATGAGCTAGCATGTAATTAAAGCACAGTTAAAGAAGAGGCAAAGAAACTGGGTTGAGGAGAGATTTGAAAGCGAAATAATGAGATATGGATGAAAGAAAGAACAGTGAAAGAGAGAAGAAAAAAACAGAAGTGAAAGGAATGCAATGCAATAATAAAAGAAGACAGATATATTCCCATGTCTAAGACTGCCGTACTATACATCTTTGATCTTGTTTCCCCTTTTGGTTACATCACAGCGTGCTTTGTGGGACACCATCCCTAAATTTCTTCACTTCAAAACAAAAATCTTAAATATTACTTCCACCTGTCTTAATTATAAGACCACTTTTATAGTATAATTTATATTATAAAAGTGGTCTTATAATTAGGATCAGAGATAGTATTATTTATTGATATTTTGACAATTGGACCGAACATTGTTCATAGTTCAATAGTTAGATTATAATCGAATCGTGGTTAGCCCGTTATTAATAAAATATTATAATAATTATCTATAATAATAATAATTACATTTAAACACAGGTGATATGAAGTTACAAAAAGAATATCCATCAATACTTCATACTATTTATTGTAAATATATATTTATTTATTTTTGGTAAAATGATCGGATTTTAATTAATAAAGTATGCTTACAGATACAGAAATTAGAAGACATAAACAAGGGATTAGTCTTATGATCCAGATAATTATATAATTTTAGAATACGTTACTTAATTGTGTCTATTTTTCCATTATTATTCTTTGTTTCTCAAATGCATAAATTCTTACCTAAAACATTAATTCATTAATTTTTCTAAAAAAAATGCGACAAGTTCCTAATCGGTTCAACTCTCGTCTAGCTAGTTATCTCTCCCTCCTGGTTCTTCCTCAACTCCGAACCAGACCCAAGACTGATTCAACCGGCCGGTTCGATCAAGCCAAGTTCTCAAGACAGTGTTAGTACTTAGTATTATACCAACATGTTGTTTTGAAGTAAAAAAAAAAAACAGTTTGCAAAGCTGATGAGCTCATGAATTAGAATAACAATAAAGTGAAATCCCATAATTCGTTCCTTTAGATGGACCATATTTCTCTCATATCCCCTTGATTTAGTTTGAATCATTGCCGGCTTGAATAGGATATGGTTTTCTCAACTTTTTTTTTTTTTAAAATCCATTGAATAGACATTTTTTTCCTTCAGATGATTGTATTAATAGATTTTACAAACTAATTATTTTTTTTAAAAAAAATCTTTTGTTTATTCTATATATATATTATATAGAGAGAGAGTATTTGGACAAATTTCAGCCATTTTTCAGACATTGTATTGTTCTTTTTCACTTGTCACCCTTTTAGGACAACGCTCAAGAATCAAGATAGATAGAATTGACTTATGGGTTGAATCTAATAGATGGGGTTAATCTCTCACAATATGACGAATTAAGGTACAAATTCTGGTTGGGAGAGGTGTCTCAAACACAATTGCCTCAAATAGAAAGATAATTATGAACTAGGTTTACATCCTTTACGGACTTGCATCCACCGCTTCAAACGATGTTGTTTTGGCGCAAAACACTTAACTAGTCCATTTTTTGTTTTAAAAAAAATATTTTAGGGGATGGCCAGGTACTAAAAAAATGATTTAGGATACTGAATAATACTGAAAAAATTATTCATGATTTTGAAAAAATATTTGAGGGTATTGACTGATATTAAAAGGATACTTCATGATACTGACTAGTACTAAAAAAATAATTCACGATCTTAAAAAACTATCTTATGTTGAAAAAAGATTTTAGGATACTATCCTGTACTAAAAGAATACTTTAAGATATTGATTGGTACTGAAGAAATAATTCATGACCTTAAAAAATTATTTTAGGATCTTGAAAAAATATCCTGAAGTATATTTTTAGTAGTAGTCAATACCTGAAATATTTTTTCAAGATCCTAAAATAATTTTTTTAAGGTCATAAATTATTTTTTTCAGTATAGTCAATATCCTGAAGTATTCTTTTAGTACCAGTCAATACCCTAAAATATTTTTTCAAGATCCTAAAATAATTTTTTAAGATTATTGTTCTGGTGTAGAACACAGATTGTCTAGCCCTGAGGGGCTAGGATGTTGGTGTAGATGGGGACTTGACCTAGGAGCGATTCCTAGGGCCTACGTACCCTGAGGAGGGATCAAAGTCCACGTAGTTCGAGGATTGATGGAGGCGTTTTGCCTAAGGGGATTGTCCTGCCGCTCTGTGACGGCCGTATCTCGTTATATAGGAGCGTAGACGTGTAGAAGATGGGAGATCGTGTGTAGAAGATGGGAGATCGTGTGTCCATGAATCTCGGCCACCTCCCCATTGAATAGGTCCTGCGGTTTAGATCTGCATGGGTCGGTTGAGATAATGGGCCTTGACCAGGTCCATAACAGATGCCCCCAAGCTCGGTAGTTCAGGTGTCTGAGCTGCCGAGGTTAATAGTTTGCTTGACTGTGAAATACAGACTTGGCCGAGATATATTCAACTCATCCGGGTTGTTTGAGAAGAAATAAGATCCCTTGCTCGTGTGCGCAAATCGCTTAGTTTGCTCATTTCGAATGCTTGTTCGAGTTTGCAAAATCCTGGTTATGGACAACTGTATAATAATTGCCCCCCAGCCTGATAGTCCAGGTCTCTGGGATGTCGGGTGGATCTATTGTTGAGTCCGAATATCGTATCCGAGATGCTACCACTCGTCTGATTTTGATAGTGTCTATCCGAGTTTCAAAGAACTTCGGAGTTACTTGTATTCTGATTGAATTGCCCCCAGACATGTAGTCCGGGTTAATTTATTGGAACTGTATCGACTTGATCATTAATGAAAGTTTGTTCACTTCCCGATCAATTCAAATATTTATGTAGTGTTTCATCCGTGTCCACTATGAACTGATATAGTGAACTCCCATTTGTTTTTGGAGTACTATTGAGTGGCCAGGGCCGGGTCATAGACGTGATATGCGAGAATCTGCGAAAGTGCGAAAGTGCTGGAGTAAGTTAGGAAGCGTCCGGGCTGCGATAGCTCTATGGAGACAACTCCCTCCGACTGAAAAGCCGGGTTTTATTCTTCAGTTCGTATTTGAATTACGACCGGGTTCAGTGACCCTGTATTCGCTCTTTTGTTGATGTCTTTGTCGTTAGAGCAATTGGAGGAGATTGAATCAATGCTCTCGACTGAGAGTTTCTTTACATGGGCCGGATTGTGCTCGTATTAAGCGTAGCAGGGTCCGCCTTCAAATTTACGCGGGCCGGGATTTTAACCAGATCCGGTGTAACCGGGGTCCGCCTTCATATTTACGCGGAGTCCGGATTTTAACCAGATTCGGTGTAACCAGGGTCCGCATTCAAAACTTTACACGAGCCGGGATTTTAACCAGATTCGGTGTAACCGGGGTCTGCCTTCAAATTTACACGGAGCCGGGATTTTAACCAGATTCGGTGTAACCGGGGTCTACCTTCAAATTTACACAGAGCCGGGATTTTAACCAGATTCATTGTAACCGGGGTCCGCCTTCAAATTTACACGGAGCCGGGATCTTAACCAGATTTGGTTTAGCTGGGATCCATCTTCTTTCCCTTTCGTGAGAAACGAACGTCGAAACGTGAGTTATGAAAGCAGGTTTGTTTGCCCCGGGTTCATACATGTAAATGGACTTGGCGGACGTAGCCATCGTAACACGGAGCCCGGACCTTAACTAGATTCGGTGTGCATGATTCAAGGCCATTATATGACATTTTAATTTATATATATGTAATATATATATATATAATGGGTCCTACCATGTGAGAGCTAAGATAGGCATGATAAGAATAAATGCTTTCCTGCGACGACTTCTCTAAAGCCATAAAAATGATAATAGGAAAGCATACCTTTAAATTGATATAGCTTCTAAAGCACTTTAAATTGGCATGAGTTTGCTCTGAATCACAGGAAGTATGTGCAATTGAATTGCTCCGTGGGACTCCATGATTTTCACAAAGGCCACGAACCACGTAGTCTTGTTGAAGGAAATGGGTCAGCTTATTGAGAAGAAATGGTCCCGCAAAACCAAAACAATCATTAACCATCTTCAATACATTGACGGATATGCCAAATGTGATATTGAGAAGAATAAAACTTTCCACCATCCATGTTGAAGTCACCTCCAGCAATGGGAATTTTTTAAGCAAATGGAGACTCTAGAATGGTGTGACGCAAGGCATTGCTACAAAGCATGTACTAACTGCTGACATACCTTGAGAAGATAATAATATTTGGCATTCTTCCATCTTGCTCATTAATAACAATGGTACGGATGCCCTTTAGCAAGGACCTAAGTAGTAAATCATGCAATCTAACAAGAAAGCTTTGTAGCTCCTCGTTTCCAAAATTTATTTCAACTGAGAGACAACAAGAATAATGATAAAACTTGCGTCACTTCATTTGAATAGGCTCCCAAATGTGAAATGACTTGGAAAGTGGCCCATAATAATCATTTCCTCAAGAAAGGAAAAGGCTTTTAACGCATCACCCAAAATTGCATAACCATTTATGATATAATCAATAGCAATAGAGTTGGGATCAAGGCCCATCCTGCGCATATGACCCTTGTTGCAAAAACCTTAAGTGCTGATGTAAAGAGGGATAATAACCATTTAATTGAGGCTTTTAGGTTCATAGTGATAAATTCCTTTTTCCAAGATTGGTCTGATAAGCCACTCAGATATTCATCAAGAAAAGATTAATAATTGAGAAAGATCAAATGTCAATTTCTTCCCAGTAGTTGCAAATTCACGTTTCAGATGGGTGTCCACCTCAATTAACTTTTTCCATGCTGGATATAATAGAAACCTATTATAGCTCTTCATCCTTGCCTCACTTTGCATGTCATTAACGGCAACTATCCTCAAGGAAGGAAGAAGTAATGGAAATATCCGAAGCATAAGGATGTCGTCGTCATGAGCCTCCTAACGTCCGTAATTCCAGCAGAGACAATGTCACTAAAATAGCAAAGGGTATCCTCAATTTCATATATAGCGGCCCAATTGCGAGGTGCAATTCAACTCATGATTATATGCTGCCAAGACTTTTATGAAGTGCCAATCCGGGGAGAAGTATCACCCACTCCCATAGAAGCTTTAAACAACGGAGGTGAAGTATAATGATCAGGACGAAGACCCATACGCTGTAATCAAGGTCGGCATTGGATCATCAACTCGATATTGGATCATACCTCATCAACTCGGGACTCCATCAAGTCGGCATTACGCTGTAATCAAAGTCGGCATTGGATCATCAACTCGGTATTGGATCATACCTCATCAACTCGGGACTCCATCAAGTCGGCATTTACTAATCTCGGCCATCCATAATCCCGGCACCCGAGATTATACCTTCTTAATGGATTTAGATATATCAAAGAATCTCGGCGTTGGTTCTCCAAAGATTATACCCATCCGAGATTGAATCCTCTCAACAGAATTGAATATAACGAGGAAACACGAGGAAGGTTCGAGAAGGTTCGAGATCTTTGGACGCCAGCGGTAGAGGTTACAGAGAAGATCTGATAAAGAAACCCACTATGCTTCTTACCCCTGAGACCAGGACTAGGGCTCGTTGGAGGCTCCTGGAGCTTTGGTGGAGGCGAGTTTAATGACGAATCGGAACATGGCGGGAAGACGATTTACACACTGGCGGGTTCCGCACGATCAGGTCTTCAGGATTCGGCCTCTTTTGCGATGTTCATGATTCTGTCTCCCAGTCAACTTGAAAACCAGAGTTCTTCTTCGATGGAGAAGTTTGAATCCTGCGTTGCTTTTTAATAGACTAATTGGAATTGGAATTATTGACAAACCAAGGGCTTCTTTGCTACGTAAGCACAATCCAGCCCAAACAATCGCACACGGACCTACTCCACGGTCGAATAGAACCAAGACAAAACCAAGATTGTATTTGCCGGCGATTCCAATTATTTGAGCAGCAAATTCACTGTATTTCTGTGAGAAACATTGAGAAGCAAACAAGGACGGTGGATCTTGGGAATCTTCAAAAGCAGCCACTCCCACTGTAGTTTCATGCATATTAAAACTCCGATTCGTTTGGCATTTGGGAACTGGAATCATTCATTGACCATCTTTGGTCACGGGAATCGAAATTTATAGATCCCCACAGACGGCGCCACTGTTCTGGTGTAGAACACAGATTGTCTAGCCCTGAGGGGCTAGGATGTTGGTGTAGATGGGGACTTGACCTAGGAGCGATTCCTAGGGCCTACGTACCCTGAGGAGGGATCAAAGTCCACGTAGTTCGAGGATTGATGGAGGCGTTTTGCCTAAGGGGATTGTCCTGCCGCTCTGTGACGGCCGTATCTGTTTATAGCCGGAGCGTAGACGTGTAGAAGATGGGAGATCGTGTGTAGAAGATGGGAGATCGTGTGTCCATGAATCTCGGCCACCTCCCCATTGAATAGGTCCTGCGGTTTAGATCTGCATGGGTCGGTTGAGATAATGGGCCTTGACCAGGTCCATAACAATTATGAAGAATTTTTTCAATGTCATTCAGTATCTTGAATTATCTTTTTATAACCTCGAAGTATCCTAATATATATATATATATATATATATTTATTTATTTATTTATTTATTTATTTATTTAAAAGGGATCAGGTGAGTGTTTTACACCAAAACGGCATCATTTGAAGCAACGGAGATGTAAGCCAAGATAATTATACCTAGCCAAAAAAAAAAAAAGATAGAATTCGAACATTTTGAGTCGGGTCCAAAAATAGGTTCTGCTATTGGGCCTTAAATGGGCCTTTGACATCAAACATCCTCAATGAACATAGACACTGAATCCAGAATATCGGAACAGAGGGAAGAGTGTGTGAGAGAGAGAGAGTGAAACTGAACGGTATGAAGTTCACCGACTCGCCGGTGATCGAGCTCCCCGTCCGCGGCTCCGTCCTCTCTCTCCAGCAAGATAACGGCTCCATGCACGTCGGAACCTCCGTTTGGCCTTGTTCTCTCGTCCTTGTCAAATTCGTCGAACGCTGGGCCCCACCCCTTCCCCCCCATTCAGACCTCAACACTCCCAACCCTTACTCCGACCTCCTCGATTTCCGATCCAAACGCGCCGTCGAAATCGGCACCGGATGCGGCGTTGCCGGCATGGGCCTCTACCTCCTGGGCCTCACCGACATCGCCGTCACTGACATAGCCCCTGTCATGCCCGCACTCAAACGAAACCTCAAAGTCAACAAGCCTGTCCTTGGCAAGAACCTCAAGTATTCGACTCTTTATTGGAACAATTCTGATCAAATCAAAGCTCTTAATCCACCCTTCGACTTCGTCATCGCCACCGACGTCGTTTACATTGAAGAATCCGTGGCTCAACTGGTCTCCGCCATGGAGGCCCTTCTCGCCGATAACGGCGTCGTTTTGCTTGGTTACCAGTTAAGGTCCCCTGAAGCACACAAGCTTTTCTGGGAATTGTGTGAGGAAGTGTTTGCGATCGATAAAGTTCCTCATGACCATCTTCATCCTGATTATGCTTATGAGGAGACCGACGTTTATCTACTGAGGAAGAAGAGAAAACAATAAGAGGAAGAATTATTGGTAATGTTTTGCTATTTTGGGGTACTCAATGTTCCTTGATATATATCATGGAACTCGTAGCCTCGTAGGTTCTCTGGGCAAAGTTCTGTAATGTTCATGATTTAGCTTCAAGTGCTTAATTTCCTTGCACTTACACAATGTTACTTGATGCCCGTTGGGATTTCTGTTTGTTTGTTGTTATACTTGATGCTTTATTTCGATCAATTAGATTAGTTTATATCCGATGGTTAAACTTTGTGTCAGCATATGAACTTAGATTGATTGTTTCTTACATCTAAGAGTGTACATTTCAACATTTTAATTCTTGAATTGAATTGAATCTGGTGTTCAAACTTGAATGGAATAGTTGAGGAGAAATTCATATATGGAAATTGACTCAAGTTTGTGGCGTGTTGATCAATTTCTCAGGTGAGTGTTTTGAAAAATTCATACTTTGCCACCTATCCAAAAGGTTATAGTGTTCCTCATCAAAGTCAGGTGTAGGAGATCTGCTTCTTTGTCGGTCTTATATGTGAATATATAAACTAGTTAAAAATTGAACTGATGAACCTGGACTTTGACATGATTGTTATATTAGAATAACATCTGAACATTTTGGATTATGTTCGAAGTGATTAATATATATTGTCAACCCTGGATTGTAGTTGGGAATTGATAATGTCAAAAGAAGCGATTATCAGCTGATATTCAGGCAAGGTGAAACCACACACACCTAGGCATCTTTACATGTATAGAACTTTTTGGGAATTACTAGAAACATTTTGATTGTGTACTATGAAAGAGATGCTGGGATTTTTTCATGCTGAATTGCTGCACATCAAGTTTTCCCCGGGTAAAAGGCAGTTTTTTTTTTTTGGGTATAAAAAAAGGCAGTTTTTCAATTCAAGGATGTTGGTTGCACAGATGATCTATGTGGTGGGTCCAATTGATTTGGGTGTTGTGGCCGATGAGACAGGAGAATCCAGATCACAAATCTACAAGAGGAACTCAATTATAAAACTTAGATGATTAATTTCACTGTGCAATGTTTCAGTGTTTGGAACCAAGTTCTTGGTTTTAGGGAAATGTTTCAGTGTTTGGAACCAAGTTCTTGGTTTTAGGGAAAAAGAAGCACGAACAAAAGAAGAAACTGAGCGAAAGACAAGATGATGATGGGTGAAGTTATGATAATTGGATTATAATAAATTAATTAATATCTAGTTAGACTATTTTGTATCTTCTTAATGTAAAATATACAATTATCCAAGGACTTCAATAATATTTTGGAAACTTGGACCCAAAGTTTTAAAAGTGAAAACGGCATGTTATCTGTAGCTGAAGACTGCTTGAGGTGCAAACAATTTTAGATTGATGTTTAGTACGCACCCAAAACAGGGACTTGATGACGTTTATATTTCTTCTGACACTCTACAAGTCATCGCAGAAACTACTCTTGGAATAAGCGTTATGTCTTGAGAGGATTATACATTGTTCAGATTATGCATTTTTTTGCTCGAAGTTCAGATTATGCATGATAGAAATATATTTTAACAAATAACAATGACTTGACTTAATATTATTGCACTTTCTTAATTATCAACAGTAAGCATCATAATATACAGTCACAGGGATTGAAATCTGACATGTATTAAACAAGAACCGATTTCAACCCAGATTATACATACTTGTATAATTTATAAATTAAAAATTTACCCCTAACTTTTTCAGCTCTCTCTTTTTGTCTCCCATCTTTCTTTGTTTTGGTGCACTGTTGTGCACACCTTGATTAGACTCTAGTAGTCTGATCTTGGTGAGCTCTGACCCGGTACACATCCTCACTTGCTCTCTCGACCTCTATTTTTTCCAACAATAATTAAGAATACACACACGTCGCTTCCCCAATCTCCCTCTTTCTCTGATCTTGTTCATGAGTCTGAAAGAAACAAACTTCTACCATCATGTACACACACGAACACACCACTCTCTTCAGTGGAAACTGCTATAATAAAAGTATCATATTTATATAATTCAAGAAATTAGAACTTATTATTATATCATGATCAAAGAAAAAGAAGATAAGAATTAATGAAGAGATAGAGACCTGGCAACTCAAGGGTGGGAATGAAGTCATCGATGAGAGGGTGAAGCTTTTGAATATCAGACCCCACCTCCGCTTCCAAGCTTTTCAATATCACATTAATTAATCATGCCAAAATATCAAACTAATCAAGAACAACGGAATTATAATCCACACACATATGTATGTGTACTTACGTACGTACATACACATATATATAATGTGAATAATGAACCTGGTGGTCTTTGGATGTGATGGCCACACGAAGGACAAGTTCTGTCAACAATACTCGTATTGCTTCGCTGAGTCATATATATTCCTTTGATCTCTAACCTCTTCATGTTCATTCCATATCTGCAATATATTGACACTTCTTGTTTTCCTCTTCTGCTAACTCGTAAAGTATACAAAAGAATCTAAAGAAGGCCAGGAGAGATGGGGGGTTTAAATGTCTATCTCAGAACAAAAATGAAGTAAATAAAAAGGGGAGAGAATAAACAAATGTTTTGTGTGTCGTGTAAAAGATTGATCCCTTCACATACAAATCCTTGTTGAGGGCTGGAAAAGAATTCAATTCTCTCTCGCTTTTCTTTTTTTCAGAGCTGTCCGTTTTGAATAAAGACTAAAGAGAATGTTTCCGTCGTTTCCTAACCTCCCTACTTCCTATTGCATTTAGATGTCTGTGAGAGAGAGAGAGGTCAGACCTTAAAAATCTCAGCAGACAATAAATGTATGTATACAGCAGAGAACTAGCATGGAACCCACCAAAAAAAAAAGGGATCGCTTTGATCTCAAGTGTTGTTTTTGGCCTCCTATATATATAATTGTATATACTTTATATGTAGGTTATAATTTTGTCCTACTTACTCTAATTACTAATGCTATATATCTGAGCGTTTGGTTTACTCTGATCTTTTATTTTTGAACCGTCATTGTTTACTTATAATATAATATTGTGTTTTAATTAACACCATGATATAATAATATTTGCGATACAATGACAAGGTACCAAACATCTGTTTTGTTTTGAAAACGAAAATGGTTTTTAATTAAGTTTCAAAGAAACACTGAGAGTTATTAGTTGAGTGGGATCGGGGCAATCGAATTAACTTGTATGGAAGAGCAACACCGTCAAGGGGTTGGAATTCAGGTCTCATGTCGTGTTGGAGTGCACTTAAAGCTAAACTCTAATTACCAGAGCGAAGACGAAGTAGACGATGATTATGAAATGAACTTGTATATATCAAAAATATGTGTGTATGTATATATCGAGGAGGGGGGTGGGAGCCAACCATAAAATCCATTCCTTCAAGAAAACATGTCATGCATAGCAAGAAATCTCTCTGTACTTCTCGCTGCATTTTCATGTTTATTTTGACTGTGCAAAAACTCCATCCCCTATATATATATATATATATATATATATATATATATATATATATATATATGTATATTGCAGGTAACACGAAAACCATTTTCTTGCTATGTGGCAGAAGCAAAGGGGACAATTGTTGGTGAAGAGTGAAGAACCGAGACATGAAAAAACATGTTCTATTAAATTAATGCGTATGGGAATAGAATGTGATTTTCCTCTATTTTATTTTAGTTTTCTATTAATTAGTCTAATGTTTGTGATGGACATTGTGATTATGATAGTTTTGATTTGTTGCTACTTAGCTTGCTACTACAAACCTGCTCCTTGTTATGTGCTAGAGAAGTTATTTTGTCAAGTAATTTTTAATTAGATAAGTCTTACCAAACTAATGGAAAAATAGAGATTTTTTTTTTCCATCCAGTATCTAGAGTTTCGCCCTGACTAATCCGAATCTGACCCGCATCGCACACCTGGTTATGGTGAAAAATAGAGATTTTGACAAGAGTAATTAAGAGACAATTACCAATGGTGCTTGATCTGGTAGTGGATTAACTAGACTATAAAATGAGTGAACTGAATTCGAAAAGACTATGGGAAAGATGTTCTGATTGCAAAGCCTCGATAAGGATTAGTCGATTTGTTCGCATACCTAATAATATGAGATCCAGAAAAAGTGTCAAGACACCAAGTGGCCAAAAGGTTATCAAAAGAAATTAAGAGACACAATTTAAAGAAGAGAAATCAAAGAATGGTTTCTGATGATAACTTAAAAGTGTTTCATTTGTACTATAGATTTCTTAGGGGGTGTAAATAGGTCAGATATTAGCCAAACTTTAGTTAAATAGGCATGAGCTTCATTTGGTCTGGTGAAGGCTTTTAAAGGCATATTTATAATGCATGCCCTTAAATAGGCTTAAAAATTAAGCCTTAAAGGCTTTAAGTAGGCTAAATCAAAGTCCTATAATTTAAAGCCTACAATATAATGTTATTTAAAGAAAATTTAATTCCTATAATTTAATAAACATTAAAAAAAATTAAAAAGCTGTTATTTGAATTTTAAATTATAGAGAATGAACTCACTATAGTAATTTAATAATTGTATTTTTAAATTAAAATGAAAAATGAAAAAATATAAACGTAACACACGCAGAAATATAATACAAATAAAATTATATTTTTATATGAGTAAATAGGCCAAGCCTTCATAAAATAAGTATAGCCTATTTACGTATTTAAGCCTTTAAATAGGCATTAGTCTAACCTCTAGGTCATTAGGTCGCCTAATAAAAGTCTAACCTATTTTCACATTGCTTCTGAATGTGTTTAGAAAACCAAGCTCGACGATCCGGCCGACCAAACTCGGTGACGGCTCGTTTTTGGGGTTTGGCCGTTTCTAGCTGCCATTTAATTCGCCAGTATTTAGCCGGAAACAGCCTTTGGGCCGGTACCTATTACGGCTATTCAATAACCGGACGGCTGAAACTGCAACAAGAACCCAGTGTTGGAAGAGAAGAAGAAGAAGAATGAGATGAAAAAAATATAAATAGTGGCAACTCGATAAGAGAAAGATCAAACTTGCGCTCCAAATTAAAGTGGTGTAGTTGGGGCTGTGTTTTCATTTTTAAACCATGACTCCATGGAAGATACATAGGCCGAAAATCTAATTCTAAACCATAAAGGTGAATCATGAATGACCCACAAATCATTCTGAGATATAAGACTTAGTTGAGTTTTTTTAAGAGATTAAATAAGTTATTTAACCGTATTATATAATATTGTATTTGATTAAATTATATATTAGTTTATAACTCTAAAAAATTAGTTAGAAGAAAAACGATAAATATAAATACTTTAATATAATTAAATTAGTTTTCTTAATCTCTCTAAAAAATCAATTGGGCCTTATATTTAGAATCGAATGTAGTATTTGCCATATCTATAATTATTAGATTTGTTTTTATATTTATATTATTATATATGTATATAATATTATTTTTATTTAATTATTATGTCATTGGTCCGACCAAACAACCCAACCGTTTCGACTGTTTGAACTGTAACCTCTGACGGCTCGACTTCTTTTTGTTAATACAAAGGCAAGCAATAAGCTTGAAAAAGTAGAAAGTGTCTACAAATTAGACAACACTATTGTGGTTTTGAGAAACTTCACCACATTCTAGCTTAAATAATTCTAAACAAGCAAAAGGTTGTGTCAGTAAGACCTCAAAATCCTGGTTGTTGTCTTGAGCCATTCGGGCTAGATAGTCTGCACATCTTAATCCTTCCCTATACACATGAATGATCTTAGGATCCCAATTTGATAGGATAAGTGATCTTACTTCTTGAATCTCATCCTGCAATGGATGTACCTGCCCACAATCAATCAAAAGCAAACGTATTGCTTCCAAAGAATCGGTACAAAGCTTGATCCTACTTAATCCCAGCTGTCTACAGAGTAGTAGGCCCATGTGGATAGCATGGATTTCCACAGCAATTGGGGTAGTATGCCCTAACTTCCGTTGAAATCCACATATCCAGTTGCCTTGATGATCTCTAATCACTCCCCCACAAGCTGCCTGGCCTCTAGCATTATGGGAGCCATCCACATCCAACCGCACAAGACCTGGGGAGGGGGGAAACCACTTCGCTTCTGATCTGTCTGGTATCTGCAATATCTTATGTTGAAAGCGTCCATTTTCTACTCCCTCCATTAGATGCAATGTACACCGGTGAGCAATTGTTTTAGGCTGATCGCAAATGCCCTCAAATACTTTCTTACACCTGTTCTTCCAGAGAAGCCAACATATGGTACCAAACGTTCGGTGCCAAGGCCACCTTGTAGTAGATTTGCTTCCTGGGTTGTTATGCATGTTCCACTCCAACCAATCCTGCAAATTACCAAAGAAAAATACATAATAGTATATAGGGTTAGTTACAAATATCCACACTCTTCTTGCAATCTCACAGTCTTTTAGAATATGAAGTATGGACTCTTCACTATCACACTCAAAAGGACATATGTTTTGCACGCTAGAATTATATTTAGCTCTGAGTGCATTAGTGGGTAATCTCTCATGAAACACTTGCCACATGAAGAATTTGGCTCGTTCTAGGATTACCCAGCGCCATAGACGCTACCCTGAGAACTGAGTCGGGTGCTGCTGCTGGTGATAAATCATGGTGTATGCTGACTTCACACTGAAGTTTCCATCAGAAGCCTTATGCCAGTAAAAAAACATCATCAAGTAACCCTGTAGGGGGAGAAACCTTCACAATCTCATCAACTACTAATTCCGGAAGGAAAGTTCTCCATTTATCCCTATCCCATTGCCCATTATCTTTGACAAAATCTTTCACCACCATTTCTAAATCTACATATGGTAGTTTCTTTCCACATAATATTTCAATGGCTTCTCTAGTGATGTCTAATTATCTTGCCATGCTTTTGTTGATAACCCACCTCTCAATTTCTTACCAAGTCCCATGCAAAATTGATCCCATACCGCTGTTATTCCATTCCAAACTGCTGACTGACACCTTCTTTTACTAACCCGAGGGAAAGTACTATCTCCACAATTATACTTACTGCGAAGATATTTAACCCATAATGCATTAGGTTTCGTGATCATTCCCCAACACAACTTCATGATGAATGCTTTATTTTGACATTGGAGATCCTTTATCCCCAAACCTCCCTCATCTTTGTTTCTCTTTATCACATCCCAAGATATAAGGTGCATCTTCTTTGCTTCCCTATTCTGGTTCCAAAAGAAGGTTCTACTCAGCCTTTCAAGGTCTGAAAGAATCCCTTTCGGTAACAAAATAGATTGCATTTGGTAATAGGGGATTGCTGATAGGACAGATTTAATAAGCACTACCTTCCCTGCCATACTTAGGAATTTTCCTTTCCATTTTGCAAGTTTGGATCCAACCTTTTGTAATACTGGCGCAAAAGTAATTTTAACTACTCTCTTATGAAGCAAGGGAACACTCAGGTATTTTACCAAATCAGCTGTAAGGCCAATACCCAACAATTGACTAAGCTCATACGCCCTGTTAAAATGCACATTTTGGGAAACAAATACCTTGGACTTGTTTAGATTTATCCTATGACCCTACAAAAGAGTTCCATGACTTTTCTCATTACCACCATCTGATGCGAAGAAGCTTCACAAAAAAGCACCAAATCATCTGCAAAGAATAGATGAGAGATTTTGGGACCTCTTGATTTGATTTTTAGAGGTTTTCAATTCCCCATATCCACTTCATGATGAATAAGTTGCCCCAATCTTTCCATGCATAGTACAAAGAGATATGGACTCAATGGGTCTCCCTGCCGGATCCCTCTAGTGGGGTGAAAACTTTCTGAAGCTTGACCATTCCATAACACTCTCATAGATGATGTACTAACACAATTCACAATGAGTCTAATAAAATCCATCCTCATACCCAAGCTACGAAGAGTGAACTCCAAGAACTTCCAATCTAGCCTGTCATAAGCTTTTTCCATGTCCACCTTCACTGCTACAGATCCTTTCTGACCTTTTTTGGTGCGCATAGAATGAATTGCTTCTTGGGCAATGATGATGTTATCACACCCTTGACGCCCACTAATAAAACTACATTGATTTTCTGCCACCAAATAATTCATCACCCCCTTCAATCGGTTAGCAATAACCTTAGTAATGATCCTACAAAAGAGTTCCATGACTTTTCTCATTACCACCATCTGATGCGAAGAAGCTTCACCAAAAAGCACCAAATCATCTGCAAAGAATAGATGAGAGATTTTGGGACCTCTTTATTTGATTTTTAGAGGTTTTCAATTCCCCGTATCCACTTCATGATGAATAAGTTGCCCCAATCTTTCCTTGCATAGTACAAAGAGATATGGACTCAATGGGTCTCCCTGCCGGATCCCTCTAGTGGGGTAAAAACTTTCTGAAGCTTGACCATTCCATAACACTCTCATAGATGATGTACTAACACAATTCACAATGAGTCTAATAAAATCCATCCTCATACCCAAGCTACGAAGAGTGAACTCCAAGAACTTCCAATCTAGCCTGTCATAAGCTTTTTCCATGTCCACCTTCACTGCTACAGATCCTTTCTGACCTTTTTTGGTGCGCATAGAATGAATTGCTTCTTGGGCAATGATGATGTTATCACACCCTTGACGCCCACTAATAAAACTACATTGATTTTCTGCCACCAAATAATTCATCACCCCCTTCAATCGATTAGCAATAACCTTAGTAATGATCTTGAAACTTAAGTTACAAAGGGAAATTGGTCGAAAATATTTTAGTGATTATGGGTGGTCGATCTTAGGAATTAAGACAATATTTGTTTGGTTAATCTCCTTCAAACCCTCTAGGTTATTTCCATCACAAAATCACAAATCTTTGGTCCAACCAATTCCCACTGTGTTTGGAAGAAATGGGGTTGAAGCCCATCCGATCCCAGCGCTTTAAAAGCACCCATTTGAAAAGCTGCATTCTTTATCTCAAGTGGAGTTATCCTTTCTGTATCCACTCTAACTGATAATCAACAAGAGGGGGAAAGCTTACTAGCCAAGTCAAGACTTCTACAGTAGTACTGTCAGACGTGTACAAAGTTTTGAAAAACTCAAGTGCTACTCAACCTAGTTTGGTCTGAAACCCAATTGCCATTCTCATCTTGAAGTGACTCAATTTTATCCCTTTTCCTTTTAATCGTTGTAGTAGCATGAAAGAAGCTGGTATTTTTGTCTCCCCATTTAAACCACTTACAACGGGATTTCTGAAACCAAATAAGCTCCTCTTGTAAGGTTATTTTGTGATAATCCTTCCAAAGTTTGTTTTCTAACCTATAAAGGCCATTTTGGTGGTTAGTCCTTCTTGCACGATCAATCCCCTCTATCCTCCTAATTAATTCTCTTTTCTTCTTTACTATATTTCCTACCACCCTTTTATTCCAATCTGTTACCACTTCTCTAAATGACTCACTACCTTGCAGCCAGTTTTTACCATTCCAGGATGATTTGACAAGCTCCGGAAAGTCATTTTCAAGGCACCAAGCAGCTTGGTATTGAAAATGCCTCTCCCCCTGACCCGAGTGGACGAAGGACTATTTGAAACCACAATCACCCTATGATCAGACTTAAAACGAAGATGGTGGAAGGCTTTAGCCTGGGGATGTGAAATTTCCCACTCGAAATTACAAAACACCCAATCGAGCCTCTCTTTAATGTTGTTCCTTTCCCAAGCAAAACGATCCCCAACTACTGGCACCTCTAACAAATTACATTGATTAATGCAATCTTGAAATGGTGACATTAAACTACCTGAGGGAGCAACCCCACCCACTTTATCTAAGTGACTAAGAAATGCATTAAAATCCCCTAAGACGAGCCAAGCTGTTCTAACAGATCTAGCAATATTCTGGAGAGCAGACCAAAGTTCCCTTCTTTTTGCTACACTAGTGTCACCATAAACAAAGGTTACTTCTAGTCCAACTTTTAAAACATCTCTTCCGATCATGAAATTGTTTTAAGATATATTATGCCATAACATCAGTTTAAAAAAATCTCCTTGTTGACTTACAACTACAAGGGCATGACCTCATTTTTGGCTCTTTATACACACACAAACACACAAACATACAAACATACATACATACATACATGCATGCATGCATGCATACATACATGCATACATACATACATTATTTGTAACCCCTTAAAATTTATACAAATTATTATTTGTAACCCTTGGCTCCCTTAAGACTACATCTGACTTCGCCCCTGCTTCATACCCTATTGTCTGCGGAATATACTTCTTAGCCATAAAAAATATATATATATATAATTTATAATAGGTGAATCCTAAAATTATTATAATGTTTATAATGAAATATTACATTATTTTTTTTTTTAGAGAAATTTAAATTACAAATTTTCAATTTAAAAATCTTGCACTTTAAAAGTAAGAGTATTTCTTATTTCTATGCTATTTATTTTATGTGAGAAACAAATTAAGAACTTTTTAGACAATGATAAAATTTGATTTATTTATTTATTTTAAACATAAGTATCATTTAATTGGAGACAATAACATTCAAGGCATTTTAGCAACAAAAAAAAAAAACATTCAAGGCACTGTCAGTATTAAATGTTGGCATCTCTTCAAATAGAAATTCAAAGATTGATTCTCTACATTATGAAAAATTAGCCACTTTCGTTATACCTTACCCCCTTGGTTTAAATTTGATCTTATGTGGCCACATTTGAGGTCTTTTTTTTTTTTGGATACAAGGCGAGGGGGATCGAACTAAGGACCTAAGGGGGGGAAACGATTCCCAATACCACTGCACTACTAGTAGTGCTGGTATTTGAGGTCTTTGTAAAGCGAGGCCTTTTGTCTTTCTTTCCTTTTATTTTTGGTGCAAGAGGCATTTTTGTTTCTTTTCTAAATGTCACTGTTTAAAATTGGGCCTTAAAAAACCAAAACCTAGCTTCAAAATCTTCAGACCCAAAAAAGAAGCCCAAATTTTCTTTCCGCCATCGGATGAATAATTTTTTTTTAAAAGTATTAATATACTGTCTTTTTTTTCGGTGGTCCATCCGGTATTCAGAATTTAGCTCTAACTAATTCCGAATTCGACCCGGGTCGCGCACTTGACTATGGTGGGTGAGTCTCCCACAGGACTTTCTTGCATTCACAAGACTCCAACTCGAGACATTGCTAAAGTAATACAAATCACTTACCACTTGTGCCTCAAATCTTCATACCCAAAAAAGAAGCCCAAAATTTATTTTCGCCATCGGATGAATACAAATTCTTGAAAAGTATTAATACACGGTCTTTATTTATTTTTTTTTTTGTTTAACACACGGTCTTTATTATTAAGTATTAACGCATCATGTGTGTTTTCTCTTCCATAAGGGCTGTTTGGTACGATGGATTTACTCGGGAAAGGGAAAGGAAAGTTTTTATGACTTGGATTTAAGAAATTTCAGAAGTGGGGTTAAATTTTTTTAATTAATTTCTTTTACTCTTTTATTTTATATCTTATCATTACTAAAATTTTATGACCCTATCTCTCCAATTTGTTTAAATCTAACTCTTAAAAAAATTTCCTCCCCTCCCTTTCCCTCATACCCAATAAACCCAAGGACATATTGCTTTCCTATACTTAATGCTACGTGTAGTCTTTAATATAAGAGTTATTTCACTTTTTTTAAAGATTTAAGCATATAATTAAATTATTTATTAGTTTATAAATCAGGCAAATTAATTTAAAGAAAAATGATAAAAATAAATCCTTCTATATAACTTATTTAGCTTCTTTAGTTTTTCTAAAAAAAGTCAAATGACTCTTTATGGATACTATATCCGGTCTAAATATAGGATAAAATTTGTAGTGAAATTTAGGACCGGAAGAATAGAATATAATATTAAAGACCAGGATATAAATCATTTTTAATCACCTCAACAGAAAACAAGAAACTGAAACATATACTCTTTTTATCCCTTATATAGTTGGGTTAAGTACTAATTTTGCTTCAAAAGTATACCCCAAAAGCAATTTTGCCTTGAAAGTTTTTTTGAGGTTTAATTTTGCTCCGAAAATATCAAAAGAGAGCAATGTTGCCTTCCCCTAATGGTAGACACTGACGGCATTAGAACACATTCAAGTGTGTACGATTTTTTTTTTTTTTTTTGCGCAAACTCAAATGAGTGCGCATTTTGTGCACACTTGAGTGTGTGGAAAAAAAAATCCGTACACACTTGAGTGTGTCCTAACATCGTCAGTGTCTACCGTTAGAGGAGGACAACATTTCTCTCTTTTAATACTTCCGAAGTAAAATTGAATCTAAAAAAACTTTCAGGACAAAATTACTCCTGAGGATATACTTTCATGGTAAAATTGGTATATAGTTTCTTTCCTGAATTTCTGAGTAACGCGTGTGGTGAGTGCTGCACAGAGAACGTGAGCACCTCCATAAAATCAATCCTCCTGTCGTTGAAATTAATCAATGGACGTACTTGAAATAAATTAATCCCCGCCAAAATTTTATATATTTTATTCTTTTTTCAAAAAAGGTTCTGATAAATAGTTAAAGGCAACGTTTTTTGACCAAACATAAAGACAATCACGTTTTAATAAAAACAGAGAGATGCACCTAATTGTATAACCACATAGATTATTCAAAATCATCTCACCAACAGAGAGTAGTGACATTAGAAGAATCGAAACGGAGAGCAACCGAACCAATTTTATTTTATACATTATATAATGGAAATAGACGGCAGCAGAGTTGCCATTTGTGATTGTAGCTACTGAACTTCCTCAACATGATTCCATTGGCGTCAAGCTAAATACTTGCTTTTCTGCTAAATATAACAACAACACACAATTGAGAGTCGAGACAATATTATGCCATCACTTAAATTTGGATTCTTACACTTGATCTTTTCATCTACAGCTACCTAAGTCTTCTACTGCAATAGATCCTCAGCAAAATGGAAAATTTGAACGTCACTGTGATTTTGACTTTTGAGGCATGTAGATTAGACTATGTTTCCCTGATCACATGCTTCCTCGTGATAATAAGGGGTCAGTTTTCCGTCCCTCTTCACACTTCTGGCCTTGGGATCTCCAGAAGCTTCCTGTAGCATTTTTACCACTCGACGCATGGAAGGTCGTGTTATAGGAACACTGCTTGTGCACAGAAGCCCTATACTGAGTACCTTGCTGATTTGTTCTTCATGTTTTGAATCCAGACATGGATCAATCACCTGGTCTATTCCTTTCTGGTCCAATGATTTAGAAACCCATTTCACCAAATCTTCTTCTCCATAATCTGAATCAACGGCGGGTTTGCCGGTGACCAGTTCAAGAATAACCACGCCAAAACTATATATATCACTTTTTTCATTCACCCGAAGAGTGTAGGCATACTCTGTAGCAGATCAAACCATAACAGATATCATCAATGAATGAAGCATAATCTATAAGAACAGAACATAAAACGAATCCTAAATTCAGATTGAGAATTCAGCCTAACAATGTGAAGATGTGTAAACCAAGATCACAAACCTGGGGCAATGTAACCATAAGATCCGGCAATGACAGACATGGATTCTCCGCCTTTGCTGACTCCTCTAAACATTTTGGCCACCCCAAAATCTGCAACTTTTGCCCCGAACTCTCCATCTAGCAATATATTGTTAGACTTCACGTCCCTGTGAACAATTGGCGGGACACAATCGTGGTGCAAATAAGAAAGTCCCTCAGCAGCATCAATGGCAATCTTATATCTGGTTGGCCAATCCAACAAGCTTTTCTTGCTACCGTGAAGTATGTCAGCCAAGCTTCCATTTGGCATATATTCATAGACTAGAAGCTTGCTATCCCCTGTGTTGCAGCAACACCATAGCCTTACGATATTCTTGTGTCTGATTTTTCCCAGTGTCTCAACTTCAACTTCGAATTCATCTTTATCAGGATCAACACTTTCATCTTCTTTCTTAGTTGCCCTCCAGAGTTTCTTCACTGCCACTATCTCGCCATTGCTAAGCACTACTTTGTAGACCCTTCCAGATGCACCGCTCCCAATTACGTTATCTTCACTCAGCAATTTAACAATCTCAAGCTCGCTGAATCCATACCTGTGAAATGACCTCCACTTTGAAATGTTTAGTCCTTTTCTCAACTTCTTTAAGTTCCGGTATTTGAAGTAAAACCATGCAACCCCAACAACAAATACAATACCAGCAAGTACAAATATTGACCGGAAAAGCCACAGATTCCTCAGGTTCTTACTTTCACCATAGTTTCGACAAAGTCCATAGAGATTACCACAAAGGCCTTGATTCCCTATGAAACTCTTTCTGTAATTCTCATTATCATAAAGAAAAGGAATGCTCCCAGAAAGATGATTGTATGACAAATTCAGTGAATTGAGCTTCAAATTTTGCAACTGGAGTGGAATATGGCCACATAATTGATTGCTTGAAAGATCAAGATAATTGAGCACAGGCAAGCTCCCTATTTCCTCTGGAATATTCCCATCAAGCATATTATTCGCCAAGTTAAGCTCATTGAGCTTATTCAATTCACTAAGTTCTCCAGGTATTGTTCCGGAAAGTTTATTGTCACTGAGATCAAGCCTTCCCAACTGGCTCAGCTTGACTATACTGGCCGGAATCTGACCAGAGAATGTATTATGGCTGCCATCAAATTCAACAAGATTATTCAACGACCCAACCTCATTAGGCATCGAACCAGAAAATTGGTTGTTCGAAATTAACAACTGTGACAGATTACGAGCACCAGTTATTTTGCTGGAAATTTGCCCAGATAGAGAATTATGAACAACCTCCAGCAAATACACATGAGGTAGACCCCAGAGAGCATCAGGAACTATGCCTGAGAGATTGTTATTCCTCAGTCGTACTCTGTTTAAGCTCGTGCAGTCACCCAGACTATGAGGAATTTTCCCAGAAAATGAATTGTAAATCAAAATCAGGGCTACCAACTCGCCTCCTTCACACAAAGTTTGCGGTATTTCACCATAAAACTGATTGTACGAAACATCAAGAATCATGAGCTTCGAGTTATTACCAAGAGCACTTGGCAACCTCCCTGTAAGCGTATTGTTATACAATTTGAGCTCCTGCAAATTCGGAGAAAGAGCTATGCTCTCTGGTAAATGCCCAACAAGTTGATTGTCGTTCAAATTAAGAGATTCGAGATTCAACCGGCACAACTCGTCAGGTATCGTCCCAGTCAACATGTTCGTCGACGCATCGAAGCGTCTCAGATTCGTCAACTTTGACATTCCGACGGGTAACTTGCCGGAGAGTGAGTTCTGATAAAGCTCAACTTGAACGAGGCTCTTCATCCCCACAATTAATTCCGGAATAGACCCATTGAGTCTGTTTATGGACAAATCCAGGTTCCAGAGCCGAGTGAGACGACTCAACGATGCCGGAATCGAACCAACGAAGTTACACGAAGCGAGCCATAGTTCCTCGATGTTCTTCAGGTTACCAAATTCAACCGGTATAGGACTCGGAGCAAAGGGGTTATAAGCAAGTCGAAGAACTCTGAGGGAAGAAATGTTACCCAGAGAACTCGGTATTGTCCCGTTGAGCAGATTTAAAACGAGCTCAAGCAATTCGAGCCGCTGGAACTGACCAAAAGACACCGGAATATCGCCGGAGAAGTTATTGAAAGAGAGGTCAAGATGCCGTAGACTTGAAATTTGCGAGAGCGTGTCCGGGATGGGACCCACGAGGGCATTCTGAGAGAGATTGAGAAACTGAAGATTGCTACAGTTGGAGATATCGGCGGGAAGAGAAGAGTTGATCAAGTTGTTGAAGAAGGAGATGGATGTGAGAGAAGGGAGGCGGCAAAGGATGGTGGGGAATGGTCCCTGAAGCTGCGCGTTGGTAAGGTCCAGAGAAGTGACGTCGCCGGAGTGAATGTCGCAGGTGACGCCGGACCAGTTGCAGGGGGTGGCGTCACGGAGGTTCCAGTTCGAAAGAGCATTGACGGGATCGGAGAGTTGAAGCTTGGCCTTGTGAAGGAAGAGACCGTCTTGAGTTAGAGAGAGAGTAAAGGGAGGAGAGAGAAAGAGAAGGAGGAGGAGGAGGAGCATGGTGAGAGGAGACAGGCGCTTATTCGTGTCTAGCTTCTGGCACAAGGTGGGGGGATTTGAAGAGAACAAAATCTCATAGTCGTGAATATGGAAATTATGGATGTCTTATTATTTTAACGTTTTATTTGATAAATAAGTATTTTACGAAATTCATATATTTTTGGATCATTCAAATCTAGAGCATCGCCAATGCATGCCAAGATGGGAATGAAATAAACAATAGTAGATGCCATTTCTGTACCTTTTTGTTTTTTTTTTTCTCTGTGGTGGGGAAAAATATGAAAGAGAATTTTTAAAAAAAAATCTACTAAGTGTCTATTTGGATTAGTAATAGCCATTATGTTTTTAACGTGAGTTTATAAAAAAAGTTTTATCTTAACTTGTGTGAACGTATTTCTTAAAAGTTAACTCAAATAGGCCCTTAAGAGAGTTGTGTATTTGGGGGACCGTGGCCCCATGGGTGAGTTTTTGGCATTGTTGTTTATCTTGTAAGTTAACTCTCTAAGTTTACTGTTTTTACCTTTATAGCTTACAAAATCAAATTGAGTCTTTCTTAAACTCGTGTTTGTTGTAAACTTGGTTAAATTTGCGAGTTCACACATCGAGTTTACCATTTTCACGTTTCTAACTTACAAAATTGTGTTAACTCACTCTGAAACTCATAGTGGCCTTTTCATTTTTTATCAAACTCGATGGCTTTATATATGAATTTTATATAAATATTTATTAAGTATGATAAATTATAAAGTGAGGATTTCAATTTTTTTTATACAAAAAAAATTTAGGTGGGGCTAGACAACAGTACCTCACCAGGGTCAATGCATACTTCCAAGCTCAAAAAATGCTTATAGAGTTACTTACAAATCGCCCACCAATAAAGACCTCACAAATTAAATCCAACTAAAATACCAAAATCCATATTTAGGCATACATTTTTAATAAATTCTTAATAAAGTCGAAACGACTAATCAAGAATTTCTAAATCTTATACCTCAATGCCCTCTGAGGAACCACAAGTCATCTCATATTTTTAAGATCCCTCTTGTTTTCCCTAAATTCCTCGGTCAGATAAAGTTGAGTTATAAAGAAAAATACAATTCAGCCTCTTCAAACTTAAATCCTAAATGAACCCTTCAAGTTTAACAGAACATAACACAAACCCAAATCCAAAAAAAAAAGGCAAAAGGTTTGCCTTTTAGCTTTCAAGAGGACAAAACACAAACCCAATTATCTTATGTTTAGATTAACGGTAGAAACTATTTTTATAATGCGATTTACGATATATAAGATAAATATGTGTAAGAATTTTGTCTAGATTTAGAACACTAACAGTAAGCAAAATGGTAAAAGCAGCCACTGAATGATTTGAATAAATTATTGGAGTTGCGAACTAGCTAGTTGACTGACTCCTCTGTACCCAGACACCCCAAAAGACCTTTAGATACGTACTCTTTCGTGCCCCACGAACTAGCTAGGCTTCTCACCTCTAGAGAATGGATGTCAAATATATTTAAACCAAAATGGACTAATTAAAAATTTAATTTTAACTATTTGGATGTCAAATATATTTAAACTAAAAAATTTTGTTTAATTATACACAATTAATATATAATATGGTACAGGTTTACATCACTGTTATGAGTTTGTTAAAACCTGTGAGTTTCAGACCTTCCTTTTATTTTTTTTCTCTTTTTTCTTTCTACAATTCTATTGATGACTTTAAAAATTTTAAGACAACGACTTCAAATTTAAATTAATGGCTATTTACTTTATGTTTCATACTCTACGGAATATTTTTTTTAATAATAGGAACATGGGTAGAGGAGATTCACCTCAAGCAAATTTGTTTTGAATAAAATTAGCTATTTAGTTTAGGATAACAACTTACTCCCTTTGATCCTTATTATAAGACATCAACTAACATTTTTATTTGGATTTTTTTATAAGGCACTTATTTGTTCCCAAAGAGTATTAATTATATTTTTCCAAGTATACCCATAATTAATAAGGGTAGTGGGTGAGAGTAATAATTAATATAATATTGGAGTTTAATGCAATTAGTAGAGGTAATATTGGAAGTCATTTAAATTGTATGAAAACTTTATTGACTTTAATTACTTTTATTGGTTTGTGAGAATTGTTGGTTGGTACCTTATAATAAGGACGAGAGTGAGTACTTAAAAATTCTTTAATTTCTCAACCCAAGGGCTCTCTCTTGCTCAAAAGATATTTATATTAATGCTTATATCAAAAGTTATATCAAAACATGACAATTACATTAAACGAAAACAAACCAAAATAAGAGGACCAACAAATATAACAAAAACAAACCGAATGTAATCAAAAAGGAAACAATCTATGAATATATTCATCCCTCTACATATTTATTGACATCCCAATATCTAATAGAAACTAGGCGATAGAGATAGGATAAAGAACAAAAGTCAACAATCAATTTTCCCAATCCATCCATGGTAAAATAATTTCCTCTACCAAATATACAAATATTGTTATTTTTGACACACATGACATAACTAGAGAGGGTGTATAACTAGTAGTAGAAAGCAATTGGTAAGAGTGGAGCATCATTCTAGGAAAACTAAGTAGTTAGAAATACACATATTTATAGGGTTAAGGACCAAAAATACCAACGAACTATTGGGCCAGGACCACCCAGCACAGCAAACTATTTTTTGGACCAAAAATACCAACAAACATTTTAAAGAGGAGCGCTCAGCACAACGTCATTAACACCGTTAACAAAAAGTTAACCTCCGTTATCTAAGGTGCAGATTGACCAACGAACTCTTATTCCAGGAGCGTCCAGCACAAAATTCTAAATTTTACTAAATTAAATAATTTTTTCTCAATTGTCATTATTCAAAACTACTTGTATAGATATCTATGGACAAAAATTATTCATTATTTAATTTTGTCAAACTTATAATTTGCTAAAATAAACAAAATTTTTAATTAAAAATATAATTATATGATTTAAATAAAAATCAAGGTGTTTTATAATTTATTATATATGTTAAACAAAAAATTATATTATTTATTTTTATAATAAAACTCACATAAATTTCTTCTAAAATAAAATAATAATTTTTATGAGAAAAAGAATGTATGATAAATGATATGAGAGAATTAGAGTAAAATATGTAAAAGTGAACTTATTAATCAAATAAATTAGAGTAAATTTATGTATGTATTTTTACTCTATCATGATTTTTATTTTTATTTTATTTCTAAATATAAGTCTTATTAATCTAAATTTATAAGTATAATTTGTTTCCCTCTTTAAATTATAGCAAGAAATTTAGGTTAGTAGTTCTTAAAGCTCAATTGTGCAAATTGCCGTATAACTTATTCCCAACTATACATTATCTATCTTGAATATAATGATATTGAGTTAACGGCAAAATCGAAAGAAAAGAATATAAAACACCTTGAGTTTTATTTAAATCATATAATTATATTTTTTATTAAAACTTTTTTTTTTTATTTTAGCAAATTATAATTTTGAAAAAATTAAATAATGAATAATTTTTGTCTATAAATATCTATACAAGTAGTTTTGAATAATGACAATTGAGAAAAAATTATTTAATTTAGTAAAATTTAGAATTTTGTGCTGGGCGCTCTTGGAATAAGAGTTCGTTGGCCAATCTGCACCTTAGATAACGGAGGTTAACTTTTTAGTTAATGGTGTTAATGGCGTTGTGCTGAGCGCTCCTCTTTAAAATGTTTGTTGGTATTTTTGGTCCAAAAAATAGTTTGTTGTGCTAGGTGGTCCTGGCCCAATAGTTCGTTGGTATTTTTAGTCCTTAACCTCATATTTATATATCAACCTCTCCATAATAGTATAATGGAGAACAGCTACTTGTTAGAATTGATGATAACAATAATCCATTTATGGGAAAAGCTTTTCCCACATCAAGTACCAATATTCTTATTGTAAACATATACTCCCTCCGGTCCTAATTATAGGAGCTATTTAACCGATTTTGGAGAGATTAATGAGAGAAGTTAAATTAGTTAATTTTACTCATTTTCCTAAAATGCCCTTATATAAATTTAAAATGACATAAGTAAGAGTGAATTACAACCCACCACATACTCTCCAACCAATTTTCCTTTTCACACGCTTTCTAATTGAAATAATGGGCTTACTATATAAACATATATGTGTGTATATATGTATACATATAGATCTATCTACATACGCACATATACACACACACAAAGATATATATATATATATATATATTTATATTTATATTTATATTTATATTTATATGTGTGTGGGTGGGTGGGTGTGTGTGTACACAGACACATATATACACACACAAACACAAATATACATATATATGTACACATATATATATACATACATACACACACATATATATAAATGCTTTTAATAATAAGTATAGATAGGGGTATTATAGGAAAAAATGATAAAATTTAAAACTTACTCTTATAATTATTACCAAAACCAACTCCAAAATTTACTCCTATAATTAGGACCGGAGGGAGTAGTATAATAGTAACCTATTGAATGGACTACAGGTATCGATAAAACAAAAACAAAAAACAAAAAGGTCGATAAAAAAAAAGTTTAATGGACTACAGGTACTTTCATCACTGAATGGCATAATTCAGTAATAGTAGAAAAGATAGTTAATGTTCTTTTAAAAAATCTAAGGAGATAATTTCTCCTATTTTGAAGCAGGAAAAAATAAATCAATTTTTTTTTACTAAAAAAATATGAAAATATTCTGTCAAGGAGATGAGAAATATTAACAATATAGTGTTATAAGCATTGATTTATGATTTATGATTATTGATCAGAGTGATATATATATATGAATAGAGGTGAAGCATTGGGGAGACTGGAGAGGGACATATAGGGAAGAAAAATGGAAAAATCTCCCTCAGGGCTCAAGTAAGCAAAATATTGTTAAAAAAGTCTCATGTCAAGAAAAAAAAAAAAAAACCCTAAGACCATTTTTAGTATTATTTCAGAAATGTTAACAACTAAATCAGTACAACGTTAATAATTAAATTAGTACATATTAACAACTTGAGTATTTTATGATATGTAACTTTTCTTTAGGTTTTTTTTTTTTCTGACAATATCTTACTTACTTAGGTTCTAAAAGAGATTTTGCCTAGAAAAGTCAAGTCCACATTCCAAGTTTCCAAGTTTCATGAGTAAATAATTTCTAATTATCGTGATAAGATTTCAACCGTTTAAATTTTGATCTGAATGTTTTAAATTTAAAATTTATTATTTTTTAAATGATAAATTTATTTTTACGAGAAGTGGTAGATTTAAAATTATCTTCACTTCTAAATTTTGTATATAATAAAATAAAAATTTATTTAAAATATAAAATTAAATTAAATTAAACATGAATGGTTCGAAATTAATTTAATGATGAAGATGGGTGACCCACTTGATATATAATATATGCTCCCAGAAAAATCATTGATGGCATGACAGGCTCAGTACAGAGGATGCAGTCAACTATGCCGTCAACGTCCTCACTTAAACGCTACTCTATATCTTTCACTAAATTAATTCTAAATTCCCCTCCTTTCCTTCTTTTCTTCAAAAAGTTATTTCAATTTTTATAAAATTTCAAATAAACATAGTCTCCAAACTGTTATTTTTTTAAAAAGAAATAATTTTTATTAATTATTTAAAAATCATCATTTAGAAATTTTAAATTCGTTGAAAGTGTATTTAAATGATGCAAATCTAATTTTAAGGATGAGCATTTCCATAGTTTCATAAGCCCCTCCACATTGCTTCTTCAATACTTTCAACAAAGGTTATTAAAATATGAACTGGTCACTGAACCCGTCAAAAAAGTGAGGTTTTAGCTAAGAGAAATAATATCAAAAAAATCTCTATTAACAAATGAATAAAGAGATTAATAAGTGAATTAATTATTATTAATTAGAATCTTATGAAACTTATTAAAAAAAATTTAATGAGGACTTAAAAATCACTTTCCTTTATATTTATGCCAGCTCAAAGGCCATTGGAACTGCCATTATTATGGATGTGCAAAATATTTACGTGAATTTCAAGGCACTAACTGACTTGACTCCATCCCTCCCTTGTCCATTCTTGTTAAAGAAAATCCGTATACAGTTGAGAATAATTATAATGAGGGTTGAAAGTATAGTTATTAAAATTGGAATCGGTAGACTGATTTGGCTGGTTCAATATTTTTTATTTATAAAAATAATTTAATTATATTTTTTAAATGTATTCAAAATTTTATTTTAATAACTTTAAAATTTTCATTTTCTTATCAGTGTAACTATAGGTTAGTTCTGATTTGACTTTCTCTTAGTTAGAACCTAAAAGTTATTCTCTCCAACCTCGTTCTCTTGATTTAGAAGATTCCTCATTTTCCACAGTAGAGCATGTAATAGGTAATGAATTTTGCATGTTGCACACCTTCTTAACTCTTGATGTAGAATTTAGGGCCTGTTTGTTAGGAAGAAGATTGGAGAAATGAAAGGAAGATTACAATCTTCCCTCGGTTTTGAGTGTTTGTTACACGGAATTCATCTTCCAGGTACCATCTTTCTTTGCATGGGAAGATTCCTTCCTTAATCTTCCCTCACATATTGGATGGAAGATGAAATCTTCTCGGAAGATTGTGAGCAAATTCCCATTAGGTCCCTTTCTTCTTCCTCTTTTCTCACCGTCTCCGACTTCACCTTCTTCCTCTCACCTTCGGCTCTCTTCGTCACCGGCGAAGACTTCCTCCTTCACCGTCGGAACCCACGGACGACCACCACCGGTCGGAACTCGCCTGGATCTGTTTTTTTTTCTGGCTGTCGTGAGGACGTAGGATGAAGAATGAGAGCTTTTTTTTTTTTTTTCTGATGTAAATGGTATTTTAGGAATTTCAAGTTTTATATTTTTATTTTAATTTTTTAAAATTATCATCTTTCATCCCATTTTCTATATCTACCAAACAGTTCAACTTTTTAAAGTTTCTTCTTAATCTTCTTTTCCATTTATTTCCCTCTTCTAAATTCCTTTCCCTCCTTAAATCTTC
Source organism: Acacia pycnantha (assembly GCA_025563575.1). Taxonomy (NCBI): domain Eukaryota; kingdom Viridiplantae; phylum Streptophyta; class Magnoliopsida; order Fabales; family Fabaceae; genus Acacia; species Acacia pycnantha. The sequence goes on from JAMWYP010000141.1 coordinate 844,019, forward strand.
TCCGTAACAAACGGGGCCTTAGTTTGTAAAGCAAAATTACCACCATAGGTAATATATATATATATACACACACACTCCCTCTAGTCCTTATTATAAGGCACAAACTAACAAGTTTATTTGGTCCTTTTTATAAGACAGTTACTAGTTCCCAATGAACATTGATTATTTTTTTCCATGTCTACCCCTAATTAATAAAGGTAATGGGTGAGAGTAATAATATAATATTAGAGTTTAGTGCAACTAGTAGGGTAATATTAGAAATTACTTAGATTCTACAACAACTTTATTGACTTTAACTATTTTTATTGGTTTATGAGAAAAGTTAGTTGGTGCCTTATAATAAGAATCAGAGAAAATATATGTATATAACTGTGTGCGCGCGCGTGCGCGCCCAAATTTGAAGTTTATCTAATTCCCCATAGACCAGTGAGGGTGAAAAAGCACAGACCAAAGTTATCCGCATGGCCACAGTACTCCACCACCTCCCTATTTCTTATACTATATTTCTTACAAAGACAGAGCATGCATCTGATTTCACACTATAAATCACAAAAATATGATTTTTCTGAAAAACTATATATAAATATACGCGTGTGTGTTATTATTTAATATCTAGTTTGTGGTTATTCCTTTTAATACAAGCGTCTCTCCTCTGGACTCAAAATCAAGACTAAAATAAATATAGTTGAGTCTCACACTACTAAATCAACTCTTTATGTTTTTTTTGGTCAAGAAATCAACTCTTTATGTTGGTTCTGTCATAAGTTAAATTATCTTATTACCAAGTCTGTGTGCAGAGCTTAAAAATACAATAAGCTTGCAAGTGTATTAATGATACAAGGTGCCGCCGAATGAATGAATGATTGGGGGTGAAGATGAATTGAATGAGTGATCATTGAATTTCAAAAAAAGCAGGGCAGATGCTTTTTGACCCAATTTATTACTCTCATGTCCCCCATAGCCCCTCTATTTTCAAACCGGACCCAACTTTACACTGTGCTTCAATTCCTCTTTTTCTTCTTCCCTGGACATTTGAATCCAGAGAGGGATGCCTCACTCTGGTCACTTTCAATCCCACTTTTACATTTTCCACACAAAATGTTAGTCATATCTCAATCATTAAAATATACTTAAGATTTTTTTTTTTTTGTATGTTATGTAGAATTTTCAAACAACCTTCTTGGTCGTCCATGATTAGATTAGCAGACATCAAAATATTACAAAAAGTTACAAACTTTAAAATGACATAGAAAAAATATACTATCTCTCCATCTTTAATACTACATTCATTCGGTCCTAATTATAAGAGCTAGTTGACTTTCTTTGGAGAGATTAAAGAAGCTAAATAAGTTACTTAATCATCTCATATGTTGTATATCCTTATATTATATATTAGTTTATTAGTTAAATTAATTAGTTTGAAGAAAAAATAAAAATAAAATTACTCTAGAGTAATTTAATTAGTTTCCTTAATTTCTCCAAAAAAATCAACTAGCTCTTATAATTAGGACCCGAGGGAGTATTACTTTTTATTTTTAATATAACATATATTTACCTAATTTGATTATACTTAAGAAAATTAGTTAATATGACACATATTTTCTAATTATAAGACCTAGTTGACTTTTTTGGAGATATTAAGGAAGCTAATTAAATTACTTTAAAATATTTTGATTTTTGATTTTTTCTTCAAACTAATTAATTTGACTAATAAACTAATATATAATCTAAAGATAAATAACATATGAAACGATTAAGTAACTTATTTAGCTTCCTTAATCTCTCCAAAAACAGTCAATTAAGTCTTATAATTAGGACCGGATGTAGTATTCAACTAACTTGATTAGATTGAGGAAGTTAGTTAAATTAGTTAATATGATATGTATTTTTTAAAATATCCTAATTATTTTCCTAATTCTGTCACTCCCTCTCATCTTTAATTATTGTTGAGGAAACATCAACGGCGAATAAATTAGAAAAATATTTACAAATATAAAAATTATCTTAAATTTAGCACTAAAATCAACTATACAAATATAAATATCTTAGAGTATTAAAGATCGAAGGGAGTAAAGGTACACTACAAATCATAGCACCCAATCCAAACACGTAGACAATGGTGTAATTGAGTGAATTTTCAAAAATTAGTAGGGGTGGACGGGTGGTTAGTTCGGATAATAAATAAATGGTTCATGTTAAGGTCAGCCCTATTAGCATTTTGGTGCTGCCTACCACAGAAAAAAGGGACACTTTCGTCCCTACCCTTTACCAAATGCCAACCCACACAGACACGTCACACTTCAACACCCACACATGTTTCCCCACAAAACAATGCACTCGCTCAGCACCAAGTGTTTTCTCAAATCAATGCCATGTTTCTGGTACTAGTATTAAATTTGCATTATTAATACAAATTAATTTTTGACCATTGTATTCCATCAAAGTACAATTATTAGCTTTATGTGATGGGGGTCCACATGGCAAAGCATAAGATTATTAAACTTAGACCAGCTACTAAATCAGCCAGGATACTTTATCAAAGGTCAGTGCCTCGGACCAGAGTCAAACTGATTAAAAATTTAAGACTTCAAGGTTATTAATAGAGTAAATACCCTTTTTAGTCCCTAACAAAAAACACGAACCCCATTTTAATCCCTGAGAAAAAAAACGACCCTTATTAGTCCTTTTTATGGGACTAAAAAGGACTTTTTGAAAATTTGTGAATGATCAAAATGTCCACCAATCGACCCTTATTCGTCCTTTTTTTGGACTAAAAATGACCTTAATTTTGTCAGGGACAAAAATGGGGTCCTTGTTTTTTGTCAGGGACCAGAAAGGGTATTTACTCTTATTAATATGAAATTTAAAAAAAAAAAGGTGAATCAGACATGTTGATGCCCGGACCAGACCAATTTAACGACCTGTTCACCAATTTACGGGCCAAACCACCAGTTCGGTCCGGTTTCAAAACCCTGCAAAGCATAGTAATTAACGTCATTATCCCCTCCCTAACTACGTTGTGGATTTTTCCCTCGTATTATTTCCTCTTGTTATTTTGCGTTTTTTCTTTTGGTTGATTCCAACCTTTCGATGCCTTGTCCTTTCTTCATTTTATTAGGCTTTTTGTATCATTCAGATCAGTTTGGTGCATGGTGACAAGATATCAGCTTCACTGGTTTTAAAAAAAAAAACTTTTCTCATCTGCATATATACTGATATGCTCAAGATTTCTTATTATTCTTAACTAGTGAAGAGTAAATTTACATCAGGATACTTTTACAGAACAAAAATTACCTAAAATTATATTGTTTTTTTAAAAGGATAAATAATTTAATATTAAGTGAAGCAGTCATTATTGTTAAGGGTTAGGAAAAGGTAGCTGCTATAATGATAAGAAGGGTTGAAATTGAAAGGAAGATGAAACAAAATAAGTTGGCCATGAATGAAGGGCTAGTACAGTAGGGTTGATGTGAAATGTGGCAAATTAGGATGTAACGAAGTGTAAGTCTAAATCAGAGGGTGCCAACAAAACAAAAACTGATAGGTGAGGGAATTAGGGAATCAAAGCAATAAGTGAGGGATTGGTATTTGAGCTTTCAGTTCCAAAAACACTTTTAATTTGTTTGTCAAACAGACAACTACCCACCTCTCTTACTTTTCTCCCTAATCACTACAGTATACTAAGGCCCCATTTGTTATGAGGAAGATTTAAAGAAGGAAATTAACTTAGAAAAAGAAAGGAATGGAAAGGAAGATTGAGAGGAAACTTAAAAAGGGTGTTCTGTTTGGTAGATTAGAAATTGAAATGGAAGATGATAATTTTTAAAAAATTACAATTAAAATGTAAGCTTTGAAATGTCCAAAATATCCCTTACCCTAAAAACAATTTTTTTTCTTCTAGATCTTCTTCATCCCTGCCCGACAACAGCACACTCACACACACAAATTTTCAAATCGTATTCTCTTCATCCCTGCAACACCTGAACAGCACACACACACAAAACATTTTCAGATCTTCTTCTCTTCATCCCTACAACACCCGAACAGCACACACACACACACACAAAATTCAGATCTTCTTCATCCTTGCAACCCACAATGGTGACACGCAGAAGAAGAAGGGACGGAGGGATTTGCAGAAGGAGGAGGAAGCGGCGGCGGCGGCGGCAAGGATTACATGGATTGAAGAAGAAGATGAGGGTTATCTGGGAATCTTCCCAAGGGAAGATCAGTTTCCATCTGAAGATGGAGGGAAACCATCTTCCCATGAATGAAGGAAGATAGTGAGCCGCCGGAAGATTGGTTCCGAGAAGATGGAGCAATCAAACGGGTTTTTGCAAGGAAGATGATGAATCTTCCCTCCCCTCCCTCAATCTTCAGCATAACAAACAGGCCCTAAGTATCACTGATAAAGAAAATACTACTTGAACCTTACCATTCTAAATCGGTAATTTTTACTAGGATAATGGTATAAAAATGCACATGATTTTTTTTTTTTAAATGTGTCGAACATCAAGTGTTTTTTAAGGTGTAAAAAAGACTATGTGGTTATAAAAATTGGGTAAAAGTCACAGATTCCGTTAGATGTAGATGATGGAGTTAACTTCAATCTAATGGACGCCAGTTATATTTAACTGAATCTATGACTTTTGCCCCATTTTTGCACCTAAAAAAACACTTGGTGTTGGGCACACTTTTTAAAAAAATCATATGTGTATTTTTACACCTTAATCATTTTTACTAAAATGAGTTGTCAAGTACTATACAAGTATAGTTAATACATACACTCATGTAGAAAACAAAACTGATTTAGGATTTCTTTTCCTTTTCCCTATCTTCTACTTTATCATTATATTAAAACAAAAACATATCATTTTTAATTTGAAAAAAAAAATGCATTTTTATTGCATTCTACCCCTTTATTCCTTAATATAAGTTTGAGGAGTTGATTTTGGTCCTAAATATAAGAAAAAAAATTTGTTATTGTTATTTTTTTCCTAATTTACGTCTATTAATGCTCCCTCAATAATAATCAAAGATGAGAATGAATGACCAATGCATAGTCTAGGATAAATATAAGTTAAGAGTTCATATTCTTTTGATGTAAGAGCAAGAAGATACAAATATTTAGTTTTGATGATACTTCTGAAAGATTTTCATATAAAATTAGATGGAGTAACATTACCCCTCTTTTATCCTTAGTATTTTTGTTGTTGTTTTTGTATAAACAAAAGTATCCTTTTTAATGGACACAGTTATACTTGAGGTATTGTCAACCACTAACCACCTTGACGATTTTTTTATCTCATTCTTTGGCAAGAATTCTCACAATCTTTTGTTTTTTTTGGTTACTCATCCGGTATTCAGAGCTTCTCCCTGACTAATCTAAATCTGACCCGTATCGCGCACCTGACTATGGTGGGAGAGTCTCCCAATGGGGATTTTTTGCATTCACAAGGCTCGAACTCGAGACCTTAATTAAGCGACACAAACCGCTTACCACTTGTGCCAACTCCCGTTGGTAATTCTCACAATCTTTTTTTTTTTGTATGAAAGGAGGCATAGCCTTTTAATTAAAATGTAAAGGGAGGGGAACTAGTTCCCATACACTCATTCAAAAGCAAGGTCCTTAAACTAGAAGGACAAGAGTCAATAAAACCAGAATGCAAAAGACAATCTTTCGCTAAACGATCTGCCACCCTATTCTGAAGGCGAGAAATATGTGAAATATGAATATCCCAAGGCCGCGACATGAAGTCTTTGATCTGTAAGGTGACCAAGTTCAGGAAACCATCACTACTACTTTCCAAAGAACATATGAACCAGATTAGAAGAATCGACTCAAGAACTAATTTCCCGATCCCCATGGTCCAAGCTAAATCTAAGCCTTTGAGCAAGGCCCATTCTTGACTTTCCGTGGTTCACAAACACCAAGCTTTAAAGAGAACCCCGCAATCCACTGACCAAATGAGTCACGCGAACCCCACCACATGACGCAATGTTTCCGGATAAGGAGACCGCTCCATCCACGTTAAGCTTAATCTAGTCTTGCATAGGAGGTCGCAAACTAAGGCTTGGCTAGAAGTAAGATCGACCCTTGGATAACATGGGTCCCATATAGAGGAAGGGATTTACAGATAACCCAAGCCGGATTACATGGTCTCACAAAATCGATTCAAAATTGACTTATTCCTCCAATTCCATAACATCCAAACTCCTATACCAAACAAAAGACTCCAATTGGATTGTAATTGACAACCCAATTCCTTCTTGAGATTCGGATGAAACCAGTCGCGTAAATGCGTAGAAAAGAAAGGCAAGTGAAAATTTGGATGGACCAACCAACGCCACATTTTCTCTGCATAAACACAATCGCGCAGAATATGGAGTAGACTTTCTACATGGGAGTTACACAAACAGCATAGTGATGAAGAAGATGACCATCCACTACGCCATTCGTTAGTCGCAAGTTTGTTCCGAAAAGCTAGCCACATGAAAGGCCGAATTCTCTCTGCACCCTGCCATTTCCAGATCAACTTGAAACAGGGATGAGAGAACCGAACATTAGGAGATTCAATCAAGAAATAAGCTGACTTAACAGTAAATTTACCATCATGAGTGCCCGACCATACCATTCGGTCTTCACCTGAATTAGCTACAGGAGAAGGATAAGCTGACAGCCTTTGGATTACCTCAGAAGACACCATCGAGAAAAGCTTGGAGAAATCCCATCTACCATTAACAGATAGATCTGCCACCGAGGACGAAAGATCTTCAGCATTTAAAGGCCTAATACACAAATCCTGAATTTTCGTTCCCTGCATGAGCCATGTATCAGAAAAGAATTTGACCGAGGTCCCATTACGAATACGCCATCTAGTTCCATCTTCAACATACTGTTTCTGCTTGCAAATAAATTGCCAAACAGAAGAATCCCCAGGTTTAACATTTAGGAGGTTCTCTTCATCCCTAGCCATATATTTCTTAAAAAGAATTGCAGCCCATAGAGAATCCGAACCTGAAATGACTTGCCAGGCAAGCTTACATCCAAAAGCTTGATTTACACTAGATAATTTCTTACAGCCCAGACCCCCACAAAACTTAGGCTGAAGAAGAGCATTCCAATTGAGATTGTGAAAACCAGTTTTCCCCCAAATAAAATTGCACTGAAGCCTCTCAACTTCTTTACAAATACTAACAGGAATCTGCGCAACTTGCATGGGGTATAGTGGAACAGAGCTAATGACTGATTTAGCTAGCGTGATGCGACCAGCCATGGATAGAGAATTAGATTTCCACAAAGCAAGCTTAGACTTAACTCTGTCAAGAATATAGCTAAATGATTCACGTGGCTTCCTTTTTCTAGAGAGGGGAAATCCTAAGTATTTTCCAATCTCCATAGAAATTCTCATCCGAGTAATGTCATGAATTCCTTTCTTAGAGGCAGCTGGAACCCTTGGGGAGAAAAACATGGATGATTTGGAAGCACTAACTTTTTCCCCGGATGCTTCACAGAACCTGTTCAAAACGGACATGATGCATTCTGCCTGAATAGAAGAGGCTTCACCAAAGAGTAAAAGATCGTCGGCGAACATAAGATGGGAAATCCTCGGACCTTCTCTGGACAAACGGATCGGTCTCCAAGAGCCTTCTTCCACAGCATCACTAACAATCTTGACAGAGAGATGGAGGTGAAAGTGGTGGACCCAAGTTCAATCATTTTGGTGGGCTTACCCCGAAAGGTTTTTTGGTTGCCCGATCTTACGGCCCAATCCACCACTAAACATCATTATTAAGGTAATCGAGGATCCTAATAACTTCAACGCACTTGTATTATTTTCTTTGCTTTTTCAAAACTGGCTGTCTGCATCAAAATTAAGCATTATATCTGGTTTTGCGTATACATTAAAAATGTGATTAATTGTGAAATTTTGTTTCCACTTTTATAATATGCCCTATTCAATGTACCTCCTCCACTTCAAAATATAAGTTTAAATGTAATATATCAATTACAATGATTTTTATTTTTTATTTTTCGTTTTTAAGATTGAAATATAAATAGAAATACATTTTTTCTTAGAAATCACGAAGCTTAGGGCGTACAAAGTTTTTCTTCTCTTTACAAATGCGTTTTTTTAAGATTTAAATTTGTATTCTCCTTCTTACGGGGTGAGGCTGTTTATCACTTCAACCAACAACTTGTGGGAATAGAAATAAATCTTTCTTCAAACAAAAAAGTGACAGATAAAAAAACAGAGTACAAAATACAAACCAGGGAAGTATTCAAGCGAAAACAAAGTTTTTCTTCTCTTTACAAATGCGCTTTTTTAAAATTTAAATTTGTATTCTTCTTCTTACAGGACGAGGCTGCTTATCACTTCAACCAATAACTTGTGGGTATAGAAATAAATCTTTCTTCAAACAAAAAAGTGACAGATAAAAAAACAGAGTACAAATTAAATACAAACCAGGGAAGTATTCAAGCGAAAACAATTTTTTTTTCACAAAAAAATAATAAATAAAAGACGTATAACTCAGGGTTTGGTTAAAGAGGTGAATGGGCCAGGCATATTGGATAGTGGGCTAAAAGAATTGTTTCTTCTTTTTTACTAAAAACTGCTCCAATTTTTAGCAAAAAAAAAAAAAAAAAACTGCTCCAATAAAAGAAAACCTATCATTATCAAAAAAAAAAAAAAAAACCTCTCACTCCCCTTGTCATTGGGTTCAACTGGTAAAGGGGTCGGATACTCTCACCAAAGGGAGAGGGTTTGATCCTAGAGTTGGTCAAGGCGTTGGGGGAAACATCCTAGGGGTCTGCGAAACAGCAGTAACCCAGTTTAAGGTGGAGACATATGTACTCTTAGTCTTGAATTCCCTGTGGAGTGGCTTTCAAGCATTCCGCCCTTAGACTATATATATATATATATATAAACTCTCCCTCACAAGTCACAACTCACAATCCCCTTGCTTCGCCATTTTCACATTACAATGTTCTCAATGAAAAGGAAAAAAACACAAATACGCTTGTGCATAAAATTCATATTTTATAATTACATCCTATATTTGTTTCTTCGGTCAACATCCCTATATTTTTTTTCCATATTTTTTTTCTATCTTTTTTCCACTGCATGCATCCACTTTTTTTTTTTGCTCAAAACATGCATGCACTTTGAGTGACTATATTATATATGTACAATCAATTTCGTACGTATTTTCGCTTAGTTCTCTGAGTGACATTTTGTGACTATGGAATATGGATAGCCAACTGGTTCTCTTTTTATAAAGCTTATTTGTACAAATGCCTAAGTAAGTAATTATTTCTTCACCTCACCATTTTAATGAACTCTAATTATCTTTGTTGTTCTTTTTATTATATAATTTTGACAACAACAACAAAACGAAGTTTATTTTATGGCTATACAACGATAGTCGATTTTTGAATTGAGCTTTTCAGTGGAGTTATACCTATTACACTACTCATAAGAAGTACTCGCAAATAATTAATCATTACAAAATAGAGTATATTTTATTTGTTCTTTTATACACTTATAGTGGGAAGAAGCTTAAATTTTCAAACTAGTACTCATCCAGTCCTTTATATAAGACATATTTTAGGAATCCATACCAAGGCCCAATTAAGGCCACAAATTGCAAAAAGGGCCTCAACCACTTTCCTCTACCACAAATGGCCCTAGGGCCCTTTCTGACATTCAGTTTTAAAGCAAAATGACCAAAAAACCCAAATGAGTTTTTAAAATAAGCACTGCAGCTCTCTACACCAAAATCACTCCGCTCTTCCATTTTCGAAGTGAGAGAAATCCAACAACAAAAAATTTCACAACAAAGAAACGGAGAGAAGCTCTCTCTACAAGATTTGAACCATTTTGTCGTTTTCCTAGCTTCCTTCAGAATTTCCGTTGAAGCTTTGTAGCCTCCATTCTGGCCCCCCTCCGATCCGAGTCGCCGAGTTCCGTGCGTCTCCACTCGGTCTGCCTCGGATGAGCTAGCATCGAAGATCGCTGTGCATTAATCGCCATGGTAACCTTGGACCAAGTGTTTCGTTTGATTGTGTTGCGACTTTGTTTGGCTGATTTCCTTAGCTTGGACTCTTTGAGCTGCTTCGTTGAATCTGTTGGACTTGGGAGTTGTTCTTTTGTTGCTCTGTTCGATTGTGATAATTTGTGTCTTGGTGATATAATTGGGTTTCTAAATTAGTCTCTTGGTCGTCCAATTTTATTTATTTTTGGATGAATTTTGAATTTTTCTAGGCAACCATGTGGGTTGCATATTTATGGTAGGCCATCCATGTATTTCTCAAAGATCGTCAAGAATGGAGGTGGTGGATATAAATAGTTGCTCGGTAATATTAGGGTTAATTTGGGTAGGGGATTAAGAGGGGACCGAAGCATACAAATTTCACTCATCTTCCTATGAAAATGATACTAATATTTAGTGGTCTTACGACATGTTCTTCTCGTCTATTTAAAATTGTAGTTTGGAACCTGAAGTGGCTATTTATGTTATACATTTATGCTTATTGAGAATGAAAATTTTATAAACGAAGTAAACACGTCAGTAAGGAATAAATGTCTGGTTAAGGAAGGAACTAACTAGAACTGATGAGATAAAGCTTGAGCTTCATTTTTTTTATTTCTCCTTAAATTCCACTGAAGAGTAAACTTTTCTCAAATTAGCTTGGAAAGGATGAGTCTGTGTCAGTTGCAGGATGATATATAATAAGTCTATCCACTGCATGTATTTCTGCAAATTTGTTGATCCATGGTACTATCCCTGGTTGTGAATATGAGGGCAAAACTTTAGGAATAGGTCAGGCAGCATTTCCAATACCCTTTGTTGTTGCTTCGAATGCAATGGTTCTCAAAACAGGTTAAAACAGTGGGATGGTCCTGTGACATGAACAATTGAATGTCAATTTGTTGTGTGTGCGTGCACACAATGATGGACGAATTTATTATGATACCTATGGCTTAGAGCACATTTGCTTGCGTCTTCTCCTCCTGTTTCATTTTAAAAACTTTCCTTAGTTACATATCTTGCAGCATTAGCTGCGCTGTAAGTATGTAGTTGGTCTTTACCATTTTTCGTATGACTAGTTAAAATTTTAAGTATTATGTGAAAATTTGAAATTGTTAGCATATTCCATATCTTGAACATCTATACATTATACTATTTGTCTTTCTTCTTTTTTTAACCGTCATGGTTGGTACTGTTTAATAGAGTAATCTATGTTTATTTTTGCAGTCTGCTCCGGTGAACATTATTGTTGGCTCTCATGTCTGGGTTGAAGATTCAACACAAGCATGGATTGATGGAGAAGTTTTCAAAATCAATGGTGAAGAAGTTCATGTTCGCACCACAGATGGAAAGACAGTGAGTCAAACTCTACTATGTGATGTAGTGATCAATGTGATGTTTCTTAAATCAAGCTTTTGCAAAACTACAATTGTGTTGTTGTGCTGGTTTTATGTTTTTAACATCCCTATTCTTTTAGGATTATTCTTCTAAGGTATATTTGTTACTCACAGAGAATAGAGGTATACTTGTGATTGTGGAGTGTGCTCTTTATTCTTATGATCAAGGGTAATTTTATTTGAACTTCATTAACAATTGTTGTAGGTACACAAGCAAGAAGGGTGTAACATAAGAAGAAGCAACAACAATGAAATCTACACAAAGGGACACAAGGTTCTCCGGTTCACTAAAGAATTCTTCAAGCAACACGTGCAAAGTCAAAAAGTGTTGTCCATCATTGAGGAGTCCCAGAAGTAGAAGATGAGACATTAGGCAGCATAGTTGTTAGGACACATTGTAGTTGATCACTTGTTGTGTACACGTGTATATGTATTTATGACAAATTTGTATTCATGAGAATAACCTTCAACATTTGTATTTCTGTAAATTGTCTACTGATGCTAACTTGACCATTTGAATTCAATGACAAGAGGAAATTTTTCCTTCTTTTATGATATTTGTTCATGATATGAGAAAAAAAAATGCAGTTGGAATCGCCCCCTGATATTGTTGTTAATACCCACTGTTATTGTTGTAAATGACCCCTGATATTGTTGTAAATGACCCCTGATATTGTTGTAAATGACGGCTATTATTGTTGTAAATGACCCCTGATATTGTTGTTAATGACCCCTGATATTGTTGTTAATGACCCCTGTTATTGTTGTAAATGACCCCTGTGATTGTTGTAAATGACCCCTGATATTGTTGTAAATGACGGCTATTATTGTTGTAAATGACCACTGATATTGTTGTTAATGACCCCTGATATTGTTGTTAATGACCCCTGATATTGTTGTTAATGACCCCTGTTATTGTTGTAAATGACTGATAATTGAATATTTTATACACTTATTTTTGTCTCTTGAATAATAATTTAGGACCCTTTAGCTAATAAATAATGGCTCTTATGTTTATTTGGGCCTTGGGCCTTTTATTGCATTTTAGCCATTTTTAATAATAAAATTCCAGTTTTGTATTACTTCACTATTTCTACCATAACTCTTGAACCAGACATCGGATTTGCCTCATTTTTGTCTCATATTTCAGATGATTCAGAGAGCTACAATTGTTATGAAGACATCAAGAGCCAATTCGGTCAAGAGGGAGGTCGATTTTGGAGCCAAAGTCGGATGTACAATTCTGGATTTATTTTGGACCCGAATTTTGTAATTTAAGTCCAGTTTTATTTTATTTCTGTTTTGGGCTAAAACTATGAGAGCCCATTTCGTTTTAGGTTATTTTTAAGTATGGCAGCTGCCACAAACATATTCATTCACGTTTTTAACATTAGAGTAGATCAAAATACAAGTTTTCATTTTCTCTCATCTGTGGAAATAGTTCGAATATTAGATTTAATATTCGGTTTGGTTCATCCCAAGGACTTAGTTCGGACTAGGTTACAGTGTTGCTGTGCGATTGCACAGTGAGACGCCACTGTCCGGACAGATTCTAGGCGATCGTCTAGGCGAGGGAATCTCCGGATGAATGCAGAGATTTCGATTCATCCGAACCAAACGTGGGTTAGTTGTATTTTCATTCAATGATGGAGGTTTCGGAATCAATTCGTTGGGTTGATCATCTTTAATCTGTCTCTGTTTATTTGATTCTGTTTGACTCTGTTTATTGCATTTTGGTTATGTTATTTCGTTTTGTTCTATTTCGTTAAACCAAACCCCCATTTTATCATTCTGTTTCACTATTGTTATTAAACAAGCCCGCTGCAAATTCGTTGGGAAACGACCCAGGTTCCCTAATTCTGCAAATTAATTACGAACTTGGTTGTTTTGGGAGATACGGCAATTAATCTTTCCAATGACCCCTGATATTGTTGTAAATGACCCCTGATATTGTTGTAAATGACCCCTGTTATTGTTGTTAATGACCCCTGATATTGTTGTAAATGACGGCTATTATTGTTGTAAATGACCACTGATATTGTTGTTAATGACCCCTGATATTGTTGTAAATGACCCCATGTTATTGTTGTTAAGGACCCCTGATATTGTTGTAAATGACCCCTGATATTGTTGTAAATGACCCCTGATATTGTTGTTAATGACCCCTGATATTGTTGTAAATGACGGCTATTATTGTTGTAAATGACCACTGATATTGTTGTTAATGACTCGATATTGTTGTAAATGACCCATGTTATTGTTGTTAAGGACCCACGATATTGTTGTAAATGACCCCTGATATTGTTGTCATTTACAACAATATCAGGGGCCATTAACAACAATAACAGGGGTCATTAACAACAATAACAGGGGTCATTTACAACAATATCAGGGGTCATTAACAACAATAACAGGGATCATTTACAACAATATCAGGGGTCATTAACAACAATAACAGGGGTCATTTACAACAATATCAGGGGTCATTTACAACAATATCAGGGGTCACTAACAACAATAACATGGGGTATTAACAACAATATCAGGGGGTAATAACAACAATATCAGGGGTCACTAACAACAATATCAGGGGTCACTAACAACAATATCAGGGGGTATTAACAACAATATCAGGGGTCACAACAACAATAACAGGGGGTATTAACAACAATATCAGGGGGTAATAACAACAATAACAGGGGGTACTAACAACAATATCAGGGGGTATTAACAACAATATCAAGGGGTATTAACAATAATAACAGGGGGTATTAACAACAATATCAGGGGGTATTGGACAAACTCAAGTTTTGGACCTTTGATGAGAAAACATGTTTAAGTCCAAAATCTCAAAACTAGAGTTTCCATTCAAAAACTGGAGTTTTTAAAATGTTCAATTTTAGCAGAGCTCTCTGCTTGGGTACTGATATTGTTATTAGTGCCCCCTGTTATTGTTGTTAGTGCCCCTGTTATTGTTGTTAAGCCCCTTGTTATTGTTGTTAGTGCCCCCTGTTATTGTTGTTAGTGGGTACTAATATTGTGTTAGTGCCCCTGTTATTGTGGAAGAACCTGTCCATTCTTTTACAGTTCTCGTTCCATAAACAAATATCAAAACATAAACAAAAATTGAAGAACCTGTGCATTCTTTTGCAGTTCTCATTCCATGAACAAATATCAAAACATACGCAAAAATTTGCTGTTGTCATTGAATAAAAATTTTGAAGTTAGCATCAATAGATAATTTACAAAAGAACAAAAGGTGAATGTCATCTTCATGAATACAAAGAAGTCATAAATACACATGTGTCCTAACAACTATGCCCCCTAATGTCTCTTCTTTTACTTGTGGTAGTCCTCATTAACTTGTACATGGCTCTTTTCCTTGATAGTTCTTCCTTGGCGGTGGTTCTGATCAATTTCATCAAGGCATTAAACCAAATAGGTTGAAGGAGTCCCTGAAAGAAATAAATATACAAAGTTGTTAACAACATACTTCATGTAACTTGCACATTCTAATTATTGCAGTTAACATCAAAACATGAGATGTCTATGCTTCTAGCTACAATTTCTAAACAAAACAAGTTTTATGGCACTGGAAAGGGAAAGTACACACATAACACACATTGTTAGCAGTCAGGATAATTAATTTTATTATACTAATTTTAACAAATAACTAGTAGATCGATAATCCTCTAGGAATTGAAGTAGCAGGATAATTTTGTTAAAGTAAGAAAAGGATCACCCAACATTCTTTAGATATGACAAAAAACATATAGACTTCGAAATCAAGTAGGACTGACAGCAGATGCAACAGGAATGTCAAAAGGCGACATCACCCATGAAATTTACAGAACTTATGAGGTACAAAAGAAGAAATCCATGCAACAAATCAGAAAAATTACATTAACCACTACATTTTCTAACATGTGATTTTGCAATATCTCTACAATCTGAAAACACAAAACTCAGAGAGAAATTCACAAGTCAAAAGACGGCATGTCAAATGGCATTCTACAATTAAACATTTTATCTGAAGAAGAAGAAGGAAGTTTCATCCCATAGTATGCATGTCTTTGTTCCACTGGCAATATGTTAATGTAGATTTGGAACTTGGGATTTGGGATTCATAAACAAGAGTGCATGTTATGACTAGACAGTATTTGAAACTCAGAGGATTCAATTTAGGATTCAAATCTTCCAAGTCAATCAATATCTCTAAATACGCGGTCGAGATTAAAAGAAAGAAAAAGCTAAATCAATTCCATGAATACTGTTGGTCATGGTAAATGAGCTGCCAAAAGAGGTTTCCTAAAAATATTTATGCTATTGTTAACATGAAGAAAGATCAACAAAACCATCAACGACCATTATGCTAATCCCAGGTTTAGATAGATGAGTGTCTTCTACTTCTGTACCAAAAATTTTAACTAGATGGCTAGGTACTTTTTTGAATTAACTTGTTTTAAGTGATTTTTCGTTGTATAAGATAAATATGCAAGAGGACTTTTGTCTCATAAAGAGCAAAAGTGCTTTGGTAGTGATTCCAAACCAGCACAAGGTAACACCGGAAAAATTGTGGGAATGAATATCAAGGTAGATTAATTTGGCGAAAAACTGTGGAAAAACTTTGGTGATTAATGGCATCTGCTGCTCATCAGGAATCACAAAGTGCAGCTTATTAACAAAATGATATCAATGACACTTCAAAAGAGGAGTCCAAATCAAACAATGTCAGAAAACAATCCCGTATTCACCATTTCTTCCAAAAGGAATCAATGTGTGGTAATATAATGCAATTGTCAGTGCCAAAAGAAGATCAAGAGAATCATCACATATCAAAGAACAAAAGGAGCAAAACTCTTGGCACTAAAGACTTATCCTTTAGGTCAGTCACTAAACGTAAAAGGAAACAAATATATAAGATATCAATTCCCTATTAGATTAATGAAATGCTTCAATTTCTATCATTTCACTCAGCTCAATCAATCGAACAAGTTTCTCAACTCCATTTAAGTAAAACGAAAGGTCGGTTTCGGAGTTCAGCTCGAAAATCAAGGTCATGTAAACTAAAATTCAGATAATAAAGTGCTAATGTATCCAATGAAAATGAAGATAACAAAGTGAAATCTACAAGAGCTAACAAGAAAAAGCCAAACCCGGTTCACCTTACTTCAACCGAAAGATATGATTCTGCAATCTTTGAAGATCATGAACCAGCACTAATCACACATTCAACATATACATACTCAAAAACAAAGAAGCCCTTAGTTCGGTCAATACGAACGTAAAAACCAAACCAACGAAATGCAGTTTCAATCGGTCTCAATAATCCCCAAATTGCAACAATAAAAAATCAGTGATGGGAAGGGAATGAAGAGGCTTACCTAAACCCAAATCCAAGCTTGCACATGGATTTCTTCAACTCCTCCTTCCTCTTCTTCTTCTCCGTCTCACCTCTTGATCTCAGTTCTCTCGGACTCTCTCTCACTCTCACGCTCTATTTCTATTGAAAGCCGAAGGAATGGATGAGAAATAGAGGAGCATGAGAGCTAGCCGAAAATGGTCTCTTCCTCCCTTCCTTCCGATTCCTCTCGATCTCTCCGTCTCAATCTCGCTCTTGGTTTCTCGTCTCTGCCTCTATCTCTCACGCTCTTTCTCTGTCCCTCTTTTCTGTTTTTGGGTTCGGTTGGAAGAAATGAATAAAGGATTAATTGAATTTCAGACTTTAACTAAGGGCACCAATGTAATTTCGTTTTTTGACAAAATACCCATCAGGGCCCTAGGGCCATTTGTGGTAGCTGAAAGTGGTTGGGGCCTTTTTTACAATTTTGGGCCTTAATTGGGCCTTGGTATGGATTCTCCCTTTTATAAAGCTGATTTGTACAAATACCTAAGTAAGTAATTATTTCTTCACCTCACCATTTTAATGAACTCTAATTATCTTTGTTGTTCTTTTTATTATATAATTTCGACAACAACAACAAAACGAAGTTTATTTTATGGCTATACAACGATAGTCGATTTTTGAATTGAGCTTTTCAGTGGAGTTATACCTATTACACTACTCATAAGAAGTACTCGCAATAATTAATCATTACAAAATAGAGTATATTTTATTTGTTCTTTTATACACTTATAGTGGGAAGAAGCTTAAATTTTCAAACTAGTACTCATCCGGTCCTTTATATAAGACATATTTTAGGAATTCATCTTAGTTCTAAATATAAGATATAGTAATATGATATGTGATAAAGAAATATAGGATATAGTTAGGAGATCTAGGTTATCCATTATAATTATCAAATAAGGATATTTATCCAGATTTAAATTTTGAATTTAGGATATAGATTTGAATTTGAGTGTTAAATTGTAATTTTATCATGGGTGAAGGTGCAATTTTACCAACAAACTATTAGGGAAAGAGCATCTGGCACAAATATTTATTTAGGGTACCTTAAATACAAAAGAACAATTAAAAGAGGAAAAAAAACACAACACCGTTAAGTATATTTTTAACGGACGTTTAGCTTGGACATGTGGCAACTTGTGTCAGAAAGAGAAAGATGTAACTCTTTGTTCTTTTTTTGTTCGACAAAGAGAGCAGAGAAGAGAGAAGAGGACGAAGACGCAATCCTGAGAAATCAAAGGCTTCGAGGAAGACAGGAATCAAAGGCGAAATCATCATTGAAGAGAAAACGAAAACGCAATCAAAAGTAGAGAGAGCAGAAAAAAAAAAGAAAGAACGGTGAAACCCATCGAAGGCCAAAATGAAAAGGCGATCTTGGAGAAAAGGCGACGGCGATCTGCAAACACAGGCTTGAATGGTATCATCTTCTTCATCGTCGACGGCAAGATGCAGGTAGAGAATATTGAAATTAAAGCCTAGCCTCGCTAGTTTCAGAAATTATGGATATTTAGGAGGAAAATTGACAACCCAGAATCAATGACAAAACCATCGGCGGCAAAACAAGGTAGGATAAAAAAAAATTGGGAGAAGGAGATAGATTACTGAAATGCGCTCATCCTAGGTCATATGGCGACGCTTTTTAACAATATGAGGAGGGTTGGGCAAGGACGAAGGAAAAGCAATTTCTTTGAGATTATAGCAACTGAACAATCTGGTTCCAGCCAACTGTGTTCTTGGATTAATCAGAAACAGAATATTGCCCAGAGATCGAATGACATGGAGCCGAGTGAACAAAATCCTAACCCTTGTGCAGATCTTGAAAATCAATGGAGCAAAATCGTGCAAGAATGCCATGAATTGCAAATTGGTTTCCCAGGTATATGTCAAGGCTTCATATCAGCACGTGATTGATCTCAAACAATCTTTCTTTGGGGTTTATCCTGGTGATGGCTAGGTAATTGCGACGAAATAGGGTTGGGATGCAACTTCCTTGGGGCTTCTTTAAGAGGTCTTCCACGGAAGCCATGGAGGTAGAGGTATGGAACTGAAGGATCTTTCTTAATAGCAATGGAGGGAGAGAGGCGTTTCTGAGAGTAGAGTCTTCGATGGCAAACATGGTTGAGTTTTGCGGAGGAAGGAAGAAACGTCCGTTAACGGCTGTTGTGTTTTTTTCCTCTTTTAATTGTTCTTTTGTATTTAAGGTACCCTAAATAAATATTTGTGCCAGATGCTCTTTCCCTAATAAATTGTTGGTAAAATTGCACCTTAGCCCTTTTATCATTTATAGGGCTCTATATATAGAGCTTACGATTCTTTGGTGTATGGAGCTTTGATTGATGGATTAATAAAGAATTCATTTTTCCTTTGAATATTCTCCGTTTGTTTGAATTTGCCCTCCTTCTTAATGTCCTCCCTCCTCTAGTCTATCTCTCCTCTCCTCTTCCTAACCCTTTTCACATCAATTTTGGTGTTAGAGCCAAGGTTGTCATGGCCATTTCGTCTATTGCACAACCTTTTCTATGCAACGTCACTTCGGGAAGGGACTATTGTTCACGGCCCTCTTGACGTTAGAGTGCGATGAAACCACCTCTGTTGGAACCATAACAAAAAACTCTACTCAAACAACGGTGAACCACCACCACCAGCACCCAAACACGCTGTCACTCCGATCAAAGTTCAACGATGGTCTCCACTCTCCAGTTTGTTCTGGATCACGTTTTTCATGATTTGACCCAGTTTTGTGCCGTTTCTTCCACCATAGACTTTCCTAAAGTTGAGAGCAGGCAACCAGGACCATTAGGTAATCCTATCCTTCTAATCTTATGGCTTCCATTATTTGATTTATTTGTTATTTTCTAGGAAAAAAACTTGAAAAAAGCAACAACAAAAAAAGAGTAGACAAAAAACGAAATAGCAGGAAAAAGCAACCAAAAAAAAAAGTACACAAATTCATTTGTTAAATTTATTTTTGTGATTTAATTTTGCACCAAAAAAAATAGAAAGAGAAGTTGCCATGTTGATCTTGCAAACATGAGTTATAGAGAATATTCATATAAGGAGTGTTGTTACGCATATGACACCTCATACGAGATTGTTTATCATGACCGAGCTTGGTATTCCACTCAACACCATCAATATGCCAACTATGAGTTGAGCATCAACATGCCCGTGTGTGAGAGGAAATGAAGATTATGTGTCAACAGCTCCATGAGTTGAGCAATGTAAACAGGAGTATAACGATTCGGATAAGCGAGTTGAGAGAATTTGAAGCTCCTTCTTCAAAGCAGGGAGATGAGATTGCCATCTTAGCTGAAGAATTATCGCCAGTTATTGTGGAACCCAGTCACAACGTTGATGTGCCTTCACCTGCACTTGTCCTATATGCTCCAAGGAAAACTCCTGTGATTGATGCTACCAATTACAATAATCTTATTGGTCATGTCCTCCACGCGACACTAATTGAGATTAGTAAGGTTCATGTTCAAAGGAGAACAACCTCACCTCCTCAGCACACTACACTGCCTAAGGTGACTCCATTGTTGAATGGTCCACTCTAACAATATCATGTCTGTTGGAAAGGTTTTCTAGACATTTTTCAAGATTTAGTTGGTTATTCCAACCAAGGTTTACTCTTTCAGTATCTCACTTGTTGGAAAGGGTTTCTAGATGGAAGCTACATGTTGAAGAATTAGCCCGCCTCCCTTCCAGATTTGTGTGTCACTTTTAACTTGTCAGGAGCCAAGTCTTTCAAGCGGGGAAAAATGGTGTGATATATATAGGATAAGGAAATATAGGGTTTAACTAGAAGATCTAGGGTTATCCATTATAATTATTAAATAATGATATTTTTCCATATTTTAATTTGAATTTTAAATTTAGGATTTAGATTTGAATTTTGAATTGTCATTTTATTATTTCTAAGGCTCTATAAATAGAGTTTAGGGTTCTCTGTTGTAGGCCGCTTCCATTGATTAGTTAACAAAGAATTCATTTTCCCTCTAAATATTCTCTCCCCTCCTTCTTGCTGTCCTCCGTCATATAGTCTCTCTCTCTTCTCCTCTTTTCAACCCGTTTCACATCACATAGTTTTCATATTTGTCAATTTTTTCTTAATTTAACCCTATTGATATTTCTTCAATCATAATCAAAGAGGAGAGGGAAATAGAGATTTAAAAAAGATGACTATGATATTTTAGAAAATACATGTCATATTAACTAATTTAACTAACTTTTTTAATATAATCAAATTAGGTAAATAAGTTTTATATTAAGACATAAGGGTAGTAAGCAATTTTTTTTATTATAAAAAAAACAGCTTACCTTTTCCATATTCGTGTCACAATCAAGAGAGCATGTTATTTGAGTCAACGTATTGACCCATTAATTAATGTTCAAGCCTGAGCTACCAATAATAATATGACAATAAAGCACTGATAATTATTTCAATATTTTATATGAAATTTTAAAAATAAATTTATAATTTTATAAGCTGTAACATTTATTGTTGGGGTCCAAGTAAAAAAAAAAAAACATTTATTGTGGGGTCTTTTGATCCAAGCGTTACGGTCTGCTTGGAAGGTTGAAATGAAAAGGAAAAGAATAGAATAGAATGTAAAATATTTTGCTTTGATGTGTTTGAAAAAAAACAGCTTACCTTTTCCATATTCGTGTCACAATCAAGAGAGCATGTTATTTGAGTCAACGTATTGACCCATTAATTAATGTTCAAGCCTGAGCTACCAATAATAATATGACAATAAAGCCCTGATAATTATTTCAATATTTTACATGAAATTTTAAAAATAAATTTATAATTTTATAAGCTGTAACATTTATTGTTGGGTCCAAGTAAAAAAAAAAACATTTATTGTAGGGTCTTTTGATCCAAGCGTTACGGTCCGTTTGGAAGGTTGAAATGAAAAGGAAAAGAATAGAATAGAATGGAAAATATTTTGCTTTGATGTGTTTGATTCACACTGGAAAAAAAGGGTTGATATAAAATTTTTTGTTTTGTTGGAAGAAAATTGGTAGGCAAATAAGGTAAAATACCATTTTACCCTTACGAAAAATATATATTATTTTATCCTTCTTCCTACTTATCTCCTTCTTCACATAACTAGTTCCCCCTTATCCCACCAAGAAAACTATACTAAATCCTCCTACCTCTCTCTCCACGGCCACACCATCCCCAAGAATAATCGAAGGTCACCTATCATCTACCCTTTGGTCTAGGGATGTCCATGGACCAGACTGGACCGGGTTGGGGATCAACCCGAGGTCTGGTCCAGGAGGGACCTCGGGCTGGACAAGCCAGCCCGAGGTCTGGTCCGGTCTGGCACTAGCCCGAGCTCGGGCTGGACTAGACCGGTCCAGTGGACTGCCTGGACTGGTCCAGGCAGTCCAGGACCTATTTCACTTTTTTTTTTTCAGTTTTTTTTTCTCACTTCTTTGGACCAATAATTAAACATACAAACATACAAACATCTTAAATCCAATCATACACAATTACACATATAAGAATCTCCAACAATATTGAACAAAAATACAACATAACAACATTTTATTGGGCCATACCGAAGAAGAAGGGAAGAAGAAGAAGACTAAAAAGGGAAAAAGACTCCGGATATTTTTTTGGCCGAAGAAGAAGACTCACTAATGAGTGATGAAGAATCATAAAGAAGGACATAGGGTTAGGTTAAGTTGTGATTTTTTTTTTTAAAAAAAAATATATATAATATATATATATCGGGTCGGACCGGACCAGTCCAGGGGGTCTTAGACCCTGGACCGAAGTCTGGTCTGGCCCGAGCAGATTGGTCCGGTCCGGTCCGCCTCATATGGTCCTAGACCAAATTTTTTTCCAGAGACCGGGTCGGGTCGGACCGGGTCAGACTGGACCACCTGGACTACCGGGTTTTTTGGACATCCCTACTTTGGTCCATCATGCTCCCACCTTATCCTATGCCACTCCTTCGCCCATACCTTTGATTCCCCTCTCATTGCCATTGCTGAAATGGCGAAAACGAACAAGGGTGGAGGATCTTGCTGTTGTCTCCACAGATCTACTTTCATAGTTTCTGTTGTTGTTGCCGCTAGCTTGGTCCGATGGCGTCATTTTACTTGAAGGTGGTTTCTGGTGAAGGGTTATTTGGTTATTATCCACAAAGGAAAACTGGATACTACCAATGATTCAAGGAACCGATTTTCGCATGTTTAAAGGAAAATCTTCAACCACCGGAAAATGATTTTTAGTGAAAAGGTGCAACTAGATGACCACTGCCAGTGAAAAATGACAATTTTCCTTTTTCTTCCCCCAATTTTTGCTGATTCAAACGGGCTCTAAATACCTAAAGCTCCATTTAGGTTAAGAAAAAGAAAGTGTGGCTTGGAAAAAATAAATAAAGTGACAATATTATTCAAAACAAGTATTCCAGTTGACACTTGACAATACTATAGAATTTACTACAGCTCACTTCATCGGAAAAAAAAAAAATTTTACCCCATCCGGTCCTAATTATAGGATAAATTTACCTAATTTTGGAGAGATTAATATAGTTAAATTAGGTAATTATATTTATTTTTTCAAAATGCTATTATATTTGTAATTCACTTGGGCATTCAGCCAGATTTAATATAAATGGGCCTCGCTTATTTCTTCCTTAGAATTGGAATGACATCCCCCCGGGCCTGCTATCGTTGACCCATGGTCGCCATTGCTAGGTTGGTTCATTATTCTTCAAGAAAATTATAATAAAGGACCAAAGAAAAATAATATTTATTGAGCAAGCTAGACCATAAAAACGGTAATTATTTTGAAGGACTAAAAATTAAAACATTAAAATAGAAAGATTAAATTATCCCCCGTCAGTTTTTCTATCTTCTCTCTAACCGAATTTTGAATGATTTTTCCTTAGATTTTATCAAAACTCGTACCAAAACCAAACCGACCATTTTTCAATTAATTATAAGAAGCATTACTTATACCTGGTCACATCCCTAAGCCCTCCCTTGATTCCTAGTGTGCGTAGTGAACGTGCAAGATCGTCAGATTCATTTATAGCTCTCGTGTTCTCTCTTTTAAGCTGATCTCTCTTTGTTTTTTTAGTATACTCCTGCCGAATAGTAGTTTTTTAATTCATTGCATTCTTCCATAAGAAACAGTTACTGTTGAACTGTTTTGTGAATGCCTCTCAAACAACTTCCTTGTTGAAATGTAACATAAAAGTTGAATCGAAGCATTTTGGTTGTTATGTTATTTAGTAGGTGTGCTGCGATCAACTTGAGCTTTGATAATGGGAAATTGTCAGGCAGCGAAGGCGGCGACAGTTGTGATTTAGCATCTAGGGAATAAGATCAAGAGGATTTATTGGTCAATGAGCACTCACTAGGTGATGAACTCCAATCCTGGTCACTACGTTGCTCTTGTTGTTACTTCGCCCAATCTTAAGTCCGAGAATGGCGCTCCATTGAAGCAGCTCAAACTTCTCCGACTCGGCGATAGAAGTAGCTCTGGATTCTCACCTAAGACAAATCATTCCGGTTAGAGTTAGAGAGAAGATATGAAATATGGCTAAGGATAATTTAGTCTTTATATTTTGATGTTTTAATTTTTGGTCCTTCAAAATAATTACTATCTCTAGTCCTAATTATAGGAACATTTTTGTAGTACAAATTACACTACAAAAGTGTTCTTATAATTAGGACCAGAGGGAGTACTATTTTTATGGTCATTCTTAATAAATATTATTTTTCTTAGATCCTTTATTATAATTTTCCCTTATTCTTCTTTCACACGTTTATGTATTTCATCCAGTTTAAACGGTTATGAAATAAGTAATAACAAAAGTATAATTATTTACCAAAAAACAAGCGTATAATTATAAACGATAATGTGTAAAGATATAAGAAAAATTGAATAAAATTATTAATGAGTTGTAAGCATTACTCATTTTATAGAATATATAAGTATATTATAAAATTATTATTAAGAAAGTATCAATAGAGATATTTTAGGAGAAAATTGATAAAAATTAGAAATTTATCTTATAATTAAGACTAATATCAACTTCCAAATGCTATCCTATAATACTCACTCCGGTCCTTATTATAAGACATTAATTAACTATTCTCATAAATCAATAAAAACAGTTAAGGTCAATAAAGTTGTCATAGAATCTAAGTAATTTCTAATATTACCTCTACTAATTGTACTAAACTCTAACATGTTACTTAGATTCTATGACAACTTTATTGATCTTAACTGTGCATTTCTCGGGTTTTATTAAAAGACATAAACTAACATGTGCATTTAGTCCTTTTTATAAGGCACTTGTTTGTTCTTAAGAAGCATTAATTATCTTTTTCCATGTATGCCCATAATTAATAAAGGTAGTAGATGAAAGTAATAATTAATATGATATTAGAGTTTAGTGCAATTAGTAGGAGTAATATTGAGAATTACGTAATTCTAGGACAACTTTATTGATTTTAACCGTTTTTCTTGATTTGTAAGAATTGTTAGTTGGTGCCTTATAATAAAGACCGAAGAGAGTATTAATTATTACTCTCACCCACTTCTCTTATTAATTATAGACATACATGGAAAAAATAATTAATACTCCTAGAAAACAAATAAGTGCCTTATAAAAATGACCAAATAAATTTGTTAATTGATATGTTATAATAAGGACTAAAAAAGTAGGACGCAGGGAGTAATTTGGGTCCGGTTTCTCTCACATCCCACTCTCTCATCATCCCTCATTATCTGCAAATCTGGGCCGTTGAAATCTTGATCCAAGGACCCAGAAATTTTTTAAAAAAAACCACATGCGGTTTTAAAAAAAAAATTCTGGATCATTGGATCAAGATTTTGACGATCCAAATAAGACTATGAGAGATGGACATAAATCAACCAAACCAATGAGAGAATCCTCCTCCCGATCAGAGAATCCTCCTCCCGAGTAATTTACTACTACTCATCAATCTAATCCATAATAAGCTATGCTGCATTCAATTTTACCACCGTAACAAATTAATGTAATCACACGCGCGAGAATGCGCGTGCGGTAGGACCCAAGTGCGGACGCTTAACCGTAACGTACGACAACGTCCCACAACGAACACAAACCGTCGAAAGCTCAAACGCATGGAGCGGGTTGAGATCAAAGGAAAGGATAGCCACGGAAAAAACCCAAACAAGACCCAAATTTCAAACCCGCACACTCTAATCCCTTTCCCAAGAAAACCCGAGAAATCAGAAATCCATCAAAAAGAAAAGTCAGAGAGAGAGAGAGAGAGAGATTTTGGATTAGAGAGAAATCGAAACTCATCAGGCAGTCACCACACACAAACCGCGATAATCCTTATTCGTGAATCAAATTCGCTCGGTTACGTTCACTCTCATTTCAAGCGAAAAAGCCAGCTGACTGACAACAAATGCTTACCCCTTCTCTCTTTAAAAACATCTGAATTTATTATTCCTTTTCTTCTCTTTAGGAGTTTTTATATTTTCCACCCCTCTGCAACATTTTATCCAACCTATTATATGATTTAAAACATAAATATTGCAAAAAGCGAATTAAATTATGGCAGCGATTGGGGAAGGCATGACTGTTCGTTCGTTTGTTCGTAGCTTCTCTTTTCATCGAAGATCAAAATACCTTTCCCATTTTTATTATTGTTGCATTCTTCTTTTTCTCCGTAATCTGCACTACTGTTGTAGGAGTATTAATTATTATTGTTTGTCATTCCCAAAATCTAACCGCACATCTCAATCGCACCCTCAGAAAACTTCTTCGATTCCCATAGAGACTCCCAGTATGCTAGAGAGAGAAAGTCTGAATTTTTGCCCCCAACTTGCCCGTCAGGCCCAGATGGACGATTCCGCGTTTCGGATGGGGTGAAAAGATTGTCAATTCTTCTCCATTTCTGCTTTAGTATAGTTTTATTTGGTTTCTGGGTTGTTTTCGAAAGCCTTCGAGGTGTCAATTCGTTGGGCGATTGTGTTCCGTGTGGTGTTTGGCGTGGTTTTGTGGAACTGTGATTTTTTCTTTGTTCCCAGGAGCAATTTGTTGTGTAAGGTTGATTGTTCCGTGGGGTTTAATTAGTTGGGACTTCTGTGCGAGCGTGAGTTTGATCCTTTGCAATGGAGTCTTGTTCAGAAGGAGAGAAGAAAAAACCACCTGAGGGGGAGAATAAAACCAAGCGCAAAATGAAGACTGCTTTTCAGTTGGAGATTCTGGAGAAAACTTATGCTAGTTAGTGATTTTTCAGTTTGTTTATTCATGTGTTATTTTTCTCTAGTATATCTTCTTAAATTTGCTGAAGTGTTCCTTTTCTTTTTTGGGTCGTGCTACTTGATTCAGCCGAACCATATCCATCCGAGGCATTGCGAGCAGAGCTATCAGCGAAATTGTGTCTTTCAGATCGTCAACTGCAGATGTGGTTTTGTCACCGCAGGTTGAAAGACAGAAAGACACCAGCAGCGAAGAAGCCGGGAAATGAATCGCCACCTGGAGCTGTGACTCCGACTCCGGCGCCAGTGGCTGATGGTTCTGAGCAGAAGCTAATGGGTGATGGTGGACATGCGCGTGATTCCATTTCTGGGAAGAGGCCATACAGTCATATGGATCCACGGCGACCTGGTATGGCCTTTCCTAGTATTAGAGGGGGATTGCCAGCAATGGAGAGTTACTATGAATCACATCAGTCCAAAGCTGAGCTGAAAGCAATTGCATTTATGGAGGCACAATTAGGGGAGCCATTAAGAGAGGACGGGCCAATTCTGGGGATGGAATTTGATCCGTTGCCCCCTGGTGCTTTTGGTGCACCAATAGGTAAAGTTGGTTTTCTGATGCTCTCCATTTAAGAATTGCAAGTAACATTCCTAAGACCTACCTTGAATGTTTGAATGACGAGACAAGGGAAAGGACTTTCATTTGTTTCTTATCTAGGGGACTGGAGAAGTCTATTTGACCTGTTTCAATTGGTATGGCTTCATGTTGTAACTTGTAAGGCCTAATGCATTTAAACTCTTTTCACCTTTTTTTTAATCCAGGGCCTACTGCGATGGGGCAGCATAGACAATCTGGAAGGCCTTTTGAGGCTAAAATTTATGAACGAGTGGACAAGGTTAGTAATTTGTGTCTCCCTTCTCCCCTTGAAAAGTAATTTTATTATTACTTTTATGTGTTTCTCGCTTCTTGTGACTCGCTTTTAATAAGACAAACATGTGTTTGTATTTCTTGTCTAACGAGTTTGATTTCCAGGGTGCTTCAAGGACTCTCCATGAATATAAATTTATTCCAGAGCAGCCAACTGTTAGAAATGAGGCATATGACTATGAGAGAGTCACTCCTAATCAATATGGTTCTCTTGGTGGAATTCCACATGCAAGGACTCTATTGTCTAGTGGGCAACAATTCCTTGATGGGAATGAAATTGCTTCCTATGGGTATGGATATCAGAATCCGATGCCAGGGTTAAATCTTTTGTCTCAGCAAGGCAGGCAGAATCATCTTTTACCTTCTGCTTCTAGACAGAATGATACTGTTCCATGGAAAAACACGTTTGTGGATGTGCTTGCTGACTCTCATGTTGGAGCTTACCCTGCAGCTCAAATTGACAGCATGTTAACTCCATTTGACCAGAAGGTTATTCATGAGGAGCAAATTTCACGGTTTCAGAAGAAGCGGAAGGTATCTGAAGACGTTATTGCTGCATGATTTATCACTATAGAGTTGCAGCTCAAGTGTTTTCATTTTCATTTGCAGAATGAAGAGGCTAGATTGCAGCGGGAGCTTGAGGCACAAGAGAAACGAATCAGAAAAGAGCTTGAAAAACAGGATATTTTAAGGCAAAAGGTTTGGATTAGTCTCTTCACTTTTTACCCTTCAACATTTTGATCTATGACTAATATTGTGCTGTCTTGTCATTCATTTAGAGAGAAGAGCAAGTAAGGAAAGAGATGGAGAGGCATGAACGTGAAAGGCGGAAGGAAGAGGAAAGGATATTGCGTGAAAGACAGCGGGAAGAGGAGAGATACCAAAAAGAACAGAGGCGTGAACTTGTGCGGAGGGAGAAGATTTTCCAGAAAGAGTCAATCAGAGTATGCAAGGAATTTAGCCAGTTTGCGGTGATCTGGCATATCAAAATAAGGTGATGCTGATGTTTATTGGCTCTTGCAGGATGAGAAAAGGAAACAGAAGGAAGAACTACGCAAAGAGAAAGAGGCAGCAAGGATTAGAGCAGCCAATGAGAGAGCTATTGCTCGCAAAATGGTAAAAGAATCAATGGAACTTGTTGAAGATGAACGACTGGAATTGATGGAGTTAGCGGCATCTGAAAAGGGACTTTCTTCTATGTTGTCCCTTGACAATGAAACTTTACAGAATCTTGAATTATTTAAAGGTGAATAATTTAATATCTCCCACAATTTTTTTCAATATTGTAAATTTTTTGGAAGTATTGCTCCAAATTGATGAAATTCTCAGTAACAAATAATTGTACTCTTTTGCATGGCCTTACCTTGTGGTGGACGTATAAGTTGTTTGGAATGTTCCATAACTAAACTTGTATTCTTTGCTTAAATTTTTCATTTTCTACTTGTTGCTTAGGTTTAATTTATGTTGTTGAAATAATGACTGCTCATGGAAGCAATAACTGGTATTTGTTTTTCAGATGAGCGGGCTTCATTTCCACCTAAGACTGTACTTCTGAAGAGACCTTTCTCAATTCAACCTTGGTTGGATTCTGAGGAGAACATCGGAAACCTTTTGATGGTAAGACCATTCCATTTGTTTCTGGGTTTATGGTTAAGTTTATGGAGAAAGAGAATCTCCGATATGGATTGTCTGTCTTTCCAGTTTCACTATGCGCCTTAGTTCTGTAGCTGATTCTTTCTTATTGCATTGTGTGGCCAAATGATTATGTATAATACATTTCTACTCATATTTTCTGGTATAGTTAAATATATTGTTAATCAACTGGGATCTATATCATACTTGGGATTGAACTTGTAACCATATAGAGTTGTTTTACGTATAGAACATTGCTTTGGTTGAATGTTCTGAAGTAAAGAAGGCTTATCACATTGTTCATTGAATAATATTAGTTTTTCAATTGTACTTGTTTCAACAGTCATGCTTGGGCAAAATTTTGTCAATAATATTGGAAATTCTTGATTTTTTAGGTTTGGAGGTTTTTGATCTCCTTTGCTGATGTTCTTGGGATTTGGCCATTCACCTTGGATGAATTTTTACAAGCTTTCCATGACCATGTATGTATATACACTTCTCCCCAGTCTCTTGGGTCTCTATTAAAGTCCTGTGTGTACTATATCGTTTTTGCCTTGTCTTGATTGACGCATATCTTTTTCTTTTTAATGGTTTAGGATCCTAGGTTGTTAGGCGAGATTCATATTGCTCTTTTCAGATCTATTATAAAAGATATTGAAGATGTTGCAAGAACAACTGGGGTAGGAGCCAATTATAACAGTGCTGTCAACCCTTGTGGGGGTCATCCACAAGTAGTTGAAGGGGTGCGGTTTCCTCATTTTTGTTGTCTGTAAATGTATTCTTTTTCCTTCTGGATAAAAAAGTAATTTCCACTACTCTTGAATGGTATTGTCAGGCATATGTGTGGGGGTTTGATATAAGAAATTGGGAGCGACTCTTAAATCCCCTGACATGGCCAGAAATTATGCGGCAGTTTGCTTTATCAGCTGGATTTGGGCCACAATTAAAGAAAAGAATCATTGAGCCGGTGTATCCTCGTGATAACAGTCAGGTGAATTGTTTTTCCTCTATACATCACTGATTCTTTTAATCAAAATTCTTTTATCAAAAGTTGGAATTACCAAGTGCAATGTCAAATGCACCTTAGTCTTTTATCATTGTTCTGAATTTGCAGCATATGAGTTTTACAAGAAATCAATTTTCCTTCAACTATCAAATTTAGTATTTAGTTATTCTTTTTTAAAGCTACATAAAAAAATGTGGCTGTTTCTAGTGAGTGATATATATTTCGTTATCCATTGATGTCTGGGTTATATTTCTTGTGCATTTCTTTTCATTTTTTATGGAGAATTTTATTCACAAATTTTACTTCTATGTAACACTAAACATTGTATCAGCTACAAGAATTGGTCCTCCTATAGCAAAGAACAAAAGAGAAAAAGTTTGAGCTAGCAGGGTCTACACATTAAGTCTTTATTGCTTTCTTTGGGTTCTAATTTATAGAAGAACTATTCCTAGAAAACATAATTTATTTTTCATTAGTCAAAGACAATTTTTTTATCTAACATTCATTAGTTATTAATTACTTTGTTTTTTTTTTTTCAAGTTTCTTACTCTTATCAATAAGCACTTCTAAAAACAGTTTAATTTTCGTTTGTTTGATAATGTCATGAAAACATTTTTTAAATAAAATCTTTTCCCACTAGGTGGGGTCGGCTATATGAATTGCACAATGCCATTATACTTTATTGAAAACCATATCTTTTAAATAAATTCTTTAATGCATAATATTTATCTAGTATAATATAATAGAATATACATAAATGAAAAGGCAGTAAAATAAGGAGAGAAACACAGGATACACTCACATAATAATGTATATAATAAAATTAGGGATTTTGAAGAGAGGGGGAGGGGTTACCTTTCGTTAATAGAATTTCAAACCAATGATGAAGTGCATAACATGTGCATGCTGCTTATGTTTGTGATCATAGTCATCCATAAGTTGACTTGGATATAATTTTTTAAGCATTTTATGACAACTTTGGATTCGGCCTTAATCTTGTTTCTTTTTTCTTTTGTTTTCCCCATTCTTCCCCCTTTCTTTCTTTCTTCTTCTTCTTTGGTTTTCTTCCTTGTTTATCATTTCTCTCTGGGTCGAAAGTGCAGGGTATTGATGGTGAAGATGTTATTTCCAATCTACGTAGTGGGGCGGCTGTTGAAAATGCTGTTGCTATCATGCAAGAAAAGGGTTTATCTAACCCAAGAAGATCTAGGCATCGTTTGACACCTGGAACTGTTAAGTTTGCAGCATTTCATGTCTTATCTCTTGAAGGAAGCAAGGGCCTCACCATATTGGAAACTGCAGACAAGATTCAGGTATAACCGTCTCTACTGGATATTGCATTCATTGTTGTGTTTCATTAAACTTACCAAGTTCATTTCTATTTGTTATTCCTAGAGATCTGGACTTCGTGATCTTACAACAAGCAAAACTCCAGAGGCTTCTATCGCTGCTGCTTTGTCCAGAGACACAAAGCTCTTTGTAAGGACAGCTCCTTCAACATATTGTGTACGTCCTGCATATAGAAAGGACCCGGCTGATGGCGAGGCAATCCTCTTAGCTGCTAGGGAAAGAATCAGGATATTCAAAAATGGACTTGTCAATGCAGAAGAACCAGATGATGGTGAAAGGGATGATGATTCGGAAATTGATATAGCAGAAGATCCTGAGGCTGATGATTTTATAAATGAAACAAATAAAAAGGAGGCTTCTGATTTTGTGGAATCTAGTTTGAACACTGTAGTCAAGAATAGAGAAGGCTGTGGTGAAATTTTGCAAACTCCTGACTGTGGCAATGGACAGATGAACGAGGATGTAGCATCAATTGTTGCTGAAGAATTTAATCAGGAGATTGCTGGTAGTAGCAATGTCATAACTAAACCTGATCTGGAAGAAACCATTATTGATAAAAGTAATCCCGGTGAACCATGGGTTGAGGGCCTTATTGAAGGAGAATACTCAAATCTTAGTGTAGAAGAGCGACTTAACGCCCTTGTTGCTCTGATTGGTGTGGCAATTGAAGGAAATTCAATTCGTTTTGTTCTTGAGGTACTATTTATTAGTATAATTTCCCCACAGTGTGTTTGTGAAATTTACAACTTTTTTTAACCTCAGCGATCGATGTTTCAGGAGCGTCTAGAAGCAGCAAATGCTTTAAGAAAGCAGATGTGGACAGAGTTGCAGCTTGATAGACACCGAATCAAAGAGGATTGCTTTTTTAAGGTGCAGTCTGCCCCTTGTGTGGGCAATAAGAATGAACCAACTCCTTCAATGTCATCCATGGAGGGTAAACAGAGCCCTTTGCGTAGTGTTGATGACAGGATTGACAAAACACTACCAACTCCCCCTGCCCGACAAGTACATTTAAATGATCTACTGGGCAATACTGTTCCATCAGAAGTGAATGTAAAAATGCAAGACTATTCTGCCCCTGATAGTTATTCTTACCAACAATTTGGATCTGGTGCTGAAAAGTCAAAATCAAATTTCAAGGCATACATTGGTCATTTAGCAGAAGAAAATTATATTTATCGGTCATTGCCTCTTGGCTTGGATCGGAGACATAATCGATATTGGCAGTTCACTACAAGTGCTTCTCAAAATGATCCAGGCTGTGGTAGGGTTTTTGTGGAGATGCACGATGGTCGTTGGAGGCTGATTGATTCTGAAGAGGTTTTTCTTTTGTAGCCGAGCTTTTCCTTGATAATGATTATATAATTCAAGTGTTGTCAATATATGCATTTTCTCTGTTTGAGTAACGTGTCAATTACTTTATATTTTCTTTAATCTGTCTTGCTGAGTCTTATAAAGGTAAGGCCAGAGATGTCAAATTGATAGAACCTAGAAAATAAAGAGAGGACAAAGGAAAACTTGAACCAGAATCTGTAACTCTAGGATAAGACAATAATTCTGAATAATACTTTTCATGATGATAACAAGTCTTACAACATCTTTAAATAGGCTTACAACATAATAACTGTCTAGGATAAGATAAGGATAACCTAATAACTGATATAAATTGCTAACATAACCATAATAAACAACCCTGGAATTCCTAAACAGAACATAAGACTAAACTGCCCCTACTTAACCCACACGGTCCCTTCAGGTGTAAACCTGCAAAGGCTGTGGGATTCTATTGCAAGTACTGTTTAATTCACATGGTAAAGTCACCACATTAAATGCCCAGTTGCTATGAGTAAACCTTGTTTTTTTTTTTTTTAGTTTTACCTGTTATTTCTTCAAACGATCAGTCTGTTTTCTATTAAATTTTCATACTGAATTTATTTTATACTCAGGGTTTTGATGCTCTCTTGGCATCATTGGATGTACGTGGGATTAGGGAATCCCATTTGCACATGATGTTGCGACGAATCGAAATGTCCTTCAAGGAATCTGCTAGAAGAAATAAGTTGAGAAGACAAGATGGAGACACTGTTAAAACAGAAGCTTTTCAAATGGCTACCGAACATGGTTGCTGTGCTTCCATGTACAGTACTAATTCAGATGTGTCGGAGACATCAACATCTTTTGTGATTCAGCTGGGAAGGAATGATTCTGATAACCAAGATGCTTTGAGGAGGTACCAGGATTTTGAAAAGTGGATGCTGAAGGAAGGCCTGGATTCCTCTGTATTACATGCATTGAGGGCTGGGAAGAGAAGGGGCAGTCAATTGCTGGACATGTGTGATTACTGCCATGGGATCTATTTATATGAAGAAATTCCATCTCCTTCCTGCTGTAGAACCCTTCGTACTTGTAAGAGCAACTTAAGCTCTTCTGAACATATGGCTCAATGTGAAGGAAAAGTGAAGATTACCAGTGATTATGCATTTAGTGTCTCCCCCTCTTCTCCATTAAGAATGAGATTGCTTAAAGTGCTGTTGTCAATAGTTGAGGTGCATTTTGATTCAGTATATTTTGTATATTACTTTTGATGCAGCTATATTTTGAATATTAGTTATGAATAAGGTGTCTATTTATGTTTTTTCTGGGGAAATGGAACTTATAATTTATAACCATGATTTGTCAGGTTTCCATTCCGGAAGAAGCTCTTGAACCTAGCTGGACAGACAGCTATCGGAAGTCTTGGACTATCAAGCTGCATGCTTCTTCTTCCTCTGAAGAACTTCTTGAGGTTGTTTTTGTCTTTATTTGATAAAGGATTATTTGAAATTTCAAGGCATTAAAACTTTTTGTTGTTTGTTGTCATCTTGACAATGCACGTAAGTGATCTTCCTTGTCTCATAAAAGACAGTCGATGCACAATGTCCTTTAGTGGGTGACTAATCTCAGAAATACAACAGGACAATTGATGCTCAATTTCCTGTAGTGAGTAAAACATATCTAGAAGATACAGAAGAGGAACATACTGATATCGACTGGAATAGTAATGCCTCTTCAGAATAAGGATTATGATAATAAACTCAACGTGAAATATTTGCTATTGCAATCTTATTGGGTGGATTTTGGACATTATTTAAAATGTATTCTTTCAAGCTTTAAGGGTATGTTTGGTTTGAGGGGAGGGGAGGGGAGGGGAGGGGAGGGGAGGGGAGGGAAAAATCTTTTGGGAGGACATTGACCATTTTGCCATTAATGAAGGGAATATTCTTTTTTGTTGAGAGTATATTTTAGAAATATTGAAAATTATCTATGGCCAATTTTGTAAAGATAGGAGAAAAAATTTCTCTCTCAACTTTCCCTTCCTTCCCCTCCCCTTCCCTTCCCTCAAACCAAACATACCCTAAAGGGTTAAGGTGCAAATTTGCCCCAGAAGTTTTTGTTGAGCAGCAATGTTACCATGGAAGTTTTGTTAGGTTCAATATTGTTCCGAAAGTGTTAAAATAGAGCAATGTTGCCCTTTTTCGTTAAAAAGTTAAGGGTCGACGTCAATTTTTTAATGTTCAATATTAATTTTTTAACGTTATGGGGAAACGTTGCTACGTTTTGAAACTTAGTGACATTAAACCTAAAAAAACTTCTAGGGCAACATTACTTCTCAACAAAAACTTCTATGGCAAATTTGCACCTTAACTCCTCTTTAAAATGTATTTTGATAGTTTTTTAACAGTACCTTACAGTGATAGAATGTAGTCATGTCGAGGGAGCATATTTTGTTCACACTACTCGATTAGACCCAATTAGTGTGTGGAAAGATGAATTGTCCGCTAAGGACTCAAATTTTCTCATGCCTTAAGATGCTTTACTTGTTCAGACTTTTTGGTGATTGTAATTTATGGTTTTTTCTTTTATTATCCTTTTCCATCTTTTTTTAAATACATAATGTGTTCTTTTTTCTAAGCAATATATCCATGACACATGAAATATGTGGCATGCGATTTTTGTTGAGATTTTTCCTTATTTATTTATATGTTTGCTTTTATTGAAACATTTTATCCTTCTTAGTTATTGACTATACTGGAGGGTGCTATCAAGAGGGATTATTTGGCTTCAAACTTCAAGACTACCAGTGAGCTGTTGGGTTCTATTTTTTCTTCTGGATTTCATGGTGCCATGGGAGCTGAAAGAATTCCTGTACTGCCATGGCTGCCTCATACAACAGCTGCTGTGGCGCTAAGGCTCATGGAACTTGACATCTCAATCTTTTATACCTCGGAGCAGAAGCTGGAGTCTGAAAAGGACAAGACAACTGATAATGTTATGGTCAGTTTCCTTCTTTGACTTGAGTAAAAAAACAGGATAAGTATAAATATTGTAAGGGAAACATGGTGGAATAAGGTGAATAATTCCCAACACAGAAAAACAGAGAGGCAAGAGGTGACACACTAAACTTTGAAATGTTGAGTTCCTTGCTGAAACAGTTAACCTTTGCTGAATTTCTTTATGTGATATGGTGTGTGTTTGTGTGTGTTTAGCACGAAAACCCTTTGGATTTTAAGGATGGGAAATTAGTTATTGAAAGTGAGATATTACATAAGAACCACTCACCGAAAGCTTAAATTAAATTGTTTATCCACATGATTAGTGTTATTAATATCCTTTTTTTAAGAGTTTTTTTTATTTATTAATATCTATAGCACTAATAATATGTAAACACAAAAACTATTGGCATGGCCATAATTTGATATGCTGGTTGAGTAAAGTTTCTTGCTGTGCTTTATGTTGAATTTTGATATACAGAACAATAATCTGGCTACTTGTTGTGGCGTTGTACTCTTGTTGTAAAAGGAGTTTTGTTTGAAAATTATTCTGACAACTTCTTGCCTTTCAGAAGTTTCCTTCAAAATATGCTTCTGCCAAAGTTGCTCAAGTTGCCGCTAGTACAGCTGAGACTTCACGTTTGGCTGGGCATAACATGGTTGATCTGGGTGCTGGATTTGCTGGTTACAGTCGAGGACAAAGGTCCCATGGACACGTCCGTGGTCGCTCTCATGGTGGGGGATCACAGGGAAGGATCATCAATTCAAGATCTGAATCTAGAAAGAAAGTTACTGCCACTAGCGGCAGGAGACTTGGACAGGGACTAAGATGGAAGGGGAAATCACGAGCTCGTGGTGGGCAGCGTCGCTCCCGTCTAAGCATCAAAAGTGGCAGGAAGAAACCAGCAGCTAAAGAGCCTGAGATTACTGTTGTGAGGGGTGCTCCCAAAGAGGAACCTGCTGGTGTTTTTGTCAGGGAGGCTAGCAATGTAGCTGAAACCATTGGTTGTCAAATGGAGACTCCTGAAAATGCTGCTAGCAGTTCTGGGAGATCAGATTATGAGGAAGATAAATATCAAGTAACAGGTGACGAGAATGCTTATCTAATGGATAATAATGATGATGGCTATGATAGGTGTGGATTTAGTGGCAAGTCTGAGAATATGGTAGAAGGTATTAGCTTTAGCTTAGATGACGACGAAGATGGGGGTGGATTTAGTGGGAAGCCTAACAATTTAATTAAAGGGATTGATTTTAATATAGATGACAACGAAGAAGAGGATATTGATGAGGATGAGGATGATGAGCAGGTCAGTGTTGATGTCGAAGGTTTCATAAATGGGGATTCAGACATAGAAGAGGACGGGGAAGATGCTGAACAAAACTTGGATGCAGATGGATTGATCTCTTCATCCTCAGAGTACAGCGGCTAAAAGAAGCATTGATTACGGAGACTAACTCTACAAGAGAGTATTAGGTTAATTTGGTATATTAACATGCTTACTGATGTAGGAAACTAGGAATAGTGCAAATGATCAAGGTACTCCCTCCGGTCCTAAATATAAGACAAAATTTGTAGTGCAAACTGTACTACAAACTTTATCTTATATTTAGGACACGAGGTAATACCACTTTGTACAACAAAAGATATATTTTGTAGGTTACAAAATGGTGAAATGAAATTTGTTTCTCTCCATATTATGGGAGAAATTACATATCAAGTTACCTAATGCACTTGCTCAGTCCTTTTGACCCATCTTTTTAAAGCAATTTCAAGACTTTGAATCTTTGTGCAAAATCAACAAAATAAAATTAATGACCAAGATTTTTTATATTCATATGTAGTAAAGAGTAGGGCGTTGATAGAGCATGATGACTTTATGTGATTCATATAACCAAGCTTAAATCTCAATATATACTTCAAACATAACTATTCCAACAATATAGTTTGAGATGCTTGAATTCATGATCATTCAACGGTAATGGAGATTCACTATGAATTTGTATCGATTTTGTTTTATTAAAATATAAAAAATTAATTAATTAAAATAGTAATATTTTAGGGTTAAAATGCAATTTAAATAATGGATTTTTTTGTTATCAACACCTGGCACAATTAAATTTGAGAAAATATCAGTGAGGCCCCAAGGTAGATAAAAAATATCAAAAAAGTCTCAACCCCAAAACATGTCTCAAAAAAGTCCCTATAGACTTTTTTGATATTAATTGTGGAATTCCTCTCAAAAAAATCTCGTTGTTAAATTGATTTTTCTTGTTGTCAAAAGACTTTATTAGTCGTTAAAATGTCCCTATGAAAATCTCGTTATCAAAATGACTTTTCATATTATCAAAATGATTTTTCCTGTTGTAAGAAATTCTCCAAGTTTTTCCTCCGGCTTGTAGAATTTTAGAAACCTGGATAAATTTTGGCAATATGAAAAATTATTTTGACAACGAGATTTTCATAGAGATATTTTAACAATTAATAAATCTATTTTGACAATAAGAAAAATCATTTTAACAACTGAACTTTTTTACCAGAAGAATTCCGTAATTAATATAAAAAAAGTCACTTTTTTGAGACGCGATTTGGGATTGAGACTTTTTTTATATTTTTTATCTACCTTGGGACCTCACTGATATTTTCCCACCAAATTTTGAAGGGCATAAAAATAAACACAATTTTTTAATAATGGAGTAATTTAAACAATTCCTTAAATGAAGCTTTTTTTTTTTTTTATGTGGGACCCACTTATTCTTCTTACAACTTTACTTTATCTTGAAAAACTTCACTGTTAAAACTACCAATATTACTATTCCTTATTGGAATTTGTATATTACTCCCTCCGTCCCTAATTATAGGAGCAAATTTTAGAGTTGGCTTTGGTCCTAATTATAAGAGCAAGTTTTAACTTTTGTCAATTTTTTCCTATAATACCCCTATTTATACTTATTATTAGGAGCATTGCATATATGTGTGTTTACATATATATGTATATTTGTGTTTATGTGTGTCAATATATATATGTGTAGATATGTGTGTGTGTGTCTGTAGATAGATCTATATTTGTATATTACTCCCTCCGTCCCTAATTATAGGAGCAAATTTTAGAGTTGGTTTTGACCCTAATTATAAGAGCAAGTTTTAACTTTTGCCAATTTTTTCCTATAATACCCCTATTTATACTTATTATTAGGAGCATTGTATATATGTGTGTTTACATATATATGTATATTTGTGTTTATGTGTGTCAATATATATATGTGTAGATATGTGTGTGTGTGTCTGTAGATAGATCTATATGTATATACATATATACACACACATATATGCTTATATAGCAATACCATTATTTCAATTAGAAAGCGTGTGGAAATAAAATTAGATCTATATGTATACACATGACTATATAAAAAGCAACTAATATACATATATAAACTAATATGTCATGGATATCTAACGTAAGACAAATTAGAAACACTTATAATTAGGGCAACTTGTGTCATTTTAAATTTATATAAGGACATTTTAGGAAAATGAGTAAAATTAGCTAATTTAACTCCTCTCCTTAATTCTCCCAAAATCGGTTAAATTGCTCCTATAATTAGAGACGGAGGTAGTACTATTTTTGTTAAAACTTAATCATGATAATCTTGTCACTTCCATGACCTACTAGGGAAAGGATAAGGAAATATCGTCAATAACTAGTTCCAATATTACAATCTCGCAATCTTTATTATAATGGCCCAAATAAAATCCTCTTCACATTTTTTTTTCTATTTGATTCAGATTGTTAATTACTAATTAATTAATGAATTAATAACAAAATAATATGATAATTGATAATCTTGCAATCTTCACTTATCTTTGTTCACGAATTTCTAACGATTCAGCAAGCATTCTAGAAGGCACACGCCTGAGGGATCAAAGCATTATATACATACAACCCACAAACATATTCATGTTCAGCTCATTGTGTAACAGAAGCTGCTTATTTTCATTCACAGACAAATCTTACAAACCAAGAATAATAATCTATCAAAATTTGTATCACCAAACTAAAGATACACAAAACTAAATTATCCCATTCTCATTCACTGCCAAGTTTTGAGTCAAGCCTGCTACATTTCTTCAGCATCCCCTAAACTTCTGCCAAGCATTACCATCTTCGGCAAAGATTGAATTTCTCTTCAACAACTTTTTGCCTTTTTAGTACTAAGAAATCTCGAAGTAAATCTAATAGTGAGAAAAAACTCAATCTTTCAGGAGGCTAAGCTTCCCCATAGGTAACCCTCAGGGTGCACCCAGGAGTTTCCTGATTCCTGCCTTCTGCTCTGATGTCAGCCGAGTCGGGAACTTAACGTTGAACTTAATCCTCAAGTTTCCTTTCTTTGTTGGATCCTTTTGGAGTGGCATTCCTTCTTTTGGAACAACTTCCTCGTAGGTTGGATGAATCACATTGTTGATTGGTATGGTCAGGTTCCTTCCATCCAAGGTAGTCAGCTGTACCGTATAACCAGTCAACGCCTCTGCCAGAGAGATCTTTTGCGTCACAACCAGATCATTTCCATCACGAGTGAAAACACTGTGAGGCTTTTCGTCGATGATAAAAACAAGGTCTGCCGGGGTCACATGTGGCTGCTCATTTCCTTTCTCTGGGAAGGTTATTTTCGTACCCTTCTTCCAACCAGGCTTGATGTTGATAGTCAGGATCTCCTCTACAGCCATGGTTTTGCTGCACCACCAAGCAAGCAAGCAAAGCCAATCCATCATTAATCAGTTAAGCAAAACAATGCAACAAATAAATGATGCAACCTTATTTTCAATTGTACAAATTGATGAGCAAGAAAAAGTATCTCAGTTCCATATGATGATTTCCAAAGGTAAAATTCTGAATGATCCATTTTCTGGCATCATTCATTGATCCCAACAGATTATGGATATGAGAATATGGAATTTGTGATGCAAAATCCACTTGATATAAGATTGTCACAACCCATAGGATCATATCTCATCTATAAGAAGTTCAAGGAACAAACAAGATGCGAGATCAAATGCAACTACCAAGATTGGTCTTGATGGTAAGCCCAACAAGACATTACCTTGGACTTCCATAATCAAATGCAACTGCCAAGAAACTAAATTATCATTTAGTATTAGACATTATAAGCAAGACCAAACTCAGTTAAATCTTCCGGTAATACAAGTTGTCAAGTTGATTATAGAAGTAGAAGTCCCTAATGCAGTAATTTGCCAAGTGCCTACTGTCTTCTCGTTGTTCAATTGTTTCAAATTACTTGTGAACTATCAATCAATATATCACACGAAAACAATTCATGCATTCATCGCTTAATTACCTACCCAACAAAGTCTGAGACTTGCATACGAAAGATCAAACAGACGAGTGAGTAAACAAAGGGTAGCAGAAAACAATGAAAAACGTTTCATTCAACAGAAATAATCATTGCAAGAAACATGCGAAAAATAGCTGACAGCAAATGGTTATAGAATCTCCTAACATAAAGAAAAACAAAAACAAAGGATAAAATAATGCTCAGGTGAATATAATTACATACCCACTAGCATCACCGATTTCTCTGGAAATCTTCATCTTCTTTGTAGTTCCCTGATACAAGTCTTCGAGACTACAGGGCAATCTGTTCTCAATAGGAGGAGCTTTTCGAGGAACACCTGGACTCATATGGACCCCCCCTCTTGGATCTACAAATGATCCAAACATATCATCGCCAAAAATCCCACTAGAGAACCTCGACCTCATCCCTCCATAGCCACCACTACCTACAAAAGGGCTCGAATACCCAAAAATTTCTTCAAAAATATCGTCGGCGTTTCTAGGATTGAACCTAAACGACGTCGGTCCTTCTCCCGTTGAAAAGAAAGAAGCCCCTCCGGCATCGGGAGGCGGAACCCCACCCTTCAGACCCTCTTCACCATACTGATCGTAGATCGCTCTCTTTTGAGGGTCGCTCAGAACCTATAAGAATTACAACAAATAATAAGCATCGCCCCCTAAAGTTCAATACTTTCAGAGAAAACAGATGAAATTTGCGAAACCCTTATAAGCCAAAAGGAAGTAGGTAGAAGATTAACTTACATCATAGGCTTCAGAAATTTGCTTGAATTTAGCTTCAGCTTCTTTCTTGTTATTGGGGTTCTTATCAGGATGCCATTTCATGGCAAGCTTCCTGTAAGCCTTCTTCAAGTCGTCGTCTTTGGCATTCTTGTCGACCTCCAACATCTTGTAATAGTCCACACCCATGTTGGAACCTTGTCTCTCTGCTCTCTTTCTCTTCTTCGGCCTCTCAATCTTTGCGCACAGAACTTGCGAATCGATGAATGAATGGTTTGAAGGATTGGGTCCGAAGGAGGGTGTTTAATGGGGTGTAGGATCCGAGTCTCTATGGCAGATTCGGTAATAATTTTGATGGTTTGAGAATTCTGTGGAAGGTTCCAGAAATCGACTGTGCTATTGCGCTT
The DNA here is from genome assembly GCA_025563575.1 of Acacia pycnantha. Lineage (NCBI taxonomy): Eukaryota > Viridiplantae > Streptophyta > Magnoliopsida > Fabales > Fabaceae > Acacia > Acacia pycnantha. The sequence goes on from JAMWYP010000141.1 coordinate 886,817, forward strand.
TGAGTCGGAATAATCGGATTAGCCGATTAGTATTTGGAGCTCCTAACTAAGAAACGGTGCGCAGATCCTACTTGGGTATCTATCTAGAATCTAGATCCGTTGAGGAAACTCAGGTCCAAAAAAAAAAAAAAAGATACGTTGGCGAAACGTAAGAAGCGCACGCAGACGGAGGCACGGCATGAAGCCTTGAACAGCTAAAGTCATGCCCAATTTGCCATTCCCGGCATTTTGAAGTTTCAAAAAACAAATCTGACCCTGTTTTAATCTGACCCAAATTGCGCATTTTTTTTAATTAAAGGATTCAAATATTTATATTTTTTAAAAATTGGATTAGACAAAAAAATGAAATGGAATGTAATTATTTGCGGTGTCAAAGAATAGTTACCCTAATACTAACTCAGATATAGTAATTTGAAGCGTAATAGAGATGGGAAGTTCGTGTCCTCTTAATGTATTGAGAAACAAAACAAAAATATAAGAAGAAACAATAGATATAAGGTTTAGTAAAGTAAGAATGAAGAGTACAAAATATGTGGATAATAATACTTAAAATCCTCAACCCAAATACTTAAAGGTTGGCAAAGGAGGGATAAAATTCACTAAATAAAAGGAGAGTACAAAATATGTGGAGATTTAAAACCCACAACCCAAATCCACCCTAGCAACAACTTTCAGAACACTCAAAGGCGTGGCTTACAAAATAAACTCACAAATTGTATGTATTGCTTTGCTGTTTTCTCGATTGGACAAGAAAACTTGGTGACCACACTGATGAGACTAGGTAAATTTCTTAGCCTCCAAGTAGGCAAGAAAACCACTTCACAATAGCAGTCTTTTAATATCTATTTTATGGTTCGATTTGAAATTCTCTATTTTTTCAAAAAAAAAAAAAAAAAAAAAAAAAAAGAAAGTGAACAAACAGGCAGAGAAAACGTGGCGACCACTGAAGCATTATTCAATTCGAATAATAATAATAATGCTAATATATTTTGAGTTCTGTTTGAAGATTTCCCCTACTTCTGTATGATGGTTGAAGTGACAATTCCTGACAATAGAATATACAGTAGCAAGCATTCCTACTAGTTCGCATCATCGATTGAATATGGATAAATGAAATTGTTCTCATTCATATACATATATACATACACTCATATATTTGTGTGTGTGAACCCCGGCAACCCAGAATATATATGTATGCAACAAGAACAAGAGCTAGACTACAACGTAACCATCAATATCAAAATAATTAAGTTCTCGTACGTTCAACTCAAGAAAGATTAATTAGCGCAAAATAATTGAAGTTGAGAACACACTAGAATTGAAGATCTTGAGAAATTATCCTATCCAGCAGAGCATACTAGCTAGGTTGCTTTCAATTTGTCCAACAGTACCTGGTATATATGATATATCACTACCTATATTTCGATCTCAAAGCACGTAGTAAATGACATTTAATTGGAGTTAAGATGTAAGATCTCAAAGTTAATGAAAGAATATATGTAGATCCGGAAATTCAACCACACGTCCACACATGCATACAGTTTATTACTACTTGTCCACACAGGATAAGGACGAACGTATAGGAACGAACCAAGAAAATTCAGAAGTCAGAATTACAGAGGAATCGAGAAGAATATTATATATAATTCTTCTCATTATCATGATTGATTTGGATTAATATTTGATATCATCATCATTAATTGCATGAACATATGAAAGGATTAGCAAGGACTGTTCTCAAAGAACCAGCGGAGAACCCTGATGGGAAGGTCGGTGAGACCGCAAGCCCTATCTGCAACTTGATCACAGTTCTTGAAACAGGGACTCACCTTATGCAGCAATCTCCTGCACCATTAATTCACACACCACCACAAATCCTAATTAATTAACTGATCAAACCACACCTCGATCGATTTATTGTGTCAGATCAATCACACGCATTATAAAGAAAGTAGCTAGGTAATTCAATCCAAGTGAATGAAAAACAACCTGACCTGTACATATATGTACATTTATTCAAGAAGAGAGATCAAAGAAGGTGAGGTGAGTGATGAGAAAGAGAAATAACAAAACCAGAATACATGGCAAAACATAAGAATTCAGATCAAAACTAATAAAATATCCAAAATCAAGAGAAAAAAGAAGGAATGGAGAAGGTAAATTGGTAGGTACCCGAAAACAAAGATTGTAGCAGCGATAATGGATATAAATGCCGCCATTAAAGCGAAAGGAAGACCCAGCATCAGACCAATTGGCTTGCAACTTCCCATGCTTGAAGCAGAAGATCGAAGACGAAGAAGCAGAGAGAGTGCGTGCGCTCGTTTTTTGAACTGAATCACCAACGAAGCGTGGCTTCGTTCACCTTCTAACAACCTTTATACACACGCACACATCAACCACCACTCTCACATGCACAGACAGCACAGTATAATTGTAATAACTAACTTCGTTGCTTTAATTTCATTAATTTCTCAATTCTTTCGTTTCAGAAAATAATGAATTTTTGTCAACTTTGTGTCCTTTTACATCAAGTAGTCAAAATAATTTTTAAAAATAAATTAAAAATTTAATTCAAGAATCTAATAATCTTCTTAAAATAACTATTATTTTATTAAAAAAATTAGTACACCCCAGAAAATTTAATTTCATGGAATCATCAGGACTTGGACTTGGACTTTAACCTGGGATATTCCGGCCCAGGAATTGTTGAGGCCCATCTAATTGGGCTTCAATTTCTACAAGTCCTTAGTTGGCCCAAAAAAATATTATGGGCCTTCAGAATGATATATTTGCGGCAACATTATCAAAAAAGAAAGCACCTGCTACTAACAATCCTAAATTTTTTCTTTTATGGTAATTTTTTTTTGTCTAATTGATCAATTTTTTAAGTGGCCCCCTTCTTTATGTGCCCTTGATAACATTATTTCATTTTTAAAAATATTTTCGTAGTGAAAAAACTCTTATATATATAATCTGCTTGTAGAGATGTTGGATTTTTCATATATAATTAAGTCTGGCCACAAATTAATTGCTTGTCATTTAATGTGGGGGTAAGAAATCAAAATCAATATCATAGTTCCTATGCACTTCAAGATTCAAATATACTATGCACTATTGCTAATTAATGGTTGTGAGGTCTCCATGACTATGTGAAAACAAACTTGGATATTTCAAAATCGAGCACAAATTTACAAATCTTCATTCAATTATCTCTTTCTCATTTAATTTAGTTTCTTCACTATGCTCGTGAATCAAGCACAGTTAAACTTTGTCAATTTCGGTCTTTATAGATGACAGAGGACAACGGGTTATGGATTTCAAAAAGTCACTTGGAATATACCCAGTAACAATGGTTGAAATTTTGGCTATCAAAACAGGTCTTCAAATTTGAAAATATATGAACTTGAGCGAAATACAAATGTTCTTAGATTCACTTGAAGCTATCAATATTCTGCTTAGGGATAGTGGTGACAATTACCCTTACAAGACTTTGATTGACGAAACACCACAGCTTTTATATGCTGAATGGTTTGTAGAGGTACGGCATACCCCTAGAGAAATATTACTGTGTGCTGATAAGCTTGCAAGGGAGGCTCATTCTGAAGATCCTCAGGTAGTTTTGCTCTCATAGGTGCAAGAGTGTTATCAAACAAAGTTTTGGATTGACATGAATCCGAGGAGGAGATTCCTTCTAGTAGGTAGTATTTGATTTATAGGATCATCTTCAAGCTATGGTTTCCGTATGCATGCGGAAAAAAAAAGTCAATTTAATTACCTCCCACCCTTCGTTTTTTTTATGCTTAATTTTTAGTGAGTTTGCATATTAGTTATATATCTTTCAAACGAGTATATAAATAAATTACAATGTTATTTTTATTTTCGTCTGGTTTTCTTAAAATTTGGCATTAGCTAACGGTTGAGATTTTTTTTCTTTTTTCTTTTTTTTTTGTCAATAAAGGTTAGTCCAATTGGTAGTGAGTTAGTTCATATACCATAAGAAAGCAAAGGTCAAGTTTAGAAGTTACTATTACCTTAGCGACAGCAACTAGAGCAGGGGAAAAGGGATGAAAACCCACATGGGTTGTGAACAACATTAGTTGTCATTGTCTCATCCTTTCTACAAAGACATTCACTGACCCACGTAGGACTGTAGAATGGAATGATTCCTCCATGCGACATATAAGAAAGTTGTGTGTGTGTTTGTGTGTGTGTGTGTGTGAGATTGCAAGGATGATACGTGGCCAGCTTTTCATATAGACGATACTTTATTGTAAGTAGTCACGCATGATCACTCAAATGTATATGCATGACAGTGCGGGTACAACCTAAAGTCTCGTCAATTATTCTTTAAAAATTACATGAAAACATGTGAAAATTGTCCAATATTAACAATGTGTATGACGCAAACCAGTTCATAAACACACGAATTCCTATGGTGGGAGAGTGATTAACGTTGCTACTTACTATAATCATATTGATTAATGGTCCTATCACACACACAGTGATTTCAACATTATTAACCCTTTTAAACAAACAAGGTGTGTTGGTGGCTTAATCCTCCAGGCAGATATCAGTCTGTGTGACTGTGTGTGTCGCTTGCTTTATCCTACAAAACAAGGATGTGCCCAACATAATGATGATATTCCCACTTCAAGTCATATTGCTCTTCCGCACGTAACTTGTCTCCTCTGTCCACAAGACATTACCATGCATCAACCCATATCCTGTTTCTAGTGGTTGCCATATAAATTGAAGATCCACTTGACTGGCTTTCTTAATTATATCTTGGAATAACCTTGCAAAATTGTTGAGGTACCACACCAAGGTTGGGAGTATAAAGTCTCGTCAATTATTCTTAAAAATCACATGAAAACATGTGAAAATTGTACAATATTAATAATGTGGATGACGCAAATCAGTTCATAAACACACGAATTCCTATGGTGGGAGAGTGATTAACGTTGCTACTTACTATAATCGTATGATTAATGGTGAACACAAACAGAGTACTCTTTTAACGCAAATCAGTTCATAAACACTAGTGATTCCAACATTATTAACCCTTTTAAACAAACAAGATGTGTCATCCAAGTACAGCCCAACATGATGATAGAGTGGGAAACCAATTGGAGGATGGGTAGTAATTAAATGAGACAACGAAATTTAAAGAATCTTTTAATACTAAATTGTCTTTGATGGTAATTTTGAGGTGAAACTAAACATAGTAAATGCTGTGTAAGTCTTTTGGTACTAACTACTATATAAAGTCTGTGTATGATCGACGCTTTAATTAATTACTTAACATATTTGATGAGTTGATATTGGTTCTATATATAAGATATATATTTTTTATATTTGTCAATCTTTTTCAAATTTACCTCTATTGATGCCCCTCCAATCATAATCAAAGAGGAAATTAAAGAAAATGACTATGGTGTTTTAGAAAATATATGTCATATTAACTAACTAAATTACTTTCTTAATCAATCAAATTAAATAAAGATGTCTTATATTAAGCACCGGAAGAGTATCTAATTACCTGCTCCTCAGTTTTTGGTCATATTGTTATTGATAAACTTTTATTGGTAAGATTTTAGCTATAGTTTGTGAGATGTATATTATACTCCCTTCCATATCTTAGTTAAATAGTTATGGTCTTCATTTTAATGAAATGTAAAATTGAAGTCTCCTATTTTTCTTGAGTCTAAGGATATTAACTACGACTCTTCAAGAACAACTACAAAAAAACATCATATTATCCACGAAAAAAGTTGTGGGAAATTACCCACGGAATTCCTTGGGTAAAAATTATGCACGGAATTCCGTGGGTAATTTCAGTTACCTACGGAATTCCGTGGGTAATGAAAATTATCCACAGAAAATTTCTGTCTCAAAAAAAGACGTGGCTTATTCGACGAAAATTTACCACGCCTTTTTTTGAGACGGAAATTTTCCTTGTGTAATTTTTACCCACAGAATTCCATGGGAAATGTAACACCCCGGTTTTCACAACTGTTTTTATAGCGTTTTGATCAGAGTTTTGAGCGACAGAATTTTTTTTTCCTTCCATAATAAAGAGTAACTGGATAACATTGATAACAGTGTATCCGTCATTCATAAGGCCATACATTCCTCCGAGTGTTTACATCTAACGTAAGTACAACAAAGCTAAAACGTCTCCATCTGATCTTCATGCTAGCTCCCTTCCTTGATCTACGTGGCCTGCTTGCTTCTCTCCTCGGCCCTCGGTCCTCCGGACCCTGAAGCTATAGCTGAGATCCAATTTACGGCATTGGATCTCAGGTAACAGTTAACCTCATGCTTATAAACAGTATATGTACAATGTGTATTTCTAATTTCACAACATTGATCAAGCCAGTACAACAACATAAAGCGTAATAGTGATCTATGTACGATTCCTTAATCACAGTGTGTCTAAGTACGGTTCCATAGGCACGGAGTATCTAAGTACGGTTCCATAGACACGGGGTATCTAAGTACGGTTCCATAGACACGGAGTATCTAAGTACGATTCCTTAGACACGGGGTATCTAAGTACGGTTCCATAGATACGGTGCATCTAGCACCGAAACGAATGGCCAGGGTAAGTGTCTATCATGGGGGCCTCACCGACTTATACGGCGACTAAATGGCTTACCCACATGACTAGCCTTGCATTCGGCACCAAACTATTCACACAACCTATTATCACATATAATCATTCAATAATCATCGATTAGTGTTACTGATGCTGCGAACGTACCTCCGTTGACGAACGTCGGAAATTCAGCGAAACGGCACATTTAACGGAAAACAATAAACGTCCTGGCAAGACGTCGGACAGCGTAACGACAACAGATCAAAGTTTCTGACGTCCTATAAGAGTAATATCACTTTTATTAGTGATTTGATACTATATCTGGCATTTTAGGTAAAAATTACCATTTTAACTTTCAGCTTTCGGGGGCTCAATCCCTACCAAGTTTTACCTCGTCAGGCATCTTTCAATGCGATGAGGCCTAAAACAATAGTAGGAATCTCACTCCCTACTTACTAAAACTATCTAACAATTCTACTAACTACCGAACTAAAAGCTAAAGATCGAAGGACTTACCCGTTGAAGACTTCTGCAGAACTTCTGCAGAACTTCAATCTGGTAAATATATATTTTTTAAAATAATTATTTTGGTGCCTTTCCCCACGCATGATCACTCAAATGTATATGCATGACAGTGCGGGTACAACCTAAAGTCTCGTCAATTATTCTTTCAAAAATTACATAAAACATGTGAAAATTGTCCAATATTAACAATGTGCATGACGCAAACCAGTTCATAAACACACGAATTCCTATGGTGGGAGAGTGATTAACGTTGCTACTTACTATAATCATATTGATTAATGGTCCTATCACACACACAGTGATTTCAACATTATTAACCCTTTTAAACAAACAAGGTGTGTTATCCAAGTACAGTCCAAGATGATGATAGAGTGGGAAATCAATTGGGAAAATTTATACAGAGGCCCAATTAAGGCCCAAAATTTCAAAAAAGTCCCCAACAACTTTCACATACCAAAAAGGGCCTTAGGGTCTTTTCTGGTATAAACGTTAACAACTAAAACAGCCAGATTAACAACAAAATCAATATCCGTTAACAACTAAATCAGCCGCATTAACAACAATATTTTAACAACTAAATCAATCACTTTAACAACAATATCATTTGATTAACAACTAAATCAGTCAGATTAACAACTAACGTTTTAATGAAAAATCTCAGAAAAGGCCCTAGGGCTCTTTTTGGTATGTGAAAGTTGTTGGGGCCTTTTTTAAAATTTTGGATCTTAATTGGGCTCTTGTATGGATTTTCCCAAATCAATTGGAGGATAGGTGGTAATTAAATGAGACAACGAAATTTAAAGAATCTTTTAGTACTATATTGTCTGTGATGTAATTTTGAGGTGACACATACTAAATACTGTAAGTCTTTTCGGTTCTATCTATTGTATTGTACTAGGATAAAGAGGCGTGTTATCCAAGTACAGTCCAAGATGATGAATTGATGATAGAGTGGGAAATCAATTGGAGGATAGGTGGTAATTGAATGAGACAATGAAATTTAAAGAATCTTTTAGTACTATATTGTCTGTGATGGTAATTTTGAGGTGACACATACTAAATATTGCAAATCTTTTCGGTACTATCTATTGTATTGTACTAGGATAAAGAATCTTTTAGTACTATATTATATTCTATATGTAGGATCCGCAAATTGTTTTTTTTTTTTATAAGAAAAATTTTAGGAAAGGGGTTGGGCTCACCCACAGTCCCTGGGCAGGGCGCTTGGAGCCCATTCCACAGGGTATACGGGTCAGAGAGTACACATGCCTCCACCTCTGCCAGCGTTTTCACTGCTTCCTAGGCCCCTAGGATGCCTCCCCCAGCGCCTTGACCAATGCAGGGATCGAACCCCCTCCCTTGAGGTGAGGAAGTCCGACCCCTTCGCCAGTTGAACCCAAGGACGAGGGGTTAGGATTGGCAATTTAATTAAGGGTAAAAGAATAAAAATATACATATACTTTACTCTCAGGAGCGCCCAGCACCATACCACTCTGGTCCTATTTATAAGTCCATTTTGACCAAATAAATGAGATTGTGACAATTTTGCCCATATTAACGATGATGAAAGAGATTGGCTAGCTATGTCGGGAAGAGAAAAAGATGAGAGAAATTTGACAATAAATTTTAAAAGGTACCCATTCATAAATGAGATTGTGACAATTTTGGCCATATTAATGATGATGAGAGAGATTGGCTAGCTATGTTGGGAAGAGAAAAAGATGAGAGGGATTTGACAATAAATTTTAAAAGGTACCCATTCATAAATGAGGGTAAAGTTAGAAATTTGCTCTATAATCATTGAGATACCTAACTTTCCTTGGTATGTGAGATTTGGTCAAATTGGACTTATAAATAGGACCAGAGTGGTATTCCTTTTTTGGGAGCAAAAATACACATGAACTCTCCAAATCAGAGCAAAAATACCATTGCCGTTAAAAAAGACTAACCCCTGTTAACTAGCATTTAAAAATAACAAAATACCCCTAATTCAAAAAAAAAAAAGGGCCTAACAAATTTTTGGACTGTTTGAAAAATCCTTCCTTTATCGGAGATGAAAACCATGGATGCCTTGTGGAAGTTTGGGATGGGCTTCTCTGTTTTAATCTCTCTATTTCTGTTATCCTCTGCTCAAACCTGTGAAACTCTAATGAAAAAATCTGGGCATAACAAATCGCACAACACGGACCCTCCATCATCGGCGAAAGGAAAAGAGGGTTTCCTCACGGACAAAAGGAAAGAGGGTTCCTCACAAACCCCTCATCATCAGTGGCAGTTTCTTCAGGACGCCTTGATCGCTTCATCTTTGCCGAATACATAATTAGTCTCTACTCACTTACTCAGAGTACACGCAATTCGTGGGATTCTAATAAACTCGTGGAGATACATTCGAAATTGGATAAGTTTAATTTAATTCAGATGCTAGAAGATCTGTTAATGTCGAGTAATAGAGAAACATGAAACTTTCAACTTTGATTGTTGAAAGGGGACGAAGTGAGCGTTGGTTACTTGTACAAAAAGCGGATATTTTTTTTATCGTTATTGATATTGGTTTTTGCTTCAGAGTGGTCCTCGATACTTTTATTTTGATTCCTAAGAACAAAGACGAGAATTTTTTCTCCCAAAACTCATATCGAAACCCAGAATCCACATAGATCAATGAACAAGAAAGTGATTAGAAACCATACATGGCTGAAAACAAACAGAAACCCTTGATCAGAATCGTGTCACCGCGAAAAAGTTGGAGCTTTTCCGGAAGATCTACCACTCAGAGATAAAAATCCGCAGAGGAAGGGAAATCAAATGAGGAGCGGGATGGGGGATCTGCTCAGCCATGGTTTAGAGCACCACATTCACCTCTGGTAGAGGTTGCCGCCGCCGCCGCCTTCCGCACATGAGGTTGCCACCGTTGAGAAAACCGTGCCAGGTGAAGGGAAGATCGAGTGGAGTGGGGAAGAGAGGTAGAGGGCATTGAGGGAAATTATAAAATGTTATAATAATATTAACATTTTTTTTTTTAATATGGTGGGCCCAGCAAAAACTAACGGACATTAACGGAATCTAACGGTGATGGTAAATTTGCTCCAGTTTTGAGAGTTCATGTATATTTTTGCTCTTAAAAAAAGCATATGGTGCTGGGCGCTCCCGAGGATAAAACATATGTGCATTTTTACTCCTTTACCCTTTAATTAATTGCTCCTATGCTACTTAATATAAAATATATTTAATGAGTTGATTTTGATTCTAAATATAATACATAATTTTTATTTATTATTTTTTTAATGTACCCCTATTGATACTCCCTCAATTATAATTAAAGAGGAGAGAGAATTAGAAAATTAAGGAATATAACTATGATGTTTTAAAAAATACATGTCATATTAACTAATTAAATCAATTTTCTTATTGGTAAGATTCTAGCTATAGTTTATTAGGGGTTCGGATCTTCTCAGTAGCCTTCTTCTCATAATCCCTCAAAAGCTTTAAAGTTTATCCATCTAATAAATCTGAGGTCTAATAAGGAGACATCCATGAAGCTTTAAAATTACATCTGAACCATACATTTTATTAGATACAATCCTTACCGCCAATACAATTTATTGTTATGCCAAAACCCTAAGAAGGCCAACCTGTCAATGTCTACCCCTCCGGCCTCCGCGATACTAACAGGCCCTTCGACATAAACAAAGATTTCCGATGCATACAGGAAGCCCCAGCTTTTCCCACAGTTAGTTACTCCACATTATGCATCTTCCTCTGTATCTTCGCCTTTCTTCTTCATCCCTCTCTTCCTCATGCCAATGATTCCTAAGCCTAGATGATCCATGAAATCGCAATGGTCATCCCTATTAAAAAAATTGAAATCACAAGCCTACTGGGTTTATTTTTGAAAAGAAAAGGTAACAACAAAAGAAATCATCCCTATTGAAAAAATTGGTCAGTGAGTTCGATTCTGAGTTTTTTTGTTCAAATTGAAAGAAAAAAAAATCCATTCTTATAATGGATATTTTTGGGACATTGGCTATGTAAAAAAAATCAAAGGATTCTTTGATTTCATCTTTCATAAGTCTTTTATGAAAAAAATGAGTTTTTTGCATCTGAACATGTTGGCATTTGAGGCTCTGTTCGATCCTCCATGAAGTCGCCGGAGGTTGACGATGTGTTGGCATTTGAGGCATCCTGAACGAGTTTTGGAGATTCTGAAAATGGACGGTCTCGATTTGATTAACATAAACGGTTCAGATTCATTTTACAATAGTCTAATGATATGGTGCATTGTGAGCCATTCGATTATCTTAACGGACAGGATTTTGAGAATCTGAGGGATTCTGAGAAAGATAGCCGCTGTGACGATCTGCTCCCGCTTGTTAGACGTATATTATACTCCCTTCCACGTCCTAGTAATGATCTTAATTTTAATGAAATGTAAAATTGAAGTATCATATATTTTTCTTGAGTTTAAGGATATTAACTACCACTCTTCAAGAGAAGAGTAAATTAAAGCTAGTTAGTTAACTTACAATTAGGATAAGAGGGAGGGAGTATATAGGTATATGTCCCACATTGCATATTTGAATTCATCTAGAGATCGATCGAGATTTTAAAGTTTACACATTTAAAAGCACAAATTGCTCCTTAATAAATGATTTTAAAATAAATTCAGAAAATAAAATGCCGAAGCCTGTAAATATATAAAGCGGTATCAATGAAGCGAGAGACCTTTATGATGAGCGACACATAAAAGTACAAAGGTAAATGTTCTTAGCCCTCAGCACAAAAAAAAAAAAAAGGTTTAGTTCACAAAACTCCCACTAAGTGAGGTTTGGAGAGGGATAATATATCCATCTTCCTCTTGTAAGTAGAGAAACTATTTCTAGAATTTAGACTCGTGACTTTTGAATCATATGGCAACAACCTTACTTTCACTTCAAAGTTTACCTATGACTTCACAATTCAGATGAGGAAATTATTATAAGGTCCTAAGGATGAACTTGATTATCAAGGAATATAATTCCAATAACAAGTAAGATATTGTCATTTTTCACACTAAAAGTTATCATTGCACATGCTCCTCAATTGTCATAAGAACTTCTTAGTAATTATATTTAGTCCCTTTCTTAGTAGTACCTCATAATAATTCCCTCTATAATTATCTCTCCCTGAAGAGGCTAGGTATCATACATTAAATTATGTATGGACAACTATAATGTTTCATGTGTAACTACTCTTTCTAAATCTATGAATGAAGGGATTCTCTTTGGTTTGAACATTTTCAAATATTCAAAATAAAGAAACTTAGATTGAAAACCAAAAGACGAGCCAATAAAAATCACTATTTGTTTCAACTTATAAATTTTTATGCAAGGGAAAAATTATATAGTAACTAAGACGTGCATAATGGTTTCATGTTACAAAAATTATAGTAACATGAAAACTTTCTGATAAGTGAGAGATCACTTGTTTAATCTCACTTATAACTTCAGTACATTGAATGTATTAATTACGTATACCTATCTGAATAGGGAAAAACAATGTGAATGAGGTTATGAGATTATATATATATAATACAAGAAATGGTCTGGTGGCTTAATCCTCCAGGCAGATATCAGTCTGTGTGACTGTGTGTGTCGCTTGCTTTATCCTACAAAACAAGGATGTGCCCTACATAATGATGATATTCCCACTTCAAGTCATATTGCTCTTCCGCACGTAACTTGTCTCCTCTGTCCACAAGACATTACCATGCATCAACCCATATCCTGTTTCTAGTGGTTGCCATATAAATTGAAGATCCACTTGAGTGGCTTTCTTAATTATATCTTGGAATAACCTTACAAAATTGTTGAGGTACCGCACCAAGGTTAATTGGCAGTATAAAGTCTCGTCAATTATTCTTAAAAATCACATGAAAACATGTGAAAATTGTACAATATTAATAATGTGCATGACGCATATCAGTTCATAAACACACGAATTCCTATGGTGGGAGAGTGATTAACGTTGCTACTTACTATAATCGTATGATTAATGGTGAACACAAACAGAGTGATTCCAACATTATTAACCCTTTTAAACAAACAAGATGTGTCATCCAAGTACAGCCCAACATGATGATAGAGTGGGAAACCAATTGGAGGATAGGTAGTAGTTAAATGAGACAACGAAATTTAAAGAATCTTTTAGTACTAAATTGTCTTTGATGGTAATTTTGAGGTGAAATTAAACATAGTAAATGCTGCGTAAGTCTTTTCGGTACTAACTACTATATAAAGTCTGTGTATGATCGATGCTTTAATTAATTACTTAACATATTTGATGAGTTGATATTGGTTCTATATATAAGATATATATTTTTTTATTTGTCAATCTTTTTCTAATTTACCTCTATTGATGCCCCTCCAATCATAATCAAAGAGGAGAGAGAAGGAGGAAATTAAAGAAGATGACTAGGGTGTTTTAGAAAATATATATCATATTAACTAACTAAATTACTTCCTTAATCAATCAAATTAAATAAATATATCTTATATTAAGTACCAGAAGAGTATCTAATTACTTGCTCCTCGGTTGTTAGTCATATTGTTATTGATAAACTTTAATTGGTAAGATTTTAGCTATAGTTTGTGAGATGTATATTATACTCCCTTCCACATCTTAGTTATGGTCTTAATTTTAATGAAATGTAAAATTGAAGTCTCTTATTTTTCTTGAGTCTAAGGATATTAACTACGATTCTTCAAGAACCACTAAAAAAAAATCATATTACCCATGAAAAAAATTCTGTAGGAAATTACGCACGGAATTCTGTGGGTGGGTAAAAATTACGCACGGAATTCCGTGGGTAATTTTGGTTACCTACGGAATTCCGTGGGTAATGAAAATTACCCACAGAAAATTTCTGTCCCAAAAAAAGACGTGCCTTATTTGACAAAAATTTTACCACATCTTTTTTTGTGACGGAAATTTTCCGTGTGTAATTTTTACCCACGGAATTCCGTGAGAAATTTCCCACGGAATTTTTCCCGTGGTAATACAATGTTTTTTTTTTTTTGTAGTGAACAGTGAATTAAAGCTAGTTAGTTAACTTCTCGTCCTATAATTAGGATCAGAGTATCAGAAGAAAGGAGTATATACGTATAAGTCCCACATTGCATGTTTGAATTCATCTAGAGAGATGTTAAAGTTAAAACATTTAGGCTAAAGTATATGTTTGGTCCTTTAGGTTTGCCTCTGGTATCAGTTTAGTCCCTTAAGTTTGTAAAGTACACGTTTGGTCCCTGAAAGTTAACATCGTTAGTTTAACTTAACGGAAAATACTAACTCAACAATTTTTAGCGATGATTGTGCAATAAAATGCTGACTAAACATGCTTATATGTTAATATTTTAAATCCAATTAGTTGAAAAATATTTAATCTTCACAGACAAAAAAAAAACCGTATAATAGTCCTTGAAAATTAAATATTTTTTTTATTAATAGGATCTAAAATATTAATTTATTAAAATATTAACATATAAGCATGTTTAGTCAGCATTTAATTGCACAGTCATCGCTAAAAATTGTTGAGTTAGTATTTTCCATTAAGTTAAACTAACGGTGTTAACTTTCAGGGACCAAACGTGTACTTTACAAACTTAAGGGACTAAACTGATATCAGAGGCAAACATAAAGGACCAAACGTATACTTTAGCCAAACATTTAAAAGCACAAATTGCTCCTTAAGAAATTATTTTAAAATAAATTTGGAAAATGTAATACCCAGATTTTACTATCTGGAATATTATGAATAAATTGGATATTTCTGATAAGTGAAATTAATGTCTCCTGACTTATGTGAATTTAGCCTATTATTCTAAGTTTAAATTCTGTAGGAAATCAGGGAATTTCATGGCCTAAGTGCCAAAATGACCAAAATGCCCCTGGAAAGGGTAAATAGCTTAGAAAAATTATGAAAAATACTAAAAGGCAGTAAAATGATCAACTGAATTAAGAGAGTATGCTATCTCTAATTATTGTAATTTTATAAATTATGAAATTGGAGAAATTGTTGGAAAATACTCAAAAGAAGTAAATGACCATAATACCCTTGTAATTTCTAAAAATGTAAGAGGCATGAAAATACTAATGTTAATGCAAGAGTATGGAGGTAATGTGGTGTTCTAAGCAAGAAAATTATCAACAAGTGATAAAGGAGTAATTAAGTAATATTGGGCTAATTACCTAAGTATAAGCAAAGAAAATTCACAAGTAATTATGTAAGACCCTGAAATTAGTGGTTTTTGTTTTAAAATTAGTAAAAATATGTTTACTAATTAATTGGAAATTTTGGTGAAAAATAGTTGAGTTTAGGTATTTTTAGGCCTAAATGCAAGAATGGACTAATGGGAAAATTATGTAAAAATAATTATTTAATTAATTAAATAATTAATTAAATAATTAATAAAAAAACGAAATAAAAAAAATGGGCAGAAAGAAAAAGGAAAAAAAATGAAAATGAAATGAAAAATAATTTTTGCAACTTGCAAATATTTTAATAATATAATTAATTAAAGTGAAATATTATGAATAGTAATTTAGAAATTAGGAAACGGATCCTATCTAGAGATCTAGGAATGGGATTTCCAAAGTCAGGATAAAATATTGATCGGTGGAATTTTATCTTCCGTTAGACTCTTAGGAAGTTAATTCGAGTAGTTTGTGCATTTTCCTAATAAAACAAAATAGGGAAAAATGTAGATAGGCATATTTTTGGATATGAAGAAAATAAATTCTAACTCAACATCTAGGAATGAGTTTGAATTTATCTGGACATTTTGGAATCGGTGAATTTTTCGAAGAAGTTGATGATTTCAGAAATGCGTTCTGAAACCGGACATGTTCGGACACGTTTTTCGAGGAACTTCAGACTGACAGTTGGAGCCCTATATGGGATCAAAATTTTGGTTAACTTGGACATTTCTAGTAAGTGATAACATGTCTTCAAAGTTGTAAATCCAGAATTTTGAAAGTTCTCCGAAATCACGCGAATCGGGTACCGATCGGGGAAATTCTATTAGACCGGGTTTAAAGCAACCCAAGTCACCATTTTGGACCACTCCAAAGCAGCCACATCACTCCTTAATTTCGGCCAAGATGCTTCCATGGACAAGGATTAAACACCATTTTGTGTTGAATTTCCATGGTTAAGAACAACTTCAAAAATTCCATTTGTATCCTTTGAAAAGTCTATAAATAAGAGGCCAATGCTCTTGAAATCTTCACACCATTTTGAAGAGCTCCTTGGGCCGAAATCTTAGAGGGAGAAAGAAGAGAGAGAAGCTCTGGAAAAATTGTGAGGAAAGTCTTCAACGGGTAAGTCTTTCGGTCTTTAGCTTTTAAGTTCTAGTTTTTAGTTCAGTAGTTGGTAGAATTGTTATTTAGATTTAGGAAGTAGGGGATGAAATTCCTATTCTTGTTTTTAGGCCTCATTGCATTGAAAAATATGCCTGAAGAGGTAAAAACATGGTAGGGATCGAGTCTCCGAAAAGTTGAAGCTTGTGTAGTTCTTTCAAAAGTAGGGGTTGTAATGCTAGAATAGCCTTTAATTTTTCAAGTATGATTGGATATCATATGGGAGGGCTATTTTAGTCTTTATTTTCGAAAATCAAAATGGCGTCGAAGTTCTGGCGAAATTTTGGGAAGAAAATTTGTCAGAGTAACGAAGTGCTGGCGAAATTCCGCCAATTAGGGGTAGAAGGGCAAAATGATAATTTTTACCTAAAATGCCAGATTTAGTATCGAATCACTAATAAAAGTGATATTACTCTTATAGGACATCAGAAACTCTGATCTGCTGCCGTTACGCTGTCCAACGTGCCGCTGTCGGACAAACCGCTGTTTTCCATCAGAAAGTACAGTTTCCGCCAGAAACGTCTACGTACATCAACAAAGGTACGGACACGTACTGTAACACTAATCCTATAGCTCTCATATACATATATGTCATAGATACGTTCATATACCGGGGCTCTGCTTAGGGTCGTCGTTATACATACAGCTTTGTACGGGTTATAGACATGATAATACCGCTTTGAGTTTTCCTACACTACAAAAAAAACGACAATTAGTAGCGGTTAAAATGACCTATTTGTAACGGTTTTAGGCGCAACTAATGACATTTGTAGCGGTTAGACAAACCGCGACAAAATCCACTGTGGCAAGCTGATTTGTAGCGGTTGAAAAAACCGATACTACATACATATAAACCGCTACTATATCTGTTGCGGTTATGATAAACCGCTACAAAATATTGAAAAATTGAAAAAAAAAATGGCGCCCAAATTTTGTAACGGTTGTAAAACCGCTACAAATATTTAATCCGAATTTAAATTAAAATTTGTAGCGGTTGTTGTAGTGGTTTTACAACCGCTACAAAATATTGAAAAATTGAAGAAAAAAAATCGTAATTTGTGTCCATTGTTACAATATTATATTGAATATTTTTATTATTTAAGTGACAAATTAAATGATAATAGTTAATATTTAAAAAGCTGATTAACTTAAGTTAGATAAGTATAAATATTATGTAGGTATAATATTGAGAATATGTAGATAATCAGGATTTATTGTGTTGTCCACCTCTGAGCAAAAAAATTATGTTGTGCATTAGATGATATTTGATTATATAAAGAAAGTTGATGATGATACAAGGAATATTGAGGAAATATACTTAAAGTTCTAGATAAGGAAAAAAAATAGTATCAGTATTATAAGAAGTAAAAAATAAAACATTGAAATCAAATATTTTAGAAGGAGTGGGAAGAAATGAGAGAAAACGAGAGAGAAGTGAGTGGGAAGAAATGAATGAGTGTGTGAGATGAGGTGTGGTGGGGATATTTATAGGGATATACGTAACATTTTGTAGCGGTTGATGTGACGGATTCTGTAGCGGTTTAATGTTTTGTAGCGGTTAAAAACCGCTACAAAAATTCATTAGTATTTTAAAAAATATATATAATTTTCAAATTTTGTAGCGGTTACACTAACAACCGCCACAAATGAATGAATGTTGGCGGGATTTGAAATATTCAAATTTCAATGTTACACACTTTGTAGCGGTTGATGTAACAGTTTTTGTAGCGGTTCACATTTGTAGCGGTTTTTTTTTGCGTTTTGTAGCGGTTTCAAAACCTCTACAAAAATTCATTTGTATTTTTTTTTTTAAAAATCAAAATATCACATTTTGTAGCGGTTATACTAACAACCGCTACAAATATGAACATATTTTTTTTTAAAAAAAATAAACTTGGCGGGATTCGAAATATTCAAATTTCAATATTACGAACTTTGTAGCGGTTGATGTAACAGTTTTTGTAGCGGTTCACATTTGTAGCGGTTTTTTTTGCATTTTGTATCGGTTTCAAAACCTCTACAAAAATTCATTGGTATTTTAAAAAAAAAAAATAAAATATCACATTTTGTAACGGTTATACTAACAACCGCTACAAATATGAACATAGTTTTTTTAAAAAAATAAACTTGGCGGGATTTGAAATATTCAAATTTCAATATTACACACTTTGTAACGGTTGATGTAACAGTTTTTGTAGCGGTTCACATTTGTAGCGGTTTTTTTTTTTACATTTTGTAACGGTTTCAAAATCGCCACTAATGGCGTGCCATAAGGCGCCAAACTGGCGCCATATTTGTGACGGTTTTTATAAATAAACCGCTACAAAATAACCGTTACAAATTTGGCGCCAACTTCGCGCCATATTTTGTAGCGGTTAGTTTATGATAACCGCTACAAATGTCGTTCATGAACCAGCGCGCCACTTGGCGCGAGTCATACCGCTACAAATTTGTAGCGGTTTCGGTATAAACCGCTACAAATTCGCATATTTGTAGCGGTTTATTTTGACCGCTACAAATTAACCGCCACAAAGTGACACTTTTTTTGTAGTGCTAGCGCTGAGGACACGTGATCGTGGCACATGTTAATGTGCAGGCTATATTTGTGTAGGACCTTACATACTGCTCCATGCTTATGTTCTGTCTGTGTCACACTTATCTGATGAGATGTTGCTGTTATGTCATGAATATCTGTTGTCTATATACTGTTTTATTTGAGCATAAGGTTAACAGTTACCTGAGATTCAATGCGGTGAATTGAATCTCAGCTGTAGCTTCAGGATCCGGAGGACCACGGATAGGTGATAGGGGAAAGCAGCAGGAGTAGGCTTCCGGCCGGAGTTATCTTATCGCTTTCTGTACTTACTTTTTTAACAGTAGTTTACTTTTGGAACAGTAGGATCACTGTAATGTCAATGCTATGTTACACTATGGTTCATGTTTTGTTATGATCAGTTACTCTTTCGCTCCCATGCTCTACTCTAGTTGGAAAAAAAAAATTCCGCTTTAAAAATTGGGATGTTACAGAAAATAAAATGCCGAGTCCTGTAAATATATAAAGCGGTATCAATGAAGCGAGAGACCTTTATGACGAGTGACACATAAAAGTATAAAGGAAAATGTTCTTAACTGTCAACACACAAAAAAAAAAAAAAAAAAAGTTCAGTTCACAAAAGAGGTTTGGAGAGAGATAATGTATCCATCATTCCTCTTGTAAGCTGAGAAATTATTTTTAGTATTTAGACTCGTCATATGGCAACAACTTTATTTTTGCTTCGAGGTTTACTTGTGACTTCACAATTCAGATGGGGAAATTATCATGAGGTCCTAAGGATGAATCACTTGATTATCAAGAAATCCCAATAATGAGTGGAGTGTTTTCATTTTTCATATTAAAAGTTATTATTGTATGCTCTTCAATTGTCATCAGAACTTCTTAATAATTATATTAAGTCTCTTTCTTAGGACCTCATAATAATTCCCTCTACAATTATATCTCCCTGAAGAGTTATCATACATTATGTGTGAAGTGTGAACAACTATAATGTTTCATGTGTAACTACTCTTTCTAAATATATGAATGAAGGGATTTTCTTTGGTTTGAACATTTTCAAATATTCAAAATAAAGAAACTTATTAGATTGAAACCCAAAAGACGAGCCAATAAAAATCACTATATATTTGTTTCAACTTATAAATTCGTGTGTAAGGGGAAAATTATAGTAACTAGACGTGCCTAATGGTTTCATGTTAGAAAAAATTATAGTAACATGAAAACTTTCTGATAAGTGAGAGATCACTAGTTTAATTTAATATCACTAGTTTAATTTAATATCACTTATAACTTCAGTTTGAATGTATTAATTACGTATACCTATCTGATAGGAAAAAAAAAACAATGTGAATGAGGTTCTGAGATTATATATAATACAAGAAATTAAATGGTCTGGTGGCTTAATCCTCCAGGCAGATATATATCAATCTGTGACTGTGTGTGCCCCTTGCTTTATTTTACAAAACAAGGATGTGCCCTACATAATGATGATACTCCCACTCCAAGTCATATTCTTCATTCTTATACTATATTTAAATAAACGTACACATACAGATACGTCATACGTACACATAATTAATCAAATGGTTGGCATCTATATGCATGTGTGTGTACATGTATGTATAATGAGTGGAGACAAATCCATAATGACCACAAATATTGAAGGAGCCTCAAATACTTCCACGCAGGAAAGACAAAAAGCTCTTCTCCACAAGCATAGATATTATATATATATATATATATATACACACACACACACACAGACAGAGAGACAGAGTAAGATAGTGGTGGTGTGTTGATGGTCCAGTGGTGTTTAAAAAAATATCATATTATAATTATTAATAAGATCATATCCCCACATATCCATTGTGCTGTTCCCTTCAATATCCATCATTTTCCCTTTTGTTTTCTTAATTATTGTTCCTTTTAATTAATTGCCCGCTACCTGTTATCCTTCTAACAGGACATCCTCCCTTCAATTATTTTCAGGGTTTATGCCTTTGGTTCGAGGGATCTCTTACACCCGGGAATAGCTTCTTGGTGTGTGTATATAGGGTTTATCGTTTGTCATATCACTTGACATAAGGTTTTGTCAAGTTACCCAAACACTACGTCGTTTTGGGAGTTAGCAGGGGAATTAATGAATGGCGTTTTGGTATTTTTGTTTTTGTATTTATTATATATATGAATTTTATCGAAACACCCTTCATTAATTTCCCTTACTCCCAAAACGACGTCATTTTGGGAGTTAGGAGAATTAATGAATGGTGTTTTGGTATTTTTATTTTTGTATTTATTATATGAATTTTACCAAAACACCCTTCATTAATTCCCCTAGCTAACTCGCAAAACGACATAGTTTTGGGGTGACTTGACAAAACCTTATGTCAAGTGACATGACAAACATAAACTATATATATATATATATATAGTACTTCATTGCTTAATATAAGACATATTTACCTAATTTAATTAGATTAAGGAAGTTAATTAATGTGACATGTATTTTCTAAAATACCCTAATCATCTTCCTTGATTTCCTACTTCATTCTCTCTACTCCTTAATTATTATTGAGAGACGTCAATAGAGGTAATAGGAAAAAATTGATAAATATGAAATATATATTATATTTAGAATCAAGATCAATTTTTAAATATATCTTATGACTAGAGGAAGTGTGTGTGTGATGCTTTGCAAATTAAATAATATATACACTCTATCCCGTCCTAATATAGGACTTCTTTTAGAAGAAATTTTTAATCCGTAATAGAAGTAAAATGGTGAGTCATTAATTAATGAATTTTTCTCAAATATTATTCCCCTTACATTCAATTTACAATGAGAAGAGCTGAGTCCTAATATAATGTTTCTCTATCTCTAATATGTACAGAGTTGAAAATATATTTCATTTTCAAATAAAGCTAATGTTTGAACACAATTACTGGTTAGATAGAGAATATTCCCACGGGCATGAAAAATTCAAAATTGCAATAAATATCTGTGATTTTTTCCCCTTCTCACGTGCAAGGAGTTTAGTTTTGGTGAACTATGTAGGATCACCAAAATCTGTGCGGAGATCTCGAGAATGTGTTGTATATTTATTTATACTATCTCCGATCTTAAATATAAGACATAGTTTTTAATGTAGTTTATACTATAAACTACTCCCTCCGGTCCTAATTATAGGAGCAAATTTTAGAATTGGTTTTGGTCCTAATTATAAGAGCAAGTTTTAACTTTTGTCAATTTTTTCCTATAATGCCCCTATTTATACTTATTATTATGAGCATTTATATATGTGTGTACATATATATGTATATCTGTGTTTATGTGTGTCAATATATATATATATATATATGTGTGTGTGTGTGTAGATATATATATATACGTGTGTGTGTGTAGATATATATATACGTGTGTGTGTGAACACACACACATATATATAAACACACACACACATATATATATCTGTGTGTGTCTATGTATGTGTGTAGATATATGAGTGTGTGTGTCTCTATGTATATAGATAGATCTATATGTATACACATGGCTATATAAAAAGCAACTAATATACATATATACTAAACTAATATGTCATAGATGTCTAACGTAAGGTAAATTAGAAACACTTATAATTAAGGCAACTTGTGTCATTTTTAATTTATATAAGGACATTTTAGGAAAATGAGTAAAATTAACTAATTTAACTCCTCTCCTTAATTCTCCCAAAATCGGTTAAATAGCTCCTATAATTAGGACCGGAGGGAGTATGTTATATATTTAGAACCGAAACTGTATTACTTATTGATGATGTCATTGCATGAGTAACAAAAGTCTAACTCTCTTGCGATCTTATTAGAGTATATTGTAATTAGTTTCTTATAATTAGTTTCTTATTTTCTTGATTAGTTTCTTATTTTCTTGTTTTACTTTGTAATTAGTTTCCTATTTTCTTATCTTACTTTGTAATTAGCTTCTTATTTTCAGGAATTAGTTAGAGATAATAGTTATCAATTTATTTATAAATAGCTTGTACTCACACATTATTATAAAAATTCAATACAATCAGAATTTCTTTTTATTCTTGCTTTTCTAATATGATACCACATATGAGTTTTTGACTTCTATGAAATATTTTTTTCTATAGACATTTTATTGATGATGTCATTGCATGAGTCACAAAAGTCTAACTCTCTTGCGATCTTATTAGAGTATATTGTAATTAGTTTCTTATAATTAGTTTCTTATTTTCTTGTCTTACTTACTCACTTGTAATTAGTTTCTTATTTTCTTGTTTTACTTTGTAATTAGTTTCCTATTTTCTTATCTTACTTTGTAATTAGCTTCTTATTTTCAGGAATTAGTTAGAGATAATAGTTATCAATTTATTTATAAATAGCTTGTACTCACACATTATTATAAAAATTCAATACAATCAGAATTTCTTTTTATTCTTGCTTTTCTAATATGATACCACATATGAGTTTTTGACTTCTCTGAAATATTTTTTTCTATAGACATTTTTTTTAGTTTTCTCTTTCTTCACCCGTCACTTTCAATTTTTCCTCGTTTTCTCGAGACCTATTCTCTCGATTGCTCCGTCCATCGCGATCGATTTTGCTTCTGCTGACCCCTAATTGCTTCACCGCCCATCGTGACAATTTCTTCTGTTTACCAATTTCGTTGATTGATTTGATTCTTCCATGGCAACGACAATGCTGTTTGGGTTCTTTATGGCTGTTGGTTACCCTACTTAATGTTATCCTGTTTGCATTGACTTCCTGTTGTATATCTGATGTTTGTACATGATTGGATCTGCTTGTTCATCTTTGTTCCAGTGCTGTTTCAACAAGTTTTCTGATCAATTTGCTTCAGGTTAGGTGGTTATTTGTCTTTTGGTTGTGGAAGTGTTATTTGGTCACTAGGGTGACTGTTGCTTCTATTTGGTCACTAATGTGACGTTTGCTATCATTTTGGTTGGTGCTCTTATTTTCTGGCTTTGCTTTGTTCTCCGATATCTAGCCTCCATTCCCGGTGTGTGTAGGCCGGTTCTTTGCTTCGAAGGTTGCATTGTGAAACTGGGTTTCTACTATTTCAGCACAGTCGGCATTTTGTTTCGTGCACATTCAGTACTTGTCTCTAGTGGTTGGGTTCTTCGTTTTTTTCGTTTTCCAGCACATTCGTGAAGTGCTCTTTTGTCTTGAATGTCATGCTTGTGGTTTGATAATTTTGTTGGCCCGTTCGTTTCTTTTCCTCCGGTGAGGTGTTTGACAATTATTTGTTGTTTGGTGGTCCTTTTGTGACATGTTTGTTCTTTGCCTCCGGCGAGGTGTTTGGTAATTATTTGTTGTTTGGGGTCCTTGTGTGACCTATTTGTTCCCTGTCTTTGGTGAGGTGTTTCGTTTGGTGTTTGTCTCTGATGAGACATTTAGAGTATTGTTTGATCCTTGGTGAGACCGTTTTGTGTTCTTTATGTTCATTGTTGCTTGGATCCCTTGTGAGATCGTTTGTTGCAGCTTCTAACCATTAAATCTCAAGATCAGTTAGCGGATATTTTTACCAAAGGTCTTGCTCCTACTCCATTTTTTACACTCCTTTTTTTACCAAAGGTCTTGCTCTTACGCCATTTTTTACACTCATTTCCAAGCTGAGAATGATCGATATACATTCTCCAGCTTGAGGGGTATTAGAGTATAAATTGTAATTAGTTTCCTATTTTCTTGTGTTACTTACTTTGAAATTAGTTTCCTATATTATTGTCTTACTTACTTTGTAATTAGTTTCCTATATTCTTGTCTTACTTACTTTGTAATTAATTAGTTTCCTATTTTCAGTAATTAATTAGAGATAATGATTATCAATTTATTTATAAATAGCTTGTATTCATACATTATTATAAAAATTAAATACAATTAGAAATTCTTGCTTTTCTAATAGATCTTGTAAACAAAGATTACATCTTATCTTTATCACCTGAGCCAATTATTGCTGGTATAATCAATTACACGTATAACCAAGGTTGTCAAACTCATGAGTGAAAGTAAACTCATGTCAATGAGGTAAACTCGTATCATGAACTGAATCGTAAACTCGTAAGAGTTTACTCTCACTATTGAATAGGTATTAATAGTGTATAATAAATAATTATAATATAAAAAATGACAACAATTTGATTTAAATATATTTTAAATCCAAATAATTGAAATTAGATCCATCAACATTCAAAATTTAATTTCTATTAAACTTATATAAAAAGCCGTTAAATATGATCAAATAAAAAAAAATGTTATACACAAGTTTAAGTGTTAGTCAACACGGTTTTGTAAGCTAAAAACGTAAAAATAGTAAACTCGATATATACACTCGTGAGTTTAATTGATTTTACAATAGTCACAAGTTTACTAGTGACTTGACTCAATTCAATAATCTGAAAATGTAAAAACAGTAAATTCGAAGAGTCAACTCGTGAGTTTGACAATAATATGTATAACAACATTATAAAGTAAGTGTATATTAATGTGATGCTTTATTGTAGAAATTAAATCAACTTATAAACGAGAGAATTACTTAAATTGATTATCAAACCTAAAGTAGTAAGTACAGGACGTACGCCATTTAGAATTAAGAAAATTTTCATCCACAACGTTAGTCACTTAGTGAGTCATTAATGATTTTGTTTTTCCCAAACATTACTCTTATTATAAATTTTTATAGGTCGGTGTCCTCCTATGGAGGCACCTATTCAAGGCACTCTCAAATTCTTGGGCTTAATTATTTGTGTAATACCCTGAAAATCTCATTTATGATAAGTATCATATTGAGAAAATATTGCCTATTGGAAATAGGTGAATATATGGTCTCCAAGACCTTGTGGTGAATTTTTAGGGTAATTACTCCTGAAATTAGAAAATGTGCAAATAGGTCCCTAAAACGTTTAAGAATGTGCAATTAGGTCGCTAAATGCATTTACGGGTTATATAATACCCTGTGAAAATTATAAAGAGGCAAGAAAATATTCATTTGAAATAAGGAAGTATATTGTCCCTAATTTAAGTAATTTATTAAATTACTACATTGGAAAAATAAAGTGGGAAAAGTTAAAAAGTATTATAATGACAAAAATGCCCCCGTGAATTATGAACTAATGCATGGGACATAAAATACAAATGTCAATACAAAAGTTTGAAGATAAAGTGTTATCTTAATTAAGAGAATTATCAATGAATTATCAACTAGTGATAAGAGAGTAATTGAGTAATTATTGGCTAATTACTTAAGCATATGCAAAGGAAATTCATAAATAATTATGTAAAACCCTAAAATTTGTGGTTTTTGGCCTAAAATTAGTATAAACATATTTGTTAATTAATTGGAAATTTTGGAGAAAAATAGTTGAGTTTAGGTATTTTTAAGCCTAAATACAAGAATGGACCAATAGGAAAATTTTGTAAAAAAATTATATAAAAAATTATTAAATAATTATTTTATATATTATTAATTAATTAAATAATTAATTAAAACGAAAATTAATAAAATAATAAGAAATAAGGACAAGAGTTGGTAAAAATCATGGTGCCTTAACTTGCAAGTTGAAGTGTAAAATTGTATAAACAAGTACAATGAATAGTGATCAGATTTATAGGAAACGGATCATGTCTAGAGTACCATGAATAGGTTTTCCAATGTCAGAGTAAAATATTGATCAGTGAATTTTTATCTTCAGTTAGCCTTTTCCGGAAGTTGATTAGAGGTAGAGCATTTTCCTAATAAGACGAAATAGGGAGAAATGCGAGATAGTCACATTTTAAAGATTCGAAGAAAATAAATTCTAACTCAACATTTGGAAATGAGTTTGAATTTATCTGGACATATTTGGAATCGGTGAATTTTTGTCCGAGATTGATGATCCTGAAAGTTCTTCCGAAACCGCACGCTTTCAGTAAACTTGGATCGACTTTTGGAGCCCTGGATGGAATCAAAAATTAGTTTAGATTAGATATTCCTAATGAGAATGAAAGGGGCTTCAAAATGGTAATTAGGATTTTTGAGACTTTTAGAGATTACGCGATTCGGACACCGATCGGGAACTTTATCGGTACAAGTTCATAAAGCAAAAGCATCACATCACATTAATTGATGTGACAATTCACCAACCAAAGGGGGAGGGCTGGTTTTGGGTAGGTGTAGGGCCAAGATGGAGCCTTTCAAGAAAAATGCGATCCAACGGTCCGAAGTCGCCGACAAGATGTGAATAGTGCTCCCAATTTTCCCTATAAATAGGAGGCTCTTCCTTTGCATTCTTCACACCAAAATCATCTTCTCTAGTTGAACTTTCCTAGAGAGAAGTTAGAGAGAGGTGCTCTGGAGGAGGAAGGAGCAGGGAATTTTGCGTGAAGCTCTGGGTAATTTTTACGGTCTTTAGCTTTTAATGCTTTCGTAGTTTTAGTAGTAATGCTAGATAGATCTTTAGCTTTATTTTAAGTATTAAATTCGAAAATCATGGTGGGGTCGGAGTTCTGGCAAAATTTTGGAAAGTCGGAGCCAAAGTAACGAAGTCTTGGCGAAATTCATGGATTAGGGGTATAGGGGCAAAATGGTAATTTTTACCTAAAATGCCCGTTATAATGTCAAATATTGATAATGGTGATATTATCATTATAGGATATCGAAACCTTGATCTGCTTTGTCGTTCTGTTGTCCGACGTGCCATTGTCAGCCCATTGTTTTCCGTCAACGTGCAGTTTCCGTCAAAACGTACAAGAATTTCCGTATATCGTCAACGGAGGTACGGACGCGTCTTCGTAACACTAATCTTGTGCTGCTTAAATACATATATGTGATAGATACGTTCGTAGACCGATATACGAGCGCTTTTATACGGGTTATGTCATAATAATGCCGTTATGTTTTCCTAGCGGCGAGGACACGAGTGGTATCGTGGCACCGGTGAATAGTGCGATGCTGTTGTTGTTGTTACCCTATGGGGCCTTACATATTGCTATGTGCTTATGTTCGTCGTCATAATGATCATGCATCTATTGTATGCAAATGATATCTTGTTGTATTAGCTCTTGAATATCATTGTTATATCTTGTATTGTTTGAGCATAAGGTTAATGAGATTACACGAGATCCAATGGGGTAAATTGGATCTCGGTTGTGCTCAGGTCCGATGGACCAAGGGTCGAGAGGCGGGGAAACAACATAACTAGACGGAATGCCGGAACAGGGAAAACAGGTAGACGGAGCCATAGAGAGGAATCAAGGGAAGAGTCGTAGCAATGTACCGGTCGAGGCAAGTGCTTGGGAAGAAAATCATCAGAGCCAAATGTCAGGCAAGAGTCTAATGAAGTTACTTCGAATAGTTTGGTGCCGAAGGCAAGGCTAGTCTACGTGGGTGTGCCAATCAGTCGCCGTGAACTCGGTGATGCCCCATGGTAGACACTTACCCGGCCATTCATTCGGATAACGGAGTTAGGTTCATTGCCCCAAGTCCGGTCAAGGCTTGGTCTAGGTTGTATAGTTACTTTTTGTGAAATGTAATTGTACGAAGCTCGTATATTGTATCACATGATTATTCCTTCGGGAAATTTTTAATATATCAGCATACGCTCGGCATCGTCATATGTCGGCTGGTATTGTGATACAAAAAGGACGTATACCCTGAAGGAAAAGGGTTAAGTCGGGTAATTTAAGACCCAGAGAATGGAGAGACAGCACAGAATATGGCTTCTGTTGCTAAAGTCTAGGACTTCTGGTACAGGAGTCTAAATGAAATACTTGCCTAGTGTTTCAAGGGGAGCGGTACAGAGAAGTCGGTACTGCTTAGGTTTTTCTGTAGACAGTAAACCTTACGTTTAGGTTTCCCTGTAGAAACAGTGACCTGTTGATTATGTTCCATGTAGGAACAGAAAGTTTCTAAGTTACCCTGAGAGGATAATCCCTGCCTTGTAGAGGCCAGACACCATGCGTGTAACGGGCGTAGCTCCGGGGACTGAGGTCTTTGACTAAGTCCTTGACGGTGGTGACGGAGAGATAGTGCGAGCATTTCCTATGTTCCGAGTACACGAGAGTAGGAACCACGAGGAAAAATGAGTGGGATACCTTAGGTTTTAAATACCTGAGAATCAGTTCCTTAACGGAACCATACGATAGATGAAATCCTAGTAGCTGTGGGTTATGGTTTCAAGGTGAGACCAATAACCATAGTAATGTTAGTAACCAATATATTTCCCTAAGAAGTGGGTGGTTACCCGATAGGGGAGGACGGGATAAATATGTTACCTGGAGTTGGACTGATAGTGAAAGTCCATAAGTTAAAACCCAGATGAGATGGCATAAAAACAACAAATTTCGAAAAGGGTAGGAACACGGTAAGATTCGAGTTCTCGTTGTAATGATACGAGAGACGATCGATTGAAGACGATTACTACATATGGGAGTTTTGATCGAAGATGGCTACCTACGGAGAGTTTTGATTGAGGGGTCTACCTACGGAGGTTTGACCGGAGGAGCCGACCGATCGGAGGATTGAGTGAAGCGCCGTGTAAAGCACCGTGGGGTAGAGCCACCACGACAACAAACCGTTTAGTGCAGCCGCCGTGACGATGACCCATACAGTAAAGCTACCAGCGTATCGGTTCTCAAGGTAAGTACATTATAACGAATTCCGCATCTAATAGGTTCCCTAGAGAGAAGGTTTATGAAATCTAGTACATTGCCATAGGGTGCTCCAATATATCTCTTAGTTTCGAATGCAACCGGACCACGATCGTGTCATTGAGTAGGAGGTATCTTGTGTTGCCATGGTGTATGGGCGCCATGAAAACATTTATGATATCTTGTGTTGCCATGGTGTATGGGAGCCATGGAGACATTTTGGTATTTGTGGTGTTGACCGCGGTGTATGGGCGCCACGGAAACACCATATATCAAAGTACGACATGACAAGATTGTAGTTGAAGCTGCATGAGTTTGGGTATGTTCTAGTAAGGGCAAGAAGGTAATATGTATCTCTCAAATGTTGTGATGGGTAGTAGGACCTTTGAGACCGGGAGTCCATGGGTCATTGGACATGTATACGTTCAATTAAAAGCCTTAAGTCTGTGAGACTATTATGTCTATAGGCGGTAGAAACCCACGGTTGTTGAACCATGAACGTCGGGTAGTATCTTGAAAAGACTATGAAACCGAGAATGGCGGACGATATCCGTAATAGCCAAATGTTGAGTAGCCAAGGACGAGAGGTCCGAATGCAATTAATTGGTAAATGATCCTCTCGGATTAGTTGTCGATTCACGAAAACGTGTAAAGATGGAAATTCTAAATTTGCCAATACACCCGCTATATTTGAAATCTTTGAAATTGATTTTCGAACTTGTGAATTTTGAAACGAGTTTTCAAATGGAATGTTTTTTTCAACGGAATTTGAGACCACGGTGATGGTCAAGTTTTGAAATGATGTAGTCTTATGAAAAGGGTTTGTTAGAACCTAGAGTTTGAAACGAGTTTTCAACTATGTTGTGGTAGTCTGAAGCTGGAAGGACAGGCTGTTGTAGATGTACACGGTTTCTTGGGTCTTGCCGGATGTTTTGAAACGTTTGAAATCGCTGGCCTTTGATAAAGGTTCTTTTGAACAAAGAGTTTTTGAGGGAATTTGTGTTGAGAAAATGAAGATCGCACCAGCAGTGAAATGCACCCAATCCATAACATTTCGCCGAGAGCGTATGTTTTAGCAACCTGACTATGTCTGGACTAAGTTCCGGTAGATAGGGTTATGTGCCAGCGCGGACGCTGGGTTCCTTCAAGGAAGGGCGGAAATTCTCCCACATTATTTGTGATGCTGCATTTGCGGGAGACCGAATATGGGGATTGGGATAAGACGCTCATTGTACCAAGTGGCTGAAGTGGTAGCGTGAACTTTCAATTTGTAAAGTGAATTATACCCTCAAAAGTATGTGCCGGTAGTCAAAGTTTTTGAGCCGGTAGTAAATACGTTTTCATGAATTTGTGTTGGCAGCGATTAAGTTTGAAAGTACTATTACTTTTCGGTAAAGTGCGAATTGCGAAATGTACTAAGACCACGGGAAAATTTTCATTATGTGAAATTTGAAAATAAGACAACATAATGATTTTGAGTAGCAATGACAGGCTCGTCAAAGCTATTGTGTGAAAAGCGGTGTAGTTGGAAATTTTGATATAGGAACAGGAACTAATAGGAAAGTGAGCTGGTTAAGCCAGATAGTAGCCGTCAGCTATAGTGTTAAGAAAGTAGTCTGAGAGCTTGAATGGGAAAAGGCTCAGATGAAGTAGACGAACAGAAGCTCGAGGCAATAAGACCTAATGTGCAAGTATGCACGGGCGGTGTCCCTAGGCCATAAGACCGGTGATACTGAGCATTGTGTGAGATGCTAAATGTCAGATGACATTCATTGTATCAGGTAATAGATTGAGCCAAAAGCCAATGTGTGATAAGCGAAAGGTCGAATGAGTCGAGATAGTGAAGCTTTGTGTAACAAAGTACTAT
This sequence comes from Acacia pycnantha, assembly GCA_025563575.1. Taxonomy (NCBI): domain Eukaryota; kingdom Viridiplantae; phylum Streptophyta; class Magnoliopsida; order Fabales; family Fabaceae; genus Acacia; species Acacia pycnantha. Next base: position 918,410 of record JAMWYP010000141.1, read on the forward strand.
GAGAATGGACGGTGAGTCTGTATTTACTTAGGAGTACCCAGTTGGATAAGACTGATGTTGGAATGTTGGGATGCGTGCTAAGTAAGTATGCATGTACAAAGGTTAGACTAAAGGTCTAAGTTCTTTCTCAGAGGTGATACGCGCAAATTTCGAGGACGAAATTTTATTTAACTGGGAGAAATGTAATACCTGAAAATCTCATTTATGATAAGTATCATATTGAGCAAATATTGCCTATTGGAAATAGGTGAATATATGGTCTCCAAGACCTTGTGGTGAATTTTTAGGGTAATTACTCCTGAAATTAGAAAATGTGCAAATAGGTCCCTAAAACGTTTAAGAATGTGCAATTAGGTCGCTAAATGCATTTACGGGTTATATAATACCCTGTGAAAATTATAAAGAGGCAAGAAAATATTCATTTGAAATAAGGAAGTATATTGTCCCTAATTTAAGTAATTTATTAAATTACTACATTGGAAAAATAAAGTGGGAAAAGTTAAAAAGTATTATAATGACAAAAATGCCCCCGTGAATTATGAACTAATGCATGGGACATAAAATACAAATGTCAATACAAAAGTTTGAAGATAAAGTGTTATCTTAATTAAGAGAATTATCAACTAGTGATAAGAGAGTAATTGAGTAATTATTGGCTAATTACTTAAGCATAGGCAAAGGAAATTCATAAATAATTATGTAAAACCCTAAAATTTGTGGTTTTTGGCCTAAAATTAGTATAAACATATTTGTTAATTAATTGGAAATTTTGGAGAAAAATAGTTGAGTTTAGGTATTTTTAAGCCTAAATACAAGAATGGACCAATAGGAAAATTTTGTAAAAAAATTATATAAAAAAATTATTAAATAATTATTTTATATATTATTAATTAATTAAATAATTAATTAAAACGAAAATTAATAAAATAATAAGAAATAAGGACAAGAGTTGGTAAAAATCATGGTGCCTTAACTTGCAAGTTGAAGTGTAAAATTGTATAAACAAGTACAATGAATAGTGATCAGATTTATAGGAAACGGATCATGTCTAGAGTACCATGAATAGGTTTTCCAATGTCAGAGTAAAATATTGATCAGTGAATTTTTATCTTCAGTTAGCCTTTTCATCAAAAATTAGTTTAGATTAGATATTCCTAATGAGAATGAAAGGGGCTTCAAAATGGTAATTCGGATTTTTGAGACTTTTCCGAGATTACGCAATTCGGACACCGTCGGGAACTTTATCGGTACAAGTTCATAAAGCAAAAGCATCACATCACATTAATTGATGTGACAAATCACCAACCAAAGGGGAGGGCTGGTTTGGGTAGGTGTAGGGCCAAGATGGAGCCTTTCAAGAAAAATGCGATCAACGGTCCAGAATTCGCCAGACAAGATGTGAATAGTGCTCCCAATTTTCCCTATAAATAGGAGGCTCTTCCTTTGCATTCTTCACACCAAAAATCATCTTCTCTAGTTGAACTTTCCTAGAGAGAAGTTAGAGAGAGGTGCTCTGGAGGAGGAAGGAGCGGGGAATTTTGCAGCGAAGCTCTGGGTAATTTTTCTGGTCTTTAGCTTTTAATGCTTTCAGTAGTTTTAGTAGTAATGCTAGATAGATCTTTAGCTTTATTTTAAGTATTAAATTCAAAAATCATGGTGGGGTCGGAGTTCTGGCAAAATTTTGAAAAGTCGGAGCCAAAGTAACGAAGTGCTGGCGAAATTCCGTAGATTAGGGTATAGGGGCAAAATGGTAATTTTTACCTAAAATGCCCGTTATAATGTCAAATATTGATAATGGTGATATTATCATTATAGGATATCAGAAACCTTGATCTGCTGTCGTTACGCTGTCTGACGTGCCGCTGTCAGCCCGCTGTTTTCCGTCAACGTGCAGTTTCCGTCAAAACGTACCAGAATTTCCGTATATCGTCAACGGAGGTACGGACGCGTACTGTAACACTAATCTTGTGCTGCTTAAATACATATATGTGATAGATACGTTCGTAGACCGATATACAGACAGTTTTTATACGGGTTATGTCATAATAATGCCGTTATGTTTTCCTAGCGCTGAGGACACGAGTGGTATCGTGGCTTTGGTGAATAGTGCGGCTGTTGTTGTTGTTACCGGGGGAAACAGCATAACTAGACGGAATGCCCGGAACAGGGAAAACACCGGTAGACGGAGCCATAGAGAGGAATCAAGGGGAAGAGTCGTAGCAATGTACCAGTCGAGGCAAGTGCCGGAAGAAAATCATCAGAGCCAAATGTCAGGCAAGAGTCTAATGAAGTTACTTCGAATAGTTTGGTGCCGAAGGCAAGGCTAGTCTACGTGGGTGTGCCAATCAGTCGCCGTTACTCATATATTGTCCAAATTTTTAGTACATTGCTCTCCGTTTCCGCGGTACTCTGAAGTAGCACCTCAAGTTTTGTTTGACTTTTATAAAAACAGGTGTCATCCGACACGATTTATGCTACAGAATTTGGGGTGTTACAATTTGTAAAGTGTATTCAATATTTTGATATCCAAAAGTAGCATGCATATATAATATACTTGATGTTTATGTGTATGTTATAATTCCATTTCTTTCAAAATAATGATCGATGAGAGTTTATAGGATCCGAATAATACGTATATATGTGGTAAATTCCAGAGCAGGACCATCAATATAAAGAAGCTTATTTCTTATCTATTGAATTAGTAATCAACAGAAATTTTTAGGTTTAAGGAAAATAGTAGAGATCAGTTGCTATCCAACTATATATATGGTCCCTTCACCCACATGGTTTTGAATTTTGAAATAGCTAAAAACAATATAGCACTGTTGTTTTCTTCTTCACACTGCTTTTATTTATTTATTTATTCTGATTTTAGATAAATCATCATTCAGATTATATAAATTCCAACGATGTAGACTTGTATTTCAAGAAACTATCAATATCCAGTTTAATCAAACAAACCCCAACCATTATAATAATATAAGAATAAACCATCCAAAAGCAAATTCAACATCGATAACATCATCACACCCTCCATATATATCTTCTCAAATTATTATTATTATTATTATTATTATTATTATTATTATTATTATTATTTATACATTCATTTTTTATAAATTTTTTTTTATTTATACACTCCATTTATGAAGGGAAAGTATAATACAAGTCGCGAGATCACATGACTTTTAAGTTTAACTGATTAATAAAATCTGGATATGGTGATAAATTAAGGCTTGAATCTCCATTGTTTAATAAGAAAACACTTTGTTGGCATCATGGGCAATCTGAAAGAATAAAGAAGAGGATGATTTGAGTCGTGTTTGAGAACACTGTTGTAACATCCCAACTTTTCACAAGCAGTATAAATTTTTTTTTGTCAAACATCATTTCAAAATCGTCAGAGTAGAGCAACAGAGCGATTGAGTAACTGATATGTATATATAAAACGCCGCAAGTCCATTTGGTTACAAACGATGCAGAAGCCGTGTGGTTTAGAAGTATATAACGAAGAAAGGCTTCATTTGGAACAACCAAAAGGAAGTCTTCGGTAGGGGTCTTCTACTCGGGTGCTTGCCTCTCTCCTCGGTCCTCGGTCCTCAGAAACCTAACGCTATGTTAAGAGCGAGATCCAGTAGCACCGGATCTCGAGTAACAGTTAACCTCATGTTTATGTACACAGACAGCAGACATTAACATTACTAACATCACTCTATCACAATCAATGTATATGTATTGCTCCCAGCATGCAGACATATTGCTCCCAGCATAAAGACATATTGCTCCCAGCATAAAGACATATTGCTCCCAGCATACAGACATATTGCTCCCAGCATATAGACATATTCTCTAACCTCTATATGCACTCAAACAGTATAACAAATCTACAACACCCATACATACATGCATACCATAAACATCAGAGTTAGTGTTACAGTACGCGAACGTACCTTCGTTGACGGTAGACGGTACTTAAGTCGAAATCGTACTTTTTTACGGAAGCGGCACGTTGGACAGCGTAACGGCGGCGGATCGAGTTTCGATATCCTATAAGGGTAATATCACTTTCATTAGTGATTTGACATTACGACCGGCATTTTAGGTAAAAATTACCATTTTGCCCCTATACCCCTAATTGGCGGAATTTCGCCAGCACTTCGTTACTTTGGCTCCGATTTTCCCAACATTTTGCCAGAACTTCGACGCCATTTTGATTTTCGAAAATCTAGACTAAAATAGCCCTATCATATGATATCTAATCATACTCGGAAGATTAAAGACTATTCTAGCATTTCTACTCCAACTATCGGAAGAACTACGGAAGCTTAAGACTAAGTACCGAAGAACTTACTCAGAGCTTCGCTGCAGAATTCCCCGGACTCCTTCCTCCTCCAGAGCTCCTCTCTCTAACTTCTCTCTAGGATTTCTAAGAGTGGTTTTTGGTGTGAAGAATTTCAAAGGAGTTGCTTGCTATTTATAGAAGAAGTTGTGAGGGCATAATAGTCTTTTTCCATATTTCAACTTTCATTTTAAACCATGGAAATTAGGGGTTTTGGTGGATGATTTGCAGCCATGGAAAGCATGATTTCGTTCAGCCCCTCATGAGTCACCAACTTGTGTGACAAGTTGTGTATTCTAGAAGCATTTATACCCCGATCGGTACCCGATTCGTGTAATCTCGGAAAAATCTCAAAAATTCGGAATTACAACTTTGAAGACATTTTCTCACTTATTAGAAATGTCCAAGTTAACCTAAATTTTGATTTCATATAGGGTTCCAACAGTCAGTCTGAAATTCCTCGAAAAGCGTGCCCGGTCACGGAATTGAATTGCGGAATTATCAACTTCTGGACAAAAATTCACTGATTCCAAATATGTCCAGATAATTTCAAACTCATTTCCAGATGTTGAGTTAGAATTTATTTTCTTCAATCCTAAAAATGTGCCTATCTGCATTTTTCCCTATTTCGTTTTATTAGGAAAATGCTCTACCGGCTTCAGAATTAATTTCCGGAAAAGCCTAACGGAAGATAAAAATCCACTGATCAATATTCTACCCTGACTTTGGAAATCTCATTCCTAGATCTCTAGATAGGATCCGTTTCCTAATTTCTAAATTACTATTCATCATTTTTATTTTAATAAATTATAATATTAAAATAATGGCAAGTTGCATAAAATCTTATACATAAATATTATTTAATTTCTTTTTCTTTCTTTCTTTTTTTTTCCTTTTTTTTTCTGCCCTCTTTTTTTTTATTTCGTTTTTATTTATTTATTATTTTATTTATTAATTATTTAATAAATTATTTAATTCAATTTTTATAAAAATTTCCCAAAATTACCCAATTGGTCCATTTTTGTATTTAGGCTTAAAAATACCTAAACTCACTTATTTTTCACCAAAATTTCCAATTAATTAGTAAATATATTTTTACTAATTTTAAAACAAAAACCACTAATTTTAGGGTTTTACATAATTACTTGTGAATTTCCTTTGCTTATGCTTAAGTAATTAGCCCAATATTACTTAATTACTTAATTATCACAAGTTGATAATTTTCTTACTTAGAACACCTCATTACCTTCATAATTTTGTATTGACATCTTTGTTTTCATGTCTCCTGCATTATCTTAGCATTTACTGGGGTATTTCGGTTATTTCCTTACTTTTTGAGTATTCTTCTACAATTTCTCTAAGTTTGTAACTTAATAAATTACCTAAATTAGGGACAATATCCTTCCCTATTTTAAATAGATTTTTACTTGCCTCTTTTATAGCTTTCACAGGGTATTTATAACCCACAATGTGCTTAGGGACCTATTTGCAAATTCTCAAACGTTTTAGGGACCTATTTGCAAATTATATAATTTCAAGGGAGATTACCCTAAGTCAGATTTGAGGGTATTACAACTGTCCTATAGAGTTATTCCGCAACCACCGGTAAAGAAGAAGCGGTACTCACCAGGATTAAACAGACCCTTCTTGATTAAATCAAGGCGGCAGAACTAGCGGAAGATAAGATAACTCAGTAAGAGATTACCAATGTTTTCTAATTCTCTTTTCTTAAATGGTGTCACAGTTGGGGTATTTATAAATGATGAATCAATGCCTTGAAGTGGTGACTCTTGAACATTACACCTCTTCAGAAAGTCATAACTATCTGTTTAATTCATGAACCATGTTGATTCATGAACGAACACAAATCCCTTAGTTTATAAGAACATGACTTCTCAAAACGCATCTCTTCATTCACATCTCTTCATTTAAAAATATTCCACAATATTTTCCACAATTAATATTGGAAAGACTCTTTCTTTGACACACCCATATACAATATTTACAACACACTTGTGCACTGAAAAAAAAAATCAAGTACTCCCTCCTGTTCTAATTATAAGACTTAGTTGATTTTTTTGGAGAGATTAAGGAAGCTAATTAAATTATTTTAGAGTATTTTTATTTTTATTTTTTTCTTCAAACTATTTAGTTTGACTAATAAACTAATATATAATCTAAAGATACACAACATATGAAATGATTAAGTAACTTATTTAGATTCCTTAATCTCTCCAAAAAAAAAAAAGTCAACTAGGTCTTATAATTAAGAGCGGATGTAGTATATTTTAATTTTGGACCAAACAATAAGATTTACATCTCATCATTACGCTAATTTCTATCATACTGCGTCACTACACACACATATATAGACACACACCATCCGCTAATCTCTCACAAGTGCTGTATTTCCTTATAGAAGTGTGTGTGTGTGTGTTTTAATATTTCGACTACATGTGTGTGTGGTTTGTTTTAATATTTCGACTACATGTAAGAGAAACTTATTATGTATAACTTGCTTATTTTTTTTATCTCAATATATAGTAGTTTCACATAATTTTGCTTGCGTTTGGTCTTTAACTTTTGAGTTTGAAATTGTTATACCTTAATAAAATATAAGGAGATATATACATATATATACCAGCTTAATAAGTTAAGCCTCTTTGATTCTATTGTATTTCATCGTTTGTATTTTAAAAATCTAGTTAATATTCCTTTGGTTCTAAATATAAGATATATTTATCTAATTTAGATAGATTAAGGAAGTTGGTTAACTAAGTTAATTTGACATGTATTTTTTAAAATATCATAGTCATCACCTTTTCTAATTTTTTCATTCACTATCTTCCTTGATTATTCTTAACGAATATAAAAACTATGTCTTATATTTAGGACAAAAATCAACTCCTTAAATATGTCTTATATTATGGATCGAAGGGAGTAATTTGTTGGAACCATAGTCCATTCTTGGTAGATTAGGGCGTCCAAACCCAATGTAAGTGGATCTATTATGTGATAAATTTCTTCTAATTTTTTATATATTAGACATGTATTGTATTTTAAATATTTTTATTTATGATATAACATTTTTTATTTTCGCCCCGTCACTAAAATTCCTGACTTCGCCCCTGTGTCTAATTAACGATAACAGGAGGATATACAATTTGAGACAGATCGAGAAATCAAAATCAAAATAAGAATACTTTTTTGTTTCAATCTTTCACGTGATATGAGTAAGCAAAAGATGATAGAGCATACATATATATAGCAAATATAGGTGTTGGCACTAATTCAAGTGATGATGTATATATATATAGAAGTAGGAATTTTAGGAAAGGGGTTGGGCTTATCCACAGTTCAAGGGTCGCTCTTGGAGCCCAGTCCACAATGCATACTGAGTTAGAGAGTACACATGCCTCCACTTCTTCCCAGCGTTTCCACTGCTTCATAGACCCCTAGGATATCTCCCCCAGCGCCTTGACCAACTCTAGGATCGAACTCCCTCCCTTTAGATGAAAAAGTCCGACCCCTTCACCAGTTGAACCCAAAGACAAGAGGTATTTACGTAATATATGTAGAGACATTGTTAGCGACAAAGTGGAGAGAAGTTGTTGGATTCGGATATGGCACAATCTTATCCGAACCCATTAAACCCGGACCCAACACACGGGTTTGTGTTCTGTGTTCTGGGCCCATCCATGTAGAAAACAATAACTTGTCTTTTTGTTTTATTTAAAAATAATTTTTTAGCTACACGATAAAATATATATTTAAGTTGTAATAATATAATTTATGTGATGTTGACAAGATTAAACTCAAGAACGGTCAAATTTAAGTAGTCGTGTAACTTAAAATATTCAAAAGCGTGCATATATAGATGGAACTAATCATGTTTTGTTGTAATTAATTATGTGCATCAATCATGTATTGTACAAAGCTTGATAAATAAATCGAATTCTTCATGACTTATGTGAATGAAAATGAGGTCTGATTTCTCTCATCATCCCTCATCATCCGCAAATCTGGGTCGTCGAAATCTTGATCCAAGGGCCCAGAATTTTTTTTAAAAAAATCGCATGTGGTATTGACACCGCATGCGGTTTTAAAAAAAAAATTATGGGCCCTTGGATCAAGATTTCAACGGCCAGGATGAGACTGTGAGGGATGGGCAGAAAAAGGCTGATGAGAGAATCCTCTTCCATGAAAATGGGGTAACTTGTTAAATGTATTAATTTATTCTAAATATATAGAAGAGGTATATTTTGTAAAATAGGCACAATTATTTTTTTAAATGACTATATATATATCTGATTATATCATATTCATATACTGTTATTAGGCCCAACAAATTAGAGAAGATCTCTCAAAAGGCATTTTCTATAGGGACCAATATTTTAATAAGCCGAATGAAATTTGAGGAATAAAATCTTCTAGTTTGAAGATTAAAGAACCAAAACCAAAACGAAGATAAAATTAAGGGGTTAAAGATTATATTAACCCTATAAATTAATTAACATATACTTCCTTCGATCCTAATTATAGGACAACATTTGAGAGCTAATCTTGGTTCTAATTATAGGACAAAGTTCTAACTTTTTTTTAATTTATTCCTAAAATACCCCTATTAATACTTTCTCAATAATAATTTAATAATGCACTTATATTTTCTATAAATTTAATAATGTTTGTAACTCATTAATGTCACATGCACCTCTATTCTATTGTTATTTTTTTTAATAAAATAATTTTGAGCAATTTTTGTAATATTTAATAATGGAATCACTATTAAATTACACTTCCAACCTCCAAGAGTAGACCGTAAGTTGTTGAAGGAAATCGACGATGCCAGAATGTGTAAGAGCTTGGAGAAGTCATGTGTGAGGCAGGAGAGGTCTGACAAAGAACAGAGAATCAGAGTAACTGAATGTCATTTTAAATTTTAAATAAGGACATTTTGGAAAAACAAATATAATTAACTAATTAAACTATTATCTTTAATCTCTTCAAAATTAGGTAAATATGTCGTATAATTTGGACCAGAGGGAGTATCTAATTAGAGAATCATTGTTTGCCATTATATATTGATTCTTCCGTTTAATAGACCCCATATCGTTGTCTATTGTTAAAATTCAATCCAAATGAGTATTTCCTCTTTTTCATTCATTCGTTCCTTCATAATTTTCCTCTTGAATGAGGTAAATTTATACAAGCAGAAGTTAACAACCTGAGCACAATAGTAGGTAACAACCTTTCAAATATTGCCCTTTTCTAAATAACTTATTCTAATCTAATAACAATAATTCAAATTCAAATACTAACAATAATTCAAATTTAAATAATCCAAATTCAATTCATATTTTCAACACTCCTCCTCAAGTTGGTGCATGAATGTCGGTCATGACCAACTTGCCAATCACTTCTTCAAACACTTTTCCTAAGAAGATGCTGGAACAGGAGGCATAGAGATAAACAACCAGAGTTCTTCTTCTACAAAAGGTCTTGAGTAATGAGATCCAAAGCATTCGAGTACATTCATCAACGAATGATACATATTCGAGTACATTCATTATATACGGAGTGCCACATCGTGGGCAGATTCAAGGCGGATGAACCGCTACATCAACGAGTGGCTCATGGAGTCGATAAGCTTGCTTTTTATTCGCTTGTGTTTCTTCGTTGCACCAATTAGGTACCCAGATTTTTTCTGAGCACCGATGCGCAGTAGTAGATAAGCCTGCTTTTCATTCGTTTGTGTTTCTTCGTTACACCAATTAGGTACCCAGGTTTTTTCTGAGCACCGATACACATGTCCATTAACTAGGACCAAAGGGGATAGTTCGAGTGATCAAGGATAACGGTGATGGGAAAGGAGGTATTATCATGTGGGATGATGATATTGGAAGGTGGACCAAAGGCAAAGGATGGTGGAGAAGTGGAATTGATAATAGAGTCGGGATTCTCCAAGGGAAATTTGGGATTTGGTCGGGTAACAAGAAAAAGAATATAAGACTTCAGGTTCCTTGGATGAAATGCTTTGATACCATGTTAAAATTCAATCCAGAGGAGTATTTCCTCTTTTTCATTCATTCGTTCATTCATGAACACATTAGTAGGTAACAACCTTTCAAATATTATCATTTTCTAAATAACTTATTCTAATCTAATAACAATAATTCAAATTCAAATACTAACAATAATTTAAATTTAAATAATCCAAATAATAATTCAAATTCAATTCATATCTTCAAGATGTATGTATAGGCCTCCTCTGATTAATTACCTTCTCTACAAATAGTTGTATTTTTAGGTGATCTTATTTAACTACTATATTTAATCTTAAATATGGACGTCACGGATAGGTAATAAAAAAGCTATCAAGGATAGTTTAATTAACTTCTTAAATTTCTTCCAAATTTTAATTGTGGTTCATCATTTATTTCTTCGGACATAAATTTAATTTATCCATAATGTCTTTCCTGATGAGCTTATCCGTATACTCCTTATTAATAGATTTAAAGTTTTTATTATAGATATTAATTATGTCCTCACAAGTTTAGTTGTTTAATGTCAATATATTGGACCATAAAATATCTAGTCAATATTATCAAACATTAACTTTCAATCACATATATATACAGACGATACAACTCTTAAATTCTGCATGTACATTTTAAGCTATTCTGATCGACGGTGTAAAAAATGACGAAAAAGATTCAATCATGTGGGCATATAATATATCTTGAGTTGTTATGTAAAAATGCGTACAAATATATTTTTTTTGTTAAAAGTTGATGACAAATGCATAAGAAATATATAGTTTAAAAAAACAAAAGACTAGTTTTTTCTGAATATGCCAAACTTGGAAGGAAAAAAATGCCATCCACAAGATTAAATAATGTTATAATTAATAATAAAGTTGACAAGTAGCAGTGGCGGACAAAAAGATAAAAAGAAAATCCCATCTAAACACTCCAATAATAGATCAAGTTGTGGTGGAAATGCAAGCCTCTTGTTTCATATATACAGTAGTGAGTAGTCTCTGAGCACTTCCAAAAAAGGCAATATAAAAATGGTCCCAAAGTCTATATAGTAATATAATGCTTGTTCCAGTTCAAATAATAATTCTCATCTTCTTTTTCACACATGCCCAGTAGTATCCTCTTGTTCAGCTTTCTCCAGTTTCATCATTATTTCTCGTTTCACTAAACCACCACCTCGCACCTGACACTGTGCGCTTTACTAAAGCTCCTGCAGATTTTAGCTATATATATAATATAGTGTTTAATTATTAGGTTGGTTGGGAAATTCTGGGAATCGATAATTGATGCTTGCGGTGTCACCTTTGAGGGGAACTAAAGATGAGATTAAAAGCCAGGGAGAGATGGGTGGTTTTTCCTCTGTCGCTGGAGAAGATGAGGAGTTTGGAGAATTTTGCGATGGGAGTTTATTGGAAAGTATTAATTTTGATGATCTTTTTGTCGGTATCAACGTCGGCGCCAGAGATGAGCTGCCGGAATTTGAGATGGGCCCGGAAATCCTCTTCGAGTTCTCCATGGAGTCGTCGGAGAACATGAACTGGTCTTCCTCGCTTTCACTGGAAAATAATAATGATAATGGAGCTGATCGACACCAGAACAGTATTGTAAATGGGAAGGAGGAGGACGAAGAAGAAGAAGATTGTAATAATAAAGTTTCGTCAGCTTCAGCTTCAAATTCTGGGTCAAGTAGGGCAGAAGAAGAGATAATGAACAAAAGAGATGAAACTGCGACTGCGACGTCGTTGAAGCCATCGGCGACGACGAAGGAAGGTAATAAGCAAACGGGAAGAAAATCTTCAGGCCAATCAAAAAATTCACAAGGGAAGAGAAAGGTAAAGGTAACAAACTAAGCTACCTCAGTAATTTTTCTTTATCACCCCACGTGTTCAAATCTGGAATCAACGATAATTGGTGAGGTTGCACAAATTTTGGTCTTAGAAGGTGGTAGTGAGTATTTTTTTTATGTAGTTATATAACTGTTGTCAAACTCGATTGAGAATAGTTTTAAAATAATGTTTTCTGCATTCACATAGGCTAGTCAAAACTTTATGTCCAAACGGTCAAATCTTCTTCTTCCACTAGTAATTAGGTTTGAGTGAGGAAGTAGTACCATGTGCAGCAATCCAGCAAAGCTAGGATCGATCAGTCTCTATCTCAATTATGGGTCTTCTATCTTCAGTCATGAAAGGCGTCAGCTCACGGGTATACCATAAGAATTAATAAGTTAAAAAGTAAGAAGAGAGGGAAATGGTAATTAAGCTAGAGAGAGAGGCCGGGCAACATTAATGAAACAAATATACATGATTATATTTATAAGTATAATTTTTTATGGGATTCGCATGATGTTTTATTAGCGATGTCGGGGTGGTGTACATGTTGCAGGTGGATTGGACCCCAGAATTACACAGACGATTCGTGCAGGCAGTGGAGCAGCTTGGAGTGGACAAGGCAGTTCCTTCCAAAATCTTAGAGATTATGGGAATTACTTGTCTAACTCGCCACAACATCGCCAGCCACCTCCAAGTAATTTATTTCCTTTATATTTATTTGCAATGTAATCCTCCTTCTCTTTCTGGCTTTAATATAAGACATATTTAACTAATTTGATCATATTAAGAAAGTTAGTTGAGTTAGTTAATATAATATCTATTTTTTAATAATACGATAGTCATGACTCATATTCCTTAACTCTCTCATCTCTGCTTTTATTCCTTAATTATTGGTGAGGGAATAGATATTAATAGGGCTAAATTATGAAAAGATTCATAAATATAAAAACTAAGTTTTATATTTAGGACAAATATTAACTCTTCATATATGTCTTATATCAAATATCAAAGACCGCAGCATAAAATTAAATCTTATCCTAAATAATATATATGCATGCAACTAGCTAGTGGAGAGAAAGCTGCTATTTCTGTATACTGCTGGATTTATTTGTCGTTTATTATGGAGCGGGTGCCTGCTGTCCCATATTTTCTCCCACTTCTCCTAAGGATTTAAGACTTTTAATGAAAAATAAATTCGGCAGATTTTTATGTAATTGAAAATTTATAAGAAAATGAAAGTTTTTTTATCCATAAAATATTCAAATTTTATGTAGAATTAATAGTTTAGAAAAACAAGGCAAAAAATATTTTGAAAGTAGGAGGGATCCCCCCACCCCCCCGGCGGCGGTGTCTAATACGATGGGGATATTCAAAGAGTGAATTTGGAATGATGAATTAATTAAATGTACAGAAATATCGATCGCATAGGAAGCATTTGCTGGCGCGTGAAGCTGAAGCAGCGAGGTGGAATAAGGGGAGAGAGGTAAGGCCATGGGCGGCGGCGGCGGCGGCGCCCACCGTGGGTTTCCCTCATATGGCTCCTTCGCCGTTGCCGTCCACGATGCCGCCCCAATATTTTAGACCCTTGCACGTATGGGGCCATCCCACGATGGACCATTACTCCTTCATGGCCCGCTGGCCGCCGCCCCCGGCCTGGCCATGCCCAACCTCTCCTCCGCCGCCACCTCCTGGCCCTTCATTCTGGCACCATCACCACTACCAGCAGGTCAAACTCTCCTTTAATTAATTACAACTAGATTGTTTTTGTTTTTGTGTGTGGTTTAATCTGAAATTAACGTTATAATCTTATATTCCTTTTCAATGCAGGCTGATCCCCAAGCACTAACCCCAGGAATACGAACATATTGTTTTCCACCACCAACATCACCTCTGACTACGACGGTAAATTAATCTTTTTGAAACGACTCCATAATGTTTTGGAGCCACTCAACTTGTCTTCTTCCGTGAAAATTGGATATTCTCTTGTAGACAAAATTACCACGTAAATAAGATGCTGTCATATTTATTATACAGATAAAAAACTAGTTCATGGGTAGTGTTTCTTTCACAATATTTTTATAGTTCATTCATGCACGCAGGGATTTGGATCTCCACTACCTGTCCCTGGCATCCCACCCCACGGCATGTTCACGGCGGATCCTGATGCCGGATCTCCCACCGGTCAACCCGCCCGTCCATGGCCCGTCTTTGACTTCCACCCGGTAAGTACTTCTCTTCTCTCTCCACCTTCTGTATTCTTACATGCCAGCACAAATAAACACTTCTCTTTCCTATTTTCTTTTCCATTGTTAAAACGTCTCTATCTATCTGAAAATTTTATTAACCTGATATAATTTTATATAATATGATCTGTGAGATTTAATTCATACATAAAAAGTATTGGTCTTCGAATTGAATTTGTGCCCTTCTAATCAATAAAGCTTTTAAACATGTACTTTTCACTGATATACCCTTATTACAATCATCTTATTTTCTATATATATGTGGGGAGTTAAATTCATAAAAGAGTAAGAAGTAAATTAAAGTCCAATGGAACTAATAAGTTATTGGTTGAGGTGTAGCATCCTCACTCCATAAAGAAGATGACACAAGTTTGAGTATCAAAAAGCGTGCTTATTCGGAAAGTTTTAGTAGCTCTAAACGACTGTTTAAGGAACATAATATGAAAAAGTTCTAAGAGTATTAATTGATTGATTGATTTGATTAGGTTAATTAATTAAGAATTAACGATGACGATTTGACTAATGTGTGTGTGACAGTCAAAGGAAAGCATAGATGAAGCTTTTGGAGATGTTATATCAAAACCTTGGCTTCCACTTCCTCTAGGGCTTAAAGCTCCCGCGCTTGATAGTGTGTTGAGCGAATTACAGAGACAAGGAATTCCCAAGATTCCTCCCTCTTGTGCTTGACCACAACCAAAACCCTAATTCGACGACTTGTCACTTTCTTTAATTATTACATTTTCATGTAACATCTTTTATATATATACTATCTAATTATAAGAACACTTTTATAGTGCAATTTACACAGTGTTCCTATAATTAGGACTGGAGGTAGTACTATATATAATTACGAAGCATGCTTCGTTTTTCTTCGATATATATATATCTTTCTTCCCTGTAATTAAGTGGGGAGAAAGTGTGTGAGTGTTTATTGAAAAGTAAATAAATATTCATGTGCGTGCTAGTACCTAGCTACTTCATGTATGAGACTAATATAAGGTGATGACCGACAATTATCAAGAAATGAAATTCTTGTAGAAAATTTAGTTTTTTGTTATACTAATTATTATGCTTTCATATAACTTCAAGAGTACTATGTAATTATATCATAAATGCTGATATTCTCTTTAATTTGCCCTAAATATCGAACCGCCCGAACTTAAAAACCAAATGATTTTTTTTATGATTAATCTAAGTCAAGTTTAATTAGGGCTATACTAAGAAACTGCACGTGTGTCCGTAGCTACAAATTAAGTTAATTTGATTATTATTTATTTATAATAATCATACAAAATGTGTCATGTTTGAATAATATTGGGTACAGATCAACGGATATGTCTTTATTATAATCACTATAGAAAACATGGTGTTAAGAAAATTCAAAAAAGAACAATAAAAGGAAATATGGCAGAATGTTATACTAGCTCATCAACGTTATAAATAACTCGAACGTTATATCTTAGTAAAAAAAACTACGTAAGTCCAGTGGAAGCTAACTCTGGTTATGTATTCATTTGAAGCTAATTCAATGTAGCAAGTATGGCTAGAATATCAATATTACTATTTAATGTGATGAAAGTGTTATTTTATTTGGTTTTATTTCATTTTAATTTATTTTATCAGATGGATTCACAATCTTTTCAGTGATACTAGCTAGCTAGGGTTTCTGAGTCCTTAAGGCACATTTTATACGGCTTATTATGCGACATGAAATGACGTTGGGACCTAAAATATTACCTACCACTTTACTTCCACATCAATGATTCCCAACTAATATTTAATTAAAACTAATTAATATTAGTCTTTATTATATAAATTTCATCTGTTGGCGATTTTTTTAATTGAAAATTTTGTTGTTAATTATTAATTAACCTGACTTTAATTTGTCAAAAACTTGAATTTTCTTTTATTTTCCTCGCCAACACAGCTCATGTTCATATAAAAATTGCGAAGTTTTTTTATTGTATATTTAATTTCATTAGTTATGGCTTGCTCGTTCCCACGTGAATGAACCAAAGGTACAAAGTACAAAAGAATCGATCTGTAGTGGGAAAAATTAGTGAACGTGCATCGATATTATATTGGGCAAGCAAACACTTGTGACCGACTACACAAGGTCTTAATTTTTTGCATCTTTAGAAGAACATCAAGACAAAAGCTATTACGTTCAACTACCACCAGTTGCATACTTGCATCCATCAACAAACAAAAATGAAGAGATAAACATGAAATATAAAATTATATTTAAGGTGGCAATCCCATATTTTCCAGGTTAGCGTAGGTTTGAGTTTCGAGATGTGTGCGTATATATTGGAGTTTTTTTTTTTAAAAAAAAAAACTTCGTAAGGGTTTTCTCTTTCAAGATCTGAAGTGTAAAGAGTTTTTGCTTTTTTCAACAAGTACGCTTTCTTGAATTCAAACTTGTACTATTTTCTTTACAAATAAGACCATTTATAATATCAACTAACAACTATTTGGTAATAATTGACCGTGAATTCACGATAATCCTATTTATAGGCGCAACCCGTGTTTATCTTCTTCCTCTAATTTTTTCTGTTGTAATTAGCTAAATAAGATCTAAATGATGAAAATAAATAATTGATATGTGAAAATTTATTATCAAAAGGTACTTGCAAAACTTGTTTAAGGATTCAAAGTGAAACCTAATTTTAGCGGTACAACTCTGTTTTAAGATTCATGCAACCCGGAAAACAAAATATATTTAAATAAAACTGAAAATATGTTAAATATAAGTGAAGAAGAGTGTCACTCGCTTAAAATTTAAAATATGGTTCTTTAGATAGCTTTAGGAATAATTTTTGTAATGAAGAAATTTTCACAATTTTTTTTTTGCTAATTTTATATATATAGAGAGAGAGAGAAGAGAATATAAGGTGACGTAGATTTGAGCATGTATTTACTTGAGGAAAAAAGGAAGGATAGTGGAAGACACGCGCGGGTGGGGCAGAGGATAGAGACGGAGACTTGAGACTTGAGAGTTGAAAGCAGAGGAGCTGAGGAGGACATATGGAGAGAGGGGGCCTCCGATCCCCCACAATCAGCGAGTAATGATTTGAAATGGTGAAATGAAACCATGAGAACTGCCACATGTAGGCCACATGATGTCGGCACGTGTCACGGACGAGCCGAGTCAGACAGCCGTAGCGGTTGGGGTCCACGTTGACGTTGGAGCTTGAATGCATCCTAAAAGCCCAACGTTAAGGACATGGCAATGACGTGGCACTCGTGAGTCGTGAATGGAATGATACAAAAGGCTAACCCTAACCCTAACCCTTGGCGATGGGGAAGAGCCAGATGGGGTGCTAGTGGGGGCTCTCAGCTGTGCCTCTCATAAAATGAGTTTAAGATTTAAAGTCATAATCAAGCAATGCCAAGATACTAGGGTGTGCATGAGAACCATTCTATTCTCCAGCACTAATTCTAAGATGAAACAGTTTTTGCTGATTCTGTGCCTGGGAAAAGTTCTGAGAATCAGAATTACGTTTGTTATCTCATGTTATTTTTACTCTGAGAATCAGAATTATGTTTGTTAACACATTTTATTTTTATTTATGTAATTTTTATATTCAAAAAATTATTTATGTGGTGGAGGCGATGGCGGCGGCGGCGGTGGTGGTGGCGGCAGCGAGGGTGGTGGTGGCGGTGCGATGGTGGCGGCAGCGGCGGCGGTGGTGGCGGCGGTGCGATGGTGGCGGCGACGGTGGTGGGGTGGCGGTGGGGAGGGTAGTTGATCCGTTGATTAGGGTGATTGGAATTTCTTCGTTTCGTCAATGTCACGATCGAGAGAAGGAAAAAAATAGATTCTGGCTTTGTGCCCTAGAATAGAGAAGCAAAAATTTTCTGCTTCTTTTTTTTATTCCCCAGCACAAAAAAGAAACCGGTTCATCCCGGGAACAAAAAAAAACCGGATTTACCAAACACAATTCCTATCCAATTTTGTTCTTGGAACAAAAATTAAGAAAAAATTCATTCTGGGAGCGTTACCATGCACACCCTAATGAAAAGGGATTGTATTGGTAAATATTTGAAAGTAAAGTCCTTTTTAAAAAATAATAATACTCGTAGTAATAATAATGCTAAGATCGTGAAAGTATATATATACTTTAACCGGTCATAATTATAAAATTAAGTTGACTTTTTTATAGAAATTGAGAAAGTTAATTAAATTATTTTAAAGTATTTTTATTTTTTCTTCAAACTAATTAGTTTAACTAATAAACTAATATAAAATATAAAGATACACAACATATGATTAATAAAGTAACTTATTTAACTTCATTAATTTCTCCCAAAAAAAAAGTCAACCCGATCTTATTATTAGGACCAGAGGTAGTATCTTTTTTTTTTTATAACACGTTACACATATAACTAGATGCAATAAAAGGAAACAGACCTAAATATAGAAATATATAAACATATATATATGAAAATCTATATCATACGCAGAAAGGGTAACTATTATAGAGTAGTATGATGCTCATGAGTGCGTGTTTAGATTATATGTGGATAAGTGATTTTACCATGAATGTGAGAGACGAGTTTTGTTTTGTAAAAGCGTAAAAACACTTATTTTTTTATAATTAAGCTGATTCAAACAGCTATGGAGAGATTATCAGAAGCCGTGTACTGAGTTCAGGATAATGAGTTTGATGCGCAAGCTAATTAAATCATTTGTTGACTTCATTCTATAGGCTAAAAAAAGTAAATTATCTCATTTAAGCCACATTGAACTTTTAAAAATAGCATATTTCCAGCTGTATTTATGTCATTGTCTTCTTGTATAATTGTGACAAAGGACGCCTTTGGTTTAAAATTTGTAAAATAAAATTAACTTTCGGGAAAATCCCCAAAAAACTGCGTTTAAAATAAGGAAAAAATAAACCGGGAAGTCTAATGTCACAAATCTTAAGTAAGACTTATGGGAGGAATCTAAGATTTAAAAATGTTTTCAAATGATCGATTTATCCCTAATAGTATTTAAGGAGCTCAAATTGTATTGTTAATTGTGATTCTTCAGCAATTGTTCTATATACCTAAGTTGATTACGCATCGTAATTAACAACTTTAGTATAAATATTAAAAACTTCAGCTCTTCAAATATCAACAACCTTATAGGTAATATTTTGAAGCCATACATGTCAACCTTATAGGTAATAACCTAAGTCAATGTACATATTAATAACTTAAACTTCTCAAATGTTGTCAAGGGAAGGGCAGATTGATTATTTGAAAACATTTACAAATTTTAGATTTCTCCCTTTAGATCTGATTTGGGATATTAGACTCCCTGATTTGTCTTTGAGTTAAGTATCAAATTTTTCCCTGAAATACGCGCCCAGGAGTAATTTTGTCTCTGAAGTTTTCGGCGTAGCAATGTTGTTCCTGAAGTATCAGAACGTAGCAATGTTGCCCCTCCGTTAACAACCCTAATGGTCAACTAACGGTCAAGGTTAGGATTGTTAACGGAGGGGCAACATTGCTACATTTTGAGATTTCAGGGGCAACATTGCTACGTCAAGACTTCAGGGGCAACATTGCTACGCCGAAAACTTCAGGGGCAAAATTGACACTTAACCCTTTGTCTTAATCCTATTTTAAATATATTTTTCTGGGATTTTCCCTTAACTTTTCATCTCTCTCTTTTTTTCTTTTCTTATTTTTGCAAACTGGGTATAAGAAGTAGCCAAACATCAACAAGGTGGAGTCTTATTTTTTTATTTTTTTTTTATACGAAAGAGATAGTATTAAAAATTAAACAACAGATACACTAAGGGATTGAAATCCCATTGACTCATGTGAAACTAAAGTCCGTGAGTACATCGGACAAACATCCAAGAAACTCGATGAAATGATGAGCCCCTTTTTAGCAAGACTATCAGCTATCTGATTCCTATTTCTTGAAATCCATTGTATCTTCAGATTCCATTCCCTTCTCATAAGTTCTCTAATGGGCCATATAAGAAGACTTCCTCTTGCAGCGCAGATAGAAAAAGGACAGAAGTAGTGGGAATGAATTGCCCAAAGGATAAATCCACCTCTGGTCACTGTGCTGTATATATAATGAAAGAATATAACAGAAAAGTGTACTATACAATCTTAGCCATACAGGTGTCCTATGACAGCTAGCATATACAAGAGGGATACTAATCTCTATATACAAACACTAATCAATCACTAATCCTAACATTCCCCCTCAAACGAGAGGGTGTGACACACACTCCAAGTTTGTTTCTAAAACAAGAAAATTGAGAAAATGACAAAGCTTTAGTGAGACAATCAGCAACTTGAAGAGAAGAGGGTACATATCTGACACATATGGATCCAGATAGTACTTGATCCCGAATGAAATGAGCATCAATTTCAATGTGTTTGCTTCTGGCATGATGGACAGGATTGGAAGCAAGAGCTTGAGCACTAAGATTATCACACCAAATAATCGAAGGTTGTCTAACAAAAAGACCTAGTTCTGACATTAGTGAGCTTAACCACTTAACTTCAGATGCCCCATCAGATAAAGATCGATATTCTGATTCTGAACTTGATCTTGAGACCATCCTTTGTTTCTTGGAGCACCAAGAAATGAGTGTACCACCCAAATATACACAGTAGCCACCCACAGATTTTCTGTCATCAATGTCTGTAGCCCAATCTGCATCTGTAAATGCCATCAATCGAAGTGATCTGACAGGTTTAATGTGGAGACCATAGTGACATGTGCCCTTCAGGTATCTCAAAATTCTCTTAACCCCCTGAAAATGAACCTCAGTAGGTGCAGCCAGAAATTGACTAAGCTTGTTAACTGAAAATGCTATATCTGGTCTAGAAGTAGTTAAATATTGTAATGAACCTATCGCCCTTCTGTATAAAGAGACATCTGTCAGAGGTGTTCCATCACTGATTGAAAATTGTTTACCGGTGACCATGGGTGTTGGGACAGGGGCACAATCATACATATTGAATCTTTTCAATAAATCCAGAATGTATTTGGTTTGATTAACATAAATCCCATGACTATCTCTATGAATTTCCAGTCCCAGAAAATAGTAAAGAGGTCCCAAATCTTTGAGTGAGAACACAGTATTCAGTTTAACAATAAACCGCTGAACAAAATGCGCATTATTCCCAAAATACCAGAGTGTGTTTAGTTCGAGGAAAAATAGGAGATATCACTCCAAGCATTCGAAAACCCCAGCTCAATAGTGTGTTACGTAGCCTCTCGAACCAAGCTCGTGGGGCTTGTTTAAGCCCGTAAATCGCCTTGGTAAGCCGACAGATGAAATGGGGATTCCGAGGATCACGAAAACCTGGAGGCTGATGCATGAAGACTTCCTCCTTCAAATAACCATTGAGAAATGCATTGTTGACATCTAACTGTCGAATATCCCAGTTGAAAGTCACAGCTAGAGTAAAGATGAGACGGATGGTAGAGGGCTTGACAACCGGACTAAAAGTTTCCCCATAGTCAATCCCAGCTGATTGCTGAAAACCCTTTGCCACCAAACGAGCCTTATGCTTGAGAATAGACCCATCAGCCTTAAATTTCGTTTTAAAAACCCATTTACAATCAACCAATTTCTGACCTCGCGGAGGCACCAATACCCAAGTACGATTAGAGCAGAGAGCATGATATTCTGTTTTCATCGCTTCAAACCAGTGGGGAGATGCTAAAGCCTCAGGAATCGAAGTGGGTTCGGTAGCTTTGGAGATTTGTTGAGGTGTTTCAGTGACAAACAGACCGACGAAAGGGTATCGGGGTTTAGAGATGCCGGATTTGGCTCTTGTGGTCATTGGGTGACGATTGGTGGGAGATGGTGGAGATATGGAGGGAACAGAAAGGGAAGAAGATGAAGACGAGATTTGATTGGATGAAGAAGGGGAGATGGAGAGCGAGGAAGTGTCGGTCTGAGGGGAATTGAGAGTGGAAGAC
This sequence comes from Acacia pycnantha, assembly GCA_025563575.1. Lineage (NCBI taxonomy): Eukaryota > Viridiplantae > Streptophyta > Magnoliopsida > Fabales > Fabaceae > Acacia > Acacia pycnantha. The sequence goes on from JAMWYP010000141.1 coordinate 940,807, forward strand.
GTAGGTTGAATCGGGTCTGAGTGATTCAGGAAGGGAGCTGGAGACATTGGACTAGAGGGAAAAATAATAGATGGGCTTAAGTGGTTATTTGGATTGGAAATGACGTTGGGGATATGGTGAGGTTGAGATTGAGATTGGTGACTTGGGCTTTCAGGTTGAGAGGCAATAGTGGGCTTTGAGGTGTTGTCAGCAGTAAAAGCATCCCCACGTGAAGAACCATTAATGGTTAATGGAAAAGATGAATGGACCTCATCAGTTGGGCCTGGTGCATTTGCAAAACCTGTGTGAAAAGGAAAAGTAGCAATATCAAAAATTACATGTCTGGATACATAAATTCGACCCGTTGGACTGAGACATTTGAACCCTTTTTGATTAGAAGCTGGGCCAAGATATACACATTTTTGACTATGAAATTCCAACTTGTGAGAATTATAGGGCTTCAAGCAAGGGTAGCAAGTGCACCCAAAAGGCTTTAATGACTGATATTCAGGCTCTCTTTGATATAAGCAGGCAAGAGGAGATTTTCCTTGCAATGTAGGAGTAGGAAGACGGTTAATTAAGTAAACAGCCATGTGAAAAGCTTCAGTCCAATAGGCTAAGGGAAGTTTAGCTTGGGCCAAAAGAGTTAATCCCATTTCAACAATATGTCTGTGTTTTCTTTCTGCTCTACCATTCTGTGAGGAAGTATAGGGACAAGTAAATCTCATTATTATACCAGAGTTTGCAGCAATAGGTATGAGAGGTTTATACTCGGTGCCATTGTCACATTGAATGGATTTGATTGTGGTTTGAAATTGATTTTCAACCATGTGTTGAAAATGTTTAAAAACAGTAACAGTTTCTCCTTTGTGTTTGAGAGGATATAACCAAGTATATCTACTAAAATCATCAACAAAATGAACATAGTAACGATAGCCATGAATAGATTGTGTAGGAGAGGGTCCCCATAAATCAGTGTGCACAAGTTCAAAAGGGAAAGAAGCATGAGACAGTGACTTGGAAAAGGGTAATTTTCTTGATTTCCCAAACTGACAAGCCTCACAAACAAAATTATCATGAAGTTGAACTTTGACATTACAATTATTTAAAACTTGTTGTAAAACTTTGTTGCTTGGATGACCAAGTTTGTAATGCCAAGTAAGAAACTCTTCATCTTTCAGAGAGGCTATTGCAACATTTGCTCTAAAATCAACTTTACTCATTGGATATAGTCCTTCCCTTGGAGTGCCCTTCATCAGGAGTTGGCCTGTTTGATTGTCCTTCACAACACAGCCTTCATTAGTAAACAAGACTGAAACAGGATTGTGAGAAACTAGCTGATGCACACTTAATAAATTCTTAGCAATATGAGGAACAAGCAAGACATCTTTAAGAGAAAGATCAGATCCAGAACAAGGAATTGAGGCAGTTCCAATACCAGAGATTTGTGATTTAGAGCCAGTGCAAGAAATTAGATTAGCCTTACCCACTGATTTCACAGAATCAAGTTGAGAAGAGTTGCCAACAACATGATGATTAGCACCACTGTCCATGTACCAATCAGGATCGCAACTATTTCGAGTCAAAGCATAGTAAGATTGCGGAGGAGAGTGAGTTGGAGGCCGAAAATTCTTGTCAAATCTCTTGTAGCAATTTGACACTCTATGCCCTGATTTCTCACATAGATCACAATAAGGTCTCCCAGAACCATTGTTGTTAGAACGTCCTCGAGAACGCCGGCTGCTATTTCTCCCTCCACGCGACTGTCCACGGCCAGGGGTGCGATCAGAAAAGGGAGCAGCATTGCGATCAGAGAAAGAGAAAGAGTCGGTGTTCTTAGCAAAGTTTGCTGAAGCTTGAATGGAAAGAGTGGAGAACTGATTAAGTTGCTCCAAACGACTTTCAAAGGCAAGAAGAGCGGATTGTGCATCGACCCATGACAATCCGTCTTGATCGATGAGCTTAACCACTATTGCGTTATACTCACCGTCAAGCCCATTCAGAGTGTACAGTACCAGTTCATCAACAGAGATTGGAGCGCCGGCTAGGGCCAAATGGTCAGCTGTGCGTTTCATTTTTGAGAGATACTCGGTCATGGAGAGACCCTGCTTTCTGGTATTGTGAAGTTCTGATCTGTAAACCATGATTCGCGATTTGGATACCGCTGAAGTGAGAGCACGAGCCTCGGTCCAGATTTCGAGCGACGTTCGGCAGTGGAGGAGTTGAGTCGCGATGTCTTGACTCATGGTGTTTCGGAGCCACCCCATGAGCATCCGGTCGGTGGAATACCATTCTTCAAACGCCGGATTTGGAATCACCGTGTCAGTATTTGGCAAGACAGTGGTGAACGGAGGAGTTGCAAAATCAGCATCAATGTGTTGTTGCAAACGGTTACCTTCGATTAAAGGCAACACAACGGATTCCCATACAAGATAGTTAGTGCGATCCAACTTGATCGACGAAGTTTGGCTAGATGACTCTGTATATATAATGAAAGAATATAACAGAAAAGTGTACTATACAATCTTAGCCATACAGGTGTCCTATGACAGCTAGCATATACAAGAGGGATACTAATCTCTATATACAAACACTAATCAATCACTAATCCTAACAAGCGCAACTGACATCAAGTAATTGCTGAACGGGTTGGGTTTCTCTCCTTATCTTTTTCTCATTATCCCTCATTATCCTTAAATCATATTCATCCAATCAATCACAATAATACTTTAACTTCTCTCTCATCTTCCCAATCAACGGCTCAGATGAGCCTATGAGAGAAAAGGAGAAAGAAGATTATGAGAATATCCTCTCCCATTGCTGAACTAGAACTTGAGCATCCGATTCTAGCACAATATTCCTTGCATCAGGTTAATTATGCACACAGGGTATTTTGTAGTTAATTAAGTTTTGCATTTTTTATATATAAAGTGGGTAGGGGAATTGATTCAGAAGGTGAGTCTTTGTGGCTTTTGCATTTTGGTTGCGGGCATCACTTTCACACTTAACAAATTTGATTTTCAAAGTACTGAGTCATTTTGTTTCTAAAAGTCTTAAATTTTTAAAATGAGAAAGTTGAGATAACTTAATATTTAACTAAAAGCAATGTTTTCTTTTTGTTATTTTAATGTTAATCACTTTCGTCCAATCTTCTCAGATGTGTCACAGTGTGGGAGGATAGATGGTGCTCGTCATTGTTGGGTTCATTTTATTAAGGAAAATGAAAAAAGAATATGAAACCAAAGTTTGTCTCTTTCTAAATATAAATAGGAGTATTACGAGAGAGACAAATTAATATGGACTACTAAAGTAATGAGAATTATTCAGCTTCGAACAAAAAACAAAATTAAGTTCAATTAATTTGATATCAGACAAGAGATAGACAGATTTATGAGGATTTTGCTGAGAGTGAAGATGGAAAGAGTAATCGAGGAGGCTGCGTTAGGAAGAGCATAACAAACATATATTCATCTGCATATAAATAAAAAATCCAAATAAAAGGTGCATATGCCTCTTAATGGGTGGAGTCTAATTAATTAACTAGACTGGCTTTCTCAAAATTCACATTAAAGGGTGGAGTCTAATTAAACTACTCTTCTGCGAGACTTGCATAAGATTGATGCTTCTTTTTTTCTTTTTCTTTTTTTTGATATAAAAAAGTTTAGGTGGGGGTAGCTAGACACCGATATCCCACCAGGGTCAGGACATGCCTCCAAGCTCAAAGAGCGCTTACAGAGGTACTTACGGATCGCCCACCAATGAGGTCCTCACATCGACCAGCGGGAATCAAACATTCTCCCTTTGGGGTGAATATCGACACCTTAGCCAACTTTGTTGCTTCTTAACTCTTCAAATACTGTTATGAGGGATGTGGAGTTTTTTTGGAGGCCTTTCTTGTGATCACTGAGCCAATACCTCTTTCATTCTGAGACCTTTTTTTGTTTGGTAAAACATTCTGAGACCTTTAATTCACAGATCAACAACGATTTAATATTGGGCCTAGCCATAAGGGATAATTGGGTCAATCCCTATTTTCTAAGAAAATATCTATCTCAACAAATGGATCCATATGACCATAGTCATAGAAAAGAAGGGGGCAGCAAGTCTATCCAGCAAATCCCAAAAAGTAAGTTTACAATTTATTTATTTTTAATTCTTAGGGAATATTAGCAAGAAATACTCATTACTCCCTCTGGTTTTAAATATAAGATAAAATTATTTTTTTAAAAAAAGATTAATAAAGCTAATTAAATTACTTTAAAGTAATTAAAAAAGTATCATGTGAATACTAAATTTAAGGGTTTTCTTAATAATATTTTTTTTGACCTGATTAATAATGAATTTGGTTAATTTTTCCAAATAATATCTCTCACATCTTTTAGGACGTCCCCTTCAAAAATTAGGCACCACAACAATTAATTTATACTCGTAGTCTCGTATTATTTGAGAGTTTAATGCAGACTTTTCTCCTTCTTCTTCTTCTTAATTTTAATAAAGAAACCAAAAAAAAAAACAGAGAGAAAACACGAACATATCTAAAGTCAAAAATGTGTACCCAAAAGACAGGAGGGGCATGTTGATGTGGTCGTACATCTTTGTTTTTCAATTGTTGTTCCGCTCATCACGCCAGACCCTCCAAACAAATGTGCATCGCTCCTGTCTCTTTTTCATTATTATTCTTTTTTTATTTACTTTTATTACTTACCGTCTTTTTCTTTTTCGTCAACAAAGACAGTTAGTTAAACCACTTCTCGAAGATTTCATGTGCTGGCGGCAAAGATTTTAAAGTAAGAGAGTTGAATGCTTTTAAATTACTATCTTCTGTCCTAATTATAAGAGCTAGTTGACTTTTTTTTGGAGAAATTAAGGAAGCTAAATAAATTACTTAATCATTTTATATATTGTGTATCTTTATATTATACATTAGTTTATTAGTCAAATTAATGAGTTTGTAGGGAAAAAAATAATACTACCTCCGGTCCTAATTATAAGACATAGTTGACTTTGTTTGGGGAGATTAAGGAAGCTAAATAAGTTACTTAATCATTTTATATGTTGTGTTTTTTTAGATTATATATTAGTTTATTAGTCAAACTAATTACTTTGAAGAAAAAAATAAAAATAAAAATACTTTAAAGTAATTTAATTAGCTTCCTTAATTTCTCCAAAAAAATCAACTATGTCTTATAATTAGGACCGGAGGAGTACTCTAAAGTAATTTAATTAGCTTCCTTAATTTATCCAAAAAAGTTAACTAGCTTTTATAATTAGGACCGGAATGAGTAATAGTCAGGACGGGCTCGCTTCTTTTCCCCTTGTTTTTAAAATTGATTAATTGATTTATATATGGCTTGTTTATGTAATTTAGTCTCATTAGCGTCTTGTTGCTGATGAGTCGGAAGTTTACTTGATTAATTATAAGTAGTGTCTTAGATGTGGACCATCATTTCGGTTCGAGTGGATTTTCTTTCAGGTTTATTCCCAATAAAGCCCTTTTTCTCTCATTAAACTATTTAATTAATTTCTTGTTTTGAGTATTATATGTGTACAAACTAGCGTTTTCATAATGGTGGTGAGACCACAATGTGCTGCGTTAGTTTCGTCAATCAACTTTAGAGGAATCCAGAGAGCAAAAGAGGAAAATGGCACCTTTTGACCTTGACAAGCTAAGTTGGAAAACAACTTAACACTACACACACACAACCAACAACCAAGGTTGGTACCCGCCACTAAATTGAATCAAGGGTCAATAGGTCATATTGGAGCTAACCTAGAACTAAACCAACGAAAAATTGAATATTTTAGGATTATTAATATAGAATTATAAAGAAACTTTTAAAAAAATCGATTTTTTTTTTAATAGAGAACCAATTTGACCCCTAGACTTAGCCGGTTTCCAATTCGGGTTTTAAAACCTTGCACGTACAAAACATTACACATTCTCTCACATATAAAAAAAATACTGCAGGTCTTTAATGTAAGACATATATATTATCTAATTTGATTGTAATAAGGAAGTTAATTAATAAAACCGTGTATTACTCTAGTTATCTTCCATAATTCTCTTTTTTCATCTCTTCTTTGATTATTATTAAGGGAGCATTTACATGGGTAAATTAGAAAAATATTGACAAATATATAAATATATCTTATATTTAGAAATAAAATCAACTCTCAAAATATATTATATATATTAAGGAGAGGAAGGAGTAATAATTAGAGAATTGCAGGCATGGTTATTAAAATTGGTGAGGAAGGAGCAAATAGAAATATAATGGTAGTGTCCCGCATGGGCTGACATTGAGAGAAACTTGCACATGCAGGCTGCAGCATCAAACTATCAATTAAAGTGGTGCTACGGCTACCCCACCACCTCCCACTCCTTCCTTTCTTCTTGCCTCAATCCCCGCACCATTCCATGGCCCCACCCAATTTCCATAACTTTCATTCTCTCACATCCAATTTCCACCTTTAACAACACGGCTAATTAATCTGTTATTTCTTATTATCAGGTCAGATTCATATGCTGTCCATCTGAGTTCATTTGAATCATTATAATGTATGCTGTAATCCCACATCGAGTGATTAGATTACTAATTATAACTATACAAGAGAGAGTAGTAGTCGTTCATTCAAAACAGCTTCAACTATTTTACTGATGTAACTGAAGTTTTTCAGTATTTGACCAGTGATTATTACGAAACTTCAATGAAATTACAGTACTAAAAATAATTCAAATACCATATGTTGGTTTTAATAAGTTTGGTTTCACTTATTAAATGCCTTTTACCTCTCTGTCAACAAGATTTTCTTCCCTCCTTAGAGTTTTGAACCCTCAGCTCTATTCAATGTATGATGCAATATAATCCCAGCTGATATATGCAAAACTCTAATAAGCTCTTTTACTTAAAAAAGGATGGAGTTACTTACTTCATCTTAACTCAATTATCATTGATATTATATATATAAATGTTTCTCTCAATCAGTAATAGTCAAAACAGGTTGTGAAGCAGTTGAATATTATTTAGTAGAACAATGGAACAAGAGCTTTCCATAACATAATTATAAATGGGACCATTACATTATTATTTACATCTTTGTTTAATTATTAATTCCTCCCAAATGCTACCACTAAAGTTCTATATAACAAGGCCTTCCCCTTCCATATTCTTTGCCACTCCTCTCACTGAGTTCCCACCATGGCTTCCCACAATCTCTCTTCCTTCTTCCTCCTCCTCCTTGCTTTTGTTCTTCTTATTCTCTCTCCTCAAACTCAAGCCAGAGAAGGCAAGTTCTTCAGCTTCTTCTCTCACTTCACAACAACCTCTCACAAACTTAAATCTCACCACCCACATTCACCCTCACCATCACCATCACCATCACCATCACCTTCTTCTTCAGAATCAATCGCAGCAACACCAGAATCGATCCTAGCAGCACCGGCACCGGCACCAGAATCATCAACAGAAGCAGGTACCACGCCAGTACCTTCCCCTGCAGAATCCGAGTTCCTTGACAGGGGAGATGGCTATGGCCTCTATGGTACCACAAGCTTCGAGAACAACAATGACAACCACGAGAGCTTCAAGACAGGTTTTGGCACTAAGTTATACAGCAACTACAACAACAATAAAGAGCTGTACAGAAACAGCTACAACAACAACAACAACCAAGAGTACTACAGTAATGATCACAGAAGCAATAACTATTATGAAGATAGTTACTACTCTACCAACAACAACAAGAAAAACAATGATAGGTACTCCTACAAAAACAACAACAATTTTTATGACAATAATAATGGTTATAATGGTGGGTATGAGAGGAAAAGAGAAGGGATGAGTGACACTAGGTTTGTGGAAAATGGCAAGTACTTTTATAACTTGAATCAGAAGGATCATTATGAGGTTGAGGGGTATAAGCCTACAGGAAGAGGGAGCACCACTTATACTGAGAACAATAACTATGGAGGGAGTTACTATGAGAACAACTACAGAAAATACCCTAATGAGTTTGACACCATGGAAGAGTATGAGAAGCAGCAGGAAAAGCAGGGATACGTGCCTTGATCTGTCTTCTTTAATTTTAGTTTTTTTTTTTAATGGTGATATGGTTCAGAGAGGGTATGAGAGGCTTAGAATTGAATGTGATGAGTATGCATACAGCAAGATTGAAAGAAAGAGAATTACTGATTTATAAATATGAATGTGTGTGTCATCTGTTATCTTCTTAGCTTGTTTCTTTTCGTGATCGATACATATATGTAGTGCACAGCTTCATGTTTCTGCAGTTAGAAACAGATGGAGAATATAATATATAATTATGTTTAATGATTCTGTGGTTGTGGCTTCAATTCTGAACATTGGATACATCTGGCATCTGAATATGTCTAGGTAAATTCTAGACGAAGGAATATAATTTATTCAAATTAAATTTTGGCTGTTCATGTAACTGAAATTTCAAGAGGAGTTTGAATTACGTACACTTACAGCTTAATGAAGTTTAATAAAAATATAATTAAGTAATTATTATTATTGAATTATTTAAAAAAATTATAAATTAATAAAGAAGGCAGAGGTTAAACAAGACTACAAGAGTATTTAAGATAATTCCAATTATGTATATGCGAAACTGTGCATATAGGGTAAAAAAAAAAAAAGAGAGAGAATAGAAGCAACAAGGAGAAGAAAGAGTTCTTAGAACCTATATATATATATATAGGAGTAGTGAGGTGGATCTAAGTTGCAGCATTTTTATTTGGGTTAAATAGCAAATTTGCTCCGAAGTACTCCATCTAGTCCTTATTATACGGCACCAACTAATAATTCTCACAAACAAAGAAAAATAGTTAAAGTCAATAAAATTGTCATACAATTTAAATAACTTCCAATATTACCCCTATCAATTGCCTTAAACCCTAATATCATATTAATTATTACTCTCACCACTACCATTATTAATTAGGGACATACATAGAAAAAAATAATTAATGCTCTTTGAGAATAAGTAAGTGCCTTATAAAAATGACTAAATATACTTGTTTACTACTTAACTTTTAGGGCAAAATTGCTCTTTCCATGACAAATTTACTAGCTAACCCTTTTTATTTTCACACACAACCAGAGTAGCCAGATAAAATGCTATTTTCTTTTTTGTTAATAGTTGGATTGGGCTGAAATTTAGTCAGTCTATCCAAGACACCCAACTCGTCAGTTTGAATGGTTGGATTAGTAATCATTATCATGCTTTACGAATTATGTGATTTACGAGTTATACAGCCGGAAATACGATCAAATTTATGTTAACGGTTTGACCCGACCATTTTCTTGATCTGCTGCACTGTTATGCCAATTCTAATTTGGTTCTATTAGTCTATATTTGCATCCATCCGTTTACCAGTTCAACCAGAGTACCAGACCCAGGTACGTGCATCTCTCTCCCTCTCCCTCCTCCATCAGTTACAAAAATATTGTTAAGAATAAATTACTGCTTGATCTTAATTAAAAGATAACTGTACTGTTACATTTTGTCTTGCTGAATGTTGCTAGGACCACATGAGTTATCATGAATGCTTGTAAGTCAATTTTGAATAAAGAGAAGTCATTTAAAACACAGACGACACAGCATTTTACCAAAAAATAAAGCGCACAGAGACACAATAAGTGCAACAAGATAGATGTGCCCATTCTTACTCTGTGATCTCGTTGCCAATTTACTTTGCAGTACAAATATGTTGGGTGCATAAAAGTAAACCTAATGAATTCACTCTGATATAGTCCTTGGTGCAACTGAAGTTTCCATGGAAGAAAAAGTATAACTTTAGGAAGGAGAAATCATTATTAAACTTATCACAGAACCAGACAATCGATATCTGTATTGAAGGGAAGATGTGAGGTTACTTCAGATATAATTTAAATTGATTTACTGTTTCGACATAATCCATTATTTAAATTATTGCTCCATGGAGATGATGACTCTTTCAATTAATCATCGGATGCTGAAGGCAGGCACGCATGCAATGATTATCTATCTTTGCCCTTTTTCTTTTTCTTTTTAATTTTACTTCTTTTTTATTGGTTACCCATCCGGTATCTAGAGCTTCTCCTTGACTAATTCGAATTCGACCCGGGTCGCGTACCTGGTTATGGTGGGTGAGTCTCTTAGTGGGGCTTTTCTGCATTCACAAGGCTTGAACTCGAGACCTTGCTTAAGCGACACAAGCCATTTACCACTTGTGTCAACTCCTGTTGATATTTTATCCCCTTTTTAATTAGTTGCTTCTTTTTTTTTTTTTGAAAATTTCTGAAAAAACCTAAAATCATAATATGGTACTTTTATGTGTAAAAATTTACCAAGTCCTTTTAACCAATAAAATTTGTAAAACAGGACTTTTCACTGATTTTTTCTCCATTTTTTCCCCAATTCCAAGGGAAACTCTAGTGGTAAGATATGGTTTTTTTTTTTTTTTGTATATATATATATTTGAGATACCTCTGCTAATTCTTATGAGAATATTACACCTATTATAATTCTGACAAATAATTGCTTCTAGATCCTCATCCTCGTATACATTTCATGGAACCCCTATCCCGATTCAAGGACCTTCTTTACTAGATATTCCGCCACGGAGTTGCAGGATCGAGTTCTTTTATTATGCCTCCCACTTACTTTTTTTATTTGAATTGAAATTCAGATAAATTTCTTTCACCGGAAAGAAAGCCTGAGTCCACTTCCCTTTTTACCTTAGATTAATATCCAAACGGTTTTGATTTAATTTTTATGAAATATTTTTATTATTATTGTTTTAAAATTTTAAATTCTGTAGACTAATAATGGTTTTTTTTTAAAAAAAAAAAAAATCCAAATTGTTCAAATATTTATATACAGGTTAACTTTTTTCCCCCTAAATATATGCATCATTTTATTGGAGGCAGTCTTATTCGAAACACCGTTGGGCACTAAATGTGAGTAGGGCAGAGCAATGGGTGAGTTGGGTAGCCCATGCCCTAACCTATAGCCCGTCCATTTAATTTTAAATGGGTATGAGTTAGCCCATACCCATACCTCAACCCATTTAAGCCCGTGTAAATGGGCTAACATATAAATGGGTGGGTTTCACTGGGTTTTGGGTAACCCATTTATATCTGACTTGTTTATTTTTTGAAAAAAAACATACATAAGCATTAAACATAAATTCAAATTCATCATTCTAAATTTTGAAATCTGAATCTTCAAAGTTCAATAATAATAATTCACACAAGAACCTAAATTTAGGCAAGTACCATCATAACATAATTTTGATGTTAAAACTCCAACTTTTAAATTAAAACATTACAACTAAAGTTCAAAGATTAAAAAAATGGCATGTTTCCATTGAATCTGCATATTTCAGTTGTGACGACTCGCCACTTAAAATAGGAAAATATAAGAGAAAGAGAGTAAGAATCAATAGCAATTAGGGTTAGAGTAGTTAATAAAAAAAACAATACACACTAAATGGGCGGGTATGGGCGACCCAAAGGTGTACCCATAGCCCGCCCATTTAATTCTTAGATGGGTTGGGTTTTAGCCCAACCCATTTAATTCTTTTTGGGCGGGCTCAAATTGACCCAATTACATCGGGCTGTGGGCGGGCTCACTGGGTTATGGGTTTCCTGCTCAGCCCTAAATGTGAGCACACCTTCCAATGAGATTTTTTTTATATATATATAAAAATGGTGGCAAGTGTGCAACCATTCTGGGTTCTACAGTGACAAGGACGACCCTCCCAACAGTGGTAGCTCCATACAAGGCGGATTACGAGTGGTTTTACCTCAGCTCGAACCCTAAACCTCTTAAGGGAATCCAGCGCGCCACATTCCGTTGGACCAACCACATGTTATCTTCCAATTAGAATTTGAACCTTAGTTCTCTATTTTTTTTTTGTTGATAAAGAACCTTAGTTCTCTATGTTGTAAGGGATTAACTTCTTCTACCAGGCCCAACCCTGTTGGTATATAAAGGTTAACTTTTCTCATTATATATTTTTATAAATAATTTTGCAAAAAAGAAAACAGGCCGAATTTAACTTTTCTCCCTTTTTGGGCCTAAAAATCCTCTCCTTTTCCATGTTAGATCTTTTTTTTTGCTCGAACTTTTCCATGTTAGATCACATCTAGAGTTATCCAATTATCTTGACGAAAATCTAACCAAGTTCGGCCCAAATTTTGATCGAACCTTAGAAAATTGGTCCTGGGCTTCATGGATGGTCCATAAAGATTTTTGGGGCCAGCAAAAAAGTCAAGACGGGAAATCCTGGGCGACACGATAGCTCTGATTCAAAACAAGGTGGCTTGCTCTCAAGAGTCTCGTCATTTTCAGTGTCTCTCCGAGAATTACAGCTTCGGTATTTTCTTCTCCCTGTGCTTCAGCCTCGAGCTAGAACGTCAGTTGTTCTATTGTTTTCACTGTTGGGTGCTTCCTCTTCTTTTCGCAGTATTTTCCTATTTTCCAATTAGGGTTTAAGTTTGTTGGGGATTTGCAATGGCGACCGATCCAAACCGTACAGCCGGCGGTGCCAGTGGGAGTGGTACTACCAAAGAAGGAAAAGATGACGCCTCGGCGAAGAAGAAGGTCGAAAACGAAGATCTGGTGAGTCTAAGAGTATATTGTAGTTTTCTTGGGTTTTGTCACTGATTCTGGATTCTAATTTTGTCAAGGTTGAAATGGTATGTCGGAATATATTGCAAGTCTTAAAAGAGTATATTGTTAGTCGGAAAAGATTTTTATTAGCAGCTGAAATTTTGCCAGTATAGTTACTGATAGTTTAGGTTTGACGCCTTGAATGAATCCCTATTCTTTCTCAGAATAGGGGCTAAGGACTACTCCCCTTGTTGATTTTTAAAGTTGGAATGCCATGGTTTGTTTGAATTGTGCGTGCAGTCGGATGAGGATTTAGCTTTAAAGCAACAGCTGGAATTGTATGTGGAGAGAGTTCAGGATCCGGACCCCGGCTTGCAAAAAGTGGCTCTCGAGAATATGAGGTTAGCGTACATGTGCTTGATCTTTTAATTTAATGATACTTAAGTCATTTAAAGTAGTTGGAAGGGAGTTGAGTTGTTTTGGGCAGGAATCTGCATTGTGGGTTAACATTGTATGTATACTTGTATTTCAGGCAGGAAATTCGTACGTCAACAAGCTCCATGACGTCTGTTCCGAAGCCACTAAAGTTTCTGCGCCCCCATTATGGAACTCTGAAAGCGTATTATGAGACTATGTCGGAATCTGATCTGAAGGTATCATGCTTATCTATATTTCTGTCTTAATTAAGTTGATATGATGATCTTAGTCTGAGTTAGTTGCTCTCTACTTAATGCAGAAGTACTTGGCTGACATTTTATCAGTTTTGGCATTGACAATGTCTGCTGAGGGAGAGCGGGTAAGACTTGCCGTTTAAGTACTTCATAGTTATTTGGTCGCTTTAACTACTATTGTTGGTTGTTTATGAAGTGTTCGTGGTGCAACCTTTTCCAATGTATATGTCATTGTGATATGCATTTCTTACCTAATCTCTAATGACGTCGTTTAGCATCTCTTTCAAGTCCCATGAAGTTCTCTTTTTATCAATGCAAGACCAGTCTCTAACATTACACATTTTATTGCGTTATGCTATATTGACTGTCAGGAAAGCCTTAAGTACAGATTGTTGGGTTCAGATGGTGATATTGGCTCATGGGGCCACGAGTATGTCAGGTGAGAATCATGTCTTTTGTGAAACGAATTGTTTCAAAATGATTGGGGCGGTTTGGTATGATGTAACAGTATATGATGAGGAAATTTTACATTAGGCTTATGACTTAACTGGACTGTTGGAGTCATGGATAAATCTCATTCTCACTAGTTCTGTGTTTCTCTTTTTTTAAGGAATTTGGCAGGAGAAATTGCTCAGGAATATGCTAAACGACAGGTTAGGCACTTGTCTAATCCAAAAGATATTGTTACATTTGTTAAAATTGTTGGTGATGCAGCTCTAGTATGTTATGTATCTTTGGTCCAATGAATGATTGAGCATGCTAGCATCACCTCAAGTGTAATTATATGATCAAATATTGACTATTTTGTGTTTTCAAAAGCTGGAACTTAAAGCCACTGGAATGGGTTTAGTTTTTACTTTTTAGGGATTTTGGTAATATACACCGAAATGAAAAGGATTGAAGACGTATTAGCATTATTCTACATGATATTATGTGGTAACTTGAATTAAGTTGCAATAGTGTTAGATGTCAACATTTGTCAGAAGATTATTTTGCTACTCTTCAATGTTCATTAGGTATTTAGAATGGCAACCTGGACTTGTATCCAGTAGTTTTACCTGTCTATCCCATTTAGCTTAGGGGATCTGTGGTTCTCAGTTTTTTCCCCAATTGGAAAATTTCTGCTCTATCTAAATTTTCTATGATTCTCTTTTGCAGAGTGAAGAGGCTCCTATTGATGATCTTATGGAGCTTGTGCAACAAATAGTTGCTTTCCACATGAAGGTATGATATATCTCAATCTTTTTGCAGTGAAGAATGGTAATCTAGATCTTTAAGGTAGATAAAATATGGAATAGACATGTTGGACTAAGATATTTATGTTTTGACAAATTTGAATCGTGTTACAGCACAACGCAGAACCTGAGGCTGTTGATCTCTTGATGGAGGTAACCTGTCAAATCCCTTTTAAACTTCCATCCCAACTGCTTAAAAATGGTAAGCTGATGTTGGTTTTATGTGATCAAATGTTCAATTACAGGTTGAAGACCTTGATATGTTGATTGAACATGTTGACAAGACAAATTTTAAGCGGACTTGCTTGTATCTGACTAGTTCAGCAAGGTAAGGGCAATAAGGTCCATATCTTATGCAGGTTTTTGAGCTTAGCATTTGATGCTGCATTCTGGATTGGGAGTTATTTGCTTTTTTGAGCTCGACATTATCACCTATATTTGAACCTCATACCACAATTATGGTCAATGAAATTCTGGATTGTGAGTTATTTGCTCAAGTGACATAATAGAGTGATTCATAATGTGTTTATGGCTGTTATAATTTCTGAGATTCCACTCTTAGTTTGGGCTTCACTACTGGAGCTACAAGTTTGTAATTTACAGAGGATTAGTTTTACTAGGTAGAGTTTGATGTGCAGCTAGGTCAAATTGGGAGGAGAAAATTGCAGTGTTTCATTTGGGGAAGCTGTCTCATGCTTATGTTTTTTGTTCAGGGTTAAGGTTAATAAATTGATTTTTTGTTCCTTTTCTCTCATGCACTCAAGTAAAAAAGTTATAATTGTTGCATTTTCAGATATCTTCCTGGGCCAGATGATATGTTAGTGCTGGACATCGCATATATGATCTATCTAAAATTTGAAGAATATCCAAATGCACTTCAGATTGCACTGTATCTGGATAACCTTCAGGTGTGACTTTGTTGTTAAATGATTTATTTTTTCTTTTTGAAGTCTCCTGATTCTGAAATTAGTGATTGTACTTTTTTTTAATTGCAAATTCTGTAATAGACTAGTTCAAATGAATTAAATCTTGCAGTATAGGACAAATAATTTTTATCCCTTTGTTTTCAGATGTTTTACAATTTAAAACTAACAATTTGCTGCATCATTGACAGTATGTAAGGCAGGTTTTTACTTCTTGTGACGATCTTCTGCGACAGAAGCAATTTTGTTATATGCTTGCTCGACATGTAAGTCCTGAATTATCTGTTAGCACTTGATGACCATCTTGTTGAAGTTCCCTTTGCACGTTTCATGTGGACTTCCTCTTTGAACCTGTTGTGTTTTCTTGATGATATTTGCTTCATGCATTCATTGCACTAAGTTAATAATTCATGGTAATTTTGACCCTAAAAAAAACTCATGGTAATTAAAACCTAAAGATAACCTGGATTTATTCCCTGGCATGAATAGTATGTATTATAGGTTACTGGTGCATATATCTACTTAACATTGAAGACATATGCTCTATATGGTTCCCCTCATTTCTTTATAAAAGTCGGAAATTCAATTACTTAGTGCATAAGACAGCATTGGAATTTTGTTCTTGCCAGATTTCATATTGTGTTTTTATTTTTAGAAGATTTTTTTATCTGTTGATTTCTATTTCCATGCAGGGAACTACTTTTGACCTAGATGAGGAGATGGTTGTTGATGACGACGAACGAGAGGTGATGCAGGATATCATATACAACTCCAAGTTAAGTGAAGGATATCTGACCCTTGCTCGTGATATTGAAGTAATGGAGCCTAAATCCCCTGAAGATATTTACAAGGTGTGAACTGTGGTGATATTTCTCTTTTTATTGGATAAGACTGCACTTGATATGACTCTTTGTGCTGGCTATTTCTTATTTTTTTCACTTTTTCTGAAAAGTTCTCCTTCCAAAGATTTTTTTTTTTTTATTGTACTACTATATACTAATAGCAACAATAGTTAATAATGACGTGACTTTATGCAATTGGCATGAAATCTTTGTTGGATGGTATTTCAATTTGTGATTGTGCTCAAGGTTCACATGTAAAAGGAAAAATGTTTATTATTATGCTATTTGTTGGTACAAGTCTTTCATTTTCTTGGATTGTTTTCAACCGCATAATTTACTGTTTTCTCTCTAATAGGCACACTTGCTTGACGGTCGGGCTAGTGCTGGTGCTAGTGTTGATTCAGCAAGACAGAACCTGGCTGCTACTTTTGTGAATGCATTTGTAAATGCTGGCTTTGGTCAGGTATGTGTTCATAGTGGTAGGGTTGCATGGTGTGTGTGGAAATTTTTGGGTGACTAATTTCTTCTGATGCCTTTTGTCCTTCTCTTTCTCTACAGGATAAGCTGATGACCGTTGCAACAGACTCCTCAAGTGGTGGCTCTTCTGGAAATTGGCTTTTTAAAAATAAGGAACATGGGAAGACTAGTGCAGCAGCAAGTCTGGTATGCATTCTGTTGCTGAATTATCCATTTGCCTTGTGGTATAAAACCCTTATTTACAAATCTTTGCATTATGACAGGGTATGATTTTACTCTGGGACGTTGATGCTGGACTTTCTCAAATTGACAAGTACTTCCATATTAATGATACACATGTGAATGTCGGTGCTTTATTGGGAGTGGGGATTGTCAATTGTGGCATCAAGAATGATTGTGATCCTGTGAGTGCCTTTATTTATCATTTTGCGCAGCCTCATGTACATTATTTTGAATTCTATGCTGTATCTTATTTGATTCTTTTTCAGGCGATGGCACTTTTAGGTGATTACACAGACAAAGAAGATTCATCGCTCAGGATCGGTGCAATTATGGGACTGGGAATTGCCTATGCAGGTTCTCAGAATGAGCAGGTGAATTGTTTTCCTTCATTTTTGTCTGCTGAATGCTGATCTTATACCTTGGATTCTGTTTGTATACAAGTGGCGTCATTCTTTCTTTAAAGATAAAAATCTTACCGTGTCTGTGGTTTTGGCAGTTACGCCACAAATTGGCACCTATACTGAATGATGCCAAGGCTTCACTTGATGTGGTTGCTTTTACTGCAATTTCATTGGGCTTGATCTATGTGGGTTCTTGCAATGAAGAAGTTGCACAAGCAATTATATTTGCACTAATGGACCGCAGTGAGGCAGAGTTGGGAGAGCCCCTCACACGGCTTTTACCTCTTGGCCTTGGCCTTCTTTACCTAGGGAAGCAGGTACATGGATGTTTGGCAGCATCTTGTGCAGTTTTCCAGTAGCATCACTTCTATTCTCTCAACAAACCTTTTTTTGGTTATAACAGGAAAGTGTGGAGGCAACGGCAGAAGTTTCAAAGACCTTTCATGAAAAAATCAGAAAATATTGTGACATGACACTATTATCATGTGCCTATGCTGGAACTGGGAATGTTCTGAAGGTGCATTTTTTGGTAGTTTAATTGCAATTTCCTGTCCCTCCCCTCAAGCAAATATTTATAATTGTTCTTGCTTCTTTCAATCAGGTGCAAAATCTTTTGGGTCATTGTTCACAACATCTTGATAAAGGTGAAACACACCAAGGTCCTGCTGTGATTGGAATCGCTATGGTTGCAATGGCTGAAGAATTGGGTCTTGAGATGGCAATTCGATCATTAGAACATCTTCTACAATATGGAGAGCAGAATATCCGCCGGGCAGTACCTTTGGCGCTTGGTCTACTATGCATATCAAACCCAAAGGTAAGTATGAACTGGCTTTCCTGTGGTTTTTTGGCAATTGGACTTTTAGCAAACTGAACCCGACATTCTAATTCTGTGGATTGGATGTTCATAACAGGTCAATGTGATGGATACCTTAAGCAGGTTGAGCCATGACACTGATTCAGAAGTAGCAATGGTAAGATATTGGAGCCTGCATTGTTTCCAATGTTTTTGGTCTGTCTCCTGCTTACTACTTGTGGCTGAAACAACTATTTTCATGCTACAGGCAGCAGTTATGTCCCTGGGTCTAATAGGTGCAGGGACCAACAATGCACGAATTGCCGGCATGCTTCGCAATCTATCAAGCTATTACTACAAGGACACCAGCCTTCTATTTTGTGTATGTTTCATCTAAGTTGCTTAAGAATTTCCTGACTTCTGGCTTTTGTTTGATCACTAAATTGCTGTTGCCCCTTCTACAGGTGCGAATTGCCCAAGGACTTGTACATTTGGGGAAGGGCCTATTAACACTTAATCCATATCATTCTGATCGCTTCTTACTATCACCGTATGTTGTCCCTCACTCACCCAGGCTGCCATTTCTGACCTTTCAAGTTTTCTTGCATCTATCATCTGAAAGAAAACCAAAAGTGACATTGTTTTGTTGACTGTTTCTGAATGACATTGTTTTGCTCCTCTCCTCACAGGACTGCCCTTGCTGGACTAGTTACCATGTTGCATGCATGCCTTGACATGAAAGCCATTGTCTTGGGAAAATACCATTATGTTCTTTACTTCCTCGTTTTGGCAATGCAGGTTTGTTTCTCTGTTGAGTCATATATCCCCTGTCTAGTCATCTTTTCAAACCAGGATCTAAGCTTTTATTTTTATGGCAACAGCCAAGAATGTTGTTGACTGTGGATGAAAGCTTGAAGCCTCTGTCTGTGCCGGTTCGCGTGGGTCAAGCTGTAGATGTTGTAGGGCAAGCAGGTCGTCCGAAGACAATCACGGGTTTTCAGACTCACTCCACTCCTGTTCTCCTTGCTGCTGGTGATAGGGCAGAGTTGGCCACCGAAAAGTAAATACACACAACCATTACAATATTTCAGATTACCATATTTTTTCAGTCTGATTATACTAATAATTCTATTATTGTTTTCGCTGCAGATATATTCCACTTTCTCCTATTCTTGAAGGTTTTGTTATTTTGAAGGAGAATCCAGATTACAGGGAAGACTAAAAGAACCACGAAATGGGGCCTACCTCCCCTTCCTCCCTTCCCCCATCTCACTTAGTGTTGAGCATTGGATTAGTTTTTTAAGCAAAATTGGCTTAAATATGTTATACAAAGTATTGAAATTAAAAGTTTTTTTCTGAGCAATTTAGCGTGTCTTTTGAGGTCAATAATGTTCCATGACAATTGAATTCCTGAGAATTCAATAACGGCATTAGTTGTTTGACCTTGCATGCCAGATAAGTTATAAGTGAGAAACCGGGGAAAGCCTACTTCGGGAGTTTACTCCTTTAGTTGTTAAAACCATGCCATTTATTGTCAAACATGCCAGCTTGTTACTTTGACCACAAAATTTGACTTTGGATTGTTCGGGACCAAAAGAAAAAAGTGGATTGTTAAGTTAGTCCACGTTTTGTATTCAATAGGACTTTGTTTTTTGAGAGAATAATTAATATTATTCAATATGAAGATAAAATTTATGATGCATATTGATACTTGTGGATCGAAGTACGTGTGCCTAATTATTGAAAAAAAAAAATGAGTAACACAATTCTCTCATTTTTCTAAAAAAGGCTCCTATAATATAGGAAAATCTAACTAGTTATGTATGGATATAAAATATTTTTCTAGAGAACATGCATGATAATTCATTCTATAAAATTACTAAACATAAATTGGGTAGTAGAAAATTTTAATATTTTTCATGCCAAATATTAACTAATAAATTATTTCTTTGGCCTGAACAATGATAAATTATTTTTTACTAAACATAAATTGGGTAGTAGAACTTGTCTTTTGTGTGGTTGAAGCAATATAAATCAATTGTCCTAGCGCATTGACGATTTCCTGAATCCCACTCTTGCTGATTAGTTGGAACAAATCCTTTGATGCAATGGCAAAGCGCCATATTATTGGGATTGCAAGTAGTGAATACACCACAGGAATAGAGACTGTAAGAGTCGTGTGATAAAAGAAGGATCAATTTCCAATCTTGCAGACCATTCCACCAACCAAATAGCTTGAACTGCCCATTTACATCCATCACATATCTGAACAGACCATTTTGATAGCTCGGCCTAACAAAAAATGACACACTATCATATTCAAAGAATGTAACGGTTGCTCACAAGCAGATTATTGTTGCTTTGAGCCGCAATCATGTCAACAAAAAGATCATCGGTTAGATATAAGCAGCGGAGGTTCCAAAAGCAGGGTCATTTCGATTTTTCCAGGATGTCAATACTATTGCGTTCTATCCATATGCTCCAGGCAGAAGAGTATCAGTGAGATAGTCAAAACTTTGCCATAATATGCTAGACGAATTGAAACTCTCTCTAATAATAAAATTTCCATCATGACCAAGAATGCCTACGGTACCATTTGACACAGGCATGCCAGAGTAAGTGCGCCACAATATATCGCCAGATGAGGAGGGGAGCGGCTACGGTCCACTGCAGTGGACCGTCTGCTGCCCTTTTCTGCCTAATAAATGCCCAATAAAAACCGCGCGCGGTTTTGTGCGGCAAAAATTTATTGTGCAAAGAAGGGCAGCGGACGGTCCACTGCAGTGGACCGTAGCCGCTCCCGATGAGGAGAACAGACATAAGGAACCATTACCATATACTCCAACAGATTCCAATGATACAGAAGTCAGATCAGAGATAGGAGAGGCCTTTGTACCATATGCCCAAACTGCTGTTTTCTCAGGCATGGGGAGGCCTTTGTACCATATGCCCAAGTAGTACTTGTGACAGTTAGGAGCATGTGAAAAGAAACCCATTTCAAATACTCCTCCTTTTGATATTATGGTGTCATTTCCTGAAAGAGATTGCCCTGCATAAAAGGTATTCGATCCACATGATATATGCGCTTGGATTGTCATGAGAACTAGAAAAATATGAACTTGGAACATCCCTGACTCCTTCCCCTTAATCTTCATTAGATAATGAATCGGTTTATAAGTTAGACAAATAAGTTAAGAGAAAAAAATAAAAATAACAATACTTTAAAGTAATATAATCATGCTGATGTTTTCTTATAGATGCGGCTCAGGTATGATGAGACACTTGATGTTTTTGTTGGACCAACAAAGTTTCTCATCAGTTTACAGTGCGAGGGTGGGACCATATGGCTACTTCTAAATGCTGTGAATGCAAGTGACTTGTAACTAGATTATGTTTCCATGTTCTCTTGTGTATTGCATTTAATACCAAAACCGTGCACTTTGAAATCTGAATGTGAAATGATTCATCCTTTTTTCTACAGTAAACTTGAGTTTTAATTCACGAAAAGGATTTGTTTCTCCAAATCTTATAATCATATACTGAGTTTGAATTAAATAACCCATCAACATATGCAGATGAGTCGAAACGCAAAATTTATGCTTGAGGCTCATTTCCTAAAAGCTTTGTATATTTAATCCTTTGTGGAACAAAAATTGTTATATTTAACTTGTTTGTTCTTCTTGTTATTACCCAGGTTTTGGATGTCACTAGGTTTCTTTGCACTGTGTTCAAGTAATTAGTAATTTCTTCTGCCTCCTTTCACTCTTTTCCTGACTTCTAACTTCGCTTTATTTGATCTCTCTTCTTTGTCTTCTATGTGCCCATTTGGTTGATTTACAGTTTACAAGATAAATATGTAAGAAGAGTTTTGTATCGGCTTACGTGAACATACTCTCCACACACTAACTCAAACATTTACTTACATTGTTTAATTAAAATATATGTTATATTTATTATATTTACAAGTTAAAAGGGGAATATCCTTTTTTTTTTTTACATTGGGGACCAAACGGTTCATGCAGGGTTTGAACCTGTTAAATGCTGGCCTTTGCCAGCATGCATGCCACTACTCTCTCTAGGCGCTGGCAAAAGGGGAATATCCTTAGCGCAGAAGAATAATATTGAGTTAGCAACCATTGCAAATTTGCAAAGAACATAAGCTCTTATAGAGGATACTCAAAGAACTCTGTAGTTTATGCCAATTTCTCTGTTAATGTCCTTTTCCAGATGAGATCACTAGGTCGGTAATGTAGATCAATATCAGCTAAATTGCTCCTAATCCACCTGTTTTTCTTTCATGATATTTGTGGTCTGAAATGATAATTTATGGTATTTGTATGCTATTTAAGGTCTGAAATGTATTTGTGGATGACCAGGTTAAAATTGCAACCACGTACATTCTCATCATGGAAATCGGTGTTCACGCACATGTGCATACTGGGATTTGAACGCATTCGATCTTTAAAAGTTAGATATTGTCAGATCATCGTGGCCAAAAGAATGCAAGTTAAATTAAAATCTCAGTTCCCTGAAATTATGCAGGACCACAAGTAGCAGATCCGGCCTAGAATTTCAACCAAGATTGAAATATAAAATGCTATTCTTTCCAATTTCAATTGATACTACACGGCCATAATCTGTTGGCATTTCAGAAGATTCATGTTTTCTAATTCTTTTTGGCTATCCAGAATTCACGTTGATAGAATTATTTTCAGTACAAACCACATGGCTAATGCTAAGATCTTCTTTTTCTATCATCTTCCTCATCATCATCAGAATCACCACTCTCACGAAATCGTGGATTCTTTTCCTGCATCAGAAAAAGTACTTGTTGAGACATATCAAAAAGCAATGACAAGAAACGCAATATATTTAAAATTAACATATGAATGAAGCATTAATTCACGCCTTGAATTGAGAGAATAAGCCATGGACTATGGCAAAATTGGTTAGCTGTTAAAACTGATTGAAAAAAGTAATAATCATCATCAGCCAGAAGCACCATAAGATTTGTGGTGTTTGTTTACCGGTCTAGAGTCGTGATCAGAGTTCCTCCGAGATTCATGATCTGAAGATCTTTTTGAGGACTCGTAGGCATGGCGATCGTCGTCTCTGTTTCTCTTCCTATGGTAATCTATCATTTCAAAGAGACATTACAATTATATAGATGTTGATTTGAAAGGAAGATCAATAATAGAAAACCATTTTGTGCGCTTCTGAAACTCCAAAATGTCAAATGGTAAAAAGAAATCTTCAGGAAATACCTCTACTATACCGATGAGAACCACCTTGTCTGCCATCTGCAGGAGCAAAATTGCAGAACAGTTTAGTATGAATGGCAGGCAAGGTCACATCAAATGATACAGAATTACCAGGATGGCTCCCCAATAAACCAACAAGTGTTCCTTCCTTTTATTTTTTAGATAATAGTGTTCCTTACTTTTATATACTCAGTTATTTCCATCTCTAATTCAGTGTTTTACCAACAACCATGCAATGACACGACACAGTCAGAGACAGCAACAAGCTGACAATAAAAATTTGAGGTGCCAAATCACGTCATATTGGCGTTTCATATGAACCAGATACTGCCCTATTTTTTAAGTGTCCATGCTTCATACATGTCTTAAAATAACACATTTGACATGTCATAAGCAATTCATTTTATAGTAGAACTAGCTAAGAGGAGAAAATCAAATCTATAGCACAGATGAACAAGCAACTCTTCTCAGCTTAAATTTTAGCCAGCCATTAGCTTCAATCTATATGCAGGCAAGCACAGTGAAGGAGTAACTTCCTATTGTAAGCATAATTTTGTACCATATGCCTGTACTGCATAACAAATGAGGCAGCAGCAATCAGGCTAATATAACCAGCAGATTGATGCCTAGAGCTTCATGTTGACCCAGAAAGTCACAAGGCTTAAGTTCACGATTTTTACACTTGCCATACCAAAAATTCAAGCATTAGGACAAGACAATAATTCTGAATACTAACATAAATACATAGACTATCTAATATGATTTTATAACAAGTGGGAAAAATGAACAACAATAGTCCAATCAGCTCAAGACCTGTGTTCGGAGTAACTTACAGGATGGTGGCAAAACTGGTGGAAAAGAGCCCAAAGACCCAGCACCATAATCAACAAGCTGCCTTTGTGCCTCCAACTCTTTCTGAACTAACTTTCCATAACCACCTCTACGTTTATATAATTAAGGAAGCCAAGAAAAGACTAGGATAATAAGTAATGCCATCAATCACATTAAAACTGCTTTCAAAAACTGATTTAAAGACATTTAGACCTTCAAGAATGTAGTTAAATTGTGATTTCTAGATCACCTTCATATTTGTACTAATTCTTCTTTTTATGTGACACATCAGAGGTTTGAATCTCAGGCCCAATATACTATACTTTTAATTCATTATACATTTTAGCATAAGCAATCTACTAATTTAAAAGTGAAATCCCCTTCAAAATATGTCGAAAAGGGTTCAGCAAACATGTTTAAAGCAAATTTTAAAAGAAGATATTTGTTCAGTAATGATAAAATCTTACATATTTTACCATGTTTATCTTACAGATTAATTATCAAAGCTCCATACTATTTTATATTAATCTGAGTCTGAGCTTTCAGGTATGACCCCAATCATGTAGCAGACTCTAGTGCCAATGCCACTTTCATTATAGGCAAGAAAATTGCAATTCACTAAAAATTTAACATCTAAAAGGATATCAGGATCATAATCAGTTCGATATTCATCACGCACCTGCATAAAATGAGGAAAAAGCAAGTTTACATCAGTCAAGACCAGAGGCACCCTTAAACAGCATAGGCATGACTGCTTACCTGACCACCAGTACGACCACGACCCCATTGTCTTCCATCCTGGAATCCCCAGTCAAAATCTACACGGATGGGACGATCATCAAGTATTGTCCCACTTATGTATTTGACAACATCTTCAGTATCTTCTCGAGAGTAGTATCTAAAAGATGATAACACATACTATCACCAGTCACCAGTCTATAAGAGTGACTATAATAGATGCCTACAACTAAATAATGTGTATTCATCACAAGAATAGACAATTCAGGACATAAGGAGAATTTCAACATGGGGTCCCAGAAAAGAATCTCCTAGAACCTTATGCAATAGGTTATTCATCCACCACCAATGTCCTAAAATCTAAGAGTTGAGATAAATTAACATATCATTGGAAGCAAGAAAAGAGTAGATTATATTTTTAGAATTTGATATCAGAAAATATATCTTAACACGAAATAAGCAAACAGATAATAGAAAGGAGACATTTGTAAGTTTTAGAGAAGTGAGAAGGTGATGGATGCAAACAAGTTAACATGACAAAATTAGCAGAGACAGATATCTGTATGTTCAAAGTTATAGGTGCGATTTGAACTCCTTTTGCACTTCAAAATTACAGAAATTTTAATATTCTTCCAAGAGGTACGAATTTTATACTGTGTTATTGGCTGCTTGCCTAATTGGCTCTAATGATGATTGTAATTATCAATCAGAGAAATCAATTTTGTAAAAATTAAGGGAGAAGAAAGCAAGAGAACAAAAGAGAAATAAAAAAAAAGGGGGGGAAAGGTAGTTCATTGATGCAATCAAATGCAACTTGACATGGTAGTGAAAGCATGGTACACCAGCACCTTTGTCTCAGTGAAACATACAAGCATGAATAGAGTACGATTAACAACTACAATAGTATTAACTGCCACAGTTTATTTTATAGCACCTTAAACATAATCGTTCGTGGAAAACTTCTCCGACATGTTAAAAAATTAATAGAGCACATATACATACACAAGATGTGTAGAAAATAGAACAGAACCTCTTCTAAGAGAATTCACTAAATACAGAAAATCTTGATCCTAGCCTACATATCATGCATAAAAGTGGGGAAGGAGTCTTACAAAACAAAACAAAAGCCACAGGGAGTTTTCGAGTTTTTATCCAATCCCATGATAATTTTCTTGATTTCTCCAGATCGAGAAAAAAGTTCATAAACTTGCTCTTCTGTTGTGTAAAACGACATATTTCCCACATAAACAGTCGTTGAAGTCAGGAGCGCGTGCTCAAATTCCTCTTGTGTTCCCGGAAATTTTCTATCTCGATAGGCTGAAAGCTTGGATAAATCCTAGAAGCAAAATAGAAAAGAAAGAAGGTAAACCACTTTATTTGGTATTTAAGATTGAATATAAACACCTAGACATGTGTAAGAGGAGATGGAAATAAAAGAAACCTACTTCCCTTTCTCATACATATGCAACAGAGCATCCTTTCTTAACCCAAAGAAAAAGAAGAGAAAAGAATTTATCGTCCACAAGGTGATTCGTAGTTCCAATTCAAAAGATTATATGAATTCTATAACTGCTGCAATTGCATTTTTTCCTTTTATCTATGTGAAATTGGCTTTGCCCAGCATGTGGCAAAGAAAACTGAAATGTACAAGGTTTTACAGCCAACCACATCTCTAATTCATTTCCGCTAAAATCCATGCCCTCAACATTCGCACATTAATTTCCCGAAACTTCTGAAATCTAAGTTAAAAGAGTGAAGCATGTATCTATAACTTAAGTACCTAAGCCAATAAAACAAGATACAACCAAGAAATGTCAGTTTACCTTGAACAACGAAGCCATATTTTCCTGTCCAAGTCAGCAGGGAAAATGTCAGTTCGCGTCGTACAATAAGAGAAAGAAGAAGAATCAGATGGACATGAGGAGCTTAGGCCTTAGGGCATGAAGAAATGGAGAAAACTGAAGAAGAAGAAGGTGACCTTCTAACGTGCGACAGTGTGAGCGTCGGCCGAGGGAGATCCAATCGGGCTCTTGATGAAAAATCTATATCCACTTGCCCGACCCAATATGACCCGAAGGAACAATTACGCGGGGACCGGGAAGAGTAATTATAAAACCTAATTGACTTTTTTTTAGAGAGATTAAGGAAACTAATTAAATTACTTTAGAATATTTTTATTTTTATTTTTTTCTTCAAACTATTTATTTTGACTAATAAACTAATATATGATCTAATAATAATAATAATAGATTAAAATAATAAGATAATAATAATATATAAAATATCTAGAAATTAATAATGTTTTTAGTATTAATTTATTAATTTGCAATAATTAAATAGCTCAGCCCATAGTTAAAACCCTAGATTTTAATTATAAACTTAGGTCTAGCCGCCTAAACCTAGAAAACGCTCGACAGTTTTTCTCCGCTACTGCATCCTCCTCTCGTACTCTCATCAAACCGTACTCTCATCAAATCATTTTTCTAGAAGGTTAGCAAAAACGGAGATCAGGTAATCCTAATTCCCATATAGCTTAAGTTAAATCCATATGAATTTTGATAGGGTAGTTATGATCCTAGAAATATTAGGGTTGTTTTACATGAAGTATATATATTATATGTAACCCTAATTCTGTAATCCTAATCCCAGTAAGAATTAATATTACATATGTTATAATTATCTTTTTCTTCTTCCCGATTTTTTTGCTCAAACTCTTCTTCCCGATTTACGCGTGAAGCTTCTCTACAAAATAATTACAAGTATTGTGCGTCCAATTTGTGACTAAATGAATAAAGTTCGCCTCGGCCTTCGTGCGGAAATTACATACCATTACATACCCCTGTGCGTTCATTTTGTGATTAAATGAATAAAGTTCGCCTCGGCCTTCGTGCAGGAATTACCTACAATTACATGACCCTGTGCGTCCATTTTGTAATGATATACATATTATACATGATCCCTGTGCATCCTTTTTGTGCCTAAATACAATTGTTACAATTGCTTCGTGGACTTCTTTTCGTTAATTCCGAACAAAAAAAAAAACTTCTTTTTGTTAATTTCATTAATTGCAATAGCCTGTGCAAAGTTATATTATTTGATTCTTTTTTTTTATTTCCTTCTATTTCTAATATTTCCTGCAAAACAAAATAGGATATGAATAGACTTTATATCAAAACATCTTTGCAACTCATATTTAACTAAACAGAGGAGGCAAACCAGAGGCCGATGTAGACCCTCTCATGGACGATCGAGTGGCTGGATTGGCAAGCCCATTGATATGCTCCGGCGAAGAACTGGGCTTTGCGTTCTGGGTTGCAGCCAAGGTTCCAAGGCTAAGCGGGGGCGAAATGGTGGACAACCCATGAAGGGTGAGATCTTCCTCTTCTTATTGAGAAAGGTAGATAGCTATAGCTAGAAAAGTGCTTCTGATAGACCCCGACATGCTGGTTGACGATTTAGCATGCGCTCAAAGGCGTTATAATGGCATCTTAGCCAGGATAGCTGGGAAATGCCATTTTGTCAATCCTCAATAGGTAGTGAAGGCGAACACTTTCATCCTTAATAGAGTTCTAGAAGATATTCTTCCGCCGTGCTCTGGTTTCTTTGTCGTGCTCTGTTTTGCCGTGCACCTCCGTCACCGGAATCTGGGTATACCCGAGGAAGAAGAAGGTCCCTGGTCAAAATGCAAGTTTTAACCAGGGACTTAAATGAAAATTTTAAAAGTTTATAGAGGGACTAAATTGAAATTTTTGAAATATATCCGGGGCTAAACTGTAATTTATAAAGCATTAACATCCACGTCATCGTCCACGTCATCATTTTCAGTTCAGAAAAAGTCAACTAACGGTCAATGTGACTTTTGCTCCACTTTTGTAACCACATAGTCACTTTTGCACCTAAAAAAAGTATTTGCTACTGGGCGCTCCTCCGACAAAAGCACATGTCTATTTTTGCACCTTAACCCTAAAAAAAAAGATAATGAATAACGTTTGATGCAATTATCACATGTTTATGTATGTTTGCTTTAAATAATATATTTGTGTCAGTTAAATTGTGTTTATTTAGAATTACCAGCAATTGCTGATGTTTGTGTTATGGGCTGCGACGATCCTTCGGGGGAGCAGATTTTCAGTGAAGCAGGTTCTAAAGGTGTGGGCTAGCAGTGAGAAGTGAGGAAGAATATTCGATTAGTTAGGGCTAGTTTTTATTTTATCTTTTTCTCTGAATAAAACATTTTATTTCAGTTGGACTTATGTTATTGTAATAAGGTAGCCTTGCACTTGTCCCAGTACAAGTGCGGCGGTAACACTTCCCAAAGTTGTTTATTTTGAATTTCGGAAATTATTTATAAAAATCATTGAAATTATATGTTATCATAACTGTTAGAAATTGGGGGTGTTACAACTTTAGAATATTTTTATTTTTATTGTTTTCTTCAAACTATTTATTTTGACTAATAAACTAATATATGATCTAAGGATGCACAACATATTAAACGATTAAGTAACTTATTTAGCTTCTTTAATCTCTCCAAAAAAGACAGCTAAGTCTTATAATTAGGACCAGAGCTAGTATTTTAATTGTTCTTATCTTATTCAGAATTTATATTATTTTTCAAATTTTAAGGGGTTAAATATCAATCCCCCAAAGTTTTTGTTGAGGAGAAGTTTTTTTAGAAGTAACTTTGTCCTAGAAATTTATAAAACGTGACAATTTTTCCCCTCTGTTAATTTTAATTGTTAAGTTTAACTAATATGCACATGTGGCACCAAATGTTTGCCACATCATCAATCAAAATAAGGTTAAGTATCATTTTTGCCTCAAAAGTTTTCGTTGAGAAGTAGTCGGTATCCAGAATTTTTTTAGGAGCAATTTTGCTTCAAAAGTTTACAAAGCGTAGTAATTTTGCCCTGTCATCCCCCAATGTTAAATTTGACTGTTAAATTAATCAAACAACACACATGTCATGCCATATCATCATCCATATCACTGAGAGGCAAAAAGAAATGAATACGAAAAGAGATCAAATCCTTGTTGAGGGAATTCGTAGATTCAAATCCTTAATGACAGCATGACGAGCATAAAAGAATGAATACAGGAAGAGATCAATCTCATCTTGTTGAAGGAATAATCGGTATTGAGGGAATTAAAGGTATAAACAAACTCAACAAGATCAAACTGAAAAATGCAGGAAATCTCGTCTTCTTTGAGTTGCTGAAAGCACAGAGCCAGAAATCTAGGGTGCAGAGGAAAAAGTCAACCTTGAAAAGGTCGAGCTTGGAGTTGAAGAAGGAGATCCTTGAGACGTTGAGCTCAAGATAGCCAGAATTTGTGAAGTCGAATTGGTTAAAGGAATTGAAAGTTCTGTTGCGAAACCTAGAAAAAACATCACTTATGATCTAAGCAAATAAAACGCAAAACGACATATGAATTGTCTCGAAAATGGGTTCAGTAAGACAAAGCTATAATGATAGTATTTACCTTTGTATAGATTAGTCTAGGCCACCTCCCCTATTGCGAACCACAACGATAGTGGGTGGTTTTGTAACATCCCAACTTTTCAAAAGCAGTATAAATTTTTTTTATCAAACATCATTTCAAAATGATCAGAGTAGAGCACCGGAGCGATTGAGTAACTGATATGTATATATAAAACGCCGTAAGTCTGGCTAATTACAACAACGGTACAGCGGGTCTTCTACTCGGGCTGCTTGCCTCTCTCCTCGGTCCTCGATCCTCCAGAACCTGACGCTAGGTTAAGAGCTGAGATCCAGCGCACCGGATCTCAGGTAACGGTTAACCTCATATTTATATACACAACATATGCATTACATACATTCACATCACTAACAGTATAAGCAACATAAGTATCACATACAGCAAGCGCGCATCCCAATAGCACATAAGCCCCCAGGCAGATGTGTGGCCCTTAGCAACGTATTCTAACAGCACATAAAATGTGTGGCCCTTAGCAACGTATGGCCCTTAGCAACGTTTGGCCCATAGCGATCGAATCCCAATAGCACATATAATGTGTGGCCCTTAGCAAACGTGAACATATCAACGGTACATAACATATCACGAGCAATCAACTACCACATACACTACACATAGCACATACATGCATACCATAAATATCAGAGTTAATGTTACAGTACGTGGACGTACTTACACCACATATACACATACAATAAACATAACACATATACGCATACCATAAACACAAGAGTTAAGGTTACCAGTACGTGAACGTACCTTCGTTGACGGTAGACGGTACTTCCATCGGAAATCGTATTTTTTTATGGAAACGGCACGTTTTACGGAAAACAGCGAAACGTCCAACAGCGGCACGTCGGACAGCGTAACGGCAGCAGATCAGAGTTTCTGATATCCTATAAGGGTAATATCACTTTCATTAGTGATTTGACATTACGACCGGCATTTTAGGTAAAAATTACCATTTTGCCCCTTTACCCCTAATTGGCGGAATTTCGCCAGGGATCGCACTTTGCCACATGTCACGATCCTCACCGGGCCACTTGGCAGCTGACATCATCATTTAAAGCCATGATGTCATGGTGGTGATGTCATCTACTTGTTTGAGAAGTTTCCTACCGATAAGTTCCCGATCGGTGCTCGAATCGCGTAATCTCGGAGGAATCTCAAAATTCTGGATTTACAACTTTGAAGACAAGTTCTCACTTACTAGAAATGTCCAAGTTAACCTAAATTTTGGTTCCATATAGGGCTCCAACTGTCTGTCTGAAGTTCCTCGAAAAACGTGTCCGTATGGGTCCGGTTATGAAACGCATTTCTGGAAACATCATCTTCTTCAGAAAAATTCACTGATTCCAAATATGTCCATGAAAATTCCCAATTCTTTTCCAAATGTCACAACATAACCTTTTCGTCCTCT
Source organism: Acacia pycnantha (assembly GCA_025563575.1). Classification (NCBI taxonomy): domain Eukaryota; kingdom Viridiplantae; phylum Streptophyta; class Magnoliopsida; order Fabales; family Fabaceae; genus Acacia; species Acacia pycnantha. The sequence continues at coordinate 972,720 of JAMWYP010000141.1, forward strand.
TGGCTATCTGGCATTTTCTCAGAATTTCCCTATTTCGTCTTATTAGGAAAAAGCACAAACGGCTTGAATTAACTTAGTAAGAGTCTATGATCAATATTTTACCCTGACTTTGGAAATCTCATTCCTAGATCTCTAGATAGGGTCCGTTTCCTATTTATTCCATTACTATTCACTACAATTAATTATATTATAAAATAATATAACTTTAATTAATTATATAATATAATAATACAAACTTACCAACTAAGTTATCTATTTTTATTCTTTTTTATTCTTTTTTTTTCTGCCCATTTTTTTTTATTTCGTTTTTTTATTTTGATTAATTATTTAATTAATTAAATAATTATTTTTACATAATTTTTACAGAATTTTCCCATTGGTCCATTCTTGCATTTAGGCTTAAAAATACCTAAACTCCACTATTTTTGTCCAAAATTTACCATTAATTAGTAAATATATTTTTACTAATTCTTGGCCAAAAACCACTAATTTTAGGGTTTTACATAATTATCTCCGAATTTCCTTTGCTTATGCTTAAGTAATTAGCCCAATATTACTTAATTACTTAATTCCTGCATTATCTTAGCATCTACGGGGGTATTTCGGTCATTTCCTTACTTTTTGAGTATTCTTCTACAATTTCTCCAAGTTTGTAACTTAATAAATTACCTAAATTAGGGAAAATATCCTTCCCTATTTTAAATAGATTTTTACTTGCCTCTTTTATAGCTTTCACAGGGTATTTATAACCCATAATGTGTTTAGGGACCTATTTGCAAATCTTCAAACGTCTTAGGGACCTAATTGCAAATTATCATTTTTCAAGGGAAATTACCCTAAGTCAGATTTAAGGGTATACTCCCAATTTTAAAAGGGGTAGGATATTGTCACTACCAATTTTATGTCATTACCAAATCCCTACCACTTTTTCACCGTTAGATCAGAATCTCATTAGGATTGAGAAATGATAAAGGTAAATGATAACGGTGAAAAAGTGGTAGTGACTAAAATTGGTAGTGAGAATATCCTATCCCATTTTAAAATCCCAAAATCTCCGAACCAGCTCCCAAAGCCCCCGACACAAGTGTTTCACAAGGCGCCGCTGATCTTGGAGTTTGCGGGTGTTAACCAAACATCTCCGATCACGAAATGGCCTCCTCCTCCGCCGTCAGATCAGTCTTCCAGTCATGCTTGGCTCGTACCTCTGCATTTCGTTTTACATCGGAAGTGAAAGCATCTCGTTCTCCATTCCGCTTCGTCTCCAATAAACCTCTCTCTTATTCCACAACCAGGTGATTTGCACAAGATTCAGATATGTTAACGCGTGTAATAATTCTCTTTTGTGGTCACTGAGAAAATAAAGTAAAGTGCAATTAGAAATGAAGGTTTTTGCTGTTATGAATCACTTTCATTTTCCAAGAAAGAAGAAAAGAAATGTGCTTTGTTCATACGATTCTAGAGTAGCATTTGGTCTAAACTATTTTAAGTTTTGGTAAATACGGGGTGCGGAATTAGTTTATGCGTTCGTGTTACAAATGGAGTAATTATTGTGCTGCTGCAACACTAATTTTATTGGATGGAATTGAGTGTATGATAAGGTATCCTGCGGAGTTGAGCTTTTGTGTGGAAACGATGCTGCCATACCATACCGCAACTGCTTCCGCAGTGATGACTTCGATGCTCTCCGTCTCTAGTTGCCGTTACGGATGGCTGCCTGAAGGTAACTTCCTATCTGTTCTAGATTCATGTCGGCCTAGTATGAAGGCCCATGTAGTCATGCTGTTTGAAATATTACATGTGTTGGAACTTGGAAGTGGATTTATCGGAGTAAAATTTACAATGAATAAAAATTTACATTTATACATTGATTGAGAGAAGATTTAAGAGTAAAAAAATTTGCAGTGATGCTCTCTCACATTTTGTACTCTCTGGGTCAGCAATCTCCATTCTCTAATCCTTTTTTTAACTCTCTAATGGCTGTTACAACTGAAACTAGGCAGAATCTGCTCTTTATGAGTAGCCGGGATTTTGGCTGCAAACATTTGATATTGCTGTTGATTTTTTTTAATGCATTAGAATGGTAATTCTAATGGGAGCTTGCCTGACCATTGTGTTCTACTTTTGGTTTAGGTAGCTAAACTTCTGTAGGATTCCTTGATATTCTGTCTTCAAAATTGTTCAGAGTAAGTTACTGCTTCTATTGATTCTTGGGTTGAAATTATAAAAGTCTTTTGATAAACAATGTAAAAGTCAGTCTTACTGTATTTGAAATCTAACATCATTATAGGCAAAGATGGTCTTCATCCGTTAAATGATTCACTGCTACACCTATTTGGTGCATTAATCTATTCCCTATATTGTTGACTTCCCCCCTCATGCAATTAAATCTATCAGTGAAACCACGTGCACTCTTTTATCTGTAGGTCAAAAGAAGACTAGATGAAAATCAAGAAGCAAAGATGGCATGACTTGGACTTCTTATGATATTGAACATTAAACAAAATTTTGTTATATCAGTATTAGGAAACAAGATTTCTATAATTATTGACTGATCTTTATGCAGAGAAAATTTGTGTGCTTGTTGAAATACATTATGTGGCATGCTTTCCAGATACATTGCACATTCAGTTATAAATCTTCTCTCTGTATGTTCTGAATTGTACTGTTCAAATCGATTAACCATCTTGAAATAAGCAGTGTCATTTCTGTGTCTCTGATTTTCATTTTTAAAACAAATAAATTTGTTTGAATCCTTGATACACATTACCAAAGGAATTACTGATAAAACCAATATGGTGAAATGCCAATCAGAAAATCAGCCTGTTCTTTCTGTACGTCATTAATTAAAGCGTACACTTCTATTCTAAGTGATTACTGGTGGTGCTGGATTACTTCGTAATACCCATAAATAATGCAAATACCGTTTCTTTTCCATTCTTTATCTGCTTGCCTAAACGTTATGGGTTCAAGAACGAAGGGATTTACTGCTCTTTTTTGTTCAATCAGATTGCAAAGATGACGGGTAATAAGTGTGAAGATTGAAGCAATCTTCACATGGAAATCTGCATAACGAGACAGTGACTGCAGAATTAGCAGGAACTCTGATTGAGCCACTGGATGGACTGGTTAAGACCTTTACAACTTGATTTGGAAATCTCCATTTGTGATTTATGAAAGATCGTTTTTTTTTTTTGGTCGAGGAAGGTTGTACCTTTAATACAGGGTCGTCAGTGCCTAATGCCTTAATCTGCCATATACGTTGAAAATGTATCAAGTTACGTTTTGTTTCATGATTGTCATCAGCAATGAACTAACTTATACAAAGTAGATTTATGATACTTGATATTTAACTATTACTCCCTTCTATCCTTGATATAAGATTTAATTGACTTTTCTAGAGAGATTAAGGAAGTTAAATAAATTACTTAAATATAACATATATGTTATGTATCATTAAATTATATATTGGTTTATAAGTCCAGAAAAATTTGTTTAGAGAAAAACAATAGATATTAAATATAAATGTTTAAAGTAACTTATTTAATCTCTCTAAAAGAGTTAATGGAATCTTACATTAAGGACTGTATGTAGTATTAATTTACAATGTTTTCATGTAAATAATTGGAGATCTCAACATGTTCAAGTTATCAAGTGAATTTAAATTAAATCTTAATTATATAGCAAAGTTGATGGCACAGGACCAAGGCTGGACTTTTCACAAGATGAACGAATTACAAAATACAGTACATAACAGCACATATATAAAGAGAAAACCCGTTCAGAAATTCTCTTATTCCCAACAATGGTATGAAAGTTCACTGCATTCCAACACGTTGTCTGCGTCACCATCCTCTTATTCATAATGACATGATTGGTCGCTTCACACAGAAGAAGTATGGCATTTTGGCATATGACGGAGACTGAAGGCTTTTATTCTACTGAGAGCATCTTCAAGAGCCGAAGGCTCAGCTGCAAAACTTATCCGAAGCCAATTCTTCAGTCCAACAGTAACACCTATAAGTATTACACATCAATGCCAAGTCATTCCCATCATTGCCTTTCGACGAATTTAATATTCTTATAATAGGAAGATCCTTACCAGGAAGCAGAACTACAGATTCCTCTTTGATCAGCTTCACGCAAAAGTCCACATCATCTATAATGCCCTCAACTTGTGAGAAGTTCATCTGCACCTGCTTTTGTCAAATTGCCCCTAGTTTATCATATCTAAAGGCACTCTCATGTCATTATTACATCATGTTACAATCTTAAATATTCATTGAGTCCTTAACTTAGAACCTAATTGAAGAGTTGATATTGGTTCTAAATGTCAGACCAAATTCACAGATTTTCATTTTTCCCAAATTAGCCTCATTTTTTTTTTTTGCTCAGAAAAATTAGCCTCATTGACATTCCCTCAACAATACAATAATCAAGTAAGGGAGTGAGATAATTAAGGAAGATGATTAGAATGTTTTAGAAAAAACATGTCATATTAACTAATTTTACCAATTTCCTTAGTCGAATCAAATTAGTTAACTGGGTCTTACATTTAAGACTAGAGGAGTATTTTTTTGCAACTAACCATCACAGTCAGGGTACTTTCTGGTTTGTGAGGACATATTAGACAAGGGATCTCCTTGCATCTAACATAGAATATGTCTGCACATTCTCTCATTATGTCAAGATTATGTGCGAAGAATTCATCTTCGGTCTTCTTAAGAATTTGGGGTATTGCAGCCTGAAACACAAAACCAGATCAACTTATTCTACAGAACAAGACAGCCGAAGATCTAGTTTGACAACAAAATTCATCATCAGTAACCTGCATGATGGTTGGAGTGTCAGTAGTGATGTTCAGATAGTTCTTGATATTTGTCACAACCTGAAAGAAAAAGAATAAAATCACATAATTTTCAGCCTGATCTACTATTGTATGCCTTATGTAAGATTCTCTACCACTCAAGCCTTGCCTATATTCATTGTTAAAAATGAAAAAAAAAAAAAAAAAAGATGCATGCACAGACACACGCAAGCACGCACTAGCTAAGATCAAGAAAACAAACCCCAGTTTTCTGAAAGATGCCATTTGGATCACATGTCACGATCCATCCTAATCTCCAACCAGGAACAAGCCATCTTTTGCCCAAAGACCCAAGTGTAATAACAGGCACTATTGATGCAAACACTCCCATAGGCACAAATGGATTGCTTCCAAAGGTCATGTGAGCATAAACTTCATCAGCTATCACAAAGATCCCAAGTTTCCTCGCAGTCTCTGCAACCTGCAATAGTCCTGAAAATCAATCTCATTTTCCCTATCATAATTCCCACTCAAAGACAACAAAATTTAAAACATTTTTAAAAATACCCTTTTCAAATGCTGGTATGTGAAAACATTCCCGCAAGGATTGCTAGGATTAATAATAACCATGGCCACAGTGTTGTCATCAGCAAGATCTTCTAAAGCATCGATATCAATCTCCCAACCTCTCTCAGGCAAAAGCTCAAAATGGCGAACTTCGAGACCATTGCAAGCTGCACGGGCCTCATATTGTGGGTATCCTGGTCTTGGAAGAAGAATGTTGGCGCCAGGACGTGCAAGGACAGATATCATTATATTTATAGCTTGAGTGCAACCAATGGTGATATAAACATCGTCTGGTGATAACTGGAACGGAAGATCAGAAGATAGATGTTCTGCAACAGCCCTGTTGGGGTAATTGTACTCTCACCTATCAATTGGAAGTTAAAACAGATATTTGGCTCATGAAGTTGCGTATGCATATCTTTTTTCTTTTCTTTTTTCCGCGGAGCATTCAGCGCCTGCCTCTTTTTAACTTAGAGAATTTATCCGGTCCAGACTAATCCGACCGCCAAGTATTTAACACGTGTTCCTAGAGCTCAAACTCGAGACATCTAGTTATGCTGGTACAAACCCTACTACTAGTTGAACCAATTACTTGGTGGTTACGGATGCATGTCTTTGGTGGGACCAAAATTTCTATCTCAGGGTAAGAAGTTAAACGTTTCTGGTTTTAACGGAAGGATTGAATTATTCGCACTCTGCTAAAACATTTTCTTTAACTACGACGGATATACAACTTGTTAGCCATTAACATGAATAAACCCATTAAGGACTTTGGTCGAACACTACATATGCATGGTCATCATCTAATAAAGTATTGGGCCCGAAGATTGAACTAACCTCCTCGCCTCAAGCAAGCCAACGGTGGGAGGGTAACAATTGAAGCTAAAGGATTGAACAGCGCTAGTGATAGCATCAGGAGCCACACGGGTGGTTCGAAAGCAAGAGAAATCAGTTGGATCAGCACGGCAAAGACGAAGCAATGGTCTTTGATCTTGTTTGTTGAGGTTAGCCATGAGAGTGTTGAAGACGCCTCTCACTGATACTGCTGAAGCATTCAGCTCTTCGTTCCCCTGGAAGTTCCATTCCTTCTCTTGCTCCATTCCCTTCCGTGACTAGAGTTTGACTTCGAGAGTAACTACTGTGATTTGTGATTTATTGTATTTGAGGTAGGTACTCCGCCTTCGAGCAAAAAAAAAAAAAGGTAGGTACTCCGCCCGATATTTATTATAAAGAATTAAATAACAATTCTCACGAACTAATAAAAACAATTAAAGTTGATATAGTTGTTCTACAATTTAAATAAATATAGTTGTTCTACAATTTAAATAACTTTTAAGATTATCCGTACTAATTACATTAAACTCTAATATTATATTAATTATCATTCTCACCAACTACTATCATTAATCATGGGTTACATGGAAAAATAATAATTAATGCGCTTTGGAAATAAGTAAGTGCATTATAAAAATAATTAAATACAATTGCTAGTTGATGTCTTATAATAAAGACCAGAGGGAGTATATGAGATGAGTTTTGCCTCTATTTATATGAATAAACACTTTTGGAGATCTCAGACATGATCTCAAACACTGATAACTATTTTTTACCATAAAAACCGATGATTTACCAAAATAAGCAATTTTGACCATGGACCAATAAAGCAATTTTGTTATACTCCCCCCTCTCCTTTTTATAAGAGTCCAAAATTAGAATTGTCTCCTTTTTATAAAAGTTTGACAATAGTAGTCTAAATATTTAATGAGTTTTTTTTTTACCCTCATTAATTATATTTATTGCATTCATTAAAAGGTTTGTGATACTTTTATTTACTTTATTTATCTTTTTTACTTGCCCCTCATAAATAAGAGCATCCTTGGAAAACAATATTTATTTCAAACAAACTTATTATTTCTTAACTAATTTTAATCGCTTTCTTAAATCGCATAATTAGGTCATTGAGCTCTTATAAATAGGATAAGAGGAAGTAATACATAATTATAGTGTCCCCCAAATATAAAACCTAGTTGGGGAGTTGATATTGCCCTTAAATATGATATTTATTTTTCATATTTGTCAAAAAAAATTCTAATCTACTCCTATTGATGCTCTCTCAACAATAATCAAAGAGTAGAGGGAATAAGGGAATTAAGAAAAATTATTAGGGTATTTGTTACGGATTTATATAAGGCCCATTAGCGATGCGGCCCAATAATAAGGGGATCTATCATGATCGCCAACAGATCAGATAAGATCATAACCAACCTACAATCAAGGAGAGAATCAAGGGAAATCTCTATCACAAATAGAGGGCCCATGAGCCCAAGACCACCAGGTACACTCTATACATACGAGTTAAACCCTAAAGGTACACATCTTCTATCTCTACGCTCTCTCTCAATTGCATATACTGCACACAGAGCACACACCCCACGCCTTTAGGCTAAACGCCTCCAAGTATACTCGAACTACGTGGACTTTGATCCCTCTTCGAGTACGTAGGCCCTAGGAATCGCTCCTAGGTCAAGTCCCAATCAACATCAACATCCTAGCCCCTCGGGGCTAGACAATCTGTGTTCTACACCTGAAGCAGTGGCGCCGTCTCGTGGGGATCGATAAACTTCGATTCCCATGACCAAAAATGGTCTATACAAAAAGCAAAATCTCCCAAGACAAAGACGCAAGCAAATCTGGGGCGGTGGAAAATCAATACCTAAAGCAGTTGCACAGAAATCGAAAATGGAAATTACACTATACGGTTGGGTGCGAAGAAGCAAGTTCCTGAATCGACACGAACGAATTGGGGATCTCTATCCCTCCTCCGAGACAATCTCAATTTCATACTGTAAAACCCTCAAATCTCTCCCCTCTGGCGAACCTCCTCCGATCCACTGGTTTAATTTCATCGCCACTCTCAGTCGCCATCTAAGCCTCGCCACCATTGGGTTTCGAATTTGCGAGCGTTGCCTCCCTCTCATAACCAGATCTGTACGAACTCTTCATCAGCGCCGTGGATGTCCTCCATGCCGTAAATCCTTCAAAGCCGAGATCGAAGATGGAAAAGGAACCAAAGGTCGAACCTGAGATGTCCTTCTGGGTTAAACGGCGGCATCAAGAAGCAGCCGAAGAAGAAGCCAGACATAAAAAATGCAGGGACCTAAACGAAATCTCCAAAAGGTTTCATAAAAGGACCTAAGTGAAAACCCTAAAAAGTTTCTCACAAAGGACCTAAGTGAAAATCTCAAAAGGTTTTGGTCAACAATTCCAGATTCCAATTGCCAAACTTACAATTAGGGTTTGTAACGTTTACAAATATGATAAAAGATTTCAATCCTCAAATCACCCGAGCGTATTTCTATGCAAGTTATGCCATCCATTTGCACAATTAGGCTAAGCGAATGAGTATTGGCCATGGATACAAGCTTGGAGGAATGGAGGGAATATAAAGTAAAACCCTGATATTGATGGATCATTCGACGCAGCCTCCGAAGGAACTAGCCTTTCGGCGTAGTCCCCAAAGGAACTTGCCTTTTAATTAAATGGACTATTCCATTTAATTATGGACTATTCCATTAAATTCTTGAGAATGTGATGACGTTGTTGCGTTCGCGCCAGGCTTGTTTTCAGAGTACTATCTCCATAGCCCACTTTCCGATTTCAATCTCGTCGGGAAGGAGATTCTAAATCAAGGCCGTTTCTTTAAGTCTAATCTTGTATACGAGCCGCCAGCCATTCAAAGATCATGATTATTTTTAGGGTTCAAATTGGTTGAAGCCGCCATTATAAACGATTCGCGTTGAAGAAAAGTGGTGGTTTGCATGAAATCATAGCGGAAATAACTAACGTTGGCACGGCGACGAGTCTCGACGATACTGGTCATCACCAATCAATTTCCGCTATGATTTCACTATGAAATTTTGTGGAGCTGTAGAGTCCGATCCGGAGGGAGGTGGATTCAGAGAAGGCTGAGATAGCTACCTTCATGAAGCCGACATGAAAAATGGTCCCGAGATGGTTATGGGTTGGCTGAGATTACCATCCTGAGATACCGAGATCAGAGACGATGTGAATCTGAGCATACTGGATTCGTGGTTTGACCGAGTTGCACCAGTGCAGTATCTCTGCATGGGGAGGATGACGTGATGATCGCATGGAAACAGAAAACTCATTTGCTCATTGCTGTGGAATATCTTTTTCACTTGTTATTTCTATTCTGGTCGATAAGTCATATATTCCAGAAAGCAAATAACTCTGAGCTACTCCACAAAGACCGAGTAACTCACAGCCGGGTTAGGTTGCACCAGCCGAGGTGTGGGTTGCCGGGTCCGAGATGCCTGGGAGTTTATCATGAAGTGGCCAAGGCGCGGTTTCCATTCCATTGTAAGTTCATTGGTTGACCGAGATAGAGGAGGAGTCACAAGCAGCTAAAGACTATTGAGATGTTGCTTTGTTTGCATTATTTCTGCCACGGCAAGAGCAAGTGGAGCACGTCGACGCTGCCTCTGTTTTCTCTCCGAATTGGCCAAGATAGCGAGAGAAGGTATGTGCTGCTCAATATCCAAGATGCCGACTTGATAAGGTATGACCGAGATGTCGGGATGCTGAGAAAGTTTATATACTGACTTAATTCTGAAATAACGAGATCCTGAGAGGCCGAAATGACATGGTGCCGAGATTCCAAAATCCCAAGATACCGACAGTGTTGGCCGAGGTCAACGTTGGAGTGCCATATTTTTCGGTTAAGGGAAATTGGTTTCTCACCGCATGGTCTCAGGTTCGACGTTGAGAAGATCAAGGTTGAGTTAATAAAGCCCAGAATGTAGAGCATTGACGCCGAGATGCTTGAAGTTGACACACAGTATCAGTGCCAATGCCAATGCCGACAGCGACTTTGAAGTCGTTTTGGTTGGAGGCCACAATACTGAAGACGTCGTGAAACTCTTAAGTGTATGCTGAGAATAGAGACTCTTGGAGGTCTCTCTTTTTCTCTTCCAGAGGTTTTCTAACAGCATCGCACTGGCTCAAACTTCAACAAGGAAGTCTGTTTAGATTTGAGTCATTCCTTAAGCTGGTCCAGGTAGAAGTCAACAGAATGTTGGTCATTCAATACTATTTCAACTGCTACAGTTGTCAGATCCAATTCTTGTTCAAGATGCTCTAGCTCTGACGTTATTTGACGTCGGCCCTTCGTAGGACTAGGTCTCCCCAGTCGAATGCTCTGGGCCTGACCTTTCTGTTGTACTTGGCCACAATGAGTTGTTTGGCTGCCATGTCTCGACAGAGGCCTCCTGGCGTAGTTTAAGGACCCGGACTCGTCGGTCCCGGTGTTAATACAAGGACTGATGACAGCGGCCTCGTGTAGTTTGAAAACCCGGGCTCATTGGCCCCGGTGTTAGCTTTGTGCCCCAGGGTTGAAGTGTGACTTGGGTTGAGTACAGTGTTACCGAGTTCCGCATTGGTTATAGAAGCGTGGATTTAACCGTATAACTTTATCTGGAAAAACTCTACGCGGAGTCCGGATTTTAACCAGATTTGGTGTAACCGGGGTCCGCCTTCAAAATTTTTCACGGAGCCGGGATGTTAACCAGGTTTGGTGTAACCGTGGTCCGTTCTGGGTGTTGTAACCCGGAATTCGTTTCTACAGTTGTGGGTGTCGTAACCCTTAACCCGTTCTGGGTGTCGTGACCCAGACTTCGTTTCTCCCGTTGTGGGTGTTGTAACCCTGGATTTGTTTATCCATTATGGGTGTTGTAACCCTTGATTCCTTTTACGATCCGAGGTCCACTTAAGGAGCACGGATTTAACTGCATGAAATAGATTTGGCGGCATTGCCGTCTCAACACGGAGCCCGAGTACCGAGGTGCGTCTTCATCCCTTTCGTAGGGACAAAACTCCACAGTTTATCCGGGGTCCAAATGGAAACAGATTTAATTGTGGTTCAACACCATGGGAGAGAAGAATATTTAAAGGTTTGACGTTTCTGACTTCAAGCTTAATGGCATCATTCTTTTCTTCTTGTCGTGAAAGAAAAACCTGCCTCAGCTTCTTTTGGCACTTCTTTTAAATGCTTTTGAAGACATCTTTCTTGGTTTGCTTGCCCCCAGCAATAGAGTCAGAATCCTAGCTGGAAGTTTAATATGCTGCCGAGATTTGTCTGACAAGACCACGCCTTGACATGGCAGATAAACAATACTCCATGCTTTCATCAATGTCCTTCTGATTGAGCATCAAAGGCTCCACCCTTTCAACCAGATAAAAACTAGCAAGCCCAAAGACGGTCTTTGATTCAAAAACGCACTTCTCATTGTGTGCTTGATCTTGGCTTCTTCATTTTTGATAGGTAAGAGATCCTTGTGAGTCACCTCGGTCGCGCAAGTCAATCCTTCCGACCCAATCTTTGGGTGTTTTCTCATAAGCACTTGGAGGTGGTTAGATGTGATAAACACTGTGCAAGCTCAAGAGAGAGAAACTTGATAGCTTAAGATCTTCCCGGATAATCATCATCCCCAAGTGAGACTTCATTTTATGGCCTAAATGAAAACGAGAAAGACCTCTGAGGTCCATCTTGACTGCCAAAACTTTCTTGGATCACCCACTAGCTATTCAGGCTCCTTATCTGAGAGCAAGAAAGTAGTGGTTCCTTGATAATTGATCTGCCACGCTCCCAGTGTGATTCGCCATACTGGTTGTGGAAGGATGAGATCAGTGATGCTCCTCAGCATCTTTTGCCGACTTCAACGCTCGGCTAACACGTTGGTGTTTATCATCTCGCATATAACCGGAATAACCCCGTGCTTCGGAATTTTTGAGAATAGAGACTCTTGGAGGTCTCTCTTTTTCTCTTCCAGAGGTTTTCTAACAGCATCGCACTGGCTCAAACTTCAACAAGGAAGTCTGTTTAGATTTGAGTCATTCCTTAAACTACGCCAGGAGGCCTCTGTCGAGACATGGCAGCCAAACAACTCATTGTGGCCAAGTACAACAGAAAGGTCAGGCCCAGGGCATTCGACTGGGGAGACCTAGTCCTACGAAGGGCCGACGTCAGTAACAAAAAAGCCAGAGATGGCAAATTGGCCGCAAATTGGGACGGCCCCTACCGGATTAAGGAAAAACTCAACAGAGGAGCCTACGTTCCAGAAAACCTGGCTAGGAAATAAATCAAGAGGACAAGGAACGGCGAGAGGCTAACCGACACCGAGGCCCATGCACCCAGTATATATTTTGATGCATCGAAATTGACACCTAAGTAAGAAGGCGAATAGTCATATCGGGACCCCGATCGTGTCCACTTGGTCAAAGTGTGTCCCGACGACGACCACGGATGAGCATGTGACAATTTGCCCTTACCCCGGTTAAAATCCCGGATAACGACTCGAACCTCGTAGCGTGGTATATTTAGACACCCCTACTCATGCACCTGGTTTCTGACACCAGAAGAGTACTAAGCGGACTCTAATTACTTAAAGACCCTGGCCCGGTCTAGAACTTGACTATGTGCAGCTTATGCATAAAGTTAAAAGTACACAATGGACCAATTACTTGAATTTTCATTCATAAGGTTAATTGTTCAAAAGTACACACAAAACCGGCATCCTACGCCGAAACAAAAGGAAAAGGAAGAATAAAAGAAAAGAACTTCTAGCTTGAAGGGGTTGCCTCATCCACAGGCGCCTCGCCACCCTCGGAGCCAACCCCGGAAGCAGTGCCACGGAATCCCAACAAGTCGCGAGCACCTCGTCCGAATTTGGAAAGTAACACATCCTGTCAGCTCAGAAACATGAACTACCAGGCTGGGGGGCAACGAGTGGACAACGATTTGTTAGCGGAAAAGCGTGTTACTAGAAAGTTTAATGCAAGCTCGGACAAATTTCCGAAATGAACACGTTGAAGAATTTGCACAAATATTAAGTATTTTCCATTTATTATGATTTGCTTACATGTTATTAAATGCAGGAATATAAACCAGACAATTAGCCCGGAAAATTGCTACAAAAGCAAATTAAGATGGATGGACGAAATCCATCCCAGTTCGTGGGAGCCAGGTGTCACAGACAATCATGGCAGAACTAGAGGGGTGTTCCCCAAGAGTCTCGCGGCGGCGGCTACCGCTACCCCGGATCCTCGAAGGGCGGGACACTAACCCGGCACCGTGATTCATCCGAGATCACTCTTGGCCCCATGTCTACCACCTCGAACCCTTATGTCGTCGGTCCTCACCACGGCATTCCTAGGGCCGGAGGTTCCCACCTCGGACCTTTAGGACGTTGGTCTTCACCACGGCATTCCTAAGGCCGGAGGTTACCACCTCGGACCCTTAGGTCGTCGGTTCTTACCGCAACACTCTTAGGACCGGATGTTATTACCTCGGTCGCCCTTTTTAGACATCGGTATTCACCACCAGTCCTCAAGCCATAGGACGCCAACATGGCACTTCACGAGACGCAGGACGCCGCCCCGGCTCATCGGACATTGCAACGTTAACACGTACCCAGGAAAAGGAGCTCAGCAAATTCTAGCCCGACGCAGACATCAGGAGATGGTTAACACCTCGGATGATTTATCCAGGACATCATACACCCCGGCAGTCCAAAACTTTGAACTACCGGGCTGGGGGCAACTGTTACGGATTTATATAAGGCCCATTAGCGATGCGGCCCAATAATAAGGGGATCTATCATGATCGCCAACAGATCAAATAAGATCATAACCAACCTACAATCAAGGAGAGAATCAAGGGAAATCTCTATCACAAATAGAGGGCCCATGAGCCCAAGACCACCAGGTACACTCTATACATACGAGTTAAACCCTAAAGGTACACATCTTCTATCTCTACGCTCTCTCTCAATTGCATATACTGCACACAGAGCACACACCCCACGCCTTTAGGCTAAATGCCTCCAAGTATACTCGAACTACGTGGACTTTGATCCCTCTTCAGGGTACGTAGGCCCTAGGAATCGCTCCTAGGTCAAGTCCCAATCAACATCAACATCCTAGCCCCTCAGGGCTAGACAATCTGTGTTCTACACCAGAACAGTATTTAAAAAAATAAAGATCATATTAATTAATTTAATTAATTTATTTCATCTAATTAAATTAGGTAAATAGTATTTAGGAGGGAGTATAAAATTAGTTTAAAAACTACTATAAGAAATTGTCACTTTGTTATAATAAATTCACTATTTTAAAAAAGAATTGTCTATTTAAAAAAAAAAAATCATATAACTTATCAAAATTCGACTTCTAACTTATTAACTTTTTTTTTTTTTGATAGAAGTTGGCATCCAAACAAGAAAACTACGTCTTATCCGTATCAAGCAAACTCTCTAAGTCCATATCAACAGAGGAGAAAATATGCAGTCTCGGCATGACTGATAGGCTGGCCTTTGCCAGGTGATCTGCCGTGTTGTTTGCCCAGCGTCGAATGAGTATCACTTCAACCGACCACTCCCTTGCAATCAAGCAATGAATTTCCCCAATGATCGCACGATCCGCATGTCGCTCGCTTAACTATTGTGTAATCAGATCCACCGCATCAGCAGCGTCTACCTCGAGGATGACACTCCGATAGCCCATATCCCATGCCAGTTTAAGGCCATGCAAGCAGCCCCATAGCTCAGCAGAAAGGCTATCGCCTTCTATTCCCTTAAACATAAAGCCCTTTAGAAGCGTACCATGCTGGTCTCGAAGCACTCCTCCACTGGCTATTCCAGGACTAAGGAGCGAGAAGGCCCCATTGGTGTTGATCTTCACCCACCCGGCTGGCGGCGGCTTCCACTTTGCGTCATGCTCATGATCATCTGAAACGCGCTTCCCTCCATTCACCATACCAAGTCGAGAGTGTGCGTCATGCAGGCAACTCCTGATGGTGTTCACGTTAGTCTACAGAGTGATGTTGGAGAGCCATTTTCCTTCAAATACAAATGAATTGCGCCGCCTCCACAGCCACCAGCAGGTGATAAGGAAGTATTGATTTCATTCCTCCATTAGTGGGGTACGACCTTTGTAGCTTACGTTCCAGCGTATCCAATGCTCGAAAGCCAACATTCTGAATTTGCCCCAATATCGCTAGGGAACCACGTGCTGCCAAATTTTAAAGGTCTATGGGCAATCCCTAAGCAAGTGAATAAGATTCTCTGATTCGTCCCCACATACAGGACACTTGGCATCACTACTCAAGCCTCGCTTGTACCTGGATGCATTAGTAAGCAAACGTTGATGTATTACAAGCCAAGCAAAGACCTTGCACCTTTCAGGTATCTTTAATTTCCATATTTTCCCTCACACAGGATCAGAAATAGGCGCCACTTTAGTTAATGAATCATAGGCCGAGTGAATTCTCCATTCTTGGTCCACTTCCATCGTAAATGTCCAGTTGGCAAGATATCAATACCATCCTGCACTTTCTCCCACGTTCTTTTAATACCACTCCATAAGTTTGATCCCTGCTTGTTCATATTAATCTGTGGGAGCTTATCAGTTCCACAGTTGTATTTACTCCGAATAACTTTAACGCACAAATCATCACTTCTAGTTGATAGCCTCCATGCAAGTTTCATGAGGTAAGCCCGATTTTTTAGATGAGCATGACGAAGTCCCAAGCCACCTTTCAATTTGGGCTTACAAATAGCATCCCATGCAACAAGAGGGATTTTTTGTTCTTCCTCTGTACCACCCCAAAAAAAATTCCGGTTACATCGATCCAAGGCTTCACAAGTGCTCACTAGGAGAAAAGAGGTTTGCATGACATACCCTGGGATTTCCGAGGTGACCGACGATACAAGAGTAGTTCGTTCGGCTGAGGATAAAGATTTTGCTTTCCATGATGATAGCCTCGTTTTCACTTTATCCACCACATACTGGTACGATTCTTTGGTCACCCTGTTATGATGTAATGGAACACCAAGGTATTTCCCTAAGTCACTTGTGATGGAGAAACCCAGCATCGCACACATCTCACTCCTTCGAATATGATTGACATTCTTCGAGAAAAATACTCTGGTTTTCTGTTTATTCACCTTCAACCCAGAGCTATCACAAAAGGTCTTAATGCAATCATTAATGATTTGAACCTGATCCATTAAGGCTTCCGCAAAAAAAAATGTCATCTGCAAAAAAAAAAAAAAGTGAGATGGGAGGGCTAGATCTAGTTAGACGAATTGGCTCCCAAGAGCCCTCCGCGATGGCTGCTTGAATGAGATGAGCCAACTTTTCCATGCATATGACAAATAAGTAGGGTGAAAGGGGATCCCCTTGGCGCACACCCCTGGTCGAGTGAAATGCCTCAGCTTTGTCTCCATTCCATAGCAACTGCATACTGAGTGTAGAGATACACTGAGTAATGACCTCACGCAGAGATATAGGAATCTGGAGTTCCTGCAAACAATTTAACAGAAAATGCCAATTAACCCGATCATAGACTTTTTCCATATCAATTTTGATGGCCATGAACCCCTTCTTTTTTTTCATGCTGCGCATTGAATGAATAACCTCCTGAGCCACAATTATATTATCACTATTATGCCTCCCTGGAACAAAACTGCACTGATTTGGGGCTATAACTTGAGGGAGAATAGCCTTTAATCTAAGAACAATAATCTTGGTGATTGCTTTATAAATGACGTTGCAAAGACTTATTGGTCTCAGATCGCCCATAGTTTCTGGGTGCTCCTTCTTAGGAATGAGTACAAGGAGTGTATCATTTACCTCACGGATGGCATGCGGATTAGCAAATAAAAATTTCACATAATTCACTACAGAAGTGCATACCGTACTCCACTGATTTTGATAAAAGAGAGCATTAAATCCATCAGGTCCAGGAGATTTCAGCGCTCCCATGCTAAAAATAGCTTCCTTTATTTCACTTTTAGAGACATCCCTACTGTACCAACTTAGCAAGTCCTGATTAATACAGGGGTATGACATAGGGCAAATTAACTCTGGCCAAGCCATCTCTTCCTCCGTTAGTAAATTGGAGAAAAAAGTGGTAGCCATATCTTGAATTTGTACATTGTCGTAGACCCACATACCCTCATCATCCTTGAGGGCCTCTATCCTTTTTGATTTTCTACGGCGATTGGCACAAGCATGAAAGAAACGAGTGTTCCGATCTCCATACACTGTCCACTCCACTCTAGCTTTCTGGGCCTAGACAATGGATTCTTGCAACAAGACCTCTTCCAGCTCTTTCCAAAGAGAAAATTGTAAGTCGGCATATTTAGCCACCATTCCAAATCTAGCAACCACTCGATTAATCCCATCAAGACGACGGAGTAAACGTTTCTTCCTTACCTCGGTATGTTTGAACACTTCTTTATTCCACGTAGAACAAGCAATTGTAAATTGAGAAATGTTTTGAACCCAAGAACTATCCAGGTTCCACATTTGTCGAACAAAATCATCAAAATTCTCATGGAGAACCCAAGCCACAATAAATCGAAATGGTCGATTAGGCTTACTTTTAACTACCTCAGAATCAAGATGTACAAGCAGAGGCCTATGATCAGACTTGAAAAAAGGCAAGTGAGCTACCGAAGCATTCGAGAACATAGACACCCATTTGTCATTAGCAAGCATCCGATCCAACCGTGTCTCAGAGTTACCCCTCTTCCATGTGAATTCCGGGCCAACAAAGCCTATGTCAATCATGTAATACGTTTCCACCCACCGGAGAAAATCCCGATCATAGGCACTCCGAAACGGAGCCTTTGAACGCCTTTCACAGTTTAGCAAAGTTCCATTGAGATTGCCCCCAACTAACCAGGCATCCTGAATTGTTGCGGCTATCCTAGCTAGGTTTTCCCATAGAGTCTTGCGAATAACACAATTAGGACTAGCATATATTACCGTAAGGTACCACATACTACCTGCAGAATTAGTGAGATGAAAATGCAAGAATTGATGATTTCGTTCCAACAAAGAAACAGCTACGATACTATCATCCCATAGACACCAAATGCCACCACTATACCCCTCACAATCCATAAATCTCCATATTTGCAAACCCCAAGTTCTTGGCTTTGGCTTGAACCATCTGAGGCGCACATCTTGTTTCCATTAAGCAAGAAAATTTAACTAATAATGATTTTTTAAATCACGTATTAGGGCAGGGAAGCTACGTGCTCCAGTGCCATGTGAATTCCAGATCATGTAATTCATAGGGAAACAAAAGTCTTGTGTGGGAGTGTGGCAACCTCTCCCTCGATATTATCCTGTTCACTCATTTGTTGATCCATATTGTCCTGCGTTACAGATGTGCCAACTTGTCCCTGTGCACCATTCACCGTAAGGTCCAAGCTCGAAGACGTTGTGAGAATAGAAGCTCCAGGGAGTGAAACCACGTGACTGTCATGCACGGCAAAGTAATGGTGGACTTCCTTAACATTCGGCACATTGTATGCTTGTACTTGATTAGGGTCCAGAGATTATAGTGTATTGAAAGAATTTGCATGAATGATCTTCTCCTCATGGCCCACATGTGCATTCCCTGATTCCTCGCGTGAAAGAGTCATGCTGGCCTTACCCTTCAATTTCCCTTTATTTACACTCTTTCTTTTAATCCATACCTATACCCATTCACTTTTGAGTGGGCCCTTGCCCTTGATCCCCTCGTCTTGATTAGCCTTATTCCCCTGCACAATTTCCTTTTTCATATCCACTCTATGAGATCCACTAATATCATCGGATTTGCGCTGGTCAACGGATTTCTTTGGAGCCATATTCGCGACTTGCCTCATATCCGCCGTAGATACAGCCCCACGAACCTCACGGTGCAATATCTGGATTTTACTAAATGGAGAATCACCAGTGATCGCGTTCCCTGAGACGATGGTGGCACCACTCCCTGAATCCACACCTTTCTCCGTCGTATCCTTGTCGGAATCCCCCGTAGCTGCCGCCACACTCACCTGAGGCTCCTCTACCTTCTGAACCGTGGGGCACTTATCTTTTTTATGCCCATACTTGCCACATGAGAAGCAAACGTGATGGAGTCCCTTGTAGATAATTGAACGCTCCTCCCCAAACACCATATAGGAAGGTAATAGCGGTTGCTGCAGATCAAGCTCAACACAAATCCGAGCAAAACCACCTTTATCATAAATCAATGTAGACCGATCAATTTTAATCATTCTTCCAATCATGTTACCTATTATGCGCAATGATTCAACGTTGTAAAATTCGAAAGGAACCTCCGGTAACCGAACCCACGCAGCTATACGGCACTGGAGGTCAGCTTTCCATGGGTTGAAATTAGGACGCCACCGCTGCACTATGAGGTAGTGATCTTCTATCATCCAAGGTCCTTCTTGAAAAGCATAGTCCCTATCCTCTTTATTCGAGAACGAGACGATGTAGTAGTCGTTGCTTAACGGGATAAGCTTCAAAGGATCCTTTGGCCGCCACATGCGATTAATACGGTCTCTGATGAGATAGGTGGGGAAACTTGTACCCAAAACTTTGATGATGAGAGAGTTCATCCAAGGTAAGCACCAAGTTGCATACTCATCAGCAGTAAACGTCAGCACCCCTGCTCTTCCCTCCTGTCGTTGCTCTATTTGAGTACCTTCATCCTCTGTCTCCTCTGGTACGCTCCCAACATCCTTCTCATTCACTCAGTGAAAATAATCTTTCCACCCTTGGAAAATATCATCTTCTTCCGTATGTTTCATCAGGAAGCCAGCACAACCAGGGGCCAAGAGTTTATCTCTATAGGACGAACGGGTTGGGCCACTTCTCTGGTTCGCATTAATCTCCCCAAAACCCTCAGGACTGACCCTCTTGCTTTCATCCTTCTGCCCAAAAGCAAACGCTGAGCCACCCTTGTCTTTGTCACGACCACCATCTCTGTCGCCATCCCCTCACCGGACCCCTCCCTGCCGCCGGTCATAGACCGTCGACTACTCTCGCTCACACTCTTCATTGATCTAACTTGTCAACTTTTAATAAGGAAGTTATCATATTCAAAGACCACTTAAAAAATCTTATGGAAATTTGACCACAACTTCTCAATGTGGTTGAAGAATGTGGTGTTAAAATCTGAATTACTCCTATATTATTAAAAATTCTAAAAACAAATGGTCAATACCTTCAAAGGACTTTATGTTAAATGAACAATGATAAATTTTAACTGCATGATCAACACAAGATATATATTTTGATGGATTTGTAAAAGAACTAAGGCCCAATCAATTATGTGATGATGGAAATTAAATAAATTAAGAAAATATATACACTCATACAAATTAATATGATTTAAATATGATTTTTCAACATTATTGTTATGATATATATATATATATGGCAATCCCCTAAAATATTATCATGCATGCATGAGGGTTGTGAATTTATGGTTCAATAATACTTCTTCTGGTCCTTATTATAATGTATCAACTAACTATTTTCACAAACCAATAAAAACAATTAAAATCAATAAATTAAAGTTGTCCTACACTTTAAGAATTTTTCAATATTACTCCAATTAATTGCACTAAACTATAATACCATATTAATTATTACTCTCACTCATTACTCTTATTAATTAGGAGCATATATGAAAAAAAAAAATTAATACTCTTTGGGAATAAACAAATACCTTATAAAAAGGATCAAATACACTTATTGGTTAGTGCTTTATATATAATAAATATAATAAGGATGAGGAGGTACATCCTTAAATCAAATCTACCGAGTTTAATGTGCAAACCGCGATTGCAAGGACGACTACTCGTCACTAGTTTCATTAAATTATTAATACTATCTCCCGTCTTTACACTAGAATGGATGATGCGATAGAATGAGATTGAAATCACTTCTTAGAGTGCCTTTGGCAGAAGACTCTGAGCCTATCAAGGCCTTCTTCAAGTGTTGGAGGTTCCGTTGCAAAAGTTATGCGAAACCAGTTCTTTAATCCCAGAGCCACACCTGCAATATTAATATATACATTATGAGCTTTAAGGGGAATTAAATTGAATGGTTTTATTATTATGATATCAAAGAAAAGAAATTTAAGATGTAATATTATACTCATAGTACCTGGTAAAAGGATGACAGATTCCTCTTTTACCAGCTTCACACAGAACTCCATATCATCATGGATTCCTTCCAAAAGTTCTAGGTTCAGTTTTACCTGGGGATATATATATGTAATTATCATTTGTCTGATGACTTTAGAAGGAAATACAATTCCGGTTCTTAATAAAATATCTACTTAACTAATTTGAATAAATTAAGGAAATTGGTTATTTGTTAAAATGTGTGTTAATTAAATCATTTGTATTGAAATTAACTACTAATGCAAGCTACCTTTCAAAAGGGATATATAGTTTAGGGAAAAATAATAAACATGGAAGGAAAAAATGAATTGAGATCTTTTATATATATATATATATATAAAAGACTAAATGCAACCTTCTAATTCTAATTAGCTCTTATATTAAGGAGATACATACGACCATAAACATTGATCCCTGTGGCTTGTATGGGCAGTACAAGCAAGGTATGTCTTTGATTTTGGCATAGCATATGTCTGCTGTGTCTCTTAGGATCTTAATAATCTTAGAATGGAATTCCTCGTATTCCTTTGTCTTTTCAATCATTTCAGGAATTGCTCCCTGTTTTATTTAACACAACAAGCATATAAATAGAAAAAGAAATTGTTATTCCCATATATAACATCTGGAAATTAAAGATATCAAACACGGTAATCTTATTCTATAACCCACATGGACATATATGTACCTGAAGGAAAGTGGCAACATCAGATGTCATGACTTGACAACATTCTAAACTTTCGACAACCTAAAATATAGAAATGAATTGAGTTCGAAGAAGAAAACAAGATCAGTATATACGAGTAGCAGTTAAGGGCCACAGAGAAAGAGTACGACGTATGTACCCCAGTTTTTGATAGGATGTGATTAGGATCATTTGTAACAAGCCAACCGAGTCTCCAGCCAGGAACGAACAATCTCTTAGAAATAGATCCAAGTGTGATAACAGGAGCAACTGATGCAAAAGTTCCCATTGGAACAAAAGGATTTTCCCCAAAGTTTATATAAGCATAAGCTTCATCTGAAATTACCATGATCCCAAGCTTTCTAGCTGTCTCTGCCACCTAACCGATCGATAACATTACATATATAGTCGATCATTTCAATTAACAAAAGCAAAAGTAGATATCATGCATGACTTTACAAATATGACGACCATACGTATTAGGTATTTCTTAAAACATGTAATTTGGTTATTGGGCTGACAGGGAGTATATCAGAGTTAAATCAGTTTCCATACATCCATTTTAAGAATAAATCGTCAAAAGGCCATAAGAATCCGAGTAGGGTACGTACCTTCATCAAATGGTGGGAAGTGTAAACACTTCCGCAGGGATTGTTAGGGTTAATGATGACCATAGCTACAGTATTGTGATCAGCGAGAGCTTCAACAGATTGAAGATCAACCTCCCAACCCTTTTCTGGTAAGAGATCAAAAAGACGAAACTCCAAATGGTAAAAGGAAGCATGAGCTTGGTACTCAGGGAAGCCTGGTCTTGGCAGCAAAATGTTGGCATTAGGTCGAGCTAGAACTGCTGCAACGCTTTTAATGCCTTCCACGCATCCTGATGTAAGAAACACGTCGTCTGCTGATAGCTTGTACGGCAAGTCTCGCGATAGCTCTTCTGCTATTGCCCTGTGTATATAGTTTCGTCGAATTTTGTTAGTTTTTATCGTTTAATCGAATTATGTTTTTGGTCCCTGTAGTTTTATAAAGATTTGATATAAGTTTAGGAAAGAGGGGAAATGTTACCTGCGATCATTTACTTCGCAGGTTCAGGTTTGGATGTTTTAAAAAAGTAAGATCAGATATATATGGCTCTTGTGTAATGATCGATATGTCCAGTTGAATCTCATGCTTAGGGTAAACAAGCCACATTTGCCATATTGAAATGGGGAGGGAAAAAAATTTATATTCAGGCATCCTATTTCAAGTTACGAAAATATCGTTTTAACACTTCAACATTATTTATTTTTCACATAATTATTTTCACGGTAATGTTTTGTGATAACAGAACTAACCACCGAAGCTTCCCTTAAAGCTTTTTTCAAGAGTGGGGTTATTACAAGTTCCAACTTTCTGCATAGAATATGATGAATGCAGTTGTAAGAAAACAATAGGAAGAATCACTGTGAAGTCCTTAAAAAAAATGTATTAATTTTCAATGACAAGAGCAACATACACGGATATGTTATTATTTCTTACTCCCTCCAGTCCTAATTATAAGAACTAGGTTGACTTTTTTGGAGAGATTAAGGAAGCTAATTAAATTACTTTAGAATATTTTTATTTTTATTTTTTTCTTCAAACTCATTAATTTGACTAATAAACTAATGTATAATCTAAAGATATACAATATATAAAATGATTAAGTAACTTATTTAGCTTTCTTAATTTCTCCAAAAAAAGTCAACTAGCTCTTATAATTAGGACTGGATGTAGTATTTTATAACTTGTTATTGCATATTGCATTGTAAGATGTTTTTAAGTAATTATGTTCTTACTTAGGAGCACACAGTGATTCTCTAATAGAAAAATATTAACGATGAAATTTTTTCAATATTTTATAACTATATTCTCAATAAAAAACCTTTTTCTACTCGTTAATGAGAATTTGTTAAAAGTCATCCCTCTACTCTCATCTCTTTCCCCAAACCAAATACACCACTGTAAGAGTTTAGTCACGTCATTACCACCAAGAGCCTTGGCTAGGTTTTCCAGAAATCTGGAGAATGGAAAAAAGAGACAAGATCGATACAAAAAAAGTCGTGCGACATTGCTTTAATTTAAATTATTACCTTCTCGCCGGAAGAAGACCCTGAAGGTTTAGGCAGTAGCTATTGTATTTCCCAGACCTGATGGCGTTGACGACGGCGTCTTCAGCAGAGACGGTGGTTCGGAAGCTGGGGAAGACGGAAGGGTCACCGTGGCCGAGAAAGATGGCCGGCCTTTCATCTTCTTTGACTAACTTGTTTATCAAAGAGGTGAGAACATCCCGAATGGATCTGGAAGATGCAGCGATGAGGTGTTGGTTCGCCTGAAAACGCCACTCGCTTGGTCCATTAACCTCCATAGTCTTCTCTTGCAGAGATCTCTGCTGCTTCTGCCTCTTTCTCTGTTTCTTTCTCCTTCTAACTCCCTGAAACAAAGATATATAGAGAGAGACAGAGAGAGATTTGAGTACCTGCTCCCTCTGTTCCTATGTCGTGTTCTTCATCACCCTCCAAATAAAATATGCCTTGAGAGGAGAGGATGGCGACGAGGGATGGTGGCCTTTAATTTGTTTGCTATCTTGTATTGAGAATATATATGCCCATTTTTAATAAAAGAATATAATAGGTAGTTGAGTATTGAATTGTTGAGGAAAAAAAAAAGTATTGAATTTAATCCTACGAGATATTGATTCTTTTATATTTATAATTTTTTATCTAAATCATCTCTATAGATTATAGATATTATGGGAGCTTGCATGAAGGGTTACTTTACTATAAATTATTTAAAAGAATATTTTACGAAATCAATATGTATTTTAACAAATAATTAATTAAACTATTTTTATTAATTTATAATAATTAATTAATTAAATCATATATTAAAAATCAAAGAAAATTGTAGTAGTATTTATTAGAAATAAAATTCCTTCCTTCATTTTTTTTTTTTGGTTGATATGAAACATGGCTAGAAGCCGAGTACAGAAAAAATAAAATTAAATAGTAAGGGGAATAAATCCCAAACATTATTGATCAACTAAGGCCCTTAAAGCTTAAGGACATTCATTGAGGATCCCAGATTTAGTAAGACCCCACTTAGCTAGAGCATCAGCAACCCTATTAAGCTCTCTTTGAACATAGCAAAAAGAGATTGATAACCCAATTCCTTGCCACCAGTTCTTTGATCTGTTGTACTAGGAGACTAGCACTAAGAAAATTTGGATCAACCAAACTATTAACGAGGTCAAGAGCATCAGATTCTAGGGGTGAGCATTCGATTTTTCGGTTCGGTATTCGGTTAAAACCGAAATATATGTGTTTTTAACAAGAAACCGAAGTGAATAAAAAACCGAAACAATTCGGTTCGGTTTTTGGAGAGTTCAAGAAATAAAATATTAATAAAAGCAAAATTATGGAGAGTCCTTTTTTTTTGCCCAGAAAATAATAGAATACCAAGTGAGTGAAGCAGAAGCTTAGCATGAACATAAAAATTCACCAGTATATGTACAATATTTAAAATTATTGTCAATTGAAGTAGAGCAAATGAATCCCAAAGTTCAGCCATACACAGTCAAAACTTTAAATCACAGTCAACACTACTAAGAAATGCTACCAATGGAAAGGAAGGCCTGGGTAATTGGGTTGGGTCTGGAGGTGACGTGGGTCCATCGTTTTATAGGAAACCTTTTTTTTTAATAAACGGTTAAAAAATTCATCTTTGGAAGAAAAATTCAAAGGAGACAAAAATTCACTATACATCGCCATTTTATAGCAATTTCAAGTTTTCGGTTAAAACTGAATTAATTTTAAATAAATTGAACCAAAAACCGAAAAGCAAAATAAGCATATTTTACAAACCGAGAAAAAAAAACCGAATAGACCGAAATCGAAAAACCGAATTGACTTTGGTTCAATTCGGTTTCGGTTATGATTTGGTCACCCCTATCAGATTCTACAACAATTTTCTTCAAAAAGCCAATGATCATTGAAAAAGTTTACTGTCAAACATTCCTAACCTGCCATCTAGTGCCTAAGTCAACAAGATTTTTCTGTGAGGTAATAAACCTCTATAATTTCGAGTCACCCAACCGAAAGGTCAGAAGGGAATCCTCATCACAATTCATATATTTGCCTTGAAGAACTTTCAACCCATAACCCTCTTGATCCCGCAATCAAATTCCAGGCGAGCTTGGCACTACAAGCTTTGTTAAAAGAAGAAAGACGCCTAAAGCCTAGACCCCCAAATTCCTTTAGAAGGGTGATACGATCCCAACCCACTGAAATCGATTGTGGGCTTCGTCATGACCCCAAATAAAATTCCTCTGAGTCTTTTCTACCTCCAGGCACACCCCCTCGGAATTCTAGCTACTTGCATTGGGTACAAAGGGATATAACTCAGAACGGATTTAGCAAGAGTAATACATCCCATTGTAGATAAGGACTTTGCTTTCCAGACCACTAGTTTAGAATGAACCCTCTCAATGATATAGTTATAAGTCTCTCGAGCCTTCCTATTATGAGTAAGGGGGAAGCCAAGATACCTACCTATTTCACTTGAGATACACATCTGAGCCAAGTCCTTAATCGAATTCCTAGTGTGAATCGAGACCTCTAGGGAGAAAAACAAAGAGGATTTAGCTCGATTAACCTTCGCTCCCCAAGCTTCAGTGAATTTATCCAAGCACTTCATCATAAGACCAGCTTGATTAATGGATGCAACCCCAAACAGCAGAAGATCATCTGCAAACATTAAATGCGAGATTTTCGACCCAAACCTAGAGGAAACAATCGGCTGCCAATTCCCAACCTCAACTTCATCACATATCAAGTGCGAAAGTTTGTCCATACATAAGACAAAAAGTAAAGGTGAAATAGGATCCCCTCGACGAAAACCCTTCCGAGAAAAGAAACATTCAGATTGGGTACCATTCCAAAGCACATTGTATGAGACCGAGGAAACACAAGAAATAATAAGATTTATGAACCTCATCTCAAAACCTACATCAATGAGGACCTGTTTTAGGAAGTCCTACCTTACCCTATCGTAAGCCTTTTCAAGATCAATCTTCATAGTCATATATAAGCCCTCTTTTGCTTCTATTCTTACTCATAATGTGAAGTAACTCTTGACCAACAACAATATTGTCTTGAATATGTCTCCCTTTGATAAAACTAGCTTGGTAGGGAGAAATGATATCATTCATCACCCCCTTAAGCCTTTGGATTACTACTTTGGTGATACATTTATAGTGAACTGTACAAAGAGAGATAGGCCTGAAATGAGAGACCAATTCCGGGTTATCCCTTTTAGGAATCAAAGAGATAAGGGTCTTATTAGCCTCCTCAGACAGGGAAGAGCCTTGGAAAACACCAGCTTATAAAAGCACATAAAGAGGGACCAACCTTATTCAATTCCTCTTATAAAAAGTTGGAAGGAAGCCATCAAAACCTGATGCTTTAAAATTACCCATAGAAAATACAACACTCCTAATTTCTTCCTCCATTGGGGTTCTGGAGAGGTCACTTAGAATTGATTCATCAGCAGCATGAAAATTAGACTTAGTAATCAGACAGGGAGAAGCAACATTATCATCATCATAAAGAGATTTAAAATATCTTACCACCAAAGACCGCAACTCCTCTTCGTTGTCAATCCAATTGCCCTCGTCATTCTTAAGAGTAACAATCATATTACGCCGACATCTCATTTTAGTCTTTAGATGGTAATAACGAGTATTTTGATCACATTCCATAACCCACTGAGTTTGAGATTTTTGGAACCATTTTATCTCTTCAAGCATCATAAGTTTTTCCAACTCCTCCTAAAGCTCCAATTCCAATTCACAAAGAAATTGAGAGTGCGGGTAGGTCGTAGATCTTTGAATGCCACTCAATCTAGCTAGAATAAGATATTTCTTTTTTCCCACAAAACCAAAAACATCCATATTCCAAGACCCAATAGCCTCCTTGAATTTATTTAACGAAGAGTCAATATTTCCTTCCGATTCCCATTTTTCAGATAGAAAGTCCTCAAAATGATCACGGTTCATCCACATCACCTCAAAACGAAAAGGCCGAACCCCCAGACGTAATTCATTACAATCCCCGAAGCTCAACAATCAGTTGTTTTCCTAGATCCACAATGACACAAATCCTTGCATAGTGACCCCTTAGCTGACCAGAGGCGTTCAAGTCTATTTTGATTGTCTCCCCAATTCTATTGTCAATCCAAGTTAAAGCTTCCCTATCATAGTACTCCAGAAAAACATTTGGCAATTGAACCCACACTTCGACTCTATCAATAGAGGCCCTCCAAGGTTGAAACTAAGGTTCCCAAGGTCTAACAGTAAGATAATGGTCGAAGATCATCCATGGTCCTCCGGTCAATGCATTGAGATAATCCTCTTTATTGGTAAGCTTTACCACAAAGAAGTCATTACCTATATTAATCAGACTGATTACTCCTCTTTTGGCTCATAATGATTGCAGAATAGACAATAACATTTTGTAACCAATATTTTTGCTTGGCAGTTTCACTATAACTGCCCTATTCCACGCCTTATACAATCGTTTCTTCATTTTGTTAGAGAAAGAGAAGGTAGGGAAGTTACGGTTGGGATCTTCCTAGATATTGCATAAAGGATCACTATCTTCTTTGTCCGAGTTCTGGGAATCACTATCAGACAAGGCATCATCAGACATCTCGTCCTTCCCTCCAGAGTTCCCCTTATTAATCTCATTCTTCTTAATTCCTTGCAGCTTCTCTGCAAAGGACTAGCCAGTTGACCATAGCTTATTATCCACCACCCCAAGCTTCGGCTACTCCTCCATGGACGAACAAACACCTCCATTTTTAATTTTCTTTGAGCTACGGTGCAAAATGTCATCCTCCTTGCTTGACAGAGGAGCTTGCATGGAAGATTTCTCAGAGAGAACTAACGCCATTTTTTTTTTTTCCAACTTTTCATAAAATTCCTTCCTTCATCCTTGCACATGGGTTGGGAAAAAGATTCTTTAGAAAAAATTATCAAACTTCATCGCCAGGCCGGGCTCAGCACAGTTATGTGGATTATCTTCAAACATCATCGGCCTATGTCAATTGTTGAGCCCAAATGTGGAGGGCCACATATTTGCGCTATGATCCTCCATCTAATGTCACTTCCAGTTGAGCCCAAGAATTACTCGTTGAAAAAATTAATGAAAGCCCAGGCTTAAGGACAAGCTAAATTCTCGTCCATTTGATGGGGTTTTTTTATTTGACTATTATTTATTTTCATTTGACACATTTTATGGGATTTAACAAGTGAATCATCTTCCCATCACAATTAAGTATATTATTCACAATTACTAGTGAGGGATGTGATAAGTGATAAACGGCTTGTGTCCCTTAAACAAGGTATCGAGTTCAAACTTTGTGAATACAAAAAAGCCCTATTGAGATACTCACCCACCATAACGAGGTGCGTGACGAGTAGGATCCAAATTAGTCACGGCGAAGCTCAAGATATCATATAGGGAAAAAAAAAGTATATTATTCAGAATTATCATAGATAATTTGATGCTCTATTCACGCTACATGGATTGATATTTGACTTGTGAATCCACAAAGTTTGCAACACACGTAAAAGCAATTAATACTACACAGACTCTTGTGAAGTGACATATATTTAAGGCCATATGGACTTCACCCACCTGAACTGCATCCATTCACCTCTTTTACGCTCTTAATTATTCAGTACATTAAACTTAACTTATACCTCCTTCATTATCACGAATCATATTCATAAATACACACACACACAATATACATATATGTACACACACGCATGTGTCTATATATATTTGTGTGTAGACATACACACACATAGATATATCTGTGTCTGTGTGTGTATTTATTGACAAATTAATGTCAGTTGATCGATAAATAAATTAAAATCTAACAATTTAAAAGTTTCACTTAGTGGAAGAGTCTAGCACCAACATAGATATACTCACCAAAAACCAAACACACTTGAGAGAATAAAATAAGTGTATTTTAAGAAGAAATTGACAAAATAATTAGGATCAAAACCAACTTCCAAATATTATCTTATAATTAAGATCGGAGGAGTACAAGATATAAAAACCTTTATTAAACCACGAACAATGAATTCGCTGAAGCTCTTTCTTAATTGTGAGGGAAAAGCTGGGGTTGTTTTTTTATTTAATTAAAGTACAAAAGTGTGTGTGTGTGGGCGCATTGATGCAGAATTTCAACAAGAGCACAAGGTAGATCCAACCCCAACGTGGGAAGGTGAGAGGCGCATATGGACTTCACCTACCTCCCGTTTAGCTTAGCCTATGAACTGCACTCGTTCCCCTCCTTTACGCTCTTAATTACACACAACATTAAACTTTACTTATCCCTCCTTCATTATCACGAATTTCACATTTAATTTGATATATATAAATCTGATCCTATTTATAAGTTCACTTTAACTAAAAAATTTGGTCCTATTTATAAATTCATTTTGACCAAATAAATGAGATTGTGACAATTTTGTCCATATTAATGAGGATGAGAGAGATTGACTAGCTATGTTGGAAAGAGAAAAAGATGAGAGAGATTTGATAATAAATTTTAAAAGGTACGTATTCATAAATAATGGTAAAGTTAGAAATTTACTCCATAATCATTGAAATATCTACCTCTCCTTGGTATGAGAGATTTGGTCAATATGAACTTATAAATAGGACCAGAGTGGTATAATAGTATATAGTGTGTTTGGGATACAAAAACTACTTTTGAATGTCCAAACGTGCTGGTTGATTTCAGAATTTTGGAAAATAAAGAAGCTTAAACCATAAACCAAAATTTTTTGTTTATGCCTTTTCAACTGTTGAGAGAAAAATTAGCTTATAAAAGAAAAATGTTAGGTTCTATTTTTTTGGATTAAAATACCATAGTTCTTATTATAAATATTTATAGATGATTTTTTTTGTCCTAAATATAAATTCACCTAAAAGTTAATAATCATAATAGTACTCTGGTTTAGATACATAAAAAAATTAATTGGTAAGAATTACTTGATAATCATATAAAAATCATGACAATACTTTGATTTAAATTATAGGGTTAAGGACCAAAAATACCAACGAACTATTGGGCCAGGACCACCCAGCACAGCAAACTATTTTTTGGACCAAAAATACCAACAAACATTTTAAAGAGGAGCCCTCAGCACAACGCCATTAACACCGTTAACTAAAAAGTTAACCTCCGTTATCTAAGGTACAGATTGGCCAACGAACTCTTATTCCAGGAGCGCCCAGTACAAAATTCTAAATTTTACTAAATTAAATAATTTTTCTCAATTGTCATTATTCAAAACTACTTGTATAGATATCTATGGACAAAAATTATTCATTATTTAATTTTTTCAAAATTATAATTTGCTAAAATAAACAAAAGTTTTAATTAAAAATATAATTATATGATTTAAATAAAACTCAAGGTGTTTTATATTCTTTTCTTTCGATTTTGCCGTTAACTTAATATCATTATATTCAAGATATATAATGTATAGTTGGGAATAAGTTTTATGGTAATTGACACAATTGAGCTTTAAGAACTACTAACCTAAATTTCTTGCTATAATTTAAAGAGGGAAACAAATTATACTTATAAATTTAGATTAATAAGACTTATATTTAGAAATAAAATAAAAATAAAAATCATGATAGAGTAAAAATACATACATAAATTTACTCTAATTTATTTGATTAATAAGTTCACTTTTACATATTTTACTCTAATTCTCTCATATCATTTATCATACATTCTTTTTCTCATAAAAATTATTATTTTATTTTAGAAGAAATTTATGTGAGTTTTATTATAAAAATAAATCATATAATTTTTTTGTTTAACATATATAATAAATTATAAAACACTTTAAGTTTTATTTAAATCATATAATTATATTTTTAATTAAAAAATTTGTTTATTTTAGCAAATTATAATTTTGACAAAATTAAAGAATGAATAACTTTTGTCCATAGATATCTATACAAGTAGTTTTGAATAATGACAATTGAGAAAAATTTATTTAATTTAGTAAATTTTAGAATTTTGTGCTGGGCGCTCCTGGAATAAGAGTTTGTTGGCCAATCTGCACCTTAGATAACGGAGGTTAACTTTTTGTTAACGGTGTTAATGGCGTTGTGCTGAGCGCTCCTCTTTAAAATGTTTGTTGGTATTTTTGGTCCAAAAAATAATTTACTGTGCTGGGTGGTCCTAGCCCAATAGTTCGTTGGTATTTTTGGTCCTTAACCCTAAATTATACTCACCTATTAATTTTTCAGTGGATTTTTCCCCAATTTTCCTAAAAAAATTAAGTAGTCTACTATTGTAAATTTTTTCCAAATAAAATATTACCTGTTTTTATTTTTATAAAATTTATGTCCTTTTCAAACTTTTGGAGTGTGAAAGAATATGTTTGAAATCTTACAAATAATGCACAAATGTAACTACCAAACATAATTCGCATGGTTTGTGTAACAATAGTCATACATAATTTTATTAGGAGAAATTCTCAAACAGATGTTAATTTCATGGAAATTGAAAATAAGAAAATAGGTCATTTGGATAATATTAGTATAAACGAATAGTCTTTCTCGACAAATTATGTTACACCATTTTCAACCAAAATGAATCATATTCATAACACCATTAGAGACCAAATTGGACGAG
The DNA here is from genome assembly GCA_025563575.1 of Acacia pycnantha. Lineage (NCBI taxonomy): Eukaryota > Viridiplantae > Streptophyta > Magnoliopsida > Fabales > Fabaceae > Acacia > Acacia pycnantha. The sequence continues at coordinate 1,005,586 of JAMWYP010000141.1, forward strand.
AGATCTGTGATTCAATTACTTATGTAATATTATTTGATCAAATTATATATTTTAACATTGTTAAATTTTCCAAGTTAACATTTTTTCAGTTTTTTATAATTTTAATTTTTCTCTTGCAATATCTCAAAAGTCATTTATGTCACTATTTTAAATAAGTTTCAATTTTACAAAAACTATTTACGCTATCACTAATTTAAACATAAATAATACTCCCTCCGGTCTTAATTATAAGACAACATTTGAGACTTAGTTTTGGTCCTAATTATAGGACAACATTTTAATTTTTGTCAATTTCTTCCTAAAGTACCCCTATTTTATTCTCTCAAGTGTATTTGGTTTTCGGTGAGTATATGTATGTAGATGCATAGACTCTTTCAGTCAGTAAAAATTTTAAATTGTTGGATTTTAATTTATTTATCTATCAGCTGACATTAATTTATCAATATATATAGAGACATACACATATACACACACAGATATGTGTGTGTCTACACACAAATATATATAGATACACACACATGTGTGTGTTTATACATATATGTATATCTGTATAAATATGTGTATGTACATATGTGTATCTTTGTGTGTGTTTGTCAATATATGTGTGTGAGTACATAAATATAAAAATCTGTGTGTGTTTGTTTATATGTGTGTGTAGATATATGTGTACACGCACATATGTGTGTGTATACATATATTCACAAATATAAGTATATATAGAAAGATCATTATTTCAATTAGAAAGCATATAGAAAAGAAAATTCTAAGAAGAGATATGTGGTATGGGTTGTTGATTTACTTTTACTTATGTCATTTTTAAATTTATATAAGGGCGTTTTCGGAAAATGAGTAAAATTAACTAATTTAACTCATCTCCTTAATCTCTTCAAAATCAGTTAAATATGTCATATAATTAGGATTGAAGATTCAATAATTTTTAGCCAATCTTACTTTTACATAAATCAAATGGTAAATAATTCACCTTTTTCACGTCCATCACAAATATACACAGTAAACATTAAAAACCGCGATTTCGGAGAGGCTCAGGTCATTGTCTGAAAGTTAGGGGAGTACATATTTTGTGTAATGACGAAAATGTCATAAAACAAAGGAGGGAAATTGAAAGACAAGGAAGGGAAACTTCCTCCGTTGATTGAATTCCGTAATCTGTGTTGCCATTTTAGGCACAAGTGACAACTTCACCTCCTTCTCTTTTTATTTTGGCGCACAATTTCAGCTCGATTACGACGTCACAACGCCTGCTCCCCCATCTCTCTCTCACGCTCCCCCCACTTCCGTAAACTCCACCTTCCAATCCATCGCTCCAAAGCCAGGCTCCAGATTCCATCGCAGCCGCGCGTGGTTGGAATCGACGCGAGTTAGCGTTGTGGGTTAGAAGTGGAGTGATCAGGAGGCGCACGGTGATCAGTTAAAAGAGCAAGAGGAGGAGAGAGAGAGAGACGTAAATTGGGTGGAAGGCACCGAAACAAATGATGATGAAGGCGTGACCCGGTTTCTTAAAGGACGCGTCATTAGAAAGGCATGGACACGTGTTTCGGTTTAAGTGGTCAGGTTCACTCCCAGTTCACGAACTGTCGGTCCAAAAGAGCGAATCAAAAGCCTAGACTGAAATTATGAAATTAGAAAGAGAGAGAAAAGGAAAGAGAAGGAGAGGAGCTTGCACCGAAGGATACTGACAATGGTTAGAATGGGTCCTTTGTTATCCAACTAAAGCCAATCACTCCACTCCACCCACTCTATTCATTTTTCGTGTCTAACACGCTCCTCCTACCCCTCTTTATCTCTTTTCTCCCTCTTAAAAAGCATCTCGCCTAGCACCATTTTTTTATAAAAAAATAAAAAATAAGCATCTTATAATCAAAAGGGGCATATTTCGACAAACGTGTTCATTCCTTTTCTTTTATATATGATGAACAGAAGAGAATCAATCTGACATTTAAATACTTTACTGTTTTTCAAAATTACTGATTTGAAAGTATTTTTCATGATAAAAAAAAAGAAAAAATATATTTTTACAACAATAAATAAGAGAAGGGAATGTGACAAAAATTGCAGGAGAAGTGTAGTACACGCACTGGACAGAAAGGGAAGGCAGAAAGCTGAAGGCTAGCCGAAATAACGGCCCGTTAGGTTAAAAGCCGGCACCACATCAAGCCCCTCGCCGCCTATCTCGAAAATCCCGCGTGCCACGTCATCACCTTACCCATCCCTCTCTTCCCACCCTTGGGCGGCTGCTCTCCACCACAGTCAAACTCTCAAACCGCTCGTTGACTCCGCCTTCGTCCCTCCTTTTTCCTCTCCCACACACACATGACACCTCACGTTTCTCTATCCTCCTTTATTAAATTAAAAATTCTTAATTAATAAAAAAAGAGGAAATCAAGCCTCCTTACCGTCTCGTACCGCATTTATTATATATACCCACATCTTTCATGTCACAACCCAAGCTTGTGAAGACGCACGCAAGTGGTTTCTGGTTTGTTTTGTGTAATCTCTTTTAAAAACACAACAATGACTGTGAAGGAAAAGCTCGGAATCAAGCACACTAAGCCAAACATTGGCAAGGAGGTTCACTACAGGGGAGTTCGCAAGAGGCCGTGGGGCCGTTACGCCGCCGAAATACGAGATCCCGGTAAGAAGAGTCGCGTTTGGCTGGGGACATTCGACACGGCGGAGGAAGCCGCAAGAGCCTATGACACCGCCGCCCGGCAATTCCGTGGCCAGAAGGCTAAGACTAACTTTCCTCTGCCCAACGAAAGCGGCCTCAACGGAAATAAACAGAGCCCAAGCGAGACTAGCACCGTGGAGTCGTCATCCAGCCGAGGTGCCACGGAGCGTGAGATAACGCGACGCTGCGACGTTGGCGTTGTCGTGGATCGGTTCCCGTTTCTTCCGATTCAGCCACACCACATGACGTTTGGTTGCGGCGGCGGCGGTGTGGCGGGTTTCGCGCCGGCCGGTCGTCCGGTTTTCTTTTTTGAACCGGCTGCAGGTGGCAGGGCCGAGTTTGTTGCGCAGCCATATCCTTTGTCGGTCGACGTTAAGACCAAAATGGGAAGCGCCGCTTCGAGTGACTCCGATTCCTCCTCCGTCGTTGATTGTCAGCCGAAGAAAGTCATTAATCTCGATCTTAACCTGGCTCCTCCATCGGAAGATTGAAATTTCACTTTCCGTCACAACCCTGCGCAGCGGATTTTTGTTTTTAATCTAATCTAATGATCAAACTCCTGTTATATCAGCGAAGAGCCATAGAGGAGTAATGGGTTAATTACATCTTTGATGTAAATAGGGCTTTTTTCCCCCTCCTTTTTTGAAGTTTTACCAGCTCAAGAAAGCAGATCCGAATTTCTATGGATCTGTTTTAACTTTCTGTAACGTCTCTAATTTAGATGATTTCAATTGAACTCTTGTATTTTCCCAGAATTTTATGATTAGCTTCGACTTTGTTTTGCTCGTTGAACATTTCGTGTTCAAGTGAAATCAACTGAAGCGGGGATCGAATTAATGATTCGTCTGAAGCTTATTGTAAGTCGCGCTTAAAGAACCCGAAGGCTTCATCAATAATCATAACTATCCTATGGATGTAGTGCTTCGAGACTTGTCCAATCATGTATTAAAAACTAACATACTGGTAAATTGAAGATAATCTTGCTCGATGTTTAGCTTTCTCGTTCAGTTCATTTTTTAAGATATAAATTTCCCCTTGGTTTTTAATTCTTAAATTATAAGGATGAATAAGGTTGGTGGCTGGCGAATGGCGAATGGCGATCGGCCAAACTGTACGTCAGGTCATTTTTCTTCATGAACATGTCTGCTTTTACGCGGTTTGTGAGTGGGCCGCCCTAGTTGTGAGGCAATCCAATACTCAAATAGTAAAGCGACGAATCACAGTTGGATAACTATTGACGACACCGAACTAGCCAAACCTTAAGGCACGTCATATAAATTTTAGTGCGACTATTTTTGTTTAATTATGATTAGGTATCATGGAGACCCCACCACCATAGTACAGTTAAAATCATTTTAATTTTAGAGTCCAAGTCCATGAATGTGTGTGAGTAAATGGGAGGAGGAGGCAGAGAAATGTTTATGAAATTCTGATGCTTGAGGAGAATTAATGAATGAATTATTGTAGAAGCAGGATAGAGCTGGCGCATTCATAGTACGGAGCCAAAAAAAATTGATAATGTCGTGAAACTTGAGATCGCCGCACTAGTAGGGTCTACTAGGAAGGCGATTAAAATATAGAGTATTGTAATAGGTGTGTTTGGAGCGTGGGAGTGGGGTACGGTGTGTGGGAGAGAAAGGGATGTGAATTTGGAGCAATGAATGAGTGTAGTTGGTGAGGTGGCGGGTGGGATTGAGGGATGAGGCACCGACGCGGGGTTAGAGGAGGGAAAAGTGCAGTAACCAGATGACGTGGGTCCCACATTGACGAGTACGTGTCAACGTATACGGCGGACCGCCACGTGTACCTCTTTTGCCGTCCAAATCTCAAATACTAACTCGTACCAGTAACATATAGTACTACAATCTTAAATAATTAACGCCGCTAGTTGTATTTAATTTTTTAGAAAAATCAGTGATTGGAGCTGGGAGGGAGGGACGAAAGGAGGAGAAGAAAAAAGGGGACAGAAGAGAGGGGTGCCGTCAAAAGCCGCTTTCGGTGGGGCCCACTGTCCGCGTCGGCGGAACCTGTGGAGACTGGAGAGGATATCGCTTTCACCTTTGGCTCCTCGCTCCTCCTTCTTTTCCTCACGCTTTCCAGTTTACCCACTTCTACTCGCATTACCACCCAATGCCTCCCTCGCCCACCCCACTTTCCCAAAATAATTACACTATTCATTTTTTAGAATTTGCATTTTAATCAAAAATTTAATCATTTCTTTTTAGAAAAATTACAACTAGGTTTCAAAGAAGAGAAAATACGATAAGATGCTCACTTAAAATCTTAAAAATGCAGTAAAATTAATAGAGGCTTATAGACTTTTTTGATAAGTCCATAAATATGTTTTGACAAGTTAATGAATCTCCATATAGGCATTTTTGTCTTTTTATATATAAAAAATATTTCAAAACAATCTCACCAGACTTACTGTAATTTTGAGATTTTAAAGAATTATTTTATTGTATTTTCATTTACTGGGGACCTAATTGTAATTTTTCTTTCATTTTTTTTTGGTTAGTGCACAGTCAAATCACTAAACCCCCACAGTCTAAAATAGGAGTCAGATTTTTCTTATTATCTTCTCTTCATCATCTTTAAATCATGTTCGTCCAATCAATCAGAAAGGTCACAATACTACTTTAGCTTTTTTCTCCTCTTCCCAATCAACAGTTCGGATAGATTCATAAGGGATAATGAGAAAAATAGATCATAAGAAGATTTATTTTCCTAAAATAGCTTTAAAAATGTTTATATGATTTTAATATTTTACTTTTGAAATCAGGTGATTGGGAATTACTCAGATTAAAATAATTCTGTCCGTGCTAAAAAAGGGGAGGGAATTGAATGGGATAAATACTTATGTTCACGCGGGAGGACACGCGTGGGCAATGAAGCCGCTGGGAAAGTATGGCATGAGGCGCCACCGGTTTTATTAACGTTAGTGGGATCCAGTCCACCCGTTGTGACGCCTTGACACGTGCCCTCCTCTTGGCGCTGCCGTCATGCACACTAATCAATTTTTTCACCTAAACATAAATGTATATTTCCATTTCCACTATCTAGAGTACTCTATTAAATTTGCATCTACTCCTGAGGGATTTTTTTTTTTTTTTTTTACAAAAAATCTGAGTAAAGAGTAAGTTATTAAACCTCATCAATCACTGAATCGGTTGGGGTATCATGTTAAAAGTCGATGGGTTATACCGGAACTAACCCAGGAGATCAAACCAATGAGAGATTAAAGATTTATGATTATTAAATGAAATTATAAAAGAAAAATTGATATAAAAAAAACTAAACCAGGTTAATATCTGAACTAGACTGGTTTATTGATTGGTTCACCGATTTCTGGATCGGTCTAAATTTAATAACATTGATAAAGACACAACAATCCCCTTCCAAAATGAACAAATATGATCATGGTAGTCAAAATCGCGCTTTAAAACGTAAAAACGCCGCTTTTACGATTTAATATGAGCAAAACGTGTTTCGTTGTGGGAAAAAACGTATTCTGAGTAAAAGCGGTAAAAAACGTAAAAGCGGCGTTTTTTGGAATAAAACGCGATTTTACATATCAGTTGATTTATTAGCTTAGATTGTGAGTTGTGAATTTAAATTAGACTTGCATTTTGAACTGTATTGAGGTTGTTTGCCTTTGTTTAAATGGTATTTGATGACAATGTTGGATATTTTGATTGATATTGCATGAATGAATATATGTATGGAACTATGGATGATGGTAGGTGCCTTGCTTTTTTTGAATTTGTTTATATATATATAGGTAAAAACTACGTTTTGAATTACGATTTTACGTTTTACGCTTTTTCATTACCCTTCCGTTTTCAGATGAAAACTACGTTTCACTACCATGAATATGATGGACATATTCACCGGATGATTTAATAGGACGTGCGGTAATATCATATGCTAAAATAATTATAAATTGAAAAGAAAAGAAAAACTAAAAATGATCCAGAAAACTATGAGTAGTGGGGATGGGGCATGTGGGCCCCAAAACTCTGCACATGGAACACGGAAGAGAATCGGTGACATAAGGCACAACCGCCCATACAGTTGAGTTGCTTGCAGATCTAGAAAAGGTAGTTTAGTGTGTCGGAAGGATATGGAAGGGTGGGAGGTGTGGCCGCTTTCTGAAGCGTTTTTATGTTACTTTATGCTTTCTTTTTCAAATCAATCCCTTTGAATTCAAATTCCTCTCTTTTCCTTTTTCTTCCTTTTGACTATTATGTAACTCCTCATCTTCTTTTCGGCCTTTGTCAATTATAAAAAAATATATATATATATCATCTGAATTATAAAAATTGAAACCCCAAAATGTTTATTAAATTAGTAAAAGAATAAATAGGTAATATACTAAGAATATGAGATTTTGATGTTTGAGTGTTACTAACTTGAATGTATGAATTTGTAATTTGAGTATAAAGATTAACAACTTAAGCTCATTAAGTTGTTACTGTGTACACACAAGTTGTTTGTTATTGTTTTTAAGTTATTATTGTCTATCCGCAAGTTGTAAACATTTAAATTTAAAAATCTCATATTCATACTAGATTCTCTGTCTATTCTTTTGTTAATTCGGTAGGCATTTTAGGGTTTTTTTTTTTTAAATTCAAATGGTATTTTTATAATGAATAGATACCTTTTTTGGTTCTTGACAAAAACGCGATCCCCATTTTGGTCCCTGACAAAAAAAAAAAAAGTATCGTAGTCTCTTACAAATTCAAAATACACTCAATTGGTTGACATTTGGATCCCTCACAAATTTCCAAAAAGCCTTTTTTAGTCCATAAAAAAGACGAATAATGGTCGTTTTTTTGTAAGGGGTCAAAATGGGGATCGCGTTTTTTGTAAATGACAAAAAAGGGTATTTACTCTTTTATAACCTTTCCCTTAAAATATACTAGATAAAATACCCTTTCTGATCCCTGACAAACAACACGGACCCCATTTTGGTCCCTGAAAAAAAAAAGTTTTTTCAATCCATAAAAAGGACGAATAAGGGTCGATTGGTGGACATTTTGATCCCTCATAAATTTTCGAAATTTCCTTTTTTGTCCCATAAAAAGGACGAATAAGGGTCAGTTTTTTTGTCAGTGACCAAAATTGTCAGTGACCAAAATGACATCCGTATTTTTTATCAGGGACCAAAAAAGGTATTTTCTCAATATACTACCACTTAAGGGTTACTCTTAATATATATCATACCCGTCTCGTTACAATAATGCTCTGATTTATGGTGAGGGTAAAAAAAAAAAAAAAAGAAACTCAGAAGAATCATAATGGGCCAAAAACCCAAAATTATAAGTGATACATATTAAAGAATATATGTACATTTATTAAAAAAAATATTATCATTCTTATTGATGGAGTACAATCAAGTTAGCATTATTTGTATCGAGCATGAACGATGGGCGACATGGATCAAATAAATGTGTGCATTCAATGAATCAATATGTTTCTCATCAAGCTCAACTGAGTATTTATATGTTTTAATTATTGTGGATAGATATTAATCTGGAATCCAAGTCTTTGTAATAATTCAAAATTATTCTTCATTTTTTTAATGATAAACAGAGCAATATCTTGTGAAAGCCATGAGCACACGACATTAATTACGAGTTTGACACGCCTGCATAACAACGATGACTTATGGCAGTGAGCAAGTGATGCTAATTTGGAGACACGTCCAGAGTCATAGAATCATGGAATAAGATGCTCTTATTGACTAACTCTTTTTATCATCTCTCACCATCCAATCTAAATGGTTGATTCGACTTAATCTTCAGGAGGGAAGTTGTTAATGTGGGCAGTTATATCAAATGTATGGTCTAGATTTAACGCCGATAAAGGAAAATGAGAATCCCAGAATCATCATTGTTCTAAGATTAAGATACGGGTTATGTACAAGTCTATCACAAAATTGGCTCTTTTGGGACAATGAAAATTTCACAATAATTTATTTAATTAATTAAGCAGTAATTGTCAATTTTAGGTGTAAGTAGTAATCATAATTATTTTTGATAAAATGGAGAATGATATTAATAAAAAGATAAACATTAGAGAGTCTTAAATAACAATGGGCAACAAGAAAATAAATCATAAAAAGATGCAGGAAAAGAGTTAATAACTCCACCATTAGTCTGAGAAAATAATGGTAAGAAAGAAAGAATGTTGTTCATAATGGTGTTTCTTGATCCAATAATCGAAGGTGTTAACGAGTTCTTACAATCTTAAGGGTTGTTTGAGTTGTAATTGAAAAAGCACGTTTACGTAAGTTGAAACAAAATTCATCTCAAAAACTTAACTCATATACTATTTAGCACATTAGAAAAATAACTTTTACTACTAATCCAAACAGGTACTTAGACTTTTGATACATGACCTTAGCCTCATTGGTCTTTTCTACACTCATCAATGACTTCAAATGACTCATTCTGTTTTTCCTATTCAGATAGGTGCATTCCTATATATGGAGAAAACTTATGGTTATTCAAATTTCAACACAATGTCATATGTTGGATTTTTATTTTTTTTATTATTTTTTTTTTTTGCTAAAAAAAAAGTTTTGGAGGGGTTCGACATCAGTCCCCCACCAAGGCCAGGGCACGGCCCCGGGCTCTATGAGACTTACTGGGGACTTACGAGATCGCCTACCAAAGGAGTCCCAGCGACGGCAGAGGGGATCGAACCCACGACCCAAGGGCCTAATCCTGGATCCCTTACCATCTATGCCAACTCACATTGGCCATATGTTGGATTATCTTCCTGGTTGATTCCGACAAAAACTCCCGAGTGAATAATTTCTGCTAGCATTTTCTGGTACCAAAAAGCCATTATTAAGGAAGGCCTAATGAACATGGCCAATTTGTCCAAGTCCAACAACACTTCATACCCAATAAACCAAATATTATAGTACTACAAGGCAACCCGGGCTGAACCACGTCATAACTTCAAAACACTCTCTTTTCCCTGTATGATAGGCCCAATAATAAGAGAGCCCAAAGAGAAGTGTGTGTATATATATATACTGCCTCCCTCCTGCCCTAAATACCACTCCAAACCCTTATTATAAATTTATTGATGAATAATTTTTTTATCCTAAATAAGTTGACCTAAAAAAAAATTAATAACTCTTTTTTATCATAAAAGGACTAATTTTAAATTTTGCTCTTATTTAATTCTGGTTGAAAACTGAAAAGAAAGAAAGAGGAGAGAGGTGAAAATGATTTGTAAATGTGGAGGAAAAAAAGGACAAGCTTGGATTTTATCAATTTAAAGCATATTCAATTTCCTGACTGTTATTCATTGGTACTATGATAATTACAGTTGAAACAGATTAATGATAGAGACCCACGTGCTATGAGTTTACAATTTTGGGATAGAGATACTCTTTTTCTATAAGCTACACTTTGTACTTGTCTATAAACTCATTTCAATTTTTCCGTTTTATCCATCTCTTCATAAATATAGGGCATGTTTAGGAAAAAATTACATTTGTTACCCATTTTTACAGATTTTAACCAAATTTTGCTTATATACATAATTTGGTTATTTATACTTTGGGTGGAAATAAGTTAAGTTAGACTTTAGTTAAGTTCCAAGCAAAAAAAAAAAAACTTTAGTTAAGTAGACTTGAGCCTTTGACGAATAACTAAAGTCTGAGCCTGAACCTGAGACTGTATGTAAGCATTTTTTAGGCATGAGTTGTTTGACAAGGCATAAAGCTTGTATAAAAGCCTACTTAAAATGTAGGCTTATGCATATAAGTTTATATATAACTCATCAAGCCTATTTAAATGCCTACGTTATATCTTAAAAGTTTAGGGATTTATTCTTATATGAAATAAATGAGTTAGTAAGAGAAAGAAAAGAATAGTTAATGACAACAATTGTTTAAGCAAGTAGGAATAAGAAAAATCAACCAAGCATAACAAGTGACATGTAAAACTAGATTTTACCTCATGTTTCTCTTATAGAAAATGAGACAAACTCCTCCTATTGAGGTCATTTTCCTTTGGGCATCATTAAAACAAACGTACTGCAATTATTATGTTGCAACAAATAACGTAAATGAAGGGAGATATAGTGAGCTAGCATTGCTATATGGAGCGATTAAAAAGAAGAGAATTAGATGCGATCAATTGATGAATGAAAATGTTAAGCTCATCTTTTTTTGGTTAGCCACTCAGTTCAACAGAATTTTCAGTTCTAACTAATATGGATTTGCCTCAAGTCGGATCCACGATCGTGGGGAAGAGCTCCTAACACTATTTTCTCCATTCACGCCTCGAACTGAGGACGTGATTAATGGAGAGCAAGTCCCTTTCCACTTGTTCCTAATAGATGTTGGTAAAATGTGAAGCTCATTGATAAATGATGAAAAATGAAACTTAGGGTTAAAAATAAGTTATTAATTTTATAAATAATTTACAAAATTAATTTAAATGAAATTACATATAATTATGTATACTAATATATTTTTAAAAAACTAAATAGGCTAGGCCTTATGAAAATATGCATGATCTGTTTTTCTAAATAGGCCTGATAACATGTTTAAGTCTAAACTTGACCTATTTATTAACTAAACTAGGCTAATAACGTGTGTATGTATGGGGAATTAATTAATTTGCTCCAACGACACAAAAAATGAAAGATAAGAAAAATGAACGCATGGAGTTCCTTGTATCAACCATTGTGTTGGCATCAAATCGTTGAATGAGTCAATGACAAGCTTCTCGAGGAAAACACTTGCTAGTATTATATTATTTTTTTAACATAATAAGTATAAAAGTTTGTTGATTATTTTTAGATAGATTAATAAAAGTAAATAAAGTACATTAAAAATTTATTTTTATTTTTTCAAACTAGTTTATCCAACTCGTAAAATGATAATCCACCTCTTATTATAAATTTTAAATTTGTGAATGATGTATCCGAAAATATAAATTTTATTTTAGCTTTCTCTAAATATTTGTTGTGTTTAAAAAAAAAAAAAAAGACTTGACCCTTGTTAATTGTATTTATTCTCTTTCACTCATCCTTTTTAGGTATAGTTGGAAACATAATACATCTCTTTTATCTTTAACTAATTTTAATTATCTTTTGATTAACGCATATTGATTATATGAAGTTTATAATAAATGACAGAGTAAATATATAATATACACTATATATGTTTTACGTAATCTACTCTCTTTGGCCTTAAAAGCCAATTGACTTTTTTTAGGAAGGTTATGGAAACGAAATAAATTAATTAATCAAAACATTTGTTATACATTATTATATTGTGGGAAAAATATTTCTTCAGTCACGGGAGATAGAGTTATCTCCCGTGACCCCAAAACTACGTCGTTTTGAATTAATGAAGGGTGTGTTATAATTTTAGGTGAATTAATGAAGGGTGTTTCGGTAAAATTTACATGATTAAAAAATAAACAAAATTACATAAACACCCTTCATTAATCCAAAACGACGTACTGGAGATAACTCTATCTCCAGTGACTGGAGAAATCATTTACCCATATATTATATATTAGTTTATAAATTGGACAATTTAATTTTGGGGAAAACGATAAATATAAATACTTTAATGTAATTTATTTAACTTTCTTAATCATTTTTAAAAAAATCAACTGACTCTGTGCATGGTAACGCTCTCAGAATGAGTTTTTTCTTAATTTCTGTTCCCAGGAACAAAATTGGATAGGAATTGTGTTTGGTAAATCCGGTTTTTTCTTAATTTCTTTTTTGTGCTGAGGAATGAAAAAAAGAAGCAGAAAATTTCTGCATTTCTATTCCAGGGCACAAAGTCAGAATCTATTTTTCCCTTTCTCTCTTCCCCTTCTCTCAAACTTGACATTGACGAAGCAAAGAAATTCCAAACACCCTAAGCGACGGATACCCTCCCCACCGCCGCCGCGACCGCCACCACCACCACCACCACGACCGCCACCGCCACCACCACCACCCCCCGCCACCACGACCGCCGCCACCACCACGACCGCCACCGCCGCCACCACCCCACCACCACCACCGCCACCCCTACCGCCGCCGCCACCACCACCGTCGCCACCACCACGACCGCCGCCGTCACCCCCACCGCCACCACCACGACCGCACCCGCCCCCGCGCCACCACCGCACCGCACCGCCACCACGACCACCACCACCATCACCGCCGCCACCATCCCCATCGCCGCTGCCACCACCGCCACCACCACATAAATAATTTTTTGAATATAAAAATTACATAAATAAAAATAAAATGTGTTAACAAACGTAATTCTGGTTCTCGGAGTAAAAATAAAATGAGTTAACAAACGTAATTCTGATTCTCAGAACTTTTCTCAGGCACAGAATCAGAAAAAACTGTTCCATCTCAGAATCAGTGATGGGGAACAAAATGGTTCCCATGCACACCCAGTGTTTTCTTAATCTCTAAAATTCTTAAATTAAGGTGGGGGGTTTTAATTATATTGGTATTATTAGTCCGTTGGGGTGGGGTCGATCGCACTTGCTCCCAAACAAACTCCCAAATATATTTTATTTTATAATTTAATTAATTTATTTTTACCTGAAATCTCTAGCTCCTTCAATAAAGCGAGAAGGAAAAAGGCTCGGACCCGAGCCGAGGGAGTCGATCAAAGGTATGATGCTCGGACATTCCATTTCTTTGTTGGGTACAAATCTGAGGCTTTGATGCTGGTTTCAAGATCGTATATCACAATTGAATTGAAAGCATAGTTCAAACATGGCGCTCAGGAAATTTAACTTTGTTCACGTTCTCTTTTCGTAGATTCCCGATAATTGGTAACTGCTAAGTCTTGCATAGGCAACACTTCCTCAAACATTTCGCTTGCTTTTTTTTTTTTTTTTGGGTGCATTTCGGTGTAAAATTTTGGTCTTCGAAACCTTAATCCTTTTCGATGAAGCGCATTTTGTGGGAAGAAGAAGCTGCCCAATCATAAAACTTCATTTTCATTTGTCAACGGGCAGTGATTTGTTTCTGAGTTGAAGTATACTCTATGTCGCTTTTCATTGAGGGCATTGTATTTTTGTCACTATGCTTAAATTTATGCCTTGCTTAACTTTTGATCTACCGGTGATACATTTCAAATTACATGTTAGTTGCCATCATGTTCATTCATTGGCGGGAATGTCCTATGATTCAGAATAACACGAGGCAACACTTCTGGGGTTATAATTCGTTGTGATTGAACAGTGACGAACATTTTTGCTTATAGGATAAAAATATAAAGGTGAGTGGCATCTAGTTGGTTTTGTTCTGGGTGAGTGAGAATCGGAAGAAATTATATCAAATTACTTAAGATGCCAATCCATACAATTCTAAAATTGGCGTTTGTGACCTGTTTTGAGTTCTGGTAATACTCAACCTAGTCGGTCCCAAGCATAGGTTTACTTGTAATATACATTTTTTATTCATTGACCACAAGTTCTCTTTCTATAAACTTAAATTTCTTTAGCATATCAGTACTGGCAAGTAAAGCAAAATGGTTCTATCTTGATTGAATGACTTATTTGTTTTCTCTTGTTATAGATATGTCTTAAAACTTTTGCTTAGAGGAGCTTCTTGACTTAGCAACAAAGCCTCTTTGACCAAACTTGTTCATACAGACTAAGGTTTAATTAGCAATGGATTATGTATTGTGCACAACAAATCTTATGTTGCATGCTGAGTACTTTGATAGCATCTAGGCACGTATAAAAAAAAATCATTGTACTTATTATGTCAAAGTGGCTCACATATGTAGATGTCACTGTTCTCTTGGAATCTTATGCTTCTTGTTAATGTTAGTTTTATTTAACATCTATTATCATCCTTGTCATCACAACGTCATCGTCATCATCATTGTTATCACATTTTGAGCACACAAATATGATTTTTTTTTTCCTTGATTGGTTGCAGTTTCAGAATCTGAATATATGAAATCTTTGTGGAAATAGTTCTCGTTGACTGCTGCAAGTTAGGTGAAGAGGACATCTGTACAAGTACAGATGCTCCTAATTCAACAATGAAGCGTTACGTTTACATCAACGATGAAGAATCAGCACGTGATATCTACTGTGACAATTGCATATCAAACAGAAAATATACTTTATTGAACTTTCTACCAAAAAATTTATGGGAACAGTTCAGGTAATCATTTGTTGATAAATGTCAATTACTTATTGTTTTGCATTGCAACTTGAAAGTATCATACGTTAATGTGTTCTCAGCTACGAACTCTTTATCCTCTATGATTTTGATAATAAAGCTCTGATTCATGGAGCCAAAGTGTTTTACCATCTTCTGTATGCGTGTTTAGTTTATAGAAATTCTTCATAGAAGTTGAAGAGTTATAAGATTGAAGATTTGAAGGATAATTTAATGTCAAATAGAAAGGAATAGCGTTAAAAAATGCATGTGAGTGATCCCCAGCAATGCATATATAACTTCTATGTTGCTTTCTGATTTTAATCATTCAGCCTTTTTGTTATACTTTGTTGAAGCTTTCTCATTATGACCAATGCTCACATTTTTTATTTCACAAGTCAGTTTCATGGGACTTTTTCATTGATGTGGCCTAATTATTGTATGCTTTCTAGTTTCTTTTCTCTGACTCTACTTGTTCCTATGGTACCTCTCTTATCTAACCTTTTGTTTTTTCTTTCGTTCCAGCCGATTCATGAATCAGTACTTTTTACTTATAGCTTGCCTACAGCTATGGCCTCTCATTACACCAGTAAATCCTGCCAGTACATGGGGTCCACTTATCTTCATATTTGCAGTCTCTGCATCAAAAGAGGCTTGGGATGATTACAACAGATATCTTTCAGACAAGAAGGCTAATGAGAAGGAAGTCTGGGTTGTCAGGAAAGGCATTAAGAAACATGTATGAAAACTTCTCGCAACCTTGCCCCAACATTGTTTTTGATTTGAGAACAAAGCAGCAAGATAATTAAAAAGAAGGATGTTTTTTGTTTAAAAGACGTTAACTTAAATGAAGAGGGCTAATTTGTCCAATATATGGCAACTGATTCATTACAGTTCATGATTTTGACATTAATGAGTAATGTGCTCAAGCAAGGTTCATGAAATTATGATATTAGAAAAACAATTACAAGATGTTTTTCTTGCTTTTGTTCCTGTAGTTTAGTGGCCATATTTGCCTCATGTATATTCCTCGAATAATATGTATACAAAGAGTTTCTTTCACCTTATCTTATTCCAGATTTATGGTTTATTTGATTGAAGATAGTGCGAGTTTGGTCTGTCCATTCTTGCATATAGCAATTCCTTTTGTAGATATTCATATTGCTACTAAAGGGAGCTTAACTTTCATCTAAAATAAATGGCCTGCAAGAGATAAATAAAGGAAATTAGCTGGACACCAATATGGGATCCTCTACTTTCTTTCTTCAATCTATATCACTCTTGCAAGCTAAAAGCTGTAGTTGTGGTTTACAACTGACCCACAAATAATTTAGACCCGAGTTTACAGCTTAAAGTGAATGCACTGGGATGCCTTAAGCATTAATTTGATTGTTCACCATCTTGCAAGTTTCTGCTCATTCTCATGCCATGTTATCAATTTAGTGACTTTGCTGTAAGAACCTTGGGAATCGATTTTATTCATAAGAGCAAGGATATTTTACTCATTAAGATTCTTGATTCATCAATTGTGTTATTATATTGTTCTTTCATGCAGCGATTTGGTCATTAGTTTGATCTTTTTCATGGTGTTCATTCTTATCCGCAGGCTATATTGTCATAATATAATCATACTTAATGTGTTCCTTCATATCTTGTAAATCTAACTCTTTCATGTTTGGTATTATCATAGATCCAATCCCAGGATATCCATGTAGGTACTGTAGTATGGTTACGTGAAAATGATGAAGTGCCTTGTGACCTCGTTCTGATTGGCACCTCTGATCCCCAAGGACTTTGCTATATAGAGGTAATTATTTCTGAAACATGCTAAAAATGTTCCTCTCCCACTTTCATGCAATGTAGAGGAGGGAAAATATTTCAGAACTTATTCTTTTCCTTTGATGAAAGAAGTATACATATATTTCACTTTGTGCATTTCAATTACCTGATGATTTGGCATGTTATTCAGACTTCTGCACTGGATGGTGAAACTGACCTGAAGACTAGGGCTGTACCTTCTGCTTGCAATGGAATAGATGTTGAGCTATTGCACAAAATAAAGGCAATATATATATATATATATTCTTTAATATCTATAGTTGGTAGAATTGTTTGAGTCTTAATGACACAAGTAATAACAAAATTAAACGGCTGATGTCTCTGTATGTGTGTACAGGGTGTAATTGAGTGCCCTAATCCGGATAAAGACATCAGAAGATTTGATGCGAATATGAGGTTGTTCCCCCCATTTATTGATAATGATGTGTGTCCTTTAACAATAAAAAACACCATTCTTCAGTCATGTTACTTGAGGAATACAGAGTGGGCATGTGGAGTGGCTGTGTATACAGGCAAGTTATTTGATATATGAACTTTTGGGACCATATACTGGTTTCTGCAGTCAACTGACACATGCTTTATTTCCTTCAGGCAATGAAACCAAGCTGGGAATGAGTAGGGGTATCCCAGAACCAAAGCTCACTGCAATGGATGCCATGATTGACAAGTTGACTGGTGCAATATTTGTATTCCAAATCGTGGTTGTTATGGTTCTTGGTATAGCTGGTAATGTTTGGAAGGATACAGAGGCAAAGAAAGTACGTAACAGTTTTTGAACTTATGTTTTGTATGCACTTACATGTGCTTGTCAGGAAATGTTCACTTGTCCTTGTGGTCTGTGTATTGCTACATTGCCTTTTCATCTCCAATTACTATTGTGGGAAGATTTGTTGTTTGGTGGATCATTGCACAGCCTGTGGATTTTTATTTTTCCTTTCATGGTGCTATTTTAGTCATTAGATCTTTGATTGTCCTCAGTCCTTCATGTAATTAAGCTTTTGACCTATTTATTGCCTCACGTTTCTGTTTATTTATCCCTTAGTTTCATTTTCTGCAACATTGTTTCGAAGGTGCATGTTGGTGAAGCATAATGCTTTTTTTCTTTTCTTCTCTAATTTCTTTACTCCTTTTTTCTTGAAGCAATGGTATGTCCTTTACCCAAATGAAGGTCCTTGGTTTGAATTATTGGTCATCCCTCTGCGATTCGAGCTTCTTTGTTCCATCATGATACCCATTTCCATCAAGGTAAGCTGACAGCTTAGGTTTGAGTATTATAAAAATTGCAAATTATATGGTTCAATATGCCCATAGTTTCTTCTTATCCTGTTGTTATTCCAAGTAGTTTAGTTGTTTTGAAAAATGATAATAGTCTTAGATGAAGCAGTTAGTATTGAATTCCTCACTAATTAAATCAAAGGATGTCATCAAACTGAATTACTTACCAGAGATTGTTTGTATTAAGAGTGCTACTACCATTTTCATAGTTCTGGATTATTTCAAGTGAGGGGAGGAATTGAGCATGATTGTTCCTAAAGTTAATATGGTCAACTATTCATCTCTGGCAGGTATCTCTAGATCTGGTGAAAAGCTTGTATGCAAAATTTATTGATTGGGACCATCAGATGGTTGAGTCAGAAACTGGTATTCCATCCCATGCAACAAAGTGAGCTGAGGAATAATCCTGATTACACTGAATGCCTTTAGAATTAGAAACAAGCAGCTTTGCAAAATGAAAAATTATATATAAATTATGTTTGTTATATGTGGCAGTACAGCGATAAGCGAGGACCTGGGACAAGTTGAGTACATATTGACAGACAAGACAGGCACTCTGACTGAGAATAAGATGATTTTCAAAAGATGTTGTATCAGTGGCATTTTCTATGGAAACGAGAATGGAGATGCATTGAAAGGTCTGGTTTATTTTTCAATTGAGGAAATTTTCTTGTTGTTTTCTGTCATGTACCAAGTGCAGAAGAACTTATTCTCCAATGTAAAGAATACTGGAATTTAGGAACTTTTTGAGATACTGCATGGACGGCCTTCTATCTGGCTATTGATGTTTTGGTTTCACATGTTAGGTTTTGCGCTAACAGTTAGGTCTGTAGAGTTGAGAATCTATTGTATATTTGGCATGGCTAATGATGACATCAATCCTATGTGACTTTTGGTACCCAATTATGACCTTGATGATCTTAGAAACTTGAACAAAATTTATAATGTTTTTTTACATCAACCCAAAATTTTGAATTCTTATTTTTACTGATTCGGATACATATGATCATTTCTATAAATCACAAGGTTGGGTTTTTTTCTCCACTTAAATTGGTACTATCATCATTTGGCATGACCATTACAAAACTTGCCAATTTATTAAAGATATCTTTGGGCACGTTAGTACAAGAGAAAATCCATAAACATTGGCTGCATTAATTGATTTGGGAACTTGTGATGATTCATATTAATGGAGTTGTTGCCTTCATTTTTTCATTATCCTCTTACTTTTGATGTTTACATTCATTGGCCTTTTTCTGTTTAATTGCTAATGGTGTACTGGGTAAGAGTGAAAACGGGCTTGTGGACTGTGAAGAGTTACTAATGACCATGCAAAGTCTGGAAAATGACATTTTCTGCCCTACCATTTTCATATTGTGCTGATGTATTTTGTTCTGTAACTATTCTAAGTTGCGATTTTGACCATCTAATTGATTGCCTCCTTTTACAAGCAGATGTTGAGCTTCTCAGTGCTGTTGCTTGTGGGTCCCCTGATGCTGTGCGATTCCTTACAGTTATGGCAATATGTAATACTGTCATACCTACACGAAGGTGATTCTGCCTTTATCCTTGATATGATTAATGAACACGACAACATTGGGCCTATTTGAATTAGCATTTAAAAAGCACGTTCACACAAACTAAGACAACTCCTGTCGCATACTTACCTTGTACATGATAAATCACGTTGGAAAAGTAGCTTCTACGCTAATCCAAACAGTCACTTTTAAGATTGGCACATATCTTGATTATGATGGTTTTAGTAAGCTTTGATAAAGAAATTATTCATTTTGGACTTGGTTTTCTTGTGGTCATTAGCAAAATTGGAGATATTTTGTACAAGGCACAGTCTCAGGATGAGGATGCTCTTGTCAACGCTGCTGCTAGGTTGAATATGGTTTTCTTCAATAAGAATGGAAATATTCTTGGTACATGTCACTTATTTCCTTTTTAGAGCATCACTGTGCTTGTTGGCTTTATGTAACAATTTTCTTTAATATTTTGCAGAAGTCAAGTTCAATTCTACAATACTTAATTATGAAATTCTGGATACCCTAGAATTCACATCTGATAGGAAACGAATGTCCGTGGTGGTAAAAGATTGCCAAAATGGAAAGATCCTTCTTCTATCAAAAGGAGCAGATGAGGCAATTCTTCCATTTGTCCGTGCTGGTAAGTCTATTCTGTATTTCCTTTGATTTTTATTTTTTTTTATAACTGCTTATCTCCTGCTTAGTGTTTAGGGCAATGGAATATTGTGAATATTGGGATTTCCTTTGATTTAATTTTTTATTTTATAATTGTTTATACCACTCATTGCACTTGAAAAGGAGAGACCGCATATGCACTCACATTTCATATGGTTGTTTGCATTTTTGCCACAAAATACTTATTTTCTATGCTCTGAGTTCAGTTGTGAACAATAATGTGATCAATAGAAAGAATTAGTATGCTAAAACCCCTATCCCTAAATAACTAACTCGTGGGCTGTGAGGTCTGTGGAGTGAGAGAGAGAATTATTATGTTAAAATATGGTACTTAGAACATTGTGCTGCTGCTTTCATGTGTTTGAACAGTATGTTATTTTCTCATATAATTGACACCATTGCTTTCTGCAGGGCAGCAAACCCGGAATTTCATTGAAGCTGCGGAGCAATATGCTCACTTGGGACTACGCACGCTATGCTTGGCTTGGCGAGAGTTAAAGGAAGATGAATATCAACAATGGTCTTTGATGTTTAAGGAGGCTAATAGCACATTGGTTGATAGGGAGGTAAAGGGCATATGTCACTGACTAAATTATGTACTGTAATTCTAATAAATCACTTTTCCTCAAATTACTATCTTTCACAGTGGAGAGTTGCTGAAGTCTGCCAAATAATTGAACATGACTGGGAAGTTCTTGGTGTTACAGCTATTGAAGATCGTTTACAGGTGAGTATGCGCCTTATTTGCTCATTGAGATGTATCATTTTGGAAGCCTTGTTAGTCCTCAATGATTTTGCCATAACTATAACTATTGCCATTTCCTGTATTTGATGCTTTTCAGGATGGGGTTCCTGAAACAATAGAAACACTTAGAAAGGCTGGAATAAATTTTTGGATGCTAACTGGAGACAAGCAAAATACTGCTATTCAAATTGCCTTGTCATGCAATTTTATTTCCCCAGGTAGTTGGAACTTAATATTATACTGCATGGTTGTATCTTTCTTCTCAGTTCACTGAAAAATAATTGTTCAATTTGTTACTGCATATTGAAGAAATCATGCAATGCAAGAGTCTTGATATGATGCATGGTTGTTCACCCAGACCCAGTATCTCTACCTATTGTTAGACAAAGTATCTCAACTGCGTGTTTGTCTCATGTTTCTGTTCTGTCTTATCATTTCATTGGGGAATCCAAGTGTATGCCCTTAAAAAGGAAAATCTGGTGGTTGTTCTCGAAGCTTTTGTGCATTAATAACAAATAAACCACTTGAGGTATTTGCTTTTTCTATAAGATAACTGGTATACTCTATTTGGCAGCATTTGTTCCCTAATCCATGCAAATGTTGGACTTTTCATTTTTTTTAAAATATTTTATATGAAATTTTGAAAAATATAAGGTTATAATTTGTGAGGCTTTGTTGTCAAACTTTTAGGCATTGAGTCTAGGTAGCACCAACACCGACCTGGTAAATTAATGGCATTGAAAATTGGTGATATTTCAATTTAAAAATATAGGCTATCAGTATGGTAGGGAATGTTCTGCTACATGTTTTAAAATGTATTTCTATCCATATAAATGATATATGTGTGTGTGTGTGTGTATTGAAGTAATAAGTAGTCATAAAACAAATTACATTTCAACCATGCTTAAGAAATGCATGGATTTATTTCCTGTACTGAAACTATCGGACTAGGCTACATTTGAAGTGTTTGGTTTGTCATAAAAAAAGGAAAGGAAAGAATAACTGAAGAGTTTGGCTGTGTATGCCTTGGTTCATGAATTATTATCAGTCGTATGAATCCTGAAGTTAATCTTTATTCTATCAATTCTATTTCAAATTGCTTTAAACTTTGATTGTTTTGGAAGTATTATACATGTGCTGAAGGTTTTGTTTTTTTTTTAACAAAAAGTGCTGAAGATTATTAATTGGTCTTGCTAATGCTTATAGTTTACTGACACCAAATTTTTATTATATTATTTCTTTTCAAACTTGATAGAGCCAAAGGGACAGCTTCTATCAATTGATGGAAAAACCAAAGATGAGGTTTGTAGAAGTTTGGAGAGAGTGCTTCTTACAATGAGGATAACTCCCTCAGAACCAAAGGTAAAGCTTATATCCTCTGTTTGTATCACGGAAAATTCCAGTCATGTTGCTTCTATCTTAATGAAGTGTCATAGTTTCACAGCAATATTATTACATATTCTAAGCATTTCCTTTTGTTTGTTTAATCGCCTTCAACTGGCTCCAGCAGGCATGTTACTTTTAACTTGCTGAACAAAACGGAGCCATTGGTTGCCCCACAAATGAATGTTATTTTCCATTCCTCTCTAGTCCATCTGTTTCCTTGAAGTGATTACTTTTTAGTTGGGTTGGGTTGGGGAGGGAGAAAGTTATATGAAACTTTCAGGTGTTCTTGCGAACCTAATTTAATTAATGATATTAAAGTTCAATTGTTTGCTTCTGCAAAATTGCTCATTTTATAGGTACAGTAAAAGATAACCTATTTTACTTTACAAGAATATGGCCTCGTTTTTTTTGCAACAGAATGCTCATTACCACCTTCCCTTTATAAACAACAGCGAAAAATGAGAGCATCTGTTGAGTACACATATCTGGCATATCAATTGAAGAAAAGAAAAGAACAATCAATTCCAAGTGGGTTGTTACTGACACTTATGATGGATCTCTCATTTCTCTAGTTTTGTGACAAGCATGTGGGAACTCACTCTCACAATAGGTTCTTTAACTGTTTCACTTTCGCTCTGGTATGCAGAGTGAAGAAAGTTTAAAGATTCTGCCACACTTGGTATGAGTGTTCATTCATGCTCTGATACCATGATGGAATTCAAATTTCAAAGAAGAAAGATGTGACTTTTGATTGATGTTTTCTCTAATGTATAGGCTGGAGATATTTATAGTAGTACAGATGGTCTGTTACAATAACTAACACAACTAATATAACAGAATAACGGTACAACTATCTAGCTACCATATCTAACCTTCCATGTACTGCTTGTAATATCTTTTGCTATATATATCACCCTGACGTTATTTTCTGACTGCATGTCTCTGGTGTCATTACTGGAACAATTATTCTTCTGTGAAAATGTAGTCGGATGAAATTAATAAAAATGATTTGAAGCTTATAATTTCAATATTATTTTGTTATATCACACAGGATGTGGCCTTTGTCGTTGATGGTTGGGCTCTTGAGATTGTTCTTAACCACTACCGGAAAGCTTTTACTGAGCTTGCCATACTGTCAAGGACTGCTATATGTTGTCGTGTGACACCATCGCAAAAAGCACAGGTGTTTCCTGCAACTTTATGTGTCTGTTATTGGATGCTCTATTGTTAGAAATATTCATGTATTTCACTCCATTCACTGCCTTTCTTTTTCATGTTGTAGAGGGCTTGTAATCCCTCTATACGTAATATACTTTTAGACTAGGATGGTGTGTGCCTAACTAGAAGGGTGCTAATGTAGAAGAGAAAAGCCAAGCTTGAAAGTGGAAAAATTAATAATTGTTTGTCTGGCCTGATTTAAATTTTTTTGTCAGTGTATTGAAGCTTCTTTTCCCCTGGAGTTTTATGTTACAGCTTCTTCTTAAAAGGCATAGGGCTGCGCTACCCATTTCAAATGGTCATATTATAGATTGAACTACTATATTGTTTGGTAAAAGATAAATGGTGCACATAAGAAACTCAGGACCACAAGATTCAACATTTTCTGATATTAACAGCTGCCTCTTTGATGAAGCACATCATTCATGCATATGAAGGCTTTTGCTTCTTTGTTCCCCTTGGACTGATAGCTGCCATTCTTGTGTTGTTCTTTTTAACTTCCAATGATACAGGCTAACACTGTGTACACTCCTTGTTGCAGCTTGTTGAGCTTTTAAAATCATGTGATTATAGAACACTGGCAATTGGTGATGGTGGAAATGATGTAAGGATGATACAGACAGCTGACATAGGCGTTGGCATTAGTGGGAGAGAAGGGTTGCAAGCAGCAAGAGCAGCTGATTACAGTGTTGGAAGTAAGATCCTTTTTTTTTTCCCCTAGTAATAAATATAAAAAATTATGTCCCTTTTGCAAGTGCAACTTTCATGTCGAGATGTGTGTAAAAGTTCTGTAAGGCAGTTTGGCAGTTACTGTCTCTTAATTTCCATTTGAACCTCGTCTTTTCTCTCTCTTTTGCCTGGCCATTTAAACCTTGTCAAAGAGTTAATTGTCAGAACAATAGTTGATATTGTTGCCATCAGTTAAGCCAAGCTCTTTTTAATATTTATTGATTCCAGTGACCGTAAATTATACAATGCTAGATTGATCTAACATTATTTGATTTGCATATAAATAGAAGATTTCATCTTCTCTTGGGTGATGATTTTATCTGTTAATTCGCAGAGTTTAGGTTCCTAAAGAGATTAATTCTTGTCCATGGCCGGTACTCTTACAACCGTACAGCATTTCTTTCTCAGTACTCATTCTACAAGTCCCTACTGATATGTTTCATCCAAATCTTGTGAGTTTCTTCCAACTGTGCCCCCTTTTTTTTCCCCTTCATTTTTTTAAAAATTAACACCCTGCAGCTATGCATGAGGACACTACCCGCCATCATTCTCAATATTTATGGATATTGCAGAGCAAGAGGTGAATTTTAATTTCTTCTTTCCGTGCTGATAATTGCATTTTCAGTTTTTCATTCATTTCAGGGGTATCTGGAACCAGCCTTTTCAATTCTGTTAGCTTGATGGCTTACAACGTTTTCTACACTAGTGTTCCTGTACTAGTCAGTGTGCTTGACAAAGATCTTAGCGAAGAAACTGTGATGCAGCATCCCCAAATTTTATTTTATTGCCAAGCTGGGAGGTTTGACAATTGACATTTTAGTATTATTTAGTCTTGATTTTTTAAATTCCAGTTCATTGTGATCAAACAAAAGTGGAAATATTATACTCCTGTCCTTAATATAAGACATATTTGAGAAGTTGATATTGGTCCTAAATATAAGACAAAATTTTCATATTTGTTAATCTTTTCCTAATTTACCGTTATTGATGCTCCCTTAACAATAATCAATGAGGAGAAGGGATGGGGGAATTAAGGAAGGTAGTTAGGGTGTTTTAGAAAATACATGTCATATAACTAACTTAACCAATTTCCTTAATCTAGTCAAATTAGGTAAATATGTCTTATATTAAGAACCAGAAGAATATTAAATTGCACTGGATAACCGCATCATTGCCAGTCTCTGAATTGACTGAAAAACCTTGAAACAGGCTTCTAAACCCAAGTACATTTGCTGGATGGTTTGGGCGATCTCTCTTTCATGTAAGTGCTGTTTATGAACGTATTGTTGGAAAGTAATCTGATATTTAATAAATGCTTATTATTTACTCAGCTATGCTGCCCCTTAAAAAATGATTTGAGTTCCTTTGCAAATTAAAGTGAATTATGTGGAGCCTAAAACCTTCAATGGATACTTTCTAATTGGTATTTATGCCACCCTTGTTCCTTGTTTGCAGGCAATAGTAGTATTTTTGATAACCATACATGCCTATGCTTCTGAGAAAAGTGAAACGGAGGAGGTCTCGATGGTTGCACTCTCTGGTTGTATATGGTTGCAGGCTTTTGTGGTTGCAATGGAGACCAAGTAAGTTTGAACCAAGGAAGCTGTAGATGCAATAGCCTCTGTCAAAACTTAACATGGCATTGCGTTAAGTTAGTTCAACTTTTGCTATTGCAATGTTAAATTTGGGCTTAAGGAACACTGAAATATGTAGTTTCAGTTGTGACGATAAAATTTATAAATGGTTATGTTCTTTATTTGCTATCATTGTGCCAACCTGTTTGAACATTTTCTGTTCTTACCTTTTAATGTCTGACATGTTTGATGCCTGCAGTTCCTTTACAATATTGCAACATCTTGCTATATGGGGAAATTTGGCTGCCTTTTATGTCATCAACTTCATCTTCAGTGCAATTCCTTCGTCAGGGATGTATACAATTATGTTTCGGTTGTGCCAACAACCATCATATTGGATAACGATATTTGTAAGTTCCTCCTCATCTGTTTAGATTCAATCCCATATACAATTGAGTTTAATCCCAAATAAAACCCAAATTTCTGTTCTTTTGCACTATAAGAAGAAATAAGATAAAATTAGATCATGGTCCTGGGAATTTGGATTCCATGATCCCTGTATTCTTTTTATGCCCCACTTTTTGACTCTTGCTTCATATTCTTTACCCTGTACGTTAGTCACATTTTGGTGTAAATTGCAATGGTGGCGTATGCAGCTTACAGCAGCAGCTGGGATGGGTCCAATTTTAGCCATCAAGTACTTCAGATTTACGTATAGACCAAGCAAAATAAATACCCTTCAACAAGCTGAACGTCTGGGTGGACCAATTTTGTCTCTGGCAACAATTGAGCCTCAATCCAGATCCATAGAGAAAGATGTTTCTTCACTGTCAATAACGCAGCCCAAAAACAGGAGTTCTGTGTATGAACCTCTCTTGTCTGATTCTCCAAATGCCACCAGAAGGTCTCTTGGAGCAGGAGCACCATTTGATTTTTTCCAATCTTCGTCACGATTATCGCTATCCAGTAGTTACACAAGAAATTGCAAGGACAACTGAACTGACGAAGCAGGTGAAACAGTTTTACATGCAATAACATGTTGTACATTGTTAGTTCCTCGTAATCTAAATCTTGAGGAAATATGTTTACTGTTTTTGTCCCTGTTTTACAACTTAGGACGTAGAGAAATTTTGCGCCCCTGATCAATTAATGTTGTACATGCAATAATGTCATACATTGTTCTCTCTTTCACATTGGGACTTCATAACATGCTTGAGCTAACGGTTGGCGTTAGGGATTTCTGGAAAAAAGTTCTTGTTGGAATAGAAACTCATATTCAGCTATATGATAGATGGAGAAATTTCCACATTCAAAGTTTCCATTGTGGCTGAAAAATATCATGCATTGGGATACTATGCTTTTATTGCATTTGTACAAGAACAATGAATGAAATGGATGGACCATCCAAAAGAAAAGCATGACTATAACAGATTTCAAATATTCTTTTAGAAGCATCTATAAACACAGTAATGCTTGTTGGCATTATGGAGAAGCTAACCTCAGAATTTGATGGTTGAGTTGGTGAGGAGTTGTCATGTTTTATCAAATGATGGTGGTAGGAATTTCATTACTGTTGAGAGGATTTTATTTTTTGTAGTGTTTATTCTTGAGCCCTTAAAACCTAATTCAAGCATTTTAATTAAAAGAAAAAAGGATAAATGAATCTCTCCCAATATTTACATTGGGTAATGATAAATTAATGAGGTAAAGTAGATATTTTAATGTTTCTCATTAGAAATTATTCATATAATGTATACTCTTTCCATTCCTTTTTATAAGAAACAACCGTCGTCATACGTATCCCGTTCCTTTTCATAAGAAACATTTAGAGAATGCCTTATTTTTTATTTCTTACTTTCTCATTTTGCCATTATTTAATGTCAATATGATAAATTTTCACAATCCTTAAAGACCTATTACTTATACTATATTTATTTTCTTATTCTCTCTCTTCTAAGATACTCATTATTATAATAATTTATTTATTTTCTCTCTTATTTCCTATGCCACCATAAATAAGGGTATTTTTGTAAAAAAAATGGTTACAATTTCGACAAGTTTATTATTCTTAATTGACGTTTTGAACTGTGAGATTCAGTTAAATGTATCTTATAACAAGAAGGAGTAATTTATTTTTCTCCAATCTGATAAGAGAACCACCAGTCCCCTTCAGAATTCAATTGCAAGTCACTATATTTCATATGCTTAATCTACATTTTTACAAGACATATTTTAGAAAAGTCTCTCCCCGATAAGACTACGTATATCTAACCCTCAAAATTTATTGGGTTGCCCTTTTATACATATTCACTTATGTGTGTGCCACAATTATTACCTTTCTGTTATACCACTCTCTACCTATAAGTTACTTATACTTCATTCTTGCATATCAAGAAATGCATTTAATTGATAATTTTTTTTCACATTTGTCCTTTCTAAATTTTTTATCTCTCTACTTTACAAATGATTTTCACCTATCTCCTCTTTCTCTCTTTCTAATAGAAATTAAATAGGGGTAAAATTGACAAAACATCATTAATTATCCTATAAATGTCTTGTATTTAGATACATATTGGTACAATAATGCAGGTCGCGTAGATGGTCCTTTTGCCTCCGAATGAATTCACTGGCAAGTGTCGGCAGTCATCCCTCCTTTCAAGCCACAAGTCACAAGCCACAAGCATGACCCTATTTTAATTTTGGACGTCTTTTCTGTTTTTACTCATTTTCTTAATTTAGCCAATCTTGATATATTAAAGCTTCCAGTTATATACAGAATCCTTCAATCCCCAAAAAAACTTTAAACGGTAAAGCCTCTGCCCTCTTGAATTTTTGTAATAAATACGGATACTGACCCACACCAAAACAAAATCCCTAATCAAAATAAAATCGAGCCTCGAAGGCTCGGACTTAAAAAAAAAAAAAAAATCTGGAATATATATTCATATGTATGTATGTATTTATACTTCTTGATGTAAAAACTTGCCCATGATGAATCTGTTATGTTATTTACTTTTAATAAACAAATATGATCAATAATTAATGAATAATCTGACTAAATCTTTGCTTAATATTTTCAATTAAGTGTTGATGATGCTATTGGCCAAAATACAGGTGCTGCTAATTCCATATAGTGTTGAAAAACTTGTGAAATACCTAAGGGAATTAGGTCTAATGGGAAGGGTTAGTCTGTGATGAACTAAGGTTCAAAATCCTGTTAGGAGAAGTATTCACATTTAGTGCTCAACAGTATCTCAAATAGGATTGTCTCCAATAGGAGGATGGTCAAGCCTTAAAAAAAAGCTTGTGATATTTCAAAATGCTTGAAATAAATTATAAAAAGATTATGCTTGTCCTTTTAAATGAGGGAAAATATACCTTATTTTTATTTAATTTTTAATTTGGTAAATATGTGTTTTTATCCTAATTAAATGTTTAATTTTACTCCATTAACATTATTAGCTCCTGCAACTTAGTTTTATCAGCGCTATTTGCCTCTGTACAGGAGTTAATTGTATTAACCGAGCAAAATTAAAGCATTTAACTAGGATAAAAAAAACACAGGTACCAAATTAAAATTTGAAGAAAAGTATATGTACCTAAAAATATATTTTCCTTTAAATAAAGACATAATACTGTTTATAGATAATATCACCAAAGGGAGGGGGTTCGATCCTGGAGTTGGTCAAGGCGCTGGGGGAGGCATCCTAACTCCTGGGTGCCTAGGTAAACGTCTGAGGGTAATAGACGGCTCGCCCTGTCCAACATCTGTATCACCTAAAGGAAGTGAGATTTTTCCCTGCCCTTGGATCGTGGGTGAACCCAACCCCTTTCCTAAAATTCATGAAAAAAAAAAAACTTTTTTTCCCTCCAGATACTACACTTGTTACTATTTATTAGGAGGAAACTTCAAGTTTAATGTAGTACGAGTAATTCGATCTATTCCCTTAAATAAGGTAAAATTGTTAAACTTTTCATTTTAAAACAAAGTAAAGAATTAAGTCAACAATACTTACTTGGTTCCGGTGATGTGATTATATGGGACTAATAATAAGGACAGAAGAGAATCCTAAACATTGCAATTAATGATGTTTGTGTTCATGAAACCTAAGATAGTGTGACCAATAATTATGAGGCCTAAACTAAGAATTAATCACCTAAATTTAGTACATCTACTCAACAACCAACTTTAATTATATTTAACAAAGTCATATACTTTGCAACAACAAACGAAAAAATAAAACACTTTGCATCTAATTTTGTAGGTTTGTTTATTACTCCCTTCGGTTCTTTTTATAAGAGCTCAAACTTTGAATTGCTTTGATCCTTTTTATAAGAACCCGACAAAAGTTATTTGAATATTTAATAAGTTTTTCCCCCATCTTTGCCCCTCATTAATT
The DNA here is from genome assembly GCA_025563575.1 of Acacia pycnantha. Classification (NCBI taxonomy): domain Eukaryota; kingdom Viridiplantae; phylum Streptophyta; class Magnoliopsida; order Fabales; family Fabaceae; genus Acacia; species Acacia pycnantha. The sequence continues at coordinate 1,035,822 of JAMWYP010000141.1, forward strand.
ATATATATATTGTATTAATTAAAGGTTAGTCATAGAGAAGTCACTTGTATTATGAGAGGAAGTCACGTATTCCAAACCGGATACCAGATGATGATATAAAAAAATTAATTAAAAAGTTGGTGATACCTATATTTACTATATTTCTCTCTCTCTCTTACTTGCCTCTCATAAATAAGGGTATACTTGGAAAAAAGTTCATTTCAAACACTTATTTTTTTAAAACTAATTTTAACGAATTTCTTAAACCACGTGATTCAATTATTAGACTCTTATAAGATAGACTTGAGGGAGTATAATTTGGCCTCATACTAAACCTACAAATCTATATATACTACTTTTGCATCTATATACTTTTTATGGAGCCGCCACCAAAATTTTAAAACAGGATACTTTTGTAAACCTTTTTTTAGAAATGAAAATCAAATTAGGTTCAAGAGTCGATTGTGTGTGGGGAATGTGTTAGGTACTCCACAACACCCGTTCATAAGAACAGTTATCCTAAGTCAATTATTTAAAGAATATGGCCTCTGATTTTATTATAATTATCCAAAAAAATATTTGCAAAAATATATACAATAAAAACTAAGGAAAAAAAACATTTATTAAGAAAGAAAGGGAAAATATATTTATTTACAAAATCGGATTTGACCTAGGAAGAGGACCTAAGGCCTACATACCCTTTAGAGGGATCATAGTGCATGTAATTTGGAGGTATAAATGCGTGTCACTTTGTTGGTGTTTTTTAGGAAAACAATCCTTTAAAAAGCAATTTCTCTATTTGTATTTAAAAAGAATATTTTTTGAAAGGCTTACGAACTATATTTCTTGAGGAGATTCTCATAATCTCACATGAAAGAATAATTAATTTTTGCCTGAGAAAGTTCTAAAAAACCTCACATGGCAGAAATCCTTTTGAAACCAAGTTTATTTTTAAGTTCATAAAATCAAAGATTTTCCATTTTATTTTCATTTATAAAAATGGGTCAAAAATCATTTTTCTTCCTCTCTTTTTTGAAAGAAAACCTAGGCAACATCCCTTTAATTTGGTATTCTTGGAGAGACTCTAATAACCTCACATGGTTTACCAATGAACCTAAATGCCTCAGGAGGTTCTAAAAACCTCACACAACACTAGTTTAAAAGATGGAATGCAATGCACAAAAAGAGGCAATAAACCAATAGACATACCAATACACAATTTGGTGCCTATCTCCTGATTGCTTCCCCAAGAATCAAGTTATATAGAAGCATCAAAGGGGAGAAGATCGATGTCAAAAATGAAGTGGATGGCATCAATGACCCCACAAGCCATGTGGCTGCAATCTGTGACGATCTCAACCTTGCTGCGAAAAAAAACAAGTGAAGGAGCCAGGTGATAAAACAAGGAATGAAGGAATATATATACGCACTGTCACATGCAAGCATATTCATCATGCAACAAGCACATTAATATAGAAGTGAAACTTTGGTCACAAAGCCATTCTACACAATGGAATTTATTGCCCGGATGGAAAGACGCGATATAGGAAGATATGATAAGGTGCCTCCATCCCGTTAGAGATATTCCTCAACGTACGTAAAAGAAAAAGAAAAATCAAGACACAAATAGATCAAGCACAAGAGAGGTTAGCATTGCAAACTAAAGAAGAAACATGATGTGACGAGTCAACACAAAGAAAGAAAGAAAGAAAAAAGTAGAGGAAAGAGGAAGGTACAACAACGAATGAGGCAAAACAATAATTCAAATCAAATTGGATTTGTACCCTCTAGCTATTGTTGTTGAGGATCACATAGGTGACAACAACAATGAGATATAAGCTTTCCTCAAGTATAGAGGTATAGAGAAGAAAAGAAAAATAGAAGAGGGAATAAAAATGAAAAATAATAAGAAAATAAATCAATCCTTAACATATTGGATTCTACCCTCTAGCTCTTGGTGTTGAAGCATCACATGCGTGACAGTCGACTATAAGAGTATAGGTTTTCCTTGGGGCATGAGGAAAAACAAGATAAAATAAAGGGTTAAGTACTAATTTTGCCCCTGAAGTACGCGCCTAGGAGCAATTTTGCCCTTGAAGTACGTGCCCAGGAGCAATTTTGCCCCTTAAGTTTTCGGCGGAGCAATGTTGCCCCTGAAGTCTCAAAACGTAGCAATGTTGCCCCTCCGTTAAAAACCCTAACGTTGACCGTTAGTTGACCGTTAGGGTTTTTAACGGAGGGGCAACATTGCTACGTTTTGATACTTCAGGGGCAAAATTGCTCCTCCAAAACGTAGCAATGTTGCCCCTGAAGTATCAAAACGTAGCAATGTTGCCCCTCCGTTAAAAACCCTAACGGTCAACGTTAGGGTTCCGTTAGGGTTTTTAACGGAGGGGCAACATTGCTACGTTTTGAGACTTCAAGGGTAACATTGCTTCGTTGAAAACTTAAGGGGCAAAATTGCTCTTGGGCGCGTACTTCAGGGGTAAAATTGGTACTTAACCCTAAAATAAAAGATGAACAATGGATTTTACTATCTTTAAGTAGTTCTAACCATTTCTTGCCTCTTTTCTCTCCCTATTTTCTTTGTCTTTGCTCTCCCAATTTTTCTGTGTCGTGCTTCAACCCTTACTCTTCCATTTATAGCCTCAAAGTAGGGTTTTCCTCATAAATATTCATTCTTTTTTGAATTTTCATTTCTTTATTTTTTATTTTTTGTATTTTCTAGTGATAAAATTTCTTAACTTGGACGAATCACCATCAAGGAGATATTTTTTTTATTTATTTTTCGTTTTCTTAAATTTTTTTACATTTTTCACACAAGCAATTTCCTAATTTAAACCTATCAAAATGAGAGATATCTTTTGTATTTTCGTTTTTTTAAAAATATATTTTCCCCACAATCAATTTCCTAATTTAAACTAGTCAACATAAATGAGAGATATTTTTGTTTTTTTTTTAATTTATATTTTTTTCCCCTCCATACACTAAATTTTTTAATCTGAACATCAATCAACATCAATGAAATGATTTATTTTAAAATTTGTTGGCTTTTATGACAAACCTCAAGACAATCACTATTAAGGATGATCATTTATCAATTGTCATTTGCTTATTAAATTAGACGTGTCAGGATTAAGGGATTTTTTTTTTTTTATTTTTTTGTAACTTTTGAGTGGGGTCTGAACAAAATAGGGTGTTAATAATCAGTGGCAGAACAAAAAAAAATTTTAGCTCGGGCCAAAAAATAAACATATTGAACTACTCCCTTTGATTCTTATTATAAGGCACCAACTAACAAGTGTATTTGGTCTTTTTTATAAGGCACTTGTTTGTTTCCAAATAGCATCAAATATTTTTTTCATGTATACACATAATTAAAAAAGTAGTGAGTTGGGATAATAATTAATTATCACTCTTTTTTTCCGAGCAAAAAAAAGATAGAGTAATAATTAATATGATATTAGAGTTTAGTGTAATTAATAGGAATAATATTAAAAATTACTTAAATTTTAGGACAAATTTAATGACTTTAACTATTTTTATTGACTTGTGAGAATTGTTAGTTGATGCCTTATAATAAGGATCAGAGGGAGTATTTATTAAATAGTATCACATAACCTTGAAAATACAAATAAATAATAACCGAGAATTATGAATCAAAACAATATATAAGATGATACTAACATTTATGGTAGGTATCTCAAACAAGAATTTTACTTTCCTCTCACAACCCAATGAGTAATGGACCAAAAATTATCCTTATAAAAAAGATAAAAAATTAGTTGGGGCCAAATAATATATCATATAATCAATATATACTAACAAATTTTAGAAGGTTAACTCAGGCCAGCTGAGGCCAAAGGCCCCAACTGGCCACAAGGTAGTTCCCTAATTGTTACACGAGGATGTGAGAACTATATATAATGTGTGTTTGCGCGCGCGCATATATATGTATGTATGTATGGGTGGACCCACGTTGTAGATTGGGGGGCAAGTGCCCCTCTTGAATTTGGGGTTTTTTTAAAAAATAATAATAATAATTAATACATGTTTGAATTAGGGGTGAGCATGGTGCCCAGATGCCTGGTACGCCCGCCCAAGCCCGGTAAAAAATTGCCCAGCCCAGCCCTAAAAAAGTGGCCCGAAAAATATTTGGGCAGTTTTGGGCTAGGCCAATAATTGGGCAAGGCTGGGCATCAGGCAGGGGGTTTTGCCCTGCCCGGAAAATTAAATATATTTAAATAAATATTATTTTATTTTAAAAAATATTATATTATTATATCTAAATATATTATATTATATTTCATGTATTTCCAAAACTTTGAAATTCTGTGAAGTGTGAACTAGAATCTTTATGGAGCAGAGCAATGCGTTACTACTTGGGCAGGGGAAGCTCGCCCTGCCCAGCCCGAAAATGATTAGGGCTTTTATCGGGCAGGGCCGGGCATTGGGCTGGAAAATGCAGCCCATTCATTCTTCGGGCTGGGCATCGGGCAGGGGTCTCGCCCTGCCCATGCCCACCCCTAGTTTGAGTGATTGTCCACCCTTAAGACATCAAGACTACATTTCGTAATTGGATAGGGGATGAATGATTGTTTAATGCCTTATATTGCAAAAGATGTATTTAATAGCATTGATAATAAAATAATTATGATATAATTTCAAAAAATAAGGCCTAGAAGGATGACATTGTAATTATTTTTATTGTAATATACTTTTGTTATTAAAATATATGTACTTAAACTTATTGAGTGCCCACCTTCATTGTAATTTATGTAGCTGCATTTCTAACCACACTTACCCTTACTTTTCTAAGTAACAGGTTTGTAAAATAATTGTCTCTCTTATTACATCATCAGTATTCACTTGATTTCATGAATATTTTTTTTTTGTTTATATTCTTTTATTTTTTAATGTATTTAAAAATTTTCTTAATTTTTTTTTTTGGCGCTACCCCCAAATCCCCTCATTACTGGTGCCCTTCCTTCAGTAACTTTTTAGATCCGCCACTGTATGTATGTGGACGTAAATGTAATAGATTACAAGTGTGCGACTGAAGATAGTGTTGCTCCCTCATAAACTCACACTTACACCCATAGAAGGTAAAGTAGAGCCCACCATTTTAGCTGTCGTTGAAATTAGTTTGCCTCCTAGGAAACCAAGTGCCCCTCTTATTAATTAATTTGCTCTATAATTCATCAATATATCAAATGATGCCCTCCTTTAAATGGCCTTCCCTACTAACACTTTAATTTCTCCATTAATGGCCTCCTCACCTCATCCTTTCAATTTGGATCCCAAGTTGCTATCAACTATATATCTTTGACACAAAGAAAACCAAGACCAAAAAAAAAACCATATACTTTTAATTTTTGTCAACCACACGAATCTATACGAGATTCTGAACAAAGATTTTTCAAAGGTCATTGATATGGATATGGTGAATACATTTTTTTATTACTAAGACATTTAGACTTTAGGCATCTTGTCGGCTGGGTCACAATATTGATAAATTAATAAACGACCTCTTCAAATGGGATAAATTCTTATGTGAACCTGATTTACTATATTATTTGTGGTCTGATTAATTAAAATATAATAACTCAAGTAACATTAATCTTAATTGGTAGTTCGTGTATTTCATATTTTTATTTTTTTTTCTTTAAAAAATGCATCCCTTAATCAAGATTTCACAAGAATGAAAAAGTGGATCTTGTGAAATCTTTTAATTTTATTAATATGTCAGCTAATGTTTAGAAAATGTTAAATTAAATCAGCTCATGAGTTGTTGTATTTTAATTGGTTAGAGCACCAATAACGTGACAAACCAAATTCATATTAGAATTTCTCTTTATACTGCAACCTTAATTAATTTAAGACGAAAAAAAAGACTACGAGATACTAAAAGAGGAATATAATGACAAAAAATTATACAAGTGAGCAACGTATCATAGATTTGTTATCATTTTATATACCAGAACTTGTCATTACATGTTATGAGATTGTTGAGTGATTATATTTCTTACTTAGCTTGAGACTTTTTAGTGATTTTTTTCTAAGAAGAAAGAAAGTAAATAAGAAAGTGTTGAATTTTGTATGATGGAGACTCCACCTTTCGTATTCAAAGTACATTAAGGTCATAAATTTTCTACTCGATAGATCGGGTGGCCATTCGTTATACACACAACAACAAGTTCAGTACATTTCATTTCAATTCAAGAGTGTGGTTGAGCAACTTGTGCGATAATTATGTTTTTGGACATATTCATCCTTTAATTGGTTGGTTGCTTAGACCTCCTTCTAATCATGCATGTCCAATTCCCTTTCTAAAAACGAAGGGGCTATATATGTCATTAGGAGGGAGACTGGTGTCACACTTATATTTATAGTCCCATACCCAATAATTCTATAAGATATGACCAAAAATAATACACACACACACACACACATATATTAATTTTCCTTATCATTTGTTACATGTTACCAAACGAAGACGTGGGCTAGCACCCTTCGTATTGTTTAGGGCAGCTTTATTTGTCTACTATCACCAAACATGAAGATAATGACCCTTAGCTTGTGAGGTGATCCCTCTTATTTCTTCTATTTTTAATTAATAAATGATATTATAGTTATGTGAAAAATTGTATTTTACTTCCTTTCTCTTGCCCCCATCATTTATAGATATAACATATGTATTCTTTTGTTTATTTTTTATTTAATATCAAGATGGTTAATCATATTGAATGATAATGTTTGAATGAATTTCCTCTTTTTTAAAATATTATTATAAATAATTCTATTATCTAATTAGTAATTACTTTGAACCGTACGTGGGTCTTTATCAAACCCTTGAAGACCCTCAGCCTTAAACATAAAAAGGGTATTTAAGAAAATGACTCAAAGAATGGACAATTCGTTTTATTAAAAATTACCTATTTAAAATTCAAGTGATACTGTATTTTCCTTAGATTTTCCTGTAAAAAAACTCATCATATAATTTCCATGCATGCCGCCACGTGTATGAAGATTTCCTTTAAAGAAATATTACACCAAATTAAATTAAACAGAATTAATAATAATATCTGAAGCAGGAATTCTCATCCCGACGATATAGGTTCATTAGGTATTTAGGTTAGGTTCAACACGTAATACCCGCAAGCACATGAAGATAAGGCCGCAAAAACTTCAAAAGCAAACAACAAAACATACAAACTGATATCCATGAATCTCTTTAACACCTTTAACCTAAAGCAAAATCATATATATATAGAAACATGGGTACAGATATATATATAATGTGGTATCTAAAGAGACATTGTACATAAATTACATAATGGTAAAAAACTTAACAAACAACAGATTCAGAGAAAGTAGCAATGAACTTGAAACAATAATAACTTCACACAGAGAGTATTTACACTTCTCTGCTCATCAATAACTTGATCAAAATAAAAATGGTCACCATGCATCATCTATATCAGCAGGTCATTGACCCAACCCAGATCTGGATCAGTTGCACATGATGAAGACCCATTATTATCATCATCATCAACCATTCTGCTTTCGTTCAAAATTTTTCCAGTTGATGAAAATTTCCTTGAAGCAGATAGAGCTGTTGAAACGTCAAGCCAGTGCAGATTTGGAGACTGATTATTGGCGTTGGTTGCAGAGATTATTTCAGGTGAAGAAGACGAAGCTTCATTGAAATTCAGAAACTCCAAGGAGCTCATCAACTCAGTGAGAGCATCCCTGTAGCTCATTATCATCCCCTGATTATTATAAACCTCAGATCCCTTAATTATTTCATTATACCGACAAATTGGAGATAAACCAGTTCCAGAGTGTCCTGTTTTGATCGGCGAAACAGGGGACGACGGCGACAACGGTGGTGAAAAATGGGACATCCCGAAGAGGGTGGAAGTCGGAGAAGAATTATTAGCCTTAGGAGAGCGGTGACAAAACATACAGCAATTATTTGATCCCAGTGAGGATTTTAAGAATTTGTTCTTATTATTGTCTGAGATTTGATCAGGTGAAGAAGCAGAGCAATTATTCGTCGGCAAAATTCTCAGTTGGCGAGGTGTGTGAGCGAAGAAACATACCTTTCGCTTACAATTCTTACCATCCTTACAAGCCTCTGTTTTGTACCTCGCTGGGTGAAGCCAACATTCAAACACCCCGTGTGCAAACTCACAACTATCGCCGCGTTTGCATGCGCCGCTGCGGCGGTACTCGGAGCAGATGTTGCCGGAATAATGATACTTCCTGGGATCGCGCCGGCGAGCCTTTTCGCCGGGATGAACGAAGGGACAGTCAGTCCAGTCATGGCTCCGGCTCCGATTGCACCGGCGAACCTTGAACTCATACATTCGGAAGTGTTCCGAGGAGTATGGGTCGGAATCATCGTCGTCGGAGGATTCGAGGTTGTTGTGGGGAAGGAATTTCCGGAGAAGGGTCTCTTCGGAAGAGGAAAACTGCGGCGAGTCCGTGAACATATCGGCGGCGAAGTCGTGGAGAGTGGTTTTGGCGGCGCCAAGGCGAGTGAGGAGTTTCCTGGGTGGCATGTAGTTGTCAATGTCTCTGATGATTGATTTTTTTGGGAAGAGAAGGTGGTGGGTTTCATCAAAGAACTTTTGCTCTGTGCATTCAGAAGTGCTCATTGTTGCACAGTTCGTGAGGGATTTTCACAAAGACAGAGTGAGGATATTGAAGAAGAAGGTAGAAGAAGAAGAAGCGAGAAGGTAAGAGAGAATGAGGTGCGTGTGTATAGGTGGAGGGAAACAGGCGGTGGGATATATAGGCGGTTGAGGAGGGGGAGAGAGAAAAAAAAAATCAAATCAATTTTTTCTTTTAATTTTAATATTTAAATTAATAATGTCATAAAAAATTATTTTATCTTTTTTAAAATTATTACTTGTGTGTTGGCTAAAAAATATATTATTTCTAAATATTATTTGTGAATTGATTCCAAATAAATGTATAATTCTCTTAATATTATGTTTTTTTAAAAAAATATTTTACTGGGTTAACTAATATTCAACGCTCTAATATTATTTTCTAATTGCATCCATACCCTAATTTTATTTACAGTGATTCAGCTGATGATGTTAATTTTTTTAAGGGAAAATCACGGTCGCAAATACAGAAATAATCATAAAAAAATTTCATACCAAATTCCACCCACAAAGATTAATTATGAATAAGCTACGGAATTCTCACAAAAAAATCTCATTGTCAAAATAGTTTTTCTTGTTGTTAAAATATCTCTATGAAAATCTCGTGAAAATAACTTTTAATGTTGTCAAAAAATTTCTGAGTTTTTCATACGTGTAGAATTTTAGAAAAATTTTAGTGACATGAAAAGTCATTTTGATAATAAGACTATTTTGTGAGGAGAATTCAGTAACTTATTCACAACTAATCATATAAGATTTTTTTGTGATTACTTCCGTACTTTAGGATCTCACCGTGATTTTCCCTTTTTTTAATGCTTCTAAAACCCTAATCTTATTATGATCTACCCAGCATCTTAAATTTTAAATAAAAATAGATGCTGGATGCGGCGGTGGATGCAAAAAAAAAAAAAAAAAAAAATCATAGTATTAGTTACTACTCCTCTAGTTTTTATTATAAGGCACCAACTAATAAGTATATTTGGTCCTTTTTATAAGGTACGACTTGCTTGTGATTAGTAGGAGTAATATAAAAAATTACTTCAATTATAGTACAACTTTATTGACTTTAACTGTTTTTATTGGTTTGTGAGAATTGTTAGTTGGCGTCTTATAATAAGGACAAGAGGGAGTAGTTAAAAATAACATAATGAAAGTTTGGATGCTACTTTAATTAAGTTATTTTCAAATGTAAAGCGATCTATATCCCGTGGTTTTTCGGACGATACAATTTAGATACATCATAAACCCAGATGCTCGATACATGGGTAATAAATATTTACGTACAGCAGATCAATTTTAGCTTTCAATGTTACGTTATATTTTAAATATCCACACACATGTTTGTGTGTGTATTCCTTTACTATCTTTAGACAACTTAATAGCTAGATATGAGTAGACATGGGCACAGTCTGTCTCTTATTATTACATATTTAATAAATCAATCAACAACTTGATTGATATTGCTCTTGGAACCCAATAGGAAGTAAAAACTAACCGAGGACACACATATATAAGTGACACATATATATGCTTAACGCACATCTTCAATATATATATATATCCTTTTTCAATCTTAACAAAACAAACATGAATTGATCAAATGAGATCAATAGGCTACTTAATTATATATAGTCACATACAAGGTCTCCTCTAATTGCCAACTCCATCAAGTTCAGTTGTAATAAGTAGCGTAAGGGATTCAACCATACCCCAAAACAATACAAATAATGAAGCCAAAAATAATGTACTTCTCGTATTTCATATCAACTCACTATGATTGGACAACAAAAATTAGTTGAATTAATAATAAGAATGTGATTGATATATATATATAGGGGCGGAGATTGAGACAAATATTTGGAGGGCCAAATATAATAGTGGTGGGGGATTCGGGGGCAGCGCCCGCGAAATTTTTTTTAAAGGAAAGTTTTATATGCATTAAAATATAAAATAATATAAATAAGAAAAGAAAATAATATAAAAAAAATGCACCAAAAACATTGGAAGGCAAGAGGCTTTAATTTATGTGATTGTGAATCTTTAGTTCAACCATAGACTTCATGTAATTGAACACCACAACATTGGAAGGCAAGAGGTTGAGGTTTAGAATGAAAAATCAATAAATTTCATCCACATGTGTAGTGTAAAATGGGTAAAAGCATATTAAATAATACACCACCACAAAAGTAAATTTCATTGATAAGCTAAAAATTTCAGGCAATTAAAATGAAATATAGAAAAAAATGACAAGATTAACATAAATCACACAAGACCCCACATGGAACAAAGATTGAATTATAAGCCCCAAAGATATAAAAGGCTGACCTGCAAATGAAAAAAAAAAAAGAGGTAAAAATGTTTTAGAAATTTTACATTATATAAAATTTTTCTAAAAACAATTTAAACAAATTTCTTTTTTTTTGGGGGGCCATGGCCCCCTATGTCCCTATTAAGCTCCGTCACTGTGTGTGTGTATATATATATATATAATTTTAAAAGTAAGCATTCAAATCTTAAGCTTTAGTGTTTTTCAAGCTGTGAGGTCTGTTAGTAATAAACTTTTGCGACTCATGAATACACTTTAAACTTTAAAAGGGGAATCCAGTATTAACAAAGTCAGTGACTTTCATCAATTATAGTGATCACCTCAACCCATCCCTTAAAAGGAGGGCACCATGCACTCAATAATATATAATGATACTTTTCCCTAATATTGCCTCCATTACAAGTGACCTAAGAATACTTGAATTCTAATATGCAGTGTTTTACTATATTTTTAAATATATAAAATAGAAAAATATTTCTCTTTTTTCTTTTTTTTTCCTTTCAAAGTTATAATAAGTCAGTCATCCCTCTTTAACTTTAGTGACTAGTCACCAGTGATTTACTATACCAATGGGAAGGGACTGAGTTCTCTCCTTTATCCTTTCCATCCATTCCCATCCTTTATTCTCAAACTATGTAGTTTTGGGGTAAAGAGTTAGAGAAGCCTTTTTAAAATTTGAAAAAAAAAAAAAAAACAAGGCATCATCCATGTGTTTCAGTAACATCAAGTATCCCAATATGTTTTTATAGCACCTAATAAATAACACCCATCACCCAGAAGTAATTTTTTAGTAGCACCCCGTATCTTAAGTGTGCTAAAAAATGTACCAAAATTTATTTTAGGATACTGGATACTGTTAAGAAAATACTTCTGGATGATAAGTGTTAGATACTAGATGCCATCAAAAAAAATATTTTACAATACTTAGTGTATTAAAAATTAATTTGGGATGCTAAACGCTATTGAAAATTTTCCATAGTGATGGATGACATGTTTTCAAAAAAAATAAAGCTTCCATGGTTTGTTTTTGGGAAATTACATGCAGGTCCCAAGGACTAGAAATAATTATAAAAAAATCCCTTGAAATCACCAAATTACACAAAAGTCCATAGGGACTTTTTTGATATTATTTGTATGGAAACAAAATCCAGGTTTTTAAATTTTGTTGTAAATATAACACTTCCTGTTGTAAATGATCAGATTTTAAATTTTGTTGTAAATACAGCACTTTGTGTTGTAAATTTAACATTTTTCTGTTGTAAATGACCTCTTTACGTTCAAAATTCAGGTGTTTAAATGTTGTTGTAAATTTGACACTTTCTGTTATAAATATGATTTTTTCTGTTGTAAATAGCCAGATTTTAAATTTTGTTGTAAATACAGCACTTCATATTGTAAATCTAGCATTTTTCTATTGTAAATTATCTTTCTACATTCAAAATCTAGGTATTTAAATGTTGTTGTAAATATGACACTTTCTGTTGTAAATATGGCTTTTTCTGTTGTAAATGGTCAGGTGTTTAAATGTTGTTGTAAATATGATACTTTCTATTGTAAATATGACATTTCCTATTGTTAATACAAATAATATCAAAAAAGTTCATTGGGACTTTTGTGTAATTTGGTGATTTCAAGAGACTTTTTTGTAATTATTTCTGATCTTTGGGACCTGTACGTAATTTTCCCTTATTTTTATTCCTAAACTACCTATTTTTGGGATAAAGGATAGGAATGAATGTGAAGGGTAAAGAAGAGAATCCTAATCCAACCAGAAGGTCGGAGGAGTATATTTATTAGCAGTACATAACTCAAACTTAAATTTGATTATGGGAAAATTTCATAAAAATATATTTAAAATAGGGAAAAGATAAATCAAGGAATCCAATATCACAAATCTCAAGTTAAATCTGTAAGAGAAATCTATAATTTACATTTTTTTTTTCAAATGATCAATCTACCAATGCCAGCATTTGGGGGCCTAAATTGTCAATATATGTATTGTAATTTTTAAGTTGTTATTCTTTATACTTAAGTAGTCAGTAATGCCTGCTATATATGGTTTCAAAATATTGCTTACAAGATTGTTAATATTTTGGGAGCTCAAGTTATCAATATATAATTAACTTAGATATAAAGAATAACAATTTAAAAATCATAATTAACAAGTTCAGTATGTATATTAACAACTTGATGAACTCTCTAAAAATATGTTAGGAACATATTAGTCATTTGAAAATAATTTCAAATCTCATATTCATCCCATAGATTTGGCTCGAGATTAATTATTGATATTGAACTTCCTGTTTTGTCTATACCTTACGTATTTTTCTGGGATTTACCGTACCTATTAAAATAAACTTGAAGCAGATATGGCAGTAGTTTAATTTTTGTTTAGCGGTATAATTAGATGAATACATTTGAAATTAGTACTCCCTCCGGTCCTAATTATAAGACCTAGTTGACTTTTTTTGGAGATATTAAGGAAGTTAATTAAATTACTTTAGAGTATTTTTATTTTAAAATTTTTCTTCAAATTAATTAGTTTAACTAATAAACTAATATATATAATCTAAAGATATACAACATATGAAATAATTAGGTAACTTACTTAGCTTCCTTAATCTCTCCAAAAAAAAGTCAACTAGATATTATAATTAGGATCGGAGGTATAATTTGTCGGAAAAGTTAAATTATTTGGATGAATGGGATCCCATATGTGGCGCGTAGCATGCAAAAGAAGGTATACGTGGCGGTGTGAGAATTGATAGCAGGAAGTGGTTGAGGGCATGTGTAACGTTTTGACCATTTAAGAATAAGAATTGGAATATTAATTGATTTTATATAATTGAACATCGAAACCTTCGTCCCGGAGCATGTGCATGAAGCTACGTGTTTGTGTCTTATAAGGCTTCGTGCTGACATATCATTGTATCGCGAATATTTGGATCACTTTGCTTCGAGCAAGGGTGATTTTCAAAATTCTAGATTACGCCACCTTGTTCAATTGCGAGCAAGCACTTTTTATACCATTCTTTTATATTTATATATATATATAGATAAACACTTTTTAACATTTTTCAATAAAGTACTTATAAATGTGCTCTTGATGACACCTGTCATAAGGTTTCTCATCAGGATATAAAAATACATTTTTAAATGGTGTAAAAATGTCACTACTTTATCACATTTAGACAATACTCCTTTCAGTCTTAATATAAGATATAATTAATTTTTTTTAGAGATTAAAGAAACTAAATAAATGATTTAACCATACTATATGTGGTATATCATTGGATAATATATTAGTTTGGGTTAAGTAGCAATTTTTTGTAGGAAATCCACCGTAAACGCTAAGCGAATCTTACCGACACGATAGAGGAAAAGTATAACCTTCATCGTTTTGATTACCCGGAAGGATGCAGCGATTCGATAGACTCTTGCAGCGATCCGATAGACTCTCCAAGAACACACGAACACCCAAGCTCGCTCTATGATCGATCTTCCGACTATCTCTCGAGGGGAATGAGATGGTTGTGTGGGCAACCGCTCGATGATGAACGTCTCGCTCTAGGGTTTGTTTCGATGAAAGCCTCCTATGTTTTGTCTCGCTTTCACAAGGAGGAGAAAGTATGTTTATATACTACTACATCCAAGACCTAACCCTAATGCACATGGGCCATAGGGTTCTTGGGCTTGTAGTCTCACTTAAGCCTTATTGGGCTTAAGTGACCAAAGAGCATATTAACCCAACAATCTCCCACTTGCTCTTTAAGGTACAAGCTTGGGATTGGGCTTAAGTGACTAAAGAGCACATTAACCCAACAATCTCCCACTTGCTCTTTAAGGTACAAACTTGAGTTCGTAAACCCAAGACCATGTAGCTCATAAGCCATCATCATCTGATAATATACCCCATCCCTTATCTCGAGCTAGCCTGGGAATCTACCATTTGTCATTTATCAAGGCTCATGATAATCTACGTAAGATCATCTAGTTCGGTGTTACTCCACTAAAAGCCCGAATGTGAACTCCAAGAATAATGACACTTATAACACGAATATGCATTACCCCTTTATAGAATGTCTATAATTTGATTGACCAGCTTTTCGTAACCCAATCAATTATTTATTCCTTGATCGTGATAGTTTCTCTAATGGATTACATGCACCGCCGTTGTCTTCAATATCCAAGTACCGAAACATATCAAGGGGACATTTCCTATAAATTCCATGTTGTTTATCTCATAAACACCGATAACCAGATAGTCTCAATCCCAAAATACCGAGTTTTTGGCCGTCATATAGATCAAACCTCACCCTTTGGTAAATCAAAGAATGAAAACTATTCGACTACCTATTTAAAATAAACTCAGGATTAAGAGCAACTACATGACTATAGTTAGCTGGAGATTTGATTCCTTATGACAGAAAGAACAACCTTAATCAAATCTCTCCTTGATCCATTCAATGTAAGTATTAACTTACACCAATATTTTATAATGATTCAGACAAAACCATTTCATAAAATATTGCAGCCTAAATAAAGTGCCCAACTTAATTTAATAGTGTGAACCTATTCATCAATTGTGAGAACCTATGACCATGTCCTCTATGAACGTATCCATATGATCATATACTCCACAATTGATCCGGACCTTTGAGTTTGTAAATAGTGTGCGAAATAAATGAAAACAGACCTCATTTATTAACATTCATAAAAAAAATTGCAATGTTATAATGTCTTGCTCAAAAGGCACAAAATAACAAATGAAATAACAACTACCTAAAGCTATAGCAACTGAATCCTCCTAAGACCCATAGATGAAACATGCCTCTCGAACGCACGTTCGTGCAAACTCTTAGTAAAAGGGTCGCAAGGTTCTCCTCTCGATGCTATCTTTGCTACCACCGTGTCTCCTCTTTTAATTATGTCTCGATCAAGTGGTACTTTCTCGTATGTGTTTTTGTCTCTTGTGATACCTTGGTTCCTTGGATCGTGCACGCCCCACCGTTGTCACAAGAAGTGTGATAGGACAATTAACACTGTATCACCCAAGGTCCGTTAGGAACTTCTTTAACCATACAGCCTTCCTTTGCCGCCTCGTAGCGCTACATACTCACCTCTGTAGAGTCAGCCACACATGATTGTTTTACACTTCTCCAACAAATGGCACCGCCATTAAGGGTGTACACGTATCCCGAGGTGGACTTACTTGAGTCAATATCTCCTTGGAAATCTCGAGTCCGTATAACCAATGGTTTCAAGACTCCCACTTGAATAGACCAACATATAATCTCTCGTTCTCCGTAGGTACTTGAGTATATGTTTAACCGCTACCCAGTGTTCCTCTCCGGATCGATTGGTACCGGCTTACTACTCCCACCGCATAGCATATATCCGGTCCGGTACAAAGCATAGCATACATGAGACTACCTACCGCTGAAGCATAAGGTATCCTACTCATACGTTCTCTCTTCTCAAGAGTTTTAGGAGATTGCTCCTTAGAGAGATGAATCCCATGCCCGAAGGGTATAATTCCCTCTTGGAATTCTCCATGCTAAACCCGGCAAGTATTTTGTCGATGTATTTAGCCCGGGATAATGCCAAAACCCTATTCTTCCTGGCCTCGCAAGAGTTTAATACCAAGAATATAATTGGCTTCCCTGTGTCCTTCATATCAAAATGCTTGCTCACCTGTGTTTTTATGCCCAACAATACCTCTCGTATCATTTCCGATAAGGAGTATATCATCCACATAAAGTACCGTAAAAGATACCGCATTACCTTGGATCCTTTTATACACACACGGCTCATCAGACTTTTCTCAAAACCATAAGACTCAATGGCTTGATCAAATCGATGTTCCATGATCCGGATGCTTGCTTAAGTCCATAAATGGACCTTTGCAACTTGCATACCATTTCTTCTTGCCCTTTGGCTATAAACCCTTTTGGTTGCTGCATATAGATTTCCTCTTCCAAATTTCCATTTAGAAAAGCGGCTTTGACATCCATTTGCCAAATCTCATAATCAAGATTTGTCGCAATGCCTAAGAGAATCCGGATGGACTTAAGCATGGCAACCGCGAAAAGTTTCGTCATAATCCACACCTTCTTTTTGGGAGTACCCTTTCGCCACCAATCTAGCTTTGAAGGTTTCAACCTTCCCGTCCGATCCTCTCTTTCTCTTGTAAATCCACTTACACCCAATGGGTCTTACCCCTTTAGGTGCATCTACAAGAGACCAAACCGAGTTGGAATTCATAGAATCCATTTCACGATTCATAGCCTCAAGCCATTCCTGAGCATCAACATCTCCTAGTGCTTCGTCATAACTCGTGGGATCATCATCTTCATCAATGATGACATCCTGATTTGACTCACCCAATAAGAGATATCTTGCAAGTTTACGAATCAATCTCCCACTACGACTTTGTCGCACTTGATGTTGTGCATCTACAGGGGGTCCATATTATGTGGGTTAACAATTTCTAGATGAGGACCCTCATTAAGTGGATTAACTAATTCATCATTTTGTTCTTCCATAAGTTCATCATTATGTGAACTTCAGATGAACTTCATCATCATGCCGAACTCCGGTACCGAACTTCGGTACTAACTCGGTTCCCGTGTATGTTCGCTATATTTTCCTCTTTGAACAAACACAGATTAAAAGCCGGAACCGCCCGAGGTTGAGGTGAAACTTGATCTGAGACTAGCTCATCAAGAATAATCTTACTCCTTGGCTTATAATTTTCCATATAGTCCTCCTCTAAGAAAGTCGCGTGAGTGCTCACTATGACCTTCTTTTCTTTTGGACTATAAAACAACCAACCTCTCGGTTCCTTTAGGATAGCCTATAAACATGCATACTTCAAGACGCGAGTCCATTTTATCTCGGTTTCGTTGCAAGACATGTGCCGAGCACCCCAAATCCGAATATGGTTCATGGTGGGCTTACACCCTTTCCACAATTCTATTGGTGTCTTTGAAACCGACTTGGACGGAGCTAAGTTCAATAGATACATAGCAGCTTCTAAGGCATATCCCCGTAATGAGTTAGAAAGAGATGAATAATCGAGCATAGATCTTGTCATTTCTAAAAGGGTTCTATTTCTCCTTTCAAAGAACTCCATTCTCTGGGTGTCCTTGGAGAAGATAATTGTGAAACTATCCCCTTTTGTCGTAAGACCCGAACTCTCCAGATAGGTATTCACCCCTCGATCGATCGAAGAGTCTTAATTTGAACACCAAGATGCTTTTCGCCTCACCTTGAACTCTTGGAATTTTCCAAAAGCTTCGACTTATGACGCATCAAGTACACATGTCCAAATCTAGAGTAATCATCGTAAATGTGATGAAATACCGATACCCACCTCTCGGCTTGGACATTTATTGGTCCACATACATCGCATGTACCAATTCCACCAAGTGTGGCACGTTTTCCTTGGCCTTGAAAGATCTCTTGGTCATTTTACCCTCTAAACAAGATTCACATACGGTATCGGTTCAAAGTTCGTGGATTTTAAAATCCCACTTTTGGCCAAAACTTGTATCCTGTTAGAGTTAATATGACCCAACCTCAAATGCCAAAGATAAGTTTCATTTGAAACTTTTCTTTTCTTTGATGAATTAATATGCTCAACATCTCTTAATTCAACATGATTAACTTCACAGGAACAGATTAAGGAAATAAAGACCATTAAATTTTACACTGTAACAAATAAAAGAAGATGAACTTCTTATTGAAACCGAGGAATCAAACTGAATCACAAACCATGTTTATACAAACAACTAACGTAAATTAAATTCCTCTTAAAACTGGAATAAATAAACAGTCTTCTAAAACCAAAGTTCTCGCAATTATCAAAAGATAAAACAACTTGTCCCACTCGTTGGTGCAGACAAGTTCCCGGCCCAAGCTTCAAATCTCTTTGTCCTTTACTCACGTGCAAGCTATGTTTGAACCACCGCAAAGAGTAACAAACATGGTTAGTGGCTCCCGAATCAACGATCCATTTTTCATCGTGATTCTCCACTAAACAAGCCTCAATCACATGTAAATTACCCATACCGGTTTATTCAAACGTGGGCAATTTTTCTTCCAATGCCCTCGTCTGTCCGCACTTGAAGCACTTGCCTTTCTACGCTTCATTGCAATCTTTTGGCAACCGGAATACCCGATTTCTTCTTTTTCTTGTTCTTGTTCTTTCCTTGGGTTTCCCTTAGGTTTCACGTAACTTTCACCAACAAACAATGCACTTCCTCGCTTGACTAGAGATCTGCTCAGACTCTCAAGCTCGTGCATCGCTTGAGTGAGGTCAAGATGCATCTTATTCATATTATAATTCATCTTGAATTGATTGAAGTATTCAGCAAAGTGATTGTAAGAGAAGGTCAACTTTTACTTCTTGGTCAAACTTGACCCCATGGTCATCGCCTTCTTGAAGTTTGCTATCATTGTTAGACAATGATCCCGCACACTTCCTCCGCACATCACCGTCTTAGTGACTAAATTCAGCGCATTTTGCCTAGCAGAGCCGCTAGACGTAGCAAACATGCCATCAAGAGTCTGGAGCATTGTTGCTCCACTCTCAATCGTGCTTACTTGCTCCTCGAAGGTGATCGGCGAGATCGGCCAAAATATAGCAATAACCGACACATTCGCCTTCTCCCATCTTTCTTCTCCCGCCGAAAACGAGTCCGAATTGCATCGACGCATTTTCAGCAGCCGCTACTGCATAGGGGTAGTTAGAACAAAGTTGAGCTTTTCATATTGAAGAACAATATCCAAATTAGTTTTCCATTGTTTGTAGTTTGTACCATCCATAGGTTTTTGGCTCAAGATTGTAGCTAAAGGATTGAATGAAGACATTTTTCTGAAATTAAGGAAAAAACACACTAATTACAAACTATAATTAACAACAAACAGATGTAGCGCTAGTAGATTCTAATAACTACTATTCGTTTATCGTTTAACAATCCATTAGTTATCTTTACAAGGCTTACGATGGGCAAGATACTTGTAAAACTAATATTGTTATTTTTGGGCCTTCGGCCCATTGCCGTGGCCTCGATGGGAGGGTTAACAATTTCACCAAAGTTGAATGTAATTAACCATTGTTTACTTTCAAAATTATCTTTAGTGTCTAAGTGTTGCCGACGATGGGCCGTGCAAAACTTTACTAAAATTTTGAAAGTATTGGGGTTTAATCTAGCGAAATCCGATTATCCTTATCCGATGGGGCTTCAGCGATAACCATTTCACTAATAAACCCACAATTGGGGCCCATAGGTTTTAAAATTAAATGATTAATTTAAAACCTTCACCCATTCAATATTTTAAAATTTAGAATTTTCAATTTCCAAGAATTTGTTCAATTTTGAGTAATAACTATAATTTGAGTGAGATCAACCCATAAATTATTAGGTATCTAAAATCTAGTCATGATTGGCAGAGTGTGCTTCTCATGACCATTTTAAATAACATAAATTACTCTAAAAAATACATTCTCTTAGGAAATTTCCGACATGTGATTATGCAACAATATGGCATCTTCCTATTCTATATGGCATGTTATTTCAAACATCATGTTAATCGCTCATATAATTCATACAATTCAATAAAGAAAATCATTAAACAATTAAAAAAATAACTTTAATAACTTTAATCCATGGCTTTCCTATTTTAAAAAAAATAAAATAAAAATTACAACTTTGGAATTACTCTTTCGTCCAGCCCATAGTATCTGTCTCAAGCCTCTTTAGGGTATTCATGGGCCCAAAAGCCCAAAGACCCATTCCCGGCTAGAAACCCTAGAACACGAAAGAGGAACCCTAGCCTTTACTTCGCCACGCCGTCACCGAAGTCATCTCAAGACGAAATTCCAGGGAAGGACCACCATGAAGAGACGACCTCACGGCCGCCGGAACCACCCACAAAGGGTGGTCCACGCGCCCTCACGCGCGTCTCCTTTGTGGGCGCGTGACGCCTACTCTCAGTCACTTCTTTAGGCGCGTGGCGGCGCGTGGGAGCTTGTATGGTGTCGTTCCACCTCTCATTTTGTTCGTCTTTCCGTCCTCTTTCCAACGACATATGGTTCGTCCAAATCGGAGGTCAAGAGGTCCACGAAAAGTGTCCGACAGTGTTGATTGCTCATCTTCTTGCGTTTCTTGATCTCCAACTTTTACATAAATTCGAAAATTACATAGAAATTCTAAAAGAAAATAGAAAACAGCAAGGAGGAAACCTAATCATATGGGATTAGCCTCCTTGTTACAAATCAAGAAATACAGAGAGAATCTGACCATGGATTAAAGCGATTAACCGAATAATCTTTTTATCTATGAATTATAAACGAATAATGGACATGAAATAAATAACAAATATAGAAAAAGATGCCATATTTTTCAAAAAGAATTTTGAAAAATTAATCACATGAAAAGAAAATCAAAACGGTTCTTTTCCTCATCGCGATTCGGCTCGATACCAATTGTAGGAAATCCACCGTAAACGCTAAGCGAATCTTACCGACACGATAGAGGAAAAGTATAACCTTCATCGTTTTGATTACCTCGGAAGGATGCAATGATTCGATAGACTCTTGCAGCGATCCGATAGACTCTCCAAGAACACACGAATCACCCAAGCTCGCTCTATGATCGATCTTCCGACTATCTCTCGAGGGGAATGAGATGGTTGTGTGGGCAACCGCTCGATGATGAACGCCCGCCTCTAGGGTTTGTTTCGATGAAAGCCTCCTATGTTTTGTCTCGCTTTCACAAGGAGGAGAAAGTATGTTTATATACTACTACATCCAAGACCTAACCCTAATGCACATGGGCCATAGGGTTCTTGGGCTTGTAGTCTCACTTAAGCCTTATTGGGCTTAAGTGACCAAAGAGCATATTAACCCAACAATCCCGACTGTGACTCGTTATAGACCATTTTTTCAGCCTGAGCCTGGCTTGGCTTGTGCCCTGTTAAGGAGGCCTATATTTTTTTTTAAAAAAATTATAATTAAGCTAACAGGCCATAGGCCTCACTGCAAAACAGGCATACTTCAAACAGGCCAAAAATAGGCCTACTTTAAACAGGCCGAATTACATAAATCAGCGAAGGCAGAGATAAAAAAGGGTTGCATTTTCATTAATGAGTCATTATTGCAAAATTAAATATAAAAAATATACAACCAGGAGCAATTTTGCCCTAAAAGTTTTTTTTGTGATCAATTTTGCCCTGGTTTTTTTTTTTTTGGCAAAATTGCTCAAAAAAAACTTTTGGGGAAAAATTGAACCCAAAAAAACTTCCAAAGAAAAATTGCTCCTAGGGTGTACTTCCGGGGCAAAATTGCTACTTAACCCTATCAGTTTATAAGTAACACAAATTAGTTGAAGGAAAAATAATAAATATAAATACTATAAATCAATTTATTTAGCTTCCTTAATCTTTACAAAAAAAAGTCAACTATATCTTCTATACCACTCTGGTCCTATTTATAAGTCTCTTTTGACCAAATAAATGAGATTATGACAATTTTGTCCATATCATAGTACCAATGAAAATAAAGAGAGAAGAAAAAATTAAAAGGTATTCATTCATAAATGAATGTAAAGTTGAAAATCCACCCCATGATCATTGAGCTACTTGCCTCTCCTTGGTATGTGTGATTTGGTCAAAAGAGACTTATAAATAAGACCAGAGTAGTATTTAGGACCAAAGGTAGTGGTATGTACCACATGCAAAATGTAAAAAACATTTACTGCCATGAAATTTTTACATAATTTTGAAATCTTTTATGTCCGCATTCATGAGTAATAAACAACTATAACAAGTTTTACACTATAGATAATTAAATTGATTCATCATTTTAAGCTATAAGGGCCCTTTTGGATGGGCTTTTTTCATAAAAAAAAGCACTTTTTTTAATTCAAAAAAAATTAATTTATGTGTTTAGATGATATTTTTTTAAAAAAGTAAAAGTCACAAAAAAAAAGCTAAAATGCTGATTTTTTCAAAAGCTCAAATTTTGAGCTTAAAAAAAAAGCACAACATGGGGCTAAAAAAAAAAGAACTTTTTTTTTAAGTCAATCCAAACGGGCTCTAAATCTAGAAGATATATTTGTTGCCAAAAAAAAAAATCTAGAAGATTTATTATTTGCATAAGCTATCTCATCTTAGTGTATTATATTTCCAAAATTTGTAGAGTGGTTATGTTTTGAGGTACTTAATTAAAGCTAAGGTAATTAAATGTGAATGGAGATTGGTCCAATGCACATCCTAATTAAAAGACACCTGCTCGACTCTTATTGCCTAGCTATAAGCATTTTCTGGGTCTTGACACAAAAATTATCCATTTCAAAAGTTGGTTATTAACGTGTTGTTTAATGCTGTATAATTCGTTTAGATGGAGAGGTTAAATTAAAATGTAATTCAAATTTTTAAAATATTATATAATTTTATGGAACTAGGCAAAAAAGTTGTTCTTTCGGCCTTAATATAACACTTCTTTACTTGATTTGATTTGAGGAAGGAAGTTAGTTGCATTAGTTTATATGATGAGAATGTTTTTTTTAAAATCATTTTTCCTTAATTCCCCCAATCTCTCTTATACTTGATTATAGTTGAGGAATTATCAATAGAGGTAAATTAGTAAGAAATTGATAAAATATTAAAAATAACTTTTATATTAAGAATCAAGATCATTTTTCTAATTAAAATTTATATTAATTAAAGACTGAAAGAAATATTACATAAAATTTAAGATCATTAAGAGAATAGGTTCGAGCCCATTGAAATCATATGGTAGACACATTCAATAATGTGGTTGCCCATCTAACACTAACCATCTAAGGCATCAAATTGGACCAAACTGCGGAGGGAACGAGACTATGAGGACCACTTCTTTAAAAAGCTTCTTTTAAGGGATCAACCTACTTTTTCATCCCTTAAGTTTTCATAGTTTTTATTCTCAAAATTTTCTTAATAAAAATTGTTATGGACCTAAGTCTAGGCCCATCAGCTAGCAGGCCCAATCAAGAGGCAGTCCGCACAAGGATCTTAACCGACCCATAGGGATCCAAACTGAAAGACCGGTTCAAGGGGGAGGTTACCTAGATTCTCGGACACACCTGATGCGGGAGATCTAACTATAAGGTACACTCTATATATACATAGGGATTACACGATCAAGGTACACAAGTTCTCATCCTTGAACTAATCTACATACAGTTACACTGTGCACATACCGCACCCCCTTAAGCGAAACGCTTGGTTATGTACAGTGATCCATCCTTCTCCTGGACGTCTTTTCTATAGGCATACAGGAGGAGTCCATCGATCCTATATGAAAGCCCTAGTCTATCGGGCTGGACATCTGTGTTCTACACCAGAACAAAAATAATTAGTTCCTATAGTTTTAAAAGGACATAGATTCAAAACTAACAACGTTAATTTTACTGATGTGTCATAGATATCGTCACTATTGCCATTTTGTTTTGCCGTCGCATAGCTAAGAAGAAGATGATGTATTATTTACATCTTGTCCAATCATCAGGGCCATGTCAACAAAATTAAAAGAGTCAGTGACACATTGATAATATTAGCGCTCTTAATTTTGAATCTATGTCATTTTAAAACTTGCAGAGACTTGCTATTCTCACGAAGAAAATTTAAGAGACTAAAACTATCCATTCAAAATAGGGACCCAAAATCTAAATATTATAAATTATAAAGATCAAAAATAGGTTTAACTCTCTTTTTTTTTTTTTTAATATTAGGATCTCCCTCCAGATGGCCAAAGCCTAATTTTTTTTTTCCAACTTTTATTCATATAAGTGGGATTTATTCTATAATTAACATTATCATACGTTCATTGTCTTAATATTAATTATGGAAAAGGCATAATATCATTAAATGAAATCGTGCATATGAGCAATACAATCAAATCGCGAATAACAAATCTCCAAATATTTATAGAATTAATGAAGTTGACAACTAAGAATCTAAGTCACAATTCATCACTTTATATATAATCGTATAAAATTTATATAAAAAATTGTTTTATTTATAAATCATAAATACGATTCATCCTTGTTGATAAACATAGGACCCATGTACCAATATTTGACCTGAAACCATACAATGCCCGATACCCAGATAAGTGTTGTCTAAAAAAAAAAAGGCACCTATCTCACTTTCTTTTTGAGTACATTTTCTGCATACCACCAAAGTAGCTAAATGGAGATAAATCCCTTCAATAAAATAGGGTGTAGAGAGAGTCCACCTATTCCAAATCTTTAATAAAAATAGAAAAATTGGATCATTTTCTGCATATCATCAAACATTTACGCAGTATTCCCTTTCTCCCAATAAAAATCGTGAAACATATTACTGGTCCAATTCAAAATATAAGAGCTTGATAACTAATTTACTAAGGTTATTAAATTCAAATCGATCACTCAATCAGTCGAGGTACTGAGTCAAGTCGGAGCTAAATCAGGGTAGCTAAGTCTCTAGGATTTATTATATAATATTCATTTGCTTCTCTTTTGACAGCACATCCACAAGATTGAAAATCATATCTAGTAAGATTTGGCACCATTTGGATTTAATGGGAATTAGGTCCCACAATTTTTTTTAAAAAGGAAGACCAAAATTGGAAAAATGCATGACTTTTGATGAGATAAAAGGACATGAAGAGTCGTGCCATTTAAAAGTCTATTTCTTCTCTGCTTCTCATTTAAGAGTCTGCTCCTTCATGTCCTTTTATGAATTTCTCATTTATGAATCAGCAAAGGTGCAAGAGCAACGGAAAAAGCAGGAAGGAGGCGTAGTTTCACTGTAGAGGCATCCTCTTTCTTGGAACGCTTCTAAACCAGAGGGGGAGAGAGATAATGCGATCACACAGAAGGGGAGGAGCAGCTGTTGTCGTCGTTGATAGAGAAGAAGGCAGTCGTACAAGGTACTATTCATCGCACAGAGAACTAAGGACATCAAACAGGGGAGCAACCGTCCATTCTCTCTCTCTTTCTCTATCTGTAAATGTCGACACCGTCGTCCGTTCTATCTTAAATCAACTTTTTTTAGGGGGGGGGGGAAACTGATTCTGTAACCTTGATTTCTATGATAGACCGGACCAATTTAACAGTTGATTTCTAGTCCGGGTTTCATAACCATGTAATTTACACATTAAAAAATTAGTTATTTGTAACCATTTCTAAAAATATACCTCATTTAATCAATTACCCAATAGATGAAAGACCTCTTTATCAAATGTAATTTACATGGATAATTTGGGAAAAATTTAAAAATTTGATAAATAAAATATATTAAGTTATTATACTTAGAACCAAAACAAACCCATCAACCAACTAGCTCCTACTTTTAGAATCAAGATAAGAGGCGCATCATCTATCAAACAGGGGAATAATGCCAAAACTGCTTTGACTGAACGAGCGCATACTACAATGAGCACTAACCTGTTCCTACGCATAATTCAATAAAATGTAACACAAAATGCTATAATTGGATATTGAATTTCAATGAACTTTCCAAGGGCTTGGTATGGTTGAAAGTTGAAACATCAAAGGAAACAGAGAGTTTGGGACACACTTAATCGCCCAGACGTCACTTGATCAGTTTAGACAAAGGATATTATTCTACACTTGATAGGCTATTTCACAGCAAGTAAATCAATACCATAATTATACAAACTCCAACCAATGAACCATACGAGGCAGAACATGTATTATGGCAGACTCAGTAAGCATATCCCAAGAAACAGAGCATTTGATTGGATTTGATCGGATTTGATCATTCAAGCATACAATGAGTTGTTGTAGAAACACTACACAAACACACATCAGCTTTAACTTAGTTCCTTCTGGTAACCTTGTATATATTTTGCGTTGGCTTATTAACTCAAGTAATGAATGTGTCGTTAATGAAACTTGACAATGATGCAGGATATGTCATCCTTACTGTTCCTAGCAACTGCTTCTTCTATCAACCTCTTCGCTGCAGCTTGAGCATCCTTTGCTTTTCTGATGCAATCCACTGCTTCTTGGTTTGACATCACCTTTCACCACACACACACACACACAATAATCTTTATCAGTTAAGTAACCTAGCTGCCACATTTCTCTTCAGTTCTTTTTCATGTGTAACATGTTAAGTACTAGCAGTTCCTTCCTCTGTTTTAGGAATCCAAATTTCTAAACTTTCCTTTTTGTGAAAATTATTAAAAAGCTACCAACACAGAGTTGGTCCCCCTAAATCCCTTTGGGTTTCGAGTTCAAGTCCAGAGGATACACCTGTGCTTGGAGGAGTAGCCACGAACCCTGAAACTAAAGTAGTTGGTTGCTCGGATACCTGGTAATAGGATCTAGAAAATGCCCTGATGGATACCAGTTTATAGTATTCAAAAAGAATTATTAGAAAGCTAACCTTCCAGATTCCATCACTTGCCAAAATAAGGAACTCTGTGCCTTCTTCAAGCTTCTCCACAACAACCACATCAGGTTCTGAACTTAGATGCATCTTTAAACTCTTATCACCAAAAGCCCTCGCCACCGCCAGCTTTCCATCTACACGAGGCACATCTCCTGCAAACAAACAGAATTTCACAGTACTACTACTTATGTACTGTCCTACAATAATTCATATTAGCTCGTACCTCTGTAACAAACCTAAGGCCTTTATAACCTGAAAAAGCTAGCTACCTGGAATGTTTGAGACAAAGCCACCACGGCTCTCGATTATCTTTTTCTCCTTGCTTGGCTCGTGATCGATGGATAGTTGCTTGGGCTTGCCACTCTTGCTAAGAACAGCTCGAGAATCTCCAACGTTTGCTACTACAAGTTTCTGACCATTTATCAGAATTGCAGTTACGGCGGTTGATCCTCCTCGTCCCAACTCAAATGATTGTTCCAATATTCTTTCATCTGTTATAAGGTAAGCTCTCTTCACTGCACTTTCTGTCTCAGTCCAGAAATCTTCCTGCTTCCCCCATAATTCAAAAAAGTATTCGAGATCGTGAAAACTTATACATCAAACATGGGAAATTCCGGGGAATTAACTATGTTACCTGTTTTAGGATGTTATCGAAAAGGTTGTTCTGCAAATAGCTTGCAATATCATGGCCTAAATGACCATCAAATATTGCGAACAACCCTAATTCCTTGTCTTTCTCTTGCTTGAACTTCGAAACTACATAGTCTTCCATCGCATGAGCTGATTTCCCCTTCACCAAGTGAAATCCATGTGTTATGTTCTTTGAAATTTTGCTTTTCCCTTTACCTCCGTCACTTCCTGATGTTCCAAACAATGCTTTCACCTGCAACCAAGTTTCGATCTTTATCATTTTAAATACAACCCACATGCTTGTGGACAGCAAAATGAGATAAAATTTACAGGGTTTTTCATTTTTCAAAAGCTCACATGAACAAAATATCTGCCACTTACTTTCATTTTCTGAAGGATTTCTCGGCCAGTCATGTTGTTGATTTTTGTTTTTCTGAAGATCTGTTGTTGCTGGATCAGGCTTGGGAGTTCAGAGACAGAGATGAAGAAAGAGAAGATGACAGAGAGGAGGATATGGATGGACAATAATACTACTACTAAACAAGTGATAAATATGGGAACTTTGACTTTTAAGCACGTGAACTATTAAGTTGAATTATCTGTGAACTTTTCTTTGCATTATTATGGAGACCGAGTCGCTTTCAAACAGCGCATACTTGCTTGCCGACGACCTCACATTTTTCCAAGTCTTCTCCTTCATTATATTCCCCTCCCACTCCATTCATTTACAATCCTTTTTTTTTTTCTTCAAAAAATGTAGGTGGGGTAGACATCATTATCCCCATCAAGGCAAGAGCACCCCTCCAGGCTCAATTTTTTTTTTACAAAGGTATTTATAAATTACCCATTAACAAGACCCTCGTATCAACTAAAGGAAGCTAATACACACTTATTACAAACAATTAATTTAACAAATTATTTTGAATATTTTTATAAATTAATTATCTATCTCTTATTCTCTTATATTGAGAATGAGTGAGTGCTAAAATATATTAAATTTTGATTGTCAAGTGGAAGAAGATATGAGGGCAGACAAAGAAGATCCAAATTTATTCTAAGATAACGGCTGCTAGTCTAGCAAAGAAGAAAGAATCTTTCAAACAAATTAAAAAGTAAGAAAGAATAAGGTGATTGAAAGACCAACATCTTGTATAGTAGATGAATTAAGGATGTGTGAACATTGACAATATTATAAACTGTAAAACGTAATACTACCTCCAGTCTTAATTATAAAACTAGGTTAATTTTTTTTTGAGAGATTAATAAAACTAAATAAGTTACTTAATCATATCATATGTTGTATATCATTAGATTATATATTAATTTATTAGTCAAACTAATTAGTTTGGAGAAAAAAATAAAAAATACTTTAAAGTAATTTAATTAGCTTCCTTAATTTCTTCAAAAAAAATCAACTTAATATTATAATTATGACGGGAGGGAGTACCAATTTTTCGTGTTTTATGTTCCTGCAACGCACTAGTTTTAGTTAAATATTTTAAAATTAGTGTATAATGCAACTTAGGGCTGAGCAGGAAACCCATAACCCAGTGAGCCCGCCCACAGCCCGATGTAATTGGGCCAATTTGAGCCCGCCCAAAAAGAATTAAATGGGTTGGGCTAAAACCCAACCCATCTAAGAATTAAATGGGCGGGCTATGGGTACACCTTTGGGTCGCCCATACCCGCCCATTTAGTGTTTTTTTTTTTATTAACTACCCTAACCCTGATTGTTATTGACTCTTACTCTCTTTCTCTTATATTTGCTTATTTTAACTGGCGAGTCGTCACAACTGAAATATGCAAATTCAATGGAAACATGCCATTTTTTTAATCTTTGAACTTTAGTTGTAATGTTTTAATTTAAAAGTTGGAGTTTTAACATCAAAATTATGTTATGATGGTACTTGCCTAAATTTAGGTTCTTGTGTGAATTATTATTATTAAACTTTGAAGATTCAGATTTCAAAATTTAGAATGATGAATTTGGATTTATGTTTAATGCTTATGTATTTTTTTTTTTTCTAAAAAATAAACAAGTCAGATATAAATGGGTTACCCAAAACCGGTGAAACCCGCCCATTTATATGTTAGCCCATTTACACGGGCTTAAATGGGTTGAGGTATGGGTATGGGCTAACCCATACCCATTTAAAATTAAATGGGCGGGCTATGGGTTAGGGCATGGGCTACCCAACCCGCCCATTGCTCTGCCCTGCAACTTGTTGCATATAGAGGGAAAAATATTTATTTTGAAAAGAAAAATCATATTACTTAAAAAAAAGATTTGATCATAACAATTTAAAAAGAGTAAATACCACTCTGGTCCTATTTATAAATCCAGATTGACCAAATCTCACATATCAATGAGAGGTAGTTGACACAATGATTATGGGGTAAATTTTCAATTTTGCCCTCATTTATGATTGGATGCTTTTCAATTGTTTCTTCTCTCTCTATCTTCATGGCCGGGTATAATTAATATGGGTAAAATTGTCACAATCTCATTTATTACATGAAACTGGACTTATAAATAGGACCAAATTTTTTTGGTTAAACTGGACTTATAAATAGGGCCAGAGTGACACCTTTTTTGATCCTTTACAAAGAACGTGATCCCCATTTTGGTCCCTTACAAAAAAATCAACCCTTATTCGTCCTTTTTATAGACTAAAAATGATCTTTTGGAAATTTGTAAGGGATCAAAATGTCAACCAATTGAGTGTATTTTGAATTTTTGAGGGACTATACATGAGACTAATTTTTTTTTGTCAAGGATCAAAATGGGGATCACGTTTTTTTTGTAAAGGACCAAAAATGTTATTTACTCATTTAAAAATGTGTGTTCCACATGCATGATAAAATAATGAGTAAATACCCTTTTTGGTCCTTGACAAAAAACACGATCTTCATTTTGGTCACTTACAAAAAAATCGACCCTTATTCGTCTTTTTTTATGGACTAAAAAGGGTCTTTTGGAAATTTGTGAGGGATCAAAATATCAACCGATTTAATGTATTTTGAATTTGTGAGGGACTACGAGACTTTTTTTTTTTGTCAGGGACCAAAATGGGGATCATGTTTTTTGTCAGACACCAAAATGGGGATCATGTTTTTTGTCAAGGACCAAAAGGGTATTTACTCTAAAATAATTTGTGGTGAAAAAAATCTATTAAGGAGAATAGAAAACGTGAATAATATAGCACACACATCAAATGCATTATCAATTTATTTAAACATGATTAAATTAATTATATCATATGAGACAAACATTTTAAAGTATTGTTGTTTAAAGTTAGAAGAAAAAAAGGTGAATTATTGCAGAGAGGTAGTTGTATCAATCAGAGGAAAGAAAAAGAAAACCCACTACTTGGTTGATTGACATGCCCCAATTTCACACCAATTAATGCTAATAATATAATCTAAATTAGTATTGGTGAAATTATCAATAATACTATAAAAATATTACAGTATATCACACACGGTTGTTTGTTGTGGACCCAATTTTTCATTACACAGAGATTTGTCTTTGTTGACATAATGCAATGTATTTGCACCAAACTTTACTGTGATTAAATTAATAAATTTTATATGTCCAATTGATTGAAGTGTGTGTGTGTATTTTGGTTCCCATTCATGTGACTCATGGTGTCACTAGCTAACTGGTTGAAGCATATTTAATTTGATTATAATTATGGGATAAGATATTATCACTACCAATTTTATGTCACTACCAAGTCACTACCACTTTTTCACCGTTAAATCAGAATCTCAATAGGAGAGAGAAATGATAAAGTTAAATGAGATTCTGATATAACAGTGAAAAAGTGGTAGTGACAATATCTTATCCCTATAATTATACGGATACCCCTATATTTGGAAGCAGTTTTGGCCTACTTCAATATTATGCATTACCGATTTCTGCGGTGATTCAATTATTGGACTTGGATTATTATTATTTTGGATATTAAATATTCCATCATTTTAAATATAAGATAAAATTATTTTTTTAGAGATATTAAAAAAACTAAATAAATTACTTAATTATATCATAGGTTATGTATCATTATATTTCTATGGTTCTAATTATAGGAGCACTTTTGTAGTGCAAAACCAGAGGTAATATTATATATTAGTTTATATGTTAGGTAAAACAGTTTGAAAAAAAATGATAAATATAAATAATTATACGGAGTAGTAATTTAATTAGATTATTTAATTAATACCACTAAAAATGTTAACTTTGTCTTATATTTAAGATCATAGAGAGCATATTATTATATAAGGAATAAGTTATTGAATCTGACTGGATCTAATTATCTTGTATGTTCTTCATATGACATATATACTCTAAGAATTGGGCAAATACACACACTGTCTAAGAATTACAGATGTAACTTGGATCCAACTTACTCGTTTAAGTAACCATATAGAACCGAAGCACCAATATGGACCCCAATTACGTTATACAACAAATTCACCATAAATTAGAAAAGAAGATAATGAGTTTTAGGTAAAGAGAATGGACATATAATTTATGTGTATCATTTCCCGTAAACTTGAGGAAGCGGCTTTTGTCCAATACTATTCCCATTTACTGCCATCCGCTGCGTTGAAGTGCCATCATTTTGGCACAAAAAACTGAACTTGTTCCCTTTAAAAAAAATAATTAGGGCACTGACTGATACTAAAAGATATTGAACAGTATAGGAAAAATATTTCATGATCTTGAAAAAAATATCATGAAGTATATTTTTAGTACTAGTCAGTACCCTGAAATACTAGTTAGTAGCCGTCAGTACCCTAAAATAATTTTTCAATATCCTAAAATAATTTTTCAAAATCATAAAGTATTTTTTCAGTATCTTAAAGTATCTTTTTAGTACCAGTCACCACCCTTAAAAAATTTTCAATATCTTAAAATACTTTTTCAAGATCATGAAGTATTTTTCCAGTATTGTTTAATATTTTGAAGTATTTTTTAGTACCAATTAGTACCCTAAAATTTATTTATTTTTTTTAAAAAAGGGTATAGGTTCAACTTTTGTGCCAAAACGACAACACTTCAATGCAACGGGTGGTGGCGGATGGGAATAATATTAACTTGAACCCTTAGGGTATGTTTGGTTTGAGGGAAGGGGAGGGAAGGGGAGGGGAGGGAGGGGGAGAGAAAAAAAATGAGATGAAGAAATTTTTTTTTGAAAATTGAGTGTAGTGGGGTCCACATATTTTCTTCTCCCCTCCTTTTTTTTCTCTCCTCCTCCCTCCCCTCAAACCAAACATACCTATGCAACCGCATACATAGGTATACATAGGGTTCCGTGCACCTTTTCCTTAGTTAATGTACAACTTTCTCATCAGAGGTTATATATTGTATCATTTCAACAATAATATTATAGAATATTATAAGTTACCGACCTAAGCTATCCTGCTGTTTATATTTTGATCTCTTTTTTTTTTTTTCTCAAGTATTTATATTTTGATCTCAATGCTATTGGGTTTGGATCTAAACCATCAAGGATGACCTAAGAATATTCTAACATAGACAATTCAAACACCTATCGTCTTTGGGCTCAATTGGGGCAAAGGGGTCGGACATACTCACCAAAGGGAGGGGGTTCGATCCTGGAGTTGGTCAAGGTGCTAGAGGAGGCATCCTAACTCTTAGGTGCCTAGGTTAACGCCCTAAAGGTAATAGACGGCTCGCCCTGCCCAATATCGATATCACCTAGGAGGAAGGGAGATTTCGCCGGTTCGCCCTATGGGTTAACCCAACCCCTTTCCTAAAATTTTATTATAAAAAAAATAAATAAATAAAGACAATTCGAACTAGAGTTATATCATATATGAGTAGTAGGGTGATTTTTATTTTTATCCTTTTCATTTGTATAATTAAAAAAGAGAGATTCAAATCATATGATATATTCTTTATTTTAAAGGGTAAATCCTTGCATAATCTGTTTTTCTCTATTTTAAATTGATGAGAAGTGAATATGATCAAAATTCTTAATTATAATTTAGTGAGTTTATTTAGACCTGGACTAAATTATCTAAGAAAAGTTGACGACCTAAAACAAAAGTGACCTCGCATTGTCAATTGGAGTTTGCCTAAGAGAATTTAATTATATCAACCTGTGATTTTTCCCCCTTTTAAAATTTATTTAACGACCTTGGCATTTATCTGAAATTTTCAAAATTCGTGATCTTGCATAGTTATTGCAGGGATTGTAGCTATTTTTTCTTAACAAGTTTATATATAAAAATTAAGAAATTTAGTTAAATAAAAAGTTACGTTGCATGCTTAGCTAGTTAAAAAATATGAAAGCAAAAAACATTTGTTAAAATATATTAAGGATAATGGGAAATGGATGGTCTTATAATATGGAGTTGAAGGAGTATTTAAAGAATAAATTGGTTACCAATATCTATTGGGAGCAAGTGGTAAGAGATTACTCTTCTTTAACTACGTCCTCGGTTTGACGTGTAAAAATGGAGAAAATGGTGTCTGAAGCTCTCTTCTCACTACTGTAGGCCCGACTCGGGGCTAATCTGCATCAGTCGGAACCGAAGGTTCCATCAATGAACCAGATGGAAAACCAAAAAATAAAATAAAAAATAAAGTGGCTTATATTTGAATAGGTATATTACAAGGAGGATTATTTTTGTTTTAAGTTTTCTATATCTACTCTTTGATAACTGGGAAATGAAATGAATCACTTGTAGCTTACCATAATTTAGGTCCACTTTACATTGACTTCTATGCTTGCATATATGGTGAGGAAAATTAAAAAGAACAACTTGTGTTGCTGTGTATGTGGTCATTTTTGTTATAAGACTCCATTATATAGTTTGGTCTGTGCTCGATCTGTTCATAAGAAATCTGAAACACAATCGATCAGTAGGTACGGTTTGATGATGTTTTGCAGCAATTCACCTGTTCGATTTTGATATCTTAGGTAGTGTCACGGTAGAAAAGAATTCAGTGACCAATAGAAAACTGTCACGTTGTGCTGACAGTTTTGACCATAAAAGCCCCTTAGGTAGGTAATTCAAAACGACAGCGTTTTATGTTGTAATGGAGCGTGCGAACGGAGAGATAGCCGTTGGCGAGTTTCTTTTTCACGCCCGGACATATACCAGACGTCATACCGTTAAGAGAGCTGGCCCCATTTTCAATTTTTTCGACCGTTGGAGATCCAAACGTTACAATCTCTCCCCCTCGACTCATATTTCTCATACCTTCTCTTGCAGTCTCCTTCATAAGCCGCGAAGATCCTCTGATTCTTCTTTTAAAGCAGTAAAAGTCTTCCACTGAAAAATTGAATCTGAAAATGGCCGTGGCTGAGGAAAGCACAGGCGGGATCACGATGATCGATGAGACATATGAATTCTCGGCACCACGGTTCTTTGATTTTACGAAGGCAGAGTCTGAGGAGGACGCGAGCAGAGCAGAACTCTGGTTTGAAACTGCTCTATCTTACGCACCTTCGCGTACGGTTCTTCCTCTTGCAACTTTTTCCCTACATTTTCTTTGTTAATTGGTGACCTAAATGATCTGCTCCTGTTTTATTCCCGGTCGAATTGAATTTTCTTGAAAGCTCTAGGGTTTCAGTTCAGAATTGTTGATTGTTTTTACATGATAGAAACTACGCTTTCTTTCAATTAATTTCTTGTGCCTAATTGTATTGTATTTGTATAAATTACTGTTTGTCTATCACTTGAATGCGCAACATTCTTGCGGTTTTACTTTATCTTCCTTTTTTATGCTTGAGCTTCAGACAATTTTTTCTTCGTTTTTCTGAGTTTCTTATATGAAAAGTTACTTAGTTGACCTTTTGGGGATTCTAAATATCGCAGCATTCATGCCAAAAATCAAGACCGGAAGATCTATTACCGTTGAGAGCTTGTGCGATTTTGGCGAAGCTGATAAAACGCAGAAGGTACTGTTAGTTCCAATAGTGATACTCACAATATGATTTCTAAACATTACTGATTTTCTGTTGTTTTCACCAGACATCAGGGTCAATCGACCTAAAAGCTGATGATGATGATAATTTGGATGTCAACATTCAACCTCAGAGCATAAGTGCCAAAATAAAGGAAGATGCACGTCCCAGCGAAGTCAAAGAGGAAAGAAGTCGCAATGATTATGATGGGGAAGACGCATGCTTAAGTGACAATAATCAGCCACAGTGCACGATTACTAATCTTAAGGAAGAAGCACATTGTAGTGAAGATGAGGTAATATACATGACTCCTTTTCATGAGTTAAATTATGGTACAGTTTTTTATCGTTCTAATCCCATATCTTGTTTCCTGGTTCTCACTTTCTCCTCATAATTCGTTTTTTCAGGTTTCTGGTGACATAGAAAGATGTCATCCTCATACTGATAAAGGGGAGAGTGCGTGCTTAAATCCGGTAGGAGCATCCATTGAAGTTGCTAAAGAAGCATGTACACCCCATCCATCTATAGCATTGCAGAAAAGAGTCATGACCACGATTTCTAAGAAGCAAGAGACGGCTAAAAAGATAGCTGCTTTAGTTAAAAATCCATCAGCATTGAAGACCAAAGCACAGTCGCAGTCATCAGAAATGAAGACAAAATTACCACCATCAGCAGTAAGGACAAAAGCTCGGTTACTGTCATCAACAATGAAGAGTACCGCTCGGACTCCCAACTTATCGCAAGAAAATCAAGCCATTAAGAGGCAAAAATTGGAAGGAGGAAAAGCAAAACAGGTAACTGTGGTTCTTTAATTTTATCTGTCCTTTTCTTACCAATAAAATTTTCAGAAGTTCATTACTCGTATGGTTCATACATGGCTCATGTTGAATAAGGAACAGAACTTCTAATTTTGGGTCAGGTTTTTATTTAGACTTCTAAGCTCTCAAGTTTCAGTAGAGATAAACAAAATAAACTTCTGAAATAGTTGAAGATTTGACGAGATTTTCTACTTGACTTGTGTGAACAAAATATCCACAAGTGCTAAAACATCCTGCGTTATTGAATTACTTTCACCTTTCACGTCTAAACACCCTTAGCATTATAGAGGAATAGACTAAAAACTATCGCAAGAAAATAACACTGACACTTGATTTTTTCTAAAAATTTTCAGATTCTGAACGTCAAACCTCAAATTTTGCCGCACAAGTCAAAACTGAGTTCAACCACTAGCAATGCCGGTACCTCTTCAAATGCCTGTAGAATTAACAAGCAGGATAGAAAGGTTGGTTTTCTTTATCCATTAATGCTGTTTTATTTTTTCTGTTGAACTTTGCATTAAAAGCCCATGAACTTTGGATGAAGGTTTATGTTCGCGAAACGCCGACAGCAGCATCAGTACCATTTGTATCAATGGCAGAAATGATGAGAAAATTCCAGTCAAGTACCAGAGACTTGTCATTGCCAAATGTCAATATCAATCATTCTCAAGTAATATTTAGACCCTCTACCATAATTTGATTTCTTTCTTTTGGTGTTTTTTCCTTGTTAAATACTTTTGACTTAGAGAGATCCTGGTTCCATGGTCCAGACGAAACCAAGACTCACATTGACCAGGCCTAAAGAACCTGAATTTGAGACAGCTCAACGAGCCCGGTCGGTAAAAGTGAGAAGTACTGCCGAGCTTGAGGAAGAAATGATGGCTAAAATGCCAAAATTCAAGGCTCGACCCCTAAATAAGAAGGTACATCTGCGGTCCATGGTTGCTGACCTTTTTGTGTGCATAAATTTACCTTCTAAAGCCCAAATTATATCTACAAGAGGCCCTGAATGAACTTTTCAAATCTTAACTTCCTAAACCTAGTTTAACCTCCTAAGCAACCAAAACATGTTAAATTGTCCTGATCAGTAACTTAGTGAAATCCTATGATGTGTCATATAGTCCTCATCAGAATTCTTGAAATATCATCATACTCTGTGAAATCCTAAAACCTTTATAACTCCACTTTTGACACTCGATTTTGCCAAGTCTTGAAAACCATTTTTAACTCCACTTTTGACACTCAATTTTGCTAAGTCTTTAACAATTGATTACTTGACCTTTGCGTGCAAATTGAGAATTACAGATTTTGCAAGCTCCTACAGTGCCTATTGTACCAAGAAGTACACCCCAACCACCAGAGTTCAAGGTGAATTGCACTTTCACTTTCCCGTTGAGAATTGATACTTTTAACAAATTGGTCATGATGTTGAATTAACCAATTTATGTTTTCAGGAATTTCATCTAGAAACAGCAACTAGAGCCAATCAGAATGCAGACTCAGCTTCAGTGGCATCAGTAAAATCGTCACATCAGGTATTTGTTGAAGTCAATATCAACCTTTGGGTCACTACATATTTTTTAATTTTTTTGTTTTGTTTTTTTAGAAAACTTTGGACAAGTACTCAGCGATAAGTCAATATGTTTTCCTTCTGTGAATCAGGAACCATGGAAGCCTCCTCATCTTACGGAGCCTAAAACGCCACTGCTCCAAACATCACTAAGGGCCCGCCCACCTAAAGTGAAAAGTTCATTGGAATTAGAGCAGGAGGAGCTTGAAAAAATTCCTAAATTTAAAGCTAGGCCTCTAAATAAGAAGGTAATTTTGTTCATTTTTTATGTTATTAACTGAGCTTCATTCCATCCTTCAGCTAACCCAAGAACATGTTCTGTTTATTAGATTTTTGAGAGTAAAGGGGATATTGGAATATTTTGTCACACCAAGAAACTTGTCACTCAACCACAAGAATTTCATTTTGCAACAAATGAAAGGCTTCCTCCCCCTTCTGCAGTAGCAGATCTGTTTGACAAGGTAATTTGAAATCAATTTTAAACATAACAGTGTAATGTGAAATAAATTTTGAACTTTTCCCGTTTAATTAAAATATTAATGTCATCTTTTTCTGGTTTTGCAGCTGTCTTTGAATTCTGAACCTGCACATAAGAACCCAATTCCAAGAAATACAAAACCAAATCCATTTCATCTCTACACGGAGGTTGGTTTATTTCTTTCCATTTCATCTGAGGTGCAGTAATTGGATGGTTTTTAGGAATTCTTTCCCAACATATTTTTTCCTATTTATCAGGAAAGAGGTGCTGAGAAAGAGAAGAGACTTCTCATGGAACTTCAACTGAAACAGTTGGAGGAAGGGGCCAGAGTTCCCAAGGCGAATCCATACCCTTACACTACTGACTACCCTGTGGTACTAATTGTTAATTCTTGGCTCAATTTGATTCTAATTGTTGAATTAAATAACTGTTGTTAATATAAATTTACTGATATTACGTGCAGATCCCACCAAAACCGGAACCCAAGCCATGTACTAAAGCAGAGCCATTCCAACTAGAGAGTCTGGTGAGACATGAGGAAGAGATGGAGAGGGAAATGGAAGAAAGGCGAAGAAAAGAAAGAGAAGAGGCCGACATGAGAATTTTCAGAGCACAGCCAATCTTAAAAGAGTAAGCAACTACTATTATGCATTGAAGACTTTTTTTTTTTGGTGATTTGCTTGTGTTGCCGAAGAAAAAAACAAGTAAATTAAATTCTCCCTCTTTGAATGTTTTATCTTGCGCAGGGACCCAATCCCAGTTCCTGAGAAGGTTCGCATACCGCTTACACAAGTTCAGGAGGTCAACCTACATGTGAATGAGCGAGCAGTGGATAGAGCAGAATTTGATCAAAGGGTAGGTACTCAAATTTATTCTCCAATGAATGAGCTAGAATCTGTGCTTTGGGACTTATTAAGAGTTTATATTTGTGTTGGTACAGATCAGGGAGAAGGAAATGATGTACAAGCGGTATAGAGAGGAGAGCGACGCTGCAAGAATGGTATTACACTTCTCTTTTTTATTGCTGTGAACATTGATGTGAACCAGATATGTGACATGTTGACTGCAAATATTATACAGATTGAGGAAGAAAAGGCCTTAAAACAGTTGAGACGGACAATGGTTCCCCACGCTAGACAGGTTCCTAATTTTGACCATCCATTTGTACCCCAAAAGTAAGAATAAACCATCTCTCTCCCCTTTTTCTTTTTTGGTAACTCTCTTAGACACGTTTTCACTCGAAGCATTCCTAATGAAGCAGGTCGGTTCGAGAGCCAACGAAAGCAAAGTCACCAAACTTGCGTGTAATACATAGAAAAGAGAGACGAAAGATTTTAAATGGCAGAGTGGCATCAAGTCCTGCTTCCAGTTTAAGATGATTAGATACTTGTTGATGGGGTCGCGAACGTTCAAGAACTCCTGAACCCACCCGACACACTTCTTGTGTACATTTTGTTCGGAAACAATTCTGTAAAATGTCATTTGAGTCAATATCCATTCTTTCAATATTTGTTAATGATGTTCTGAGCAAAAAAAAATATTTGTTAATGATGTACGGACAAAAATATATTAAATTATGAAAACATGTATTGTTTACCTCGCCTCTTGTAAGAAAACGTTGTTGTTTTTTTTTTACCTAAATTAAAAATATCAACTGACACATAAGAGAAATGGAGGGAGAAAGAGAAATCAAGGGAGTATTTTTAATGTACGTTCGTCACAAAAATAGTTTTACAATATTTAGTAAAAATTACATAAATGATTTTATTGGTGAAGTCACTTAACATAACATTAAGGCAAAACATGTTGCTCCTCTTTTAAATATTAAGAAAACTAATTAAATTACTTTAAAATATATTTATCATTTTTTCTCCATTGCTTAACTTATAAATTAATATATAATTTAAAGATATAATTAAGTAACTTAATTATTTAGTTTTTTTTATCTCTCTAAAAAAATGTCTTATATTCGGAGGAGAGGGAGTATGATTTTTTTTTTTTTTTTGGTCAGCACTCAGCATAACAGTGTCCATGGCGAGCAGGCAGACATTAATTTCTTCTGTTGCTTCTGCTATTCTGGCCTACCACTATGGTCTTATTTATAAGTCCAGTTTGACCAAAAAATTTGGTCCTATTTATAAATCCAATTTGATCAAAAAATTTAGTCCTATTTATAAGTCCATTTTGACCAAATAAATGAAATTGTGACAATTTTGCCCATATTAATGATGATGAGAGAGATTGACTAACTATGTTGGGAAGAGAAAAAGATGAGAGAGATTTGACAATAAATTTTAAAATGTACCCATTCATAAATGAGGGTAAAGTTAGAAATTTGCTCTATAATCATTGAGATACCTAACTTTCCTTGGTATGTGAGATTTGATCAAATTGGACTTATAAATAGGACAAACTTCGTTATTACCAGTGACTACATTGTAACGAGATTGACAAGAGGTGCAGGAATAACATCATCTGGTATAAGCGGAGGGTTTGCGTCATGCTAGGCAGCAGAATTCTGCTTAAACTAAGGTCGGTAACGAGGGAGGAGTCACAGTTTGGAAAGGCATTAAATATGCATGGAAGGTGGGTGATGGGTATCATACTGGGTTTTGGGAGGATGTGTGGGTTCCGAATCATGACAAACGAAGTAATGATGCTACTGGGTTTGTTGAAGAGAGTCAAAGGGAGTTAAAAGTTGCAGATTTTCTAACAGAGACAGGTGACTGGGATTGGAGTTCGATTCTGATGTGTTTGGAGCAGGTTATGGGCGGTACTGTGGTCTTTAAAACGTGCCTAGGAGAGGAAGTGGCTCAAGATTATCATCGAAACGGATTGCTGGGATATCGTTGAATGGATCTCTGCTGGCTCGCCGGAATATCACCCACAAGCCGATCTTCTTTCGGAGAGATAAGGAATGGGAAGTGACCATTAACTGCTGTTGTCGGCAGTCTAATGGAGTTGCAGACTGTCTTGCTCCAGAAGCTCACCTGCTGACTCTGCATGTATTTAGTATTTACCGCCCAACCTCCTTTCTTGTTGTATCTCAGTGTTAATTTAGTCTCTAAGTACTGGTACTTTACTGTGTGCATCGATAAAATAATAATAATAATAATAATAATGTCTCCGTTATATTGGGGGGTGTTTGGTTTAGTTTATTTTATATCATTTTACACGGTACAAGATAAACATATAAGAATGGTTTAGTGGCAAAACAAGTAACAATAATAGTCTCTATTATAAAGGGGGTGTTTTGTTTTGTTTAGTTTATGTGATTTTGCAGAGCAGTAAACAGAGTTTTGTCTCGTAAAGCGTAAAAGTAATTTTTTTTTTTTTTTGGGATTAGCCAAACAAAATGACACCATTTATATGCCTCAAAATCCTAATTATGATATGTATCCTTTTTTTTTTTTTTGCCAACGAATTATGATATGTATCCAAATGTAAATAATCCCAAAGAAAAGGAGACCGCGGCTCTGATGATGCCATGCACAGAGCCCCTCTATATAATAATTATTCTTGGAATTTCTGTGACATACAATCTTTAAGGCTTCAAAGATAACAGGTTTCTATAATTTATACTGTAGATTCACTTTCTTGAGAATGCAACTAGAATTGGAGATCGGTCACTTTCTATGTACATATAATTTATAGTTCTGCCACCCTCATATCAAAACGGTCTGTTCAAGCATCACTATATTTTCTCCTTCCTCCTAAATGCCAGAATCTGAAACAGCAGAAATACAGTCAGCTAGCCATGACACATAACTTGAACCATCAAGAATAGTGAAAACATTACATATCTCCAATGGGTTTCAAATTGGAACATTATATTCATATAGATGCGTTGGGAGGGGAAAAAATACAAAGAAGAATGCAACTATACATGAAAAATCATGTACTGTATTAACTAATTTTAAAAGGTTGCAGAGGATGTAAAACCTTATCAACATCATAATCTTTTATTTCCTCTTATTTCTTTTAATCCATTACATTCTTTCACTTTATATAATACAGAGTATTTAGATTTCCCTGAATAGTGAATACTCACCAGGTGCTCCATTTTAGATATGCATTTGGATTTGAGCCCTGCCAAGGTTTCATGTACTTGCAAAGTTTCCAGTTCATCTTTGCAGGGATCTACAATCAGTGAAGTAAGTTCGTCATTCAGCAAGGTTGAAGTCTCATCAACTGACTTATCACAGATAATGCTGCAGCATCGTTTAACTGCCAATATCTCAACTTCTTCAGCTGCCAACACGGTCTGACGAGCAATATACTGTGCAGAAACGAAGCAATAAGAGAGAGAATCTAGGAAATCAAAAGGCTTCTTGTAAAA
Source organism: Acacia pycnantha (assembly GCA_025563575.1). NCBI lineage: Eukaryota > Viridiplantae > Streptophyta > Magnoliopsida > Fabales > Fabaceae > Acacia > Acacia pycnantha. Next base: position 1,079,038 of record JAMWYP010000141.1, read on the forward strand.
CACCAACACGTCTCTTTGGAGTAAACTTATGATTGTGACACTAGAATTGATAAAAAGACTACCATAACATGTAACCGATTTGCTATTTTTAGGGAACTTATGCACTTACTTCCAGAGGCCAAGTCACTTAAGCCTAACAATCTAGGGATCAAATTGTTAATTCACTCCGTTATTCTATTGCCTACGCTTCAGGTTAGGAATGGTACAGGTGTCCGACAAACAACACAAATAATGCAATCCAAGAAGTTTTTTAAGAAAAAAATATTTTATTTCACCAAAAAGTTGATACTTGTTATTTGAATTAATAAATCAGGGGAAATATTCAGATCAAAGGGGCCTTATTTGAATTAATAAATCAGGGGAAATATTCAGATCAAAGGGGCCAACAAAGTCAGGTACTTTTGTCACAACTACGACATAAAACAGTAAAGGTAAAGAGATGTCTCACTTCACAAAGGTGCTTGATGGACAAAGTTGGCCGACAGCAAAGGTGTGGCTGCTGCAAACTTGGTATGCTTTCTTTGTCCAAAGAAACAAGCATAAGATGGATATCATACTGCAAGTAATAATATTAGAGTTAATTTATTGGATTGAACTAAAACAATAGAAGAAGTATGTAGGAGTAAAACCAGGCACCCATGTATACACTCACAAGAGACAAAAAAAAAAGTGGATAACAACATCCTATACCTCATCTGTGTTTTCTTCTAAGCCTTTTAAATAATCAACAAACTTAGACACACGACTAACACGGGAATTCTTGCTAGAGCTACCACTGCCACTGCCATGTCGAGTGTGACTCCTAAAACCACCCCTTCCCCAAGTAAGCTTCTGAGGTTTTGACAAATGCCTTGAAGAAATTCCTCGATTTTCTCTCATGATATCGACATCACTTTCTATAAATCCACCATCAGCGCTTGCCATTGATGAGGAAGGCTGGGAGGGACGAACTCTTGTCCCTCTCTTTCTCTTTTTCTTTGGTTCTGCACTCCGCTCATCAGCGGAGGATGAGTCTTTTTCTCCGTTATTTTCATTTTCCTCTTCGTTGTCTTCTGATCCTTGATCAATTCCATGGTTTTGTCTCCTAGTTTGAACATTCCTATGATTGCGCTGTGACCTTGGGACAAATGCACCTGGTGGTGTGTCCTTATTACGCCTCTTAACCAGTGCTTCAGATTGCCGTTGAACCACTTTAGCAATTGAAGCTTGAATCTGTCAATAAAGCCATTAAATGATAATTAGAGAATGTCAACAAAGATTACATCTCGCTACTCTTCAAAATGCACCAGGATAACCAGAGAAGAAACTTAATATAAATTAAAAAAAGAAAAGCATTTCAAAGATGACATACCATGCAGGTTTTCAACAACTCAATATCAACAAATTATAAATAAATAAATAAAATTTGCCAACACTGTTCAAGAAAAATAAATTACAATGAAAAGGTGATTCATAAGACTAACCTTTATTGACCAGGAGAAAAACCAAGTCAAATAAACTTGAGACTACAGAAGGCCTCAATGGTCTAACCAGTGAACACACACCTAGAAGGCAAACCCATGCTCTAATTAAGTTTATTAACAAAAAATACTCACCTGCTTATTGCGGTTCTTCTCCTCCTCACGAAATTCAAGCTCCTAGAATGAGACAATCAAGGGAATTGCTATTTATATTTAAGTAAAGATTCACGTGTGCGCAGTAGAGATGGAGAAATAAACAAGTCAACTTATACCTCTTCCTCATACTTCTCAATATCTGGATATAGAGCAGCAATTAAAGCATCATAGTTTGGATCATCTCTCAAAGAACGACGACTGGCACAATGTGTGCGACAAGCAGGGCATTCATTATTCCTGAGACAGTACAAAAATAATAAATCTGGTCCCATACAGACGTCATAACCAGAGTAAGCTCAATGAGAAGTAAGACAAGAACCTAGATTGCAACTATCAGTAGTATATCAAACAGATAGAAAAACAGTGATGGCTTCTTGTGATTTACCCTAGTCTCATTGACTTGTCAATGCATTCCCTGCAAAAACGGTGCAAGCATTCCATGACAGTCCGTGTTTTCTTGATAATACCTGTTTAAGAACTTAGAGTGATTGGTTATTTCTAACACAAAGAAAACATCTGCCAGAAATCAAGCATAAATTGGGCTGCAGGTCTAAAAAATTTCCTGCACAATGAAATGCAGAACCTAGCAATATCATCATTAAAAACAGCAATAGGAGATAATATCACTGTTGGTATTTGACCACTCTATCAAGAGAAAAAACGGTTGATGTTAATCATTGTATAGCTTCAAGACTGTTAAACATTGATGTTACTTGATAGGACATCGGTGACTCCAGAAGAGAAAGACAGAATTAAGCTTAAATTACAGTGGACACGTGTCCTTCACAGAAAGGAATGTTTGAAAAACTAAGGATGACATCGTTAGTAAGAAGTTCCATCACATAAGTTCATGGATTTCAACACTATCAGGATTCCTCCTTCAATTTCTTTCTACCAAAATAGGTAAATCCAAGAAATCAGGGCCAACTGATTCCTCCCCAAATTTTTTTGAATTGATCATGCTTTATAGAACACCCTTTTACCTTCAACAAAAATATTTCATGCAAAAATCATATGGTAGTCCTTTGCAGAATTGAAATAATATATACTTGTCTAATTATGTGAAAAGTGAGGAAAATGTTTCATATACAATAAAGAAAAACTCGTACATTTTTCGGTTTTGCTTTAGAAGGGGGACGGGGTAGGACTTACTCATTTCATTTTACCTAGTACTTATTAACAATTTATCTTTTCAAACTATTATAGAATAGAATATTTCAACAATTTAGCTCAGTACATATAATAGATGTCACGATGTTTGAAACTTCAGATAAATGAAGCGTAACAGTTTAATATCCAAATGTAAAACATCAACGATTGAAAACATAACAGTAATTTGTGATCACTATAAGATGAGAAATAGTATCAGCATTTGACATAAATATTAATTATTTGCCTTGGTTTGATTATTGAGAAAGCAAGATCTCTACGTTCTGAAATGAGTGCAATGAAAGACAGAACTGAACAGAGACAGGAAAGTAATCCAAATTCCAATGTCCTAGCCTATAGCTCTGGATATAATTTGACTACGACAAAACAAATCACATAATTTAACCTCCCAGTTATTCATTCAAGAGGATGAAAAACTTTACCAAGGCAAATTGGACATTGGACATCTTTACGTATTTCCAGAAGTTCAACAAACACAAATCTGCAAAGGAAAAAAATGAAAAATTAGAAGAAATTATATTTTTCAAACTTCAGTTTCACTCTTGTAGATAATTAGTGCCATTTTTTTTGTGATGTATAGTTAACATCCTTCCTATTATTGCAATTTACCAGTCGCTTTATTGACCTTCTTGCACCCAATATGATTTCACCCTTAAAATGACAGATAACAGCTATTAATAAAGAAATCTTGATATTATATGTACTCTTAATAATGGAAGTGCCATGGTAGTTTTATTACTTTTGTAGTGGTTGTATAAGACTAAAGCCTTTGCTAGCAAGAAGTTTTTTTTCCAGAATTAAGTTAAAGAATAAAACTTGTTATGTGAACAAAACTTGATCCAGCCTCCAAAGAAATTATTGAAAGCATGACAGTATTATACAATTCTGGACCATCTCTTACAGCATGCAAATCATTTGTGATATTTTCCTAATATCCAGAGGATGTACACTGATAAATATTTTCAATGAATCTGTTACAGTCAAACCCACCAGGTTTCTTCACCAGCTGAATTTTAGACAAGCCAAGTATAACCAGTCATGTGGAGAGTTTATCAAGAGCACTTATCCAGCATGTTTATGCAATCTCTAATTCCCACCAAGCATCACATTTATAAATCATAACAAGAGAGAAAGAAGTTATTTAAATTGGATGCTCCCTTTTACTTATGTAACGAAACAATATAGTACAGATAAGCCATATGTAATACTTAGTGAAATTAATATATTTTCATTCTTTTCTTTAAGCCTATTTAATTGAGGAAAAAGAGCCAACATTTGAATATTCTGAAAAACCTGCTAGACCATGAATAATATAGCCTTCACCATACAAGCGATGATCAGTCTGTATAAGCTACAACAGGAACATATATTTGATCACCAACTGCAAAAGCTTCCTTCAACGTTTGCAATCTAATTTGGTGGATGTACACTAGTCATCAATTATTTAACTCATGCAGACTTCCAAACACATATACTAATAAGCTTTTCTGTTATATTTGTACCCTTAAAATCACAGTTCAATATTATGATGAAGTGTCCAAGTATTATTAATTCAAAGTCATTATGGAACTACTAACATCCATTGAACATGAAAGCGGATTTCCTTTTCAAGGAAGGCAACAATACCTAATTATCAAACTATCAAAAGTTAATAAGTATCACAGGTCCTAGACTCATGCATATTCGTAATTTTGATCACTTCTGCCATCACAAATGACCATCACGGAGGTTTCAGTAAACTCTAGCTCCGAAATTTTTTTCATACAAATTAAATTTGAAAACTCTATACTCGCTAACGCACATCACTAAAAACTCAATCCAAGATGGAAGGCTAAGACAGTTCGTGACTGCGCTATTACACACCTACAGTTATCAGTTCATTCAACACTCTATGAAGGAAGTCACAGATGCCGAATGATACTGAATCAAAAAGCTATGAAATTACACTAAAATGTAGAATTCACAGTTCACACCATAGACTGGGTAAAAAAAGTTTGCGTTAAAAAAAAATTACATTCGTTCATTGTGAAACGAATGACCCACTTTCGAGCATAAACAAGACGATAACCCAGGCATGCAAACGACATACAACGAATCAGATTAGGGAGAATCAGAACATATAGACATCCCAGCTTAAATGACTCGAACTGTTAGCACGCCCTTCGACGGAGAAGGAAATCCAGTGATACACAAGATGTAAGCGTCCGAATTCAACGAAAGAAAGGTAGAAACTGCAAAATTCACCCCAACCACTACCCCGAAACAGAGATATACGATCAAAACGTGAAATCAAGAAGTACATACAAGTAAGAAAGAACATGAGCAATGCGTGAAAGAAAAAGAGAGATGGAGAGTATACTCAGGTTTCTCTTCGGGTTCAGAAGATGGGCTTTCCTCAGAATCTGGCAAGACAAACAAAAACTTCAAAACTCGCAGGATCGCGAAGCCAGACCAAAACCCAGCTGACAAAAACCAATCTGGCACTGTACAAACGTATAATCACAAAGCAAGATGGATAAAAATAAAAAAGAAATTATACGTAACCCTCTGCTTTCTCCTCCTTATCCTGCTCTTGCTCGTTCTGCTGTCCTTCTTCTTCTTCCCCTTCACCAAGCTCCCCTTGCTCATCTTCCTCTGCCCTCTTTTCCTCGCCTTGTAGCTCTCGGTCCCGATGAGATTGCTTCGCGTGGCGGTGGTTGTTAAGTTCTGAGACGTCTCCGTCGTCCGTAGACTCCGGCAAAGACCGCTTCTGCGCAGGCATTGGTGCTTCAGAAAGAGGGATTGGTAAAATGCTCACTCACTGCTCTATATATTTGCTTGAGAAACTAATGAGACAAGAGAGAGGAAGAGAAGGAGAAAGCAAACTACGACGAAGAAGAAGAGGAAGAAGAATCAAGATGAGATTTTGGGTTGTTATTTTCTAGCTTGTGTGATTTTTTTTACTTCTCGTATTATTTATATATAACGAAGAGAAGTAAGAAAGAGAGGAGCTCGGAATCAGATGTTACGGCAAGAAAAGGATGCATATTGATGGTGGCTGGGTGGGAAGGACTGAAATGGACGGCCAATTGTCTTTCGAGGATATTTCTGCCATTTTACCCAACGTCGTGTTGCTTGGCCCTCACTTGCTTTTTCTCTCTTCTATCAGTCCTTACATAAAAAAATATAAATATATATATAACACTATATATCAGAACCATATCTGGTTCTCCTTCTTGCTTGTACTCGTTTAGAAACTTCTCTGTGCTTATAGGACATGAAGCTCTTCTTTGCCTATTGCCTATCTATTTCTTCTCCTTTGGCTAAGGAAAAGATCAAATAGATAATGCCTACATTGCAAGAAATTGTGTGAGGGACAAAGTATTTCTTTGTCCCCTTTGTTTTAAAAATTGAACTTTGTGATTTATTGTTAATACTCTCTCCGGTCCTAATTATAGGAGCTATTTAACCGATTTTGGGAGAATTAAGGAGAGAAGTTAAATTAGTTAATTTTACTCATTTTCCTAAAATGTCCTTATATAAATTTAAAATGACACAAGTTGCCTTAATTATAAGTGTTTCTAATTTACCTTGAGTTAGACATCCATGACATATTAATTTAGTATATATGTATATTAGTTGCTTTTTATATAGCCATGTGTATACATATAGATCTAATTTCCTTTCCACACGCTTTCTGATTGAAATAATGGTCTTGCTATATAAACATATATGTGTGTATACATATAGATCTATCTACATACATAGAGAGAGAGAGAGACACACACACACACACACACACATACATACATACATACATACATACATACATACATACATAGACACACACACAGATATATATATATATGTGTGTGTGTGTGATCACACACACATATATATATTGACACACATAAATACAGATATACATATATATGTACACATACGTATATATAAATGCTCTTAATAATAAGTATAAATAGGGGTATTATAGGAAAAAATTGACAAAAGTTAAAATTTGCTCTTATAATTAGTATCAAAACCAACTCCAAAATTTACTCCTATAATTAGGACCGGAGGGAGTAGTACCTAAAAATATGTATGAGGATACATTAATTGCAAGAAATGTTACTACCTTTAATTCTTTATGTAAGATCTTGTTCGTAATGTCACTGTGAACAAATTCTTAAATTACAAATTAAAGGTAGTAGCATATTTTTTTTAGCTCTATTTGTAAATTTTTTTTTTTTTTTTGGGTTTAAAATGAGATTCAATTAGGAAATGTTGTTTGCTCCTCATCATGATTTACATTGTATTCCAAGTTTGAATTCCTTACATTCACACATGAGAATAGCTATAAAAGGAAATACTTAATACAGACATAATTACATTGACTTAAACGGACTAGACATTCTCGTTAACACAATGCACATTTAGTCTAGTTTTTTTGGAGGAGCAATGTTAAATTAAATATCATCTTGTAATGTAATATCAACAATACCTTTTATGACTTGTAAATAATGTAACTCTATACGATTTTTAATTGTATTAATCTTGATAAGTACTTAATAATTAGTATTAATATTGATAAAAAAAAAAAAACCAAATATGTGTATAAGATCTAAAAATTCTAACTTAAAAGTTACCCATGAGTTAAATATGAATGATATTCACCATACTCTTAAGAAATACAAGGAATCTACACTAATACTCCCTCCGACCTAATTATAAACATTTTTATAGTGTAAGTTGTACTATAAAAGTGTTCTTATAATTAAGACTGGAGGTAGTAATAATTACGTCGGAAATTGTGGTGTAATATATTATCCTTTTTTGTCTCCACATATAGAAAGTGTAGCTTATTTATTGCTTGAATGCTATTAGAGAACAGGAATTTCTAAGATGTCTTGCATTTAAGTCAATATATAGGGGTTTCTAAATCGAGTTATAAGTAAAGGCTATATTTTTCATGATTAGTTATAGACTATAGATGTTTCTACGCACCATATTCATTTCAATAGTGGAATTTTATAAGATGAATATATATATGTATTAGATCTCAAAACAATGATCCTCGATGTCAAGTTATGGAAAACTTGCTTTGTGAGTCAAACATGTGAGGATCCAGGTACAACTGTAAATAATGTCTGAATTTGGAAAAATAATATAAAGTGCGTGAAGGGCAGGGCACGTTTTTTGCCTCAAGAGTTACTACTCTATAAGTAGGGATGTCCAAAAAACCTGGTAGTCCAGGTGGTCCGGTCCAATCCGACCCGGTCTCTGGATTTTTCTTTTGGTCTGGGACCATATGAGGCGGACCGGACTGGACCGGACTGATCTGCTCGAGTCAGACCTGACTTCGGTCCAGGGTCTAAGACCCCCTGGACTGGTCCTGTCTGGTCCAATATATATATTATATATATATATATTTTTTTAAAAAAAAAATCAGAACTTAATCTAACTCTTTGTCCTTCTTTATTGTCTTCTTTACTATTCTTCATCACTCATTAGTGAGTCTTCTTCTTCGGCCAAAAAAATATCCAGAGTCTTTTTCCCTTTTCAGTCTTCTTCTTCGGTCTGGCCCAATAGAATGTTGTTATTTTATATTTTTGTTTAATGTTGTTGGAGATTTTTATATGTGTAATTGTGTATGATTGGATTTAAGATGTTTGCATGTTTGTATGTTTAATTATTGGTCCAAAGAAGTGGGAAAAAAAACTAAAAAAAAAATGAAATAGGTCCTAGACTGTCTGAACCAGTCCAGGCGACTGGACCGATCTGGTCCAGCCCGAGTTCGGGCTGGTGCCAGACCGGACAGACCTCGGGCTGGCTTGTTCAGCCCGAGGTCCCTTCTGGACCAGACCTCGGGTTGACCCCCAACCCGATCTAGTCTGGTCCATGGACATCCCTATCTACAAGTACTACCTCTTGTGCTTCATATAACAATGAATTTGGGGTTAAATTTTATCTTGGATACAAAACATCAATTTACTTTTTCTCTTAAATTTATATTTTTTTTAAAAAAATATTCTTATTAATCACTTATATTATACATCATATTAATCTGACTCAGGGCAAATACGGATTAGTTAGAAACAAAGGTTTTAATGAACCAGGTGGATAACATTTAAAAAAAAAAAACTCAAGTCGGTAAGGGTGTGCATGACAACCATTCTATTCCCCAGCACTGTTTCTGAGATGAAACAATTTTTTCTGATTCTGTGCCTTGGAAGAGTTTTGAGAATCAGAATTACGTTTGTTAACTCATTTTATTTTTACTCCGAGAATCAGAATTACGTTTGTTAACACATTTTATTTTTATTTATGTAATTTTTATATTCAAAAAATTATTTATGTGGTGGTGGTGGTGAGGTGGCGGTGGCGGTGGTGGCGGGGCAGTGGTGACAGTCGTGGTGGTGGTGGTGGCGGTGATGAGGTGGGGGTGGCGGCAGCGGTGGCGGCGGGTGGTGGTGGTGGTGGTAGCGGTGAGGGGGGTGGTGGTGGCGGTGGCGCGGCGGTGACGGTCATGGTGGTGGCGATGAGGTGGGGGCGACGGCGAGGGTGGTGGTGGTGGGGGTGGTGGCGGCGGCGGCGGCGCGGCGGTGCGGTGGGGATGGGGGTGGTGGCGGTGGCGGTGAGGTGGGGGTGGTGGCGGCGGCGAGGGTGGTGGCGGCGGCGGCGGCGGTGCGGTGGGGGTGGTAGCAGCAGTGGCGGTGGCGGTGGCGGTGGGGAGTGTAGTTGACACTGCGAAAGGTTTTCGAGAAAAAGAAGAGATGTTGTACGTTGAGGAATAAATTCTGATTTTGTGCCCAGAAATAGAAAAGCATGAATTTTCTGCTTCTTTTTTTCTATTCCCCAGCACAAAAGTTGAACCGATTCATCCCGGAACAAAAAAAACCGGATTTACCAAACAGATTTATCATCCATTTGTGTTCCGGGGAACAGAAATTAACAAAAAACACATTCTGGGAGCGTTACCATGCACACCCTAAATGTTATGAAAATCTATCCAAAATTATTCCATTCAACCCAACTGTCTCATATACTATATACTTCTCCAATCCTTAATGTAAAACATTATTTTTAGAGTTGGTATTGATCCTAAATATAATATATAATTTTTATATTGTCAACCCTCATCTATCATTTTCTGGCATGCCTGTCTTTTTTCCCCATTTCTCAGGTAGACTTGTTTGTACTTAAACTTGTATAAAGTTTATTAAAATATAATTTTATTATAAAAAACTCTGAAATTAAAGGGATTGAATTATACTGAGCCCCTTTCTCAAGCAAAACAAAAGATTATTATCTTTACATAATATTATTCTGATAAATAAATTTCTAGGAAAATTAAGAGAAATAATTTCACCTGGGGGGTTGGATTTGGTCTTCTTTGTGAGAGGCAAGGGCAAATACGTCATTAAATAAGGGGTCTCCTTGGATCTGCCATTTATACCAGAGTCTCGTTGTTCCCTACTCCGTCAGAATCGGAGGTGGACGCATTGTGACCGTCGGCGACCTTTTCCGGTTGTATTCTCTACTGCTGATTGGCTTCTACTCCGTTCATTTCTCATTTCCATAATAGAAACAAAAGTAAATTTTTTCTTGTGATTGCGTAGGTATTCTGCTATTTTCTCAGGAGATCTGTTTTTCTTAATGCATTTTCTCAGTGACCTAAAAGCTATCATTTCTTATGTCTAGTTTCAAATTGAACTGCCTCAGCATAGTCTACTTCACGTCTTCTGTAGAAGTACGTGGTTTTTCAGTTTGGCTTTTCGGCACGTTTTGAAACTGTAGTTTATTTCTTGCCTGAATACTATTTTAGAGGATGGGAATTTCTAAGATGTCTTTCGTTTATGTCAATGTCTAATGGGTTAGTTAAAAAAGGAGTTATAAGCACGTGGTATATTTGTTGCTACGAGAAAGAGACAGTGGTTTTACAGGTTAATATGTTTTCATGATTAGTTATGGATTCTAAATGTTTCTATACACCATATTAATTCAATAGTGAAATTTATAACTTTATAAGATGAATATATATATATAGATCTCAAGATGATAATTCTCCACGTCACGCCTGATGATGCTTGTTCGTGGAAACCTAGCTTCCTCAGTCAGACATTTGAGGATCCAGGCGGCACTGCATTCATTCTATGGCAATCCAGTTGCAGCAGCTAACTATTTCTGAATTTAGAAAAATTAATAAAAAAAATAAATATAAAGTGCATATTACAATTACAACTAAGTGTGTTTTTGGATTAACTTTTATGATTTACGTGGTAAATATAAATATATAAAAAGAGTCTTCTTATATCTAATATAAGAGCCCACTAGGGTTGAATTTTGTATAACACCTCTAGCTACTGTCTTCACAAGTTAAAGAGTTTTCATCTAATGATAGTACTAATAGTATTTTAGGATAATCAAATCATATTTACATGAATAACCAACAAAATTAATTTCTTTAATTTACCTAAATTAGTTACCTAACTATTATGTTAATAAGCAGCTGAGTTGGTATTTGATAGGAATCAACAGAAAGTATTCCAAAGATATAGCAAATATTACACAATTGAACCTAAAATTATAACCCATTATTCTACTTCATGACCAGAGGACCTGAAGGAGACAATAAAATGAGACTTTCATCAGACACACAAGGCACAATCCAACCAAACTATAACCGAGAAAGCCAGCGGCTTCAAATTATTTTAACAAAAGCTCCATGTCAAGAACAATAAAATTACAAGTTCTTAATACTATTATCTAAATTTTAAGTCTGTAAATCTCCTGGAAAACTCGACCACTATCTTTTCACATCCAAAATTATTCCGTTCACAAGGGACCGACCTATAACTGTCCCATTTATATATATATATATATATATATCTCGTCGTCATCATCATGATATGTGTCTTAACCACCACCAGATCCGTATTTCTTTCCAAAGAGAATGAGCTGAAGCTTGTCATAACCAGCAAGCACACCGGCACCTGCAACAGCACGGAGAATATTTGCACCAGCACCTTTGAAGAGTGATTTAGAACCTTCCTTCTTGATGATTGTTTGGAAGGCGTGCAGAGAGCTGTTGTATTTCACAGCTTCACCAGAAGTCATCATCATCCTTCTCCGCACTGTGTCGATCGGGTAAGACGCCAAACCAGCACCTATCGTAATTGCCCATCCCAAAAGGAAACTAGCAAGGAAGCTATCCTGTTAACAAGAGTATGCAAGTGTAAGCAAACATAGGCAACAATATCATCCAGGAAAATTAGCAAATGAAGTCAAAATTTGCAAAAGCAATAAGAAAGATATTTGCATGTTTAATGAGAATGGCAGCAGCAATAAATTGAATCACTTTCAAAACTGTATTGCTTGGACTAACAATAAAATTCAAGAACAGTGTCACTGAAATCAGAAGCGCAATTGGATGCGTGGCGAGCTGAGATGTAGAAAGGTGAGAGGATTCTCCCAAAAAAGGGAATTAAAAAAAAAAATCAAACCACGAACATACCTGCAACCCACCAACCAAAACCACAGGTTTCAGAGAATCATACATTCCAAAGTAAAGACCACGATACACTATGATTCCAACACATGAGATGTTGAATCCACGGTAGAGACCAGCAATACCATCAGACTTGATGGTTTTCTTGTAAACATCAATCAAGCCATTGAACTGCCTCTCACCACCCTTCTTGGCAGCTTTTGCATCATTAGCCAAACGTGTTCGAGCAAAGTCAAGAGAATAGACAAAAATGAGGGAGGAAGCCCCAGCGGCCCCACCAGAGGCCAAATTACCAGCAAACCACTTCCAGTACCCGTCTCTGTCTTTCTTGAAGTTGAAAAGCCTCTTGAAGTAATCCTTGAAAGCAAAGTTAAGAGCCTGGAATGGGCAAAACAAATAATTAATAATAGAAAATAAGCTGCACAGAAATAATAAAGTCGCATCTATTAATCTCTAAGATCATCATGAGAAAAATGCATCACAGCAGTTTTAGCTCATAACTGAAACAAAGGAATTACCTGAGTAGGGAAGTATCTGATAACATTGGCAGTGTTCCCTCTCCAAAGAGCAATGAGACCCTCATCCTTCATTGTTCGGGCAAAACAATCCCCTATTCCCTTGTATGGTTCAGACAATCTACCAGTTTTGATCATTTCATCCTGATTTTGAATAAGCAATTTGACTCGTTCGATTGGAGCAGCAGCAGTCTTAGAGACAGCAGCAGAGACTCCTCCCATCATAAAATCCATAAAAAATGAAGATAAAGATACCCCTTTCTCTGCTGGAGCATGTGCAGTAACTGGCTGCATAGGCAGGACAACTGCCATGCCACTGACGTTGATTGCCAGCGGCAAGGAAGGCTGTACACCTCCATTTAAGTAATTATCAGTTGCAGAATAATTTCTATAGTGTAAATTGGGGGAAAGCTTGGACACAAGATATGACTGTCCGGCTATCTTCTGAACTACAGATGGCTGCCGTGAACAATCATCAGCCATGATTGCAATCTAGACGGTGACCTGTGAACATTTAATCTCACATCATCACGTATTCGATGACAACACCTGACAAACTCATTTATTTAATTAAAAAACCTCCCATGAAACATAAACAAGAGCTCTTTCTCATTAATGTAATAGTATGAAGCACCATTCTTAGTAATTGAATAAAAATGCACATCACATGAAAATATTTCATAGTCCTAACTACATCCATGAAATGCATAAACCAATAGAAAAGCAAAACATAGTTGAAATTTCCTGCCAGACACCTTTTTCTTCATAAGGGCAACACACTTAAGTATACAATATCTTCATACATAATTCCCTCGAATCTTCAAGCTACATCGGTATAAAAATTATTTTAAGCCAAATAGCAATGAGCCACTATAGAAACATGTCCTTTTAGTAGCACGGCAATCCTATATACATTTAAAAAAAAAAAAACCAAGTGAGGGATAGGGAAGCAGATCCTTTCCTAATCCTTTATTCTTATTATCTCTCATTAGTCTATCTAGACCGTTAATTAGAAATGGGAGAGAAAAATCAAAGCAGCATATTGACGTTTCGGATTATTGATTAGACGCACATGATTTATAAATTATGAACCATGATAAGAAAAAGATGACGAGAGATCATCAGCCCCAATGAGAGCTAAACTGAAGTCCCATCTAAGTATTTGACTCAGTTTAGACAAGCAGTAGACCAGATAAGAAAAGCCACGAAATGATAAGAAATGAAAAAAAACCAAGGATCATCAAGGGAAACAAATAATAAGAAAAGCCGATCAACATTATAAAATCCTCAAATTTACAAGCAAGCGAAACGATGCAAAATCAACCGGTCAGAGAAAAACCTGGAAAGGTCGCCGATTCCTTCTCGGACTGTGAGGAAGGAGAAATTGCCAGGCGTATAAAAATAGCAGCAGAAGAGGCTAGGGTTTTATATAATGACGCATTTGCCCTTGCCTCACCCTCTCCCATGAATAGTAACTTCACAACATCAACGACACTGTTTTCGAGAAATTCAGTCTACCACGTCACTTGTCCGCTGAACAATGAAACCACAACACCTCATGTATTCTTTCTAGTCCCTTATTATAATAAGGCACAACTAACAATTCTTATAAATAAATAAAAATAGTTAAAGTTAATAAAATTGTCATATAATTTATCACTCTAATCTTATTTATAAGTCTATTTTGACAAAATCTTACATACCAAGGAGAGATAGTTAACTCAATAATTATGGCATTAATTTTAAATATCATTTATGATTGGGTATTTTTTCAACCTTTTCTTTTCTCTTTATCTTCATGAGTACTATTAATATGGATAAAACTCTCACAATCTCATTTATCACATGAAACTAAACTTATAAATGGGTTTAATGTTTCTGCAGTTGCTGCAGAAATTTTTTTTTCGGTAGCACTCACATAAAAGTGAGTGGGTCCCATTGTAGAGAGACGTGAGAGAAAATATTACTGGGGTCCACTTACTTTTATATGAGTGCTGCAGAAAAAAAAAAAATCTGCAGCAACTGCAGAAACATTAAACCCCTTATAAATATGACCAAATTTTTTGGTTAAAATAGACTTATAAATAAGACTAGAGTGGTAAATAACTTATAATATGACCCCTATTAATTGCACTAAACTCTAATATTATATTAATTATTATTGTCACACATTACCCTTATTAATTATGGGCATACATGGAAAAAAAATAATTAATGTGTTTTGGAAACAATGAAGTGCCTTATAAAAAAGACCAAATACAATTACTAATTAGTGTATTATAATAAAGACACTAATTACTTTAATACTCTATCTAGTCCGAAATATAGGATAAAATTTATAATAGATCGAAGGAGGTAGTATTTGTTTTTCTCTCCTTTGCACCTTTTGTTTTTTCTGAAATTTTTTATTCTCTCTCTTAGTCTCTTTAATTAGTGGCAACGTCCCTCCTCCCATGTTTTTTTATTGGAATAAAAACTGAAATCCATTAATAATTTAAAAAAGTATCTACAATATATGAAAAAATATAATCTACTATTTTTCACCAACTACCGCGTCCTGGTGTGAAGATACTAGGTGATCAAGGAGACAAAAGTTTCCTACGATATTATGAGCTAACTTATTTAAGTGATCTGCTAAACTATTTTGTTCCCTAAAGATATGACTAATTAAAACTTGCCATTTTTTTTTTATGATCACAACCTAACATCAACATTTAATATCCCTAAAGATAAGAATAATCACAACCCCTAGTCAAAATATTAACAGATTCAACACAATCCGATAATACAACAACATTTTTATATCAATTACTCCAACACTTCTCCCATCTTTCTTCTCTTAATTTATATTTATCAGACCAATTATTATTTTTTCCTTACGTTATTCCAATTTTATGGGATGTCGATGTTTTTAAACCCATTTTATTGTACTCTACCATTTATGAATTTTTTTATGGGGTTTCATTCTTTCTTAAGAGGAGGGCCAATGCCTAAGTCATCGCCATTTGAAATATTAATGAAGGAGTTTTAAGTGATTGCATTTTTGTTAAATCTTATAGTCATAATCTGAAACTCTCTCTGATTTTAGTTAAGTGACAATGAAAGTTAGACAAGCTCTTAGGGAAGGCATCTCGTTACTGATTTCTCTACTTTATACTTGTCTGTTTGCTTTCACTTTAGGTTACCTAAACTGAAAATTCATAAATAGTAGAAATAGGAGTAATGATAGTTACAAACAACGACTCCTGCAAAGCAAATCTGTTCTTTTTAACTTGTTAAATAACTCAATCGACTGTCATCCAAGATTTTCTAGCTCCTCCAGATAATTGACCTGCTAGGCTGCATTATTATATTACATATTTGAATAGCTCTTACAGAGTTAATAGCTTGTCCTTTGGGACATGATATATAGATATATTTTGCATTCCATGCAGTTTATTGCGCCATAATCCGATTGTCTTTCCTTCAATTATTTTAACAATTATGTTCGATTTTTTAAGAAGGGAAAATTAACCTTTTTTTTAATTAAGGCGTAATTCATTCCCTATACTTTGACTTTGTGTAACTAAGTTTCTATAATTTTGATTTGATTATAATTTAATCTTTAAATTTTGCTTGACTATAACTTGATCTTTGTAGCTCTAACCAATTTGTACTTTAATCCCTATAAAGTTTATTAAATATATAATTTTATTTTATAAAATATAGGAGTTAATATATTAAATTGTTACACTATAGCAATTGAGTTGTAAGGAGTTAAAGTATAATTGTGGATTAAATTATGACTAAGTCAAAAGAACCGGAGTTATCCAAATCAAAGTTAAAAGAGAAAAAGATTACTCCTTCCGGTTTACAATATAGGGAATGTTATAAATATTCCAATATTGGTGTGAATGTTCATAATCTTTCAAGAATGGTTTTTTGGAATTCTACACTTGAAGTCATATAACCTATGACATGAATGGCTTAGTGAGAGTTTTATATAACTTACAAAACTCCATAATATACCATTATGTAGATTCACTCTTTTGTATGTAACTCTTGTAATGGAAGTTAATGATTGATTGCCTATATATACTAGGCATGTATCAAAGGTTGAGCTATAACAATAGAAAAAAGAATCACTCTCTCCTTGCTCTCCATTTCTCTCTTGCATTTCTTCATCTCCCCCATCTTAATCTCTCTTGTATTTTACTTAGTTTCATAACACGTTATCAGCACGAAAGCTCCTCTAACGAAGTATTGAGAAAGTGTTTGCGTCTATGGAGTCTGGAGATTTGAAAGAAAATATCTAGGATGATCGGAGGAATTAAAAAGATATTTTTACCGATTGTTTTAAACATCGGGTTCGATAGTTAAGATTAGAGATTATTATATCTTATTTTGATTTTCTTTACGAGTTATTGATATTGTTATTTTAGTATGGCCAGAAGCCATACACCTCTAATTTCATATTTTGAAATTATATGACCAGAAGTCATATTGCTCTGATTTCCTATTATATGGCCAGAAGCCATATTCCTTTTATTACTACTTTGAGATTATATGACCAGAAGTCGTATACATTTTGATTTATTATTTTCATATAATATGACCAGAAGCCATATTCCTTTGATTCCTATTTTCATATAATATGGCCAGAAGCCATATTCCTTTGATTCCTATTTTTATATTATATGGCCAGAAGTTATATGTATACATTTTTCTCTTATATATCTTACAAAATGGCTAGAAGCCATATTCATTTGATTCTGTATTATATGACCTGAAGTCATATACTTTTTCATCTTTTATTTTATTGGATGGCTAGAAACATATATTTAATTTTTATCTATCCTGAAGATAAAAGGCCAGAAGCCATATAATTCTAAATTCTCATCATTGGCCCGAAGCCATGAGACTAATTAGTCTAAAGCCATAATGTTCAACTTTTATTTATCCAGAAGATAAATGGCCTGAAGCCATAAAATTTTAATTTTATTGCACTACTTTATGGATTATTTTTGTGAATTTCCTGTTATTATCATTAGTGTTTTTATATTAGATATTCTAATAATATATAATGGCAAAAAACCATATATAATTTATGTTTATCCTGGAGATAAACAGTTGAAAGTCATATTGATTTAATTTCTCATGAAGAGAAAGTTGGCCAGAAGCCAAAAGAAGGTATAAATTGACCAGATGCTAAGAAAAGGCATATATGGGCAAAAGTTGGTCAGAAGCTAAGAGAAGACATATTGGCCTGAAGCCAAATGATAATTTGGCCTAAAGCCATGAAGGTCAAATCCATGATTTTTATGAAGACCTCAAAGTTGAATGTTTGGCCTGAAGCCATAAGGCAAATTGAAGTAAAGCCAGATCCATGAAGTTGAATATTTGACATTAAAAGACCCCCTTGTTCTTTAGAACAAATTGAAAGGGATTGTATAACCACCAGAAGATGGTTGTTCTTCTAAAAGTTCATTATAAATGAATATACCCAATTTGCTCCTACAGTAGCAATATTGTGAAAAAGGTTTTAAGAAATATTTTAAATTAATTTCATTGACCTCATGTAGCCAAACAAAATAATGGGTTAGAAGAATCATAAATTTTATTTAACAAGTTCAACTCCATTCCCAGAAGCGAATGAAGTAATGAATGAATTTAATTATGGCTGATCAGGCATGGTCATTGTTATAATCATGTTGGTTCAAATTCCTACCTGAAGTGGAGAAAGATTATTGATAAGAACCACAAAAGGAATACTATTGGATATAATAAATATGCTAATTTTTTATTTATAATATTACTATGATATCTTGCACTACACTATATACTTTATGGTTTATAAGATTTTGATATCTTATATAGGATATTGAAATTGGTCTTAAATGCATTTCATGCAATGATTTACTATTGTTATTTTGTATGACCGGAAGTCAAATAATTCTGATTTCTGATTTTGAAGTTATATGACCAGAAGTCATATTTCCTTAATTCATTGTTATATGGTCAGATGCCATATATATATCATTTCAGTTTATCCTGAAGATAACCATTTCACACAGTAATTTACTATTCAGTACAGTAATTGGAACGTGAGTATATAGTGATTTTACTATTTCCATAGTAATACTATTTATTTATGGGTCCCATATATTTTATATTATATTATTATTACTATTTACATAGTATTTTACTATTCATACTATTCATCCCGATTGAAAATTTTAAGTTTTGGTCTCTAGTCTATTATACCATGAAAGAGGTATAGGGGCTTCTTTACGGGTGGACAAGAAAATAATATTTGATTGTTATTAAAGGCCTTGAAGGTTTATGTATCAATTTTTTTTTTTTGATACAATAAGAATTTAAAAGTCTTGAAAAATATTGTCCATAAGACAATAACTTGCAGAGATTATGTCATAATAAGTCTAAAGGCTAATTATCCTGGAGACTAATTAGTATATTTTGAGAGATTGATATTCAGACTATATATATATAGAAGTATAAATTTGATTTAAGGCTCCGGAAGAGCTAATATTTTGTTATCTAAAGAAACAAAATTATGCATTGATTATTCTACTAATTAAGTATAAAAGAAATTTATTGAGTTTGAAAGATATCTGCAGAAATAGATATCATATAGAAAATACATGCTATTGTAAACTAGAAGTTTACAAATAATAATGCAAGAGATTGTAATTGTAAACCAGAAGTTTACGAATATAGCAAATTAAATGTTTGCTATTGCAGCCAATAAAAAAAAAGCCAAAGAACTGCAGCACAATATGTCCAGATTTATTTTGGAGCCAAGAGAAAGAAAGAATAAGCCCAGAAGGTAATATGATATTTAATTTGAAAGTTACCATCTATGTGATTTTAAGTTATTTTAATTATGAATATTTTCATATGTGATGGACTATATATTTTGCATATATAAGCAAATTGACGTATATTATTAATAAGTAATAAGATTATCTAGTGATGCAATATTATGTGTTTGTTCCTGAAGAATAAACATAGTTTTTCCTTTCGAGGTTTTAAGGTTTTGAAAGTAATTTTAAAATACAGATATAAAGAAAGCATGTTTGTATGACTCACACTTGAGGGGAAGATTGTTAGAAAACAAGTGTGAGTTTAGAATACAAGTGTGAGCTAATTTTTAAAAAGTTATATATTTCTCACATAAAGTATAATAAATCTCCCAAAATGGATATCAGTTTATGATTTAAATAATAATTATATGAAAATTGAAAAGTTTATGATTGGTTGAGATATATGTTACAGTAAACCAGAAGTTTACTGATTCAATTAAATTTATTGTTGGCATGACTTGTTTGATCATCCGAGTCATATATATAATGCAAATAAGATTACGTATTGACAACCATTGAAGAACCAGAAGATTCTTCATAAATAACCAACACATTATTTATGAATTGACATGCTTGTTCTCAAAAATAAATTGTCTATGAGAATATCATCGGTCATGATTAGTAATGGATCTCTGGAAATATATCAAACAGTATTATATGGGCCCATTGAAATAACATGTAAACCATACAAATTTGAAAGATGCATCTATTAGATGGTTACATGTGAGATTATTATGCAACTTGAAGTTTGTAAGAATGTTTGCAACTTGAAGTTTGCAATAATGTTTGAATAAATTAAATGCACAATTTCCAGATTGTACGATCCAGAAATCATGTATTCAATGCTTATGAGAACAAAATTTCTATGTTGGCATATTTGATCTTATTGCAGCATTTATATAAGCCAACAAAATTCTCCCTGTAAAATTGGCTTTTGGTCAGAAGCCAGATTGATTCCATCTTAAAAGTTTTGAATGTGCAATATTCCACACAATGCACATAGATGGATAAATGTTGTGTAAGGACCTCCTTCTTCTTGTTTGTTTCTAAATGAAACAAAATGATGTTTCTAAAGGAAACGAATGGATTTAGGAGGCTTATACTGCATGATTAGTCAATTGTGATTTGACATTGTTTTCCTAACACGAGTGGGAGAAAATAAGCAGTTGGGTAAAGAGATTAGTTGAAATGAATTATCATTGGCTCATTTTGATCCTGATACAAAAGAATGTGAACTAGAAGTTCAAAAGATAATTCATTTGTAGAATTTAGCTAATTGAATGCCAGGAGCATTTATTGACCTAAAGAAAGTGACAAAGTCACATGTCCCAGCTGCTAATGCTCCTATTGGAATTGATGTCCTTGAAGGACGAAATATTATTATAAATAAATTTAAAGCACGCCTGAATCATGGCAGGCGCATCGGTTCCATTGATAAAAATCCTCTAAAAGAGAAAAGGAGCAAAGAATATAGATGATCAAGTCGAGGATAATCAAGAAAAATTAGTAACTCCAGAAGAGTCATCTCCTGAAGAGTTATTAACTCCAGTAGAGATATCTCTAGAAGAGAATATTGTAGTCCCAGAAGAGACTCAGGTACCTGAAATATGTGAAAATAATGAGATCTCAATAAATTATGTTATGAATGGTATTCGATGGGGCTGAAATAAAGTCAACGTTGACAACATCTTTGCTTATAATATAGCATATGATGTAATGAAAGATAATGAGAATCATGAGCCACAATCTATTAGCGAGTGCTAGAAGCAATGTCCCCGAAGGACTTAATGTGCCAGAAGCACATGTCCCTGAAGGATTTATGTGTCAGAAGTACTAGTCCCTGAAGGATATAAGATGTCAAAATCATCTAATTCAAGTTCTCGAGAACAATACTCGATTAAGTTAAATAAATCTCTGTATGGTTTGAAGCAAACAGGGCGCATGTGGTATAATTGTCTCCAGGAATATTTGTTAAAGGAAGGGTACAAAAATGACCCAATATGCTCCATTCATTTTTATTTAGAAATGAATTTTCTATAATTGTTGTTTATGTTGATGATATCAACATCATTGGAACTCCTGAAGAGCTTCAAAAGGCAATTAATTATATGAAGAAAGAATTTGGAATGAAAGACTTCGGCTGAACAAAATTTTGTCTTGGATTACAGATTGAGTAACTATAAAATGTGATCTTTGTATTTGAAGAAGATTATACAAAGAAGGTCCTATAACGATTTTATATAGAAAAGTCACATTTATCATGTACCCCAACGATTGTAAGGTATTTGCAGGCGGGTAAAGACCAATTCTGACCTCGAGTAATCAACAAAGAATTTGAAGAAGAACTACTTGGTCCAGAAGTACCATAATTTAGTGCTATTGGAGCACTAATGTATCTTGATTATTAGCAAAATATAGTTCTTCACCAACACAAAGACATCGGAAACAATGTTGTCATCAGGGGGAGTAATACTGATATTGTCAAAAGAGGGAGCCGATACACGCTGTACTCTTTTTCCCTTATCTAGGTTTTGTCCCACTGGGTTTTCCTGGAAATGTTTTTAATGAGGCAGCACTAAACAATGTATTAATGGATGATGTACTCTTTTCTTTAGTTATGTTTTTATCCCACCGGGTTTTTCCTAGTTAAAGTTTTTAATGAGACACATTCATAATGGACATTCAAGGGGGAGTGTTATAAATATTCCAATATTGGTGTGAATGTCCATAATCTTTCAAGAAGAGTCTTTTGGAATTCTACACTTGAAGTCATATAACCTATGACATGAATGGCTTAGTGGGAGTTTTATATAACTTACAAAACTCCATAATATACCATTATGTAGATTTACTCTTTTGTATGTAACTCTTGTAATGAAAGTTAAAGATTGATTGCCTATATATACTAGGCATGTATCAAAGGTTGAGCTATAACAATAGAAAAAATAATCACTCTCTCATTGCTCTCCATTTCTCTCTTGCATTTCTTCATCTCTCTCATCTTAATCTCTCTTGTATTTTACTTAGTTTCATAATAGGAACTACTAAGAAAATAATTTAGTTCAAAATATAAGTCCTTGAAAGATATAATTAATGCTCATTTTTTTAATTTTTCCCTTGTAATTAATGCTTATTTTTTTGTCTACCTATTAAACTTTCTGTTCTGGTGTAGAACTCAGATGTCCGGCCTATTGAAGGTCCGGTGATTTGATATAGGATCTGTGTGCCCTTCCTGTATGCTTATGGGACAAGCGTTCAGGAAAGGGTATGATCACGGTACACAAGCAGGCGTTTCGCCTAAAGGGTGCTGTGTGTGCCGTGTGATTTGGATGTAGATAAGTCAAGGCTTAGAATGAATGTACACAGCGCCCGTCTCCTTCCTCTGTATATATAGAGTATACCGGTTAGTTAGTCCCTTGGCGCCACACCGTACGTGTCATGTGCGTGTCCGGGATCGTGTGCGCATGTCCGAGGATCGTGGGTGCATGTCCGAGGATCGTGGGTGCATGTCCAGATCGTGGGTGCATGTCCAAGGTCATGGCTGGGTCCCACGGATGGTGGGTTGCCCCTGTACTAGCCAGTGAGATAATGGGCCTAGACTAGGTCCGTAACAGTTGCCCCCAAGCTCGGTTGCTCAGGTCTCTGTGCAGCCGAGTTTAGATGTTCGCTTGAAGAACGAAAGTTCGAGTCTTTGTTGAAGTCTGAGTCTTTGTTGATCGCGAAGTAACATGATGTCCTTGCCCCAGTAGGGTTGTCCAGTCTCGGTCAACCGGGGTGGACATGTTCTTGGATCCTCTAGTTGTATCGGAGCTGCCCCGTCTTACTTTGATAAGGTGTCTATCGAGTTTCAAGCAACCTCGGAACTACAAGTCTTACGGTTGAATTGCCCCCACATGTGGTCCGGGTTATGTTTGTTTAAATTTTGTTGTTCTTCGACCCTCCGGCTCGCTTCTTGCACGGTCGAAGACTCCAAATGCGGGTCCTTTCTCGAGGCCGATTAGCCTAACGAGTGAGCCGGATAATTGGCTGTGACTCCTGCTCCTTGTGCCCGGATCTTGGCTGTCGATTCCTCTTCTACGTTATCATTTGCCTATGCCAGCTGGCGTCCCTCGACTGTCGTGAAGCCGAATTGAGGGGGTGCTGGCCTATACGGCTTTGGCGTAATTAATGCACGCGAGACGCGCATTAAATGAAAAGGTCACGTCATCCTTTCTAACGGATGGAAAAGGCGCTTTTGCCCCCGTCGATTGGGTTTCGAAAGGTTTATACCCGCCAAGTCTCCTTCATTGTCATTTTACCAAAGTTGTTTTGAAGAGCTTCTCTCCCGACGATTCTCGCTTTCGGAGGATAACCATTTCGTGAACCATCTTCGTTCCACAACTTCCATTGATCATCTCCATATTTTAGGTAGGTATTCTTGTTTCCTTGCCTCTTTCTTTTATTACGCTCCCGATCTGCCATTTCCTGTAAGATTGCGTCAGTATTTAGTTGAAATTTGGGTAGATTCCCTTGTTGAGTGGGTTTTCGCGTAGTCTGTTTTCAGTTCCTTCATTTGTGCAAAACTCCCCCTGTTTTTCAAGTGAGCCGTTTCCTTTTCGTTAATACCTTTAATAGAGTGGCTCCCAATGTCGAAGGACATAAAGGATATGACCCCGAAGAGCGGCGGAACTACGCCACACTGTCAAGGGAAAAAGCCGTTGGTGGCTTTGGGCGATGAATCTTCTCGTCCAACGTCGCAAACCGTTGCTTTAACCGATCACCGTGGAGGCAAGGGAAAAACTTCGGTGGTGGGCGGCGAAAATCCGAGACGATGCATCGTCGGTTAGGGAAGTCCGAATGTTTTCTTCCCGCGTCTTCCTAATCCAAGGGTGTTTAACCCGAGCTTCGACGTGTCCGCTTCTCCGGGCCCTCCGAATAGCCAGTCTAACAAAGTGGTCAGCTCGGGTCCTAGGGCCGAGGTTGATTCCTACATCGGGCCTTGCTACGACTGCTTGTATGAGTGCTCCCGACTTATTTCTTGTGGGGATTCCTCCACAGCCGACATAATTTTGGGCTCCTGCCGACATAATTTGGTCCCGGCTCCTCAAGCTATATCGCCGAGTCCTGTTGACTTGGATTTTAATCTTACCACAACTGTAGAGTCCCGCCTTCAATTATTGACATCAGGTATGCTAGGAAGATTCTGATCTTGCTTATATTTTTATTTGTGTTAGGTATAATGGCGTCGCCTTCTTCTTCCCACGCGGCTGAGTCGAATCGGAAATGCCAACCGCGCTAGCCCCCAGGACTTAATTGACCAATTCCTTGGGTTACAGAAGTGTTATCCTATCGGTCGAAGGCGACCATGGAAGACTTGGAAGGTCTTCCGGTTCGAGATACTAACACCTACTCTCTTTGTCTCCCTGAAGAGGAAGAGCTGTGTGCTCGGTGAGGGAGGAGCCACAACTCCTTTTTCTTTTTCTATGCCGACTATATTACCGGGCTTGGGATTCGATTTCCCTTTTCCGAATTTCAAATGGCCACCCTTCAATTTCTTAGTATAGCTCCTCGCAATTACACCCCAATGGATGGGGTTACTGATTGCCTTTGAGTGGTTTTGCTCGAGCCTTGGACCGCCTTGCACCACTTCTATGTTCTTCTACTTCTTCAGCCCCCACACCTCTCGCTCCGGGAAAGAACCGCCGGAGCTCAAGGGTGGACATCCATTCGGGAATAGCCAATCGGCACTTGTTTACCCAGGTCTCTCGACTCTTTCAAACGCTTCAAGGGCAACTTTTTCAAAGTCGTTGCTAAAGCGGTACAACTCCTTGGTTCCTCAAAGGGCCGGACTACGCAAAGTCGTGGGAGTTTAACTTGTATTGGTGTCAAGATCACCACAATGTGTCCCCTAGCGCCTATAAGGTGGAGCGGTCCAATCTCTTGAAGCACGAAAGGAAAGCCATCGATGCCATAATAGACCACGTTCGAGCGAACAGTCTCTGTAGGCCGGCTCCTTAGTAGCCCAATATCGGGCCGAGGCTCGCGTCAAGATGAGATGGCGTCAGGCCGAGTATGGCATTTCGTTATTTAACATCGGCGTTGTTCCGCGTCTTAGTATTGTATTGATCGTCTTTGCTTTCCTAGTAGCTAACATGGTGTATGTGTTTCGTACAGGTCTTAAGATGAAAGAGCCGCAATATCTTTCGGGATCCCGAGCCCACCGCCAAGGGGAGAAAGAGGTCGGCCAAGGAGGCGGGCAAGTCGAAGGTCGGAGAGTCTTGAGCGAGGCCGAGCCAAAGAAGCTTAAGGTCGGGAGTCGTCCAAGCCCCGAACCGAAGTCAGCCCTGTCTCTCCTATCCGAGCCTCCCCGTCCCGAAATCGCCGCTTCCTAAGTCGGCCAGACGTCGAGCCCCTCTCCTTGCACGATACCCGGTTCCCCCTCGTCCTTCCACCGTCATTCCCGTTCACATTTGTGGAGTAAGGGTATTACCGAAGAACTCGGCGTCGCACTCCGCCTCCGGCCCGTTATCAAGAGCCGGTAGCCTTGCGGGAAGTAGACGTACGAGAAGTCCGAGGCATTGGGAAATGCTTTCTGAAAGGTGCTGGTTTGACCCAATCTTTTCTCACCCTGCACCACAAATATGCGGAGGTCGCCACGGAGCTGAAGCGTGCCCGAACAGGCCGCGATGAAGCTCAAACAATGGCAAATCGCTTCGAACGAGTTCCAGGCTCGTGAGGTCCAGCTGGAGAAAGTGGAGTTTCGACTAAAAGAGACCGAGGGGCTCTTGGCGGACTCCAATGTAATAATTGAAGGCTTTAAGGCGGCTCACTGACGGGCAGATTGTCCCCTATGTGGAACCTCCTGCTGGCTCCGAGACCCGGATAGATGGCGATGTGGCCGTGCTGGAGGCTGAGCAGGGTGAGGAAGTCTCGACCGCCCCCAAGCACATGGATTGATTTCTCTCTTTTTTTTTTTTCTTTTTAACTTGTATAATCTGTCCGGTTGTGTTACCGGCAATGACTTTATTGAACAGATTGGCCAATATGGCCATTTTTGGCTACGATTAACAATAGATGGTAATTTAGCAACCATAATGCATCGTATTAAAATATAACTTTACCGATTATCGCGGTCGGCCGGGCCAAGGTCTTATGAAAATAGGCAGAATCTGCGAACGCGCTTTTTGGTCATAAGACCATGATGTTTTAAAGTGCTAGTGTTTGCCTTTGTTTTATAAAATTCCCGGTATTGTAACCGGGTCATCCAAAGGTAAATGAAAATTGCCACTGCCGGGTTCGGTTTTGTCCCGATAGCGTCCGAGCATTTTGACTCGATCGGGGTCGGCATGACATTTTCTATTGATACCCGGAGTAAATTAGCGTGTCAGGGGTGCGATAGCTATCCGGACGTGTTTTCTTCAATTTGAAAAGCTAATAACGATTGAATCTTGAAAAAGACAATGTTTGGAATTCAATAGATACCCTCGAACGAGAGTTTCATTCATATTTGACACAAACAATTGTTGCGAAGGGAAAAGCCGCGAGGCCCACGTTGAACAAAGAACATAATGGAAAACGAGTTTTCCGAACGCGATAAGGTCCGTCCCAATTAGCTGCAAGCTTGCCGTCTTTGGAGTTCTTGTTCCCGATGTCGGCCCTTCTAAGTACCAAGCAACCGGGCTGGAATCTTCTTGGTCTAACCTTCTTGTTATAACGAGCCGCGATCAGCTGCTTCATTGCAATATCCCGACAATGGGCGGTGACCCAGCCTCATCGGCGGATCCAACTCAGCGCTAACGCCTCACTATTGGCTATTTCGCCTTGTGATAAAATGCTCTTCCTGCGCCAAGACATCATCCCTATTTCCACAGAATCATAGATTCACAACCGTAGGCCGATCTATAAGGAGTTTCTTGGGTGGAAGTCTCGAGCAGTTGTTCGATTTCCCAAAGGACAAAAGGTAGTTGATCGGCCCAAGAGGTGTCAGCCTCCAACATACGTTTCTTCAAACCATCAAGGATGACCTTATTGGCGGCCTCGGCTTGCCCGTTGGACTGCGGGTGTTCCACGGAAGCAAAGTGATGCTGTATTCCGTATTCATAAATCAAATCACGAAATCCAACTCCGGTGAACCGAGTTCCGTTGTACATTACTATCTCAGTGGTGCTCCGAAGCGCGTAATTATATTAACTTCAACAAATCGCTGCACACGAGCCGAGGAGATCGTTGTGAGAGGTTCGGCCTCAATCCACTTGGTGAAGTAGTCATCGCCACGATTAGCCATCGCAGCTTGCCAGGTCTTGTCTTGAATGGCCCTGAATGTCCATGCCCCATTTGTAAAATGGCCGGGGGCCGTGATGGAATGCAGCTCGGTGGGGCGCCAAATAACTCGGCATGTTTCGACAACTATCACATTGTCTTACAAGGGTCTTTGAATCCGCCTCCAACGTCGGCGCAGTAGCTTGCTCGAAGGGTTTTTCGGGCGCGCCTTAGCCCCATATGCTGACCATTGGCCCCTCCATGAATCTCGGCCAGGACATACCCTGCTTCATTTGGGTTTAAACACCTTAGCATGGGAGAATGTAATCCTTTTCGGTAAAGTTGATCCTCCACCATTGTGTACTTGGCCGCGTCACGAATCAACATTTTTGCTTCCATTGCATCGTGCGGGATGAGTCCACGTTCAAGGTAGTCTTCTATCGGCTTTTTCCGATGATTCGACCGAAATAGCCATCATGCATACGGATCTTCGAGATTTTTTGGACAACCGTGCGATGACAACCACTGCTTAGTGCTTGCCAATTTTGATAAAATGTCGGCTCTTGCGTTTTCTCCTCGGGAATGTGAGTAACAGCTTGCTTCATCGAAACCTGACATCAAGTCCTTGGCCTTTAGGAGATACTTGGCCATTAGCGGGCCTTTAGCCTCGATACGTACCCTCGATCCGAGCCGCCACAAGCCGGGAGTCGGTGAAAACCTTAACTCTTGTGGCCTCATTTTCCTTGGCTTGAAGAAGCCCGGCTATCAAGGCCTCGTATTCTGCTTGATTGTTCGAAGTTGGGAAGTTGAGATGCAACGAATGCTCAATTGTAACCCCCTCTGGACTCTCAATAATGACTCCGGCTCCACTTCCTTTCGTGTTCGACGATCCGTCGACATACACCTTCCATTCGCCCGCCAGGGTCTCATCGGACTTAGAAGCCGGGGTGAGCTCTCTGATGAAGTCGGCCAACGCCTGTGACTTGATTGCATGGCGAGCCAGAGGTGATGTCGAACTCGGAGAGTTCTATCGCCCAATTAGTCATCCTCCCCGCTAGGTCCGGCTTATGTAAGACTTGTCGAATTGGTCGGCTTGTTCTAACAACGATATGGTGACCACGGAAATAAGGTCTTAACCGACGGCCGCATAAGCGAGCGAATGCCACTTTTTCTAGCTTCGGTATCGGATCTCGGCATTCTGCGCAGGTTCTCGCCGACAAAATACACAGAATTTGTCCGTGTTCCGCCTCTCTTACTAAGGCCGCGGCGACGGCTTCCTCGCCGATCGACAAGTAAAGGAAAAGACTCTCGCCAGCCGAGGTTTTGAGAGGATGGAGGATTGGCCGACATTGCTTTATGTCTTCAAATGCGTCATCGCACTTTGAATTCCATTCCACCGATGCCTCCTTCTTTAAGAGCTCGAACATGGGTAAAGCCTTCTCCGCCGATTTTGGCAAAAACCTAGTTAGGGCGCCAATCTTCCGGTTAACTGTTGGACTTCTTTTTATTACTCTGAGCCTTCATCTCCATCACCGCCCTACATTTGTCCGGTTGGCCTCAATGCCCCGGTTAGTCGGCATGAAACCCAGAACTTCCAGTGGGACGCCAAAGGCACATTTGGCGGGTTCGATCGGATTCGGTAGGTTCCGAGTTTGGCAAATGTCTGCTCCAGGTCTTGTATATGACGTTCTTTGGTCCAGGTTTTGACGATCATGTCATCTATATACACTTCCACATTGCGGCCGATCCGGTCCGCAAAGACCTTATTCATCATCCTTTGATATGTAGCTCCCGCATTCTTCAATCCGAAAGGCATGACATTGTAGCAATAATTAGCTCTTTCGTAATGAAGGCTGTTTTTCTCGATCCTCTGGGTACATCGCTATCTCGATTATATCCGAGTATGCGTCCATAAAGGATAGGAGCTGGAATCTGAGGCGTTGTCGACCGGTTGGTCGATGTTTGGCATTGGGTAGGAGTCCTTCGGGCATACCTTGTTCAAGTTCTTGTAATCTGTACACACTCTCCACTTCCCGTTTGGCTTTTTACCATCACCACATTTGATAACCGGGTTGTATACGTATTTCCCGAATAAATCCGGCTTCAAGCAATTCTTGGATGTGAATTTCCAGCGCTTTCCTTTTTTCGGTCCGTGGTTCCTCTTTCTCTCGCGACACCGGGATTGAGCCGGATAGACTTCTAGCTTGTGACAACAAAATTTTGGGTCTATTCAGTGCACGAGATGAATCCCAGTGCGAAGACATCCTGTTTTCCTTCAAGAAATCCTCCAAACTACTTCTAAGTTCGGGAGATAGGTGTTTGCCAATCTTAGTGGTGGAGAGGGTCTCCGATCACCGATCTTCCAGTCTCCTGCCGGTTCTGGGCGAATCTCATCGTCTCGGATGTCTAATTCCACAGTATTAACTTCTTTGTCGGGAGAATCCCGTCCGAGCGGTCCGGATAGGCGATTCTTTGGGGCTGCGATGAAGATCCGCCCTCCCAATTCGACGGTTTCAAAATAGCACCGTCGAGACTCTCTTTGATCCCCGAGTTACCGTGACCACGGTTCCTTGGTTGCCTATCACCTTGAGCTTTTGATGCTTTGTAGACACCAGCATGTCCCACTTGTGAATGGTTGGCCTTCCCAGTATTATGTTATAAGGTGAAACGAACTCGGCCACTATGAACCGCACTCTTTCGGACTTAAAGGCGTCTTTGACTCCAAGGGTGAACCTGAGGTCGATAAACCCCTTCGGACGAGATTGTTCTCCATTAAACCCGATGAGGGTTGTCTTGCAAGGCTTTAAGTCGTCCCGGTCCAGCTCATTCTTTTGATTCAGGAGCCTTTCGTTTGTCTTCCTTCTTTTTGAACTTTCGAGGGGGGGTCCTACTGCGGTTCTTGGTCTTTCGTTTCCCACCTTTTCCTTGATGCTCTATGACATACTGTTGAAGTTTGCCTTCCCGAACAAATCGTTCGATTGCATCCCGGAGCTCGTAACATTCATCGGTTGTATGACCTCGACCATCATGGAACGAGCAATATTTAGACTGGTCTATCCGGATCTTCGGTAGGGACAGACGAGGCCGATCGACCTTCTTCATCTCGGTCGTTGATACCTCCTTCCAAACTTGAGATCGAGGCACCGTCGTGGCCGAATATTTCTCGTACTTGCTCTACGATCAAATTTGCCACCTCGGCTCTTGTTTTCATTCCCCCTTCTCCGGAATCCCTATTCCCGTTGTCGAGAAGTCTCGACCCCTGGGGGGGAGGTTCTATCTTGGTCCCGCCTCGAACTGGGATTGTTTGCCATTCGCATCTGCTCGACGTCCAAGTACTTCTTTGAACGGGATATGAAGTCGTTGAGATTCTTTGCCCGCTCCTTTAAAAAGATTCGCCAAAGGGACTCTTTATCGAGGCCGTCCACCAATAAGTGAACGTGTACGTCTTCGTTAAGTCCGCGCACCTGCAGCACCGCATGATTGAAGCGGTCAGGTAACTTTGGAGCAGCTCTCCGGCCGTGTCGATTTTGGAGAGAGAATACCGGGATTTTGGTTGCCGTTTGCTAGTCGCGAAGTGCAACTCAAAGGCCTCGGCCAGTCTTCAAAGTTGTGGATCGACCCAAAGGGAAGAGTGTGAAGCCATTTCAACGCGGCCCCTTTAACGTCGCGGCGAAGATCCGGAGCACGATTGGTTCCTTGAGACCTCTAACCGACATGTGAACGTCAAAGTCTTCTAAATGAGTCGTCGGGTCTTGTGTGCCATCATACTTTGTCAACTCGCCCAAATTCAGCTTCTCGGGAATCGGGCGTTACTGGATCTCCTTCGAGAAGAAGCTATTGTGCATTTGGCCGACATATCTCCGTCAGCTGGAAACCACTTGGGGAATCGTCCTGTCACCTCGATGGTTCCTTGCCCGAGGTCGACCCTCTTCATCCCGGTTACGGTTCCTCCTAATGGCCCTCCCCGCTGTCGATGGTTTCCGCCTTCGCTGTCGCTGCGATGAGCCGAGCTCTCATCATTGTCGTCCTCTCTCCAAGTTTTATCTTCCAGTCCTCGCTGGAAAGGGTGTGGGTCCGTCTTTTCTCCCGCTCTTCCGCTCGCCGATAGTGAAGGGTATGGCGCTTGTCTATGTTGTCCACCCGTCTCATTATCGCAAGCATCCGGCTTGAAGAGATCGAAAGTCGGCTCGGCATGTGGGATGTCCCGGCCTCCTCGAGTGGAATTCGTGGTCCACGGTCTTGGTTTCGTGGAGCCGAGGACTCCGTGTCGGACAGTTGTCCTTTTGATGTCGTTCATTGTTGGGAATCAATGGTTCTTCCGCCGAGAAAGCCGATCTTCTCCTTCCCGATGGTCTCCATCGCTTGGTTAATCGGCCGCTCATTACGGGGTGGTTGACGCGGGTCGTGGGTGCATGTCTAAGGTCATGGCTGGGTCCCACGGATGGTGGGTTGCCCCCTGTACTAGCCAGTGAGATAATGGGCCTAGACTAGGTCCGTAACACTTTCAAACACATTTTTTAATTAGGATAAAAGTGATTTTTTTTAATTTATGATATAATGTATTTAATAAGTTAGTTGTTACTTCTTATTTTCATAAAACATAATACTCTCTCCAGTTCTAATTATAAGACTGAGTTGACTCTTTTTGAAAAAATTAAGGAAGCTAAATAAATTATTTAAAATTATCTTATATTGTGTATTTTTAGATTATATATTAGTTTTTTAGTCAAATTAATTAATTTAGAGAAAAAATAAAAATAAAAATACTCTAAAATAATTTAATTAATTTTTTTAATTTCTAAAAAAAAATAGTTAACTTGATCAGAGCGAGTGGGAGGGTTATTCTGATAAATGAATTGAGAGATTGAATGAAAAATAATTTCGCCGCCGGGTGTTGGACTTGGTCTTCTATGTGTGAGGCAAGGGCAAATACGTCATTAAATAAGCGGTCTCCTTGGATCTGCCATTTATACCAGAGTCTCATTCTTCCCTTCTCCTTGGGAATCTGAGGTGGGCGCATTGTGACGCTCGGCGACCTTTTCAGGTTCTATTCTCTATGGCTGCTTCGACTCTGTTCATTTCTCACTTCTATAGAAACCTAAGTAATTTTTTGTTGCGATTGCGTGCGTATTCTATTATTTTCTCAGGAGATCTGTTTTCATTTTTATGCATTCTCTCATTGACCTAACGCTGATTTCGCTATGGACCTTACTTATTTCATTCAATGAAGTTATCATTTCTTATGTTCAATTTCAAGATGAATTGTCTCGGCATAGTCTACGTCATGTCTTGTGTAGTATGTGGTTTTTCTTAGCGCAGATCCTTGTCTTCTAGGTGTTAAAGATGACATACTTTGTCGAACTTAATCAAACAATTGCATCGGCTTCAGTTTGGCTATTCAGCTCTTGTGTTATTGCCCTGCCCTATACTTCAACAGTAATCCTGAATCTGTGGATTCTTGAGCTCGGTTTATGTTGTATTGCAGTGTTGCTAAAACGGAATGTTCCTGTTTCTTACGTCTGTTATTTAATTAAAAGGGGTCTTCTTTCGATGTAGCGTGGTTATATGACTTCAAGACTTGATCTGTTTAGTTCATTTGAGGGAAAAGCGGATTGATAGTGGTAGCCTATTTCATCTAAGCAGTACAGTAGATGTAGGAAGAATTTTTCTTTCAAAAAGTTGTGAAGTGTAAAGTGAACGAGCTTGTCATCTTGCTTTCAGCTAATGTATGGTGTATGATTAAATATGCACAGGTCACCGTCTGTATTGCAATCATGGCCGATGGGTCAAGGCATCCATCTGTAGTTCAAAAGATGGCTGGACACTCATATCTTATGTCCAAACTTTCCCCCAATTTTCACTCAAGAAACTATTGTGCAACTGGAAATTACTTCATTGGAAGCGAACAACCTTCTTTGCAGCTGGCATGCAATGTCAATGGCATGACAATTGTCCCGCCTATGTTGCCAGTTACTGCCCATGCTCCAGCAGAGAAAGGGGCATCTGCATTTTTTGCGGATTTCCTTATGGGAGGAGTCTCGGCTGCTGTCTCTAAGACTGCTGCTGCTCCAATTGAACGAGTCAAATTACTTATTCAAAATCAAGATGAGATGATAAAAAGTGGTCGATTGTCTGAACCATACAAGGGAATAGGTGATTGTTTTGCCCGAACAATGAAGGATGAAGGTATTGTGGCTCTTTGGAGAGGAAACACTGCCAATGTTATTAGATACTTCCCTACTCAGGTATTTTTCCTTTATTTCAACTATGAGCTAATACTGCTGTCATGTGTATTTTTTCCTTGACAATCTTAAATTTGTTGTCATCTTATACGTTGCTGATGGAAGACATAAATTTGTTCTTTGTTGTTGTGTTTAAAATGGTGTCTTATCTGGGAGAGTTGCTGTTTTCCCCTTCAGATTCTTGCCCACTGCTATCTTATAAACATAATCGTTGTCTCTTCTGGCTTCTTACCAATACCATAGTGTGCTATTATAGATTTGGCAGTTTCTCCTT
Organism: Acacia pycnantha; assembly: GCA_025563575.1. Classification (NCBI taxonomy): domain Eukaryota; kingdom Viridiplantae; phylum Streptophyta; class Magnoliopsida; order Fabales; family Fabaceae; genus Acacia; species Acacia pycnantha. The sequence goes on from JAMWYP010000141.1 coordinate 1,113,440, forward strand.
TTTCTGATTTCTATTATTAATTGTCTATTCCAGGCTCTGAACTTTGCTTTTAAGGATTATTTCAAGAGGCTTTTCAACTTTAGAAAGGACAAAGATGGATATTGGAAGTGGTTTGCTGGTAATCTGGCCTCTGGTGGGGCTGCTGGGGCTTCCTCGCTCTTGTTTGTTTATTCATTGGACTATGCTCGAACCCGTTTGGCAAATGATGCAAAAGCTGCAAAGAAGGGTGGTGAGAGGCAGTTCAATGGCATGATTGATGTTTACAAGAAAACCATTCAGTCTGATGGTATTGCTGGTCTTTATCGTGGATTCAACATCTCATGTGTTGGAATCATAGTGTATCGTGGTCTTTACTTTGGAATGTATGATTCTCTGAAGCCAGTCGTTTTGGTTGGTGGGTTACAGGTACGTGCAGAGTGTCAAATTATTCAAAATGGGAATATTCGTGCAGAGTGCCAAATTATTCAAAATGGGAATATGCTTATAGTGGCTATGGCTAATATTGACTCTATTTTCATGAGTTTTTTTAAGAAAAAGATTTTAATGCTTGCCCACACGCATTATTCTTGATGACTTCTCCTTTTTCATTGATTTTTTTTTTTTAATAATAAAAAACAAGATTTTAATGCTTACTTACACATGCATTGCTCTTGTTAACAGGATAGTTTCCTTGCTAGTTTCCTTTTGGGATGGGGGATCACAATTGGTGCTGGTCTGGCGTCTTACCCAATTGACACAGTGCGGAGAAGGATGATGATGACTTCGGGAGAAGCTGTGAAATACAACAGTTCTCTGCATGCCTTCCAGACGATCGTCAAGAACGAAGGTACCAAGTCACTCTTCAAGGGTGCTGGTGCAAACATTTTGCGTGCTGTTGCAGGTGCTGGTGTGCTTGCTGGTTATGACAAGCTTCAGCTCATAATGTTTGGGAAGAAGTACGGATCTGGTGGTGGTTAAAACTCAAGACCAATGATGATGATAATTTCACAAGACATTTATGTTGGTTCTTTTTCATTTAATTCTGTCGGAGATATTAAGGATAGTGGTTTTGGAGGTTTCCTAAAATTTTACGTATTTGATATTTTGGTATCTTAGTTTTTGCAAACTTCTGATTGGGTTTCATTTGATGTTTCGAACGACCGCCGGTTGTATTGGCAAAAACTTGAAAAATTACCCGCTACACTTCCAAATTTGTGTCGTGCTTGATCTTGTGAAATAGTAACGTCATGAGCTAGATGTTCTATTGAAGTAGGCTTGCCCAACATGTTCAATATCCTGAGGGATAATTTTAAAAATATGTTCCCACAATTTATGAAAATGCTCAATTCACGTGTCTGTGTCAATGTTAATGTAGGGAAGGAGATTCTCTCATCATCTTATTTTCTTATCATCTCTCATAGGCTCATCTAAATTGTTGACCTGACATATTAAAGTTGATGAGAGATTATGAGAAAAAACCAATGAAAAAAACCAGACTCGTTAATGCGGTCGTCATTTTGGCAAAAACTAGGGAGAAATCTTCCTTTTAAAATGACATTCTTTGTTTTTCATCCTTGATGAAATGTCATTTAAATTACTGGGTGGATCATTATTTTGCAACGGACTAAGTATGGCAGAATCCTATTTGATCATTTCTGACTGTTTTCAAAGCCAAGTTATTTAACAATTTAAATGGAAAATATTACATGGAGGAGACTCTTCTTTTGCTTTTAAATGTATAATGAGTGAGAGTACTTTGAAACCGTGGTTTCAAAAGCTTTTTTCCTTAAACCCAATGTGTTTAATAATTAAATATGAAGTAAATATATGAAATGAGTTTTGTCTCGACTTATGTGCATAAAACTTTTGAAACCTTATGAGTGATCCCAAACAGGCCTGTCAGATTGCATTGGATTGTTTACTCACCATTGTTCGTTTCTGGTGTAGCAACTCTAGAGCTGGGAATCAGGGCCGGCCCTACAGGGCCTGGAGTAAGGAAAACATCTGTTTTTCAAAGTCCGGCCCGATAGTACCAGGGTCAGGGCCGGCCCTACAGGGCCTGGAAATTACTATTCCAGATTTTAACTAATTTTCTTTCTTTTTCCTTTGATTTTTTTCAAAGAAATATAATTAGTAAATTGCAACCATTAAAGTTCTAATCTATCAAATAAATGTTATCAACATTAATATCTAAACAATATAAATCATTCAACAAATAAACACATTTATTAATTCGTAATAAAAAACAAATAAACACAAAGAATATGTTTTTTCCTTTTTTCCAAAAAATATTAAACAAAGGAATTCCTTTGTGTATGCGGTATGCCCACGAAAAATGCCTTTCCCTCTTGTAATTTTGTGCGTGTCTGCAGATTCCTTCGATTCAGGCATGATTTTACTGACAGGTAAAAATAATTATACTTATTTTACACAAAATATATTTATAATTTATTACTTATATAATATTGTAATACCAAAGTATGTGTTTATTTAATATGAAAACATCCATTCTTTAAAATATATAATAACTAATTATGTGTTTTAATACAGAATAATAATAAACATAAAAAAGGGTTATAGTTTAAATTAAAAAAATCTAAGTAATTACAAATAAATACATTCATTAAGTTGAAGTCTAGGTAATTAATTTTTTTTTAAAGAAAATGCTACAGTAAAACGGGCCTAACGGGCCGGCCCGATTAAGTTCGAGGCCCTACAGGGCCGGCCCTGCAGGCCAATTTCAAAATTTTGACATATTTTTCAAACCCGAGCCTTACAGGGCCAGGACTTAAACGGGCCGGCTCGATGGGCTTGACCTGATTTCCCAGCTCTAAGCAACTCTCAGTTTGTGGGCATCAAAAAAGCATATTAGCGTTTACAGTTATATACTCTTGCAAGAACAAGCACCAAGGTCACACACATACGTTCTTTTTTTTTTGTTAGTGTTCATATAGTTTTTATTAAAATACTTAATTCAGAACTCGTATTTTTTCTCAAAGAAATATGTACTGCAAATACATTGTCCTCGTTTTAAAATCATTTTGATCCCTTTATACAAAAAAGGACTTCCTTTTTTTTCCCCTATTGTAAAATAGAATTCTTTGTTGAAATTCACGGTTCTTGCTATAGCTTCTTAAAGAAAAAATTAATTGGAATTTAAATAAAACCATATCACCACCTCTCTAGTTACCATCGGACTCGGGAAATACATTGGGAAAAGGAAAAAGAATAAATTTCATATTTCGAGGAGGAAAAAAGTTCTGCTCATATGATCAAATGAACCAAAGAAAGAAATCAATTAATACTACATGACTAACTTAGAGATAAGAGCCCCTACAAGAAATACTAACATATTTACTTAATTTAATTGAAAAAGTTAGTTATATTAATTAATATGACATGTATTTTCTAAAACACCCTAATCATCTTCCTTAATTTCCTCATTATCTATCCTCCTTGACTACTATCGGGGGAGCATCAATAGGAGTAAATTATAAAGAGATTAATAAATAAAAAAACATTGCCTTGTATTTAGGACTAACATCAACTTTCTAAATATGTCTTATATTAAAGACCAGAGAAGTATATCTATAAAATGATTCAAATAATTGGAGAAAACTATCTTTTAAGTAGATAAAAATTCAAATTTAAAATATTTGGATGAAGTTAATCCAATTGAACAAGCGGAAGGCAATTAGCAAAAAGAAATTGGAGTTAAACCCCAAAAGGAGCACATAAGAAGAATAATAGGTCTCAAATAACTATGAAACCCATACATGAGCATAATGCCTCCCAGCAGGATCCCATCTGCGAAAGAAGACATACAGTAAAGTCAAATTTGCACGTTACATAATGTCTAGAGCATAAAAACTAGGATCACACATTTGGACGCGGGAATGATTATGCATTATTTTGGCTAGTGTGTGTAAAGCAGAGTTACAGAAAGTGTACCTCTGCCACCCTTTCATGGCCAATTCAGCATCCACCTCACCTTTTGTGGTCAAAAGCTTTTAAATTAACGGTCAACGTATGCTACTTTGACTGACCTAACATTTTAGGCTCTTTTTAAATGTTCATAGGCATTTGTGCACCAACAAAATATGGTGCTAGTGCCCATTTAGCCTATGTTTGGTTTGAAGGGAGGTTAGGGAGGGAGGGGAGGGGAAGAAAATTTTTGACCAAATTACCCATTGGAAAATTTAAAAATTACATAATTTTTTGCATCGTTTTTACATATTAACTTTGAAAATATGTCACATCATGGGTATATCTGACTTTTCACACTAGGGAGGGTCACCTTCCCTCCCTCCCTCACCTCCAACCAAACATAGCCTTAAAAAAGGTTTATAAACATTTTTACCCTTTAACCCTTTTTTTTTTCAATGTTAACATAGAATTTAACTAATCCTGAGCTTGAATTTTCTCTTTGAAATCTGTTGTAAATACATTATCCTTGTTTAAATATGATCTTGATCCTCTTATAAATAAAAAAAAAAGTAACTTCCTTTTTGTGTTCCTCTTCTTTTAAAATAGCATTCTTTGTTGAAGTTTACGGTTCGTGCTGAGCTTCTTAAAGAATAAATTAATTGGAATTTAATTAAAATCATATCACCACCTCTCTGGTTACCATCGGACGCAGGAAATACAGTCAAAAACAGAGAAATGAATGTTAATTTCAAACAGTAATAACATGGGGAAAAGGAACAAGAATAAATTTCATATTTCCAGGGGAAAAAACAATAGTATTCATTTCCTTCTGAGATTATTAATTATGTACAAAACCCATACTCCGGTACGAGGAATCGGGTAGTAAAATCATATTACAAGATGCTGGGAAGAAAATTTCTAACGATGTGCTTTTTCACCTATCAAAATAATGTACACCTTGGGTGTCATCAAGTCATTACCGAAATTACCAAGCACTGTCAATGAGTCCTATTGGTATAAACACAATGGAAGTTTCGCTAGGCAGGAGGCAGCGGCCGCCGGCAAGTTGGACACTCCATCTTTACATCCATCCATCTTTGCAAACAACCAGAGTGGAAGAAATGATCGCAAGGTGTTACCTGAAAAGAGAGTTTGAGCTTTAGACTGATCACAGATTGTGAATTCTGATAATTCTGATTCTAACAGATGGAACTTGTATTAAAATACCATGCATTCATTGGATCGCTGAGAAAAATCAATGGCCGTCATGCAAATAACACAGTCTGAAGCATGGCTTCTGTCTTGATCAAGCCTCCTATAATAGCTGTATTTCTCAGGCAGAATCTGTAAATCATGATGACAGGTTTAAAAAAACAAAAGAGGGAGCATGCTGGATCATTTTGCAAAAAAATTCTACTCATATGATCAAATGAACCAAAGAAAGAAATCAATTAAGAAAACTAAGTTAGAACCAATATTTTTTAGTAGATAAAAACTTCAAATTTAAAATATTTGGATAAAGTTAATCCAATTGAATAAGGGGAAGGCAATTATCAGGAAGAAATTGGAGCTAAACCCCCAACCTGTCGAGGAATGAACCAACGGGATCCAAGGTAGTGTTGAAGCAAAAGAACTCCTGCTTGAAATCCAACAAATACAACCAAACAAATACACCAGTTCTTGTGGGGTTCGATGCGCATGAAATTGTTAGGGCAACCGAAAATATATAATGGGATTGCTAGCCGAGTGATGGTTATCCCTAGGATGTAATGAGGATGCAACGGTTTGCGTGAATCACGAACAACATTGGTGATAATTTGAGGTATCCAAAAGGAGTACATAAGAAGAAGAATAGGTCTCAAATAACTATGAAACTCATACATGAGCAGAATGCCACCCAGCAGGATCCCATCTGCAAAAGAAGACGTAAAGTTAAGTCAAATTTGAACACTTCTTCATACAAGAAACTCTCCATACCTGTTAAAACAACAGGAAACATATTATGTGACTAAGGCAGAGTTATTAACTGATTTTGAACAAAACATAATGGCCAGAGCATAAGCAACTTGGATCACGCATTTGGATGCAGGAATGATTATGTAATATTTGGCTAAAGCATATAAGGCAGAGTTACAGAAAGTGTATGAGTGAACTAAGGAATTCATGTATCTTATATGCATTATTTGGCTTGCTTTTGAATCTCCAGAAGGTAACAATTGACTATCACCCTTGCAACACATACGTCAGCTATCCATTTCAGAAGCTCAAGAATTCACTTTTGGAGCGGAATGGTTGATCTTCACCTTTGTAACAGTTGACCATTACTTAGATTTATGATGTCTGCTCGCAGTTGATTGCCAGAAACCTAATAGTCCGCTGTCGAGCATCAAACCAGGCTTGAGTTCATTTTTGTTTTATATCCTAATATAACCTCATTTAGTTACAGATATCACTTCATCCATGCTTTTATGTATCAAATATTAAATAAGGAATGGAATGGAAAAACACAAGTCAATTCCTGAGAGAATTAAGCACGGGAATGGCCATCCTTATTTAGATAGCTTCATACAAGATGCCATACATGAGATTATTATGTTGTTGTTATCCCCAAAACATTGTGGAGCAGCGAGCAGGAATAACCCAGATACCATGATGGTTCGTAATGGACCAGGGACTCCAGTCACATTCATTTTGATGAAATTACTAACAATTAGATTGCATACAAGAGATCATATTCTAAGTGAATACTTACAGAAACGACTGTATAAAACTGAAAGCTCCCGTCTCATTGTTTCCCAACCATCCCCATTGTTGAAAGGCCTACTTGCCTTCCATATGGCAAGGAGATATCTCATCTCAAATATTGAGAAGACCACAAACTTGAAAAAAGCAGCAGTTGCAAAAGCATTGAACAAAGACTCTGCATGGCAGAAAGTAACCAAGAAGATAATCGTTTAAGCCACATCTTTTGTGAAAATGATAATTCCACACAACAAACATGAAAACATAGCACTCTATATTGCCTCAGATAAGAGAATATTTTTAAGGCCCTCATGAGCCAGAACAAGATATTGTTATGCTGACTTTTACAAGAGTTAGACAATGTATGTACAATTGTTTTACAGAGGGTTCTATGGATCAAATGTTGTATATCGTAAGGTCTAGACCAGAAAAGAGTTGGTTTCAGGAATAAATTAGTGTTAAGAACGTTAAAATCGTATTAATACAAGCATATTCATGGTCTCAAGGTTCTGGCCCTCCAAGTATATCTATCCAATGAATATTTTTTGTTTCAGTGATACGATCAATATCTCCTTTCCATGACCATCCGAGTATATAATTGCCTGTTTATTGCAATTTGTACATACAAACGAAAAGATTAGGTCATAGAAAGATATTGTAGCTAGCCGGCCAATCAACAATTTTATGGGGACAAATAATTTGAAATTTTTCATGCAGCTAAAGATTTTTTCCCTTTTATTGACCAATTTACAGATAAACAAGAGATTAGTATGAGAGAAGAGAGAAAGAGAATGCACAAAGTCTGTTAACCAATCTCAAGAAATTAGAATTTTTAGCACTTATAATATAAAATTACCAACTAGTATTCCAGCAGTCAGATGTAAAAGGCATAGATAAGCATCCATGATTGCCTGTTGGCCAATCATAAAAATTGAAACCTTGGCAGCTCCCTGCAGAGGCATATGCAAAACTTGATTAATTTTCTATAAATACAACACTAAATCATGAGATAAATAATGCCACATAAAACCACTGGAAAGCTAAAATATTCTTTATATTAATAAATAACAAACGTGCAATATCACTGTGTTTAAATAAATTCTTACAGATTGAGTGTTGCTATGCTCCATTTGTCGAATCAATAAGAGAACTTGCAAGAAAGACACCTGATATATGCATATTAAGGAGCTCAAGCAATAATGGAATGGGCACTAACAGTGTCCTCATTTGCAAGGATGTTAATGGTTGAAGGATACAAAGGTAACCATCAATGTGTAGTTCACTGCTTTGTTATAGTAGACCTCAATGTTAACTGAAGTTGCATTTAGTAGTAAAGGTGAGAAGCAGTCCCCATCATCATCGGTTGAGGGACTCTCTGTTAGCCCTTCAAGATGGAAAAGGTCCTGATCCCCATCTACAATATACGATCACAGGGACAAAATTACATTTCACGCCATGTTAATATTAACATCATAAGGTTATTGTGCATTCTTGATTATCTATTTATGACAAGATCAAAAGTTTCCAGCTTGCATTGATGGTCCTGACCAATCGCTTGTTATGTCTTCTACAGCAAGTAAAAAAGTGGCATCCATGATCAGTGAAGAATCACCCACAACTTATGAGTTGAGACTAATCAATTAATCATTCTCTTTCATCAGAAAAGTTTTGACCTTTAGCCTATTCCATGTAAGATCTATAATGCCAAGAATAAAATTTAGGGGGAGGGGAATAGCTTAAGGCTTGTTCATAAAGGCAATAATTTAAGGATGAGCGGCAAAACCCTAGAAAAATGACCCATTATCCAATCCGTCCAAAAATACTTATTTAATTCAAAATATTTCAAATCCTTTTAGTTGCTTCTTAATGCAGGACTAGTAAAGGCTGGCTCATGGCTTGTTTATCAAGACAATATATTCAAGGATCGCTGATCAAAGCACTAAAAAGATGACCCATGTTCCAGTTAATCCATAAATATCAATTTAATCCAAACCCTTTTGATTGCTTCTTAATGCGGACTAGAACTTGTCTGCCGTTTGAAATCTCATCTACCAGCAGTTCACAAATTACACCATGCACAAAACAGATGCCACAACCAAAAAGTTGCAAGTGCAAATGAAATCAAGAGCACTACAAGAAATCATGAAACACCTTATCATTCATCTATACTTCCTCATGTTAAGCCAAATCCGTTTAAAATTGACTTAAATGGACTCTGAAGTTGAACTCTGATATTTAAAATTGAAGATTAAGGGAGCTGTTGAATAGCGATAACTAAATCTCCTACAATATCAGTGAACTATTAAAAAAAAGGAAATCAATTGTCCAAATGATCGTTGAGGAAAAGATGAAGAAAGAACAGAAAGTATTCATACGCAGAGAGAAGTCAAGTACCATTTTTTGATGATGACAGTCGGGAAATTTGTGCAGCAATTTCAAAATTGCAACGTTTCTCCACGTCATATATTTTAGCTGTGATAAGCATAATAATACCAATTAACAATAACATTATAAGAAAGGTAAAGAAGCAAGACTATACATTAAAGTAAATTAATAAGAGGGAATATTACAATGCTTTCTTCTCCACTTCTTATCTCGTGAAGATTCTTGGAATACTTGGGATGAGAAGACTCCAAGCTTGCAGAGAAAACAATACATGTACAACAGTCAAATATTTCATATACAATTACATTTGCAAATAAATGAAAAAAAAAGATTTATTACCAGATGATATGGATTAGATAAAATATTATCTTCACCCTGATTTAACTCTCCCTCTTTTCCACTGCATTAGAGGAAACAAAAAGAAACAGTATAATCAGATTTCAGATATTTAGATTTAGATATCACTGTTTCAATCTGATAAAGGATTCAACTACTAAACAAAATAAAATTAAAAAGAAAAGGTGTGCCAACAAATTATTGGAACAACACATAAAGCCAAACTAGGGCTCAAAGAAAGTTGGGGGAAAATTGGACATCCATTTTAACATTGCCCAGCTTGTCTGAAAAAGCAAGGCGAATATGCATCCTATGAAAAGCAAAGCAAGACCTGATTGAGTATAACTTAGATTAAATCAGATAGTATTTCAAACTTTTATGCAATAAGAAACACAAAATAGTGTTTTAATCAAGTTTCTCCTTTCCAAATAAAGATTTTTTCCAAATCTGACAATAAGTCATTACACAAACTAGAGTTATGCATCAGATTGCTTATGTCTATGAAGTCACCTGCTGGCTACCATTCGAAGCTGTCTAAAAGGCCATATATATACACCTTCTACTCTGATTTGAGCACCACCAACATTGTACTCATTGTCAAACACATCATGGAATATAACTACTCCCTGATAACAAGCAAGAAAATGAGGTATGTATCATAAAAGAATTATTAGTATTATACAAACAGTTATAAGGATTTGCCATAACTAAAAGTCAAGAGTTATGGAAAAATGAAAAATTTAAATCATTTTACCAGAACACTGATCATCCACATATAAACTAGAAGCATGGAATACAGAAGGAAAAAAATAATAATATGCATGACTCAGCAACAGTGACAGATGCAACAGAATATGATCCCTGATAGCATTGAGACCTTTGCAGATTATTGTTCTCTCTATCAGAAAATTAGTAAAGATTCTCATGTCCAAGTATGTACAAAAACTCAACGAAACAGACTATCATCTAGCAAATCCTCAAGAATCAATTCTCAAATGTTTGAAGGAAAGAGAGACATGCTTTGATCCTGTGGTACACTAAAATAGCCAATTTTTACATGGGAAAGACACACCAGAAGAGTTTGAATTGCTGATTATGAGAAGACATCAATGGTTACGGCATTCCACTGTATACTTAGGAGTAAGTGACAGGTTCAGTTATAATGCATACAAAAAAATTATGCACATGGATTAATAGAGGATGAAGGTAGAGAAAATCAAAGCTGTACTTGGGCTACATCCACATATGTATGATGCACAACTGCACAAGCACCATCAATAAAATAATGCATACTAATGTCTATGGTGTACAAAACTCATCATCACTGAGATTGCAACCATCAATATAGCAAACTGATGGAGAGACAACTTTGATCAAGGGCAGCCTAATATTAAATGCATGTGATGAATGATGGCATCACAATGAATATTGACCAGCATTCAAGTGATGCATGATATGTGGCAAGGAGAACCAGAACGAGATAAGATACTTCACATGTTTCAGTATATCAAGAGCATGATTGGCATCAAAACTTTAATATTTAATACAATCACTTCATCCATTGATATTTCCAACAATTTTGTTTTTAAGGCAACATTAATTAAGCCCCTCCATTAAGCTGGAAGTGCCTTTATCAGAAGCTGAACTGATTTTAAAATAGTGAATAGAACAAATAAGAAAATAAACCACAAAAGAACGCAGAATTCCAGCTAAAATGAAACCAACTATACAGTTTAACATCTCACCTGCACATAATGCACACCATTTATTTTTGTGGGTGTACTAATTAATTCAATTACAGTATTGCCATTTGTTTTTATGATGTCAGGAAATCTGGAAGAGCCATTGGTGGTATCTAAAAATTTCCAAGTTCCTGCAACTCAAATGAAGCATGTAAACATCATCAGAATGTGGCAAACTTGCAAACTCAGGCTGCAACACCTTAGTGCAACAAGTGTGTGTATGTGAAGAATATACACCCCTTTAAGTGAACAACATCTCAATGAACCGGATGAAATTCTCTCATTTGTGTCACATACAGACTCAAGCCACAAACAGAATATAATGCCTATCCAAACATATAATGGCAGCCAAGAATACAAACCTTTGTATGTTCCTGTTATGTTCCATTGTGAAAATGGACCTAGCTCACTTTCCACTTTTCTTGCGACTAGCCACTGAATGAAGCAAAATCAATAAGATGCAAATGAATGAGTTATCATTCAATCAGATTTCAGCATTTCGCCATGATCATACAGATTATATGTTGAAAAAGGAAATGAGGTTTAATTGTGAACCATTAGCCATATTCAGGCAAGCATGTTAGCAGTAACGGTGTAACTAATTATGATTAATATATTAAGATCAAGCAAAAGCATGTTGGACAGACTCAACGTTAATAAAATTTTCTTTGAAGAAAAAAGGTATTGTACCCCACCACATTTTTGTGTGTGTGTGAGAGAGAGAGAGAGATCTTTCACAATAAATTGATAACTGATTTGCTTTCCATCGTGAAGTGGATACGCACCAGTTAAGTCCAAATTTCCCATACAGGTGTGGAAATGTGGACAATTACGAATGAAAGAATATTCCAGGTACGCATGGACACAAAACAATATTCCATTTTCAGTTATATTTCTGATAACACACATCTCAATTTGAGGATATTTCATAAAGAACATTTCGGTAATATACAAGCAGATTGCATAGTAATAACTGGCCTCGTTAAATTATGAAATACTTCTACCCTCCAAGCACAACAACAACAACAAAGCCTTTATCTCACTAGATGGGGTTAGCTACGTGCCATTGTGCACTACCCTCCAAGCACAATAAAAGATAAATACAAAAGATGAATGATGGATAGCTCTCAGTAAATCAATTCACAAATAATTACAAAGCAGCAGCTTGATATAAAACTCTTTCTGAATATAATCTGATACTACTTCAATGCAGTTTTAATTCCGCTGAGACTCGTTAATCGTCTCTGGTTCTCTCATCAAGGAAAATATGGTTAATGTGATATGACTCTTCACGTTCTAAACAAATAAGACCTACCTACCCACTGCAAATCCTGCAGAATCTATTGCAAAAACAATGCAGCGCAGACACCCTTCTCTAAGCCACAATACTCCATATATTCAAAAGGACGCGCATTGAACTCCAATTTTTTTGCTTCTAATTTCATACCAGGAAAAGAAGTAACAACTAAAGCAACTCCTGTCGCTTGACAGATAAAAGCCTAAATACAAGAGCCCCATGATTTAAAAAAAAAAAACAAATTACTTTATATGGGTCCAAGCTCATTGAAATTCTCATTATGCATCTTTAATTACCATAATCAAATAGCAACACTGCAGTTAATAACAAGTTCCAACACTAACCTCATCGCCCCACGACCGAGTTCTCTCCCTTAGTGGTCTCAGACCCGCCACGGGACGAATAAACAACAGAACAGCCCACCACCAAAACGCAACCTGCAGTAGAAACCCTAATCCCTTTCTCTTACTCAACCAGGAACCCAATCTTCTACCGGCAACCATGTCGAATCTCAGGCATACCATATCTCTCGAAATTCAACTGCAATACCACAGCTCAGTCCTTGATTGCGGCCTACCACAATGCACCAGAAATGCTAACCCAAAAACCACCATATCATTAGAGAAAGCGAGCGTTTGCTTCAAAATGAGTCAAAGACGAGAAACAACAACGCCCAACGACAAGTCACAAGTCCATCAGATAAAGAAAACGAAAGCCTAACGACATAATCACCACCAAATGCAATTTTTTAAGCAAGATGATTCCTTCACCAGCTTGTTGAGTACCAAATGCAGCCTTCGTTGTACTATTAAAATAATAAATAAAAAGATTATTATTTTGAACTCTGATGGAGATTTCTCTTCAGGGTTCTCGAGCAGTGGAGAGTTGACGAGCCCGCCGTGCTGTGGCATTTGGTAAATGCAGGTCAGCCTGGCTCTCGTTAAGGAGGCGAGGACTAGTTCACCACGCGCATTAAAGGAGAGTGTATTCACGTACCAATCAAAAGCAATTTACTAGACGCTGATCCAATGGGTCACAGATCGCGTGAGATGTCGGAACCTTGAAGTTAGGTAAGCATCAGGCGGTTGAAGTGAAACTGAGGCGTTAGTTGCAACACACAACGAACAAGATGTGGAAAAGAAGGTAATAAAAAATAATGGAGAAAATATAGGAAAATAACTTTAAAATAAACAAGATATAGGATTTTACAATTTTAAAATTATTTTTCTATCATTTTTCCAAAATAATTTGATCATTCATAGGTAATTTATAAAAAAATAGTTAAAATTTTATATGAGTAATAAATAAATAACATATATTATAATTTTCTTAAAATACATTTATTCATGAGAAGTGGGTGAGTTAGAGAGAAATTAATACAGTAATACTAGTCAATAATTAATGGGACAAAAATGAAAATGATACTAAAAATTTTAAGTAGATAATTGGTACTGATCTTATCTCTTATAAATAATAATAAGTCATTCTTAGATAATTCTCTTCTCTTTGTAGGACTTGAGGAAGTAACGTATATTGGTTTCAATTCAAGGCTTTTGTCTGAAAGGTTTAATTATCCTTCAAGTTTAGATGGATAATAGAAAGTCCAAAAGGAAAAACAATTGCATCGTTTGTTTCTATTTGGTCAGATTATTGAGAAGGGAGAAAAATGACAAGTCTGTTTCAATGAGAAATTTGTTTTGGAGCTTTTTTTTCTTCTTCTTATTTCTAGCAACCAAAAAAAGCACTGCCTCTCATCCTTAATATAAAAAAAATTATACTTCCTCCGATCTTTAATATAAAATATATTTATATAATTTGATTAAATTAAAAAAATTAGTTAATGTGATGATATTTTCTAAAACATCATAGTCATCTTACTTAATTTCTTCATTCTTTTTTATCCTTAATTATTATCGAGAATTAGAAAAATATTAATAAATATAAAAAAATATCTTATATTTAGAATAATTAAGATCAACTTTTCAAATACTCCCTCCGGTTCTAATTATAGGACATATTTACCAAACTTTGGAGAGATTAATGATAGTAGTTAAATTAGTTAATTATATTTATTTTCCTAAAATGCCCTTATTTAAAATTTAAAATGGCTTCAAGAAAAGATTGTTAAATCAATAGTCTCATGCGTTTGTACCTCTCCGACCTCACACGACTTCTCCTAGTCTGATGTCGTCGACTTCTCCTAGTCTGATGTCGTCGACTTCTCTGAGCTCTCACACAGTCCGGCATCGTGGAATTTTCCAAGCTCTCATACAGCCCAAAGAATATATGTAAATACATGAGGTGTAAGCCTTTTTTTTTTCTAATGAAAATGTGTGATGTGTGAGTGTGTTTATCATCCCATATATGTGTGCGCGTGCGCGCTCACACACATATACATGTATATATCTATACACACACATATATACAAATACACACACATCGTAGATTTCTCTAAGTTCTCACACAATCCAGCATTATAGACTTTTCTGAGCTATCACAAAAAATAGTAGAATTGAGGTGTATATAGCATTAATGACTTACAAGCATTACTTACTTTATAAAATATATATAGATGCATTATTAAATTATCATTGTGTTTAATTATTATTCAGAATGTATCAATAGGGGTATTTTATGAAGACATTGATAACAATTAGAAAGTTGTCCTATAATTAGGACTAAGATCAACTCTCAAATGTTGTCCTATAATTAGGACTAGAGGGAGTACTGAGTATGTATATATTAAAAACCCAAGGGAGTACTAAGCATTGGAGGTAATAGTCTTTTATATTGTTGAGGTCAATGATTCTAAAAGTTTTCATTATTTGAGGGTCATATGTATGTTAAGAAATTGTAAGAATATATATATATAATGGTGTTAAATCCATACATAAGATAAATTCATATTAAATTATTATTCTTTAGCTAATTATACGTCTACGACTCATTGATTAAGACGCTTAAAGATTATTCAATTTGATTAATAATTTTTAATCGGTGAGCCGTATGCGTATACTACAATAGTTGAATCATTCCATGCACCTATTAATTATTTCCCAATATTATACAATATCATCTGATGAACACAATTGATTCACATTTCAATGTAAAGAAATTAAAATTAAGTTTGTAATTAAGCCACCGGGGGTAACTCAAGTAAATGATAGCAATTCTAATCCTTTATCAACCCAAGTCGAAATATCAGGGATAAATTTGAAGATCAAATGATTAAATGTGAATGTAGATATTTTTTTGTTGGGGGTAATTAAAAGTGAATGTTATAATTTGAGATTTTGAGTCAATGCTTCCTCCATAATGCAAGATTATTTATTCTCTCACGCGCTACTTGGCAATTCTGTTGGGGCCGGTTTGGATCATTACAAATTGGGCAATAGATAAGGGCTTGTTTGGTATAGCATCAAAACCTCATAAAGCTTCAATGCCGTGAGGAGAAGTCTAGTGGGAGCTAAAAGCTCATTTCATAGTGTTTGAGATAGCTTCAAGTCTAGATGAGCTTATCTAGACGGTGGGGGGCGGGGGGGAGCTTATGGGAGAAGCCCACAATTTTGGCTTCTTAAGTGCTGGCAGCCTTTTAATTATCACCGTCAACTTCACTAAGCACAACCACCACCATCACTTTCTTCCCTCTTCACCAAGCACCACCACCACCGAACGACTTCACCAAGTACCACCGCCACCACCGAACAGAGTTTTGCGAGAAGAAAGACAGAGAAAAGAGGAGGAAATCAGAGAAGAAAGAGAGGGAGAACGAAGCTCACACCACCACCGTCTATGGCATCGATCTCCACCGTCATCACAGTTGGAATCTGTCTTTGCTGCAATGGAAAACAGAGATGGAGATCGGACCTGGCACTATTCCAAGCATTGGAAGAAGCCGAAACAAAGACCACCTTTCTGTAAGATGGTGATTTGCATTTGGAAGTGAAGGGAGTGAGAAGAAAGATGGCGATTTGTTTTTGTAGAGGGAGGTGACTTCTGCCCGTGAGAAGAAAAGATGGTGGATAAGGGTTAGGCCATGACGACCTAGCTCAAAATACAACAAAAGGAAACGCTAACAGCGACAGACCACTTGTCTTTAAGAACCATATCTAAACAACCTACATAGGTTGTTTAGATATGGTTCTTAAAGACCAAGTGGTCTGTCGCGGTTAGTGTTCTCCTTTTGTTGTATTTTGGGCTAGGTAGTCATGGCCTAATCCTTATCTGTACTCATCAAACTCCGGCTTGCCTTCTTATTCAAAAAAAAGATGGTGGATTTTTTTTTGGAAGGAAAAGAGGAAGTCTTTGGAAATAAAATAATGATGATGTGGCAAAACATGTGCCACACACATCAAACAAAATTGGGTCAAATAAATCATGTTCCTGATAGAATCAGAGACCAACTTTTTTTAAATAATAATTTTTTTTTATCAAATTTAAATTTTTATCTTCAATTATCACAATAAGATTCATGTCATTTTCCATCTCAACTGACTTTTCAAACGCTATTCCAAATAAAAGCTCATTTGGAAAAAAAGTCATTTTTGCCACTGCTATCATAAACACAAACCACATATACAATCTAACTTTTATTCTATCTTCCTTTTGCAAAAGTCTATCTGGAAAAAAAGTCATTTCTGTTACCGCTATCCCAAACGAGCACTAGGGAAATGGTTATTTTCAAAGTGACGACGACTGTCTGGTTCAAAATTTTCATTGGAAAAGATTTTCCCGGCTCCACCAATTTTCAATCGAATAAATGAAAATGGGTTCCCACAAAAAAATGGTGGGTACCCATTTTTCAGTGCCTCTAAAAATTGTCAAAAGTCTCATTTGCCCTTGACTACGTGATGGCAACAAGCTATAATGAGAGAAAATTATTATTGTTCTGGATTGAACAATTCCATTCTAGAAGTGGTTGAAGAAGAAATCGTTGGGTTGGGGTGGCCATGTGGGCGCCAATGGAGTTTCTGTTGTGGGTTGAATGCCGCAGAAGCAGAGGACAGTGTCACATGTGTCATTGGGTTGAGGAATCCGAATGTTGCGACTCATTAGTGAGTTAACGCACTTCTGGGAGTCATTTGGCATCATCGGAAGAAGGCCGCCACCGAATGCCGGAGCTGGCACTTCCAATGTTGAGCAAGCATGACCCACGAACAGAAAGGCAGCTAGAATAGGACAACATCGGCTCCATTCGAGATTCTTGTCGCAAGCGTCATTGACACCGCTGAATAACTATTTGGAGAGGTCGAGGCAGCATGTGGGGATTTAGGTCTGGACCAGGAAAGCGAGAACAATGACCAGTTCAGCGAGAAGATCGGAGAAGGAAATGGGTAATGTAGAGGCGAAGAAGACAAAGACGAGAGTGAAGAAGAGTGATTGCATACTTGTGAAGATATAGAAGGAACGACGTCGAGTGAGGGAGAGATGTAGTAAGAAGAGAGTGAGTAAGGTGAAATATTCAGTTGCACAATAGTACATACACACTCAATGATAAAAAGTGATCATCTACACTTTATTTTTCTTTTGCAGTAGTTTTATTAGTTAGGCTAGGGATGTCCAAGAAACCCAGTAGTCCAGGTGGCTTGACTCAGTCTGGTCTGACTCGACTCGGTCCTCTGAAAAAAAAAGCTGGTCCTGGACAATATTACCCAGAGTAGACTAGATGTAACGTCCTCCATTTTACTTAACATAATCATTGATTTAAGGGTTGATTAACAACTAAGTAATGCGTCATCACTTGTCAAAATATACAAAATAAATCAGAGTATGCAAAATGAGCCCTAATGTGGCAATATATAATCATCCAACACATTACCAAAAGACGGAAGCACTACTTGTCGGAAGAAGTAGCCTAAGCTTCCGAAGTCTTCCCTGATGGACTCGTACGGGAACTATTACCTGAAAATTGTGGGTAACCATCAATCCAACTCACTATGAATATTAATATGTGTTAGTGAGGTGCCATGTGGAACAATTTATATAACAAAGTATCAAAAATATAAATCACCAATATACTCGACACAAATTTTCATGTAAAAAAAATTATATATCAGAAATTATGTATCACAGTGTTCATTAACACAATTCCCAATATGCCTCCCACCAATCCAGCCGAACCGCCTTATTTCCTCCGACTAGACCATGGGCTAAGTTACATCCATGTTACTGGTTACTCAAAAGCTCACTTGGTCATGTGATGAGATTCGGCCAAAATCTTGAGCACATGTCCTGCACCATGGGTCTTTTCCCCTCATTGAACTAGTGGGGTGTCGTAAGCCCTCATTGAACAAGTGGGCTAGTCCCTCATTGAATAGGTGGGACAATATAAAGCCAACCATCGTGCACCAATGGAGGCCTCACCATGTGGTGGAATAAACTACTCCATTTCTTCCCAATTCAACCCCATAATTATCATAATAAATAACTCAACAAGAATTTTTCCAAGATTTACACATTATTTAAATAACTCTCATATACAAGTCTTAATATCAAAATTCTCAATCTTATACATATATAAAAATATGTATATATTTCACAATTCAAATCATAAGATTCCACAAGGCAATATCTATTAAGATATTCATAATCATTTCACAAAATACTCACAAACAACATACTAATACACATAATAAGTGGAAAGTGGTTATCTCTCGCCGCAGCTAACTATTATCACACTGCTCCTAATCCAAGAGCTCAAACACACGCCAAAATCAATCTACCACAACCAATTTACTAACCATTAATAACTCTTCTAAAACTCTACATAATCAAAATTATAAATTTCATAAAATAAAAAAAATATACAAATTTTAATAATAATAATAATATGATTTAATACTATCTATTTATTTTATTATTATCATTATTTTTATTACTATTTTAGTAATTATTATTATTTACCTACAATTATTTTAAACTCCTAGAGGTTATTCTAACATTTTAAATTAGGAGTTTATAAATATCAATCACCATATAAATTATACTTTAATGCATTAGATTTAATGTTTCTCATGGTTTTCTAAATGCAAATGAATTAGCATTATACACACACATAATAGCAAGGTCTTCTATCTTCTGACATATATTATATATATATAATACAACGTTTAAATTTTCTTTGAAGACCAGGACGTTCATTATGCCAAAAAGAGAGCTAATGCCTTATGGAATTTGAAGTTTGACAAGGTGTGAAACAACAAGCTTTCTATCGTCTCTTTTCTTCCAAAAGTAGCGACAGGTATATATGAATATATAGAAGATAACGAGTCTTGGTTTTTCTGATGTATAAGTATATATATATATATATATATATATATATATATATATATATATATTAACATGGTAGAAACTTTGGGTTGGTCATTACTATCCACCACCTTTCTATGCCTATTCTTCTTCAAACCAGAAAACTATATATATATTAACAGCTATATATATATATTTGATAGAACATGTTCCTTTAATCAATATCAAGAAAAACTCATTATTTATATACTCCTGGAGAAAATGATTATCAGTTGCAGAGATATTGACCTGCTCGTACCATCCAAAGCTAACTTCGACATTATTCATATCTATGCTCATTTAGTGTTGTATGTTCAAGTCTTGATCTAATTATATACAAGGACTTTTTACCATCAGTCATGACAAAAGCTAACGTGTGTATGTATTTGTATGTGCAGTAAGGTATACCTATTCATGCATCAAAGTTTTCCTTCATTTATACATAATACATGCAGGCATGCAGCGATAATGTATGACAGAAAAGTTATTTGCAAAGTTTATACTCACACCAAGTTTTTTTGTTTCCTTCTCTTAGCTATGTATGTAGTGTTCATATATCTGTACTCTTTTCCTTCTCTCTTAAAGTTTATATGCAGTAATGTTTCCCTTCATTCCCAAGTGTCCAGCGGATTATATATATATATATAACAGTTAACAAGCAGCAAGCTTTTCCCTTCTTCTTTTCCCAAGGCAGCAACGATACACACACACACACACTATATAGTAAATAGAGACTTACATTACTTGGGTTTAATCCAATCTTTGGATGCTTCTCTCTCACTCCCAGCCACCACCTCTAATCGGACACACTCTATTTTTATGCTTTAAAAACAGAGCTTAATGATAAATGCTGAACCTCTCTCTTCTCTCTCGGCTCTCTACGTTTCTGTTTCTTTTTCTCTAGGCTGTAAAAAGTGGATGAATGGAGCTAAGGGGAAAGGGTTATATAAGGACCAAAGGGTCCAGTCCGAGAAGCTACACCAGCGGTCCGAGAAGAGATGCACAGTGGATAATCTACGAGGAGCTCGAGAAGCATGGATAAGCATGATCCTGTTGCTATCGGGAGAAGCATGCCGCTGGTGGTGATCTCATTCTATGATGCCATACCGTGTTTGACCGAGATATAAAGGCTGGTGAGATCGTGATTTTCTTCTGCTCTTCACCGTGATTGACGCTGCTGCTTATATCCTTGACAGTGCTGCGTAGTTGTATGGGCAAAGAAGATACTTGACTTGTATGATGTATAAAAATAATGGGCTGGGTTTAAAACGTTGGGCCATTGAATAATGAATGGAATGAGAATTGGATTTAGTGAATACGAGAGTATGTGTGCATCTGGTTGAGGAATGGGTTTAATGAATTAAATGTGTTGAAGTATTATATTGGGCCGTATGATTCTGTACGCATGGGCTGAGATGAAGAATTTAGAATATAGAAAATATGGGTGTTGGGTATATGGGCTTGTATTGTGGAACACTAATAAAATTATCCCACTTAATTATCTTCAAGACTCTCATTTGTAATTAGGTTCTTCACTACTTTAATTGCAAATATTGGATAAGTATTAAAATTAAATCCTTAATTCCATTTAAGGATTTTCTTTCCCAATTAAATTCCTTTTGGCCATCAAATATTATCTCTAAAATATTTATGCCAAAAATTATTCCTTAATTATTTGTCCTTAATTTATGGGAAAATATGTCTTAAATTCCAATAATTACTTTTTAAAATAATTAAGGCTCAAATTCCCATAATCAATCCCATATCATATTTTAATTCCAAATTTCTAAATTTTGGTCTGATCAGGTTGGACTGGACCTCGGTCTAGGGGCTTAGACTCCTTAGATTGGTGGTCCAGTTTGGCTCGAAAGTTTTTTTATTTTTTAATCTCTATTTGTGATCATTTATTAATTGGAGAGCTATGGTTTTTAATTTCCAGGAATCATTTTGTATTCAGTTTTGGGACAAGGAAAGTTTTATTGATGGTCCAATTCGATTCAAAGAATTGGCAAAAAAAAAAAGTAAAAATAAAACAGGTCCTGAATTGCTTGGACTAGTCTAGGCAGTCCACTAGACCGGTTTGGTCTAGCTTGAGCTCAAGCTAGCGCTGGACCAGACTAGACCTTGAGCTGGCTTATCCAGCCCGAGATCCCTCCTGGACCAGACCTCGAGTTGACCCCCAATTGGTTCAGTCTGGTCCATAGACATCCCTAAGTCAGGGTCTTAGAGAAGAATGGTTGACTTTTGGGAAGATCCCTAAAAAATGCAATATGAAATTCTAAATTAAAAAAACGTCAATTTCCAATATCCCAAATCAATAATCAATAATTAAATAGGAATTTTAAAATTTTGATTTTTTTTTATACAATTTTGACCCTTAAAAAAACAAAGAAAAAGCCCACTCACTAGAGGCACCCATGCGATGGGCAACTTTTTCTTTCTGTGCCAAACTTCTTTGATAATATCATTATCCAAAATCATATACTCTCTCCCCTTCCCCTAAGTTCTTAATATAAGATTTTACTACTTTCAATACAATCAGGAGTGTACTATTTTTTACATTTATTATATTCTCTTTCATACACATTTATTATATTTTCTTTCATACTTTTTCTCATTAATTAGTACTCTATCTTTTTTTTTCTCTCTAACTTGCTCCATTCTATATAAAGGCATGCTTGGATTGGGGGAAATCTATTTCCTATATACTTATTATTTTTAACCGATTTCAATTAACTGTTTTCTTAAACCATTTAATCTAGTTATTAGAATCTTATATAAGGTTGTCAAACTCACGAGTTTAAGCATATTCGTGACAGTAACGTAAACTTGAAAGAGTTTACTTTTAATTTGACCAAAAAAAAAAGAAAGAGTTTACTTTTAAAATTAAATAGATATTAACAGTATATAATTAAAATATAAAAAATGTCAACCATCTGGTTTAAATATATTTTAAATTCAAATAATTGAAATTAAATATGTCAACATTCATAATTTATTATATTTAATAAAAAAATTCTATAAAATTCATATATAAAGCTATTAAGGATGACAAAATCGAAAAAGTTAACATTGGTTTAAAAGTGAGTTAACACGGTTGTGTAAGTTAGAAATATAAAAATGGTAAATTCGGTATGTAAACTTATAAGTTTAACCGAGTTTACAGCTTCACGAATTTACTAGTAACTTGACTCAATTTAATAAGATACAAAACGTAAAAACAATAAACTCAGAGAGCCAACTTGCGAGTTTGACAACAATGTCTTTATAAAAAGTAGAGGGATTATAACATCAATGAAATTAGTTTAAGCTTTTAATTACATATACCATTTGTTATGTTCTGTCTAAGAACAACAGATGTCTAGCCCTATTGGACTAGTGTATGTGTTGATATTGGATCAAATAGCTACTCCAAGATATCTATGAGGTAAATACCCAGTAGAATGATGGATCACTATGCACGAATAAGGCTTTCGCCAAAGGGGGTAGTGTGTTTGCACAGTGACGCCTGAATATATATTAAACTGAGAGAGAATGTTCATATCTTGGGGTTTACCTCTTATTTATAGAGTTTATCTGTAGGGTTTGGACTCATGGACCCTGTGCACCTTATAGCCCAAGTAATGCTTCGCCATATCTAGGTCGAAATCCTTGATTAGGATCTTGATTATAGGTTGGTTTGGACTCATGGACCCTGTGCACCTTATAGCCCAAGTAATGCTTCGCCATATCTAGGTCGAAATCCTTGATTAGGATCTTGATTATAGGTTGGTTAGGATCTTCCTTCATTATAGGCAGATGTTGATATGGATTGCCCCTTGTTGGGCCATACGATAAATGGGCCTCATAAATGGGTCCATAACATGTTAGATCTTTGAATTTGAATAATCTAAAATGTCCAAAAGTTACCATATTTTAGTTAAAGGGTAAAGGAGCAAAAATACACATGAGCTTTACCTCCGGGAGCGCCCAACACCATATGTTTTTTTGGGGAGCAAAAATGCACATCAACTCTCAAAACCAGTGCAAAACTACCACCTCCGTCAGATTTCATAAACTGCCGTTACTGGAAAAGGGAAAAATACCAAAATGCCCCTTAACTCAAAAATAGATAAATGAAGAATGACAAGAACGAGAAGACTGTATCGTTGAGAATGAGCTGCTAATCTCAAAGCCGTCAGGATCAAGAGCTGGACAACAACAATGATTTCACAAAACCAGATTAAAAACCCAAAATCAGATTCAAAACGAAAATACCAGATTCAAAAAGAAACAGAAAACGGTGCTACAAAGGAATTGAATCATCATCTGGAAAACCCAAAACCAAATTCAAAACGACAATACCAAATTCAAGAAAAGCAACAGAAGAAGTGAATCATGATATATGTGGAAAACGAAAAAAGCATGGTTTTCTGGGTAACAAACAAATTGAAAGAAGGCAACACCACCACCTGGGAATGCGGATCTATGTCCAAAGGGGGAGGTCTATTAGCAGAGCAAGCCCACCGGCATCTCCAGCTGGAAATCTCCCCGGCCCAACCTCAACACCATGAGTTCCGCCGCCGGTGACGTCGCGCATCCCTGAGACAAGAAGAGCTCCACCGACACCAGTCCCCCGCCCTTCTCCTCTATCGTCACGCTGCTCTCACGGACAACTACGAGCTTCGACCGTTTTGAGTCCGCTCTTGAATCTCGTTCCCGACCACAGCCATCTACGCCGTCACTCTCATACAGTGTCGACAGGTCTTGATTGAAGACTGGGAATAGTCAAGGAAGACGCCGTCGGCAGCTTGGAGGGGTCAATGTCGATGTGCCGAGATCATAGAGTGAGGATTAAGAAAAGGAGAGAGGGGTCGGTGGTGATGTCGAGATCAGGACTTGGCGAAAAGCAACGAATCACAGAGAGAGAGAGAGAGAGGGGAAAGTGAAGGGTGTTAAAGTAAATTAACTAATTTAGGCATTTTCATTATTTTAAATGGTGTAGGCCCACGTGATAAAGTAACGGCAATTAATCAAATCTGATGGAGGTGGTAGTTTTGCACTGGTTTTGAGAGTTAATGTGTATTTTTGCTCTCCAAAAAAACATATGGTGTTGGCGTTCCCAAGGGTAAAGCTTATATGTTTTTTTGCTCCTTTACCCTTAGTTAAATGAGATTAAATATTTGAACATTTCAAAGAAAACAACATTAAATAATGAAGCTCTACTTTTGACAAAGTGCGATGCATCTCATAATATAGATAGAAATCTACTTCATAATTGATAATTATTTTACTTTGTATACTCCAAAATGGAAAATTGGCTAATAGGGATATCCTATTTATGTTCCCACAAAATTTATTCATCGGCAGTAGATTCTGGATGAGATTCCTCTTTTAGCTGAACGATCCATCCAAGTCATAACTTAACTTCACATCTCAAGTACGAAACGTTTGAAACTTGAAACACAAAAACAAATCAGTTGTGATATAGACACAGTTAGGGAGATACCACCGTTCGTTGCAATTATATATCCCTCTAGCTTTTAAACTTAGCTCGTCCATTACCACCAGTACTCGTAGCTCAATTATGTATCCCCATTGGATGGCTCCTAGATTTGGAGATGAAATTAAGAGGGCATGAGGTAGGTATATGTTCCTGTTGCTAGGAGTTGTTTGAGTATATATATGAATGACCCAACTTCATGTTTTGTAGTGTTTGCAAATGGTGGTGTGTTGCACGCAGTAGCAAAACGAATATGCGACACACTTGGGAATTCAAGTTTGGTAATCTAAAGCTTAATCATCGTGTCAAAAGGCTTCTACTTTACAATGACTTGTGGTGGGGGGGGGTGTGTAAAAGAGCTTATGAGTTTGGTAACTTGTGTGGTTGCAGAACGTGAACATTTACGATCATAAGTTACATGGGAACACTGAGGATTACGTTGAGAACACTGAAGGGTTTTATAGACGAACACAAGTTCAAGTGGTGCATGGAAAGTGCCTTTGGAGTCATTCATAAAGCAGCCATGAACACACACCCACACAAAAAAACAAAGAAACCACTCACACACGTCACTCTTTAAGAATTAGGGCTTGTTTAGAATAACCATTGTAACTTTCAAAAATAATTTTTCAATCATATTTTATAGTATACGAGATAAGTATGTAACGGTTTTGTCATAGCTTACTTAAATGAGTTTGTGTTATGTAACTCCGAACAAAGCACTTAGTTCCACAAGCTAAAATCGATTTATCATTATTATTCTTTGATGATATGAAAGTGATTGTTGTTATCACTCCAACGTATCTTTTTATAAGAAATAACAACATCTTGTATGCATCTATTAATATTTTTCGTTTTATACACTTATAAAAAAGAATTTTTTAATTAGATCAATTATTGAAAGCAACCATATAATATTAATTGAAGGTATTTCTTAAAAGAACTTTGTGTACTTCTAACCTATTTATTAATCCAACTAATTTTTTTTATACAATGGAAAAAAGACAAAAGCATAAAACAAAATGGCCTAGTCTGGTGCTGCCGAGCGTACGTAATATTGCGATCATAGCCTCAGGTCCCAGAATCTGCACACTTGTATTGCTATCCAAAGATCGTTACGCCTTGAAATCCTCCAGGCTATTCTCATTTCTATCAATATGCTGTAAAGCTACTTTTGAGTTATGTTGGAGAATTTGTTTGATCTCCATGATAAGAGTCCAGTCTTCATGTTTTTCTGGAATATCATTTTGAATCAAGTGAGTAGAGCCTCCATATATAGAATCACTTCTCACCAAGATATCCTTGAAACCACAACCCCAAGCTCTTTTGAGCCAATTAGGCAACCCCATATTTTAGCGCTTAAGAAATCACGAGCTTCTAAATTTAGAAGGAATCCTTCTATCACTCGATTACCGTACCCTCGAGAATTTTTAAGGATGCCCCCACAAGCCGCTTTACAACTAGCAAGAGAAAAAGTTCCGTTGGCTTCAACAATTAATTGACCTTCGTTCACCTGATGAACTTGTGTAAGCAATCAGGTTAGTCCCTCCCAATTTTTGATGAGCAGCTGTCATGCTTCTTAGGATCACTTCCGCTATTGGCACAATATTATCAATGCTCACTATTAGTAGTTAGTGATGTATTAGGAGTAGTATTGTATCCTATTGGGCCCTATACAGGTGGGCCTATACAGGTGTGTGTGTGTCTGGGCCTATATAAGGCAGTCATGTACATTGGTTACAGGTGATTGAATATACAGATCCTTTTTCACTTTAACATGGTATCAATGCCAGGTTGATTTTTTTTTCAAGACTCACAGCCTAGTTTTCAAGATCCAATCTGCAAAGGAACAAGAATAAGGTCGTATGTGCAAGCCCAAGTTGCCATCCCAGATCTAACCGGTTATCCAAGAAGGGAAAAGCCCAATATCCAAGAACCCACCCGCGACCGGTTGGAGATTGAAACCGGATATTCAAGATCGAACCTGCTTCACCGATTGTGGTCTCGATTTTCTTTCCCAATCACAGTCACGACGGCCTTGGCAGAACGGATTTTTGGTATGGCTTCTTGTTTTGGTTGAGATTCCGACGGCGGTTCTCTACTCACGCTCGCGGTGGTTCGCGGTGGAGCTTCTTGGTAATTTTCAGAAGCGACGGTGGTTTCTTCACACACGCTCGCGGTGGTTCGCGGTGGAGCTTCCTGGTAATATTCAGAAGTGGAATCAGATTCTCCACAGAGTTGGTTCTTTCGGTGCCATTCTTGGTAATTTTCAGAGGCACACGATAGCTTATTCAATTTTGAGATTCGAGCTTATTCAATTTTGAGATTCGAGTTCCGTTGAAAGCATGTTTTCATAGTTGAGAGCTTGTTTTGTAGTCACTGATTTCTTTGGTTACGAGGTTTGCTGTGAATTTCATACCTGATTTGCCTCTGATTCATTTCAAACCTGCATTCTGGAAGCCCGGTCACAGGGCACGTTTCTTGTCTCTCGATTTTGTCTCTATTATTGGCATTAGAGGTGTCTACTGTATATTCCAGCACTGCTCTTGGTATTTTTTCAAAACTGCTCTTGGTAATTTCCAGCACTGCTCTTGGTTACTTCTTTCAAAGAACATGGCAGGGGATAATCAAACTTCAGTTCGTGCAACTGATCCAGGACATCTTGGGTTTAATCACCCCTTGTTCCTTCATCCTTCTGACACGCAAGCTACTCTACTGGTCCCTGCTGCGCTCACAGGCTCAGACAATTATCCTGTTTGGAGTCGTTCAATGCGCATAGCTTTATTGGGAAGGAACAAATACGGATTTGTTGATGGAACCTGTACACGTGGTGATCAAACCGATAATCTCAAGAGTACATGGGACAGATGCAATGCCGTGGTTCTTTCATGGCTGATAAATTCTGTTGACAAATCACTCTGTGGAGGTCTCACTTTTTCTGAGAATGCCAAATCTGTGTGGGATGACCTGAAGGAACGTTTTGATAAGTCTGATGGTTCCAAAACGTTTAACCTTCATCGTGCGATAAACACACTCACCCAAGGTAATCTTTCTGTTGCTGTTTATTACTCTAAATTGAAAGATTACTGGGAGGAGTTTGATAGTCTTGTTCCACTGCCTTCGTGTGAATGTCGTACTTCTCAACAATATACCAAAATTGTTCAAGAGCAACGACTATTTCAATTTTTAATGGGTCTTAATGAAAGCTACTACCAAGCCCGGAATCATGTCCTGATGTTAAGCCCCCTACCAGCTGTCAATCAAGCATTCTCTATGATTTCTCAACATGAGACCAATCGATCTCTTAGCACTAGTCATATTGCACCCTCTCCTGAGAATACTGTGATGTTTGCATCAAATGGACGAGGGGGACGTGGTAGAGGTAGGACCTCTTATCAAGGAAGAGGAAATAATAATAATCAACAAGCCTATCAAGGAAGAGGAAATAATCAACAAGATGAGTGTTCACATTGCCACAGAAAGGGACACAAAAAGGAACAATGTTTCCACATCATTGGTTTCCCAGCTAATTGGAGGCCAAGACCTATACAAGAGTCTTCAACACGTACTACTTCTGCTCTTGGAGCCTCTGAATCCATTGGAGTTGCAGGAAATCTTACAGCTCAACAATATGAGCAGCTGATACGTTTACTTGAGAAGGATTCTCATAATAAAAAGACAGACAACCCTCAGGATCTCATGGATACTACTGTAGGTGCCGTTGGAACTTCATCTACAGGTTTGATTAATGTTGTTTCTTCTCCCCTGTATGGTCATTAGACTCGGGAGCAAATATACATGTTGTTAGTAATTTGAATTATCTGCACAATTACAAAACTTATCATGGTCCAATAAAGAGAATTAGAGAACCTAATGGTGAGAGATTAATTGTTACACACATAGGAAATGCGAAAATTGCTAACAATATTACATTAGAAAGTGTTCTATATGCTCCTGGACTGAAATTCAATCTAATCTCTATTTCTCAACTGACAGCGCATGAACACTGCGTAGCTTTGTTTTTCCCTAATGTGTGTGTTTTGCAGGACACCTTGAGTGGGAAGATCAAGGGGATTGGTAAACTCACTCATGGTCTTTATATGCTGCAAGAAAACGCTCAATTAGACTGCCTATCTGATTTCCAGACTGCTTTTATTTCTTCTTTGCAATCTGTATGTACCTTGAAAGATGTAAAATCTGATCTTTGGCATCATAGACTTGGTCATGCCCCTTTACATGTTCTCAAACATTTGGTTGAAATAAAGAAGCATGGTATACATTCTGATAATGTCCATTGTGACATTTGTGTTCAATCCAAACAAACCCGCCTCCCTTTCCCTATTAGTACGATTAAGACTACTTGCTGTTTTGAAATGCTACACATGGATGTTTGGGGACCCTATAAGGAACCCATACATCAAGGTTTTCGTTATTTCTTAACAATAGTGGATGATTTTTCACGAGGTGTTTGGATATTTCTTATGTCACATAAATCTGAATCTGTTATGCATATCAAAACATTTATTACCTATATTTCTACTCAACATAAAGCAAATGTCAAGAGAGTAAGGAGTGATAATGGGTTGGAGTTTATGAGCTCCACTTTCAAAGATTTCCTTCACGACAAAGGTATTTTACATCAAACTTCTTGTCCTTACACTCCCCAACAGAATGGGGTTGTGGAGAGAAAACATAGGCATTTATTAGAGGTGGCTAGATGCTTGATGTTGCATGCAGGTGTACCAACTAAGTTTTGGGGTGAGAGTATTAAGGCTGCATCTTACTTGATCAATAGAACACCTAGTAAGGTATTGCACTATAGAACTCCCTATGAGTTAATTCATGGTAATGTGCCTTCTCTGTGATCTTTGAGAGTGTTTGGTTGCTTAGCCTACGCTACTAAATTGCATGATATTGATAAATTGTCTCCTAGGGCAGATGCATGTGTTTTCATGGGTTATCCCACAACTCAAAAGGGTTACCTTTTATATAATTTGAATACAAAAATGATGATGGTTAGCCGACATGTAAGCTTTATGGAAGAGAGATTTCCTTTCAAAGAAAGGGATAGTTACAATCCAGGGGGAGTCTCTCCTTCTTTACCTAACCCTTTTGTATATGAATATGAGAATTTGCCACAGGGAACATTTGAAAATCTGGAAGGTAGGACTAAACCAAATAACCTACAAACGCTTCCGCCGCCTTCGAATAGGCGTTCTACACGAGATAGGAGGCCACCTAGATGGCTGCATGATTATGACACTTCTGATCTTCCAGCTCAACAATTGGAGACGGGAGTACATAATCAGCAGGATGGTGGCTCCAATCAGCATGAAGCTGGGATGCTAAAACAGGGAGTTGTTCCTTATCCTATACAGAATTACTATACATGTTCCAATTTATCTTCCTCATACAAGGAGTTTGTTCTTTGTGCTGATACTTTTATTGAACCTAGGACATTTGAGGAAGCCGTGAAAGACCAAAATTGGATAACGGCAATGAAGGATGAGATTAAAGCTCTAGAATTAAATCAAACTTGGAACATCGTTGATCTCCCAGAAGGAAAGCATCCGATTGGGTGCAAGTGGGTCTACAAGATTAAGCATGACTCGAATGGTAATGTAGCAAGGTACAAGGCCCGTTTGGTGGCCAAGGGATACACTCAAACAGAAGGTGTAGATTATTATGAGACATTCTCACCAGTGGTGAAGATGGTAACGGTGAGAACTGTTCTTACTCTTGCAACTGTACATAATTGGGATATTTTCCAAATGGACGTTCATAATGCTTTCTTACAAGGAGATCTTCATGAGGAAGTGTATATGGTGATTCCTAAAGGTTTTAAAGATGTTGGAAAGGGAAAAGTATGCAAGTTAGCCAAGTCTTTATATGGGTTAAAGCAAGCTTCAAGGCAATGGAATGCCAAGCTTTCACTTGCATTGGTAAAGGGAGGATTCAAGCAGAGTTTGCATGATTACTCACTATTTGTAAAGTGGAAGAAGGGTGAAATGATTGTCGTGTTGGTTTATGTGGATGATTTACTCATTACGGGAAGTAATAGAGAAGCCATTGAGGAGACTAAGACCTATTTACACACTCAATTCGTAATCAAGGATTTAGGTGTTGCCAAGTATTTCTTGGGGTTAGAAATAGCAAGATCAAGGGCTGGAATAGTTTTAAATCAGAGAAAGTACACCCTTGATTTGATTAGTGATGTGGGGTTGAGTGCTTCCATGCCAGCAGCAACACCCATGGAGCAAAATGCAGAACTGGTGAAGAACCCACGGGAAGATGTAACTGAAACAGATCCGGATCAACAGAAAACAGCGAAGAAACCGAAGAAAATTGATAAGAAATTACAACAACCTGAGATATATCGAAATTTAATTGGTAGGTTATCGTATTTGACTGTCACTCGTCCTGATATTTGTTATCCTGTGCAGGTATTGAGTCAATTTCTTGTGGAACCAAGGGAGTCGCATATGAATGGAGCAATGAGGGTGCTGCACTATTTGAAAGGAACACCGGGGCTGGGTATCCTTTTGTCTTCAAACAGTCGAATGCAGCTGGACTGTTACTGTGATTCAGATTGGGCTGCATGTAAAGATAGTAGATGATCAGTGACAGGATATGCAGTACAGCTGGGAGGATCCTTGATATCCTGGAAGTCAAAGAAGCAGAACACAGTGTCCAAGTCCTCGGCAGAAGCTGAATATCGAGCGGTTGGGCATGTGACTTCAGAGATAGTTTGGATTGTTGGTTTATTAAAAGATTTACATGTAATTAATGTAGAGCCCGCAAATGTATTTTGTGATAGTCTTGCAAAGAATACATATTGCTAGCAATCCCGTATTTCATGAAAGAACGAAACATATTGAGATAGACTGTCACTTTGTTAGGAAAAATTGCAGGAAGGTTTGATAGATCTAAAGCATGTCAAGTCGAAGAACAATTGGTCGACATATTGACAAAGAGCTTGGGAATAGAAGCTCATAAATATTTGATTCGCAAGTTAGGTGTTATTGATATATATAGCCCTAACTTGAGGGGGAGTATTAGTAGTTAGTGATGTATTAGGAGTAGTATTGTATCCTATTGGGCCCTATACAGGTGTGTGTGTGTCTGGGCCTATATAAGGCAGTCATGTACATTGGTTACAGGTGATTGAATATACAGATCCTTTTTCACTTTAACACTCACATTGGTGTTTAGGTGTATCGATTCATTCCGGTCACAAGCCAACAAATTATGACGAACAGTCCTTTCCAATAGATCTTGTTATAACCAAGGTTCTGCTCTCCATGTTTAGCTGAATCCAATCCTGAGTGTTAGAGGCGAAGAAGCTGTTATGAAATCAGGGATTGACTATCGATTCCCACAATCTTCCGATACCACCGCAATCCCTTAGGACCCGTTTGTTATAAAGAAAGTCCAGGGAGGGAAAGGGAAGATCTCAATCTTCCCATGGATTTTGGGTGTTTGTTACAAAGAAAGTCCAGTCAGCAACTCACTGGAATTGGACATTTTCCTTTATTTGAGGGAAGATGCTTTCCTCCGAAAATGGAAGGAAAGCTGCCATCTTCCCGGGAAGATGGTTTTTGACGATTTACCCCGAAATTCAAATTTGGCGGGAAGTTCGAACTTGGCGGGAAAGTTCAAACTTGGCGGGAAAGTTCAAATTTGGCGGGAAAGTTCAAATTTGGCGAATTTTTTTCTTCTTCAAAAGTTCGAACTTAACAATAATATATTTTTTAAAAATATATTTTAGCAAAAAAATATTTTTTATTATTTTGAATTAATTTCTTTTGAGGGTAAAATAGACATTTCCTAATTCCTTACCAACTACCACCTCTTCATTTTCTTCCTACCAAACAACTCAAGTCATCTTCCACTACTAGAAAAAGTCAAATTTGCTACGGATTTTTGCGACGGAAAATTATCCGTCGCAAAAAAGAAATATTTGCGACGGAAAAACATTCCGTCGCATATTTTGCGACGGACGGCCCTGTCCGTCGCAGTTTGCGACGGACACGCCGTCCGTCGCAAAAAAATTGCGACGGACGGTCCGGTCCGTCGCAAAAAAATTGCGACGGACGGTACGGTCCGTCGCAAAAGGGCGGACCGAATCGCCCGCCTTTTGCGACGGACATTTGCGACTGACCGACCGTCCGTCGTGTTTTTTTTTGCGACGGACGGTCGGTCCGTCGCAAATTGCGACGGATCGAGTCCGTCGCAAATCGCAGAGTCTCTTTTAAGAGACTCTGCGTCTTCCTCCCCGCGCACGCCTCCCCTCTCCCCCTCCGCGCAGCCCCCTCCCCATTGATTTCTCCGCTGCCCTTCCGTTTTCCGGCCTCCCCTCTCGTTTTCCGGCCTCCCCTCTCGTTTTCCGCCTCCCTCGCGATTTCCGGCTCCACCTGCGATTTCAGGCGCCCTCCTTGCTTGTGTTGGTGCCGGTGGTGGTTCTTCGCTTGCTCGTCGGAGTAGGTGGTGGTTTTTCCAACGTTCTTCCCTTTCTTCACGGTTTAGGTATGTTTAAATGTTTGAGATAGATTATTGTATATAGATTAATATGTAATTGATATTGATTAGTATAGATAGATTAAATATTGATTTGATTATGTAGATTAAAATGTTGATTAGTATGTTTAAATATTGATTAGTATAGATATAGTTGATGGGGATATTGATTAGTATAGATAAAATAAATCTTGATTAGTATGTTTAAATGTTTAAATATTGATTAGGGTAGATAGATTAAATATTGATATTGTTTAAATGTAGTTGTTAATAAATATTGATTTGCCTATGTAGATGAAAATGTAGTTATTATGGACATTGATTTGCGTATGTAGATTAAAATGTTATAGTTATTGATTTGGGTATGTAGATTAAAAGGTACTTGATGTTGATAATTTGTTAGAGGCTTACAAAAATTGTTATGATATTATATTAATTGATAATTGGTAACTAGATATATAATTTGTTAAAGGAATTAATTAATTAACATAAAGTATAATTAAAGAAGATAAAGATTTAAAGAAAAAAATGACTATTTAGTTTTATGAAAAAAAATCTCATTTACATTCATTATTTCAATTTATCTTTAACAATTTATATAATAAATAAAGGCTGATAATTTCAAAAACTAAATTATAAATACTATTTAGATAAATAGGTAATTATAAATACAAAATATAAAATTCCTTTTGCATATTATATAATCTTGATTTGTTCTTATAAATTGGTCACTAATATATAAATTTACATATTTGTGGCATGTTGAGATGTTAATTAGGTTAGTAATCGAACTAGCTAAGAAGTATGGAACACAATTATGATAGAAGTTGGATGTACAATCGTCTAACTGATAGAAGAGAACTAACGCAAGTATTCTTGGCGGGTTTGGAAGAGTTCATCCAATTTGCTTTAGCGAATTCAAATACTTCAAGTAGGGAGATCAGGTGTCCGTGTGCCAAATGTAGGTGTTTAAGATTTAGGGATACGGGCAATGTCAAAATTCATTTGTGTCAAATTGACGATGAGGAATCAGACGATGAGGAAGAAGTGATTTACTCTGATAGTGAATCGGAGTTCGACGACTATGAGACCTCCTCAGAGGAAGACGTGCAAGCAAATGTTGATGTTGATGAACAAGAATCGTCCGATTGATTTCGTTAGTTCTTTGTTTGTGATGATTTGTTATACTACATACTTTGTTAATGCGCTACTTATTGTTATATATTTTTGACATTATGTCTATGAGTGTTTAGAGATGGAGCATCTAGGAGGACGTTCGGGTAGTGGACGGGGTAGTGGTCGAGCCCAACCCCGTCCTATCGGAGGGGTAGGGCGACGTCATCTCGCTCCTTATGGAGGTAGAGGGTCCAGCGCTTCCCGAGATATGCCATCCTTTGATATGTCATCTTCACCGTCTACATATTTGTCATCTTCACCGTCGCCGTATATGTCGTCATCACCGTCATTTGTATATGTCGTCATCACCGTCTACCCCCACCGATCCACAGCAAGGGGGATCACGGGTTTACAATATAATTTCGATTGATTTACATAAGTTTAGTTACATATGATTTACGTATGTTTATCTTCAATACTTCACATTCCTTCCTTAGCACAATGCGTCGCCTCATAGCCACGTTGGGAAGAAGGTAGTTCCTCCGATCCACCAACTGGGGCTCCAGAGATCCTTCGACACGGAAGCTTTGGATCCGTCCGACGGCGTCGGGTAAGTCATGCCAAGTTACCAGTAATGTTACAATTTTCTCTATGTAAATGGTTTGTATGGTAATATTTGCATGATGTCATCTCTCATCAGATTTGAGCCTCATAATGAGGTAAGGGACTTCATCTCGGCCCAATTATTCCGCAATTACAACCATCCAGGATGCGACAGCAGATGGATCAGATGCAAGCGGAGATGATGAGACAGATGCAGAATCAACTCCTGTCTCTAATGACACAAAAGGGTTCGGGGTCGGCTCCTGGTGATGATGACCATGCGGGTGATGATGATGATGATCACAATCTCGATGTTTAGACTACTTTTTAGTATTTGTTCCTTACAACATTATTATATATATTTTGTTTTCTCTGTTTAAACTCTTTTTATTATATTCATGATACTTTTGCATTCAATTTTCAAGAAAAAAAAATTAAAAAAATTAAAATTTAAAAAGATTCAAAAAAAAAAAAAATTAAATAATTTTGCTACGGATTTAAAATTCCGTAGCAATTTGCTACGGAATTTTATCCGTAGCAAATTGCTACGGATTTCATTCCGTAGCAAATTGCTACTTCCGTAGCAATTTGCTACGGATTGCATTCCGTAGCAAATTGCTACGGAATGCAATCCGTAGCAAATTGCTACGGATTGTAATTCCGTAGCAAATTGCTACGGAATTTTCAATCCGTAGCAATTTGCTACGGATTTTGAAAATCCGTAGCAAATTGCTACGGGGTTTTTTGCTACGGAAAAATCCGTAGCAAATTCCGTAGCAAATCGATTTTGCTACGGAATTTTGGCATTTTTCCGTAGCAAAATCGATTTGCTACGGAATTTGCTACGGATTTTTCCGTAGCAAAAATCAATTTTTTTGTAGTGAATTCCCTCATCTTTCAAATCTTCCTTTCCATTCCTTTCCCTACTCTAAAGTTCCTTTCCCTCCCCAAGCTTTCTTTGTAACAAACGGGTCCTTAGTGATTGAAGGACGTCCTTCGAATAGGTCTTGCAACGGTCACAAAGCCCAACTAACTTTAACTGTGATTGGTTTATTTTTGAGAATTAGTCATTCGTACGTCCAGAAAAAAGCATTATTGGATAAAGGGTGTGTAATATATATATAGTAGAAATCCACATAAAAACTCATTATTGATAATGGTAGTTAGCTGAGGATTGTGGAGCAAAAGAGAAGATGGCAAATGGCAAAGAAAGTAAAAATATTTATGTGGCAAGTGGCCTATGAGATAATTGATGGGTTGAGGTATATATCAACTGCCCCTCAATTTCCCCCTCCCAATGTTTTTTCTTTGTTTCTCTTAATCATTTGATTCTACATAAAATAAGTGATATATTGTTGATAAAAAATGGTACAGTTTTTAATATTTTACTATGTTTAATACTTTAAATTAAAAAGAAACTGCTCAATTTTAGCGATATGGAAGCGTACGTATATTGAAGCAAGGACTGAAGAACATGTGAAGGTGCCTTTGTTTCAAGGATTGTATGATCAGTATTTTAGTGACTACGTTTCAAGGATTCTCAAAGAGATCAGACACCAAGCAACAAACCATTATGGTAATCTCATGTGATTAAGTATCCAACAAGCACTACTTCTGAAACTGTCATTATGAAACTTCATCATTATTATCTTGGAGATGGCTATTCTCTCATGGGTGCTCTTCTTTCTTGTCTTCAAAGAGCTGATGATCCTTCTTCCATTATCTTTTCCTTCTCGAAAACCATAACCATAATCAGAAGCTGTACAGCAATCTTCTAAAATTGTACGTAACACAGTTACCTTAAAAATGATCATTAAGATTAAAATTTTTACATCTATATCTTCAAAATATTATCTCCAAGATTATCTATATCTTCTAAATCTTATCCCCATGATGAACGTACGTGATCCTGAGGTAGATTCTGTATCATCTGAGTTCTGAGATAAATATAGAACATATAGAAGGTGGTGAATATTGGTTTTGGTCTTTGGTTTTATAGTCCCTATAGTTTTATAAGTATTTGGCCTAAGTTGGTTTAAGTACATGAATTTAAATTAAAACTCATTAAAAATATAGAGATTTGTTATTAAATTTAGATCACAATTTTTTATTTAATTATAAGGACCAAAATCAACAATTTAAAACTATAAGAACTAAAACCAAAATTCCAACGATTAAAACCAGGAGTACCAACAATGGTATCAAATCATTAATTAATTACATCCATGGTTCTAAAAACAAACGTAGATTTTACTTGACAACGGAAGGAGAATGAAAAATCGTAAAAACATAAAAGCGTTTGGAAAATTAGTAAAATCGTTTTAATGAAAAAAAAATCGTAAAAACGTAAAATGACAGTGATAAAACGAGTTTTTAAGAACCATGATTACATCCCTTGGAAGCAATTCTCATAATTTGCCAACTTTCATTTCCTCTCCAACACCTATACTATGTACATTCGTATATATCCTCTTCCTCAGACGTGTATATATATTAGCTGGCTCTCTCCATTATTTCATCAGTGCTCAATATCTGGGTCTCATACACACAGATCAGTTTCTCAGTGGCATAACGATGGAGTCTGAAGCACACAGAATATTGCTTGGTCTGTTTCTTCAGATGACTCTCACATTGCTTCTTTGCTTTTCATCGTCTCAAGCTCTGAAGTTCAACGTTGGTGGCAACGATGGCTGGGTTGTGAAGCCTTCTGAATATTACAATCACTGGGCTGGACTAAATAGGTTTCAAGTCAATGATACACTCTGTAAGTACACATTTTTACAAATACAAACACAACCACATACACGACATGAAGCAACGTAACGTAAGTACGTTTGATTTGTAATGGTTTGATCTTATTTTCTGTTAATTTTTGTGTGTTCATATATGTAGATTTCAAGTACAAGAAAGGGTCTGATTCGGTTCTGGTGGTGAACAAGACTGACTACGATTCCTGCAACACCAAGAATCCGATGATGAAGATGGACGACGGCGATTCTCACTTCACGTTTGATAAATCGGGTCCGTTCTTCTTTACCAGTGGCAACTCTGAAAACTGCAAAAAGGATCAGAAGTTGATCGTCGTTGTCTTGGCTGTCAGGGACAAAACTCCTAGTTCGCCTCCGATGGCTGCTCCGGCTCCGTCTCCGGCAGAAGGGAATCCACCAACTGTGTCACCTGGGCCAAGCGAGGGTCCAGATGTTGGGGACAATCCTCCGGCTCCGTCTCCGGCAGAAGGGAATCCACCAACTGTGTCGCCTGGGCCAAGCGAGGGTCCAGGTGCTGGGGACAATCCTCCGGTTCCGTCTCCGGCAGAAGGAAATCCACCGGCCGTGTCGCCCGGGCCAAGCGAGGGTCCAGATGTTGGGGACAATCCTCCGGCTCCGTCTCCGGCAGAAGGGAATCCACCGGCCATGTCGCCTGGGCCAAGCGAGGGCCCGGATGTTGGGGACAATTCTCCGGCTCAGCCTCCGGCAATATGGAGTCCACCAGCTTTGTCGCCTGGGCCAAGCGAGGGCCCGAATATCGCGGACAATGTTCCAGTGCCGGCACCGGATCCTGCAGGTTCTACGAGGATTGGTGGCTATGGGGTTGGGATGGTGTTGCTAATGGGTTATTTGGTTGGACTTGTTTGAGCTGTTCTATATCTTATGTTGGGGTCCTAAATAAGTCGTTACTTTATGGTTTTTATTTGATGTGATTTTAGTCATGTCATTCTGTGTTGCTCTTATTTGTTGGAGTTATAATTTGAGTTAATCATTGGACCTTGCAAATCTAAATCATTGGAGTTATAGTTATTCACACAGCACCTGTTCGTTGAGATTCACACAGCACCAAGTCGAAAACTCAAGTGAAAAATCTCATCTTAAGGCTAGGTTTAAGTGATAGTAACAAGAACATATCCTCAACACAATTACGTAAAACATATCATAGTCTTTCTATATATAATAGAAAAGGGTAATGTATGTTATAAATATTATCATACTTTGTAGATGTTCATGTCCCCTCAAGATTCAAAGAATATAATTACTACTTTTATTAAAATTCTGTCTTAAGTCCTCTCTCATTCACGAATCCAAGTTATTAAGTATGAAATAAATACATGAATTTTGGGAGTTTGGGAAATGTACTTCATTATGTTAGGACCAATACAATGCAATTTACTACTACTACTACTATTTAATAATGGAATGCCTATAAAAAGAGATTCATCTCAAAGTTTTGAATACTTCCCCCATTTATCCTCTCCAAAACTCATCCAACCCAAGTTGTGTACATTCTCATTAGTTTGATAAGATAGAAACTATTAACATTAATTTTTAATATAATAGATTATCTCTCTCCTCACTAATATAAGATATATATATACAGGGGCGGATCCAGGAATTTATGGAATGGAGGGCACTATTGGTGGGGGGATGCGGGGGTGCTGCCCCGAAATTTTTTTTTTAAGCAAAGATTTAAATGAATTAAAAAATATAAAGGGAAAAACAAGACTAAGTATTATTAGAAATAACAAGGCTGGACACCATATATTTTAATAACAATAGTACATTACAATAAAAAAATTTACAATGTCATCCTTCTAGGCTTTATTTTTTGGAATTATATCATACTTGCCTCATTATCAATGCTATCAAATACATCTTTTTTATTGTTCAAAAAAAAAATACATCTTTTTTTTATTATAAACCACTACCTGTTTTGCAGGAAAAGATATAAAACAAGTGGATTGCTTTTTCAAATAAAAAGAGATGAAGATTCAAGATATAAAATGACAAGAGACTAATCAAACCTGAGGTTTTATATCAAGCCATATTCTCAATTCATTTTTGTGTAGTGTTTGGTGCTGAGGACCCAAGAGGTTTCTAAATCCTTTGTAAAAGCTCATAGACATGATGAACTTGGAGCTTGGGCAGTAGCTAGGTGAAGGTGGCCCGTAGGCACTGCTTGAAGGGATCATAAAGATTACAATAATGAAGAGAAGGAGAGCCTCCACATATGCGATTCTGATTTTGGCCCTTAAATTTTTTTTTTTTTTTTTAAAAAAAGATGCCATTTTAAGGGGGGGCAAGTAAGTGATGTACCTCGCTCCGCCTCTATATATATATAAGGAGTTGATATTGGTTCTAAATATAATATATATTTTATTATTTATAATTTATAATTTTTCTAATTTATCCCTATTGATACTTCTTAGTAATAATTAAGGAAGATACTCTTATAGAGGTGCTTACCAATCGTCCACCAATAAGTTCTTCATATTGGTGGGGTTTTGAACTTATACATTGATGGTTATGAACCAAATCTCTTGCCCGCTACAACAACATTTATTGGTAATTCATCTCTTTTTTTTTTGATATATAAAATGGTGGCAAGTGTGCAACACGAGTGGTTTTATCGCAACTCGAACCCTAAACCTCTTAAGGAAATCCAACGCCACATTCCGCTGGACCAACCAGCATTAACCGAACAATTTTCAAAATCAAAGAAATAAGCTAAGCCCATTGTAAGTGCACAGGTGGGCCAAGGCCCAAGGCCCAAGCACCAAAGTCCAAAACGGAACAGTATTTCGGAGCTAGGGTTTTCTCTGAAGCAATTTAAAAGGCGCGCCCTTGCTTCAATTCTTTGCTACCTGCCTTTCTGTTGCCTCCTTAAGCCGGTAAGGTGCGTCGCTGGTTCGCTCAGAGGTCTCTTTGATTTCATCTCTTTTCTTTTGGCTTTTCATTATGTTATGTCTTTATTGTATTTAAACAAATAAAGAAATGATTTAGAGGACAAGACGAAGATGATGAAAGCAAATTAAGGGATGTGTGATTATCAATGATCAAAATTATCCTCGCTACGTTCTTTCTGATTCGTCGATCGACTCTGTTTTTTTCCCTTCTTATTATTCTTATTATTACATTTTGCTTGTTGCTTCGAGTTGTTCTTTCTGTTAACGACTTTAGATCTTAAATCCAAATCGGTTCATATGTATTTTTGTGTGGTGGAGCTAGGAGCTAGGATTTTTTATTTGAGTCTATATAATTAGTGGGGGTTTCGGGCTGCCCTGGATTTTTTTTAAAGGAAAAGTTTAAATGCATTAGAAAGATCTGAGGTCTTTTGGAAGCCTCTGCTGTGAATGCTGTGAATTCTGATTTCTTTTGGAGAAATATCCAAAGCTCACAATCACAACTATGTAATTTCAAAACAGATCTGCCATTAGAAATTCTAATATCTTATTAGTTCATGTTTCCCATTGAAAAATTTAGCACAGGTTTATTTACTTAACATCCATCACAGGGACAATACAATAGGCAATAAAAGCATACAATTTCAGTGGCATTCACTGGAGTACCAATAATCTTTAGTCTGACTTCACTATTTTTCTGAATCTTAACCTGCAAGAGACCAAGTGGTTAATTTTTTGC
Organism: Acacia pycnantha; assembly: GCA_025563575.1. Taxonomy (NCBI): domain Eukaryota; kingdom Viridiplantae; phylum Streptophyta; class Magnoliopsida; order Fabales; family Fabaceae; genus Acacia; species Acacia pycnantha. The sequence goes on from JAMWYP010000141.1 coordinate 1,155,266, forward strand.
CCAATGACCAAGTGGTTAATTTTTTGCTCAATGACCAAGTGGTTAATACTAAAGTATATATTACAATATTAAAAAAAGAACAGAGGAGGGAAACGCTGTGTGTGAGAGAGAGGGAGGGAGAAGTCATGAACACATACTGATCCATCTGAAGTAGTATAATTTGGCATGTCTCCTGATTGGAACTCCATATCATCCGGAATCCACTGAAATGAAGGACACGACAGAATTGTAACAGAAGCTAAAAGGGCTTCCAACTTGAAGAATTTCTGGCTATGAACTCTACATCAAATTTATTTCAACCAAAAACTCATTCTCAAAACTAATATCGACATGCCATTCCATTGGTATATAACTACTACGTGATCACACATAATAAGCATCCAATAATGAAGTCAAAAGTTGCACCTAAATCTGGTGTTTTAACAACCACAAAAGTGCAGCCTGGTGATACATTGTGGAGCATATGATATCGTGTTTATGGTTCTGGATCAAAATGGAAGGAATTGGCAGCTGTAAATCCGCATATCAGAAACCCCAACGTCGTTAAATCAGATAAAACCATTAGATTGAAGTGAATGTAAGGTAGGGTAATGGCATTTCAGATTTTTCTTGGTTAGGTCCTATTCTTCGTGTCAGATGACCAATAAAGCTACCTTCATTACAAGACTAAATGGGATGAGGTATGTAAAGAGAAGTAAATCAGTATCAGGCTCATTTTTCTTCTATAGAACCGTTGTAAAATTCCTTTGTCTGCATCTGTTGATTATAAGCGCTACATCTGCTGTATTTTTCTTCAACCAACTTTGAGAAGATGAAATTAATAAATGACACATTTAACATTACCCTATGCCAGAACGAGAATGAAAAGCGCTTTTGACATATCAGTGCTATGTATGAGAAACAGAATTCTCAGACCACACAGAAATAAAACCACAAAGAAACAACTCACATGAGAGTCAAGTTTATCAATAGCAGCCTGAGCCTCTTCCCCGGAAGCCATAGTGACGAAGGCAAATTCTCTGCTCTTCCCATCCTTGGTTTTTATTATCTACTTCAACTACAAAAGCAAAAGCTCAACCTTCAAAATTACAAAAATTAGGGTGAGGGTGGGAGAAGAACCCCAAATAGAATATCGAGATGAGAAATTGAAAAACCTCGACATCAGTTACAGTTCCGCATTGACCAAAGAGGTTTTTGATGTCCACTGTCGATAACGACCATGGTAGATTAAACATCTTGAAGAGCTTCTTTTTTACAGGAAATGGGAAAAAGAGCAGTGGAGATGTTGAAAAAAAAAATTAAGAAAATTGTCTGAGTCGTGTTCGAACGGGGACCACTAGTTAGTGTGTGGTGTGAAACTAACGGATAACCAATGACACCAATCAGAAAAGTTGTCATTATATTCTTTCAACATATATATATATATTCTTAAAATCTTGTGTCTATGCACATGCAAACATATGCACAAGTGTGGCTCCGCCACTAGTGCCCAGTAATACGATTATAACAATAAAAGCGAATCTCCAATTCTCTGTCGTCCTCTGGAGTCATATTATTCATTCTCCATATCAGTCTTGTTGAGAAGAGTTTTTTATTTTTTCACTCTACATTGGGAAAATTTAATTGATTCGTCTTCTTAAAATGAAGTCTGTTTTTTTCTACAATTTATTTAGAAGAAAATGTTTTTTTTTTGGGTAAAAATTTAGAAGAAAATGTTATCTATCTCTCCTTAGTCCGTATTGATAGATATTGGGCTTTTTTTTTTTTGAAATAAACTAAAGATCAACACAGAAGTTCCAGACAAAGCCAGATTAACAAAGACCAAAAGACAAGAGCCCAAACATACGAACTCTAGGCCCAAAAAACGACGTAAGTGTTTGTCCTCACATTTTAAAAGTGCTTTAATACCAGGCTAGAAATCAAGAATGCAATTTTCTCTATGGGCCCTTACAAATCACCAGGTATTGATGGTTACCCTCCTTTATTCTATCAATCTAACTGGTCGACAGTGGGGTCTGCTGTTTGTCAATTTGTAAAGCTTGCTTTCTCTGGCTCTATTTCTTTGGAAGAAGCTAATAAAACTTTGATTGCTTTAATTCCCAAACGAGATAGACCTGAATTAGTCAGTCATTTTCGACCAATTTCACTTTGCACTGTGCATTACAAATGCATTACAAAGATTATTACTGGCAGATTAAAAAGTTTGATGAATGACTTAGTTTCTCCGTTTCAAATTGGTTTCATCAAAGGAAGAAGTATACAAGATAATATTGTTATTGGGCAAGAAGCGCTTCATACCATGCGTAAAACCAAGGGCAGAAGAGGACTTATGGCTTTAAAAATCGATTTCGAGAAAGCTTATGACAGATTGAGCTGGAGTTTTCTAAAACAAGTTCTGAATGATGTGGGCCTTGAGTCTGATTTCATCAATTTGATTATGAATTGTGTATCATCTGTGGCTTATAATGTCTTATGGAATGGGAGAAAAGCGAGTTTTTTGCTCCAAAGCGGGGCATTAGGCAAGGCGATCCAATCTCTCCCTATTTGTTTGTTCTCTGTGTTGACAGATTATCTCATCTCATTCTCGACCAAGTGGAAGAAGGAAGTTGGAAGCCTATTCGTATTTCAAGGGGAGGTCCTCAGTTATCTCACTTGATGTTTGTAGACGACCTCCTTTTATTTGGGGAGCTACAATGGAGCAAGCTAATGTTATTATCAAGGTTCTTGACTGTTTTTGTGAAGCTTCGGGAGAGAGGGTCGGTTATGAGAAGTCTTCCATTTTCTTCTCTCCTAATGTTCCAGAACAATGAAACGTGCAATCCAGATACAACAAAGATGAAGATAACTACGATATTGGTAAATACCTTGGCTTTCCAATGTCTAGAAAAGGAAGCCTACCGAGACCTTCCACTATATCATTGATAAGGTTCGTTCCAAGCTAGCCACATGGAAAGCAAATTCCTTATCCATGGCGGAAGAATCACACTTGCTAAGTCGGTGATTAGTTCAATTCCCTTATACCCAATGCAGTTGCCCAATTACCTTGCCTTATGGCGTTTTATTTGCAAGCAGAAGCAGATTATTGAAGAGCAGACTGGTTGGAGAGTGAGGAATGGGCTTTCTGTTGAATTTTTTAATGACATTTGGCTATTTCAAGGGAAGAGGATCAAGGACATGTGTGGCCATCAGCTGTCAGTTGAAGAAAATAACAGCAAGGTTTCAGACTGGTGTTCTGGTGGTGTTTGGAATTTTTCCCGGCTTGAATCTTTAGTTCCTAGGGAAGTGATTCAGAGACTGTTAGCAGTTCTTCCTCCTATGCCTGAAGCTGGAAATGATGTGATGCTGTGGAATGGTGCAACTAATGGTCAGTTTTCTGTTAAATCTGCATATTTCAATATTTTTCTTTCAAATGAGCATGCATATCACCGTGGGTACTCTCTAATTTGGAAGTGGAAAGGTCTTGAACGGATTAAAGTGTTTACAGTGCCTCACTAACACAGTGGTTTGAAATGAATCTTAAGGAGGACTTAGCGAAAGGAACAGAAATGATTGGGACTTGGTGTTTGGAGTAGGTGTATGGAAGCTATGGAATTGGCGGAATCAGTCAATCTTTGAACAAGGTTTTATTAAACCCCTTATACCTCACATAGCGATCCTTAAGCTATGGAAGCTTTTTGTGGCTAGAGGGAATTTATTATCAGAAGACGTCCCTTCTTTAGCGGATAAGCTGTTATGGCAGATGCCTACTAATGAATGGGTCAAGCTTAATGTTGATGGTTCAATGTTACCCTCAAATAGTCTAGGAAGTAGCGGAGGTGTTTTAAGAGACTCACAAGGCCAATGGATTGCTGGTTTTGCAGTACCATTAGGAATATGCAGTGCTTATGAAGCAAAGGAGTGGGCCTTGTTAAAGGGTCTCCAGTTAGTCTGGGACATGGGCTTCCGAAGTGTGATTGTTGAATCTGATTCCAAGGAGCTCGTCCAGCTTCTCCATGATAGGACCTGTAGTGGTCGTCAAAGTCTGGTTTACAGGATCGAACGTTTATGCGGCTCACATGGAACTTGGAAATTAACTACATTGCAAGGGAGCAAAATCGGGTTGCGATCTTCTAGCCAAGAGAGGTTACTCAGAATCTCTCGTTCTTGATACTTGTCCTTCTTTTTTGAGGACCTTAGTCCTTCGTGATTGTATGGGAATTTCTTCCCCCAACACCTTATTTTAATATACAGGCCTGGCCTACACTTTTATCAAAAAAAAAAAAAAGTGCTTTAATACAATATCAAAAAAAATAGTCACAATATCAAAAAAAAAAAGTGCTTTAATAACCTCGTCCTCGGTTCGATGCCTGTGAAGAAAGAGTCAAAACCAAAAGTTCTAATAAATCGGGTGGGCAAATAAAAAAAAAATAAAAGTGCTTTAGTAACCAACAAGGTTGGCAATCCTCACTTGAATAAGATTACCTCTAATAAGAGAACACCTATACTAAAAAAAAAAAAAAAATCTTTTAGTATATAAGAGGAATTTTATCTTAATTTATAAAAAATTACTTAAAAAAGCATTTTGTTTTGTAGCTATGCACAAATAGAAATGGTGATCAATATTTCAATCAAACAATTTTTTTTTTATATATAAAAGTCTAATAAAAAAATAAATTACATTACGTTAATTGACTGCCTTTAAACCTAGCCCTAGTTTCTAAAAGCCAGTTAGGATAAAATTACTTTTGCTTACCAACACGACTCCAAACCCCAAGTATCCTATACCTAATGAGTGAGATATGCTACGTTACTTAACACCTTGTAGTCAATCACAAAGTCACTTGAAAAGAGACCAAACAACTAGAAACTGCTCCTCTCAATTCTTTTTGAATTACAAGGCGGCAGACACTAATGACCTGAATTACAAGGAGCGGGATCGAACCCATGACCTCCTACTAGTTGGGGAGTACCCATACCACTAGGCTACAAGGCTTTTGGTTGCTCCTCTCAATTCTGATACGGAATTCAAGCACTCACATTTTTCTTGCAGTCCAACCAACAACTTTATGGGCGATACATCATCTTCAATCATCCCAGTTCCTTGGTTAAACCCAGCCATTGAGAAATTGTGTAGTCATAAAGAGAATTATTGATTGACAAGTACAGTGGGATTTTCCCAACCACCATCAATAAATAATAAATTCATACTTGTCATCAGTAATTATTATTGATGAGGCCGATCAAAAGCAATCATATTGGTCATGAAAATGAAATGTCCGAGAACAGTACGTTTTCTTGTGACTGGAGCCACGAGTTCCTTGTCATTTACCAGGGGAAAAAAACGTGCTTCGGATAAGAAAAGAAGAAAAGCTTCTTGTGCTCTCATACGGTCATACCTTGTTTTATGGTGAAGTACTCCCTCTAATCTTGATTATAGGATAATATTTGAGAGTTGATTTTGATCCTAATTATTATAAAAAATTATTTTTTGTCAATTTCTTCCCAAAATACCCCCTATTGATACTTTTTCAATAATAATTAAACACACTAATAACTTAATAATGCACCTATATATTCTATAAAGTGACTAATGCTTGCAACTCATTAATGTCACATACATCTCAATTCTACTATTTTTATTTTTTTTAATAAAATAATTTTGAGCAATTTTTGTCATTTTAATAATGACCTCACTATAAAATCACACTCCCAACCTCCAAGAGTATACCAAAAATTGTTAATGGAGATCGACGACGCCATATGATGTAGGAGAGGTCCGACAAAGAACAGAGAATCAGAGTAACTGAATGTCATTTTAAATAAAGGCATTTTAGGTAAAAAAAAATAATTAATTAATTTAACTATTGTCCTTAATCTCTCAAAAATTAGGTAAATATGTCTTATAATTAGGACCGAAGAGAATCCTAAAAAACTTACAAACTCAATCAGATAATTTTGGTCCCCACAAAAAAAAAAAAAATTAAAATTAAAACCTTTATCTTAACCAGAAGTGCGGCATAAAAAGATGCATTAATGGATGGATTTGATTAAACAAGTTTCAGGCAAAACATTTTTTGTTATCAATACCTTAAATAATGGTACGGAATGGACAGTTGAAGGATACTTATCTCTAACATTAAATAAATAATGGAGAAGAACAAGGCAGCGTGTGCGTGTGTGAACCAGAATTAATGAACTAGTCATGTTTAATTTGCCGCCACTTTAGATTTGCCTAAAACTAAATTGGTGACTTATAAATAAAATAATAACCTTATTTTAGTTAAATACCATTAATTAAATTTTTTAATAATCTGCAGGCAATTTTTTTTCCCGAATAATCTAAAATGTTCAATATTTTTCATATTTTAGTTACATGAAAGTATTAAACTAGATATTTAAAACATGAAATAGGCACTTCCTCCGGTCCTAATTATAGAAACAATTTTATAGTGTAAAAAAGTGTTCCTATAATTAGAACCGGAGGTAGTATCAATTAAACTATTGTAGCAAGTGGATGTACTTCATAGTAATTCATAAATTCTATTTATAAATTGCTTCCACCGTGTTTCCCTAAAAATAAGAAAAACTTTAAAACTCATGAACTTTACCTTAAAATTCAATAAATCTCCAACTTACAATGATTTTTGCTAATATATATTTAGTGATAACAGAGTTTATACAATAATAAAGTGTAAATATAAATAATAATAATAAAAATTCCTCTCCCTATCTTATCAATATGACAAGAGGAGTAGATAGAAATCCACTTCATGATAATTGATTATTATTTGACTTTTTATACTCTATATGAATAGTAGATGTAGAATTATTTTTTTTGTCCGCTCTGGTAGATGTAGAATTGAATAATGCTCTAATAGCATATTAATTATTACTTTCATTTACTACGTTTATTAATTATGAGCCTACAAGAAAAAATATTTAATGCTTTTCAAAAATAAGTAAGTGCTTTATCAAAATGACTAAATATACTTATTAGTTGATGTCTTGTTATAAAAATGAGTAATTAATTAAGACGGATCATATATTGGTGCTCCAATCAATGGCATTTTCGGGTGCCACGCAGTGTTGTCAAAAACTAGTGTAAAAGCGTAAAAACGTAGTTTTTACTAGGGTCATACATGCTGAAACACAAGTAGAAACTGTCCTGAGCAGAAACCGGTAAAAACTCCGCTCAAACACTACTGTTTTTACTTTAACAAAAAAAAAAAAGATGAAAAAATGAAAACCCCTATTTCCATCGTGTATCTTGAACTCGGGATTATTGGAGAGTGGAGACTGGATAGTTATATATAGCTTTTAACATATTTCCATAGTTATAAACATAATTTTTTTTTAATGTTTTATATAGTTATATGACTTATATTTTTTAAATATAAATTAAAGTTTTTCATTGAATTTTGAATAGTGACTTATGATTTTTTTTCCATATATATATATATATATATATATATATATATATATATATATATAATTTTGAACTCTAATCTTAAATAAAAGAAAGTAGAAACTTTACGTTTCGTATAGTTTCTACGATTTATGTTTCTACCCCTTCCGTATCTACGTAGAAACTCGATTTTGACAACATTGGTGACATGTTTCATGTTTTCATATTTGTTCCGATCCTCTTTTCAGTGGAACGATCCATCCAAGTCATAATGTTTCCGTCTTTGAAACGCCAAATCCAAATCATTAAAGAAACAGGTAGGGAGATACTCCTACGTACCCTCGAGTTGCAATGATATAACCATCCATCCCCTTTGCTTTTTAGCTTATTACCTTGCACTCGTATCTAATCCTAACTTAAAATTTAAATTGTCTTAATACTTTTTATAATAATTCTTTATGAGTTGTCTGAACAATATTTAATATACCTTTTTATTTTTGCTCCATATTAATTATACATATTGTGTTAACTAAAAAGTTGATGATATTTATATTTATTCAATTTTTCTCTCCTATATACTCAATTACTCATAATAAATAAAGGCATATTTGGAGAAAAAAGTTTATTTTAGATATATTTATTGTTTTTAACTAATTTTAACCTCTTTCTTAAATTACCTGCCACTCTGATTCTATTTACATATCCAAATTAACTAATTCTGATCACATGCTAAGGAGAGTTAATTAACTCATTAATATGGGTTAAATTCTCAATTTCTGCCTTATATAGTTATGATTAGTTTTAAAAGCTAACATGAATAAATTTGTTTTATTTATTACAATTAATAGGGACAAAAATGTGAAAAATACATTTATTACTCTAAAATCGGATTAATAATAAGGAATAAAATTTTGGGTCAATAGACTTATAAATTGATAAATAGAAGAGTGTGATTATAATTAAATAGCACAGGAGAGGGTACTCATAACCACCCGCGGAGCTCTCTCTCTCTCCCGCCTCCCATTATGGAATACTTGCTGAATAATGACGAGTTCACTGAGCCTGTGAGTCCTACAGGACGATACTTCAACAGTTCAGTAATTTGTTCATATTGTTTGGGTTTTTTAGAATCAGAAGTTCCAATCGATGACTCTCAAACTGTGTCTTTGATTCGCCATGTGTTCCTCCCTATTAACCCTCGCTTCTCCTGTATCATGGTTTAATTTCTCCCTCTTTCTCTCTTCCATTTCTCATCTGTTTATATATATATCAACTCTTACAAATCTCATACCTGTGAATGTATTTTGATGGCCACAGGTTAAGGACGAAGATGGGAATATGATATGGAAGCGTGTTGAGGTGAAGCCTGAAGAACATGTGAAGTTGCCTGTATTTCCTGAAAGCGGTTCTTCAGGATTGTATGATCAGTATTACAGTGACTATGTTTCAAAGATTCTCACAGAGAAGACACCAAGTAACAAACCATTATGGGAATTTCATGTGATTAAGTATCCAACAAGCACTGCTTCTGGAACTATCATCATGAAACTTCACCATTCTCTTGGAGATGGTTACTCTCTCATGGGTGCTCTTCTTTCTTGTCTTCATAGAGCTGATGATCCTTCTATTCCATTATCTTTTCCTTCTCGGAAACCTTCTTCATCAAAAGCTGTACAATCTTCTAGAAAGAACTTGTTTAAGAGGTTGCTTTCAGTTATTTGTTCATCTTTTAACTCCATATCAGACTTTGGTTGGAGCTTGATCAAAACTGGGATGATTGAAGATGATGTATCGCCCATAAGGTCTGGAATTGAAGGAACTGAGTCTCAGCCTTTTACCTTATCAGACATATCTTTCCCTCTTGATAGCTTCAAAGAAATCAAGTCCAGGCTCGGAGTGGTACGAGTAGCATGCCTTGGTGTCATTTACCTTCGCAGTTGCTTACTTTTAGAATTTTTGGTGATTACATTTTTTTTTCTTGGGACTTCATAGTGATTTTCCCTTTATTTTAACAACTCATAATTAGTCTTTGAGTTGATACATATAAGCAATAATTTAACTTTGTTTACAAATTTAATGCCCTTTTTTTTTCTACTTTTACCCTCCATAAATTACATGTCTCATCTTTTTTCCACCCATTCTTCTCATCTCTTTTCCCACTCATTCTATATCACACTCATCATCTTCACAAATAATTAAGGACATAATATTTGGTATAAATTACTTCTCCCATAAGTTTATTGCTTTCAACTAATTTTAACCAATAACTCGTTTTGTATGATTTGGATAGTTGTTTCTTATTAAAAGGACAAAAGAAAGTATGATGAGATTAAGCTAATGAAATCATTGTTGTTATGTTGCAGACAACCAATGATGTGATTACAGGAATGATCTTCTATGGGATTAGGCAATACATGCAAGAGATAAAAGCCAAGGCAGGGAAAGCGAATTCCACAGCAGTGGTGATGTTCAATACAAGAGAGGTTGAAGGATACTGTTCAGTGAAGGATATGCTGCAACCAAATTCAAAGGGTCGCTGGGGGAATCAGATTTCCTTCTTACAGATGTCAATTCCTAAGATGAATCAAGCCAGGATTTCCAACCCCCTCGAATTTGTTTGGAAAGCACACAACTTGATTCAGAAGAAAAGGAAATCCTTCAGTGTTTTTCTCATTGGATGGCTCTTAGGTTTGGAGATGAAATTAAGAGGGCATGAGGTAGGCATATGTTTCTGTCTTGTGGGCCGGTGGAAAACAAATCGTTGTTTCTAGCTAGGTTGATATGTGTCTCTGGATATGCCAACCATATATTTATTTTTCTTATATCAAATCATAATCTTTTAATAGATTCTGAATTAATTAACTATATAAATTTTTTTAATGTGAAAAGATAAGTTATAATTACACTTTCCTTAACTAATACAGATAGATATACTTAGATATTATTGAAATTATAAATATATAATTGATTATAAAAATAATTTTCAAGTTTAAAAGAAAATTAATATATAATGTTTAACACAAAATAAATAATATTGCAATAATTTTTAAAATAATTTTTCGTATGACATAAATTATTATTGTTCTTAAGAATACTTTGGTTATATTTACCTTTATAGCAGAAGCCAAATTCTTCAACATAATGATTTTTATTTTTGCATGGAATCAAAAGTAAGTTGCACTTTTCATGATTTAGGGTCTCACTTTTTTATAGATTTTATATTATTTACAAATATAGCTATGTAGAGTTGTATATACTGTAAAGCATTAGATTTCTTTTATATATATATAATTGAAACGTCTTTTATTTTGATGTTTAAGTTGTTTGTAAATGGTGGTGGATGTTGCAGGCAGTGGCTAGAAGAATATACAGCACACTTGGGAATTCAAGTGTGGTGATCTCAAGCTTAAACGGCCCTTTGGAACAGATGGCTCTCGCTAATCATCCCGTCAAAGGCTTCTACTTCACCATGACCGGTGGTCCTGAGGTATGTAAAAACGATATGTTAAGTGGTCTTTCTGTCAAAATCGTTTAAACTCTGATATATTTAACTCCCTTTTTATATTATATATCTTTAATCCTCTTCTCTAATATGCTACGTCGTGTGTGTATTATACTTTACATGCTTCTCTTGCTCATCTTTCATCTTCCATCTTCTGACTTAGTCATGTTACCTGTACGTAGTGTCAAGTTGCTTAGCTGTTTCGTTTTCTAATTAAGAGTTTGGTGAATTGTATGTGTGTGGTTGGTGCAGAACGTGAACATTACAATAATGAGTTACATGGGATCACTGAGGCTTACGTTGAGAACACTCAAGGGCTTTATCGACGAGCACAGGTTCAAGTGTTGCCTGCAAAATGCCTTTGAACTCGTTCACAAAGCTGCCATGAAAACACCCGCGCGCCACCACTCATAGTACCACTCTTTAAGAATACACTTAAGATCCTGTTTGGTTGATCTTTTATTTACTTTTTTGCTAGTTTTTTCCTCTCTTTCTCTCGCGGAATAACACAGCAGAAAAAAGTATTCATGTAGTTATCGATCATACTCATCATTTATATTATCAAGATAAATAAGGTTCGCCATCAATCCTTATCACGCACATTATTAATGGGGTGTGCACTCTTATTTCATCCTAAGCGTCTCCTCCTTCCAATCATGAACCCTCAAGCTGAAAGCGATTATGGGGAAAATCATATCAAAAGTTTTAACCCAAGAAAACTAATATCAGAAAAATTTATTAACAAGTGTTTGGTGTTTATTGTCTGTAATTTGTCAATCAGTGAAATAATTACTATTAATAAGTTAATCGACTTTACGTATATTATTTTCCTCAACTGGGACCTTGGTGTGATTTCCTTTTTTTTTTTTTCCTATTATATATAGTAGTGATTATTGTTTAATAATATTAATGGAAAGATACAAATTTTTCCCCTTTGGTTTATGCGCCCCCTAGTGGCGGACCTAAAAAATTATAGAAGGGGCACAATTGGCGGGAGATTCAGGCCCGAAATTTTTTTTAAGGAAAGTTTTAAATGCATATATATATATATATATATATATATATATATATATATATATATATATATATGAACAAGGAAAAAAATATCAAAAAAATATTTATGAAATCAAGTGAATACTGATGATGTAATAAGAGAGACAATTATTTTACAAACCTGTTATTTTGAAAAGCAAGACTAAGTACTATTAGAAATAAATGGAGCTACATAAATAACAATGAAGGGTGGGTACTCAATAAGTTCAAATACATATATTTTAATAAAAAAGGTATATTACAATAAAAATAATTAGCCTTATTTTTTGGAATTCCATCATAATTGCCTTATTATCAATGCTATCAAATACATCTTTTTTCAATATAAGGCACTAAACAATCATTCAACTATTCACCCCTCATCCCATTACGAAGTATAGCCTTGATGTAGGATGAACACCTAATTTAAGGGTGAACAATAATTCAAACATATATTAATTTTTATTTTAAAAATCCCAAATAAGTGCCCCCCAACTTACAAGCTAGGTCCGCCACGTCACTGCCCCCAGACACATAAAATGTATAAGTTAGTAAATAGTAGCTTTGATAATTTTTATTTATTTATATTATCATTCGGTATCAATTATTTATGTATATGAATTATTTTTCCCCGGCCACATCATCAAGGGGCTGCATGTCAATACATTTCTATTTTTCGCTCAACTCGCAGGAAGCAAGCACAAGTACTTCCCCCATCTTCTGGATCCCAAGATTTCGATAAATTCAAAGTATTTAATGTGACGTATAAATTTTATTTTTATACATAAAGAAATAAAGAAAACGAGCAATGGTAATTTACGTTACAAAATATTTCACTTGATGAAATTCATGTTGTAATTTTTTTTTTTTTTGCATGTAAAAATTAAAAGGGTTTACGATATATAATATATTGTAGAAAATGAAATCGTAGTCCAGTTAATGGGTGACAGATATTTCGTGATCACCGGATTAATTGTTAGGGATGCCCCACACTAATTAAGCCTTTCCCATTGACTCTTTGCATGGACCCAATATCTGAAGTCATTTCTTAATTAATAATATTATTAGTTGGAAATTTTTAAAATCAAGATGTGTGTGTGTTATTATTATTTTTTGTTGAAAATTCGTGTGTGAAAGAATGAATTAGGAGTTATATTATTAAAAGTCACAAAAGCCATATCTTTTTATTTTTTTTAGAATCCAGATAATATACCACAACCGATAACTAGAGACTGATCTTCTTGAGGCGCATAGATCATTGAAATGGGTTTTGTCTCTTCTAAGTTCCAACAAAGTTTTTTCCATGCATACCGCCTAATTCAAGGCCATGGTTTTTTAATTAGTTCTTAAAGACAATTATAAATGTCATAATCAAAAGTGTGGACTTGTGGTAACCACCACTTGATGAAAGTTATGTATTATTATTTTAAGAAAACCATATATATATATATATAAATGAAGATGATCAAAACTCTTCATGGAAAAACTATTTTAAATAATAACTGGTTATTTAAATTATGTGGGTTCATGAAGCAACATATAATTATAACTTTTTAATACCCCTCACCATCACTCCATTCAATATTAAAATAAGATCAAAACTTACTTTTGTCTTTGGATATACAAAAAATAAAGTCAAATTATCACTTTGTAAAAATTATTATTGCCTTAGCTTGAATATTTGAAGTGCAATCTAATCCAATTTGCATTAGAACATGAATATTGAGAATGAATTAATTCTAGAGAAAAGTGTTTTACCCGCACCTTAAAAATATTGTGCCAAACTTTCTTCTTCACCTCGTTTGATATATACGTGTATACGTATTAAGCTAGCTAGAAGAACTTTGAATTCGATTTGATGTGGTTGATTATTAAAGACTAAGTTGTTGCTTGTTAGTTGGCATGTAATTAAGACACCTTAAGGACGATCCACAATATTATGTTCAATTATTCTTCATAAATATTTTCTTTGAATCTGTATTTGAGAGATGTAATGTATAACTAAAATATGAACAAGTCAGAAACAAGATAAGCTCTTGATGTTGATCTTAGCTTTCTTGTGTGTTCCATGGTGCTCTCAGCAGGCAAAAAGGTCTCCTTCCATTCAATTCTAGCCAACTAATGTCCTAATTTTTCAAAATGATATAACTAAATTTTTGTCTTTTATTATATATTTTAATTGAAAATAGTATTTGTCAATCTATTATTGAGCATTTTATTTGATTTCATATTGACGTAACTATTAAAATCTTCTTATCTTTCTAAACACACATACTTGTTAATAGTACTAGTACAACTATCATTTAGAATACAGCTGTTAACATACGCATAACGTGACTCAGCCCAATATCACACTTCTTACTATATAAGTGTAAATTAACTGTATCTTATTCAAATCGATGAAATTGATTTATAGATTTTCTCAGTTTATATCTTCACTTTCACTTTACTCTTCTTCCTCATTCATTGACATGGTATCAGAGCGGGTAACGATTTCTCGGTTCAATTCGTCAGTTCTATCTTGCTGAGTGCGTTTTCTCATGGCTTCCGGCTCCGATGTCTCGTTTCCGGTGGCTACTCCTCCTACGGTCTCCCCTCGTTTCTCCAACAAGAAAATCACCGTTCAGCTGGATGAAAATAAGTTCCTATCCTGGAAACAACAGGTATTCTTTATGGTTAAGCAACATCATATGCAATAATACCTGGATGGTGTTGCTCCGTCACAACAGATTTCTGGTTCTAATGGTAAGCTGGTGTCAAATCCTGCCTATGATGCATTTGATGTCAAGGATTATGCCTTAGTGTCTTGGCTTCTTGCCATGGTTTCTCCAAACATCTTGCCTGAACTCGTTGGCTTCAAGACATCCGCTCAAATATAGCAGAAGTTTTGTCATCTATTTTCCAATAAGTCAGATTCCAAAATTCTCCATTATCGCAATTTATTGACCTCGCAACGCAAAGGTGATCTCTCGATGTGTGATTATCTAGCAAAAATGAAGTCTATCTGTGATCACTTGGCTGTCTTGGGCGAATCAGTTACAGAATCTCATCAGATCTCTCACATTTTAAATGGTTTGACCATTGAATTTGAACCAAGTATTGCGGTCATCAATGCTAGGTTAAGTAATGGCGTGCGCTATGATTTGACCGCGGTAACTACAATGCTGTTAGATTCTGAGGCTCGGCAACAAGTGTTCCTTCAACAAGCCCCTGCTCATGCTAATGTTGTATTTGCCTCTGATTCTAAGTTCCCAGAGGATTCTGAGTATGCCTTTCAGGTTCAAGCTCCCTTTAATCCTTCCTTCTTTGGTTGTGGTGGTCGTTCTACCTTTGCTCGTGGCCACGGCCGTGGTCGCCCATACTATTTTCCCAATCATGGTCATACTCCTTGTCAGATCTGTCATAAAATTGGTCATGTTGAAAAGCATTGCTTTTATCGTTATGAGCCTTCCTCTCCTGCTCCTAATCCGATGGTTCATAACGGTTACACTAACTCAGCTCAAGCATTTATGGTGGCCTACCTAGCTGTTGTTTCTGATTCTGGCTGGTATTTGGATTCTAGCGCTACTCAGCATATTGCTAACAAATCTACAATTGTCCAACGTTCCACTCCTTATCTTGGTGATGGTTCGGTTCGTGTAGATAATGGTGCTCCTCTTTCTATCGTTTCCACTAGCACACATGCATTTTCACCTAGTTTGCATCTTCAAAAAGTTCTATGTGTTCCTAGCATGACCAAGAACCTTGTTTCTATCTCTAAGTTTACTAAGGAAAATTCGGTTTCTGTTGAATTTTTTCCTACGCATGTTGTGGTCAAGGATCTGAGCACTCAGCGAACCATGATGCGTGGCAATGAGGTCAATGACATGTACAAGTTGCTCATGGTGAAGTCACCTTCTCAGTCACGTGTTAGTTCTGATCTATTACATGACTGTGTTTCTGCTAAAGTTTTTGCCTCTTATGTTTCTCAAACTACAATTGATATGTGGCACTTTGACTTGGTCACCTTGCTTTAGATGTAGTTAAATTAGTTTTAAAACATAATCAATTACCCGCTATGGTTGTTTCTTTCTTTACTACTTGTAGTGCATGTTGTCTTGGGAAGATCCACAAACTTCCTTTTTCCACTTCTACTACTGAATATAATACACCACTGTAGTTAATAATATCATATTTGTGGGGCCCTGTGCTTGTTCACTCCAATGGTTATTCTTATTATATCTCCTTTGTTGATGCTTATACACATTTCATGTGAATTTACTTCTTAAAGCACAAATCTAATGTCCTACAAGCTCTTACACTGTTCAAAAATACTGTTGAATTGCAATTCTCTTCTAAGATTCAACAATTTCAGAGTGATGGATGAGGGGAATGTTAGGCCTTCAATTTTGTATTAAATTCTTCTGGCATTCATCATTAGGTCTCTTGTCCTCACACTTCAGAGCAAAATGCTTGGTGGAACGTAAACATAAGCAGATTGTTGAAACTGGTCTTGCCTTGATGGCCCATGCTTCTTTGTCTCAGTTTTTTTGGTCTAATGCTTTTGCCACTGTTGTGTTTCTCATTAACATATTACTTACTCAAGCTCTTGGTGCTGCTCCTTATGAAAAGTTGCATGGATCCCCTCCATATTATTCCATTCTTAGGGTTTTGGTTGCTTGTGCTATCCGTATTTATGAGATTACAATCGTCATAAGCTCCAATATCGCTTTGCGCCATGCATTTTCCTTGGATATAGCTCTAATCATCATGGCTACAAGTGCTTTGAGGTCCATACTGGTAAGGTATATGTGTCACGCCATGTCATCTTTGATGAGCTTCAATTTCCTCACAAATCCTCTCCTATTTTACCATGTTCTCCCCAACCTACTCCCCTTCCTACCTTTATTTCTCCCATCTCACCATCTATTACTTCCTCAGCCCCTTTACCTCCTACTCCTCCACCTACTACATCTCATCATATTCCTTTACCTGCACCTCTCCCTGTTACTCCCTTACACTCTGTTTCCTCTCCATCGCCTTCTCCTCCCACTATCACCAACACTCATCTCATGATCACTCGTTCTAAGAGTGGTGCTTTCAAGCCTAAATTTATGCTTTTCTCACCACTACCTCTGAGCACACTCCGACCTCTATTGATGAAGCCTTCACTGATCCTCATTGGACCCAGGTAGCCATAGATGAATTCGATGCTTTGCTCAAATTTGGCACTTGGGAGTTGGTTCCCTTACCAGCTAGCTGTCGTACCATTGGGTGCAAATGGCTATTCAAAAAAAAAATTAATGCCACTGGCTCCGTCATTCAATATAAAGGACGATTGGTTGCTAAAGGATACTCCCAGGAAATTGGTGCTGATTACACTGACACTTTTAGTCCAGTAGTTAAGCCTCTTACAGTTCGTACTTTGCTCACCTTGGATGTTACTCATAACTGGAAACTTCATCAGGTTGACTTCAACAATGCTTTTCTCAATGGCCACATTAAGGAAGAGGTCTATATGGATCAACCTCTTGGTTTTGTACAAGCCTATTCTTCTGGGGCTCCTCTGGTTTGCAAACTTAAGAAGGCCATCTATGGGCTAAAACAAGCTCCTCATTCTTGGTTTCAAACCTTGTGTCACAGCCTTAATTAGTTTACTTAGTCCAAGACAGATCCTTGTTTGTTTCTTCACCACACTGCTTCCACTGTGACATACTTGATCATTTATGTCGATGATTTATTGATGTCTGGTAGTGATGAGAAGCAAGTTCAAACACTTATTCAAGCCATGAGTACTATGTTCTCTCTCAAAGATCTGGGTGATGTGTCGTACTTCTTAGGTATTGAGTTTACTCACACCCCTACTGGTCTTTTATTATCTCAGAAAAAATATATCCATGAGTTACTAAAAAAAAACTAACCTGCTTACTGCCAAAACCTTTGCAACTCCTATGGACTCCAAGCTGGTTCTGTCATAGAAAAAGGGTGGCAACCCAATGAGTGATCCTACTCTTTATCGCAGTGTTGTTGGTGCACTTCAATATGTATGTATTACTTGCCCTGACATTCAATTTTCTGTCAACACTTTAAGTCGCTTTATGCATCAACCGTTACAACTTCACTGGAAGTATGTCCAACGACTCCTAAGCTATATGAATCGCACCAGTCACTATAGCTTGAATATTAGACCCTGTGCTCAGTTCAGCCTTTGTATTTTCTTCGATGCTGATCTTGGCAATGATCCCAATGACAGGCGATCTGTTAGTGGTTTCTGTGCATATCTGGGTTGTAATCCCATTGCTTGGTCATCCTGAAAACAGCAGGTAGTCTCTCGCTACTCCACTAAAGCAGAATATAGGAATGTGGCCGATGTTGTTCAGGAAGTTCTCTGGTTGCTTGCTCTCTTGAAGGAGATGTCCATTCCTCTCATTGGCGTTCCCACCATTTGGTGTGATAATTCTAGCACTGTCTCCCTTGTAGCTAACCCTCTTTTGCATGCCAAAACCAAACATGTAGAACTAGATTTGCACTTCATTCGCGAAAAGGTCACTGATGGTGTTGTTCAAGTCAAACATGTACCGGCTGAAGATCAGGTTGCTGATGTCCTCACCAAATTAACCATTAGCAAACACTCTTTTTATGTATTTTCGTGACAAGTTAAATGTGGTAGACTTTTGTTGTTCACAATATGATTGACTGAGTCAGAGTGTTTTACTTAGTTTGTTTCTCGGTTCTTCCTTTTTGATTCTTCAATAGTGAGGATGTTAATAGTACTAGTACAACTGTCATTTAGAATACAACGTTTAACATACGCATACCGTGACTCAGCCCAATATCACACTTCTTACTATATAAGTGTAAATTGTATCTCATTCAAATCGATGAAATTGATTTACAGATTTTCTCAGTTTATATCTTCACTTTCACTTTACTCTTATTTCCTCATTCATTGACAATACTTGCTTTTATGTAACAAAAAATACCTTGTGCTATTTGATCTAGTTTTATTATATAAACTTATGATCTCCCTCACAGCTAGACAGAAATAATCCATGCTTACTTATAATAAAAAAAAAAAAGAATTAATTCATGTTTAGAAGATTAAGGGCCTGTACGTTTGGCACAAGAGAAATAAAGAGAAGATGTAATATAAAAGAGAAAGAAAAAAAAAAATTATAATTAAGCTTTTAACTTTACTTCTTTATTTTTTTTAAAAAATCAAATTGATTAAAATTTTCCCTCCCCTCCATTTTTTGATTACTCGTAAAGCTCATAAATTAAATTTTGAGCTATGTATATATACACAATTTCTTCACCTTTTTTAAGGAGAGGAAACCTACGAAATACTATATACGAATAAAAATGGAGATGAAGTTGGAGTGAAACATAATAGAAGGTCTAATATATGATTGATTGGCGTATTTTATATGCATAATAAAGCCTATGCCCCATTGTCCCTTAAATTGTCCTCATCTCTGCCTTTAATGCCCCCCAAATAATTATTTACAATATCCACATCTTCGACCAGACAAGTTATGGGTGGAAATAATATTGCCTTTTGAAACGATATTCTGGTTTATTAACGTGTAAGAAGCAAAGCCTTTAATGTTAAATGCTTATCGATCTCTTATCATAATAATTATAGATGTTTTCTTTGGGATAATGGAGTATTTAAGAGGTGATGTAACCTAGCATTAAAATGTTTTAGAAAAATGAGAGTTCGTATGATATTGGAACACTTACTACCTGTAAATTATTGTCAAATGCATTTTCTGGAAAATGTTTTTTTATTTATAAATTATATAAGTTTAAGAATTAACCGGATGGAGTAGTTTTTTTTTGGTAGGGGTATCATCGTATACATATATCTTTAAAATAAATATTTTATCTAATGGGTCCTGTTATCTAATTGATTTATAAGTAAAAAAAAAAATGTAAAACTATGCAAAGACCCAAAAAATGGCAACACTCTCCACCAAGAGTGAAAGATGATAGTGTCTGATTTCAGATCTAGGATCTAATTGCAAAGACCCAAAAATTTCTGCAATTTTCGATTAGTTTTCAATTTCAAATCAAGATTTTGTTGTGATTTTGTGAATCTTTTACCCAGAAAAATGTTGAAAAGAGACGACGAAAACGGCGCCAATGGTGGTAGATAGACTGTGACAACAAAAATGGCATCTCACCACCAAATAATATTGAGTCTGTATCTATTACTTATTTTCTTGGTAGAATAGTTTGAAGTTTCAAAGGAACAAGAAGAACCGTTTGTGGGGAAAAAGAATCAAGCTTGAAGCAGGTTTTGGAGTTGCTCATGGTGTGGATCATTTTGATGCGGCATGACATCTTACGTGAAGTCTCGTCATCCTTTGTTGGTCAGATAACTGTTGAGCCTTTGGATCTTTGACAGGAAGGCCGCAAAATTGCCCTTTTTTATACTCTTAGGTTATATTTGCCCTCTCAAAAATTTTCTTGAAGCTCAATACCCATTCTTAAAAACTTTCAAGCATTTTAGCCTTTCACTCTTATTTTAAAGAACCAAATTTCAAAATACCAAAAAAACGCAACTTTACATTTTCTTTTCCATGCCATTATTACAGCTAGAATCCTAGATAAATACCATTTGAAATTTCAAAATCCCAAAAATGTTGGTAACATTTGTAAAGGACATAAAGGTAACATGGTCAAATTGAGATTTTAAAATGTTAATGAATTTAGCATTATGTCCTCAGTTTTTAAATAAAAAAAATGAGAAGAAGAGAGATGATGGTGGTCATGTTGTCGGAACAAATGGAGATCCAGCAATAAAGACAGAGACTATGGTGTGAAGGTGGTCAATGGTGGTTGAGAAAAAAAGAGAGGGAGTAAGGACGGAAGTTTGCTAGAAAAAATGGTTGTCGAACCTCTCTCTCTCTCTCTCTCTCTCTCTCTCTCTCTCTCGCAACTGTCTGCCTTCGATTGAAATCATGGTGTTGTTGGTAGTTATGGCAGAGTGGTGGTCGAAGCTCACTAACGATGATGAATATGAAAGTTGTCCCTAGCGAGGAGGAAAGTAAGGAAGAAGAAGGTAAACAATAGAACAGGCTTCAAAAAATTCTTAATGAAATTGACAAGTTAAGGAATGGTTTTGACAAGAAATTACAAAGGTTTTGACTAAAGAGTTTGCTAATGAAAACATGTACGTTAGGATCACCAACATTATTAATAAACTTGTCAATCACATTACAATTATTGTCAAAAGCATTACAATTCTAGTCAAATATTGGTGAATTCTGACTTACATGTTTTCATCAACAAACATTTTTGTCAAAACCATTACTAAACTTGTCAATCCCATTATAAATTTTGTGAAGCCCATTCTACTGTTCACCTTCTTCTTCCTCGCTAGGGACAACTTTCATCTTCATCGTCGCTTGCGAGCTTAGACCACCACTTCGCCATAACCACCAACACACACCACGATTCCAACCGAAGGGAGACAGAGGCAAGAGAGAGAACTCAAACAACCATTTTTTTTGGAGCTTGGTCTCGATCTTGTTCTGGATTTGCAAGAACATCCTTATGGTGTTGCCATGGCAGCAGGAAGAGGAAGAGAGGGTGAGGAGAGAGAAAGAGGAAGATAGGGCATAATGGTAAATTTATAAACATTTTAAAATCTCAATTTAATCCTTATCACATTTATGTCCTTTACAAATGTTAATAGACCTTTGGGGGTTTTAAAATTTTATATGGTATTTATCTGTGATTGTCCCATTATTATACTACCCACGTGTTGAGTGCTATGTTATCTTCATGTCCTAAATATAAGATGCATTTATCTAATTTAATTAAGGGTTAAGGTGCAGATTTGCGAACGAATAATTACTCAAGAAGTATCTGGCACAAAAAACAATTGAAGGTACCATAATTACCAATCAACAATTAAAAAGTGAAAAAAAATTACCAAATAACTAATAAAAATAACAACTATCACAATTATGTTAAAATATGAGGTACTGGCGTAGGACGGTGGCGGAGACGCTGGAGAAAAGAGCGGTTAAGCCTTCTTGTTGGATAAGACAAACACCAGCAGAGATGGGACCCATGAGAGCAGGCGCTGTGACAGCGGCGACTGCTACTTGTGGCATTGGAGGGATGGAAACAGGGTGCGTGCAAGGCGCGTGCCAGTCGAAAGTTGTAGACTGTTGGATTGGGTTTCGGTGCGTAATTCTCGCCCTGAAGTTATATACGGGCCTTGATGAGTTCAAGAAGGTGAGTGAAACACCCAACAACAATGGAAGCTTTGGAGACGCCGACGTCGCTGACACTATGACAATCATTGGAAGACGGAGATACCTAGACAGTGACGGGGTAACAGTGACACGGTAATAGTTCGTTGGCCAGTCTGCACCTTAATTGTGTTTTTTTTTTTCACTTTTTAATATTTGATTGGTAATTATGGTACCCTCAATTATTTTTGTGCCAGATGCTTTCCGGGTAATAATTCGTTGGCAAATCTGCACATTAACCCTTTAATTAATTTAAGGAAGTTAATTAATATGAGTTGTATACTCTATTCATCTTCTTTAATTCCCTATCTTTTTTAACTATTGTTGAAAGAGCATTGACCGGGAGAAACTTAAAAAATATTGATAAATATAAAAACTATATTTTATATTTTTTAATAATAAATTATATCTTATATTTAAGATTAAAAGCAACACCTCAAAATTGTTTTAATTATAGGAGGAGCATCTACCAGCAGGTCGGCTCTGCGAAGCTTAGGGATGATCACGGACCGGGCCGGACCGGGTTGGAGCTCAACCTGAGGTCTGGCCCAATATGACCTCGGGCTGGAAAATTCAGCCCGAGGTCTGGTTTGGTACCAGCCCGAGCTCGGGCTGGACCGGACCGAACTGGCATTGACTGCTCTGGACCACCCAGCGATCCAGTTTTTTTCAGTTTTTTTTTCTCCAATATTTTTTTCCTTTTTTTTTGCCTTCTTCGGAGACAATATTTTAGCTCTAGTTTCACTTGATTTCCGAAAGTAATAAAAAGTGACTTAGTGAAAAGTGATTCCTATAAATTAAAAAGCATATTAAGATGTTCAGACTCGAGTGAGTGACTTAGTGTAGTAGTGATTTTTTTTTTAAAGGAGCTCGGGTCAGACTGGACCAGTCCAAGGGATTTAAGTCTCTGGACCAAGGTTCAGTCCAACCCGAGCTGTTTGGTCCGGTCCGGTCAAATTGTCCTGGACCAATTTTTTTTATATCAGACCGGGGTCGGGTCAGACCGAACCGGGCCGGACCAACCAGACCACGGGTTTTTTGATCAACCCTAGCGAAGCTGATGTCTAAATCCTCTACATTTGCTTGGGAGATGCACTCCATGCATTTCAATGAAAACTGCGTCGTTTCACTATGTGCAATCTCGGCCGTCGATTCCGTCAAGTCATAGTCTTCAATCTTTCACCTTCTCCTTCGACATCTGAAACTCAACAGCTCCGTGCGCCACCGTCTTCCGCTACTTTTCACCGATTCGGAAATCAGCCCTATCCACCGCCGTGCTTTTCATAGGTTTCGTGCTTTTCGTTCCTTTTCTTGTGCCTGCAAGATCGTGTGGAGACACTGTGAAAGTGTAATTTGGTTTTCATAAATGAAATTTCTTATCTTACATGAATGTTTAAATGGGATTGGATTTTTCTGGGGTTGGACTTTGCAACAATTGGGGCTGGTATTTTCATTTTCTTGGTTGACTTTGTAATGTGGACTCTTTAACCTTTGGGTTTTTATCAACAGTGAGATACTGAGATTCTATTAGTCTGGGTTGTTTTATTTTTAAGCAGATTGATTGATGACTATTGATGCGTTGGGCCTATGAGGACCACCTATGATTGATTGTTCTAAAGGTGTTCGATAAAATGCCTGGGAGAACACCCTATGTCACAGTAAACTCCTAGTTATAAGAAATATGTCCTAAGTTATACTCCCTCTTGTCCTTATTATAAGTCACCAACTACCATTTCTGGCAGACCAAGGAATGGAGGTTAAGTGAGATCTAAAAGTAATAAATGTTTCCAACTTTATCCCTACTTTAATGATGTAGGTTTAAATGAGTTAGTTAAAAATGAAGGCATAATGGAAAAATAGTAATAAATGGGTTAGTTAAAGTAAGTTAGTGTCTTATAATAAGGACCAAAAAATGTTGGTGGTTGGTGCCTTATAATAAGGACGAGAGTATCATTCTCGTTGACATTCCATTCAGTGGCGGACCTACACTGGTACTTAGGGATGTCCAAAAAACCCGTTAGTCCAGGTGGTCCGGTCCGACCCGATCCGGTCTCTGGAAAAAAAATTTGGTCTGGGACCATATGAGGCGGACCGGACCGGACTGGTCTGCTCGGGTCAGACCGGACTTCGGTCCAGGGTCTAAGACCCCCTGGACTGGTCCGGTCCGGCCCGATATATATATATATATATATATATATATATATATATATATATATATATATATATTATTTATTTTTTTATTTTTTTATTTTTTAAAAAAAAATCACAACTTAACCTAACCCTTTTGTCCTTCTTTATTGTCTTCTTTACGATTCTTCATCACTCATTAGTGAGTCTTCTTCTTCGGCAAAAAAATATCCGGAATCTTTTTCCCTTTTCAGTCTTCTTCTTCTTCCCTTCTTCTTCGGTCTGGCCCAATAGAATGTTGTTATTTTGTATTTTTGTTCAATGTTGTTGGAGATTCTTATATGTGTAATTGTATATGATTGGATTTAAGATGTTTGGATGTTCGTATGTTAATTATTGGTCTAAAGAAGTGGGAAAAAAACTAAAAAAAAAAATGAAATAGGACTGGACTGCCTGGACCAGTCCAGGCAGTCCACTGGACCAGTCTGGTCCAGCCCGAGCTCGACCTCGGGCTGGCTTGTCCAGCCCAAGGTCCCTCTTGGACTAGACCTCGGGTTGACCCCCAACCCGGTCCAGTCTGGTCCATGGACATCCCTACTGGTACCTATGTGGGCAAGTGCACACACAAAAATTTTAGAAAATATATATAATGTGAAGGAATTTAATTCACAACATATGTGGGTGGTGCAGTGGTTAATGCTCTTTAGCCTTGGTCCCACGTCGCCAGTTCGAACCTGTCCAATTCCTTTTATCCCTTTTTCCTTTTTCCCATTTCATCATTCTCTTTTCCATTCGGGAGGAGGACTTCGCAGTTTCCAAACTCATTCTCAAATCAGATACGCAATCCCTACCTGAAACCCGACAGAGAACAACTTTCCAATGGAATCCAAATCTAGCAGACAAGGTCCTCAAACACCTCTGGAACCATGGACCCAAAGCGCTGCAATTTTTCAAGTACCTTGAACGTCACCCGACCTATACCCACGCCTCGTCATCCTTTGATTACACCATTGACATCGCGGCGCGTATGCGTGACTACAAGTCTGTTCGGACCCTGGTTGCTCCTATGCGAGCTTGCCATGTCGGACCTCTCGTCTCCCAACTCTTCAAATCCCTCCGTCACTCGCCAATTCAGATCCCCCGTCTCGATAGTTCTCCAAATCGTGCAGCCACACTCTCCGCTCTCGTCAAGATCCTAATTCTATCTTCTCTTCCACAGGTCTTGTTCTATCCTTCTTTTAGTTCATTTTCTTGCATGGATATGAAATTTTAAATAGTTGGTTGTTTTATTCACTCTACAACCATTATAACGAGCTGCTCATAATATATTTATCCTCAATTTGCTAACTTTTGTTTGTGTAGCCTAACTATAACATATGACTCTATTTTGTTATAGTATATTGATATGATGATTTACATGGGATGTTCTGGTGTTGTATAATAAGAACTGTGATCCATTAAAGATATATTCAATGTCAAAATTAATAGACTTATACACACTAACAGCCAAAGCCAAGAAATTGAAACAAACAACAGACAAAATAGCTACTGTTCTATACAAGTATACAAAATAGCTACTCCACATTGAAATTGTGAATTTGGTAAGTTATCTTTGGATTTTTTAATCTAGATAATGAATTGTAATAGGTTAAGGATACAACTTTCAAATATAAGTAAAAAGATACATAAACAACACTGAGCTTTTACAAAATCATGTCACCAATGCAAATCGTGTGTGTGTGCAAGGGCGGACCCACACTAGTGCTCATGTGGGCAAGTGAACACATAAAACTTTTATAAAATATATATGATGTGAAGGAACTTAATGTCAATATGTGTGAGTTGCATAGGTGGTTAATCCTCCTAAGTTTGGTCTTCTGGTCGAGGGTTCGATCCTCCCCCATTCCCCTTTTTCTTTTTTTTCTCTCACTCTCCCCTCTCGTCTCGCCTCTTTCTCTCTCTGTCTTCTCCTCCTTTTTTTCTCTCCTCTCACTCTCCCCTCTCGTCTCGCCTTCTCCGTTCCAGGCCCGGCGGGCTGTGGTCTCTCCTCCTCATCGGCGACGCTCTCAATCTCGTCGGCGTCGCTCTCAATCTCGTCGATCTCACTCTCAGTCGCTCTTGCTCGTCGATCTCACTCTCAATTTCGGCCTCCTGGTTCGTCGCTTCTCCTGGTTAGGTTTGGCATTAATCTCTGGCTGTCTTCTCTGTTTTTATTTTCCCGTATTCAAGACGGATCAACAGATGGAAAATGGTGTTCCTTTTGAAATTTTGTTGTGATGATGCAGAACGAGGGTTTTTTTTAATCATTCGGAATATTGCAATCTAATCAGTTACTCGACTGTTCCTTCTTTTTCCTCTTTGCATCTGTCTGCTTTAATTTCTTTAATTAGTAGTGAAATGTAAATGCTATTTTGAGATAATATTTTGATTCATAGACATTTTATTGATGGAAAACGTGTTACATCACCCGTTATCTCTCCTTCATCAACTCCTTCCAGAATCATCAATTGGAAAAAGGGTGGAGCACCAGTGGCTGATTCAGGTTTTAACTGTTCC
Organism: Acacia pycnantha; assembly: GCA_025563575.1. Taxonomy (NCBI): domain Eukaryota; kingdom Viridiplantae; phylum Streptophyta; class Magnoliopsida; order Fabales; family Fabaceae; genus Acacia; species Acacia pycnantha. The sequence goes on from JAMWYP010000141.1 coordinate 1,182,114, forward strand.
TGCAATGCAACAGATTGGAAGTTTGCTGCAGAGCAATTTGTTCACTGTAAGGATCATTCATCAAATTTCTAATTTAAACTTTTCGTGATGATTCCATTTGGAAGAGCTTGTGCTAAAATGGTACAGATAAAAAGTGGAATTGTATAATTTGTATGTAATCCTGCCATTTTAGTCTTAGTATGCTGACATTTGAATGAAAAATAAATTTTCAGCTTCTAAACGTGTCCTGAATACCAGTTCAGAAGTCAGTTTCTGGACTCATATGTATGATGTTAAATTGAAGAACAAATATCCATTCTCTCATGTAGTTGCTGATTTAATGAGTCATATATTATGTGGCTTAGCTGAGACCTAAGATTGCTGACTTCTTGCTCATTTAGCTATGAAGGTGTTTCTCAGTCTCATTTATAGAACATAGATCCTTCATTCTTATATCCTTTGGACTGGGAGGGCAGACTTGGGCCCCTGCTTGACTTGGATCAGAAAACAAGATAGAAATAGGTGCTATATGAATAAATGGTATATTGCAAATGTAATTGTAGGAGAGTATCATGGTTATTAGTGTCCTGATTTGTATGGTTATTATTGTCCTGATTTAGTGTGATCATATTATGATCGTACCTTGATTATAGGAGAGATATGGGGGATGTGATTAAATCAGAAATAACTAAAACTTTCCTTTAAAAAAAAATTCGGGGGCGCTGCCCCCGAACCCCCGAATCCCACTACTAATTGTGCACCCACAAACCTGAAATCCTGGGTCCGCCACTGTGTGTGTGTGATACTTCTTTACATTCTATGCCTTTTTCTCACTGCCTAACATTCTTTATAGAAGATGATTTTTACCATCTTTTTATGCATGTCGAGTCATTACCATAATGTCTTTCATTTCATTGTTTTGAGCTTGAGTCATGAAACTCTGTGGAAAGGACTTTGTGAAACTTGTTTTATAGCTCATACGTCATTTTTCCTTTAACTTCCACTTCTGCTGCTGCCTAAGCCTGTGCTTGCTTCTGAATTTGTAACTTTTCATATTTCTAAAGTTTTGGCTGCAATTAGGTTCTGAAAGCTACAGATAATACCAACACTATATTCTGTAGCTATGATGTTCGCAGTTATAATGATGTGGACTCTTTCAGTTAGAGATTAGCACACAAATTCCACCATCATATAATGAACTCTGGTTCAAGTTTCCCACCTGCATCGGCACTGAAGTTGTACTGCCTTAATGTGCTAGCCTTTGCCACTCACAGTGTGGTACTCTAAACAATCTAATTTGATGATTGAAACTAACTAGCATGAGTAATTATTTCATTCCTCCAATAGATAATCTCAATTTATTGAGATTTTGATGTTGAAAGTTATCAATATTAATATTATTGTAAAGATAGACTTTGACAGATTCTCATGAACAGATTTTATAGTCATTGGTATAGGGTGAACCATGTAGCCAATCTTTGGAGGCTTCTTGTCATTGTATTATGATAAGGAGACAAAGATATCTCATTCTTAAAAAAAAAAAATTCAGGGGCGCTGCCCTCGAACCCCCGAATCCCACCACTAATTGTGCACCCACAAACCTAAAATCCTGGGTCCGCCACTGATTCCATTCAGGACTTTTGTGTGAATGATTATTGTTCAGGCCTATGGAAATGCATGCCATTAATTACTTATTAGGTCCTGCTAAGTTAAACTGATCTCCTTCCTTTATCTTATAATTTCTTCCTAACAGATAGTTCTGCGAGTTTTCGGGTGCTTGTGACGGCATTGCCGCATTAAGAATGATGAAGACTCTGTTCCTTCCTTACCAAGTGATTCTCAAATCATTGATAACTTTATCTGTGAATTTGTTTTTTTCTTGTCAAATGCTCATACTTATTTCATGCCACTACTACACTTTGAACTGTTTCTGCAATCTGACTCAACTTTTGTTTTATTACTGAAACTAAACTCTATTTTCATGTTCTTCATGGCCCTACGTGTGAATTATCTCTCTTTCTATTATTCTGCTAGTACTTATTTTTTGTCATCTTCATTTATAGGTATTAAATTTTCCATCTAAAAAATTTGAAGTGCATAAGCACCTACGATATAAAGGACCAAAGATGGAGCTTACTATTACACAACCTGATGACTGGCATCTTCACCTTCGTGATGGCGACCTTCTCAAAGCTGTCATCCCTTCCAGGTAAGTTCACTTATTAACTGAAAGGCCCGTAGTCAATCCATGTACAATCTCATAAATTTTAGGGGATGCATGAGAGGAATGCTTGCTCCTAGTGTCTTTACTATTCCTACAAATGAAATTATTTTTGAATCCTGATTTAGTGACTAGTAAACTCTCCATTACAGTGCAAAGCATTTTGGAAGGGCTATAATTATGCCAAATCTGAGGCCGCCTATTACTACCACAGCTGCTGCTGTGGCTTATCAAGAGTCCATCTTGAAAGCACTGCCTAAAGATAGTAACTTCACTCCACTAATGACCCTTTACCTGACAGACATGACAAGCCCAGTTGAGATTAAACTTGCAAGTGAGTCTAGTTTGTTGGTACGCATTTTAAAGAAATATACAGATGGAATTTACCCTTTACCTAACAGACATGACAAGCCCAGATGAGATTAAACTTGCAAGTGAGTCTAGTTTGTTGGTACACATTTCAAAGAAATATACCTGTGGAATTTATTCTAGTATATGACCAAAAGAAGTTTTCAAGCAGTAGTAAGTTTAATTTGCATGTCCAAGGTTGTGTATATATGCTCTTCAACCTATGGTTTAAATTCTTGTGTTCATCCATCTTTGTCTTTATTTAACTTTTTTTTAATAAATATTTTACATTTATTGATAATGCTAACTGTGTTGGCAGAAAGAAGTGAAGTTATTTATGGTGTGAAGCTTTATCCTGCTGGTGCGACCACAAACTCCCAAGATGGTGTTACTGATCTTTTTGGAAAATGTTTTCCTGCTCTAGAGGAGATGGTTCGGCAGAATATACCATTATTGGTAATTATATGATTTTGTGTAACTAGCTTATTTGTCTTCATTTAAAAAAAAAATAATAAAAAATTGTTTCTCTTGTTTTTCCCCCCCCCCCCTTCAATTCTCTCTTTCCTTTTTAACTGTATGAACCTGGTTTATATGTGGTTATATCTAAGAATGTCTTTTGTTTCTTATTTTTCAATCTTTTCCTAGTGGAGGATTCCTGATTTACAATAAGTTCGGATCTTGTCAGCGCCTTGTAATTGATTTTATTAAAATGGACACCTATTTCACAACATGTTGCAGTGATAAACATGTGAAGGCTTAAGTATGAACTGCGTGATGTTTGGCAAGTCACCCAGTGACATGTTTTCCTCTTTCCTGCTGATCCTTCTGTCTTAAAGTACTTCAGATGTCTTTTCTTGTACTTCCTTATGCTTGAGTCATTTGCTTTACAGGTTCATGGGGAAGTTACAGATCCAAGTGTTGATATTTTTGATAGGGAAAAGGTCTTCATTGAAACAATTTTAGAGCCTTTACTTCAAAGGCTTCCACAGCTGAAGGTTGTAATGGAACATATTACTACCATGGATGCTGTTAAATTTGTAGAATCTTGCAAGGAAGGCATGTCTAATCATTTGGCTGAATGAGCTTCATGTTTTTGTTATTATTTCGTTTTTTATAATTTCTCATGATTTGCTTTATTTGTCAGGTTATGTAGCTGCAACTGTTACACCACAGCATCTTCTTCTGAACCGCAATGCTCTGTTCCAAGGTGGCTTGCAGCCCCACAATTACTGTCTTCCAGTGGTCAAAAGAGAAATCCACAGTATGTGTTTTTTCTGTCATATAAGTCCAAATAATTTCAACTTTCAAAATCTTTCAGGTGCTATATCAGACATATTCATTAAAAACTTGAAATACATGATTTAAAGGGTATGAATGTTATGATCCACTTATAATAGGAATGCAGCTTTCTTCCATGTAGTTTTATCTCATATTCTGATACTTTTTCTCCACATAATTACATATATTGTTATCTTTCCTTGATCTTCTTGTTGTTACTTTTGTTTTGCAGGACAGGCTATTGTTTCTGCTGTTACTAGTGGAAGTAAAAAGTTTTTCCTCGGAACAGATAGTGCTCCTCATGAAAGACGTAAAAAAGAATGTCCTTGTGGATGTGCTGGCATTTACAACTCCCCCGTCGCTCTATCACTCTATGCCAAGGTTTTTGAAGAGGTAACACCTCTATCATATTTTAAATTTTACATTCTTTTGGTTACAAGTATTTTATTTGCATATGAGCATTTTGTTGGGTCTAAGGAGAGCAGGGGAAGGGGGTGAGTTCCAGTGATGAGCTTGTGTTGCTTTAATTTCAGTCAGCTGATTCATGAAAAATAGCATTTGATTGCATCAAGGCAAAAAGGTTTCAAAAGTAGTCTTTCTGCATATGAATTCCAACCTCTGCTGATTTATCCTTCTTCATCTAGCTATTTCTTTATCCCTATGGACTCAAGGCATACTATTTTCCTTAATGCCGGCATAATTATTTCTTCAAACTTTTAAACCAAATATCCAGTGATCCCTTGGAGATATGGTCACAAGCATTTTTGTTTGCTTATTATATATATCGTAACTGCCTGTGAGATGCAACTAGCTAGTAGGAAAGGCTCGAGCTTTGCATTACTTTTTGTAAATTGTTTTCATGTTTAAGGCTGATGCACTGGACAAGCTGGAGGCCTTCACTAGCTTTAATGGACCAGACTTCTATGGCCTTCCAAGAAACAACTCAAAGATTAAACTAAGGAAGGCTCAATGGAGGGTGCCTGAGTCTTTTTCATTTCCGTTCGGAGACATTGTGCCCATGTTCGCAGGCGAAACGCTTGAATGGGAAGCAACCCATGTCTGATTGATGTCGCTTCTGTTGAAAGTTCAGTGTCTTTCTGCAGACTTCTTCTGAGAATAAAGAAAGGAAGTTCACTTAAAACAGTGAGACTTCCAAAAAGTTTTTGGGCAGTCTCCTGTCTAACATTAGAGTGGGAATAATAACTGCAACATTCCCAAATTATTCTACAAATGAAGCTTATATTTTTGGTGAAAGATTGTAATCATAATCGAAGTTATGTTGTGTTCCCTAACTAAAAGCATCATTAGCTTAGTTGGAAAGGCGTAGAAATATTCTGCTATTTCCCCATCTTTTAAACTCCAATTCAGCATACCCGCATACTTTTTCGGTGAAAAAAATCATGATGTAAACTCCACTGTCTGGCAGTTAAATGAGGAACTTTTTTCCCTGGAGTTCCATTTTGAAAGCTGCCTTTTTAATTGTCTGGTGGCATATGATACAAATGTAGGCCTTATACGCAATGGGTAATGTAATTTTCTTTTGCTTTGATACAGAGATTGTTCTTATAATTATATAAACTCATACAAGAGGATGACTTTGTTATACCTTCGACTATGATGTTCTTGTTCTTGTGTGTTTGCTAATTAGCTGTGCTTAAACATCACACTCACCTATGTTGTATGAAATATGATCAACAAAACGGCTAATATTCAATATTTCTTAGTAATTAATTTATGACCATGGTTAGTAATGGATAGTATAAAAAATAAAAAAGCAGCTTCTGCTTGTTGAGTTAATTATTTTGCTCTTCCAGTCTGATATGTAACCCAAGAGATTTGGCTAGCTAATAAGACACGAACTATCAATGTTTAGCTCCCAATTTGCCAAACCTGTTAAGTTTTATCAGAATTTTGAATTAATTTTTTTGAAAATAATAAATTCAATGCAGGTAAAAACTTTGTGAGTCAACCGGGTAAGTTGACCCATTCAACTCAGCACAGAGTAATTCCAAAAAAAAAAACAGATGATGATGTGATGATGATCAGATGGAGATGAAACAGGAAAGGAAAAAGGTGCCGTCTTTTGTTTTCAAGTTCATACCGTTGTCGTTGAAAAATTCAGCGAACGTGAATATACGCAAAAAGCTTAATCATATAATCCAACAGATCTACATTATGTGAACGTAACGTCCGCAATTGCATGGTTTGCGCTCACTTTTTTTCTGGTCGGAAAATTCATAGTACTATCAGTTGAAATAGAAGAACCCACGTGGGAATCTACAGCTACACAGTGACGGGTACTCTTCCAATTGGCCAGTGATGGCATCAAAATTTGAATATAACGAATAATGGAGTACAAATATGTTGGGGTAGGGGCTAGGGGGACACTGTACCCTTGGATAGCTGTTCGTTTTTCATTGGATCTTGTCCTACATTTCTATGTACAAAGTTGCAAACAAACACAAACCATGCAGCAAAAACACAACAAAGCTGTCACAACACAAGGACACCGAGTCCAGGGAAAGAGAATCAAAATAATGTCCCTCTACTAGTTAATCTTACCTTAGGTTCGGAGGAGTATTATTTTTAGATAGGGAAACTAAGCAGAAAAAATTAATGCTTTAGACGAAATATATTATATTATGAAACATATTGTTGGAGATATTAATCTCAATTAATTGTTAATCATGATAGGCTGTATATAAAGAGAGACTTGTTGCATAGATTAGGTGTGAAGGGATATTGACTCCTACCATGTAAGGAGAGAAGGTAATCTAAGTCTCTCTCAAATTACCGAGTGGGGTTTGTCTATCACTTTCAAGTGAGGAATGATTAGTATAAAACCTGGTGGGTTAATTATAATGATTGCATAAGCATGTGAATGGTTCATGAATGTGTTTTCCCTATAATATAACACTTCAACAGTAATCCCATGTACATCTGGCACTAGCTTAGAAACCAAACCTTTGACACTAAATGTTTACCCATGCTGTCTCTGATATCAAACCCTTTATATGGGTCCTTCATTCCCTTTCTCAGTTGATATAGGATTTCACATTGTCATTTTTCATACAGAATGCTCCGTCTCTTCCTAGCAGAGATTGAAAGAATGCAAGCTTTATTCAGTACAAAATAATCATGTAATTAATAGTAATTAGCCTTGGAAAGATCATACTGCAATATTATTGAGGTTTTCTCCTTTAGTTTGCATATATCAAAGCGCTACGTTCCGTTAGATTATTCTAGATCCTTCCAGAGATGTTGTCATGGTGAATTGGAAGAGATCGATTTACTTTATGCTTCTTTCAATTGGCCAAGATTGCACATCTTTATTAGCTATAGCCGTTCATGTTGTCTTCTTGTTTGAAGGAGGAGATCGGTTGTATTTACATTGTTTACACCTTGAAGCTGCTTCAGCAATTTTTTTATTGGCATGATTCCTTTTAAGTCAGATTTACCGTTCATTATTAGCCTTAATTATAACTTGGTGTTGTGGAGATAGCTTATTATTCCCATGATACTCCCTCTGTTAGCTTCTTTTATAAGCTTCAATTAACTACTTTATTTAAAATTAGTCATTTCTTGTAAAATCTCAATGTTATCCTCAACAAGACTTACTATTTCCAGTCCTAAAGGTGTGAATTAGATAACTAATTTGTAGAGATTAATAAAATTAGATAAGTTAGTTATTTGTAAAAAAATGTGTGTTGGTTTCCCTAAAGCACTCATTTGAACCATTTATATTGGAAACTACCTTATTGATGGAAAACATCCTCAACAAGTTTAATAGACAATAAATAGAGTTTGAAAAAAAATATATATAAATTTTTGAGACAAAGTGGATTAATGTCTTATATTTAGTATTAAAGCAAAACCCTCGACTAGAGGGAGTACATATTATTAGTTAGGATACTACATATATAGTTTACTTTGGTCCCAAAATATTAGATCATATCTTAATTTACTTTATCTCCTAAATTTATAAAAAAAAAAAAAAAAAAATCAAACTATCTTGCACTTCTTAAAGGAGTTTTCATTGAGATAATCTCAATACAAATGACTAAAAAGAGTATTTTAGAAAAACCAACATATATTTTTAACAAGTAATTAATTTAACTCAATGTAAATTAATTACCTGACTCTTGTAGTATTAAAGGAAGTAAATAAGTAATGGAGAGAATATAGCACTGCAAGCGAGGCAGTTCTCAAAGGGAGAAATAGCACTAGAACTTTTTTAAAAGAGCATAACCCAAAGCTGCATTTCCAACAATAGTTCTGAATCTCTCGTGTTAAGAGATAAATAAGAGTTCTAAAAGATTTTTCGAACCTCCAAAACAAAACTAATTATAATTACCATTCAATGTCCATATACAGGGAGAGACCTCCCCCTACCATATATTGCATACCTTCCTCTAAGATTGAGTCATATGCCTTGGTTCCAAAAGAAACTTCCATGCAAAACATGGCACTAATTTATTGAACTGACAGTATTCAAATCAGCAATTACACCCTTAGTTATAAGTGATTTATATATCCCAAACTATACATCATTTTCATTCCTGATTCGTTGATACGTTCTAATATAATGGAGGAAAAGTTATCATGCCATATAGTTTCAGCAAAATCATGAAATGATCCCAAATTATTAGACTCAAACAAAATTATGTAATGAATAGGCTTGGAAAGATCATATCATACCGCTTTGAGGATTCTCCATCAGTTTCTAAATGATCAAAGCCCCTTCCATTCCTTTAGATCATCCTAGATCCTTCCAGAGATGTTGTCTTGGTGAAGGAGGAGATTGATTTGCTTTATTCTTTCATTTGGCCAAGATTGATCATCATTGTTAGCTATAGCCATTATGTTGTTTACTCCTTGAAGCTTCACCCATACCTTATTGGCATAATTCCTTTAAGTCAGATTTACCATTCATTATATTAGCCGTATAACCATTATTGATGTTATGGACGAGCTAGCTTATATATGTTCTCTAAGTTTAAATAGAAGTGGTTAAATTTTAACAGATAAACCAAAATATAATTCTAATTGTAAGTTAACTACTCGCTAGTTAGGTCACAATGCTTTCAAAATCTGAAGCTAATTATTATAAGCAACTCGCTTACTATATAAAAGATGATTGAACAGGTACAAATTAAGTACAACTGTACAAGAGAAAATCAGAAGCTAGATTACAGGATATTATTTTGGCTGCAAGAAGAAGTTGAAATATTACACCACCATTAATTAATACCCCACGGACATAAAAGCCATCCACTGATATTAATATATCTACTTCTTGAAGCCCATAATATATCCCCGGATCATTAAATTAGAAGTCCCAGGGTTCAGAAGCAATGTAGTCAAAATCCCACAACTCTGGGTTTATTTCCACATCACTTGATGATCCATACACAAATGTTTTTAGCCTCTGGCTTACCTTGGTTGCTCCGAATTGAAGCGACGATTGCCCAATCTGCAAAACCCCACAAACATTATCAATTCAACTACACAGATAACTGAAAAAAAATATGATTTTTTCAAGAAATCAACAGAATGTAAAGCAAAATTTAATAATAATTATGTATATATATATACCTCTGCATGCACTACGTGATGCATTGAGTCGCCAAAAAGAGAAGAGTTAGCACTAACGACCTCTATGTTCTCTTCATGGAGTATTCGAATGATCTCATAGAAAACGAACTGGTTATCTAATCCTGTGATCAGAACAATCTGCAGAGACGAACCCACTTCACGAATCTCAATTTCAGGTGATCTCACCACACTTTTGTTCTTATTAATGTCAATAGCACTACTTGAGCAGCTCGCAAGTGACCTTTTCTTTCCTGTCAAGCTTTCTTTCTTCTCTTGAGCCACCTTCACCTTCGCCTCCAAACTCTTTATGTAGTTTATCGCCTGATCTACCTGATCAGGAAGTTGCAGTAGTTCCTGCACCACCCAAAAATTATTTAGTCACATAAATATATACTTCATATACACCGATAGAATATATATAAAAAAAAATGGATTACAGACGGAATTTAGTGACGAAATTGTAATAGACTTTCACTAATTAATGAGCAACGGAATTTAGTCGCCAAGTTAGTTTAGCGACGGAATTCCATCATCGCTAATTAACTTCCTTTATAGAATAAGAAAGAGAAAGAACCTTGGGATTTTGGTTAGGGAGGAGGGAATTGAGCTTAGAGTAGAGGGACTTCATCTGGTTTCTTCTGTTTTTCTCAATCGTTTTTCTTTCGACTTTGGTCGGCGGCGGAGGAGGCTGGTTATGGCTTCCTTGAGCTTCCATTATGGTTGTTGGTTTTGCGGAGAAGCTGTTTTTTGAGTTTCTGAAGACTATGGCGGTTGAATTCATGTGTGTTCGCTATGAAATATTTGGGTGATCACATGTATATATGGTGTGTGTGTGAACTGTGATGTGTAAAGGAATTGTGACGTGAGAGTGTGAAAATGGGAAGGTGACGGAAGGAAGCGAGAACTATAAGGAAGCACTGAAACGTCATTTCGGAGACGTCAGACATTTTTCACTCTGCTTGCCGTCTAATTAGACAGAGTCATTCGCCGGCCACGTGCCTTTTTTATGCGTGCGTTTCTCTCTATCTTTCCTCCCTGTCGCTTTTTTTTGGGGGAAATTTCACTGCACCTTCTATTGTAAATTATTTTCAAACAGCCCCAAAACTTTTTAAAATTTTACTGCGTCCCCCAATGGCTAAATCAAAATTAAGTTTTTGGCTGAAAAGATATTTATTTCCTTGTCTTACACATGGTTGAGATGGTCTTGCAAATACATATCATTTGTCTTGTAAATAACATGTACTCTTGTGAATATATTCATTATCTTGTATATGGTTGAAACGGCCTTGTAATTTCACATATTTATTTTGTAAATAAGCATATTTGATTTATAAACTATTACATGTTTTTTTGTAAATAATCATAATTGACTTATAAAGTAAAAACACAATTGTCTTTTCACTCAAAAATTTTATTTTCAATTTAGTTTTAGGGGTGTAGACGCGTAGTGAAGTTTCAGAAAATTTTGGGAGCTGATTGAGAATAATTTGTTAGAGAGGGGTGCAGTGAAATTTCCCCCTTTTTTTATGTGTGTGATTGTGACCCCTTTCTTAGATGAAATCAAACAGTAATTAGTTGACGTTAATGCAGAATATTAGTTTAAATATTGTGTTAATTAATAATATTTTAGTGTTCTTTCTGCTTGCTGGTGATTCTTCCACTTAGTAGGATACATTGAACATTTTCAAGCTTAGAATGTCAAACATCAAAGAATAACAATTTCAAGCGCAGTGATAATATTATATTGTACATTTGTACGGTCTAATTGGAACACTGCTTAATTCATCATGTACTAATTAGGCACTACTAATTATTATTTAGTTGCTCCCATGTCCTCTGTTTAGTGTACGAGTTTTGGTTTATGCATTTGGAGATGATAAAATGTTTTATTCTAGATAAAAAATAAAATTTTAATTGGGGAAAAATAGAATAGTAAATATATAATTTAAAATTCAAGAAAAAAAACTAAATGAATAATTTTAGAAAACATTAATTTGCTTTTAAACAATGGAGAATTTTAGAAAAATACCTTCCAAATATTAAAATTCCAAATCTACTTTATTTCCTACAATAGCGTAAGTATTGACTACACTTGATTAACAATTAATAAATCATTTTAATATGAAATCACTTACTTTGTATTTTTAAATTTTGAAGGTATTATTTTTTTTTTTTTTGAAAAAATTTCTTTAAACAATATCAATCATACTTAATTTTATTTTTATTTAAATATGTATATATCCTTTTTTTATAAAGGACAAAATGATATATTCAATATTATCATGTCTTTCTGAGAAGCAAAAGAAAAGGACCTAAAATGTAAGAGATAAGTCTTACTAAATTCAAATGTTCTATAAAAGCAATATAGGTTATGTATTTTTGGAGTGCGGCTGTCAGAAGAGGATAATTGGATCCCTTAAGATCAATTGAAGTCTCTAAATTGAGTTTTAATTATATTAATGGATAATTGGAGTATTTCTTAATTGAGATTCGAGGCTCAATCGAGGGGTCCAAATCTGATCAGAGAAGTTATTTTCTTTGTTAATCCCAAAAAAAATCATCATTTTATTAGTTTGTTACAACTTACAATGATTTATTTTTTTATTTTTAAAATATGGGTATTTATTATTCCTATAATTAAGAAAAGGTTTATTACAAAGTACTTTTAATATAAACAAACAACACCAATGTAGTTTTGAATAAGGACAACCACCCCAATTTCTGGACTTCTCCCCATTTTTTATGTAGGTACATATATCTTTTTATTAGAGATAGTCATATTCAAAACATATGGTTGTGTACAAGATGAAAATATCTCTCCAACAGTCTAGGTTCATTACGTTGTAAGAGACTAACTCCACCAATTAACCTGACATTCGTTGGTTCTCTTCTTCTCCACTTTAGTCATCATGAGTTATTTAGATTGAATTTTAAGGGCATGGATTCATTTAGTTGTTATGTTTTTGGAGTAGTATTTTAGTAATGGATTTCGCCACCTCTTATTAAAAGCTTTCCATACTATGAGCATATACAATGCCATTGGTATTTAAAAGACGTAAAGGTGCCAGAAAGTGTTTCAATGGGAAGAGACTTTTGTTTGAGTATAGTTTCTTGGAAACTTCAGAGATCTGTCTTAATTAGAGGCTACTTTAATTTGTCAACAACCATCCTTTTTATTTTTTCAACTTCTTATTTTAATTTAGGGTTAAGGTGCAGATTTGCCAACCAACTATTACCCGAGGAGTGTCTGGCACAAATAACAATTGAGGGGACTAAAATTGTCAATCCACAATTAAAAAGTGAAAAAAAAATACAATTTGGTACAGATTCGCCAACGAACTATTACCCCGTCACTATCTTGGTGTCTCATTCTTCCATTGACTGTCACAGTGTCGGCGACGTCAGCATCTCCAAAGCTTCTATTGTTGTTGAGTGTTTCACTTACCCTCTTGAATTCATCCAGCAGTCCACAGCTTTCGACCGGCACACCTGTTGCACCCTGGTTCCATCCCTCCAATGCCACAAGCAGCAACCGTCATTGCCACAACGTCTGCTCCCATGGGTCCCATCTCTGTTGGTGTTTTCCTTATCCAACAAGAAGGCTTAACCGCTCTTTTCTCCAGCGTTTCCACCACCGTCCTACGCCAGTGCCTCATATTTTAACTTAATTGTGATAGTTGTCTTTTTAAATAGTTATTTGGTGTTTTTTTCACTTTTTAATTGTTGATTGGCAATTTTGGTCCCCTCAATTGTTATTTATGCCAGATGCTCCTCGGGTAATAGTTGGTTGGCAAATCTGTACCTTAACCCTTTAATTTAACAAAATTTAACTTCAAAAAGGTTACTAAACCCACATCATATTTAGGGCAGCTTAATTTTCTTGGGAGCAATTCCAGGGATAATTTTTAATGAATAACTTTCATAGAACAGTATTTTTTTAATAAAAAAAATGTTTTGCTTTTTATGTTGTCCCCTGTCACTGTCACACAGCATTTGATGTAAGTTATATTGTCTATTTCTATGAGTCGAGAGGCATATCTATACCCTGATGGGATCCAATTCAACTAAACTTTTCTATATTTTTTTTTACAAAAAAGAGGGTTGAAAAGAATGATTTTCCAATTATAGGCTGGCCTTATACAAAAAATAATAATAATTATAAGCTGGCCTCATTGTTCATTTATATTATAATCGTTCTTATTTTAATTGTAGGACCATACTTCATAATTTTAAATATATAATTTTTTTCTTAAACTCTACCTATTGATTATATAGATTAAGGAATTTTTTCATCAAGTAAGTATTTTCTAATGTAAATGACTAAAATGGATATTTTAGAAAATTAACACGTATTTTTCTTGCAAGTTGACTATTTAACTCATGTTTAAGATTGATGAAAGGGACTAGCAAGAAGCTAGTTAAGAAAAAAAAAAGCAACTTTTGTTGTTTAAAAAATAATAATTTTTTGTTTTTTCTCATGTTAATTAATGATATTTTTGTCTTTTTCTCTTATATGCTTTCTTTATGGTATTTACCATACAAAATTATAAGGAATGTATTATTATTTTTGCCACTTTATTCCTCCCATTTAGTTTCATACATTATTAAGTTTGAAGTACTTTTAATCCTATTTATAAGACCCTTCTTAATTAGAACAATCACAATATTTTAAAAAAAATTGTTAAATTCATAAAAGTCCTTAACTTCTGTCCCAAAGTTAAATATTCGACTTTCAGGCGAGGGCTACTAATATTTACAAAGGCCATATTCAAAGGATAAATAATAAATATTTCTTATATATTATAGAAAAATATTTTATTAAATACCATAAAAAAATTATATATATATATATAGGGGTTATCGTTTGTCATGTCACTTGACATAAGGTTATGTCAAGTCACTCCAAAACTACGTCGTTTTAGGATTAGAGGAATTAATGAACTCTCAAAACGACGTAGTTTTAGGTCAGGGGAATTAATGAAGGATCTTATAGTAAAATTCATACAATAAATACTAAAACAAAAATACAAAAACACCCTTCATTAATTTCCTTAACTCCCAAAATGACGTAGTTTTGGGCTCACTTGACATAATCTTATGCAAGTGACATGACAGACGATAAACCCATATATATCGTTTGTCATGTTAGTTGACATAAGATTATGTCAAGTCACCCCAAAACTACGTCGTTTTAAGAGTTCATTAATTCCCCTAACTCCAAAACGACGTCGTTTTGAGAGTTAGGGGAGTTAATGAAAGGTATTTTAGTATTTTTGTTTTTATATCTATTATATGAATTTTACCAGAACATTTTTCATTAATTCCCCTAACTCCCAAAACGACGTCATTTTGGGGTTAGGGGAATTAATAAACTCCCAAAACGACGTAGTTTTGGGATGACTTGACATAACTTTATGTCAAGTGACATGACAAACGACAAACCCTATATATATAAAAGTCATATGGCAAAATATCAAACTAGATAGTAGGGACAAAAACTATTTTTAATTATTTTGTAATAATTTAAATAAAATAATTAATTTATGAGTACTAAAATGGAGCATGTAGAGGGAGGGAGGAGGCGGCCTAATAAGAACAAAAGGGGGCGTGTTTCACATAGAAGTCAAGGAACTCATGAATTTACGTAGAAGAAAGAGGGAGGAAGAAAGTCAAGTCAGGACAGGACAGGGAGAAAGTCGTCATTCAACATGAGAAATGGAACTGTTTGAATTGCTGCCCCAGTCCCGCACTTTCCTCTCCTTTTCCTCCTCCTCCTCATCAATCATCACTCCTCAGTTTCAACTTTGGGACCCTTCTTCTTCTGCTCCCTTCTAACAAGTAACAACAACCTAAATTTGACAAAATTACTTCAGAGTTAAGTAATTTTTTGTCACGTTTGTAGGGAGGAAAACGAAATACCCATTTTAAACGTTTGAATTATCCCCTTGATATGTTTTAAAACTGTAAGGGATAATAAGCCGGCATTTCAAAATAATTAAGGGAGCGGACATGTTTTGTCTAGAAAACACTAACGGCCTGACATTATAATCGGAATAAAACCTACGACTTCGAAGCTTATATGCCATTAAGCTGGGGGTGTTCAAAGTTTTCCAGTTCCAAAAATTTTTAGGACGAGAAAATTTGGGATCAAGAAAAAAAAAATTGGATCGTGAGTGAGACTTCAACATGTGATGAATAGCAAGCACCAACCAACTAATCAAATGGTGCTGTTTTGATTTCATAAATTAATAACATCAAGACCATGAGGAAAAGTTACTAAAATTAAATTTAAAGCAAACAATACAATTCGCTCCTTTCTGACCAAAAAAAATTTCAAAGCAAGTTAGTATTTTGTGTGTTTCCTCCTATTTTCTTGGTTCCCTCCTTGACCCTGTCCAGTCCCAACAACACCCCTACACTAGGCTACAAGACCATGAGCTATCTTTATTAAGAATATATTTGAAAATTAAATTTAAATTAAACAATACAGCTCGATCCTCATCACTCCTGTTGACTTCCAACCAAAAAAATTGCAAAGCAAGTTAGTATGTATGTTTCCTCCTCTTTTCTTGGTTCCCTCCTTGACCCTGTTCAGTCCCAAGAACACCCCTACACTAGGCTAAAAGACCATGAGGAAAAAAAATATTATCTTTATTAAAAAAATATTTGAAAATTAAATTTAAAGTAAACAATACAGCTCGATCCTTTATCACTCCTGTTGACTTCCGACCAAAAAAAATTGCAAAGCAAGTTAGTATTATATGTTTTCTCCTATTTTCTTGGTTCCCTCCTTGACACTGTCCAGTCCGAAGAATATCTCTACACTAGGCTACAAGACCATGAGGGAAAAATAACTATTTTTACTAAAAAAATATTTGAAAATTAAATTTAAATTAAACAATACAGCTCGATCCTTATCATTACTGTTGACTTCCGACCGAAAAAAATTGCACAGCAAGTTAGTAATGTTTCCTCCTCTTTTCTTTATAGTTCCCTCCTTGACCCTCTCCAGTCCCAATAACACCCCTACACTAGGCTACAAGACCATGAGGAAAAAAAATACTATCTTTATTAAAAAAATATTTGAAAATTAAATTTAAAGTAAACAATACAGCTCAATCCTTATCACTCCTGTTGATTTCCGACCAAAAAAAATTGCAAAGCAAGTTAGTATTATGTATGTTTTCTCCGATTTTCTTAGTTCCCTCCTTGACCCTGTCCAGTCCCAAGAATATCTCTACACTAGGCTACAAGACCATGAGGGAAAAATAACTCTTTTTACTAAAAAAATATTTGAAAATTAAATTTAAAGTAAACAATACAGCTCAATCCTTATCACTCATGTTGGCGTCCGACCAAAAAAAATTGCAAAACAAGTTAGTATTATGTATGTTTCCTCCTATTTTCTTGGTTCCCTCCTTGACCCTGTCCAGTCCCAAGAACGCCCCTACACTATGATGCTACAAGACCATGAGGGGGAAAAATACTATTTCTGTTAAAAAATATTTGAAAATTAAATTTATAGTAAACAATACAGCTCGATCCTTATAACTCATGTTGACTTCCGACCAAAAAAAATTGCAAAGCAAGTTAGTATGTATGTTTCCTCCTCTTTTCTTGGTTCCCTCATTGACGCTGTCCAGTCCCAAGAACACCCCTACACTAGGCTACAAGACCATGAGGAAAAAAAAATACTATCTTTATTAAAAAAATATTTGAAAATTAAATTTAAAGTAAACAATACAGCTTGATCCTTATCACTCCTGTTGACTTCCGACCAAAAAAAATTGCAAAGCAAGTTAGTATTATGTATGTTTTCTCCTATTTTCTTGGTTTCCTCCTTGACCCTGTCCAGTCCCAAGAACACCCCTACACTAGACTACAAGACCATAAGGGAAAAAATACTATCTTTATTAAAAAAAATATTTGAAAATTAAATTTAAAGTAAACAATACAGCTTGATCCTTATCACTCCTGTTGACTTCTGACAAAAAAAAAATTGCAAAGCAAGTTACTATTAGTGTTATGTATGTTTTCTCCTATTTTCTTGGTTCCCTCCTTGACCCTGTCCAATCCCAAGAATATCTCTACACTAGGCTACAAGACCCTGAGGGAAAAATAACTATGTTTACTAAAAATATTTAAAAATTAAATTTAAAGTAAACAATAAAACTCGATCCTTATCATTTATCATTACTGTTGACTTCCGACCAAAAAAAATTGCACAACAAGTTATTAATGTTTCCTCCTCATTTCTTCGTAGTTCCCTCCTTGACCCCTTTCTCTCCCTTCTCTTTCTAATATCCCCATTTTCAAAACTCTAATCAATCTGCTCATAATAATTATTCATGCCATTACTTTTGGACAATTCCATCTGTTTTGTCTCTGCTTCTCAACTTGTTTTTTCCTCATTCGTGTGCTTGTCCCTTTCTTGTGCTTATCATTTTCTTATTATGTCAAACTCCTAATTAGTTAATTTAATCATATGACTGTTCTAATCTCACATTAGCTCTCAACGTTTTCCCCAATTAAAGCCTTCAAGTTTCAAGAATCACTATTACAAAAATCACAATCACTAGTGCAAAAAAGGCTTTTAAGACCGGACGAAACATGTACATTAGGACCGGACCCGCGACCAGTCTTGTTCCAGGCGGTATTAAAAGTCGACCTTTAAGACCGGACTTTTACACGGTCTTAAAGAGTTTCTTTAAGACCGGACATTTTAAACATCCGGTCTTAAAAGTGTTTCAAAATAATAAAAAAAAAAAAAACTCAAATGAAACAATCGGTCCCAAATCACCAGATCTGGCAACATTTTGAATGTCCCTCCGTCATCAACGACGGAGAACCAAGAGAAGATTGGAAGCAACAACAACAAGAAGAAAAACAAAAAGATTATTACAAAGTCCAGAAATAAACAAAAATAATAAGAAACAGAAATCATTCACCATGAAAATCGAATTTGAAGTCCAGATCTACAAAAATCACAAGCTTAAAGCAACCAAATCAACAGATCCTCTTGTCGGTGCTAGCAAAGCTTCAAGCAACCTAAATCGAAATCCAGATCTGAGCAGGAGCGGTCAATGTAGGAAATAAACAAACTTAAGCAAGAAGATATCTGAGTTTGATTTCAAACCGGATCTATACGAAGGCGGCGTGGAAGGACCCATAGATCGAAGAGGAAGGAGCCGCCGTCGCCCGTAATCCTCAAAGTAGTACGCGCCGTTGCCGAGGATTAGAGTCGACGCCGTCGCAAAACCCTCGAAGCATCTCACTGCCAACGTTGCCAATGATTTGATTGTGCGACTCTTATGATGACTTACGAAGATTGCGAGTAGGTTAGAGGAAGAGGATGACATTCTTGCTGAGGATTTGCCCGTGAGGCTCTTGGGATACTCGTTGAATCTATAACTAAGAAAATGTTATATCACCAAGAAGACAAAGCAAACTCACAGACTTAACAGGTTTAGTGAATGTAGTTTTTGTTTAAAACACTTTTAAGACCGGTTTTTTGAAACAACCGGTCTTAAAAGTATATTTTAGGACCGGTTGTTTTAAACAACCGGTCTTAAAGTGTAAAAAAAAAAAAATTTGACCGGTGGCAATTTCAGAATATATAGAACACTTTTAAGACCGTCTGTTTGAAACAACCGGTCTTAAAAGTGTTCTATATAATTTTTTTTTACACTTTTAAGACCGTATGTTTGAAACAAATGGTCTTAAAAGTGTTCTATATAATTTTTTTACACTTTTAAGACCGTCTGTTTCAAACAGACGGCCTTAAAAGTGTTCTATATAATTTTTTTTTTTACACTTTTAAGACCGTCTGCTTCAAACAGACGGAAAAGTACTTTTAAGACCGTCTGTTTGAAAGAGCCGGTCTTAAAAGTATTCTATATAATTTTTTTTTTAACACTTTTAAGACCGTCTGTTTCAAACAGACGGTCTTAAAAGTACTTTTAAGACCGTCTATTTGAAACAGCCGGTTTTAAAAGTGTTCTATTTATTTAATTAGTTAGCGTATACGATTATATTGTGCAATTATCTTAATTAAGTTGTTAGAGAGATTTTAGGAATTAAGTTAGCAGATCAAGGTTTTTTGAATTTCGTAATTAAATTCCTGATTGTAATCATCTTAATTAAGTTGTTAGAGAGATTTTAGGAATAAAGTTAGCAGATCATGATTTTTTGAATTTCGTAATTAAATTCTTGATTGTAATCATCTTAATTAAGATGTTAGAGAGATTTTAGGAATTAAGTTAGCAGATCATGGTTTTATGAATTTCGTAATATATTCCTATTAGCATCTCGTATATAATTTCAATTAAGCGAAGGAATAAATCATCGCATTCTCGGACTTGATCGCGTCTTCTCACAATATTTACGAAATTGCCACCGGCCATACTTTTAAGACCGGATATTTTTTAGCCCTGGTCTAAAAAGTGTTCTATATATTTACAAAATTGCCATCGGTCATACTTTTAAGACCGGATCTTTTATAGTCCGTCATATTTTTAAGACCGGATCTTTTATAATCCGGTCCAAAAAGTTCTTTATATTTACGAAACTGCCACCGGTCATACTTTTAAGACCTGATTCTCTATAATCCGGTCTAAATGAGACGGTCTTAAAGCCCTTTTTTGCACTAGTGAATATATAATGGTTATTATCTACAATATATATATATAACGATTTCGAACCGTCATATATGTGGGTGTTATAAAAGCTTGGTGAATATACATTACGGTTTCGAACCGTTATTTATTCTGGATCTATTATAACGGTTATAGTATAACACTCATTATGTATGGAAGCTTAATAAGACTGATATGCACATTGTTATGATAATAATTAATGATACATGTAAAAAAATTATATTATAAACTATGTCCTATATATATTTAGATTGGAAGAGAATATTATATGTGTCATGTTAATTGTCAATCTTGTTCTTCCATCATAAACATGCAGACCCAAACCAAATATCATGAAGCTGCCCCTCACTTTTATTTTATTTTAAAAAATAATAATGTTAAAACCCTCTCACTTTTATTTTTGTTTGAATGATATTTTTTAATATTTTTCTTTAAATTATTGATTTTATCTTTAAAAATTGAGTATATCTCATTCAACTCAGCGATGCATTACACTTCATGAGATTTATATCACACACGCATCGATCCTTCCATCCGTATGAAAAGGCCAAAGAATAATTGAATGTGGAATACATTTTAATGCGTATAAACTACGATAAAGTATGATCTCTTGGCCAGCACATCACAGTACTGATGAACTTGATCGGATCAAGCTCAGGCAAGACAATATATAGTAAAAAAAGAAAATATTTTTATAAAAAAAAAAAAAAGCGGGAATGCAGAGAGGCCAGAAAGCTCACATGATGAATATTATATAGTAATTATGATGTCATACACACGCCATCTTCGTGACGTTTTGCCATCAACTTCATGCAATAGCAAAAAGCTTTAAAAAATTGCAATTGTGGCCAGGTTCAGAGTTTCTATGAGTTTCTATCTATTTTATATTTTAAAAAGTTCCAGAATGTAAAAAGGTTTCCCCTCAAAAAATGGCTCGTACGTTGTATGCAATCATTTTGTATATATTATATGCGGGTAAAGAAAGTAGCATATGGCTGTCAAGATCATCGTTACTTTGGCAGGTATACAATGAATGAGTCTTGGCTCTTTGAGGGTTCAGCAAAGGGGCCAAGTGGGGATTTGGGGTCAACCCACCCCTATTGGAACCTAGTAACAAGCATCACCACCGGGCTACCAAAGCTCTGACAAAGATATACTACTCTAGTCTTATTTATAAGTTTTTTTAACTAAATCACACATACCAAAAAGAGGTAGTTAACTCAATGATTATGGGGTAAATTTTCAACTTTATCTTCATTTATGAATGATTATCTTTCTTCTCTCTTTATTTTTATTGATACAATTAATGTGGACAAAATTATCACAATCTATCTCATCTATTATCTGGAAGAGGACTTATAAATAGGACCAATTTTTTTTTATTAAAATGGACTTATAAATAGGATCAGAGTGGTATGTAATAATTTTATATCCATACCTACTCACATCATAATTAACAAGTGTCTTATACATCGTGAATAAAGAAATAGTTCTACGACCAATTGGAATAATGTTATAAAAAAGATAAATCAAGTTCTTAACGGTTACTCTTTTGTAAGTGTCTTACATTTCATAACAAGTAGAACAGTACTCTAAACAAGTGGAATATTTTTTTTAACAAGATAAATTAATTTCTTAACAAGATCAAATTTGTAAGCATCTTATACATCATGAACAAGTTGAATATATAGTCCTAATTTGAAATATTTTTTTAAAATACTCATTAATTTGAGGGATAACATTATTTATTTGAAAAAAAAAAATTAAATTTTATATTTTAGAATACCCTCTGAATTTTTTATATATACAGAGAGAGCGCATAGAAATTAGGTGATGTAATTTTTTTGTGGAATAATGAAGCATTTCTTTTTTAGAATAATAATATTCAAATTAATAAATAAATTGAATATAAATTAAATTATTTTTAAGAAAAAAGGATAATTTCCGTTCATTTAACCAAGTGATATTGGTTAATTAATTTATAGGATATCATCATAAAGTTCAATCAAAATCAAATAACACATAACTATAACATATCAATTTTAATTTTCAGATCATGCTCGTCTCTTCATAGTCTTTACCACTTCTTAGTTTTACTTTCTGAATTTTTATATTTTAAGATAATTTTTGGTATAAGATAAATTAATTTAAACTTTACTATTCCGCTTGTTTATGAAGTGTATTACACCTGCAAATGAGTAATTGTTAATAAGTTAATTTATCTTGTTCATAAGACTATTTCACTTATTCATAGGATTACTCTACTTTCATGATGTATATGAAACTTGCAAATTTGATCTTGTTGAAAAATGAATTTATCTTGTTAAAAAAAATATTCCACTTATTCAAGAAGTATAAGATACTGACAAACAAATAATTGTTAAAAAGTTTATTTATCTTATTCATAGGACTATTCTACTTGTTCATAGAACTCTTCAACTTATTCATAAGACACTCGCAAATTTGATCTTGTTAAGAAATTAATTTATCTTGTTGAAAAAAATATTCCACTTGTTCATGAATTGTAAGACACTTACAAATGAATAATTATTAAGAAATTGATTTATCTTGTTCTTAGGACTATTCTACTTATTCATAGGTATGAATATCATATTATTACATATATTTTTTTGTTCCATATAATAACTAAAAGGCTTTGGTAGCTTGGTTGTCATCATACATCTTTTTGGGTGCAAGCATCCCTTTTGTGAGCGAGTAGCTAGTAACTAATACTTTAAAACTCCATCGATCGAATGGGAAGAAAAGCAATAATGAACATTGCTCTAGTGGTTTAATTTCGTGAAACCATCATTCAGGCGTTGAAATTGCAAGAAATAGTGAACACATCATCCTAATGACGTATTCTCTATCAGATCAAGCTGCAGAATAATTCGGATCCAACTCATGCAATAGTTTTCTTTCTTTTTCCTTTTTTTAATGGGGAACTAAGAAATATGATCGATAAGCCCAGAGCCCACCTTGATAAGACAACACACACACATATATATATATAAATAAGCTGATTTTATTACAATTTCTACCTGCTTGAAGTTGTTCAGATCAAAGATTAATCAACTTAAGCTAAGAGTGGTTGATGTTATATCACTTTTATTTGTGTTTCCTAGTGTTACTATGACACAATCTAAGAGATCATTTTTGCCTTCCTTATTCAAAAAATATATGTGTGTGTGTGGTCGTCAACTGCCCTAATGACAAAATTACCTGACACACTTGGATGATGTCTTGAGCTCAAACCTCAATATGTTTGTGGTTGTGTTTAAATTGTCTATAGATATAAGGACAAAAAAACAGAGAGAACGACCCGTACGTCATATTGCACCATCTTTATGACGTGTTGGGTGATGCCATGATCAAGTGGCATGCGCGCAAGTTAATTAAAAAGGGCAAGAGATCAATGCAATTGAGGCAAGGTTCAGAGTTTCTATACTGTTGTAGTTAAAAGAGAATGGTTCCAAAATAGTAACTAATTAAAAAAGAAAGAAAGAAAGATGATCCCACAAACAAGGGCTTGCAAGTTGTATGCAATCATTTTATTTATATAAAGAATTACTTTTTCACAAACCAAAAGCACAAATACTCAAAGGGAAAGGCATTTAGTCAGAAGAAAGATCATTAAGATCAGTAAACAGACAACGGCATCGTGCCAATAATACAAATTCAAGTAAAGCAGATTTCTACAATCTTAAAGAGATTCTTTTACACACACACACACAAATTAGGGCTAACGCCTGGAAAACATAAAAGAATCTATTCTCTCTTTTGCCAACAATGGTTCCCAAATGGGATGGACATGAATCTAGTATAGAAGAATAATACCAGTATCTTTGAATCTGCATTCTTTTATAATTGTAGAGCCTAGATTTGATCTCTTAACATGCATGGACACAGTTGCGAAGCCACATTATAGCTAAGTGGAGTCGTGGCCATCGCCAAGGTTCTACCACTCTATATATGCTCATATAAACACACATGATTTAGTGTTTCTCTAAGTTGTGTTTGAAATACTGTCAGACATTAAATGAGCACGAACTTTTTTTTTAAGTGAGGATCAAGAAGACCTTGATTCGTCATATCATTGGGGAGTAACCCCTCACAGTCTTGTTGGCCTAGGCCACATGGTTTCTTCTTTCTCCTTCTTATTCCCCTGCTCCCAAACCACTAATGTCAATTTGTGTTGTGTTGGTTTTATATCTGAACAGGCCGAGGTCAATAACTCTGGTCCAGTTTGTTTTTTTGCTCGGAGTCCAGTTTGTTTTTTTGAAAATGAATATGTATCGATGGGTTACACAATTTGATATTGGGCCAAATTTTCGGCCCAATTTCCGGATTTCACACCTCTAACCAGGATCCAAGTCAAGTCAGGGAAAATTTATCCATAACGCAAAAATATTTTGAGATCAATACATTCAAATGCCTGTGATCTGCCAAAGAGAGTTGGTATAGATGGTAAGGGATTTGGTCAAGTCCTAAAGGGATATGTGTTCGATCCCCACTGCCGTCGCTGGGACTCCTTTGGTAGGCGATCTCGTAAGTCTCCATTAAGTGCTCAAAGAGCCCGGGGCCGTGCCCTGGCCTTGATGGGGGACTGATACCGAACCCCTCCAAAACCTTTTTATATCAAAAAAAAAAATGCCTTTGATCTAAAGACCAAACCATTCTTTTGTTTTATTTTGTCTTCTGCGACAAAAATTCCAAACATGTCAATTATAGGTCTTGCAAATTATCTTATTTATTGGGAGAGGATCTTCTCCTCATCTCTATACTCATTTTCTCTCATCAACCCATCTGGGCCATTGATTAGAAAGAAAAGAGAGAGGTAAAAATAGTATTATGATTGATTGGATGGATGGATATGAGTTAGAGATGATGAGGGATAATGAAAAAAGAATTAGGAGAAAAACCCAACCCCTTATTTATCTTATAAATTTATGGAAGAGGATCTTCTCATAATTTTTCTCATTTTCTCTCATCAGCGCATCTAAACCATTGATTGGGAAGATGAGAAAGATGTTAAAGTAGTATTGTGATTGATTTGACAGATATGATTTAGAGATGATGAGGGATAATGAGAAAAGAATTAGGAGAGAAACCCAACCATAAATTTATACATGTATCTTGTAAAGCGACTCACTTGTCCTTAGAAGTCCCTTTTTCCTTATAAATAGTACTAGTGTTATTGTCATTTCAATTAAAGGTCTTGTAAATTAACTCAATTGTATTGTAAATTTTGCACATACATATTGTAAAACTCGACACTTATCTTGTGTATGCCCTCTTGTCTCGGAAATAACACTAGTGTCATTGTGTTTTCAATTGTAGGTCTTGTAAATTAGTTTATTCATTTTAAAATCCACACATCCATCTTATAAAACGTCATCGTTTTTATTCATTCCCTCCTAAAATAAATTTTATTGCCCCCATAAGACTGTAGTGATGTTTTAGAAAATTAAGTGGATTTTTGGGAAATATTTAGTTGTCGTGGGCTTAGGTGAAATTTTTCCTTTTTTTAAGGCAGTCGGGGAAACTGGTAAGTTATAATTTGAAAGTGTTGGTTTTTTTCTTCTTTATTTTACTTCTGTCATAACTTGTGTTCTTAAACACATTTATATTTTATAGAAGCTTGAACTTGTTTAGGGGAAGTATTCAGTGTTATTGGACTATAAAGATCTGATATAGAGTGCTAGTTTCTTTTATTACTTTACTTTCTCATTAATTATATATCTGAATTTAGACGGTATGTTTGGTTTGTAATTTATTAAATGTATTCGTCAAACTCTTTTTTTTTTTTTTTTTGCTTAGAGCGTCCGATATCCCAGGGCAGGCCATCTTTCAGGCACATCAACGGCCCCGGACTAATCCGGACCGAGACCGGGTTGGCCCCTTTCGGGGGGAAGCCTCTACCACCCACGCCTGCTACATTCCCACGTCTCGAACTCAAGACCCGTGGTTAAGCTAGGACAACCCCTTACCAGTTGACCTAAGACATCTTTCAAAATAACAAAGACATCTTTCACTCGACTTTTTCAAACTTAGTTTTTCATGCTTTGTCAGTTTTATTGATGACTTTTTTCTTAAATACTCCCCCAACTTCAAATTTTAAGATTTTTTTCTGATATATTATATTACAAATATAAGGTATTTTTAGTCTTTCAAGACATAATTAATAAGGAATTTTCAAAAATGCTCTTAATTACATGTGTAATTAATAAGCTTAGTGACGCAAGATGGGTCATTTGTACCATTTGGTTTGGAGTTTGATCCTCGTTACTTCTCAAATCCTCGTTAAAAAAAAAAAAAATTGACTTCACGGTGGAAGCAGCCATCAAAACTTATTTAATTTATATTAAAGAGGAAATGAAACTAATTAACAGGGGGCAAAATTTTCCTCTCATCACAAAACCTCAACTACAGTACTACGGTGCATGCCGGTAATGTTCTCCAGTAAATCACAAGTGAGCATTGAAGTCTTGGGTTTCCTTGGCCGGACATGGTCTCCGGCCACCACTGACAGCGCCGCCACCGCCGACCTGTCAAAGGTTCCGATCAGCCACTTTGCTTCCATGTATTTGTGCCTTCTCCACGGTGCCAAGTGCATATTCTTCTCCTTCATGCATTTCTTAGCAGCCGAGCACAAAATCTTAATTAACACTCTTAATCTATCAACCTTCCCCACATATACTTCCGGTAATCGCCTAATTAATCTCTGGTAATCTTCGCTCGCACGTGCCATCTCGAACTCAGTTCGAAAACTTAACTCTATCACCACTCTCACTTCTCCTCTTTTACTGCTTGACTTATCTGTCACTTCCAGATAACTGTGCTCTCCTGAAATAGTTTAATAAATTTTCTTAATTAGCTTCTTCAGGTAAGTTTTTTCTTTTTTTTGTGTTTTTTAAATTCGAATCGTTGATATACCTGATGGGATTTCTGAAGAGCTCTTCCATTTAGATTGAGAGATGGAGCAATTGAAGCCCTGGTTCAAGAGACGGCTGCATATTTCTCTCTGGAGGCAACTCCGGCAGCCGTATACAGTCGCCGGTCGCCGGCAAGCGCATTGCATTTGCATGTCTGGTGATACGCTTAATTCTTTTAGAGCCTCCTTTGTCAAATTCCGAATTTTTGACTCTATTGAGGTCGTTCTGCGCAAAGTGGCCTGAAACAAGGATAAAAAAAGTAAGATCAGAGATTAGTGAAGAACATGAATTATGTAGAAAAAAGTTCATCAAATATGGCGGCTTGTGTACGTGTTAAATATTATTGGAATTTAATTTAGTACCTGGAGAATCTCGTCTTGTTCGTCCCAGAAAGCTTTGTCCTGTTTCAGGGTGCTGAAATTCTCATCATCCTCGTCTTCATCAAGAAAGTCGCGGGAGTTTGACGAGTTCTCCGACGAGGAGTTGACATCCTCCCAGAACGAAAAAACTGTATCGGGAAAACTCATAGCAACGTCGCCGTTTTTGTACATGTCGTCGGGAATCCAGCGAGTGGCCGGAAACATATCCGATTTTCTGTACATCACGCCTGATGATATGCTTCACCTGTGAATCTGAGATCTGTTGTGTTGTGCAGGTCATATGGATATGCCTGCGATTTATACACAAAAGGAACCAATAGGCGTCTGGCCATACGTGGGACCCACAATTCGAACCTGCAAGGTCCTGGACGCTGCGAACATTATAAGTGATTGGGTTGATTTAAATAAATCACATGTTGAGTTAGTGGTGACGCCAAATACAATTATACAAATAGAGGGAGATAAAGAGGAGGCTGGGCCTGCCTTGATTTGCCAGAGCCATTTTTTATGGAAAAGAAATAAGAATAAGTAAGATGGTGAGAATGCTTTGTATTTTTTTAATTGAAAAGCAAAATTAATTAAAACTCGAAAGTTACATATTCATCAAAATAGCGCCAAAAAATAAAGGTCATTGAGTTTTCATTTTCTAAAAAATAAAATTAAAAGGGATTTACTTTTTCCCTTAAAAAACATGATGATAGGGAAATGATGTTGATGAAAAATCAATTTTTGCCCATGTGGATTATTGTATGTTCTCTAATCTAATAAATTAAAACAAGAATAATTACAATGAAGAAATGGAGAATGATAGGAAAACACCATTTAAATTTTATAATCTTATTAATAACAACAGTAATGAAATTAATAAAAACAGTAAAATAATTAATAACTTATTTTATTATAAATCATTTATTGAACTTTTTTTTTTTAAAGATTTTTCGAAAGTTGGAGGAAGTACAAGAGGTTCTAATCCTGGTTTCTGCTTATTTGTTCTGACAAGAAGACAGCATACTGTAGTGCAATGGACAGCAGTGTGCCTTCGAGCAAAAAAAAAAAAAAGACAGCAGTGTGCCATGTCAGCTTGATCAATCATTGCCCAATATTTTGAAAAGAATAACAATATAATACCTCGTGTTTTTTATACAAGACTAATTAGAGCTATCCTTTTACTTAAAATAATACTCCAGCCCTTAGCTTAAGTCATATTTAAAAAACTGGTATCGGTCTTAAATATAAGATATGAATTTTATATTTATCAATATTTTTTTAATTTATTTTTATTATTGCTCCACCAACAATAATTAAAGAGGGGAAGAAATTGAGAAAGATAACTAAAATATTTTAGAAAATACATGTCATAATAATTAAAAAAATTAATTTTTTTAATTTAATTTAAATAAATAAATATATTTCATATTAAGAGCATACCAAAGTGACTGCTAATCTTTCACAAGTAGGAGTATTAAATTAGTGGGAGAAGAAGGTGGGGGAAGCGGGGGTGGGACCGTGGGAGGGGGAGAAGACGATAGAAAGCTTATCCAAAGAAGCAGGTGGGACCCACAATCTGCGCTCAGGCGTCGTTGTCTTTTGCCTTGGGAGCATATTCCATCGTATGTGCTCGCTTCTCACACAGCATGGGAAATGGGAATCATTAAACCTAGGACGTTCCCTTACCAATCGGCGCTTTGATTCTTCACATTCTTATTTTACGAGGTTATTCTTGACTCACACATAATTCATTGAATACTCGAATGGGCATTTTTGTCATTTGACCAAGGTGCCCATGGTTTTCAGGTTTGATTATAACAGCTCATCTGGGGTGGTTTGCTGGTTTGCAGCAACTTGTGTAAAAAGTAAAATACACACATTTTTAAAATTCAATCTTTATCCTAGATTTTGGCTAAGATGGAATCCCCTCAATTATTCCTCTGTATCATTTTATCATTTTATATTTATTTGTCCTACACTGTCATTCTAAAAAGAAAACTGAATACATTATTACTACTGGCCAGAGTAGGATATTTTTTATTTTTTATTTTCCTTTGTTGTTTATTCAGTGAAAAAGCCCACAAAATTGGTTGAAAAAGGGCCTAAAACGACAAAACGTTCTGGGAACTTTTACTGTTCTGCTTGTTCATGATCGTTCTAGTTTTAATTTTTAAAATTTTGTGCATGACACAACATACTGTGCGATCTTCATGATAAAAAAAAAAAAAGAAATTTAAAAAATTTCGACTGAAAAAATAAAAAGGAAGACTTTTAAGCACAGAAAGATATCAAGGAAAAAAGAATCTTTAAAAAAATCATCGCATGAAAAATCACATCCTCAAATATTTTGTATTTATTTACAATATAATTATATTTTTGTACCTATGTACAAATATCTTGTTAAGTATTTAATGGATAGATCCAAATTACAGAAAATTCAAATAGGAAAGAAAAGTGACATCTACGGCTGGAATTACAGGCGCACCAGTTTGATTGATGTTTCTTTTATCAGATACATCCATTTTGATTGATGTTAACTCTGTTTTGTTGTTGTTTGTGTTAAAATAAACGACATTGGTGTAGCCTTTTATGTTTCAGCATATATAATGACAAAATAAGGAAAAAGATATTTATTTCACTATTAGATACTTTAATTTCTTTTTTCTTTTTAACAAAAATTAGATAGTCTTTTAGTAGTTAATGTAAAACATATTTATCGTCAAATTCGGAAAAACTAAGAAAATTGATTAAATTACTTAATTATTCCTTTCGGTCCTAATTATAAGACTACTTTTGTAGTGTCGGAGGTAGTATAAAAATGGTCTTATAATTAGAACCGGATGTAGTAATATAACATATGTGACATAATCTCTACAACATATTTTTGTGTAACTTTAGGCAATACAACCTCAAGTCTTTGATATATGATGTAGCTTGTAGTTCAATTGACCTAAAAACTAGATTTTATATTAAAAAGTTGAGTTAATATATCGATTCTAAATAAGATAAATTAGTTTAGAGAATAATATAAATATAATAGATAAAAATATACTGCACATGCATTTTTCGCATTTGTATGAGCTTGAAAAACTCGAAATCTCGTACTTAAGTACCTAAATCTTCTTCTAGCTACTATGACCAACGCGTGTTGATGGTGTATCACGATTAGGGGTGGAAATAGGCGAGGGCACGTGGTGCGGCGCTGTTAAAAGCCAGTCGGGCTGGCTGTCAGCTAAAAAGGCCAGGCCAAGGCCTATTTTCAGGCCTATTTTGTCTTAACAGGTCAGGCTTAGGCTTCCAAATAGGCCGGCCTGTTAAGAACAATTATTTTTTTATAAAAAACATTAATTAATATCCCTCCGGCCTGTTTACATTAGGCTTGTTTTCGGCCTGCTTACATTAGGCCTGTATACTGTAGGCCTGTTTCCGGCCTGTTTACATTATGTTTGTTGTCAGCCTGTATATTGTATGCATGTTTGCATTTGGTCTACATGTCAAAATTTTAGCCTGTAACAGGCCACAGGCCAGGCTCAAGCCACTTCCTTGCATAACAGGCATGGCCTATTAAGGGTGAGGCCTGACCTGTTTCCACCCTGATTTTAAATGTCATATTTCCCAGAAGATAATTAAAATTAGGTTACTTGTGTATCAACAGTTTTTTTTATTACATTTACAATGACAACCATGAATTTTTACAATAATTGCTGGTAACTGGGTAACTTAAAGTTGACATCAATATTAATGATTAAACGGAAAAAATCGATCACGAAATTAATTAAATTAAGGATTTTTTATATATATAAGAAGGTCGATCATCTCTTTCAAGAGGTTAATTATATTAGTGCCAACTTGGTTCAAGGATAAACATATATATGTAACTCATGTTCATCTTCTGAAAAAGTCACGAACAAGACAAATATTGGCGTAAAAAAACCTACCATGATTCCGACATCGTAGAAATATCTTAACACTTTATCATTAATTTAATGAAACTTCTGATTTATAAATCACTGATTATTGATCCAAAGTTTTCTTTTCAGCGGTTCAGCAAATAAAAAAGTACGTACCTACACGTAATTTAAAAATTGTAGTTAAGTTTTCACAAAAATTAATTAATTAATTAATTACTCATTGCTGGCCTCATGAGAGTTTCCAAGGGTCACGCAACGTAACATAACACGAACCTGGTTTTGGATTTGTTAGGGTGACACTGGTAATACGTCTAAAGCTTATCTAATCTAAACAGATAATTGAATCCTTAATCTTGTTCTTAATATATGATATTTTTTGAACGCGTACAGCAAAAGTTTTTTACTTTCACTGTTAGGGGTTCCATCACTACCATTAGTATGATTATTCCATTTATGCCCATGAAATTACTAAACTACTCCTTCCTGTTTCTTTTATACACTACTAGAAAAAGTCAAATTTGCGACGGAATTTTGCGACGGAAAATTATCCGTCACAAATTTGGCTAAATTTGAGACGGATCCAATATCCGTCGCAATTTGCGACGGATATTGGATCCGTCGCACTTTTTTGCGACGGACCCAGATGTCCGTCGCAAATGTTTGCGACGGACCCTAGAGGTCCGTCGCAAAAGGCAAAGTCTCTCCTCTTCTTCTTCGTCCCGACACCCCCCCCCAAAAAAAAATTTACAGATCCGGCCCCTCCCCTCGTCCTCGCCCCCAGCTCCGGCCCCCCTCCCCCAACTCCGGCGGAATCTCCCCCAGCTCCGGCCCCTCCCCCCAGCTCGTCCCTCCGCCCCCAAAGCTCCGGTCAGCCCTCCCCCAAGCTCCGGTCGGCCGCCTAGCTCCCTCCCCCCTGCAGCTCGTCCCCCCTTCTGCCTCCCTCAGCTCCCCCTACTTTCAGCTCGATCGTCGTCATCTTCTCCGTTCCGGTCACCGCCAGGTTCGCTTGATTTTTTTTTTTTTTATAATTATATGGAAATATTTATGTTAGATTTGCTTTATTACATAATTTAAATATGTATGTTAGTAGAAGATTATAGATTACACGATTTTAAAGGCAAATAATTGGTAATGATACATAAATCTTTATATAAGATGATTTAGGCTAATTATAAAAGTTTGTATGTGCTATAAAAATTAGTGGAATTTAGTATTTGATTTAGGCTATCATAAATTTTTTGTTTATATCACGATTTTAAATTTTTTGTTTTAATCTATCTATAACAAGTTATACAATAAATTTGATTAAGTCTTCAATAGTCTCTTTGATCTAGCCCATATATGTTAGAAACTCCAAAATACTTAGTGTATGTAAATTAAAATGTATATGCTATTCATAACCTTCAAAATGAGAAAAGTAATTTGTAAAAAGTGAAATTGATAAATTAGAGAATAAATTAATTAACATAATTTGTATGAAATATGTATGTTAGTAGAAAATTATAAGTTACATGATTTTAAAGAAGAAAGATAAGAGAATTAATTAATTAATTAACATAATTTGTATGAAATGTGTTTGTTAGTAGAAAATTATAAATTACATGATTTTAAAGAAGAAATGTAAGAGAATTAAGTAATTAATTAAGTAATTAACATAATTTGTTTGAAATATGTATGTTAGTAGAAAATTATAAATTACATGATTTTAAAGAAGAAATAAAGAGAATTAATTTATTAATTAATTAACATAATTTGTATGAAATATGTATGTTAGTAAAAAATTATAAATTTGATAAGAGAATTAATTCATAACAATGACTGTGGATAATTTTTTTTAAAAAAATATTGCATTTAAATTTTTATATATTTGTGGCATGTTGAGATGTTAATTCGGTTGGGAACTGAATTAGATAGGAAGTATGGAAGGCAACCACGAAAGAAGTTGGATGTACAATCGTCTAACTAATAGAAGAGAACTAACACAATTATTCTTGGCGGGTTTGGAAAACTTCATCCAATTTGCTTTGGCGAATTCAAATAATTCAAGTAGTGAGATCAGGTGTCCGTGTGCCAAATGTAGGTGTTTAAGATTTAGGGGTACGGACAATGTCAAAATTCATTTGTGTCAAAAGGGATTCATGAAAGATTATGAATGTTGGGAATGTCATGGCGAAGTCCGACAGACACCGAGTGGCTATTACGGGGATAGTAGTCATCGAGAAAACCTTAATCAATATGAGCAGTTGGTTATGGATGCCGCGGGACCGTCGATCGGCCAATATTTTGATCCCGTTACTCATGCTGAGTCGTCATACATGGGAGAGGAGACCGGTACACATACCCAACCATTATACATGGGAGAAGATCCTAATCCAGAAGCAGCTAGGTTCTATAAAATGCTTCAAGATGCGCAACGTCCTTTATGGGAAGGTTGTGAACACATTGAAAATAGTGAATATTCATCGCTATCGGCTACCCTAGCAACACTAAGCTTGAAGACTGATCACCATATGAGCGAGAGGAATTACAATGAAATGATGCAGATCATGAGTAAGGTTGTTCCTAAAGACAATAATTTGCCGAAGGATTTTTATCAAGCAAAAAAAAGGTTAAGGAGCTTGGCCTTGGATGTGAAAAAATCCATTCTTTGCCCCGAGAGGATGTATGTTGTATTACAAGGAAGATGCTGAACCGACCAATTGTAAATTCTGTGGAGATGACAGATATAAAGTTGTGGGAAAGGAAGGAAAATGACCCGTCATGCGTTAAGTAAGATGTGGTACTTTCCTCTGGTTCCAAGACTTACGAGATTGTATGCATCGAACAAACATTGCTCACATGAGATGGCACCGGAGCATCGCAGGATGAAAACTTTGTGACGCATCCATCCGATGCGGAAGCTTGGCGTAAATTTGATGAGGCAAATCCTTTCTTTGCTATGGATCCCCGTAATGTCCGTCTTGGTCTATGCTCGGATGGGTTCGCTCCTTTCAACAATACGGGCGGGACTTATTCTGTTGGCTGTCATTGTGACTCCGTACAACCTCCCACCTTCTATGTGCATGAGAAGAGAGTTTTCTTTCTTAACGCGTTAATCCTGGGCCATCCAACCCAAAAAGAAGATAGATGTGTACCTCAGACCTTTGATAGATGAGTTGAAGATGTTGTGGAGTGAAGGGGTTCTTACGTATGATATATCATTAAGTCAGAATTTCACCATGCGGCTGCCTTAATGTGGACCATAAATGATTTCCCGCATATGGAATGTTGAGTGGTCGGCAAACGTCGGGAAGCTTGCATGCCCGGTATGTCTTGAACAGAACATGGGTTTTAGCTTGAAACACGATCGCAAGGTCAGTTGGTTTGATAGGCATCGGCGATTCCTACCCCGATCATCCGTGGAGGAGAAATAGAAAAGACTTCACGCGGAATGTTGTCGAACGAGCAGAGCAACCCCGTCGTTTAAGTGGCCAATAAATATGGGACAGAGTCAAGTACATTCAAAATGTCGAAGAGGGGGCTGCTTCCAGGGAACCTGAGGGATACGGCGTTGATCATCATTGGAACAAACGCAGCATCTTCTGGGAACTACCATATTGGAAAGATCAATTGTTAAGACACAACCTTGATGTCATGCATATTGAGAGGAATGTGTTTTGCAACATTCTGTACACCGTGATGGACACCAAGGGCAAGACGAAGGACACAGTCAACGCAAGACGGGACATAGAAGCGATATGTTCTTTGAGGCCGCAGGCGGATTTAACAAGAAAGGGAGAGTCTTTGGATACGGTGCCTCTGCTGGCCGACTGAAGCAATCAAAGCGCTCCTCATCCAGCAGTGAAGGTGTTTCTCCAGGTACACGTAATACATTTCATATTGATAATTTCCATTCTCTTGTCTATTCAAATGAAGTACAAATAATAAATGTACTTCATAATGTATTTGCGAGATAAGCTGAAGAAGATGAAAGCGTTGGTGGAGCAGCAAGCAACACAGATGAGTCAGCAACAGGACATCATGAGGCAGGAGATTCTTCAGGAACGGGAGAGGATGGAGCAGGCAATGAATCAGGAACGGGAGACGATGGAGCTTGCGATGCAACTTTTTAGTATTTGTTCCTTACAACATTATTATATATATTTTGTTTTCTCTGTTTAAATTCTTTTTATTATATTCATGATACTTTTGCATTCAATTTTTAAGAAAAAAAAATTAAAAAAATAAAACAATTAAAAAAATTTAAATTTAAAAAGATTCAAAAAATTAAAAAGAAATTAATAATTTTGCTACGGAAATCATTTCCGTAGCAAATTGCTACGGATTTCTTTCCGTAGCAATTTGCTATGGATTGATATTCCGTAGCAAATTGCTACGGAATTTTAAATCCGTAGCAATTTGCTACGGATTGGAATTCCGTAGCAAAAATTGCTACGGAATTTTAAATCCGTAGCAAAAATTGCTACGGAATTTTAAATCCGTAGCAATTTGCCACGGATTTTGAAAATCCGTAGCAAATTGCTACGGGGTTTTTTGCTACGGAAAAAATCCGTAGCAAATTCCGTAGCAAATCGATTTTGCTACGGAATTTTGGCATTTTTCCGTAGCAAAATCGATTTGCTACGGAATTTGCTACGGATTTTTTCCGTAGCAAAAATCAATTTTTTTTGTAGTGATATGGCTTTATCATATATAAATACTTTAACAGGAAAAACAAATACGAGTGATAATTAATTAGAATTAGTCAAATGTATAATATAATTACATTTTTCCTGAATTTCCTATAATTGGTACTCCCTTGGTCCTTAATGTACGATCTATTTACATAATTTGATTATATTAAGGAAATTAATTTAGTTAGTTAATATCACATATATTTTTTAAAATATCATAATCATCTTTCTTAATTACGTTCTTCAATGTCTCTCTCAGTTGATTATTGTTAAGAGAACATCAACATGGGTAAATTAAAAATATTGATAAATATATAAAATAGATCTTACATTAAAGATCAAGATTAATTAACTCTCAATTAGATAATATATGAAGGACTGAAGGTAGGTAGTATAGTTTATTGTGTACAAGAGAGAGAGATGATTGGGAAAATAAAGGAGGTAGGAGTTTTTGAAATAAGTCACAAATATTTTATTCAATCATCATATTAATTCGCATCTTAATCTCTATTATTATTCTTACAATTCTTATAAGCATGAAAAATAATGGTCGGATTGCGCATAACTCTATATGAATGTGTTAAAGTTTTTGGTTCGTTTCTCGACGCATAGAATATAAAAATTTGAAACATTATTTACGATATCGTCTTGATGAAATGATAAATAACCCTAGCTTCCGTGAAAAAAATAGTAATAATTAATCCGGTTAAGATGTAAAAATACATATATGATTTTTTTCAAAAATGCATCCAACCTATATTGGTGGGTGATAGAGATTTACCGTGTCTCTCAAAATAACCAGATTGAATAAAAGATTTGCAGCAATAGGGAACATGGGTCGTTTTCCCATGAATTCACAGTCGGTCCAATTCTAACAATAATAAAACAGTAACAAATTGGGGGAGTTGTCTTCAATGTAGTAAAGATTAAAACAGAACTAAATAAAACGAGATTAAATCAAATTAAGAGAGGATCAACCCAGGATTTAGAATTCCAATAATTTCCTTCCTTGGACCAAAAACAGATTTATAACTAAACATTGCGATTGATTCTGGACGAACCGAAATCTCTGCGTTCGTCAGAAAATCCCTCAACTAGACGATCGCCTAGTATTTATCCGAACAGTGGCGTCTCACTGTGCGATCGCACAGTAATACTTTAACCCATTGTTGTCAAACTCGCGAGTTGACTCTCCGAGTTTACCGTTTTTACGTTCTTACCTTATTAAATCGAGTTAAGTCTCTAGTAAAATCATGTCAACTGTAAACTCAGATAAACTCACGAGTTTACACACCGAATTTATCGTTTTTACGTTTGTAGCTTACAAAATTGTGTCAATTTTTTTCAATTTTGTCATCCTCAACGGCTTTATATATGAATTTTATAGAAATTTCTTTATTAAATATAATAAATTATGAATGTTGATATATTTAATTTCAACTATTTAGATTTAAAATATATTTAAATCAAATTATTGTCATTTTTATATTTAAATTATTTAATTTTACACTATTAATACATATTTAATGATAAAAGTAAACTCTTACGAGTTTACCGATTCGAGTTTACGATACGAATTTATATCACTGTCACGAGTTTGCTTAGACTCGTGAGTTTGACAACCTTGCTTTAACCTAATTCGAACTCAATCCTTAGAATATCTCAATCTGGGTGTTAATAAATCTAACATCTAATCCGAAAGTAAATCGAATCCGAAATTATAAAACAGAAACGGGTTTGTTGTCGTTTAAGAACAAGTCCTTTGGATAGTGGAATCCTCAATCTGTGGGCTAATCACCGAAGCTTAGTCTATCATAGCTATGCAGAACGTAAATGAAATAGAAATGAAGAAGTTCATCATGAACACAAAGAATACGATGAACAGTTGAGAGAAAATGGAAAGCTTATCTATTCAATCTACAAAATGAGTAAAAACATGAATGATCCATGTTGGTGGCAGACCTAATGTAAAACTAGTTACAAAACAAACTGAACTCCAATGGTTCACCCCAAAATATAAAATAAAATAAAAATAGGCTTTAATTACAAAATTCGAGCCCAAATAAAAATCCAGAAATATACATTTGTCTTTGGCTCCAAAATTGACCGCCCTCTTGTCTGAATTTGCCCTTCATGTCTTCATAACAATTGTAGCTCTTTGAATCATCTGAAATATGAAACAAGAATGAGGCAAATCTGATGTTTGGTTCAAGAGTTATGGTAAAAATAGTGAAGCATTGTAAAACTGAAATTTTATCATAAAAATGACTAAAATCTAATGAAAGGCTCAAAGCCCAAATAAGCATAAAAGTCATTATTTATTAACTTAAGAGTTCTAAATTATTAATCAAGAATACTAAAGAAGTGTATAGAATATTCAATTATCAGTGGGGTCCACAACCAATTTAACTGAATATATAACTTTTGTTCCACTTTTATACCCATATAATCAATTTTGCACTAAAAAAAGTACTTGGTGTTAGGCACACTTTTAGAAAAAACCACATGTGTATTTTTACACATTAACCCTAATTAATAATATACTTAGAGCCTTTTTATTTATTTTTTGGGTAAAAAAAACCTTTTTATGAGATAGAGTATGTAGTTCCACAATGATTGTTAGATATCAATCAACGTAACGAAAAAGAAGAGAAATGAGAGCGAGAGGGAAAGCGATCGAAGTGAAACAATACGAAATATATTTGTTAAGGCTTCAATAATGGTTTCCAGCCAGGATTCTTTTCCATTGGCACAATAACATAACTTTTGTACGTAGTAGTCACCTAGATGTCACGCATTATAAGGAATGTAAGATATTTTGTGCGAAAGACATTCTAAGAATCGAGCAAAAAAAAAAAAGAAAGACATTCTAAGAGAAATTTCTATATGGTTCCACATTTTTGTAAATGCATGTACGTAATACTAAAATTGTATGGAGAATTCTAGAACTCTTAAATAAACAGATAAAAATATAGATATTTTTAGAGAAGGTTTTGGAGAACTATTCTCCACTGTAAGATTTTCTCAATCTTAGTTGTTGATTGAGAAGGTGGTTTTTGCCTATAAATAGGAGGTGTCACCGTACCCTCATTTGTAACAATTAAAAGCTATTCAAGTACTTTGCATTTAAGAATATCTCTCTCTTAAAGTTCTCCTGTCTTTGATTTATTTGCCTACTTGTGAGGTTTCGACTGGCTTAGTTAAGAACAAGGTGAAGTGATCAAGCTAAGGCCGACACAATTTTGAGAGGTTTTATCTAAGACTGTACGTGAAGAGCTCACATAGACGACGAGAGTGTATTAATGGGAATATATATCGATAGTAATAGGAAGAAACATATGTTTATTGTTACATCACAGCTGTACAAGTTGGGCACATGTTTATATATGAAGCCATGTATATGTATGAAATGATTATTGAATAAGACGCGGTGCTTTTCCTTCTTCATTTTCTGGTGTTAATAGGGAAAAAAATGTTGGAATAAAACTCACCATACATAAAGATCACCGCCCATATGTAAATATTAACAATGGAAATAAACCCAAGAAGAAAGCCAAGATGTGCCATGGCAGAAATAAAGCCAAGAAGTGCTAGGGAGAAATCTATTATATCTATAAAAGACTTGTAGAAACTGATATTAAGGGCCTATGTCTGGGTTGAAGGCTGCGTTTTACTAGCTAGTACCGATTTCACGTTAGAGACTAACTAAAATTTTAAAGCTTACACTTCTAATATTCAAAGTTCTTAATTTTGTTGTCTTTATATGAATTTGCCGTAAACACATCTTCCCACCAGGGAATAAGAATCAGTTGACGTAAACGTAAAGTTCCACAAAATCACAATGGAAGAAGTTGGGTTTTTTTTTTTTTTAATAATTCATATAATCACATATATTATGACACAAGGGGCCCTTTCCCCTTCCCCAATTATCAAACTCGTAATAGAATGAAAGTGGAAATTATAGTCAAACTTTACCCACATATAAGAAAAGATAGCAATAAACTAACGTCTTGCTATAAAGAAATTGGCCATGGAAGATGAAGCAGATCATTTTCTCGGTGGGAAGATGTGTTTTGTGCAATTGGCAAACATTCATGTGATTTTGAATCTTAGTGACATGTAAAAAGAAATACATATGTCATCATGTGATTTCAGAATTGGATGAGAATTGTATTAGCTTGTTTGGGTTAGCGGTGGAAAAATACGTTCACATAAATCGAGACGAAACTTCTCTCATATATTGTAAATCACGTTGAAAAAATAGCTTTTACTGCTAATCCAAACAAAAACGTAAGAACAAGTATTTTAGTTTTCTTAATTGGAAAAAAAGTACTTTTGTTTTTCTCCAGGAAATTTGTCACTACCAATATACAGATTAATCTATTGTATAAAATATATATTAAAAGGTAAGAAAATGTCAAGTCTCTAATCACAGATATAATAGGCTAAAAGTTTATGACTGAAAGTAAAATTTTAACAATTTATAGAAACAAAATAGGGGGAAAACACCAAAATAATTTTTTTTTTTTTTAAATATTTACCAGATTGAAGCACATTTGAAAATAATTATCAAATTAATGTAGTCAAATACGTCACCTGACAGGACGCCACCAGTCGCGTCAGAAAGTCTCACGCCACTGGGTGGTGACGTAAGACTGTCTCACATCACTGGGTAGTGACGTAAGTTTGTCTCACGTCATTAGTGGCGTGAATAGTGGTGTGAATATTAAATTCACGCCACTCTAGTGGCGTGAAAC
Organism: Acacia pycnantha; assembly: GCA_025563575.1. Lineage (NCBI taxonomy): Eukaryota > Viridiplantae > Streptophyta > Magnoliopsida > Fabales > Fabaceae > Acacia > Acacia pycnantha. Next base: position 1,222,834 of record JAMWYP010000141.1, read on the forward strand.
ACATTCACGCCACTAGTGGCGTGAGATTTTCTAACGTGACTGGTAGCGTCTTATCACGTGATGTATTTGACTGCATTAATTTGATAATTACTTTTAAATATACTTCAATCTGATAAATATTTTTTAAAAAAATTATTTTGGTGCTTTTTCCAGCTAGTTATAGTTAGTTTTGAGGCGAGCGTCTCGAGCTGTTTGTTTTGAGTTCAGGTATGAAGGAAAATGTGAATTCCAAAATATGACAACAAGGAGGATAGCGTATGAAGGCCCACAAGTTCATAAAGCCCAACATAGCCCAATTCACATTATATAAAGGCCCACAAATTTCCAACAAAGCGGCATCCACACATATAGAGTTGGGAATTAGGGCCGGCCCGGCCCGATAGGGCCTGGGTTAAAGAAAACATCTGTTTTTTAAAGCCCGGCAGGGCTAGGGCTGACCCTACCGGGCCTAAAAAATATTATTATAAATTTTAATTATTTTTCCTTCGATTTTTTTTTCAAAGAAATATAATTAATAAATTGCAATCATTAAAGTTCTAATCTATTAAATAAATGTTATCAATATTAATATCTAAACAATATAAATCATTCAACAAATAAACACATTCATTAATTCGTAATAAAAAACAAATAAACACAAAAAATATGTTTTTTTTTTCCTTTTTTTCAAAAAATATTAAACAAAGAAATTGATTTATGTATGCCCACGACAAAATGTCTTTCCCTCTCGTAATTTTTTGTGCGCCTACAGATTCCTTTGGTTCATGCATGATTTTACTGACAGGTAAAAATAATTATACTTATTTTACACAAAATATATTTATAATTTATTACTTATATAATATTGTAATACCAAAGTATGTGTTTATTTAATATGAAAACTTCACTTCTTTAAAATTTATAATAACTAATTATGTATTTTAATACAGAATAATAATAAACATAAAAAAAGGGGTTATAGTTTAAACTAAAATAATCTAAGTAATTACAAATAAACACATTCATTAAGTGGAAGTCTAGGTAATTAATTAATTTTTTTAAAAGAAGCTACAGTTAAATGGGTCTAACGCGCTGGCCCGATTGCACTTGTTTGGCATAGCTTTTAAAAAGATAGATGAGATGGAAAATGACAGAAAAGGGCATGAATCAAATTCATATATAATATATATATATATATATATATATATATATATATATATATATATATATATATGTTGTACAAAATGTGATAATTTGGGATAAAAAAATAAAAATGAAAATAAATTTGCCAAATAAAATAGTAATATTACCATTAAAAAGTTTACAACACAATTATTGAACATAAATAAACCTATCCCCTACAAGTTGGTTTCTGATTTGATCACGAAGGCGATTCATTCACCAGGAAGCAATGAACAGACCATCATCAAACACCAGGAAGCAAGAACATGGATTATTTCACAAACAAAATATAACAAATCAACAAACTGAACAACATGAATGAAGAATGTAACCAATCACCATTCAGAGCTCTCTTATAAATTCGAAATATTTATGAAAAGCATATTAAATCAGAAATTAAATCTGAATGCCCAACGAAGAATGTGAATGCAGATAACAGAGGATAAGAATGAATTCGAAAATTCCCATACAGTACACAATAAACCAGATAACAGAGGATATGAAATCGAAACAAAATCAACATATGAGAAAGGAAACAAAATGAAGAACAAATTAAGAAAGGAAACAAACCGGAGAAGGACGAACAGATCGGTGAATGACGATGAGATCCGGCGAAGAGGAGATCCTGAAGAACAGCTCCTGAATCCTAGAATTGAAGGGCGCAAAGGAAGAAAAGAACAAATATAATGGAGAACACAGATTCGCAGACAATAATTGCAGAGGAGGTAGCTCGCCAATGGTAGGTAGGGGAGTTTAATGGCGAGATGGAGATAAGAGGCACAAGTTCGGATGGTAGGTCGGGGGATTTCAAAATGTAGCACAAAAGAAGCAGCTGAAATTTAAGATGAGTACAGGAGGGAGTAATTGCAGAGGAGATAAGAGAGAAGATGAGAAGCAAATGAAATTCAAAATGGAGCACAGCGAGCGACGCATTGAAGATGAGAGGATGGGGAGAGAGAACGCGTGTTGAAGAGATGAGAGGAGGAGAGAGAAGGCATATGCTTTTTCTTTTGGGGCAAAACTGTCAACAAAAAATGGGTCAGCTTTTAATGGGATAATAAGCCAAAGAAATGTGGCTTCATCAAAAAACCTACTTCAAATCCTGAAGCCCATTAACCTTCAAAGCTATACCAAACAACAATATTTCTTGCTTCTTCTTTTAATGGACTTTTAATGAACTTATTTTAGCTTTCAAAGCTATGCCAAACAGGCCCTAAGCCCAAGGCCCTGTAGGGCCAATTTCAAATTTCTACCCTATTTTTCAAGCATAAACCCTATTAGGGCAGGGTTTAAACGGGCTTGGCCCGATTTCCCGGCTTTACAGCCCGGAGAGGACTCCAGATATTTTCATGGAATAAACTAAAAATTATCACTTATTCACATCGACATTAACCTAAATTGCCTTGATTATGTGGGAGGCCACAGGTGCGACATGCCACAATGATTCATAGATAATGTCTGGTCCCACACATATAATATCTAATTGATTCTCATACCTATCGGTAAAAATTTTGTTCCATATTTTCAATGGTTGAAAGTACCAATTGAAAATTGCTCAAATGATATGACTAAATTACAAGTAAAAAATAATTTTTTTATTATAATATTAATATAAAAAACTAAAACAGTTAAGAATATAAAATTTATCTTCTCCTCTTGTTAGTTATATTAAACTCTAATATCATATTAATTTTCACTATTTTTATCATCTTTATTAAATATTGCTCTCATTTTTATTATATGTAATTTGTAACTAATTCTCCCTCACACACACAAGATTGACAGTTAATTATTAGATATCTCTTAAATTGATAAAAAAAAAATTAAATACGTCTTTATTAGAATTTCTCCCCCTACATTTGTAAATCAATATTCTTACTCCTTTCTTCTATTTTCTCCCTTTTTAACAAAAATTAAATAGGGGATAAAATTAAAAATGGGTTATTAATAACTCTCCAAGTAACTTGTAGTTGGACCAAGCTTTTTTTTCCTTCTAAAAATAACTTAAAATAAAGATAGTAGTAATATAAAAATGTATATGAAAAATATTTAATATTAGTTGAAACTATTTAACCCTTAATAAAAAGGGGGAAACAAAAAACTACAACTTAAATTTTAAAATCTTAAATCATTAATTTATTATTGAAATGAATTATCAATTATTATATTCTTGTAGTTAATGCTTATTTTAATAGGTAACAAAATTAAAAGTTTAAATGATATTTTCTTTAATCTTTGCGGAACATGTTTTTTTAATATAGATTTTAATGTCGTATGGAAACTGGAAGTGGGACCCACAAGGTAATGCCGCCAACCACGAAGTTGGAGCAACACATGGCAATTTCCCTGTTCCACCGACCTCCCCTGGATGATGCAGCCATAAGCCTCCATGACCATCTATCTATCATTGTTCTACCTCCAAATCATCGTTGATGGCCAACTCTTTCCAGATTCCATTGAACTTCTCTACATTCTCCCTTCTTCCTCAAATCTGAATGATTGTCTTTGGTACCCTCCCCTTCTTCAATGTCTTCTCCACTCATCTTTCTCTTTTTCCTCCTTATCCTTCTTTTCCTCCCCAGCTCATCTTCAGCTACTGAATTCATCTACAACACCAACTTCAACTCTTCCAACATCCTTCTCTCCGGCAATGCTTCCCTCGATTCTTCAATTCTCACCCTCACCAACCTCACCTCCTTCTCCATACGTCGAGCTTTTTACCCTCTTAAAATACCCACTAAACCCTCTAAATCTTCTTCCCCTTTACCATTCTCAACCTCTTTCATTTTCTCTATTTCCCCATTTAAAGATCTTCTCCCTGGACATGGATTCGTCTTCCTTCTCTCTCCTTTCACAGGAACAACCGGAGTAAGCTCTGCACAGCATTTGGGTCTCTTCAATCTCACCAATGATGGTAATCCCGACAACCATGTTTTTGGGGTTGAATTTGACATGTTTAAGAACCAAGAGTTTAATGACATCGATGATAATCATGTGGGTTTGGATATAAATTCGCTTACTTCTGTTAGTTCGCATGCTGCGGGTTATTGGGTTGGGGAAGATGATGGGGAGTTTGAGGATTTGAAACTTAATGATGGGGATAACTATCAAGTTTGGATCGATTATCTGGACTCTAGAATTAATGTGACTATGGCTCCTGTAGGAAGAAAGAGGCCTCGGAGACCCTTGATTAGTGAGTTTGTTAATCTTTCTTCGGTTCTTTTGGATGAAATGTATGTGGGATTTTGTGGGGCAACAGGGCAATTGGTGGAGAGTCATAAAATTTTGAGTTGGAGCTTTAGTAATTTGAATTTTTCGATTGGTGATGCTTTAGTGACTTCAAATTTGCCTTCTTTTTTACTTCCTAAAAGATCAGTTACAAGGTCAAAAGGTTTTATTATAGGAGTCAGTATGGGCGTCTTCTTTGTCATTGGAAGTGCTAGTGTTATATTTGTACGTTTTCTTGGAGGGAAAACTAACAAAAGAAACGAGGAAGAGACTGAAGATTGGGAATTAGAGTATTGGCCACACCAAATAAGTTATGAAGATATTTATGCTGCCACTAAAGGATTTTCAGACCAAAATGTGGTTGGGTTTGGAGGGAATGGGAAAGTCTATAGAGGGATTTTACAAGGAGTAGAAGTTGCAGTAAAAAGAATCCCTTGTGAGAGTGAGAAAGGCGTGAGGGAATTTCTGTCTGAAATCTCAAGTTTAGGCAGATTGAAGCACAGGAATGTGGTGCCATTGAGAGGTTGGTGTAAAAAAGAGAGAGGAAATTTGATTTTAGTCTACGACTATATGAGCAACGGAAGTTTAGACAAAAGGATATTTGATGTTGATGAGAACAAAACTTTGACATGGGAGGAAAGAATCAAGGTGTTGAAGGATGTAGCTCATGGATTATTGTATTTGCATGAAGGTTGGGAAGTTAGTGTCTTGCATAGAGACATCAAAGCAAGCAATGTGTTGCTTGATAAGGATATGAATGCCCGGTTGGGTGATTTTGGATTAGCTCGAATTTGTCATCATGGGCAGCCTACTAATACCACACAAGTGATTGGGACAGTTGGGTACATGGCACCTGAACTGGTTCAAAGAGGGAGAGCCTCAACTCATACTGATGTATTCAGTTTCGGTGTGTTGATTTTGGAGGTGGTATGTGGGAGAAGACCGACAGAACAAGATAAGCCAGGTTTGGTTGCTTGGGTTTGGAGGCTAATGGAGAGAGGAGGATTATATGATGCTGTTGATGAACATTTAAAGTGGAGGAGAGATCATGAAACTGAAGAAGCTGAGAGGGTTCTTCGTCTTGGTTTGTTGTGCACACTGCCTGAGCCTTGTGCTAGGCCTACTATGAGACAGGTTGTGATGGTGTTGGAAGAAGAGAGGATGGATCTGAGCTTGATTGAAAAATTAAATTCTGCTGCCACCTCTGCAGTAAAGGCTAGAAGCTTCAGCTTTCACCCTACAGTTGAGGAAATTTCTGGGTCCCGTATCTCTTTCACAACTCAGGAGGGTCGATGAGTTTTTCCAATGAACTGGTTCATTGTTTCAGTCAATCTGCAATGATGATACTCTAGGTATTTTTTTAATCTTGACAACTATTATGATTTTTTGTCAAAAGATAAGATTCAACATAATCATATCAGAGAAAGAGCAGGTGTAACGCCTATTGAAGAGGAAATGGTTGAAAATTGTTTGAGTTTGTTTGGACATACAAAAAAAAAACCATTAGAGGCGCCAAGGAGGAGGTAGATCAGACAATATAAAACCCTATGAAAAAGGACAAAGGAAGAATAAAGAGAACGTTAAATGAAGTCATTGAATAAAACTTGTAGTTAACAACCCATATAAGGTTTTGGTCGTTAACAGAGTATGACGACGACGTGCAATCTATGCAACGACCCCACATAGTGGGATAAGACTTCTAGTTGTTGTTATATTATGATTCCTTCCTTTGTACTCATTGATTTGTTTGTAAGGTATTGATTTTGTGTGTGTAGAGATTTTCTTCTATATCATGTCCATATTAACAGACTTCTTTGTACTTTTCTTTTATTGATTATATTTTTGGCTGCATCCAAATGATATATATACATCGCACATATATGTCTTTTGATATTCTTTTAGCTCTTGATTTATCAGATGTATCATTGTATTTTTTCAGTACCGGTTAGTATCCTAAAATATCTTTTTAGTACCTACAGTATCCTGAAATATTTGTTGAGAGAGAGAGAGATATCAGTGTTATTTTTGCGTAGTAGTAGACGACAATGAATGGGAGGTGCAGTAGAGACTGAATCCAAATCCGTCATCTATGTTGCTTGGAACAAACTGTATACTTCTCATGACTTAAAAATTGAAGACTGTGAACTCTGAAGGGGCACATATCGAACCCTATCACATCAAACACTCATAATCCTTACACCAACAAGCTCAGACATGATAGTTGGATGGATCAGAGTGTCACAGAGGTGGACAAATTAATAATAAAAACAGGTTCATACATTCCTTTTATAAGTCATAATCATTATCTTAAATACTCAAAAAAAAAAAAATCGATGTTTTCAATTTTCATAGAGCAGTAGATATATATATATATATATATATATATATATATATATATATATATATATATATATATATATATATATATATATATATATACTATTTTTTTTTAGTACAGGCAGATATAGATATTCTAGAATGAAACTGATTTCAGAAGAGAGGGAGATCATATGCTTGATGTCCAAATCTGCTCCACAACAGAGGAGAATGTGGAGTAAATGTTTTTTGAGAGTCAGACAGTTGGTAGAAAAAAAATTATATATATATATATATAAGAGTATGGTAATAAATAACAAAAAGCTTTTGTTCAAGGTTAGTGGTAGTGGTTGAAATTAAAGGTATAGAATTTGCAGACGAGGGATGGGAGTTCAGTTTGCACAAGTTAATGACCAGATTATGATTTACTGTGTTTTTTAATTTCTCATTTTCACTTTTTTTTAAGGGTTAGATTCTTGCCATCCAGCATGCCCTTATTGAGTGAGAAGGTTGTTGAGATATTAATAGAGTGGAACTGACCCAACTCTTAATTGCCGCTTACTTATGTTGACTGCTCTCTCATTCACTCACTTTTTCTTCTTCTTTCCTTTGCCCACCCACGAGGCCCCCCTGTTTGCAACCTAAAGTAGACTTTTAATGACGAATGCAATTTCTTTTTTGGGGGAAAAAAAATCACTAACAAGCCTTAATAATAAGTGGACCAAAAGACCCAACACAGTTGCCACTTAGTTTGATTTTTTAAACATTAGTTAGATTTGATTCATGCCCATATATAAGAAAGAGTCTTAAACCAACACTAAGCCTTTGTTTGGGAGTTCTATTTTGGAGGGAAAGGAAAGGGAAGGGAGGGTTTTGATAGTTTTTTCTCTTGTTTGCAAGTTTTAAAAATAGGAGAGGAGGGAATCAGAGATTTTTACAAATCCCCCAAAACCCTATTTCTTCTAAAAAATAAAGTTCCCCAAATATGAGGGGTTTTAAGAGGCGAAATAGATTAATTACTTTGTTACCCTTATTCACCATTACCACCCCGCCACCGCCGCCACCACCCCACCACCGCCGCCGCCACCACCACCCCACGGCCGCCACCACCACCACCCTACCGCCACCACCGCCGCCGCCGCCGCCCCCACCGCCACCGCCACCACCACCACCACCCCACCGCCGCCGCCACATAAATAATTTTTTGAATATAAAAATTACATAAATAATTTTTTTAGACAATTTAAATTTATTTGTAAAGTATAATAATTATATTAATTATTAAAGAAAATGACAAAATGGTAAAAATAACTCATTAATCATCCATCTTCCTCCCTTACTATTTTTTTAACTCCCAAACAAGGGGAGGAAATATCCTCCATTTCCCTTCCATCCCCTCCCCTCCATTCTCCTTGCATTTCTTTCCTTCTCCTTCCTTCTAAACTCCCAAACAAAGCCTAAAGGTCTCCTCATGAACCCCTCGTCCTTGGACTCAACTGGTAAAGGAGTCGGACACTCTCATCAAAGGGAGGGGATTCAATCCTGGAGTTGGTCAAAGCGCTTTGACTATGATGTGTACTTTCAGTCTTGTATATCTTAGGGAGCAAAACCAAAGCACCCTGTCCTTGGATTGTGGGTGAACCTAACCCCTATCCTAAAATTTCAGAGTCAAAAAAAAGTCTCCTCACGAAAGCCGTCTATGATAATAATAGGGAATTAATCACTGCTATCAATGATAAATACGTAAGCCCACAAAAGTTTGTTATCGTTTAGTCTCACTTATTATAAGACCTTTTGGTGGTTGCATTGCGTTTTTGAGACCATAATAATTTTCCTTTTTCTTAAAATAATTTATACTAAAAATTTATGGCAGTACAGTATTACCTAGGGCCCATTTTCATACTTATCGAAACCGAATCCATGTCTACCACTTAAAAAAAAAGATTGAATGTCGTTAGGTGGTAAGGTTTATTGACTTAAATAAAAAGGTATTCTTTCTTTCGGTTCTTAATAGAAGACATATTTACCTAATTTAATTATATTAGAAAAGTTAATTGGATTAGTTAATATGTCATATATTTTTTAAAACATCTTAAGTATATTCATTTTCCTCTTTGATTATTATTGAGAGAACATTAATAAAGTAAATTATGAAAACATTGACAAATATGTAAACTATGACTTATATTTATGACCAGTATCAACTTCCCAAATATATCTTATCTTAAGGACCAGATGGAGTAATTATTAACTTTAACTCAAAAGTTTATTTATTAACAAGTGAATTCTTAAATATTAGAGTTTGAGATATTTATAATTAAATTTTTATTTGGAATCTAATTGCTTTTTCCCTAAAAATAAGAATTAAAATCTAGTCACTATCAATCCTTAATTAATTTAGGACAATTTTTTTCCTAAACAACAAAAGGGCACGATCAGTGTAACCGAAAGCGGGAGGCATAAATACCTACCATCCATTGCTCCTTTCGTGGGGACCTCTTTATCTTTTTTGCTAAGAACTACTCCTCCGGTCCTAATTATAAGAGCAATTTTATAGTACAATTTACACTACAAAGGTGTTCCTATAATTAGGACCGGAGGTAATATAAGTTTATTATTACTATAAAGAGTAGCCAGGCTCCTACTAGGAGAGCTGACATGTACCTGAGTCCTGTTTCTATAAGTTGAGATGTTATTTTTAGGGTATATTAAGTTTTAAAAATGCTATCTCATGTTCTTAATATAAGAGTCAGTTGACTTTTTTAGAGATATTAATAAAGCTAAATAAGCTACTTAATCATAATATATGTAGTCTATCATTAAATTATACTCATATATCTATTTATAAATCATGCAAATTAGTTTATAAAAAAACTGAATTTAAATATTTTAAATATTTTGATATATTTTACATAGCATCCTTAATCTCTATCAAAAAGGTTAACTACTCTTGTACTAATGACTGAAACGAAGGGACCATTTGTAAAGAGTTTCAAATAATTATTCAAGTTAGTACAAACACTCGAATTTCACTTCAAAATTATTGGAAATAGCCTATGAGGCGTAACTGTTTGATTTGCAAGTGAGATTCATCACGTACTTGAAATGATCTTAATTGGTATTTGCAACATATTTTTTAACAACTTAATTGTCATTAAATTAATATTTTGAGACATAATCTCTTTAAAGTCTAATCCTTGAAAAAAAAAATAGAAAAATACCATTTGAATTATAAAAATCTCAAAATGCCTGCTAAATTAGCAAAATGACAAATAGATGATCTGGTAGAAGTATGAGATTTTGAAATTTAGGTATAAACAACTTAAAAATAACAATTAACAACTTGAGAATACATGATGACAATTTGGGAAAGCTTTAAGTTGTCAATCTCTATACCTAAGTTTTTAATTTCTATACTCAAGTCGTCAATATCTAAATTTCAAAATCTCAAATTCCTATTACATTATGTATTTATACTTTTGTTAATTTAATAGGTATTTTAGGATTTTTATAATTCAATTTTTTTTTTTTCTGTTACACCTTTTTATATACTCCCTTTAGTCTTAATATAGAAACACTTCTATAATTATATTACCAAAGTTTTCTATAATTAGGAAAGGAGGTAGTAATATTTTTTTAGTCTAAGACAGTAGCAAATGACATCTCTGCCCGTAATGAATTCAGGTAACATGGCATTGCTTACACTGTGAAGTGTCCTTTTTCCTAATGGCGAGGCCAACCCAGTTGGAAAACAGCCGAGTCTTAAATATTTCCAACGACTCCTGAAAATCACTCTCTTCTTCAACCATCAAAAGGGTAATAGTTAGAATCGAGAAGATGCCGGGTTCATGAGAAACACGCCAAAATAGCCTCCATTGAAATTGACTTGAATCTTCACTGAGTGAGTCATCTTCTAGGTTCCCTTCTCTCAAAGTTCTTCCCTTTTCATGGAAATGCATTCCAAAATGACCTCACTTGCTCTCTTCTACCTTATCACCCTTCTTCTTCGTCGCTCGAGCTCTGTGTCTGCAACAGAATTTGTCTACAACACAAACTTCAAATATTCTAACATCTTCCTCTGTGGAAACTCTTCTATTCAGTCTTCCATTCTGGTTCTTACCAATCGAAGCTTCTTCACCATAAACCGAGCTTTTTACCCTTACAAAATACCCACTAAAGAAGCTAACTCTTCTGCTCTTCTTCCCTTTGCAACTTCCTTCATTTTCTCTATAGCTCCCATTAAGCATTTTCTCACTGGTCATGGCTTTGCTTTCATATTCTCACCTACTAGGGGCTTAAATGGCACGACCTCGTCTCAGTACATTGGCTTCTTGAACTTCACTAATCAAGGTAATCCTCAAAACCATGCTTTCGGAGTTGAGTTTGATGTCAGAAAAAATGTAGAATTCAATGACATAAACGACAATCATGTTGGCATAGACATAAACTCTCTTACTTCCTTAACTTCACATGATGCTGGTTATTGGGGTGGGGAAAATGATAAGGAATTCAAGAGGTTGAAGTTAAACAATGGAGTAAATTACCAGGTCTGGATTGAGTTTATGGATTCACAGCTTAATGTCACAATGGCTCAAGCAGGAAGAAAAAGACCCAAAAAACCTCTGATTAGTAAGAATGTTAATCTCTCAGAGGTTTTTCTAGATCAAATGTATGTTGGGTTTTGTGCATCCACGGGTTTATTGATGGACACTACAAGAGTCATGGCTTGGAGTTATAGTAATTCAAATTTTTCAATAGGTGATGCTTTGATCACAACCGATCTGCCTTCATTTGTGCATCAGAAAGGGTTTTTCTCCGGATCAAGAGCTCCTATTATAGGTTTAGTTTTTGTCTGCATGATACTCATAGGTTGTGTGTCTCTGGGGTTCTTCATTTTATGGAGATGGATAGGCACATCAGAGGAAGATTTAGAAGAATGGGAATTAGAGTATTGGCCCCATAGGATTAATTACCAAGGGATTATTGCAGCAACAAGTGGGTTCTCAGAAAAGAAGGTAATAGGAATAGGAGGGAATGGAAAAGTATATAAAGGGGTTTTGCAAGGAGAAAAAGTTGCAGTTAAGAGAATCTCTCACGAAACAGAATCAGGAATAAGAGAGTTCTTGGCTGAAATTTCAAGCTTGGGAAGACTAAAACACAGAAATCTGGTAAACTTCAGAGGATGGTGCAAAAGAGAAAAAGGAAGTTTCATATTAGTCTATGATTACATGGAGAATGGAAGTTTAGACAAATGGATCTTTGAAAGTGATCATGAAGACAGAAAGATTCTGACTTGGGAAGAGAGGATTCAAGTTCTAAAGAATGTAGCCTCTGGGATTCTATACCTGCATGAGGGTTGGGAAGTTAAGGTCTTGCACAGAGACATCAAATCCAGCAATGTCCTACTCGACAAAGATATGAATGCGAGATTGGGAGATTTCGGATTGGCTCGCATGCATGATCATCATGGGCCAGTAGCAACCACAACAAAAGTGATTGGAACTATAGGGTACATAGCCCCAGAAGTGGTCAAATCAGGAAGAGCATCAACACAATCTGATGTTTTTGGTTTTGGAATATTGGTTTTAGAGGTGGTTTGTGGGAGAAGACCAATTGAAGAAGGTAAACCAGGTTTAATTGAGTGGTTAATGTCCCTAATGGAGATTGGTGAGTTACACTTGGGTCTTGATGAGAGGTTGAAGGCCAAAGGAGGATGTGTTATTGAGGAAGTGGAAAGAATGATTCGTTTGGGTTTGGTTTGTGCAAATTCTGATCCCAATGTTAGGCCTACAATGAGGCAAGTGGTTAATATGCTGGAAGGAGAATTTGAAGGGAATGAGTCAGAACTGAACAGTAAGGGAGAGAATTTGCTTGAGAAAATAAAATCAGCAGCAACTTGGGATGGAACTGCTCTAGCTTTTTCTAACCTAAGACACCCAACATTTGATGACTTGATGTTTAGTTCTCATTCTAAAACTTCTAGAAGTAACTCAAATGCCATCCCAGAATCAGAGATCATCCTAGAAGAAGGAAGGTAGTTGTTTGGTTGTGACTTTTGACAGCTTTTAGTTTATTCTTTTTTTGTAACAAAGTAAGTTCTTAGATTAGATAGATTTGGTTGGCTAAAATTGATAAGCATGTAGAACAAAAAGAAATCTCAACCGTGTAGTTATGTCATTTTATATCTGCGTTTAATGAATCTATACCACTTTTATATATTTGGGAGCTTCTTCTTTGTTCCTTTTTCACACAGCTGCCGGGTGCTAGATTTGAAATAGATTTTGGCTTCAATGGTGAAGTAAAAATGATAGATTTATTCAGTCTCCTGAAGTATTCACGGGTTGAAATATCTTTTTTTTTTTTTTGGGGGGGGGGGGATTTTAATTAAAATTTGAAACTGAGAAGAAGCAATGGTGCATAAAGACTGCACTGGAGCAAACCGTGTTACTTTATTGCCTTTTTTTTTTTATATAATTTATTGCCTTTTTTTGGACTGAGGGCTAACATGTTTATTTATGGCCCATTTGCTCAACTAGTTTTGTGGTCAAAAGCAGACCACAAAACTTCTTTTTTTTTTTTTGAGCAAAAAAAAAAAAAAACTAGTTTTGTGGTCTGCTTTTGCAATTTCTGCGTAATGAGCAAGGAGACGGTAAAGTTCTTGGCGAAAAGAAAAGACAGTCTAAGGCTTTACTTTAGACTCTTAGAGTCTATGGCCAAAAGTAAAATTCTGCTTTAAAGACATTGGCAAAAAATAAAGGCGACTTTGAAGTCTTTTAGATCTTTTGTTCAGCTCTATACTTCAGAATGGTGGGTTCATGTGTCGTATATCGTGGTTAGAAACATTGACAATACCTGGATCCATTGAATCGTGCCATGGTTAAGGTTAGTTAAAATGATATGATGGAGACAAGATTCGTCATCATTAATCAATAATTTGTTGGTAAAGCTAATGATTTGCTGCATTTTTTTCTCCCCGAGCATCTTGCCATATTCTTGAACCAAACATACCAAAAGAAAAGGAACTGCCACCAACATATTTCTAGTTGTTTAAAGTCTTATAAGAGGGCACTATGCTCATTTCGGAATTCGGAAAAAAAATGAAGTTGAATTGACTAGTCTCCGTTATTACTTTTATTAATGCACCTTCCTACACGTCCAATGGAAACAAATAGTATAGCGATCTTTTAAATTTCTCAGAATTTCTGCTAATCGATAACATTCGATCGTATGTGGCTTCAAAATTGGATTTTTATTTATGTATAGGAGAAATATGAGTAGCGGAAGAAGCATCAATTTCTTCTCATAGATGCCTTCAGTTTACATAGTTAAATATTACAGTAAAGCTCTCAGCTATATAATGTAGGCAGACGTGTATGTATGTATATATATATATATAGTCACTGAATTATGTATTCTGCTGCATAATTGGCAACAAGTGAATAATAACTAATGGGAGCCTACTTTCTATGTGCACGAAATTTCCCACCCCTTGACTTGTCAATTCGTGCTCGTCTTGAAAATTCTTGGATCTTTCGATCGTGCTCTTTAAGCATCTGATCCATGTTTGAAGATGCTAGTAATGGACCAGAGAGATAGATCTTGTTTTCCATGTACCCCCGGCCTCCCTGAAATATGGTCAACCACAACAAGAATTCAGCAAAAACTCCAGGAAAAATTTATGAGTTTTAGAGATAATGCAGGCAACCCAAGAAACTAACAAAACAAAAAAGAAATTAGTGAAAGACCAACCGGAGTTAATTCTTGAGTGGAGCCTCTTGCATTGTCTATCTGATTGAAATCCAAAATTCGTGGGGAGTGGCGTTTCCCATCATGCCTTCTTGATAACACATTATTAGTTGACTCCACAGGTTTTTTAACTTCAATCGTTTTTCTAGGAAGCAGAGAAACTGGTTTTTTCTCTCGATCTTCAGATGATGAAGTCCTCGATGAAACTAAGCCAGATAGTTTTGACAAGTTGATTCTGTTAGAACCAAGAGGCCCTTCGTCAACTTCCTTTCCGCCCCTTGATAATTGGATACCCGGAACCAGTGGACCTGAATGTGAAGGCCTCTTATAAATATGCCCACTGAAATTATTTTCCATATCTTTAACATGTGACTGGTTCTGTGGGGGATAAACCAAAAATCCAGAAACAGGTTCTCTGTGAGGGTGGTGAAACACTTCACTTCGGCTGTTTGAATTGGAATGTTGTCCCTGCTGCATCAAATAAGAGTAGGATAAATTGAGAATCAGAAAGACAGATATAAAAGTGTGAAAGAAATTTGCAATTTCAACTAGGAAAAACCAATGGAAAGTTAGGATTAGAAAACTTCTTTAGATTACCTGTGTTGACATGGGTGGGTCGACATAGCGCTTTGATAGAATAGTCATCCCATGTTCCTTTTCTTTTCTAGCTCCTGAGCGAGCTTTCTGCTCCCTTCCTCCGATAGCTCCTTGCCTGACACGATAAATGAATATGTCTAATTATTAATATATTTTTGCCAGGCATCTAATTATTAACAATTAATAGAATGCTTAAATAACAAGAAAGCCTCCCCATTTGCCAATATAAATTAATCAAGCAGCTCAAAAGGCAAACAGCAGGAATGCTAGTCGCTAAAGCAAAATAAATCTTTAAGTTTCTCCTCAACTTTAGAGAATTATTAAATAGAAAGTACCTTCTGGTTTCTTCATCCCGTAATTTAGAATCAATCTCTTTGCTGGGAGGATACTTCGGTAAACTTGATGGATCACAAGCAAAGGGCTCTGTAGTGAAGAACTAGCAATAAAGGAAAAATGTCAATTAGGAGAATTATAATATGCAAGGAAAAATGTCTTGTTCAAGGCATTGCAGGTGAAGGAGAGATGCAGCTACTTTCTACTTCCCAATAGAGCAGAATGGTGACAATATATATCTTGATTTAACTATTTCTTTGTATGTTAAAAACAAAGGTCTCTTTAGGTTCAAACTTCATGATTTAAACATTTGCCTTTGTCTTAAAGAGGATGAAGGAGCTATTTAATCAACAGGTCACAGGGGAACTGATAAGCAACCCAGCCAGTTGGTGCAGATTAATATGAAAAGATTATATAGCTGACAAAATAAAGGGAAGAAAATGAGGACAAAGAGACAAAATGGGAGAACGTAACAAAAAAAAGGGTTTTGCTACTCAGGTACACATTAAGATGAGAAGTTACTCTCTGCCACTTGGATCATTATAGAATAGGACAGCTCAGTCTCATGCCTCAACCAGACTATACATTTACAGATTATGTAGAAAACATAACCAGCATACCTCACTCTTTAGAGCACTGGCTGCTGTCCCTCGTTGTGCAGGATCTATAGAAAGTAGTGTCTCTATAAGCCTCACTGAAACAGATGGATATTCTTTAAATGTTTCTGTAATACTTCGTCTGTATCGGTGTGGAGGCCTGAATACTGCAGCATGTGGCAATCGCTGTTTAAGCCAATAGTCCTCAGATGGAGATCCACAAAGCTTGAAAATCCTGTGCAGTTGCTCAACCTACATGTAACTAAACTGAATTATATAACTACATTACTACACAATATCAAATTTGAGAAATTGAAATTAGCCATATACTCTGGTATATATGAGCTTGGAAGTGGAAACAACTTATGACTTTACTGAAAACTTGACTGTGGGCAGATCTTTCCACCTGCTGCTCTAACAATAGTCTTGGCTTTATTAGTTTTATGAGTTAAGATACTTGCTCACAGTATCTAGTTAAGATTCTTTCCTTTCTTTTCACTTTATCTATCCTAGATTCTATCATAACGCACCAATAAAAAGTGACCATTACTATTTTACCCAAATAGTACTCCCTCCGGTCCTAAATACAGGATAAAGTTTGTAGTGCAAATTGCACTATAAACTTTGTCATATATTTAAAACCGGAGATAGTATAATGGAAAGAGTTAATTCCACTACATATTTGCACTCCAGATGAAAATTTGCATTCATGTATAATGATTATGCTCGAGCATTCTCATTTGACCTCTTTGATTAAAATCAATAGAAATCCTATATAACACATCAAATGCATTAACGAAGCCCGATGACCAGTAACAAAGGCATTGATAGATTGGTATTAAATGATGAAACCAGATTCTTAATTATCATACCTCAGTTTTTCCTGGCAATATAGGCCTGCCAGTATATAGTTCCCCAAGTATGCAACCAGAGCTCCATAAATCTACTTCGACTCCATAATGAGTTGCTCCAAGTAAAAGTTCTGGAGGTCTATACCAGAGAGTAACTACTCGACTGGTCAATGGAACACTATGATCGGGGTCAAAGAAACTTGCCAACCCAAAATCTGCAATTTTTAAGATGCCGTTGTTGTCAATGAGAAGATTTGAGCCCTTTATGTCACGATGGAGGACACCACGACTATGACAATGATCCAATCCACTAAGAAGTTGTTGCATGTAGCATTTAACCTGATAGGAAACATTACTTCAGACCCTTTTCACACCAAAATGAAGAAGACAGAAAGCAAAATATAAAAAAGACTTCATCATTACCTGTGGTTCAGAAAACTTGATGCCAGGACGTGATGCTAGTCCAGAAAGATCATGCTCCATATACTCAAAAATGAGGTACAAGCTGTGAGAGGTCTGAGATGTTATCAAGCCTTCCAACTTGATTATATTCGGATGGTCGAGTCTACGCAAAAGGAGGATTTCCCTAGCCATAAACTTTACACTCTCAGGATCAAGATTATCAAACCGAACTCTCTTCAAAGCAACAATCTTTTGGTGAGTCACATCACGTGCTTTATAAACAGTACTGTAAGTTCCTTGGCCAATCTGCAAGGTCAAAAGTCAGATGTCACTGCATGGCTTACTTAAAAAACAAATAGAGCATCATCTACATATGAAAGAAACTTATGTTGCAATGAGACATAACTAGACCAACCCTGTCCGGGACTCCTAAACATCACATATGATTGCAAAAACGAATTTCTATACAGTATCTGGTCTCCCAGTCTTTGAAATCAAATTTTCCTCTTGCATTCTTTCTTAAGAGATCGAGTTTCCTTATAAGTGGGGATTAGCCAACAGAGGCACCTTGATTTATGTTTCATGAATTAAACATCCCCACGATTACATGTACTAATCATTTTGATGTGATATAAAAGTGTGAATTTCCACTATATCTAACTACAACAACAAAAGAGGAGTTTCTATGAAATGGTCATGAGATCAGAACTTTGGCGAGTGCATTCACAGTGTTGTTAGAATTACATATCATAAAAGTATAATTCAAAACGTAGACTGAGTTTCGGGCAAAAAAAGAAAAAAAACGTAGACCGAGTAATCTAAGACTAGATAGATCATAACTTACTCTATTTAACCTCTCAAAAGTATTGGCACTTCGAGGTATCCATCCATTGATAGCTTCACCTGCAACAGAAGAAAGCCAACTGGGCCATCCTGCAGCAACTTGCTCTCCTTCTACAGCCCTTGGAACCTTTCCAAGACCAGGATTGTTAAGGACAGTTAATTCAGGCTTCTCTATTTCCTTATTCCCCACTTGATCATCATGCAACTGAAATGAGCCATTGGTTTTCTTGTCAATCAATGAAATCTTCACATCACTTCTAACTAACTTGTCCGTTTCCCAAATCCCCTCGTTTCTTTTAGAGGAATTCAACCTTGAAACACGCAGCTCTGACCCTCTCTGGCTAGATAATGATTTCTTTGCCAAATCTTCACGGCTGTCTTCCACAGCTGATGTCTTGGAACATAGGCAACCCATGTTGCACTTTTGGCTAATTTATAACTACTTCACGCTTCAAAATCAAAGCTCAAGTGCTCACAAGCTAAAGTTTCTGCTTCGATCAAAACCTTCATAATGATTCATACACAGATACAAACCAATTCTATTTATCCAAAAGGACAAAAAAGGGACTTCTGTACCTAGTCTCGTACCCAAATAATGTTATATATAACCATCCCGTCAAAGTACTGACCATGAATCAAAAAACTCAGGCTTTATCCAACTGTTTGAAAACTTCAAACTGACGAAATTCTAAGGTCAGTGACTTCAATCAAACACGCAACCCTCCGAAAACCCCGCGAGAAAATATTGTGAAAAATAAATAGAGCCAGCAATGTATTGGATTGGGGCGATTGAATAATACCTATCGTAGTGGAGCTTCAAATTGAGAGTAAGGAAAGGGATAGATCAGAAGCGTAATAAGAAAGAAGTTGTGGGAGGGGTATGGATTTAAGAAGAGGAGAAAGTTCAACGCGTATTGATGAAATTTAAAAATGCATTATAGCATTGTAGACGGCTTTTGCCGGCTAGGCTCAGTCAAAAGACTCCACTTTCTTTCTTTCTCTACCAAAATTTCCAAATTTTTTATACTCTGTATGTATGTATAGTTGTATTGTATACACAACTCCCCTCCGTCATCCTTCTTCTTTCCGTCATTCAAACGATTGGCGTCGGCTTTGCCTTTGCGTTCCAAGCAGGTAGTTGAGTTCTGTTCCTTAATTTTAATTCTGTATTAAACGCGTTTTTTAAATAATTAAATTATCTCTGGTGAGCAAAATCATGGTCTGACTCGGAAATTGCATGAAAGCACACGAATTTGAAATCACATATAATTGTGCAGAGGTGGCAAGATGGTTTGACCAAACTGCCCCAGGGTCATAATACGAACAAGCAGTCCACGTACCAATTCAATAAAAGATGATTAGTTCAAACTTAAAAGATTGAAAGCGAAATATTCCTACATAGTAATATTTAACCATCAAGTCCTGGTCATAAATCTGCATAGCGTATATCAAAATTGAATGGTACGGATTAAATATTATTTTATTTTCATTTATGCAAAACAAAAATATTTTTAACAACCTTAAAAAAAGGTAAAAGGATCCTATGTGCTCAAAACAAAAGCATGTAAAAGAAACCTCTGCCAATACCCATATTCTAAAAATCTAAAAGCTTCATCGTGTCACCACCACAGGGTCAATTCGTCGTTGAAGCTTGAGCTTTGTGGAAACATTTTAGGAAAAATTACATTTAGGTCTGAATAAAAGAAAATACGATAAAATAATCCCTTAAAATCTTAAAATTATATTTAATTCTTTGAAACTTTTTTACAATAAATTTCAATTGTTAAATGCCGATAAACTTATCAGTAATACCCATGGACTTGTTAGAAGATGTTCATAGACTTGTTAGCAAAATTGAAATTTATTCTAAAAAAGTTTTACGGGACTTAAATGGAATTTTAAAATTTTAAGAGACTATTTTATTATATTTTCTCTTACCCTGGATATAAATGTAATATTTCCAACATTTTATATTTTGATTTGACCTTTTTTTATATAGGTATATGGAGATGAGATAGATTAAGTTGCATATTATTATTTATATTTATAAACAGTGAAAAGTGTAGGGCAATCTAGTGGAGGGAATTGGTGATTTGAAAAAGACTAACTGCCCTCATTAAAAAAGAGCGTTTGGAATTGGAAATTGGAAGAGATTAATTAGAATAAGAATATGATTAAAAAAAATTATTTAATATTATTTTTTGATAAAATATCTGATATCATTTTTTATCATTATTAAAACAGAACATGTTAGGTAGGGCCACCATGATGTTGCAAATTGCAACCACGAAATTTCGCCCCACTGACTTCTGACTTATAATTGTCCACGTTCAGACCTGTTGATTGTGCGTATGCATAATTTTTATGTGGAATTCAAACATGAACAATAATAAAAATTAAGTGTGTGTATAAAAAGTTATGTCACTATTTTCTCATAAAAATTAAAGGACTAAACTCTAAATTCATTTCAAAAGTTTTTTGCTTAAAAGTAATGCTGCATTAAAAGTTTTTTTGAGTTCAATATCGTCCTAGAAGTTTTAAAACGTAACAATAATATTCAATCCATCAAAAAAACTAATGTCAATTATTAAAAAATTGACATTAATTGTTAGCATTTTTAATGGTAAAAGGTAACATTACTTTGTTTTAATGCTTTTGTGGCAACACTGAACAAAGAAAAAACAAAACTTTAGTGGTTTTTGAACATGAATGTATGTCCCGACCCTGGTAGTCTCATGACCCAATTTAGCCTAATTTTTCTTTATTAAAAAGAAGGTAATAAAGTACTTTGTTGAAAATTAAGGAGGGAATTAAGGGTGGTTGATGAAATGAAATGAGCAGATGGCATCATAATAAGTAATCCCACATTTTCGCCCACTAACTCAAGATTTTGAATGCGGTAGATATAGGCATTCATGTGAGAGGTAGACAACGTGTGCCAGTAAAGTACTACTAGTGAGGATTATTAAATAATTTTCTTGATGAGGAGATCAGAAAGTGAGAAAGATTTCACCTAATTTGCTATACCTGGTGTTACGTGGTTGGACGTGATCATGATGATGTCTTTATTGTCCAGTGTTAAGGAGGGCACATGTAATGTTACTGTTGTACGTGTTGCCCTCTACTCCTCACAGTTTTGTGTAGCAAGTCCACCAGCTCATCACCAAGCCCACTATTTCTCATCACTTTCAACTTTCAACCACTCCAACTCTTGTTCACCACAGTCCCACTCCACTAATCCCAATTATGTTTGTATTTCGAGTCCCCAAATAAAAACGAAATGATGTTATTAATGTCATGGATCATACTTTTTTAAAATTTACACATGAAATCCATTATGTCCCACTTTACAAACACCTTCGAACACATCACTTCTACACAGAGAGCGGCACTCTCACATCTTCTCAAATGAAAATATTTCCCTTTTCAATGATACTAGCTGCAAGTAGGGGTGGAAACAGGCCAGGTCAGGCCTCACCCTTAACAGGTCAGACCTGTTATGCAAGGAAGTGACTTGAACCTGGCTTGTGGCCTGTTACAGGCTAAAATTTTGACGTCTTGAATAATAATTTAGGACTCCAAAAGAAAATATTTGGTATCCTAAACTTGTTTTAGGACGCCTAAACTTAACTATTTAGCACATTTTTAGAAATTTTTTGAGCCTTAGGATTTGAGGCGTCCTAAATAATAATTTAGGACTCCAAAATAAAATTTTTGGCGTCCTAAATAAATATTCAGCACGCCAAAAAGAATCAATTTTGGCGTCCTGAATATATATTTAGGACGTCAAACCAGCGTTATTTTATTAAGTCATTCTCTCATTCTCTTAGTTCACTCTCTATGGACTCTCTCCATCTCGTCTCATCTCCACCACCATTACTCTCTCCCATTCTCACCGATCTCAATACCGCCAAATACAAATTTCCCCCAGGTAACTACTCTCTCCCATCTTCCTCCTCTCTCTAGGGTTTCGTTTCCATCAATTCCTAGGGTTTTTCTTCATCTAATCGACGATAGATTTGTGTCTTTTCTTTGTCGTATGAGGATTCCTGCAAAGATGGCCGAAGGTCCGGCCAGTCCCAGCGTGGGTGGTAACTACGAGGAGAGCGGTGATCAGAGCCCCCCTCTAATGTCCGAGTTCATCAGCTTTATCACCAGCGAGTGTGTTTTTTTCATTAATGGTTCATGTATGTAGTTATCCTTGTCGGAAATATTTGTCACTTGGGTTTTAATTGGGGTCGAATCATGTAGGTATAGGGAGACGATTAACGGAGACGATTTACTTTGGGCAATGGCAACTTTAGGGTTCGAGGATTACATCGATCCCCTGAAGATTTATCTGAGCATATACAATGAGGTAATCAACTTTGTGATTTGTTGTTCCAGATCTGATTTGTTTTTCCAGACCTGCTCCAAATCTTTTTTTTCATTCATTGTTGTGATTTGTTGTTCTCACCGTGCCTTCACTCCAAATCTTTTCTTTCCAGTTTTCTAAGGTCCTTTGCGGTTCTTCGCCTTCGGGTTTTGGTTTTTTTTTTTTTAAAGCAATAAGGCGTCCTGAATTTAATTCAGGACGCCAAAAGTCAGAATTTTCAACCACCCCCTTCAAGATGTCCCTTTGAAAATGGACGTTAATTGAGTCTTATTTAGAACGTTTTTTGGGTTTTTTGTGGTAGTGTTAGAACATTCATTTAGAATAGGAAAAATCTCATTTAAATACCATATGAAATTTCAAAACCCCAAAAGGTCTGTTAACATTTGGAAAGGACATATAGGTGACACGGATCAAATTGTGATTTTTAAAATGTTGATGAATTTACCATTATGCTCTCAGTTTTTAAATTTTTTTAAAAAAGTGACAGAGTTTAAAACCCCACAATTTTTGTCCAAACCATTACTATTTTACTGAATCTCATTAGTCAATTATTTTACATATATTGTCTGTACTTACAGATTTTGTCAAAACTATTACTATTTTAGTCAATCTCATTACTCAATTGGTCACAACTCAAAACTCTTTGTCAATCATTTTACACATATTATGATCGGTACTTATGGATTTTATCAAAACCATTACCGATTTTGTCAAAATCATTACGAATTTTGTCAAAACTATTACTCTTTTAGTAAACTGGAAAAGCTTACTGAAAAATTCATAAGATTGCCAAAAAACTCATGAACTTGCCAGAAACTGTAGAATGTCGCTAGAAACTAGTTTATTGGCATTTTGATGGTGAAAATAAAGAGAAAGAACAGAGTTGAGTGGAGGAGAAGAAGAAGATAACAATGAAGAGAAGAAAAAACTTTACCTTGTTCCCGCTCTCAAACCCTCAAACCTTTGTTTCTCTTATGGCCTCCTGCGACGACGACAAATCCTCCCTCCTTAGTGACGATCATCACCAATCAACCTTTGGCTCCCATTACCACCTTCGCCAAACCTAGCCCCCACATTCCTTCTCATTTGTCGTCACTCTTGTACCCTCCAAACCAGTTGCCTACACCAGCGAAGTCTATGGGTTTGATAACGATGCTGACAAGAGCAACAAGCGAAACGATCAGGAGGAGGCTGAAGAAGGGACGCCGTTGTACTAATACAAAAGGCCCAAGCTTTCCAATGGCTGAAAGTATAGGAAGGATCGGGAAAAGGAATAAGAAGAGAGGGTGAGGAAGAGAAAGAAGAGTGTGATGTTATGTTCTGTGAGGGCATTTTAATAAAATCGTTAATTTTTAAAATTTAAAATTCCTCTCAATCACTTCAGTGTCTTTTAAATTTTTTAATTGGAAGAGGAATAAAAAATCGTAAAACATAAAATCGTAACGTAAAAAAATCGTAAAAACATAAAAACATTTAAAATATTAGTAAAATCGTTTTAATAAAAAAATCGTAAAATCATAGTGATAAATTAGAGTTTTTAACTCCCACACACACAACCGTACCCATACCTTGCCTCAAAAGTCAAACGAAGCCGAGATGAAAGATTGATTCAACGTTCCATTATGTTCGCAAAGAAATTTTTTTAAAAAATATGAATTCGCGAAGAGATTTGTCTAGTCTAGAAGTGAGGGCTTTGGCACGACCATTAAAGCTGAAAAAGCCCTAAATAGAAACCCCCCGGAAGATAATTCTTCCCCGAGAAACGACGTGGGTTTTACTTCCTCTTTGAATTCCCAGTTCACCCTTACAGAATCCCCAAAACTACGGCAAACTTTCACATCATTGACACCAACCGCGTGGCAACACGGACCAGTCAGGATCCAATCTATGTCCACGTGGCAAAACCAGATGGAGAGTCCGGTTCCCGCGTTTACGCGCGTGGCTTCAATGGCTGAAACCTTACACAAAATACATTCTCTTCGACTAGAGTCACAGTCACTGTGTCAGAATCCTGAAAAAGAAAAGCACCAAAACGCGCAAATCAATCAAACAGTGCCTTTGCAAAAAGCTTAGAAATTACCTACTCGAGGGGGAAATTTTCGGATTGTTTCCGTCAATGGCAAGGATCGAAGAAGTGGGATCTGAAACACCGGTTACACTGCCTGATTCGTCGTTGCCGCCGTCTTCATTCATGTTCCTCCTGAGAATCATGAGCAAGAGGAGAACCTGGGCGTGTATTTTCGTGCTCGTGTACGGTATTCTGCTCGTCTGTTCGTGGAATTTCCTGAAATCGATGCTTTCTTGGTACAATTTAGAAGCCGAGACTTCGAGTTCGGGATGGCCGGCGGTTTACGCTTCGGTGCTTCTGGGAGTTGTGTTCGGGGGGCTGTCGATGGCGGCGGCTCTGGCGGTGATGGTGCCGGCCATCCTGGTGACGTGGATCGCGGTGGTGGTGTTGCTGGCGTTCTTCGGGAAGCCGAGGAAGGCTTTGGTGGCGGAAGGCGGGAAGATCACGAAGGAGATCTTCAGCTTCGTGATGAGGGTTCTGCTCAAGGAAGGAAATGTTGTGGCTGCGTTGTGTGCCGTTTTGGGGTATTTTGCCCTGATGGGAAGGAACAGTGAGTGATTGAAAGAGAGAAGACGGTGTGGTTGGCGCGATTTGGTAAAGTGTCTTAGTGTCGTTTTGGACACGGCATGGTCGTTTTGCTGCAGTTGTCTTGTTGATTAGGGAATGAATGAGATAGGCGAAATTGTTGGGCAAAGCTAGCTACGGTAACCACATTTACTTTCCTCGTTGTTGCTCATTCATGAATTAATCAAATGTATGAAATCATAAATGTAATTTGTTGGTAGTGTCTGTGTAAACTATGATATATTCCTTCAAGTGGGTTAATATGTTAAGGTGTAAGTTGAGAATCAGCGACATGTACGTGGTTGTTTGAGATTGAATAGATGAATGGAACAGTTTGCTTAGGCTGCAATTAACTAAGTGGATCTGGAAGCAGTTGTTTGGTGGTGATGGTCAAGAGGGGATTTGAGAGATGAGCTAGGATGATAAATGTTGTAGTGTGAGTTTGGATATAATAATGATTGAGGAACGGATGAGATGAAGATGGGGAGGGTCAAATGTGGGTCAAAAGACAGTGATAAGGAAAGCAAATCGGTTATGTTGTAGCAGGGACAACGGCAACCCAGCTGACATCACATCTTCATCCTCGCTCCACCAAATTCCTATTCCTAAGCAAAATCCTTACGGCTCTACCTAGCTAGCTAGCTGCTTGCTTATTGGCCATTCTCTCACGTTAATTAATTTTTAAAAATCCATAACACAGTGATTATTGATGTAAAAATCATTCATTTTTCTCTAAATGTTTGTAACTGCTTTGGAATGATTCCAAATCCACGTTTTGGTATAAAATATAACTACTAATACCCCCCGGGATTAGAGGGACAAATACTAAGGACATCAGGTTACAAGCAAAATTCAACCTAAACCTCCTATTTATAGAAAGGTTTTCATACAACTATACTTCTTTAGTTTTTAATATAAGACATATATAGAGACTTGATTTTGATCTTAAATATAAAACATAGTTTTCACATTTGTCAATATTTTTCTGATTTATCCTTATTGATGTCCATTCAATAATAATAAAGGAGGAAAAGGAATTAAGAAATTAAGAAAGATAATTAGGACGTTTTAGAACATACAGGTCATATTAATTAACGTAACCAACTTCTTTAATATAATCAAATTAGATAAATATATATTATATTAACGACAGAAAGAGTATTAGAAGGCCATTAACCTCTTGATACTCTTGTTATGATATGATTTTGACGCCTTCAACATGGAGTTCTAAACTATGATACACCAACAGGCTATATGATAATTAATCCAACGACAACAACTCCCATTTACACCATATATATCTATATAGCCAGCACGATTGGTCCATTTGAGAGAATGAATCTCCTTTATGATGATCAATATCTACATTAAATCTTATGTATACAAGTATATAAAAAGACTGCGTTTTGAGTGTAACTTCACATTTACTTAATTAATTTTTGTATGCGTATATGTATCTTTATTAGAGACAACCATGTTTAACACACTGTATATAGTTTAACTCCATCAGTATAATTTTAAATACTGAAAATTTTGTGTCATGATCAGGTCTAATTGTAGCTGAGATGATAATACATTCAAAGCAAACTCAAACACAGTTTTGCATCCCTATTTCATTTTCACAAAAGTATGGTCAGCACTTTCTGGCAATCTGAATCTGACTATTCAACTTAATATATATAGATTAAAAAAAAAGGAAACACAAAAGTCCTTGAATACCAATAGCAATATACAGTTGGTCTAATGGTGTAAAGCATCGCTAGACACCTCTCGTTTTTTAGTTTGAGTCTCATATGAGACATTTAAGCCAAATACCAGTTTAGAGTATTCTACAGATAACAGATAACAGAGATTATCTCCTCATGCAAACTTGAGTTGAGATTTAGTGTAATTCAAGCCACGGGAAAAGGATAAAATGGACATATATAAAATTATTATATGAGGAGAAAATAAATGGCATGCGCCACATATGATTCTTTATCTCTATCATGAAGCATTATAGTGTAAGATTGAGTATTTAAGAAAGGAATCATTCTCTAGCTTTTTGGATCACATTCAACTTTAGCTCAATCATGATGTGAACAGTCATGTGTGTGTAGCAGACGTCTTGTTACGTTTAAGTTATGAATAAAAGTCACGTCTGAATTTTTCTTTACTCTCTTTTTGAAAAATGCAATACATCGCTTACACTTTTCTTTGCCAAAATTCTATCATGTTTTTTTGAAAATGTTAAGACTTATATAGCCTACCCTATAGGTATTCACTCTATTATTCTATGCATGACGTGTCTGTAACTCTGTATTATGCTGAGTTTTTTCGTCCAAATCAACCACGACAAACGGTGCGCGTGTGTGTATATATATATATATATATTAAAAATTAACTTCTTTCATGCTTCACTTATATATTAAAAAGGTGATATATTGTTGTTCCGGTGTAGAACACAGATGTTTAGCTAAGTAGGATCACTGTACACAATCAGAATCTTCGCCAAGGGGGTGGGGTGTGTGCACAGTGTGATTGTATGTAAATAGTTCAGAGATTAGAACGTGTGTACCTTAGGGCTTGACCTCGGTATTTATAGAGTGTACCTTAGGTAGGATATTCTGGGCCTCGCGTGATCTCCGGCCCAAGGATCCTAACTGCTCTATCATATTCGAAGATACTCCTTGATTATAGTGGGATTTAGGATCCTCCTTGCTATTAGATAGGATCGGATATGCCTTATCTCTATATTTTGGTCTCTCCGCCATTGGGCCTTGAACAGGTCCGTAACAATCGCATATGTTATCTGAAAAATACGCCAGAACTTAATTACTATGTAAAATTAATTTTTGTGTAGTACTTGATTGACCTAATTAATATTTAATGAGAACATGATTACAAGATCTCAATAAATGAATGTAGTCATAAAAAAAGTTTCAATAACAAATGATTGTAACATAAACAATCGTTGTCATTTCTTACACCAAAAGTTATTATTACATACTTTTTTACTTATTGTGAATTTTTTAGCAATAAATTTCATTATTTAAAACTTCATAGTAATTTTTTTATTTAATATATAATATAGTGATTTGAAGTGAAACAAAACTCACTTGTTTTAGTAAATGAGGTCAGAAGATTTTGGTTGATCCTGTATGAGATAGAGGACCATGGATATGTATAATATACAACAGATGTTTTTTTGAAATAAAAAATAAAAAAATTGGTGACTTTTGATGTAATATAGATAATTGATTTGATCATATTTTGTATTGTATTGTACCCAAGGTTGTCAAACTCACGAGTTTAAATAAACTCGTGACAATGATGTAAACTCGTAACGTGAACTCAAATCGTAAATTAGTAAGAGTTTACTTCCAATATTAAATAGGTATTACTAGTGTATAATAAATAATTAAAATATAAAAAAATGATAACAATTTGATTTAAATGTATTTTAAATCCAAATAATTGAAATTAAATCCATCAATATTCAAAATTTACTATATTTAACAAAGAAATTTCTATAAAGCTCACATATAAAGCCGTTGAGCATGGTCAAATAAAAAAAGTTAACACGAGTTTATGGGTAACTTAACACGGTTTTGTAAGTTTGAAATGTAAAAACAGTAAACTCGATGTACAAACTTGTAAGTTTAATTGAGTTTACAATGATCACGAGTTTACCAGTGACTCAACTCGATTTGGTAAACTAGAATCAACTCGCGAGTTTGACAACAATGATTGTACACCTTTATATTGTGTTTATTGTGTAAAATACAAATTAAAATATTAATTAAAAAGTATAATCAAATGTAAAGACAAAATATAATTAATAAAATAAATCCTGAACTAGTTCGCCCTGAAATTAATTAATCAAATCGAGATATCTGCACTTTCAAAGATATTAAGACATAACCATTTAATCATTGCTATAAAAGGAATCATGATTAGCAAAATATTAATGTTTCACAGCAACCATATATTAATATGAATCATACTTACATCAAATTACCAATCACAAAAGACCTTGTGCCTTTTTTTCTCATATGAGTTTATTGTTAAATAATAATAATTCGAGTAAATACCCTTTCTGGTCCCTGACAAAAAACACGGATCTCATTTTGGTCCCTGACAAAAAAAAAGGGTCATTTTTAGTCCATAAAAAGGACGAATAAGGGTCGAATGATGGACATTTTGATCCCTCACAAATTTCTAAAAGGTCATTTTTAGTCCCATAAAAAGGACGAATAATGGTCTTTTTTTTGTCAGCAACCAAAATGGGGTCCGTGTTTTTTGTTAGGGATCAGAAAGGATATTTACTCTAATAATTCAAAAATTAGACACATGGTAACATCTGATAGTAGATCTTGAAAGAATAAATATAAAGAACTTGATCTAAATATTTTCCTATTAATATTATTATTCAGACTCCAAAAGTAACCCTGACTTATATTGACAAAACTAATTAATGCTTGAATTACGTAAATTATTAAATTATGAAGAAAAGAACAAAAAGGTGACAAGCATTTTTCACGGAATTGACCTTTGATCCAATATAGTAACCAAACAAAATAATATGCCGTGTGGGTCCAGCATTATTATTTTTTAGTTTTATTATAATTATTAGCAAAAAGATACATTAATATCTATCCCTAAAAAGTTTGAAATAATTGGTGAGATGCTATGTATATTGCGGATTTGCAAACAACCTAGCTTTATTTTCCAAAATACTTTTTTTAGCTACTTGATTATTAAACTTTCTGACCATTTCTAATGGATTACCTCTAAACTGGTTCCTTAAATTAGGGTTAGGTAAATGATACTACTATTTTATTTTTTCACTCCTATACAGATAAGCAAACTAAAAAAATCAGTAAAAAGTTTGTGTTTAAAAATTATAATAGCTAGAAGGTTGGTTTTCCTAAATAATTATACACAAACTGAATCTAGTTCAAATTAATTGTTAATTACTATTTTTTACTAACTACTTTAGTTTTGGAATAAAAGAAATACTACTGTATACAGATTAAGAAATTAACAAACAACTAATAAAAAGAAGAAAAAAATTAATATAGTTTTTAGTCCCTCAAATTTACCCTCATTTCGGTTTTGGTCTCTCAAATTTTCTATTAGTTTTGGTCCTTGTAAGGGTAAAATGATCCAAATTTTTATTAAGTTATAGAAATCAATTTGGGGGCGAAAAGATCTGACAAATTTTTTTTTTGGGTTCATTTTTGGGAAAATTCAGTTCAGGACCCTTTTAACATAGGAAATTTTAAAAAAGGTTCTAAGATTTTGACAATCCTAGAAAAGGCCCCAAGACCTTTTATGAGATTTTCAGAATCTTGGCTGAGTTATTAACAAGGTTGATATAGTTGTTAACGGTACTGATTTAGTTGTTAAGCAAAGTGTTGTTAATGGTATTGATTTAGTTGTTAAAGATCTACCCGTTAACAACTCACCCAAGATTCTGAAAATCTCAGAAAAGGCCTTGAGACCTTTGTTGGGATTGTCAGAATTTTGGGGCATTTTTTACAATTTTCCCTATTAAAAGAGCCCTGAAATAAATTTTCCCTTCATTTTTTGGATGCTGTGATTGCGCAGTAGCTCATGGCCATACTGTGACAGCAACACATGGTAGACTGTCCAAAGTCCAAACCTTGATCAAGTGGGCTCCACGTGAGTGGCAAGCTTTGAAATATGATGATCATTGTCTGAAAATCTAAAAGCTTACTCTCAGATATTAAATTATCAAAATATTTGCTTGACAAACCTTCAAAATCTTTAAATCTAAACAGAATCTCGACCGAGTGACATTTTTTCTTTTCCTCTTGGTTAATAATTTACTGAAATAACTAAATTCGTTGCCTTAATTTGGAAATATGATTCTACTTGTATGTCACAAGGGCCCGAAGGTCTAAAGAAAAGCCTCTTTAGTTTGTTATTGAGATTAGAGAATATATGAACAAATACAAGGGAAACTGGGATAGCTTGTAATCCCAGATCTGGTTACCAAACAGGGTTGATGATATAAACATTTCACCGCACTCATTTTCTGTTTTTTCTTTGTCAACCCTCTTCATATTTACTCTCTCCTCTTATGATAGTTTTGGAAGAAGAAGGCTTGTGATTCTTGGCCTCCCTTACTTCTATGTATTGAGGAAGCCTTCCCCAGTTCACCCTATAAATGCATTAATCTTAGAGGTAGTCATACAAATTCATTCTTATTTCAGAAACAACCAGTGAAATTTTACAGCTCAAAGTGAATGCGTTTCAACTCCATCGATGATCTTGTCAGAGAGATCTAAGTACCCGAATCAGGTAGGTTTCAGGTGCATTCTCATTCACATCTGGTCCCAATGAGGTTCATTAATTAACCATCGTCATCTTCTTCTTCCGGTGTGACTGATTTGGGAGTTTTTTTTTTTCTTGCTTAATGTAGAGCAAAAAGGGTGTCTGGGAATCTCTCCAATCTCCTAAATCTCGCTGTTCTTCGCTGTCCTGTATATACAGGAGAATGGTGGCCGGAAATGGTCTGTTTTACCCTATTCTTGGTTTTATTTCCTGTGTGGTTTTCATATACATGTCTTTTGGAGACTTGAGGCCGAGTTCAAGGGAAGAAGCGACATTGTCTTTTGTGAAGAGAAATGAGACTCAATTAATGTTAGATGGCAGACCTTTCTACATCAATGGTTGGAACTCTTACTGGTTTATGGTTCAGTCTGTGGATGAATCTTCCAGACCCAGGGTTCGTGCGATGCTTCAAGCTGGTGCGAAGATGGGTCTCACTGTTTGTAGAACTTGGGCTTTTAATGATGGCGACTACAATGCCCTTCAGATTTCCCCTGGTCGGTTCGATGAGCGAGTTTTCCAGGTATTGTCACTCAATGTTCTTGCTTGTTGGTTTCTCTTCGGTCTTTTTGTTGTTATTTTGTGTAGAACTTATCTGAGATTCAGTTATTTGGATAATTTATAATTGTAATAACGCTTGTTTCGTATTATTGTCGTGATTCATCATGGCAGGGTCTGCATCTCCCAAAATATGTTCAAAGAACTATATAAGGTCAACGGAATTTGTAAAATATGTCATCAATCTTGAATCCCAGAGCTAAATATTGTGTTCGCTAACGAGAGATACATGTTCCCTGGAGTGATTATATATCATATGTGATAGAATACAGACAAAAGGTAGCATGTAGTCTCTCTAGTCTCTATGCACCTTGTAGTCGAAATTTTTCATAGAATGATGTTAAAAAAATCCTTTCGATTATGATTGGCCTCTGAATTTGTGTCCATTAACTTGATGGTTCAATCTCAATATGCTGGATTAGCGTCACTTCTTCTCCATCCTTTTTCTCATAAAGTAAGTTCTTGATCCATCTGTCACCTACAAAATTGTTCTAAGATATGTGTCTAACAGAATTCATGGAGGTGAAACGAAAAAATCAAAAGCTTTCGGAAAGCAAGCAAATACGTGCTTGCATTTCCAAATTTCCAAGATACTTCATTAAATATTGTTTCACATATTCTGTGTCTGAAGTCCCATTTAGTGCTAGATTTGCCCATTTTGTCTTTTCTGATAAAATTATGAAGTTTCAAACATGTTGACCATTGGTTGGGTGGCAGGCCTTGGATTATGTCATAGCAGAAGCAAGGCAACAAGGAATTCGGCTGCTGCTTGCCTTGGTCAATAACTTGCATGCCTATGGTGGGAAGACCCAGTATGTGAAATGGGCATGGGAAGAAGGGATAGGGTTAAGCTCATCCAATGATTCTTTCTTTTATGATCCATCAATCCGCAGTTATTTCAAGAATTATGTTAAGGTATTGTAATGTTATCTTTTTCATGTCAAGTTATTCATTGTTTTATTTGTAGGTATTTTTATTTAAAAGAGCAATATGTAGTATTCCTACATGGATGTTCTTGTCGTTCTGCAGAGATAAGTTCTTGTGCTGTTAATATATCTTCTATGATGGCCTAGGCATTATATAGAAGATTTACAATTAGATGGCATATTTGTCTCTGCTTGCCTGGGTTTGTTATCTGTGGGGCAGCTGGGCTACTTGCAAAATTTTGTTAAATTTTGAAGTTTATATTGATGATTCTTTAATTTTGAGGAAATTTTGCAAGCGATTGCATCATGGATGAGAATGGTTTTACTATGGCACCAACTATATTTGTCTGACTGTTCTTAATATAAGCAAGTATGCTAGGCAGGTTGAATTGTCATTCGTTGTAACCCTGTCTGGAGGCAAAGGATAAGATTATTTCCTTTACGTTAACTTATCTGAATGAAATAACATATTCTAGAGTTAGTTGGACTTTTCTTGTTCAAGATGCATGACTTAATCTAAAATGAAATTGGTCACAAGACATGTGTCGTACTCAAGATGCAAATTGCCTTCCAATTTGAGAATCTTAGGTAAAGAACAAATGAGGGTAATTAGTAGTATCACTTTTGATGAATACATTATTGCTTTTGTATTTTTCCATAATATGCTCTGTTACCTGTCATCATGTCTGTTGCTTAAAGTATGAAGCTTGAAATCTTACTATCTCCTGTCCCTCTTCATGATGATTGCGTGACTGTTTCTCTTTGCTTTTCATTTTGCTGCACATACATTACTTTTGATTAATATTTGTATCCTTGAGACTGTTCTTAGTTAACCATTAGCTTCCTCTGAATTCTCTTGCAGACTGTTCTGACAAGGAAGAATACTATCACTGGAGTTGAATATAGAAATGATCCCACTATATTAGGCTGGGAATTAATTAATGAACCTCGTTGCATGACTGATCCATCTGGTGACACTCTCCAAGTAAGCTCTCTTTGAGTATCCCAACCCATTTGAAAATCTAAAAATTATGCTGCCAATATTTTTGACTTGTTCAAAGAAAATCAAAACTTGATAATTTCCTCTCATGCTTACTCTAACCCTTTTATTTGTCGATTTTTTGGTACCCATTGTGATACTTAGTTTTGTTTTGTTATTCTTTGTAATGAGACAAAAAATATAGACAGATCGTATGCTTTAAACCCTTTAAAAGTAATTATAGTGTAACCAGATGTGTGCTCTTCTGGTTCCATGTAAGCTTGTAAAAGGAAACAGAGACGTCACTGCTTCTAACATAGATATCTGAGTATATACTACTGTTGGCATAAAATGCAGGACTGGCTTGAAGAAATGTCTGCTTTTGTCAAATTGATAGACAAGAACCATTTGGTGACTATTGGCCTTGAAGGGTTTTATGGTCCCAACGACCCAAAAGGCCCTACTGTGAACCCAGAGGAGTGGGCATCCAGGCTTGGATCTGACTTTATTCGCAATTCTGGGATTGCAGATATTGATTTCACCTCTGTTCATATCTATCCTGACCATTGGTAAGCATTGCATGATTTCCATATCTATACTTTTGGATCTGCTTTTAGTCGTAGGAAAATGGAAAAAGTAACATATATGAGGAAATTTTGGATTGGCAATGCATCGAGTTAAGTCCTCACTTACCATCGAATAAAATATCAAGGGGCCCATCTGATATGCAAGATATGGCAAAGAATGAAAATAACCCCAAAAAAATTAGAGGAAAAATATATCTTCTATCTCTGAATAAACTAAGTTGTTAAAGGGACAGTAAATGTTGAGTAATGATAACAAAGGAAAAACCAAATTATTGCATATCGCTACTATTGAGCAAGAGAAAGAGAATACTTTTCCTTTGTTTAAAGCAAACTGGACAAAAGAGAACTCCACCTTCGGAAGGGAGGGCGACCATTGATGGAGTCTGCTTTAAATTTCTCTCTTGCTTTTAAATTTTCACCTATCCTCTATTTCGCCTCAATTTTGTTGTTCAAGTCCCCTGTTGAAACCTGCCTTCAAATTGGAGATAGCTTATATACGTGTATATTTATACTTGGTATAGGTTAAAAACGTATGACTTTGAAGTGAACCTGCGTTTTGTCACCAAGTGGATGCATTCACACATCGAAGATGGCGGCAAAGTATTGAAGAAGCCTGTTTTGTTCTCTGAATATGGGTGGTCAGACTTGATCAAGAACTTTTCGGTATCAGACCGTGAAAGGATGTACAGAACAATTTTTGACATAATCTACAAATCTGCTAAGAAAAACAGGTCCGGAGCAGGTGCCTTAGTGTGGCAATTCTTAGTAGAAGGAATGAATGAGTTCGAGGATGATTTCTGGATGATCCCATGGAAAGGATCATCAACTTATTCTCTATTTCTTGAACAATCATGCAGATTGGCCAAAGTCACAGGATGGACTACTCAACAGGACAGAAGTTTCAAAGATGCATGTAAGAAAATTTGATGAAATTCAAAAGTTTTTTGTTTGGTTAGTGAATCAAAAATGGGGATGGAATATAGGTTCCCTTTTGTGGTTCGGTTCTGTGTTAGTGGTCTAAACGGCTAGTTTTGTACTATATCATCATCGATTTTCATAATATCACCAATACCACAATCAAGTGACTGCAAGAGTTTATAGTGTTGCAGCACAGGTTAGAGACTCTTGTGTAACTGTTATTTCAAGAACATCCACAATATAATCTAAATTTACGAGGATTTATGTAGGTGAACTGAACTGATTGCTTTTTGAAGTCATACAATTAAGCCATTCATCTGATTCACCCTGCTTCTGTACTAGAAGAATTATCAATATTGCTAGCATTATGTATCACTTGCAGTCCTTTCATTTGGAAATTTGTTATGTAAGACCAAGATGATGTATCATTTGAGAGTCATTTTTCCTCAAAAGGCTCCCTGAAAACAGGCAAGCCAACCATATATACATCCAACTTCTAAGCTTAAGTTGAGCCAAAATTTGATTTCATAGAGATACAATTTGATTTCTTGAAGACCATAATGAAGGATTAATGAATAAGAAATTCACCAATGTCTTCTGGAGTAGGCTTCATGCCTTTCAACAGCGGGCTGACCAAATTTCAGACGATTAACGAATCTTTTCTTTGGGGGTGCCTGTATGGAAAACCACTAAACTATTGTTTGCTTCAGAAGCCATTTTCCACAAGGTGAGGCAAAAATTTTCTTACATAAATACTTCTAAAAAGCTAAAACAAAATCATTTTGAACGAACAGAAAAAATTATCATATACCTACACACGACACAAGCAAAAAAGTCGAGCTTCTCACCAGAGACTATCATACACCACCAAGAGAGCCCATATTTTCTATCGATCTAAAGCAAGGGGGAAAACAAGAGAAAAACTACAGAGATGAGTCCTATCCATCATCACTTCTACGAAGCTGGATACCGATCGAAGACCAAATTGGATGGCACCCGCACCATTATTAAATTCAAGACTAGTTGGAGTCACGCTTTGCCAATATTGTCGAAGTCCTAACGCCGGCATTGCCAGAAACAGTATTCTTGTTACCTTGAATCTTTCTATTCTTTCCAGCCTTTGCCTTCTTTGTTACATAATTCGACTTATCTATCTCTTCAGCCACCTTCTTAGTAGTAGCATCTTCATCATCATAACTTGTCAATTTGCCAATTTTCACCATGTTTCCAGTGTCAGACAGACCAGTTATCTCATTGTCCGTAGCCACCCTATCAAAATCGTCCCAGAGCTTCTTCACCAACCTCCTCGGAGCCCTACGATTATCAGCTCCAATTTCCTCTGCTTCCGTTCCTTCCACCTCATCGTCGTCCATGAAAGCCATGTATCTCCGTCGCTTGGTTGCAAGGGGTGCCGGAGGCGGGAAGCCAAAGCTGCACTATTATTGTCTAATCCACCGGAACAAGAACGAGCCTCCGGAATAGGGCTTCGACTCTCACGCTCGGCACGGAGCTTGTTGTCGTTGTTCTCGATTTTTCCCTCAAGCGTGAGGCCACTGAAGCGGCGACCGCCAATTGAACTGTGAGCTTCGTTCGCCGACGACATCAAGGGGTCGGTGATGGGCACCGGCTAGCGCTGAAGTGGACGGACGCCAGTGGAGGACGAGGAGGCTAGGGACGGCCACTTTGCCGGGAAGCAGAGAAGCGCACTTCTTGGCGGGAGGACTTGGCGCCTTTTTGTGAGATGTTGGCTGGCTGCATATAGTGTGGATCCAAAATACATTCCAGTCATTTTCATATGCCTTCGAAAGAAAGTTAAATCATTAAATTATTAATTAATTTAAGGAGATTAAATAAATTAAATAAATTATTGATAAAATTAATTATTTAATTCTTATAGACTTTTTTAGACAATTTAAAGACTTTATAATCGTACGGTTTTGAAAATATGGGGCCTTCACCATTTTTCCTTTTTGAGCATTATTCACCTATATGTTGTTCAAAGTCTGACTTTTTTCTTTCTATGTTGTTCAGATTCTCATTTTCTCAGACTTCTCACTTCGGGCTGCGTTTTGATTATTGATTCTATTTAAGCAAATTTTAACCATTATCAGCGCCACATAAGACGAGTTATAAGGAACCCTGCGTGAGTCGTGACGAATTAAAATATTTATATTTATTATTTTTTTAAATTAATTTGTCTAACTTATACTCTAAATCTCTCATTCATAATATACGGCATTTCTAGAAGAATAATTTGGTTTAAAATATAAGCCACCTGTAAAATAGTTAATACTTATTTTTCAATTTTATTCTGTAATTAATGCTCATTTCCAATTTTTGCATTCATTAATTTTTCTTAAAAAATTCCTATAAGGGTAAAAGTGAAAAGAATAATAATTTATAATATATTTAATGAGTTAAATGTCCCTTCGTTTCCCATAAATTAGCTAAAGTGTCATATATTACTCTCTCTAGGGGGATTTAGAATAAGAACCAAATTTTTTTCCAAACTAAACTTATAAAAAGGACCACAGTGATAAGTACCTCAATATTAAACCTAGTTAATTAATTAAAAGAAGTTACATAAATTATTTTAAAATATTTATATTTATTATTTTTTACAAACCAACTTGCATAATTTATAAATTGATAGATAATCTTAGAAATGGTAAAATGGGCCAGCTTGCGGGCTTCAACTCTTCTTAACAAAAAGATTTTTTTTTTGTTAGGTATCTGTAATGCCTATATGGCGGAGCAATGGGCTGTTTTCGAAGGGCTTAAGCTTATATGGGACATGGGTTATAGACAGGTGGTTCTGGAGTCCGATGCGCAAGAGTTGGTCATCAACTTGTTAAATTGTAATGGTCATGATTCTAGTTTGTTGTCAGATCAGATTAGAGAGTTGATTAATCGCCATTGGAGCGTCTCTATTCAGTTTGTTCCCCGTCACTGTAATAGAGTGGCGGATGCTTTAGCTAAAATTGGTATATCCAATTCTAGTATTTTGAGAGAGTGTCCTTTGTATTTGAGGGCCTGGGTTTACCAAGAGTGTCTGGGAAGTATTTCCCCTTGTGTATCTTCTTCTAATTAATGCATTTGGCTTTTTAGCCATCTTTTTTATCAAAAAAAAAAAAGATTTTTTTTTTTTCATTTTCTTAAGAAAGTTAAATTAAAATACTATTTTTTTTTTTAACCACGACGGGTAGGCGTGATGATTTAGCATCTCGTCCCTTAAGCAGGGGCGGAATTAGGGGGGCTAGGGGTGGCCCCCGCCCCCCTAAAATTACAGGAATGGACCCAAAAATCTCGGATATTATACTTTAGCCTCCTAAAATTTTTAATATTTCATTTTAGTCCCTATTAAAAAGTTTCATAGAGGGACTAAAATGAAATTATTGAAATATTTATTAGGCTAAATCATAATTTCCGAGAATCTTGGGTCCATTTCTATAATTTTCGCCTCCAAATTTCAAATACTGACTCTACTGAGTTTTATTCTGTAATTTTTGCCCCCCCTAATTTTCTTTCCTGGCTCCGCCCCTGCCCTTAAGCAAGTGGTTGGGGGTTCGATCCTCAACTCTTGTGAATGGAAAGCACCCCGTGGCCAGCCTTCTACCGCTTTGTGCGCTGACAGTAGGGTGAAGGATTAGTCTCATGACTATCGGCTGTGGGGATACCTTACGTAAGCAAAAAAAAAAAAAACTAAATTTTTTCATTTAACACAAATATTATTAAAGTATTAAATGTTTGATCTTTTTTGATAAATAGAATGAAACTCTACCTTCTCATTCTTCAATGTGTGTTATTAATTTATCTTTTTGATATAGTTTGCATAATATTCCAACCTCTTCAAACACAACTATAAATTTTTTTTCTTTGTTTACCTGACATCAATAAAAAAATATGATTTTTCAATATTTCATAAGAACAAAATGATTTTTCAATATTTCGTAATAAACAACTCAGAAGATGTTAATTGTGATACTGAGATAACATTGATTTTCATACTTGGAACTTGATAGACTAGTTGAAATGGCATCTTATAATTGCCAGATTTAAAAGAGAAAACTGTGTTGCCAACATGAGCAATTGGTAAAAGTGAATTGTCTGCTTGCATCATGAGAAAAGGTTCTTTGTTATCTGACAAAGTCTGTAGCTTCTCTACATCTCCTGTCATATGAAGTTCGCAACTTGAGTGAATAATCCATTCTTCTTAAAAAGTAATTTTGCTGGAAACTCACTGTAGCGGTAAAAGCATAGTCTTCCTCTTCTGGTAGAAATAATGCTTTAGCATCCTCCTCGATGGTCTCTTTCAAGGCAAAACATGGCACCCCTGCTTTAATAATGTTATTCAGCATTTTCAGTCGACCATTCATCTCTGTCTCGCCTTGATAGTATAAAAGAAAACGGCAAGTGAAGGATACAAAACTACTAATGGTCTAGATTTATAATGGAAGCGTCAAGTGGAAAAAAAGAAAGAAAGAAAGAAAACCTCGTACCATTTAGGAATAGGGGTCAAAATCCCTACAGGTTCCATCCGTTTTTCTGGCTCTATATCAAAAAGTAGTCCTTTAAAATAAATATGTAGCAATCAGCTATACTCATGAAAGTCCCACAAACTCGAATTATAGATGCTATACGAGGTTTGCCTCCGTTGAATCCCTTTGGGCCCCATTTGGTACAAAGAAAATTTGAGGAGGGAATGGAAGATTTTGAAAGATGATGGAAGATAAGTTGAGGGAATATGAGTTGTTTGATAGTAAGAAAATGAAAGGATAGTAGTTGGTAAAGAATCCGGAAATGTCTATTTTACTTTCAAAAGTAATTAATTCAAAATGAAAAAGAAAAATAATTTTTTTGCTAAAATAATTTTTTTAAAAAAATATGCTCTTATCAAGTTATACCTTATGTAAAAAAAATTCCCGCCAGGTGCAAACTTCTCGTCAAGTTTGAATTTGAGGGGTAAATATGTCAAAAAATGTGAACAATGACATGGGAACTTGAAATCCCACCAATTTTTGTGGGATTTGATCTTCCCACATATAATGGAAGATTGGTGGGCCCGAGAACTTGAGTTCCCAGAAAGATTTGTTTAAAATACGTACCAAACAGAGGAACTTGTTAATTTTCTTTTCCCTTCCCACCAAATCCGTATGCCAAACGGGGCCTTGATCTCTTTACCCTACTAGAAGAGAGGAGGTAAAAAATAGAAAACGACTACACTTTTTTTAACCTGAACAAATTATAAGCTTGGGATGTTATGCTTTCTTTAAAATTTCAATATTTTAAATATATTTATAAATATTTATATTATCTTATTTAAAAATATTACTTTTTAAGTGTTTTCGAAAACTATAAAATTAATTTTATGTTTTTAATTATATAACTACAACAAAATCATATATTTTGTTCCATTCAGTTGTATGTTTTTTAGCATTTTTTATTTTAAAAAAAAAAATTG
Organism: Acacia pycnantha; assembly: GCA_025563575.1. Taxonomy (NCBI): domain Eukaryota; kingdom Viridiplantae; phylum Streptophyta; class Magnoliopsida; order Fabales; family Fabaceae; genus Acacia; species Acacia pycnantha. The sequence continues at coordinate 1,263,682 of JAMWYP010000141.1, forward strand.
TAAGGGATGTTATAATAACCGTAGAAAAAAATTAGAAAATTATAAATTTCACTATCCTTTTTCCTGACGTTGCAAAGGGCTTGTTTGTTTTAAAAAATTAAACAACAAAACTTGTTTTGAAAAATTATTTTCAATAACTTGTTTTTAAAAAAAAAATCATAAAGTTGTTTTAAATAACTAAGAAATTAAAATAGTTTTTATATGTGTTCGCGTTCTGTCACTTCAAAAACAGATTTTTACATATATATATATATATATATATATATATATATATATATATATATATGTTCTGGTGTAGAACTCAGATGTCCGGCCTATTGAAGGTCCGGTAGTTTGATATAGGATCTGGGTGCCCTTCCTGTATGCTTATGGGTCAAGCGTTCAGGAGAGGGTATGATCACGGTACACAAGGTCCCACGGATGGTGGGTTGCCCCCGTACTAGCAGCTGAGATAATGGGCCTAGGCTAGGTCCGTATGTGATTGCCCCCAAGCTCGGTTGCTCGGGTCTCGTGCACCGAGTTTAGATGTTCGCTTGAAGAACGAAAGTTCGAGTCTTTGTTGAAGTCTCGAGTCATTGTTGATCGCGAAGTAACATGATGTCCTTGCCCCACCGGTTGTAGGGTCTCTGGTCAACCGGGTGAACATGTTGTGGATCCTCTAGTTGTATCTGAGCGCCCCGACTTACTTTGATAAGGTGTCTATCGAGTTTCAAGCAATCTCGGAACTACAAGTCTTACGGTTGAATTGCCCCCGGACATGTGGTCGGGTTATGCTTGTTTAAATTTTGTTGTTCTTCGACCATCCGGCTCGCTTCTTGCACTGTCGAAGACTCCAAATGCGGGTCCTTTCTCGTAGGCCGATTAGCCTAACGAGCAAGCCGGATAATTGATGTGACTCCTGCTCCTTGTGCCGGATCTTGGTCGCCGATTCCTCTTCTACGTTATCATTTGCCTATGCCACTGGCGTCCTCGACTGTCGTGAAGCCGAATTGAGGGGGTGCTGGCCTATACAGGTTTTGGCGTAATTAATGCGGCCGATGACGCGCATTAAATGAGAAGGTCACGTCATCCTTTTTGACGGATGGAAAAGGCGCTTTTGCCCCGTCGATTGGGTTTCGAAAGGTTTATACCCGCCAAGTCTCCTTCCTTGTTATTTTATCAACGTTGCTTTGAAGAACTTCTCTCCCGACGATTCTCGCTTTCCGAAGGATAACCTGTGTCGTGAACCATCTTCGTTCCACAACTTCCCTCGATCATCTCCATATTCTAGGTAGGTATTCTTGTTTCCTTGCCTCTTTCTTTTGTTCTTGCTCTGATCTGCCGTTTCCCTGTGAGATTGCGTCCGTATTTAGTTGAAATTCTGGGTAAATTCCCTTGTTGAGTGGGTTTTCGCGTAGTCCTGTTTTCAGTTCCTTCATTTGTGCAAAACTCCCCCTGTTTTTCGAGTGAGTCGTTTCCTTTTCGTTAATACCTTTAGTAGAGTGGCTCCCAATGTCAAAGGACATAAAGAATATGACCCCGAAGAAGCGGCGGAACTACGCCACACCGTCAAGGGAAAAAGCCGTTGGTGGCTTTGGGGCGATGAATCTTCCCGTCCAACGCCGCAAACCGTTGCTTTAACCGATCACCGTGGAGGCAAGGGAAGAACTTCTGGTGGTGGGCCGACGAAAATCCGAGACGATGCATCGTCGGTTAGGGGAAGTCCGAATGTTTCCTTCCCGATTCTTCCTAATCCGAGGGAGTTTAACCCGAGTTTCGATGTGTCCACTTCTCCGGACCTTCCGAATAGCCAGTCTAACAAAGTGGCCAGCTCGGGTCCAAGGGCCGAGGTTGATTCCTACATCGGGCCTTGCTACGACTGCTTGTATGAGTGCTCCCGACTTATTTCTTGTGGGGATTCCTCCACACCGACTTAATTTTGGGCTCGTGCCGACACAATTTGGTCCCGGCTCCTCAAGCAATATCGCCGAGTCCCGTTGACTTGGATTTTAATCTTACCACAACCGTAGAGTCCCGCCTTCAATTATTGACATCGGGTATGCTAGGAAGATTCGATCTCTTATATTTTTATTTGTGTTAGGTATAATGGCGTCGTCTTCTTCTTCCCACGCGCCGAGTCGAACTCGGAAACGCCAACCGCGCTAGCCCCCACAAGACTTAATTGACCAATTCCTTGGGTTACCCGAGAGGTGTTATCCTATCGGCCGAAGCCGACCATGGAAGACTTGGAAGGTCTTCCGGTTCGAGATACTAACACCTACTCGCTTTGTCTCCTGAAGAGGAAGAGCTGTGTGCTCAGTGAGGGAGGGAGCCACAACTCCTTTTCTTTTCTATGCCGACTATATCACCAGGCTTGGGATTCGATTCCCTTTTCCGAATTTCAAATGGCCACCCTTCGTTTCTTAGTATAGCTCCTCGCAATTACACCCCAATGGATGGGGTTACCCGATTGCCTTTGAGTGGTTTTGCATGAGCCTTGGACCGCCTTGCACCACTTCCATGTTCTTCTATTTCTTCAACCCCCACACCTCTCGCCTCGGGAAGGAACCGCCGGAGCTCAAGGGGCTGGACCTCCATTCGGGAATAGCCAATCGGCGCTTGTTTACCCCGGCCTCGAGACTCTTTCAAACGCTTCAAGGGCAACTTTTTCAAAGTCGTCGCTAAACCGGTACAACTCCTTGGTTCCTCAAAGGGCCGGACTCGCAAAGGTCGATTGGGAGTTTAACTTGTATTGGTGTCAAGATCACCACAATGTGTCCCCTAGCGCATATAAGGTGGAGCGGTCCAATCTGCTGAAGCACGAAAGGAAGGCCATTGATGCCATAATAGACCACGTTCGAGCGAACGGTGCGTAGAGCCGGCTCCTTAGTAGCCCAATATCGGGCCGAGGCACGGCGTCAAGATGAGATGGCGTCGTGGCCGAGTATGGCATTTTTGTTATTTAACATCGGCGTTGTTCGCGTCTTAGTATTGTATTGATCATCTTTGCTTTCCTAGTAGCTAACATGGTGTATGTGTTTCGTACGTGTCTTAAGATGAAAGAGCCTCAATACCTTTACGGGATCCCCGAGCCCGCCGCCAAGGGGAGAAAGAGGTCGGCCAAGGAGGCGGGCAAGTCGAAGGTCGGAGAGTCTTCGAGGCGGGCCGAGCCAAAGAGGCCTAAGGTCGGGAGTCGTCCAAGCCCCGAACCGAAGTCGACTGTCTCTCCTATCCGAGCCTCCCCGTCCCGAAATCACCGCTTCCAAAGTCGACCGACGCCGAGCCCCTCTCCATGCTCGATACCTCGGTTCCCCTCGTCCTTCCACCGTCATTCCCGTTCACATTTGTGGAGTAAGGGTATTACCGAGGAACTCGCCGTTGCACTCCCGCCTCCCGCCCGTTATCAAGAGCCGGTGGCCTTGCGGGAAGTAGACGTACGAGAGGTCCAGGCATTGGGAAATGCTTTCTTGAAAGGTCTTGGTTTGACCCAATCGTTTCTCACCCCGCACCACAAATATGCGGAGGCCGCCACGGAGCCAAGCGTGCCCGCACGGACCGCGATGAAGCTCAAACAATGGCAAGTCGCTTCGAACGAGTTCCGTGCTCGTGAGGTCCAGTGAGAAAGTGGAGTTTCGACTAAAAGAGACCGAGGGGCTCTTGGCGGACTCCAATGTAATAATTGAAGGCTTTAAGGCGGCTCAAGCTAGAAGCGAAGAGCGCTTAAAAGCCATGACAGTGAGAGGGACGAGTTCGAGCCGAAGTGGACAGATAAAAGCCGAGGGGAGGCGTCCTCAACACATCTGTCCGCGGAGATAACCCATTGCCAGGAGTTGCTACCGGGTTCGATGGTGGAGGCGTTTGAGAATTCACTTGCCCAGATCCGGCTTTGAACCCGGGATCGAGCTCAACACTACGGGGCATCATTTCCGGTCCTATGTGATCGAGGGCGATTGTCCCCTATGTGGAACCTCTGCCGGTTCCGAGACCCGGATAGATGGCGATGCGGCCGTCTTTGGAGGCCGAGCGAGGGTGAGGAAGTCTCGACCGCCCCCAAGCACACTGATTGATTTCCCTTTTTCTTTCTCTTTTTAACTTGTATAATCTATCCAGGTTGTTTTACCAAGCAATGACTTTATTTGAGCAGTTGGCCAATATGGCCACTTTTGGCTACGATTAACAATAGATGGTAACTTAGCAACCATAATGCATCGTATAAGAATATAACTTTACCGATTATCGCGGTCGACCGGCCAAGGTCATATGAAGGTAAGCGAGAATCCGCGAACGCGCTTTTGGTCATAAGACCATAATGTTTTAAAGTGCTAGTGTTTGCTTTGTCTTATAAAATTCTGGTATAGTAACCGGTCATCCAAAGGTAAATGAAAATTGCCACCTGCCCGGTTCGGTTTTGTCCCGATAGCGTCCGAGCATTTTGACTGATCGTGGTCGGCATGACATTTTCTATTGATACCCTGAGTAAATTAGCGTGTCCGGGTCGCGATAGCTATCGACGTGTTTTCTTCAAATTTAAAAGCTAATAACAATTGAATCTTGAAAAAGACAATGTTTGGAATTCAATAGATACCCTCGAACGAGAGTTTCATTCATATTTGGCACAACAATTGTTGCGAAGGGAAAAGCAATGAGCCAACGTTGAATAAAGAACATAATGGAAAACGATGCTTTAAGAAAAACAACAGATAAGCCTAACGAAATATGCCTTTAATTTGTCCGCATTCCATGTTCGCTTGATAGGGGTTCCATCCAAATTTTCCGAATGTAAGCTCCTCTCTCAAGAGTTTCCCGAACGCGATAAGGTCCGTCCCAATTAGCCGCAAGCTTGCCGTCTTTGGAGTTCTTGTTCCCGATGTCGGCCCTTCTAAGTACCAAGCAACCGGCTGGAATCTTCTTGGTCTAACCTTCTTGTTATAACGAGCCGCGATCACCGCTTCATTGCAATATCCCGACAATGGGAGGTGACCAGCCTCATCGGCCGGATCCAACTCTATCGCTAACGCCTCACTATTGGCAATTTCACCTTGTGATAAAATGCTCTTCCTGCGCCAAGACATCATCCCTATTTCCACGGGAATCATAGATTCACAACCGTAGGCCGTCTATAAGGAGTTTCTTGGGTGGATGTATGAGCAGTTGTTCGATTTCCCCAAAGGACAAAGGTAGTTGATCAGCCCAAGAGGTGTCGGCCTCCAACATACGTTTCTTCAAACCATCAAGGATGACCTTATTGGCGGCCTCGGCTTGCCCGTTGGATGCGGGTGTTCCACGGAAGCAAAGTGATGCTGTATTCCGTATTCGTAAATCAAGTCACGAAATCCGACTCCAGTGAACTGAGTTCCGTTGTCTGTTACTATCTCATTTGGTGCTCCGAAGCGCGTAATTATATTAACTTCAACAAACCGCCGCACGCGAGCCGAGGAGATCGTTGTGAGAGGTTCGGCCTCAATCCACTTGGTGAAATAGTCTATCGCCACGATTAGCCGGCGCGATTGCCCAGTCAGCCGTCTTGAATGGCCCTGAATGTCCATACCCCATTTGTAAAATGGCCGGGGGCCGTGATGGAATGAAGCTCGGCTGGGGGCGCCCAAATAACTCTGGCATGTTTCTGACAACTATCACATTGTCTTACAAGGGTCTTTGAATCTGCCTCCAACGTCGGCCAGTAATAGCCCGCTCGAAGGGTTTTTCGGGCGAGCGCCTTAGCCCCCATATGTTGACCATTGGCCCCTCCATGAATCTCGGCCAGGACATACCCCGCTTCATTTGGGTTCAAACATCTCAGCATGGGAGAATGTAATCCTTTTCGGTAAAGTTGATCCTCCACCATTGTGTACTTGGCCGTTTCACGAATCAACATTTTTGCTTCCATTGCATCGTCTGGGATGAGTCCACGTTCAAGGTAGTCTTCTATCGGCTTTTTCCAGTCAGATTCGACCGAAATAGCCATCATGCATACCGGATCTTCGAGATTTTGCTTTGGACAACCGTGCGATGACAACCAGCCGCTTAGTGCTTGCCAATTTTGATAAAATGTCGGCTCTTGCGTTTTCTCCTCGGGAATGTGAGTAACAGCTTGCTTCATCGAAACCCGACATCAAGTCCTTTGCCTTTAGGAGATACTTGGCCATTAGCGGCCTTTAGCCCGATATGTACCCTCAATCCGAGCCGCCACAAGCCGGGAGTCGGTGAAAACCTTAACTCTTGTGGCCTCATTTTCCTTGGCTTGAAGAAGCCCGCTATCAAGGCCTCGTATTCTCGCTTGATTGTTCGAAGTTGGGAAGTTGAGATGCAACGAATGCTCAATTGTAACCCCTCTCGGACTCTCAATAATGACTCGGCCCACTTCCTTTCGTGTTCGACGATCCGTCGACATACACCTTCCATTCGCCCCGTGTCTCGTCGGACTTAGAAGCCGGGGAGAGCTCTCGATGAAGTCGGCCAACGCCCGTGACTTGATTGCATGGCGAAGCCAGAGGTGATGTCGAACTCTGAGAGTTCTATCGCCCAATTAGTCATCCTCCCCGCTAGGTCCGGCTTATGTAAGACTTGTCGAATTGGCGGCTTGTTCTAACAACGATATGGTGACCCCGGAAATAAGGTCTTAACCGACGGCCGCAATAAGCGGAGCGAATGCCACTTTTTCTAGCTTCGGTATCGGATCTCGGCATTCTCGCAGGTTCTCGCCGACAAAATACACAGAATTTGTCCGTGTTCCGCCTCTCTTACTAAGGTCGCGCCGACCGCTTCCTCGCCGATCGACAAGTAAAGGAAAAGACTCTCGCCAGCCGAGGTTTTGAGAGGACTGGAGGATTGGCCGACATTGCTTTATGTCTTCAAATGCGTCATCGCACTTTGAATTCCATTCCACCGATGCCTCCTTCTTTAAGAGCTCGAACATGGGTAAAGCCTTCTCCGCCGATTTTGGCAAAACCTAGTTAGGGCGGCCAATCTTCCGGTTAACTCGTTGACTTCTTTTTATTACTCGGAGCCTTCATCTCCATCACCGCCCTACATTTGTCCGGGTTGGCCTCAATGCCCCGGTTAGTCGGCATGAAACCCGGGAACTTCCCGGCTGGGACGCCAAAAGCACATTTGGCCGGGTTCACGGATTCGGTAGGTTCGAGTTTGGCGAATGTCCGCTCCAGTCTTGTATATGACGTTGCCGATCCAAGGTTTTGACGATCATGTCATCTATATACACTTCCACATTGCGGCCAACTCGGTCTACAAAGACCTTATTCATCATCCTTTGATATGTAGCTCCCGCATTCTTCAATCGAAAGGCATGACATTATAGCAATAGTTAGCTCTTTCGCAATGAAGGCTGTTTTTTCCCGATCCTCCGGGTACATCGCTATCTCGATTATATCCGAGTACGCGTCCATAAAGGATAGGAGCCGGAATCCCGAGGCGTTGTCGACCAGTTGGTCGATGTTTGGCATTGGGTAGGAGTCCTTCGGGCATACCTTGTTCAAGTTCTTGTAATCGGTACACACTCTCCACTTCCCATTTGGCTTTTTTACCATCACCACATTTGATAACCAGGTTGTATACTGTATTTCCCGAATAAATCCCGCTTCGAGTAATTCTTGGATGTGAATTTCCAGCGCTTTCCTTTTTTCTGGTCCGTGGTTCCTCTTTCTGCGACACTGGGATTGAGCCCGGATAGACTTCTAGCTTGTGACAACAAAATTTTGGGTCTATTCCAGTACACGAGATGAATCCCGTGCGAAGACATCCTGTTTTCCTTCAGAATTCCTCCAACCGACTTCTAAGTTCGGAAGATAGGTGTTTGCCAATCTTGGTGGTCGGAGAGGGTCTCCAATCACCAGATCTTCCAGTCTCCTGCCGGTTCGGGCGAGCCTCATCGTCTCGGATGTCTAATTCCACAAGATTAACTTCTTCGTCTCGGAGAATCCCGGTCCGAATGGTCCAGATAGCCGATTCTTTGGGGCCGCGATGAAGATCCGCCTCCCCAATTCTCACGGTTTCAAAATAGCACCGCCGAGATTCTCTTTGATCCCCGCCACCGTGACCACGGTTCCTTGGTTGCCTATCACCTTGAGCTTTTGATGCTTTGTAGACACCAGCATGTCCCACTTGTGGATGGTTGGCCTTCCCAATATTATGTTATAAGGTGAAACGAACTCGCCACTATGAACCGCACTCTTTCGGACTTAAAGGCGTCTTTGACTCCAAGGGTGAACCCGAGGTCGATAAACCCCTTCGGACGAGATTGTTCTCCATTAAACCCGATGAGGGTTGTCTTGCAAGGCTTTAAGTCGTCCCGGTCCAGCTCATTCTTTTGAACGCTTCCCGACTTAGTATGTCGGCCGAGCTACCGGCATCCACAAATATCCGCTTGACTCGGCGATTGACGACTGTTCGTTATCACTAGCCCATCTTGATGGCCGGGACAACGTCCTTGAGGTCGTCTCTTGTGAAAAACAAAGGCGGTCGTGCTACCTCGGTGTGATGTTCCTTGAATTTAGGTCGGTCCCCGACGGACGGGACTTCTCGAAGGTATTTCCTTCGCTGGCTTATAGTATCACCGCCACCGCCCATTGCTCCGCTGATTACATTACGCCGAATTCCGCTTCTGGAAATTCGTCATCGGCTTCAGGAGCCTTTCGTTTATCTTCCTGCTTTTTGAACTTTCGAGGAGGGGTCCTACTGCGGTTCTTGGTCTTTCGTTTCCCACCTTTTCCTTGATGCTCTATGACGTACTGTTGAAGTTTGCCTTCCCGAACAAATCGTTCGATTGCATCCCAGAGCTCGTAACATTCGTCGGTTGTATGACCTCGACCATCATGGAACGAGCAATATTTAGACTCGGTCTATCCCGGATCTTCGGTAGGATAGACGAGGCCGATCGACCTTCTTCATCTCGGTCGTTGCTACCTCCTTCCAAACTTGAGATCGAGGCACCGTCGTGGCCGAATATTTCTCGTACTTGCTCCGCCCGATCAAATTTGCCACCTCGGCTCTTGCTTTCATTCCCCTTCTCCGGAATCCCTATTCCCGTTGTCGAGAAGTCTCGACCCCGGGAGGGAGGTTCTATCTTGGTCCCGCCGAATTGGGATTGTTTGCCATTCGCATCCGCTCGACGTCCAAGTACTTCTTTGAACGAGATATGAAGTCGTTGAGATTCTTTGCCCGCTCCTTTAAAAGGATTCGCCAAAGGGACTCCTTATCGAGGCCGCCCACCAATAAGTGAACGTGTACGTCTTCGTTAAGTCCGCGCACTGCAGTGCACCGCATGATTGAAGCGGTCCGGGTAACTTTGGAGCAGCTCTCCCGCCGCTTGTCTCGATTTTGGAGAGAGAATACTGGGATTTTGGTTGCCGTTTGCTAGTCGCGAAGTGCAACTCAAAGGCCTCGGCCAAGTCTTCAAAGTTGTGGATCGACCCAAAGGGAAGAGTGTGAAGCCATTTCAACGCCGGCCCCTTTAACGTCGCGGCGAAGATCCGGGCACAATTGGTTCCTTGAGACCTCTAACCGACATGTGAACGTCAAAGTCTTCTAAATGAGTCGTCGGGTCTTGTGTGCCATCATACTTTGTCAACTCGCCCAAATTCAGCTTCTCTCGACGGTTTCCGCCTTCCGCCTGTCAGTGCAATGAGCCGAGCTCTCGTCATCGTCGTCCTCTCTCCAAGTTTTATCTTCCCTTGGGAATCAATGGTTCTTCGGCCGAGAAAGCCGATCTTCTCCTTCCCGATGGTCTCCATCGCATCGGTTAATCAGGCCGCTCATTACGGGGTGGTTGACGCGGTGGTTGACGGTTGTCCCCGCTTGATCCGCCTCCGATTGTCTTTGGCCCGAAGCACGAGTGCTTATCCTCATGGTCACGGAATAGAAGTTTATTGATCCCCACGGTCGGCGCCACTGTTGCAGTGTAGAACTCGGATGTCCGGCTTAAAATAGAAACTGAATCTTAATACTTAATAATATTAACTTAATTTGAATTTTTTTTTTATTGAATTAAAAAAAAGAAAAAATACAATTATCTTAAAGAACAAAATCTTTTTTGTTATGCTTAATATCTTTAGTTTGGTCTGTATTTGTATTAACTCTGCTCTTTATTCAAGTAGTTTTTTCTTCGCGAAATTACCTGAAGCCTATGCTTTTTTGAATCCGATTGTAGATATTATGCCAGTAATACCTGTACTCTTTTTTCTCTTAGCTTTTGTTTGGCAAGCTGCTGTAAGTTTTCGATGAGATCCTTAATTTGAATACTAATACTGTCCTAAAAAAATTCATAATTTATTCGAAGAGTCAAACATTTTAATAATCTTGATTTATAAGATCAGATAAGTTTTACAGTGTGAATCCGCATGTGTACTATAGGAGAATCTATTCTCTTTCTTTTTTTTTATGATCTTGGAGATTGTGTAATGCTTACTCTAAAACTTTTTGTTTACACGGTAGTGATATTCTTTGTTTCTCTTTTCATCTTCGGATTCCTATCTAACGATCCAGGACGTAATCCGGGACGTGAAGAATAAAAAATATGATTTTTTATTCTTTTGTTTTCTGTGTTTTCCTTGCTTGTGCTTGATTTTGAAATATTCTTATTATCCATTTTTCATCTTTCAATTTTAACTTTTATAAATTAGAAATTCTAAATATAAATTAGAAATAGATTTAGAAAATCTATTTCTAAATTTATTAAATTCAATATAGAAATATATTAAATATAAAAATTAGAAATCAATATTTTATATTCTATTTTCAATATTTCAAAAATGAAAAAGAAATAAAAAAAATTATATAATTAGATTCTATTTATATTAATTATATTATTATTATAATAATAATAAATATTGTTAATAAAAAAATTCAAACAAAGAAAAGAAACAAAAGAGACTTCAAGAATCCATTCTTTTTTATAATCAATTTGATGAGATGCTTTGGTGGTAAATGCATATCTGTGTTCTTCAGCATCCCACTCCTTCTCCATTGTGTTTTTTAAAAGCAAGCATTATCATCATTACTTTAATAATGTTATTCAGCGTTTTCAGTCCATCGATCATTGTTGTCGTGGTCTTTAGAACTCTCAGAAAGCGCTCTCAATTTGACTAGGCTCCGATTATAGAGAAGTGATGAAAAAACTGTTGAAGGGTTTTATTCATCTCCAAGGAAATATTATAGACTCTATTGAACAATGGCACACAGCATGCCAACCTAATATCTAAGAGCATTATCTAGAATTATAACTAATGCGAAAGACAAGACAAATGAACCAAAAAAACCTCCTATAGTCATGACTCATGAGCCTACTAACAGACCCAATAAAAATAATAGAAAAATCATCCCCTAGCCCTTAATGTAGTGTAACCACCCCTACACAACTTCATTTCCACATGCATTTGCATTGACCTCGTGATAATCACACTATCTTCTCCATTTACTTGATATGAGTGATATCTCTTCATACCCTCACATTTAGTCATTACACTTGCTCAAACCTTTACCTTCTACCCATCTTTGGCTGTTGCTCTAATATCATTTATAACATCCCTTGTAATATCACAAGGCTTCATGGCTTTAAACCAATGCGTTTGCTTACATGATAGTAGTTTCACAGCTAAATTTCTTGTGGTGCGCTGACTGAATACAACCACCTCCAGCTGGTTGTCTTCAAGACAGAAATACTAATGGTCTAGTTTTGTTGAATTTTACTTTGTTTGTGATGATTTGAATTAGGCAGTTGGATATCAACTTTACTTAAAACTGTGTGGTCCTTTTTGACACCTTTCATTTGAACTCTGTCATTTGATTGATATACAAATTCAAGATTTGACTCTTATCTGATTTGGGTCAAGGGTTTTTAAAATTAAAAATGTTAAAAAGGATTAATTTAGAAAATGACGAATCAGGCTCTAACACCTCTTTGAAAGTATAATTATTTTTATCTTTTAACACCTTTAAAGTTTTTTTAAGGGATATTCCCTTTTCCTTTTTCTTTGTTTTTTCTCCTCTTTTGCCTGCTGCTCTTTGTTAACATCTCAAGGATCCCCTTTCGCTTCGTCATTGATGTTTTCATCATTTTTAATAGATCGACTTCATCTTACAAATTCTCTGAACTCAATTGGGTTAATGAATTTGAATTCAATAAGAGGTGATAATGTATTTTAGGTTTTAATTGAATACCAAACTTGTCAAACAAAGATTTCATGATATTACATTACAGAGTTGAAATAATTACAGAGCTCCAAAAAATACTACATATTTCCTTAAATTTCAACAAAATAAAAGAAGAAATGACTACGATTATCCATAAGCTGCGACAGATGGATGTGATAAACTCTTATTGCCTCTCATCACTAAAAACCACCTCTCACTGAATCCAAATCCTTTAACGATATAGACGGCAGCCAAATATTTGACTGTTAGTGATGGATAACAAGCAAATAAGACCCGAGACAAATATAATCCTCATACATTTCACATAGAATAGACATTACACATTTTTATTCCATGCATAATAAAAGCGCAATGGTTTTGAGTCTCTGAAATTCGAACAGAACGCCCTCCACAACATCTAAGCACTGTTCAAGCGGGCGTCCCATAATAAAAACAACTTCATCCCGACCATCTCTGGGGACAACAGAGCCATGAACATTCAAACGGTCGAGCACCGAATTAAAATCTATTGGCTGCCCAGTCTCCTCCATCCTCTGAATCACGCTTGCCACGTGGTCACCTCTGAATCCCATGTTCACCAACTTCTCTATCAGTTCATTGTAGGGGTGGTTGCGAACGAATTGTGATGGACTAGGACCCCGAACCATGAGACTGTGACCAGTGGGGTTCTGAAGGAAGCACTAGCTGGAGGATACCCGGATTGAGCATAATGAGGAGGTGGGGATGGATGTGTTCTTCCTCCCTCGCCATCATACATCATGTATCCCGAAGCAGGAGGAAGTGCAGGGTGGGTCCCCGTGGTTCCATATGCATCGCCTGCTGGTGCTGGAAATGAGCCCTTCATTTGCTGGGGAGGGGGTTGCTGTGTGACAGTTCTACCACCACCATATCCATAGGACATGGTGTCAGCACGGCTAGATCCAGGTGGCGGAATCCCTGAATAAGACATTTGCATTGGCATGCTGTTGGGCAGTGTCTCAGGGGGAGATTGATTTGGGGCTTGGCTCGGAGGGTAAGAAGGATAAACTGAAGATGGTGGCCTCATTTGAGGTTGCATAGAGGGAGGTTGTGGAGGCTGCACCTGCTGAGGTAACTGTTGAGGCCATTGCTGCTGCTGCGGCGGCTGCTGTTGTGGAGCTGGAGGCGGCGGTTGCTGATACTGAGGAGGATACTGTTGAACAGGTGGGGTCTGAGTTATTTGAGAAGGTAATTGGGTCGATC